>OX030973.1:12415000-14815000 GCA_943735965.1 Eupithecia abbreviata
TAAGTCATATATTAAAATGTCCTACTAAGTCCTACTACTATTATAATAATAGCTCTTTCTCTGACTGAAACCTATGTTATTTATGCCAACATCTTACAGGTCTATGCTTTCTTAAAGTGACCACTTTGCTGACTAAGTATAAACTAATTTTAACAAGAATTATGTGGCTGTAACGCGAGTCTCATTTCCATATAATGCGTCATCTTGCAGGCCTGCTTTTGTTAGAAATTCTAGAGTACCAGTACTCTAGAATTTCTGTCTGTTAACTGATATATGATCTTGCTTCAGCAGCATCTTACCAGCGAACAATGAATGACGAAGTTACTCAGCATTTTTCCCTTGAATCTGACCTTACCTTTAAGTTACCACAACAGGCTCAAGCCAAATCATACCTTATCAAATTATAACAAATAAGAATAAAATAAGTAAGCGGAGTTAGCTAAGTCAATGTCGGAAATGGGGGACTGTATAGTAGTGTCAATTTACTATCACGCTTTCTTGTTTAGGTAATAGCGTAGTAAGGCAGCTGAGACTAAGTGTACTGTTATTATCATCTAATATACTGAGGAGGTTTTCTTTAACGTCCCTGACAAGAGTTGTACAAAACAGTCTAGAAGCTGATTCATGGTGGTCGACCACGGTCCTCGGCAAGTCATCATCATCATCAGTCTATGTTAGTGCACGGCTGGACACAGACCTTCCCTCATAATCGCTAAAGCGTAATGAGAGCCGGTACTTGTAGAGCCATAGCGCCTCTACAAGTACCTACTTTCAGGCGCAAGAATTTATATTTTTGAGACGGTTCTCACCCGCGGAAAGTGAGCTGATGTATCATGCTACACGCGTCAAGACGACTCATAAATTACAACTTTGAAATTTTGATTATTATAATGGATTTTATTAATTCTTATTTCAGGAGATACTAAACACGGTATTAGTGGTTCTCATAACATGTTCATACGGGCCCTTCGGGCTATTAATACTTTATGTGCAGAGGAGAATGTTGACATATTTTATATTACCTTGCCAAATTCAGAGATGCGGTTTTAATTTTTTTGGATAGGACACAAAAATATGTAAATAGGTTTATTTTAAGCTTAATATTAAGTTGTAGTTAGTAGCATGTTGGTGTGTCTTATAAATGCTAATTGTTTAGTTAGTGTATTTTATATTTAATTTGTTTCTTTTCTATCTTTGTCGCTTTGGTGTATAATATACATTATCAATAAAATAATGTTCTTTCTCTTAATGTTCTTCTTCAAATTTTCCATCGCGCTTATACAACGTAGGAAGGAAGTAATAATGTAGTAATTGGTGGAAAAAGGTCACTCAAAGAAGAATTATACATAGTTACAATAGCACAGCACTATTTTCATTGCAGGGCTTTGGTAGAACAGTGAAAATAACCAAAAGCACGGTATAAAAATAATGTCACAAGAATACCTATCTCATCATATAATTTTGATAGAGCTTTATGTGTTGTTCCTCCTAACAGTAAGAACCCCTCGATATAACAAAAAAAAAACAGGATTTGGGTAACTTAAGTTCAATTAGTAACTTGCTACACGAAATTGCTTCATGAGTAGGTGCAAAATTTATGAACAAATGTTGATAACATCGCTCGGTGTAACGATGTGCGATGTGTGCCTGTTACTGTCCCGGGTACCACATCCGTCAATCAATAGTGATAGGTATGTACCTAACACAGTATTCTATATAATCTTAAATCTGTATATTTATATATAAATATCTATATTACATAAAAGAAAGTCGTGTTAGTTACCCTATTTACAACCCAAGAACGGCTGAACCGATTTTGGGGAGGTAGCTCAGGAGACGGATATAGGATACTTTTTATCACGTATGTATAGATTTGAAAAATTGGTTTCCACGAGGTGGAAGCCGCGGAGCGCAGCTAGTAAATTTAAAAAACAAAGTCGGGTTGGTTCGGGCACTTATAACTCGAGAATGATTTTCCCTTTTTTCATGGTTTTTGTTTTGTTGTACTTGTCTCCGTCCCGAATAGCAGAATAACTATTATAAACATGTGAACATTGCGTTTTTCGTAAATTTCCGATGTTTTTAATAGTTATTCTATATAATATATTCTATAAAATAAAATAAAAAACATTTTCCCATACAAAATGTTTATGGTATGAAGTTCGCCGGGTCAGGCAGTTAATAATAAAAATCTTTATGTAGATATGATTTGAAGACCTGTAGCTGGCAGGTGAAGGTCCGCCTGCGACACGGGATTTCTTCGATTCCCGCCTTGGGACCAATATTTCCGCAAATATTTGTCACCCGGAACATATCCGGGTGACATATATTTGGGGTATTTTCTATTATAATAAAAAACTAAAGTAAACGTTAGAAGGTTGAAATTATCACAGTGTCTTGGTACAGTCAGGCGTACTATGTAGGTGGATCACGGGCAGGGCCGGTATTTTCTTTGCTACATATAACTAAAATATACATTATAAACGTATAAATATAAAAATTAAATGCCGAGCCACAAAAAAACGTGCTTTTATGGGAACATTTCGAGTCGTGGCGATATGTAAAATACAGATCATAATGAATCATTCATAATGCATGTGCTAAATTTAGATGATTTCAGCTTCTATATTTTTTATAATACGAAAAAACTTGAAACTTGCACGCTCAAGACGTTATTGTTAGGGGCTAACTATTTTTTAACGATGGTTCGCCATTTCGATTTTAAACCCTCATCGCATTTACTTTTATAGTTCATTTTTCTAGGATAGATAACCCTACATATTGAAAATACAAACCAACTACTTGGTCCAGTGAAAGCTGTTAGGTCGTCGTCTCGTCTACGGATCATTTACGATTTGAATGCCATTTAGAGCGAACGAGACGCAGCCACTGGAGCGTGGAAAATGAACAAAATATTTACCAAGCTTTCAAGCTATGCTTTCAAAACTCAATGGCAGTATTAACGTAAAGGGGTTTAGTGTTGACCGGAGTTCTTTATTGTTGAATAACATTTATCAAAATGTCAAAAGTCAATAAACATTTGTAGAATTTTAGCAGTTAATTCCTGTGTGCTTGCTAACCACGATGACAGACCCAATTAGATCAGATACATAAACGCGCGTCATCCTTACCTGTGATTTAGTAGCCTACTAAAATATAGCCCCTACTTACCTATTACGTATAAAATAAACTGACTAGAGGTTATTCATTTATATACAACTTATTAACTATAACTTACAATATTTAACAATATCTACATAGTACCAGCTACTTAATTTCTCTATAACTCGAGAATGATTTTCTGTTTTTTGATGGTTTTTGGTTTGTTGAACTTGTCTCCGTCCCGAATAGCAGAATAACTATTACAAACATCGGAAAATTTACTTTTTCGTAAATTTTCCGATGTTTTTAATAGTTATTCTATATAATATATTCTATAACATAAAAGAAAAAACAATTTCCCATACAAAATGTTTATGGTATGAAGTTGCTAGCCACGATGCTACCGACAGACCCAGTTAGATCAGATACATTAACGCACGTCATCCTTACCTGTGATTTAGTATCCTACTAAAATATAGCCCATACTTACCTATTACGTATAAAATAAGCTGACTAGAGGTTATTCATTTATATATAACTTATTAACTATAACTTACAATATTTAACAATATCTACATAGTACCTACTTAAGTTCAAAGGTCTAATCCCTGATATCAAACCCTATTATGAAGCAGTTTCCACGTGAAATCAATAAAGAGTAGGATGGAGACTATAGCACTCAGTAGACATTTACAGTAGACCTGGCTTCGTAGCGGCACTCCCAAGACTTCCAGCAGTTCTGATACCACCCTCGTCAGTTCATTAGCTCTCTTCCACCGTCGGTAGATGAACATGCTATTTATACCGAACAGAACTGCGCCGCAACCGGTTAGGTACACCTGTTGACAGTTTTTTCTTTACTACGGCACCCCGATACATGATACGCTTGTCTTGCCTCAGGGTGTCTCGAGGGCTTTGAAATATTCGGGGTGTGTAATGTCGCCATAATAGCTGAAATATACAGACGACCTCTGCGGCGCGGTGGGCGAAGGTTCGCCTGTGATGCGTTGGTTGTGGTTTCGATTCCCGCCTCGGGTCGGTTGTGTTTACGATTTACAGATATTTGTTTCGGGTTTTCTATGTATAATAAAAATATATATCTATGTAATGTATTGTAATATGTATATCAGTTATCTGGTTCCCATAACATAGACTCTACAAGCATAAAGCAAGTGCAGACCATCACATTCTTGGGTTTTCAAATCGACAGAGGCCTAACTTGGAGCTCATATGTCGACCAACTCTGTGCGAGACTAGGTAGCGCTTGCTATGCTTTACGTAGACTGGGCCGCGTGGTCTCTGCTGAGGTTGTCCGCACGTGCTATTTTGCAGCGGTGAATTCGCTCTTACAGTACGGAGCATAAATGTGGGGGCGCGCTGCCGATAGGGAGCGCGCGTTCCGCATGCAGAAACGTGCTGTAAGAGCTATTGCAGGCGTGGCGTGGGACACACCGGCAACACCGCTCTTCACTCCCAGGGAATACTCACGCTGCCAGGTATCGTCATATACCAAGTTGCAATGTACGTGCGGGCGGGAGCATTCACTACGCGTGGAGATGGGCACACCCACCGATACAGGACCCGCGGAGTCAGTACAGCACAGGTTGGCCAAATCTGACAGGCTGACTCATGTGCTGGGACATGCTATCTACAACCGCCTACCGGAGCATGTTGTCACAGCACCCAGCTTGTTTCTTTCAAAAATAAACTTAAGATATGGCTCATCGAGAGGGCATACTATAAGGTCGAGGATTTTCTCGAAAGAAAATAATGTTTTTTTTTTTTATTTAATGATTATGAATAATTATATTATTTTATGACTTGTTGTATTCCGTCCTGCAAATTTAATTTAATTTAATTAAGTGCTTACTTTGACAAATTGTTATCATTTTAATATTTAAAATTTTATGTAATTGTTAGTATGTACATTGATTTGTATTATTTGACTTGTAAATTTTAATTTTACCAATAAAATTACTATCTGACTAACTAAAGCTCTGCTTAGCTTTCGGGCTAGATGATGCTATGTGAATTGTGCAGCATTTTATTTTTTATATTTACAGTTAACCTACAGAAAAGTGGGTTGACAGACATTCAATTTTATTCTAAAATATGAAAGAATGAGCGAGATATTTTTCGTTTTGGCCGCCTTGAACCCATTTACCTCTACGCTGATCCCCTCATCTTTTCAGACCATCGCAAGTATTCAGTTGAGTTGCAACTAACAATTTGTAAAGTCAGGTGCCCTTACACATTTTGACTAGAATAGTAAGTTTATTATGAATAGTAGATAAATGTACCTGGAATGTTTCTTCACTTTCTTTAACTCCTGCGCACAACGCCAAACCAGGAACAGCAATGGAGTAGGTCACTAATAGACCTCCAGATACAGTCTGCTCCCATCTAAATACTCTCACGGAGCGTATATGTATCGTCAGCAAGGATACTACAAACGAAAGACAGAGTAGCCGTAATGCCAGGAAATACTCGTGATCTTGAGATTGAGAGCTATCCTTGAAAGTACCGGTTCTTGCAGTTTTCATCTTTAACCTGCAAGTTAAATTCCCAAAACGTAGTGTTTTTTATTCCTAGGGGTCAGGGTTTGTGATTTCTACATCTGAGTTAGCCAGAATGGTCATTTGTACAAAGGAAAAAAACAAAGAAAAACATGGTCTGTCCTGCCTTACAAAGAGAATAGCTAACATCAAAGAGAATACAAAGCAAACATAGCACGTAGTTATTGTATTCTCTTTGACATAGCAAAAAGAATACAATACGTAAAAAATCATAGATAACAAAGAGACGTAGCAAAGAGAATACAATAACTTCCAAAAAGAATGAAATTACTACGTAAGACTGCTTGGTACAAGTTTATTTAAAAACAAAGAGTAACATGTTTAGAGCCATTTTTATGACCCTGACTACGTATAACACGAAAACGACTTTTTGCGATGAACTTTTATAAGGATTCTTCCAAAACAGTGGAACCAGACTCACCAACACGCTGTCAAACATTTGATGGAGAAATGTAGGGAGTATAACCGCCCACTGTAAATACAAAGCAAGTAAATGGACTTAGGCTAGTCCAGATGGTTTCACAAGAAATGAGATTACCGCAAAGATGTAGACAGGCGCTACGTAAATAAGCTTTACAGTTATGCAACAATGCAAGTGCGCATGCATAAACTATCAGACTTCATACCCATAAGCCATATGTTACACCTCCGATCGGTGGTATTCACTGAAGCTGAGTGGAGACGAGATGTGTGAATTACGAAGTTCTATTGGTGATTTAAAAATATCTCCTCTTGTCTTGCTTTGGTAGAGCCTATTCGATGATAAATCTGCAAATCAATCAATCTAGGATGAGTAGGGTTAGGAATATAGGATTTCATCCGTACACGGTTGAAGTAATAAAGTACTGATTATCAAAGAGAATACCAGTGATATTATATGCAGAATACAATAACTACGTAAATAACTTACTTTTTATTTGTTGTAGTTGAATTAAAACAAGATACATATATCATAAATATAATTTCCTGTTCTGTTCTGAGGAAAGCAACATTGCAAAGTTGATTTATGAATTTTTCGTTTGTTTCAGGACACGTATCCGCAAAATGTGGATACCCTGGCAGGCCTGCCCACTCGTGGGTTATGTTCTCCAGCGAGTCCCTCGACGAGGGGACCATCGGAACTTACGGATGCGAGAGGGGCTTTGAACTGCTCGGTCCGACGCGAAGGGTTTGTGGCTCCAACGGTCGCTGGACCCCTGATGGAATTCCCTTTTGTGGTAAGTGTTTACATTACTTTGTTTGTCAATTATTTTATGGTAACTAGGTTACAAAACACGCATCGGTGACGTTGATCAGAAAGCTGGAAGCCTGAAGTGGAACTGGGCCGGACACTCTGCCGCATGTCCAGCGATTTGTGGGCAAAGACCACTACAGAGTCGATTCCACCCAACGCTAAGAGGCGACGTGGAAGGCCCAGGATGAGATGGCGTGACGAGCTCGAGGCACATCTTCGAGCAGCGTTGGATCGCGAGGAGTGGAAGGAGAAAAGGGAGGCCTTTGCCCAGTAGTGGGACAAAAATGGCTAAAAATAAAATATTAGGTTAGGGGGTGGTTCTATCACTGATGCGGAGTGGAGCGGAAGCGTGTTGCAATCAACAGGTCTGTGGTATCAACCAAAGCATTAGTTGAAAACTCTTCTTTCGTGGCCCCGATAGGTCTATTCCTATTTCCTGCATATCTCCGCGCCGATTTGGTCCACTCCATGTATGGAATCAACCCTTCAAATATTGCTGCATACGTTTAGCTCCAAACCAAAACATAAACAAGGAAGTACCAGAGTTTTCGCCGTGAGATTTTCATTTTCAAAACCGTTTCTGCTACAGAACTTTATCTCGATATAGTTTTGTAGAAAAGCGTTTACATGATCCACTAACCACCTTTAATAAGTTGCAAGCAAGGACTTGCTAAACTCACTTGTATAGCATCAGTTATCGGTATCCGCAGTTCATAGAAACGGTGACCGCTAAAGACCGTGTGATGTTAATGAATTGATGATTTCTCTTCACTAAACTAAACGGGCTGACATGCTGCGGCTGGCGAGATAAGATAGCGCTCCTTTATGCAAACAAGTTGCACTCTCATGTAACAATATTAAGTTGAGTTTAGTAATGTAAAATTCTATTTAAAAAAGCTTTTATGGCGAGCTTAAAGGGTGTTATTTTCAAAGATAAATACATACGTTCCAATTTTCCGTTTTGCCGCGTTTTTCCGAGACAAAATGTAGTGGTCCTAACAGAAGTTATACTGTCCTAACGGTGGCGTGATCACGACGTCATCTACCGGGTTCAATTGTAATTTCAAACCACATACACATAAAATTTCATCCAAAGCGATCTAGCCGTTCAGGAGGAGCTAGATGACAAACACACGTAGAGACGAATTATACATATATAAATAAAAAATATAAACATAAAGATATTTTATTTATCTGTCTATCTTTTGTGGTAATTCAATGAATCCTCATATTCTGTAACGCTTACACAATACGACATATTACACCGCCAAATCGTATTCCATGTTGACATTGCATCGCGCCACCCGTGACCCACTTTTACTTTCTTCGTCGAGAAAACATTTCTCATGAGATAAGAATGGCTTTGAAAAAGCGGAAGGCATTGTGACTTCTCCCATAGCTCTCGAATGAAAGCGCCCTTTGTTTTAGTGAGATTGGTTGATGCCGAGCGATTCTATTCGAAAATTAACGAGAAGGGATGCCAATCGATATCACTGGACCTAGATCCAGAAGTCAGAGTAAAAATTACAAAAAAGATGGCTAGAAAATATGTCCCTACTCGGTTTTATTTGTTATCAGAGTAATTTGAAGGATAAACTGACCCTTAAATAGCTAACAGAAAATATACTAAGGTCGGCGAATACCTTAATCGATGACGGTTATAACATCTCTGTGCAGCCGATTATACATCGAAGCAGGTAACCAAAACATGAATATAACAAAAACAACTCTATTTACATTGGTTACGACGGCTTTGAGGTCTTTTTCACATTCCTACCAAACACGAAAAAACTGATTAATTTCCAATTCGCTGAACGTCGTCGTCTAAAACACGCTTTGAACGTAACGGTATGGATGCGCGAGTAACATAATTAAGTTATAGTACGAGGGTTATTATAAAGGGAACCTGTTCAGCAACTGTATTGTGCCAGAAAGACTTTGATAGTGAAGTCACTTGCAAGCAGTATGGAACCTTGTCACTGGAAATCTTAGTACCTATAGTGGAGTCTGCACAGCTGCACACCAAGGGCGGCAGCTGCCAACAAGTTGAATAGAATTGTCGGCTACCGTAATCATTAATTAATACTAATAATTCAATTGTATAGACCGAAATGTTGTATGTACCAAACAATCAGTCTGTGTCGCCGACTCTGGTGTGTTGACCTCATTAAGGGTACAATCCGCGCATTGTTAAAGTTACTGTGCCACGGACTTGCATATTTTTTTATATGACGGCGGCGGCGCGGCGGAGCGGCGCGGCGGAGCGGCTTACGGCGGCTCTGGGGAGGCCTTCCCCCTTCCCTATGACGCATTGTTTCGACTAACGAGTTCCAGGGGCCCCCTATTCTGTAAAGTAACGCGATGATGATAGCACAGTATACATTGCAATGCACCATCAAAACGTAATTGATGCCATCGTTTACCAAAGATGGGACAATGTTTGAACAAAAGCCAACTTAGTTAGTGCACGATTTCGTTCGATACAGTAGCACAAGTACTTTATTTACATGCAATCCACGTCGAAACTGCGTGTCCGTGCATTGTGCCTCAGTTATTGTGACCTAAAGACTGTCTCAGGTCTTTCAACTTTGTCGCAAACGTAGATAAACGCGATGAAATAACTAGCTTCTGCCCACTTTCTGCAGGTGTCTTCGCTCATTTTTTGACACAAACACGACCTGTAGGCAAAGGTTCTTATACATAATGTTGATGACTCGGTTCCACCAAGCCCAAGCAAGTCTCTTATTTGGCTTTGCTTCAATATGTACAAACTAAAATGCAAAACCCACTTTTCTCTTTTTCCCATAAATCTTATTTGGATGTGTGCCAGGTACAGACCGATTTTGGACCGTTCTTGGACGAATGTGGGTAGGCCCATGTAGATAATCATCATGTTTCTTTCATCATCTAGAAAACGCCGACGATGTCATATTTGCTCTTTGCGTAGATATCAGCTTTCATAGAATTGAATCTATTGATAGTGGCCGGGGGCAGTGGGGCGCAGCTTTGCAATTACTTAGGTCGCACGTATTTGTCATGCCCCTATAGGCCTAAGAAAGTAATATATTAAAGATTATTTTTTGGGTATTTATCGAGAGCCGTAAAAAATTACCCGAGTCCTTTCGTTTCGTTCAAGGTCACTTATTTTAAGAAATTCCAATGCAATAAATATATTTGAAATGACCAATTTGTTTTATTATATGTTTTGTGTAGTTTTATTATAGTAAATTTCCTTGCTATGTAATTCGTTTTTTCAAAATCGATAATCAAATACACAGACCGAATTTTAATCTTACTCGTAGTTAAAAACGAATGACACTGACTCTTAATAGGAAATATCCTTTGCATTAAAAGTTGGAAATCCATGTGTTATATTTTTTCGGAATCTTATAGAAATGTGCAAGTTATTAATTAGTTGGTCACTCCACTCAGGCGACGCCGACGGTACATTTTCTTTTACTCCGCGGGAGATCAAACTTTTGGAGAAAAAAAAATTGTGAAAATACTTTTCATTTGGCACACAAATGGCGGTTAGCATTTGACGGTACAGTTAACCAAAACTGCTACATAAAATAAAAAAATAGAGTAAATTCATTGATCTGTCACTGAATAGACGTTGGGTATAAAATAATGAAATATAAAAAAATGCTTGATGACTCGCAAACCGAGTCTTTTACAGGTTGTTTCTTAAAATTTTCTGTACAGGTTTATCTATTCTATACGCCTCATCTTTTATACTTGTGCATATAATACAGGGTTCATTCTCTCATGTGCTTTTCAATTCATGCTGCTATGAATAAAATTGGCTGACAGGTGTATAGCTGTCTTGTCGTGTCATATTCATCATCATCAGACAGCTCGTAACGTAAGACTTATGAAAGAATGCTTCATATACAATCTGTCAGCGGCCATGCACTAATAAGAAATATCTAACCAGCTTATTTATAAAAATCCGTTGTTGTTTCTGCTGACATAAAATCAGAATAAACTTTTAACTACTTTAATTAGTTAAAAAAGTTTAAAGTTTCGCGATTTGAAAAAAAAACTATTATTTATCGCGATTCTTTTGTTTTCACGATGGTCGTTGTAACGCGATAGAAACGTAGGGGCTTTAATTCTCTAAGAGGGGCACAGATGTAATAACACTATACTAGTACAGACAAATATAATAACGCCACCTTCCATTACTATGCAATTTAGTATCGAGTGGACTCACTTATATTCTTTGGAATGAGACCCCCCATACCAGACGATATCGGTTAAAAAGGTACGCGATAAATACGCGATAAATAATCTTTAATATGCTTATCTAGTTATACTATGTAGTATAGAGAATGAGCGAGCTTTATTGTTTGAGTAGGGAATGAACCACCTTTAGTTTGATAATTATGCCAAAGTAGACATAACTGAGATTTCTCCATCTTTTGTGCGATGACAAGACAGAAAGCACTGTAAAAACATCGCGTCATTTATAACATTCAACCAACTTTTTATATGCGCCTTACACTTACGACTGTCATTTGTCAGAATGAAACATCATCATCGCGAGAAATATCCATCCGCTTTTGGACTTGCCAGGTTTCCATTGCTTTGTCCCACTTTGGCATCCGGTAGCTGAAGTGAGGGCAAGGATTTAAAAAAATTCAAAGTCTTAACACTTTGAGTGCTGAAAACGCACGGTATGAGTTTTCTACAAGTGACTAATATGCGTAAATTCACACTAGCGCAGCGGCTGAGAAAATACAGATCTTTGTGACTCAGCAGAGCTGTAATATTTTTCGAACGAAACGCATGTGCGGCGCAACACAACCGCTGTGTAGAGCTGAAGCACGAATTATTTAGGTAAAAAAAAAGATCGCAGTCGTCGAAAAAAAACCGCAGTCAAAGTGTTAAAGGTTCTACCTACATATAGGTAATATCCTTCTATGCCCCTTATCAGTACACTCGTCGTTTATCTACATAAAGAAAAATTTTAATGTAATTATTGATAATACCTCGTTATTTTGTAGTCACAAGTACGGTACAATACTCTGTCAAAGAGATCCTGTTGTCATAGTCCGGAATAAGATAAAAAACACTTTAATTGTTCATTCTGTGACTTTTGGATTTATGATCTACTAGATGGAAAAAAAACCGGCTTCTAATCAGGTTTTTACAATGTTTTTTAAATTTTTCGGGACAAATACTAATTCAACAATACTGTTCAACCTTTGGCGCGGTGGGCGTTGGTCCGCCTGCGACGCAGTTGGGTAACGGGTTTGATTCCTGCCTTGGGATAGATGTTTGTACGATCTGCAGATATTTTTTCCGGGTATATAGATCGTTTTCTATGTAAAATTTAAAAAAAACTATTGAGATAAAGTATTGTAATATGTTTATCAGTTATCTATACTACAAACTCTGCTTAGCTTGGAACTAGATAATGCTGTGTGAATTAACCAGCATTTTTTATTTATTTCCGTATTGTGAAATTACCTTGTGCAGCTTGTGCTGTGTGGTTTGTCCGAGTAATTAAGTATTTTGACATCTATTTATTTTTCTTTTACAGTGTAATTGCTTCATTGCATAACTCGTATTTTATTACAGTGTTTATCAAATAATGTATGTAATCTAATAAACCTTCTGAGCGGCAAGTTGCGAGGATGGCGCCACGGTCGCCGTTAACGGCAAGTGATGGCACACTTCCACATGCTGTTAAAGACTAGGGCTACCACTTTCACTACCATTTAGTATTACGGCGAAATAATGTCATTTATGAAGTTGGTCAGCCGAGTAATGGAAAAATTATGCGTCACGCTACGCAGTTTCTAAAAAAGTAGTTTCATAATATTCGGATTAAAATTTTGCAATTCATTTGCATTTAAAAATGTTTCGACGGTAAAGAAACAAATATTCTCTTCTTTTTAGGGCTCTGTATTTCAGAACAAAAATCCACTTTTCTCAGACACTGATTAAGTTAATAGGTGTGAAGTTGAAGATTTTGGCCCTAACAATGTCTAAAATACTACATATAACAATAAAAAAACAATGCCCTAAAGCAGTCAGGTCACATATGACAAAATAATAAAAAAAGATAAAAAATAAAAAAAATAATAAAAAAAGAAATATAAAATAAAATATAATATATATAAACCCGCAGCTTGTGGCGAGCTGTTGGTGAGTAGCGACACCACGGGTTCTCGTCTCCGCTTGCGGAGTGGCATCCCATGAGAACCAGATCCCCACCTCTTGCTTGCCTTCATTGGCCAGTCTGAGTGGACTCGCGAGAGATGCATTTTAGGATGTCTAATGGCGTAATAGCGAGGAAACCCGCTCACATGTTTTTCTTTGTGATAATGAAAACTTGTTAAGGACTAGATGATGCTGTGTGAAATCCAGCAGTAAAGTCCAGCATTATTTATTTAGTGCATGCTTCGTACATGCTGTTATGTCAAAGAAAACAAAACTTCAGTTTTAGGTATTCTAGGTCAGTATATTCGATTCAGGCTGTGGTCACCGATCCGCGACTGTCTCTGGTTTTTGTAAGCAAGCGGTGAGTACGCTGTGAAAGGGAGAGTCAATTGGCAAAACTAAGCAAAAGTGAATCTATTTCGCACGCTTACTGGTTGGTAGCTACCTTGCCAGAAAAATAAAAACAACTAACAATTTTGTTTATAACTGTGTGATTCCAGGTTTGTTTTTCGGTTGCATACCCAGAGTAAAGGTAAAACTCCTTCTAGTTTCGAGTACACGCCGGCTTTACTAACTACACACACAGGCACAGTTTTGTATTTGATGGTTAGACGCGCTTTCTCATTCATAAATCGCTCCATTTAGACGTGAAACAGCAACAATTACCTACGCATGGACTTTCGTAGCCTTCTTCTATATGCGGATGACGTTGCTTGTCTCGCCCCGCACAGAATTATCGACCCGCGCAGAGGGAAACTCACGCGATGAACGAGTAGGTACCGAATAGGTAAAAAAAATATTAAGAAATTAATTTGCATAAATAAGTCAAAGGTGTCCTTGGTATCCTTTGATTTAATATTATAAAATATTGTTGTTGATAGTTTAGGAGAAAAAAGATTACAACTAAGAAAACAGACGGTACTTTGCACAATTATTTCGAATTTGAAAACAGATTTTTTATTTTTGAACAAATGATGACACTTGTATGGCATAAATTATTAGGTTTTTTTTTTTTTGAAACGGTGAAGATAACGGAGAAAACCTGTTTTAATGTGACCCAAATAACGATCAATTCACATATGTATATCCACCAACATTTTATGATATTTTAGTCGTGTCCATATCATGTCCATATAATAATTTTATATTAATGTAAAAAGCCGGGTTCCTTTTGTATATGCATGTGTAGGATGGTACAAAACCCTCTGTTATTCTCCCTCTATTTAATGAGGTTTGTTCGTTGAAATTTAAATTTTACCTAAAATGCGTGTGTAGTTTAGACAAGAATACAATAGAATTTAAATTTTCTCAAAACTTACGCAAAACCTAATGTGTATTTCACCTTAACTACATATTAACAAAATTCAAAATTCCACAGTGGTGAATGTAGCCGCTGGCAAGGCGCCCATGCAGATATCGACCGAGGAGCTTGGAGTCCCACAGCATGCCCTGGACGGCAGCACGGCGGCTGTCTTCACCGCTGACACATGCACCCTCACCAAGCCGGAGCGAGTTCCGTGGTGGTACGTGAACTTGCTGGAACCGTACATGGTGCAGTTGGTGCGACTGGATTTTGGGAAACCTTGTTGTGGTGAGTTTTACATTATTTTGCCTTATTGTTTGCGCTTGTCAGACGACCTCTGGCGCGGTGGGTGAAGGTCTGCCTGTGACGCAGGAGGTTGCGGGTTCGATCGCCTCGTACACACAATTGTACCGCCTTGGGACAATTGTGTGTACGATCTGCCACAAATAATATTCTAGTTTAAATAAATCACTTTATTTAACAAATTTCGTATATTTTATTAATAAACAAACTATATTTATACATGATAATTATGACATGTGTGAGAAGCAAGTACATACTCTAAAATAATTTCATCTTGCTAATATTACATACCTAAGTGATTTAATTGTTGCCATAGAGGTTTTTGTTGTTAAAATTTTATTATTATAATTGAATTTAGTCAAATAGGTATTTAAAGTTTAATAAGGATTGAGGCGTCTCTTACTTATTTTCACATCCACCCCGATTACGCGGAAGACGCCGCCGCGGCTGTCAAATTGGACACCAGACGCCCCGGTCAAATTAACATCGGCACACATATCTAGAGATAGGTACTACATTTATATGAGGGTCAAACACCTCAGCATCTTAAATTCCTACTGAGACAAAACTTACAACAGGCCAGGTTGTTCACCCACTTATTGCGAAATGAATGCAAATAAGAAGCAGCGCTTCATTGTGAAGACAAATTGCGGAGATGTGACCAGTTGCGCGCAGATTACGGACGCAATGGCTATTGTGTAATTGCATAATCAGGTTCATTCAAGTGTGCAGAACATGTACGGGGATTTCGTCAAAAACCTAGTGGCCTAATTTAAATTCATAGTGTTAATGGGTAGTGTATTATGTAGTGGCCATATCGTAGATTTACTCACTTCATGAAATGCTCGAGAATTTCATTTAATGGTCGCATTTCATGATGTGGGCAACTTAATTTGACCAGATCATTAAATCGTCAACATTTCACGATTTTGTAATTCACATTTGGCCGGATCGTATAAATAGAGTGTCCATAAAATATTTTATAAAAATCCAGAACATGTTAACAACTTGTTTATTGTAACTACTTTACGATATGATCAAATAAACTTGACCATTGCATGAAGAAGCCGCGCGTTTAGTTGCTCATATCGAGAAACGATTTCTTATCATTGATCTGCCCAAATCACATCATGATGTGGCCAATAGACAGTGGAGTATTTTATGAAATACGACCATTTCATAAAATTCTTGAGCATTTCATGAAATGAGCAAATCTACGACACGGCCACGACATACATTTAATAGGCATGTCGAGGAACGCTAGAGGTTGCGGGTTCAAACCCCTTCGGCGCATTTTCCTTCCTAAAACTTTTATTTCCATTTTTCGGAGGTTTTCTATGTAATCTTCACAAAAAAAAACTTATTTTGAAGATATCTAGGTGATTTGAGCGTTTTATCTTTTGACCCGGCCATTGTACAGGCGGAACAGAGATGGATAGGTCCCGCAAGAAAATATTTTGTGGCATACAGCAAGGGCGCTCTCGAGAGCGCATGCGGGCCGCCCTAGCCGCCCTACTCCCCACACACCATGGTATGGCGCTGCTGTTAAAAATGACTCCCCATCAATCATTTAGCAATTCAATATCAGTACAAAAATAACGAAAAACTATAAATAGCTTTAATTTGTTATTTTATAACGTTACGTCGATTTTACAAAGTTATTTCAGTAGTTAGTGGGGTGAAAACATGACTTTTTTAGCAAATTAAAAATTTATTGGGAGCCATGTTGCATGTATTACAGGAAGCTGACCCATAAAACTACAACCAGCATCGAAGAGATGGCACTACTTATGTTATATTTTTGGCGGGAAGACTTTTTCGTGTTTTATAAAGTCACCATTTATAATTATGTCAACTTTATCACGCCAAGAGGTTCCTTTCGAAAGTTTCTATAACAGAATTCAAATGCAGGTGTCGCCGATGTCTAGTGCAAGAGAAATTTTGACAATTCCTAGATCGCGCAAACGATTTGTTGTGGCAAGATTTGAGGCATGCAAGTTCTGAGTTAGAGTAGTTGGGTGAGTCCGTATCTACACAGTAAAGGTCCGCCGGAATGCCTACGTACAAATTCTCCGGGGCGAAAGAAAAAACCCAAAAACCCCGTAAAAAAAGGGTGTGTTATGTCTTTCAAGAGATAGCCCACCCAACCCCACTGATATAGATAATTTGACTTCCCTTTTTCTTTTTTGAATGAAAGCCATAGATATTATTTTTTTAGCACCATATTATTTTGTAAGTGTAAGTAAATTGTAATATTGTTTGTTTGGGTGCACTAAGATACTTGAGGAGGTAATGGGAAATATTTAAAGAGAAACTTGAATTATAATGTAGGTAATCCGTTCTGCGGTTAAGGGAATCATTCACTGAGGCAATCACTGGGTACTGCTAAGTGAAAGTTTTAAATGAGACAAAATGCTGTTATGAAAGTTTTGCTTCGATTAATATAGGAAGTTAGTTATCTATCTCCATACATCTTGGTAATAATTTTAAAAAAATGTGTGCAAAATATTTGTCCGCGGTGGGATTTGAACCCGCAACCTTTGATTTACAGGCGAACCAGCGCGCTCTCTGCCACTGTAGCATCGTATTTCACAAAGGGATGAACCGATTTGGTTAGTTTTTGACTTGATCGAGAGTATGTAGAGGTGTATATGGAGGAGTATGTTTAAATAAAATCGGAGTTCAAATAATAAATAAATAATGCTGAACAATCCACGGAGGATTTTCTAGCCCCAAAAGCTAAGCAGAGCTTGTGTTATGGGTACTAGATGACTGTACCTATATACCTATGTATATAATGCAGTACATTACTATTTATTAATAGATATTTTTTATTATACATAAAAAACGTTCTGGTCCTTTTCTATGTAAAATAAAAAATATCTAACACCGGAACAAATATCTTCAAATCGTACAAACATTTGTCCCGAGGCGGGAATCGAAGCCGCAACCTCCTGCTTCGCAGGTGAACCTTCGCCCGCTGCGCCACAGAGGTCGTCCAATATTATATTTTTTTTTATCAAAGTTTATCCAACTATTATAAAAGTAACTTTAAAATATATCCCGACGGATTAACTACGAAACTCTGGTTCGGCTGAAGAATAAAGGATAGCTATCGGCTGCACCGGTTTTTTAATAAACTGGCACTCGAAATCGGTAGAATCACGGAAGAGAACATTTTCATGAGGCACTCCTGGTTGTGCGAAGCAGTTGTGTAATGTTGATATTTTTACACTTGCCTACGTAAAAAATATCTATACTAATGTAACAAATATTATAAATGCAAAACAAAGTACCTACTATGTTATAATAACGGGCAGTGATGTATTACTGCCCGTTTGTTCGAAGTCGTACGCCTTCTTAAACTTAACATCCACTTTTTCGACGAGGGTTAAAAATGATCTCTAAAAGGCGTCCTTTTTTATTTACGTAAAAAAAGCGCAACTCACTTATCCTACATAGGTACCTAACCTACTTCCAATGCTTAGTTTCTCTACGTGTTTAGACATTTATTGTTTTTTAATGGGTGTGCATTATTGAGATTGGTAAAAGGTTTCCATTGCCACGCATGATAAGACTTATCTACGTTAAGTATCAAGACACTTTGTTCGACGTACGACTACTAGACAACACCATTTCTATCTTCTTCTCAAAGAAAATATAATATATTGTGTGAAATTTATGTTGTTTAGGTATAAACGTAATTAAATGGAAATTTACGTGCACTGTTGACTTATTATATTATATTACTAGCTGCTCCCCGCGGCTTCGTCCCCGTGGAAATCTATGTGTCAAATTGTTTAAATGATAAAAAGTATCCTATGTTAGACTCCTGGTTCTAAGCTACCTCTCCACCAATTTTCAGCTAAATCGGTCCAGCCGTTCTCGAGTTATAAGTGTTGTAACAAACACGACTTTCTTTTATATATATAGATATATATTTTAGGTATGAAACGGTAAACGTGAATAAATGTACGTTTGCAATGTCACATTTACATTGTCATGCAAGATAATTTAAATGAAAGCAAATAAGATAATATTAGGAAAAAAATGAATTGGAATTTAGAAGAGGATAGAATTATAGGTACATTCATACATAAAACTTGAGTAATATTGATTAATAAAACTTATATTTTCTAAAAAATAAAAAATACCTGCTGAAAGATGAAAAATGGTGACAGAATGAGAACGCTGTTTTGAAAGTTTTGCTTTAAATAATGTAGGTACTTATACTATGTCCATCGAGGATGTAGAATGTTTGTATACAAAAGAAATCAGCTGATTTTCAGGGTTATCACCACGAAATGATGCAGGCCTAATAGAATTCCAATGATTTCACCTATAAATTCTATTAGATTTATTACTTTGTTAATCCTGACGTCAATTCTATGCAGAATCTTATTATTCCAATTTACAAATCGACATGACGTGGTCAAAAACAAAGATTAAAAGCACTAGAGATTTTTTGTCTTTGTAACAGTGCCATCCCTAACGAATTTCAGTTTTGACGGCCCGTGTAGCAAACAATTGGTTACTTTTCAACTACGATTCCGAATCAAGGCTAGCTCTATGACCATACATATTTATTGAACATATCTAATAACGATTTATTTATCGGAAAAAAATGTTTGATTAATAAACATGGAGTTTTCCGTTTCTGTTAGTGCGAGTCTCCTAGGTCAACATTTCCATACATATTTTGAAGTTCCAAATAAAACGTCATTACTCCCTTGGACAAAATAAACATTAGGTACTAACGTATGACACTACTTTACACCAGCGCCAGCGGCGTAAGTGGGAGAAGAGCTAACCTAAATAAAAAAATGTTTTTCACCCCTACATCAGCTGATTGAACTGTCAGTGGCTTTGTTAGTAAACATTCTCCATTCTGGATGGATACAGTTATAGTTTTCTATCTACATAACATGGTGTTGGTAAAAATCAAAAATCAAAATATTTATCCGCGGTCGGATTCGAACTTGCAACCTTTGCGTTTCAGGCGGACTAGCCAGCGCGATCTCCGCCACATATCTTCATAATTCAAGCTCTGCTTAGCTTGTGATTAAATGGCGCTGCTAATTGTCCAGCATTATTTATTTATTTTCATGCCTCGCCGTTTGCGCCACCAAGGCCCAGACTTTCAGTAGCACGTCCAGCATGCCTCTACATCAGCGCTTTAGTCTGCTGCAAGGTCCAACCATATCTAATTTCTAGGGGTCCCTAGAAATTAGATATGGTTGGACCCATTCCATCCATACACACAAAAATATCATATAATACCAATGCAGTTTATAGATAACTGGCTGCGCCCCGCGGCTTCGCCCGCGTCGAAATCTATGTGTCAAATGGTTTATAAACCTTCCTCTTGAATCACTCTATCTAGTGACAAAAAGCCGCATCGAAATCAGTTGCGTAGTTTTAAAGATTTAAGCATATAGGGACAGACAGACAGCGGGAAGCGACTTTGTTTTATACTATGTAGTGATTGTCTAACACTGTATCTTTCTTCCAGGAGCCAACAAGCCAGCCGTAATCGTTGTCCGCGTCGGCAACAACCGCCCCGACCTTGGAACCAACCCTATCTGCAACCGTTTCACGGGTTTCATAGAAGAAGGGCAACCTCTCTTCTTGCCTTGCAACCCTCCAATGCCCGGGGCCTTCGTTAGCGTGCATTTAGAAACGAGCGCGCCAAGCCAACTGTCCATCTGCGAAGCTTTTGTATACACAGACCAAGCATTGCCGATAGAAAGATGCCCGCAGTTTAGAGATCAACCACCCGGCAGTACGGCGACTTACAACGGGAAATGCTATATATTCTACGATCGACAGCCGGTGACGTTCAGGGACGCGTTAGAATCCTGCAAAACGAGAGGCGGAACGCTGGTGGATGAGAGCAACACGGCGTTGCAGGGGTTCATCAGTTGGGAGCTTTGGAGGAGGCATCGGTGAGTGACTTTTATTGCTGGCGATATATTTTCAGGTCTGTGTTAAATAAGATTAGATTGAGCTTTTAAAAAATACACGGTTAATAATACTAATGTCATTAATAACGGGATATTTACCATGACTCGTTTTATTTTGATTTTTACTTTCTTAAAACAGTTTAAAAAGTTACATTGGCCTCTGGCCAAGGAACACGATCCTCTATACGTATAAAAATCAAACGATGTGATTCTGAAACATTCAAAACTTGATTGACAACCTTATAAATTTATAGAAAATAAATGCTCTCTGAATTGAACAACTAATGAAGTATTATTAAGAACCTCGGCGTCTTTTGTTGCGTTATCACGAAAGATACTGCTTGGAATGTCGATAGTTGATACCACAGATTGATGATTTTACATTTCTCTCCTATGGAAATAGTCCATTCACATACCTAAGATATCGGTTCTAGAAAAGTGACTAATTATTATCTAAGTTGCTAAACTCACTTTTCACCGAGGGTTCAATACTTGTACCCTAATATGCAGTTAATTCTAAAAATACTGGTAAAATGAAGTTAAAAGAGCTGTTAGAATGACCCAAAATCGCCCATCGCTAAACACCCTTGTCACTGTCATATGAAGTTTTTAGAAGCTATATTTTTTATGTTAGTAAAATCTTGAGAATGGCACAAAATCGTGCGAAGCACAAGAGTTTGAGAGGGCATATACTCAGCAATGGTCAAATTGCGAATGATGATGAAACTCTTTTATTCTCAAAGCAAGATGTGATTGTTGTAATGTATCTACCTATACACATACGTGGGATTCCACACACTAGAGCGAAATCCATCAGTACACACGCCTAATGCGAATTTAATGTCTTCGACGAGGAAGCAAGTGCGAATTAAATTGTAATAGCAAAATCTATTACGCCACCCAGATGGCCAACTCAGACAACGGTCTCTCTCTTTTGAACTGACTTCGAGAAAAGGAGGTTCTATGTTCCGCTGTATGTATGCTTTTTATGTATGGTTTTCGATGTATCCGTAATATAAAATAATGGACCGATATGCTCTTTTGCATTTGTATAGAGGAAGACACGGAGGTGGTCCGAATAAAAAAATATTCCCGAGGGATTAGTATTTCTCCACATTCCAAAAAAGCTCTTTAAAACTAAGGGATTCGAAGTTTTACATAGATAATTATGTAATTTGGAATTTCTAACGTGTTCAAGAGCTCTGAAAGAAATAAAGCACTTAGTTTTTCACAAACTGCATGCTCGTAAATACTCACCCTCTCGTAATAATAAACCTCTCCTATAGTTATGCAATAGCTGAGAGTAATTATTTTCTATTGGCATAAGTCACAGGTTTACACACTGTCGTGGTCACGGGATGACTCATCCCGTGACCACGACAGTGTGTAAACCTGTTGAAACGTCGGGAAAAATAGGTAAATAAACGCGATAAATACCCGTTGTATTAATACTTATAAATATTGTTCATTACCAATTGTCTTAATAAATTACCAGCTAACTTTAAACTCTGACTTATGCCGATAGAAAATAATTACTCTCAGCTATTGCATAACTATAGGAGAGGTTTATTATTACGAGAGGGTGAGTATTTACGTTTACACACTGTTGTGGTCACGGGATGACTCATCCCACCCGTGACCACGACAGTGTGTAAACCTGTTGAAACGTCGCAAAAATAGGTAAATAAACGCGATAAATACCCGTTGTATTAATACTTATAAATATGTGTTCAGATCTCGTAAGTTTAAAAGTATTTAATGAACAATATTATAAAACTATAGAAAACCCGATTCGGTCCCCGCTTTTAAAAATTTATTCGCAAAGCCCCCTATGGCGCTCTTTCGCACATTCTTCATCCTTATCAGCCTACGTAGGTCCACTGCTAGACGCATGCCTCCTCCTGCAAGCAATAAGCATTATGTCAGGTGAGATAGCATACATTTAGGCCTTGCCTACCGATTGACTTGTGTATTCTTTAGATCGTGCATCTGAGTGTCAATGTATACTCAATGGTTTAGTTTGTAGCTATTTGGGGACGTCAGATTATTTGAAGGTGTTCATTATATAAAAGAAACCGAGATTCTGTAGTTTATGGATAGTAGATGCTACTTATCGCTCAACCGCACGGTATCAAGGCATAAGATTTTACTCGACATAAACAAATAATCAAACAATCTACGATGATTTAGGTATTTTGCTATTTGACAAACAAATGTATTCAAGTGATTAATTTAGTGCGAAATATAAAACAAACATTATACGATTACATTCATTCATGTTACCTACGTACTATTACTTATAATGAAGAGAAGCATTCTTACATCGCACAAATACCGGCCTAGGTATAACCACGCGTAACTGTTACCTACGAAAAAAAAACTGTAACACACATTCATTTAACTGAACGCTCTATTAGAGATCCGCCACGGACGCCGAGCCCTGATTGTAGACGCATGGAGTCCCGTCAGTGGACGTACTAAGGGCGGGGGCTTAGGGTCTATAAGCTACAGCAAATTCATGTGTCTCTTACGGGCAAGCTCTAAATTGTAAAACATATTATTCTTTAACTGAACGCTCTTTTAGAAAACCACCAAGAGTGCTGAGCTCTCATTGTGAAGGCATGGGGTCCTGTGAGTTGACGTACTAAGGACGGGGGTTCAGGGTCCATACACAGTTTTTTTTTACTAACTATACGTAATTACTTAAACGCAAAGGAGTTCTACATTATAGGGCATATTAATTAACTGAAAGATCTTTTAGAGATCATGATTGTAGATGCATGGAGCCCCGTGAGTAGTCGTATTGAGGACTAACTGAACACTGGGGCAAATAATAAATAAAAGTGCTGGACATTTTATTAAACGGAACCACGAATGAAGTTACAAATGTGAGTGTGGTTTTGATTGTAGACGCATGGGGTCTCGTAATATCAAAATCACACAGAAGTAATTAAATGTGTCATTTAAGGCCAAAGACGCACATTTATATAACTAAACACTACGGGCGCTGGACCCTGTGAGTGAACGTACATAGGACGGAGCAAGGGGGCTATACATTGTAGGACATATTTATTTATTTAAATGACCGCTCTATTAGAGATCTGCGGCGGGCACTGATTGTCTATGTGTATGTATTATGCTTGGAGTTTAGGCAGACGGTTGGGTATTCCTATAGGTAGCGTTGGTTTAGTTGAGACCAATTATAAGTTACAATTCAAGCTAGTCTTAAATTCTGCATATATCTTAACTTCGGTATAAATTCCCCATTTACTCACCCTGGCTGCGTCCCTGGTGTCAGTTATCGTGTGCCATGTAACGGACAAACCATACAATTTCGCTACTCTAGCCTCAGACGATTTAGAAAGTGACATCTATGCCGCAGCGTTTTTATTATAGTTTTCGAGTGAAACATTTTCCTATATGTAGCTACCATCCATGACAACTGATTGTACTTTTTATATGCAAATATAATTATTTATCACTCGATTTATTGTCAATTAAAAATATAACTCATCTGGCGATGGACCTGCCAACATACGAGTATTTGTCGGTATACGAGTAGAGGGAGGCTTTAGAAAAGTGACAAAAAATACGTAACGAATATTACTGATATATTCATTGCCTATGGTTCGGTATCTAAAAAGCACTAAAATCCTCCACACCCGCAAGCCTCCGCCTCAAATCTTGCGTACCGCACGCTGCTGTCCATGCAGCTGCAACTAGCGACAAGCTCGCTGTCAACGCATGGTCGGTAAAGAGCCATAATGATCGTGTTTGATGTAAACGTATACGAATATAAAGTAATTTATTTTTATAGGGATTAATATAAAACTGTACAAATAAAGAGCCATTTCTAATGGCGACATTTTAATCAAAAAAAATTCATAGAAAAACACTTATGAACTGACTAACATTTTTTTAGTAAGATATACTCGTATGCTGTCGCGACATTTTTTATTTATTTGATGTATTTTGCAAAGTTTTAGTACATTACTTTGTTCTATTATCAATAGTTTTCGCAGCGCAAGCGATGTAAGGAATTTTTAGGTAATTTTCTTGCACCTTGGGTTACATTATTGAAGTTTTAGTAAGGATCCCAATTATTTTTGAAAATTTCATATAGATATGTTCACCGGGTATAGTGTAGCTTTCCAACGGAGAAAGAATTTTTCAAATAGATTAAGTAGTTTCGGAGCCTATTCAATACAAACAAACAGACAAAACATCAAACCTTGCCTCTTTATAACATTAGTACAGAAGTATAGACAATTATTATTTAATTTAACTACTTATTTAAAAATGACATTCCTATATTAATTAATTTCATAAATATGAAGTATATAATGAAGTTAACAATCTAACAACAACGAACCGAACGAAACATTGTTGTTCCCTGACAGGGTTTTTATGCATTGTGTACTCACTAAGATACTACACCTAAGAACTGTGTTACCTTTATGCATTAAATCACAATAAATAATATGAAAACTCCGAGTTGCAATAATTATCAATAAATACGTTCAAACAAATTGTCAAACACCTTTTTAAAAAGGTTTTTAACAAAATATCGGATTATCTAGACGATAAAAAAGCTTAGGATGTGTTCTGCTATAAAACGAACAGCCTAACAAGGTTTCATGTTCGCTTCTTTACTTTACCTTAAAAGGTTGAAGTGAACAAAAAATCAAAGTAATAACTTTATTTCCTAGTTTTACTCAAATAATTTGAATTTTGTGACGTTATCAAGAGTTATGGTAGGAAATTAAGCACTGATATTTGTTACCTGTTTTATGCGAGCACTGCAGCGGTCCACGCGATGCTTGCGTTAAGCAAGGCGTACTCTAACGGTAGCGTCAAGTTCGCATACCGCACGCTGTTTAATATTATATGCTGTCACTTTAAAGTTAGACCCATATTAGAATGCTCATTATTGTGCTGTGCGGCCCAGATGAGTTACGGCCTTTATTCTGTAGTCAGCAGTTTTAAGAGCTTTGCGACTGTATTCACTCTTCTTACTTACCTACAACAGTATCTTATCTACCACAGCGATTATTATCATTTTTTATATATAACCAGGACCTATAATGTTCTATGTCCTTAGCCCCGCCAGAGCCATATTATGCTCTTCTACCCTAGTTTATATTTTAAAAAGCGTTATGCAGCGTTGATCATAAGCTAATTTAAGAATAATCAAAATTATGCCATACTTTTTATTTCTATTGTAGAGAAAGAGTCTACAATTAAAAGCTCAAAAGCTCTAAAGAGCTGTCAAAGATTTTGGAACAACAGAGTATAAACCATTCTCTACCAAATATACAAATGTATATTTGGTAGAGAATGGTATACATATGCGTAGAATGCACCATATGCATAGCAATGCATAGCAATGTGGTTATTCTTACACAGCTAACAGTAGTTATTCTTACACAGAAGTGACAGTAGCAGCCAATACTGGATGGGCGCAGCCAGGGACCCTCAAGACCCCCAGAACTGGAAGTGGGTGAGCGGCAATGACGTCACCGTCTCTTTCTGGAATGTCCCAGGTGGGACGGAAGACTGCGCCAGATTTGACGGGAGAAAAGGCTGGCTTTGGGCCGACACCGACTGCTTATCCAGATTGAACTATATCTGCCAGCACCGTAAGTCACTTTTCTATTGGCTTGCGAGTATTGTGAAGCGAAATAGCTTTTTGCTGTGTCATTGCGGTTGTCTTAAATGTCAAAAATGTACCTTATACCTACTACGCGAAATATAGTGCAACCTTCCTAACATGTCCTTTTGCCCGCAGAGCCGAAGACCTGTGGTCGTCCAGAGCAGCCTCCTAACTCTACCATGCTGACTCAAGGCGGGTTTGGGATAGGCTCCTCCGTGGAGTATTCCTGTGACGATGGGTATCTGCTGGTCGGGCCCACTGTCAGGACATGCCTGGATACTGGTTTTTATGATGAGTTTCCACCTGTCTGCAAACGTGAGTTTGAGCTACTATCTTCCTATTAACTACTTATTAGCTGGGTAAGATACTACATGCAGCAGGTTGAAGACATAGCGCTATGGCGCTCGTAAAAGGAGGCCTATATTGTGTCGAGCATAGGACTTGCATAGGCTGATCATGATGAAGTTGCGTCTGCAAGGACATCTCTTCTTAAAAACTTATGAATTGCCAGCAATTGCGACAGCAATCTATTTCGAATAAAGGCACTAGTCTTTGAGGATCTTACGCGAATAGTATACTAAGTATAAATTTAAGACCCAGGTCTTGCCGGTGCAATGATGCAATTTCTTCCACTTTTCTTTTTCTAATGCGGTCTCTTTTACTTCTAATTAGGGCATAAAAGCTTCATAAGTATCAGGAAGAAAGTAGAAGGAAGACGAGCAAAGGGAAGACCAAGATTAGTAGGCATAAATTATAAAAAAAATAATGCTGGACAACTCATACAGCATTATCTAGCCCCATGATAAGCAGAGCTTGTGTTATGGGTACTGATAATACATAATACAATACATTACATAAGATAGATATTTTTTTTTTTATATTTAGAAAACCACCAGAACACCCGGAACAAATATCTGCAGATCGTACACACAATTATATATATAAATAATAAATAAATAATGCTAGACTATCCACACAGAATCATCTAGCCTCAAGCTTAGCAAAGCTTGTGTTATGGATACTTGATGATAAATAGAATACATTACGTAGATATTCTATGATGCTTATGGTCTTTACTTTGGCAGTAGTCAAAAACAACAGCACAAGAGTCTCGTAAGAGTTAATCTAGACTTTAAATTTGAACCGAATTGACTCAAATCTTGACTAGGATTCATATTATTATAACCATAAGGTTTATTTCCAGGCATCGAGTGCGGTTTCCCGGCTGGGATCGCTCACGGAAGCTATAGCCTACTGAACGGATCTGTCTCTTATCTGTCGCACGTTCAGTACTCCTGCAAGCCCGGTTACGAGATGGCGGGAAGGGCGCGACTGGTGTGTGATATAGACGAGCGCTGGAACGGACCACCACCGAGATGCGAAGGTAAATGACAGGTGCCATATTTAATAGTCACTTCGTCAACGGCACAGTTAACGAAACTAAACCATCACGCTCGAACTGGTTACGCTCAATCACATTTACTCTGCTATAATCATCATTCCATAAGCGTCGTGTGGTCTTAAGAGTGTGTGACACTATCCCTCTGCTGAGACGACCAGCGTGGATTTCCGCTATGCTGGTGCATCTTTTTGAAGCGGAAACTTTGTCGTCACTACCAAGTGGGTTATGGTCAGGCAAGTTTACCGTCTAACAAAGAAGGAGTTACAAGGAGTGCTTCGTATTCCTAAGTTGTCACTTCTATTGATATTTGAAATTACACAAGGGTTTCGAAAATCGCTGTTTTTAGAATATTCGAGAGAGAGAAAAACTTACCCCAGTGAGTGTTAACTAATGTCACCAACGGTTTTTTAAAAACCAACAACACCTACCTACTTATACGTTTACAACGTTCGATATTTCGATATTTCAATAGCAACGTCTTTCTGCTTTCATCTCGCTATCGCCACAGATCTCGACAATTGCAGTAATTATACGGCGCATCTCCAATCTCACGGCGACATCAATTTCTCACAACACCACATAATCAATGGCAGCTGTGGCAAGGGTGATGACTTTCTTTGCCGCCGGCGCTGGCATTTGGGTCATAATAGTAAAGTTTACTTTGCTGTTCGTAGATAATAAACTCGTATATGAAGTCGTACCCATTTTAATATAGAAGTCAACTAGAATTAGCTGACTTGAGCGGCTACACTAACAGAGGCCAGTGATGATGATGTTTATTATTTTATTATGAACATGGCCTACGTATGCGATCAGCCGAAGACCTATGTAAGAATCACAGTCATATTGATAAAAAAAGAAAATATTTACAAGTCGCATAGTAAAAATCTTTGTTCATACTAACAATTAAATACAATTTTAATAAAATATATAAATAACAATTTGTCAGAGTATTTAACATAGATTCAATTAAATTTACAGAAAAATTATATAACACAATACAACAAGTAATAAAATAATAACATTCATTAAAATAAAAACAAAAAATCATAATTTTCTTTCGAGAAAATCCTCGCCCTCTCGATGAGCCATATCTTTAGTTTATTTTTGAAAGAAGCTAAGCTGGGTGCGGTGACAACATGCTCCGGTAGGCGGTTGTCGATAGTAGGTCCCAGCACATGAGTCAACCTGTCAGATTTGGCCAACCTGCGCTGTACTGAGGCGAGCTTGTCGGCTCCGCGGGTCCTGTACCGGTGGGTGTATCCGTCTCCACGTGTTGCGAATGCTCCATGGTTCGCCCGCACGTATATTGCAACTTGGTATATGACAATACCTGACAACGTGAGTATTCCCTGGGAAGAGCGGTGTTGCCGGTGTGTCCCACGCCACGCGTGCAATAGCTCTCACAGCACGTTTCTGCATGCGAATGCACCGTTGCAAAGTAGCACGTGCGGACAATATCAGCAGAGACCACGCGGCTCAGTCTACGTAAAGCATAGCAAGCGCTATCTAGTCTCGCACAGAGTTGTTTAACATGTGTTCTCCAAGTCAAGCCTCGGTCGATTTGAAAACCCAAGAATGTGATGGTCTGCACTTGCTTAATTGCTTAATCGCCCCGAGCTGGAGAAATTCATGAAGTGGGTTTTTTTGAGGTTTAGGACGAGTCCATTCCACTCAAACCGCTGTGCAACCTGCCAGGCAGCCTCGTTGAGCAGTTGCTCAAGTCGGTTAAGAAACGGAGCACGCACAACCACGACCACGTCATCCGCGAATTGAACACCTCTCCCGCCGTCACGTGCTCGGGCAAGTCGTTCAGAAGCCGGTAGAAGAGGATGTTCGAGACGGACGAGCCTTCAGCCACGCCCATCACGGTTCCGATAGCATCGGATCTGGTCTCGCCGCCGTCGCCCACCACTACCTGGCTACGGTCCCAATAGAGGGTATTTTAGAACATAATGCAGAGAAAGAGCGAGAGAATGATGAAGAATAGTGAAACTTTCCTTGAAAGAAGTACAGAAGAGATAAATAAGATATTATAGAGAGGAGATAGGATGTGACTGTTGCTGCTACCTAACCACTTGAGCTTTCTGCGAAATTCCGAGACAAGATCATATTTGCGCAAGCAATAGGTAAACTCTATCCCGACATTCTGCAGGCGCTTAAGTTTGTCTGGTTGTTGCTCAGTAATATCAAGAAAAAAATAATCAGCGTAATTAAATATCTAGTACAATATCTTCTCCTTTCAGTTCTTAATTATACTGATTACGTGAAAGAGAAATTTTAGTGGCGATAGGGATTTCCCATTTCATGAAATACACCTATCAGGCTTGGCAAACATCATTAGGCTTTACTAAATCAACTGTGTTTGTAAATCCCACAGAGATCCACTGCGCGGATCCACCAGAAATAACAAACGGGCGCGCTACTCTGTCCCAGAACGGGACGTCCTACGGCTCAGTCGTTGTATATGCGTGCGCGCCTGGATACCATCTGCAAGGAGCGGAGCGAGCGCAATGCCTCTCCAGCGGACTGTGGGACCAATCACAGCCTATTTGCCAACGTGAGTATCTTACCTTTATCCAACAAATATATAGACTTTGGCTCTGTGGTTGAATATGTGTGCGGGGTTCTAATGACAAATGGGGCGAAGCGCTGCGCGAGCACCTTACCAATTCAGCTCGTAGATATCGTATGAGCTGACTAAGGGAAACTACCAGAAGAATGCCAGTAGCTTCATTTATTATTTATTAAAACAATAGTCTGGTAGAAGCTGACCATTCCCATATGCGATCAGGTACTGATCCACAGGCTCGGTTCTATTTTTGGGTCTCCACACCCAGTGAATACTGAACTTTGATACCTCGTCCAATAACATATTTCTCACCTCAACAGGCGATCAAATTTCAACGACCACCACCACGACAACAACGACCACCACCAGCAAGCCCACGCCAAAGTCGACCTCAGCCCCCAAATCGACCACCCCTCGCCTAATCTTCCATCGCACATTCTCGGGCTCCGCTTCCTCCACCACCCCCTTCCTCCTGACAGAAAATAGCTACGAGCGGCCCCGACCTCGGCCGAAGACGACCGAGCAGCCAAGGTCAACGACCAGGGTGTATGAGGCACCGCCGGAAAGAAATATCACTGTGCAAGATAGTATGGAGTCACCGACTAGCCATGTCCCGCATATTATAGTCGCGAGCCATCCGATAGATAACCAGGTAAAAACCATCTACATATTAACGGCTAACTCAATGCGAATGGTCCGGACCGCGGCCGAGGATAATTGAACTGCCCCGACTACGGCCGAGTCTACCTAGCGACCTACCACCAGCGTATATGAGTCTCCGCCTATGCTGTTCGAAGCTCACGATGTAACAGTCTGGAGTCACCGACTAGCCATGTTCCGCATAGGTATTATTGTTGCGAGCCACCCAGAGAAAATCTGATAAATACCAAACCAGCTCAGCTTAGCTTGGTGTCAGATGATGCTGTGTGAATTATTGTCCAGCATAATTTATTTATTTAATTTAAAGTACCTCATCATCACGCGTACGTCCACTGCTGAATATGTCTCCCGTAACTAAAGGTGGTCTTGCCATAACCACATCGCTTGGCAGGCAGATATTGGTGACTATAGGCTTTTGCCGAAAATCATGGTTGAATCGCGAGTCATCCGACAGAAAATCGTACCTAAATACTGTACCATACCCCGGCCAAACTCAAGATAGAATGTTTGTAAACATTGCTTAGCCTAAACATCACTTTATTGATGTTGATTTATTGACAGAAATGAGACTACTTATCGATTCTAGCTCTTGCCTACAAAACATAATGCTCACTATATTTTTTCATGCTGCCCCGCGCTGAAAGACAATTTGTGTTGTGAGTTGTTTACAATCATTGTACTTTGAGAAAGGCTCGAGTATAGTTACCTACTTACTTACCATTAATCGTGACAAGAAGCGGGCATGCCATGCATAGGACGATTGGGCTGTAACGTCGACTTTCTTATCCATAAGGACACCATGACAGGATTCGAAAGTTGGTTGCGTTTTCGAACCGGATTTCCGATTCCAAATATGTTCTAATAACGCATTGTCGGTGACAGCTAAAGGTTTCTTTACCTTAGTTTAAGTGGGTTGGTTGAAGGGTTGAAGTGAGGACAATCACGTTCCATGGTATCGTAAGCGAAAAGACAGCTCAAGTTCAACTTTTTATTGCGAAATTATGTGAGTTACGGTCTCAAATATGGACTCCATAGGTGCATACTGCATACATACAAACTCAAAGATGTAAAAAAAAAGTAAAAGTAAAAAGATTTATATTTTGCCAGTACAGAGACGAAAACTATAACAGAAACTGACAAAATTGGTCTCCACTCAGCATCTGCTATGATGGTAGAGCAGATCATACCATAGCGCTGGTCTTCCGTGGAGACCGTGGTGCGGAAGGTGGCCTAATACACGCATACAAAAAAGGAACAAAACTAAAATGTAAATTTGATCAACAGTCAGTCATGTCTGTTCTTAACAAGGGTTTTGTAATTCCAGATCTTCGGTACCAGCAATAACATCCAAGCTGAGCAAACCCCCCCAGTTAATATCCCCACTGCGGTAGACGGCGAGAGACCGGAACCGACTGGAGCCAGGCTGAACATCGGTGCAGTGGTGGCGTTAGCTGCCTTCGGTGCACTGGTGTTTCTTATTGCAATCATCACTACGATTGTTATTCTTGTCAGGAGGTAAGTTGAAACTGAGAGAATCGGTGAGGTTTTAGGCATTCGTTTGTGAGGATAGCGTGAAAACGCTCTATCCATTTGTTTTTCAATAAGATCCACGCGTCAGAGACATGCTGGTATTATAGGTACCTACTATAGGCCTCCTCATCGATTGACGACGACCCTAGACATTACGGATTCCTCTTTCTATCATGAGCCCTAATATAGACCGAACTTGGTCTTGAATACCCTACAACATATATGGCAGTAGAGTTGTTATAGTTACAGTAACGTTGATCGTCAGCTGTCCACCATGTTTCACCTGTATTACGGCTGGTCCACCAGTTCAAAGTCGCTCAGCGAGCTATGAAAAGAGCTATGCTCGGAGTTTCTCTGAAGGATAGGATTCGTAACGAATACATCCGACAGAGAACCAAGGTTATCGACATAGCTCAAAGAATTAGCAAGCTGAAGTGGCAGTGGGCCGGCCATATCTCGCGAAGAACCGACGGCCGCCGCTGGGGCAAACGTGTTCTTGAGTGGAGACCACGACTCGGTAAACGTAGTGTAGGACGCCCTCCGACCAGGTGGGATGACGACCTGCGAAAGACTGCAGGTAGATGCTGCCTATGTCCTGCAGTGGACTGCTATAGGCTGATGATGATGATGATAATGATGATGATCGTCAGCTGACCCCCCGATAGATTGCAAGTCTTGCAATCTACAAGGGGGTCAGCTGACGAAGTCTTGTAATTACATCAGTTTAAGTTGTGTATTGTTTATTTATTAATGTTTTTATATAAAACGCTTTGATAACTTAATTTTACCGAAAGATTTTAGTTTAAAAATAGATCTATATTCAAGAAAGAAATTGAGTTTAAACGTAATAGCAAACAATAAACGCCACTGTACATTTAGTATGGTTACAAACACATTAAACTGTGTGTTGTATGTCTCTGTAATAATGTGTCCTAATATTACCAAGTGCTTGTAACCGATATGCTTCTGACGCATCATACACGACACACCAATAGTCCCCACTATTGGTGTGTCGTGTATGATGCGTCAGAGTACATTATAATATGCCGTGAGCTAGAACTCTGACGCATCATACACGACACACCAATAGTCCCCACTATTGGTGTGTCTGACGCATCATACACGACACACCAATAGTCCCCACTATTGGTGTGTCGTGTATGATGCGTCAGAGTTCTAGCTCACGGCATATTATAATGTACTCTGACGCATCATACACGACACACCAATAGTGGGGACTATTGGTGTGTCGTGTATGATGCGTCAGAAGCATATCGGTTACAAGCACTCTGACGCATCATACACGACACACCAATAGTCCCCACTATTGGTGTGTCGTGTATGATGCGTCAGAGTTCTAGCTCACGGCATATTATAATGTACTCTGTGACGACCTCTGTGGCGCGGTTTGCGAAGGTCCGCCTGCGACGCAGGAGATTGCGGGTTCGATTCCCGCCTCGGGAAAAATATCTGTACTATCTACAGATATTTGTTTCCGGTGTTCTGGTTACTTTCTATGTATAATAAACATATATATCTATGTATGTAACGTATTGTATGATGTATATCAGTTGTCTAGTACCCATAACACAAGCTCTACTTAGCACTTGGGGCTTTAGAATGCTGCTGGACCAGAGTGGTCGGAGTGATAACCGGTGGGTAAGAGCGTCCTCCAAGCAGACCATTTGACAGGTGGTCAGACGATATCGTCGGGGTGGCCACACAGTACCGATTAAAGCTAGAAACAAACAGAGCCCACGCCACGCGACGAAATAGAACTAATAAAATTCAAGCGTCCAGATCATATTGCGTCCCGTACCGATACACTAGCCAAAGTAGAAGAGTAAAATGTTTGTTAACCACGACTCAAACAACTAAAACTCACTTGCTTGGCGTCGAATATTAGATAAAATTGTAAGCAATATTTATTGAAGGAAAGATCTCGACGAGTAATGTAAATTGAGTAAAAAAGACGCGGCAACGGAGTAAATTTTAGGCTATGTGGGCGGTTCGTTTAATAACATTCTATATTCTTTATTTTAATTCTATATATTCTATTTGTTGCATAGCATGTGCTCAGTCTGTTTTGTTCACTGTCTCGGTCGGCTACATACAAAAGCGTTTCCAATCAGCAGCGGCAGCCGCAAGCGCAGCGCAGTACCTGAGCTGCCGTCTCGCTTGTACACGCTGCTGGCGCTACCCTTCCCGGACCAACAAGTAGGACGGAGAGAGTTTGTGCGCGCGCATCGACACACGCATCGCGCCGGACATTTCTCCAACCCGTTATAGGTTATTGAGCATCAGGTACCGCGCGTGATATGGTGGCTGATACTGCCAGGGGTACTGCTAGGAGGGTCGTTAATGATGGCCAGGATTGTGGCTCTAGGGCGGTTCTATTTAATTTTGGATTTTTAAAGAGTTTGGACGGGCTGTATTGAGCATAACGAGGGCCAACTAAAATTACGAACGCTGTACAGATACTCTTAAGATAATTTGAAGCAGTGATCGCATTTTATTAGATAGCAGATGACGCTAGTTTCACTGTAGCCTCATAACTAAGGCGCGTGCAGATAGTGGCAGTGGTCAGTGTTTTTGGTCACCATCACTGGTGATGTGGTGTTCGCCGAACCTAACGCCATACCGTATGATTGGTAGATGATGACTACCCCGTCGCCGCAATGTCGCAAGAATTTTGAGAAATAATGCCCTGAAACTATCGTTTATCTGCGTACCATAAGTACTTACTCGATATTTGAATGACTCACAAAAATAAAATACATTTCCTCTTACTTTCTATAGTTAAATATGGTTAAATAAGTAATAACAAGAATTAGAGGAGATACCTATAGGACACAATATTTATCTATTTATGTTAGTAAATTTTTGTGGGTGTTATTTTAATTACATTCCTTTGATCAGCTTTTAGATAAAACAAATTTAGACAATTTGTCACGCAAAAACAAAAGCTTTCGCATACGCACAATGCTTGTAGAATTGTCGGCCACCATGTCAGCGCTTAAACACCGGTAGAGGAACGCACGCGTCACTTGTTTTTAAAGATAGGGGTACCTACCTAAAACAAACACTATGGGGAATTTGTATTAGGTACGTCGGTCAGGTACTTTGCGCGCGGCTGCTGATATGATTATATGTATAAAGCCTCTGATTACACATTCTGTAGGTAATCATTGTATCAAGCTTTTTTCCCTACAAACGGATGCAAATAAAAATGTCCATGACATCCGGCCCAAATTGAGTCTTTGCAAAAATCAATTTAAAGCAATTTTCGGCATCCTTAGCACGGAGTTAATATTACTAACGTAAGTATCTACTATGGTCCGGGAGCCAGTGACAGATTTTCAGGACTAAGTCCCTCCTAAGCAAAACTTCGTAATATGTATTAGGGATTAATATTATGAATACTCGTGACCGTCAGCTGCGATTCCGTGGGTGGGTTGAGCAGTGGCAGCGATGACGACATTATTCCCATGGAATAAGGTTCAAATAAGAAATTAAAATTCGCAGAGACAAATTCTGATTTGAACCTTATTCCACGGGAATAATGTCGTCATCGCTGCCACTGCCGAGCCCACCCACGGAATCGCAGCTGACGGTCACGAGTATTCATAATATCCCATACGCATTTTACAAAATTTTGCTCGGGAGGAAATAATTGACCAAGTTTGTACCTGGCTTACGGACCACTGCTTTTAACTTAATGATCATACCAAGGTTAAGTTGGCTCTTGCTATGATAATAAGCAAAAGGAATGTGTTTCACTATGCTCCCCAGTTTTGACGTTTTACCCACCACCAGTTCACAGTGTAAAGACATCAACAAAATTTTAAAGTTTCATACTTTCCACCGCGAGATAATGATAAGTCAAGAAAATTGAGGATCATCAAATAAAGGGTTCTCGCAAATAGTTATTATTGCTTGACTATGAAAAAAGATTAATATTAGGTACTCATTACTGTTCCGATAACTAAAACCTACAAGCCGCACGCAAAATTATCTGACTCGGACTCTAAGCACCTCTAAGTAAGTCTTAGTAGGTACCCATTAATGTTGAGACCCCCCTTCGACTTTTTCTTACCTGCGATAATATCACACGCAAGTCACAATAATCACACAAACGCACGGAAGAAAGATTTAGACCACTTGTTCACTTCACCATTTGATTGTCACGTACAATGTAACTGCTATACTACCGTAGGTGGTGGTCAGATGATGGTCAGATGCTCATCAATCATCACAAGGCAGGTCACATCACAATAAGATATTCATAGAATATTACTCATTAGATATGTGTACTTGTCGTCGCCGCTGGATCATAGAATGAGCCAATTTGTAGAAGGGCTAGACCGATTGCATAACGATGCAAGTCTATTAATTGCTTAAGCTCATCGCTAAAAAATCGTGAATAAAAATTCACAACAAAGCAGCGTTCGTTTTTAAATTGGCCTTGCCATTCTACTAACCGGCTGATTCTACGATTAGGCTGTGATATATCCAGTTCCAGGCCAATGTTAAATTAGCCAGAGAAAACGGTAACATTTTCATTCTTTTATTTTTCGATTTACCTATAAAGATTAGTTATTTATAACATTTATTTCAGTTTTGATAAAAAGAAAAAGAAAAACTATTTTCTGTGCTTAGCTTACCATGGTCTGGATGCATAATGAGAAAGGTATAATCTATAATCGTCGATGCACGGAACACCCTCGTCGATGCACGGAACACCCAATACTGAACATACACGAATCACAAAGCAACTGTGTCATCTTCGGTTTTCTGGCACTCTTTTATAAAATCTACATTAAGTCTCAGTATTTAGTTTTACCTAGAAGTAAGAAAGAAAGTTAACTTATTGAAACCTAGTAGGTATACTCTGTGATAGCTAATGGAAAGGTACCTTTTCTATAAGTGTGTCTTTTATATGTTGTTATAAATAAATGTCTTTCTATTATAGGTATGTATTCTATTCTACCTACAGCTTCAAATAGCTATAATTTATACGCATTTTGTATATATACAGAGTTATAGTATCTCTGTATATGTACATCTGGTTACATATAAATTATAATGAAGATTTCATTGGCGACCTCTATGGCCCGTTGGGCGAAGATTTGACTGCGACGCAGGTTGCGGGTTAGATTCCCGCCTCGGGACAAATGTTTGTAAGATCTGCAGATATTTATTCCGGTTGTTTTCTATGTATAATAAAAATATGTATTTAATGTATTGTATTATGTTAATCAGTCATCTATTACCTATAACACAAGCTCTACTTAGCTTGGGGCTAGATGATGCTATGTGGATTGTCCATTATTATTTATTATATTTTTATTTTATAGCTACCTGCAATACGCTCTAATACAACCTACCTTCGATGTCTGAATTATATGAAAGGCAACGCTCCTGGCATCGCTTTGTTCTAGTCTAGATGATACCACAACTAACCCCATTCTCCTCTGTTCATTCCTAGCAAGAAGCACGGAGGTAGCAAGCCGTACCCAGGGCACATGCGGTCTTGCAACACGGTGGCTTCGGAAGGGTCCTCATCATCGGAATCCCGCAGTGGTCTCACCCGATATTATCGGCAAGCTTGGGAGGATCTCCACGAAACCGGCGGCGCTGGCAGAGACCGCCATTTGCTGAGGGACAGAGAAGCCCCCAAAGAGAGATTTGAGCTCTTTGTTAGCGAATTGGGACCCGCAGATGTGTCGCGCCGGCACCATCATCATCACCGCCATAGGCGCGACCCACCCCTTCGGAGGGCCAGGAGAGACGATACAAGACGATCGTCTGATATATGTGAGATACGCGAGTGTTAGCGCTTATCTAACACTCGCGTATCTCACGCTCGCGTTTTTGAGACCAAAAGGCAGAAAAGCTAGAGGTTGCGCGACCACAAGGCGGCACATTTCTGTAATATGTTGTCTCTGTTATAGCTTAAGTTTTACGCATATTTTCCACTTTAGAATCATAGATTACCGCCTTGTGGTCGTGCAAAATCATAATTACTGCAATTTGTAATTTCTATAATTTATACTGCATTAGATAGGTTAGTATAGAAACAGGGAATCTTTGTTTTTTATTCTATTACTAACACCATTATAGAGACTGATTTTGCTTCCGTTGTCCACTTATTAGCTCATTTTTTAGGTATAATTTTTTTATTCTTAGGGTTTCGTTCCGTACCTACCTAGTACCTACAAAGGAAAAATGGAACTTAGGTACGTACTCGTATATTTTTGCTGTTACTTCATTTATTGTCTTTGACTCTGTGAAAAGACACGGTTTAATCCTTAACTATGATTACCTTGATCTTTTCTTATATAAGTTCTTACCCATTTTATTTATTGTTTTTTTCTAAATGTAGAGTTATAATCTTATACAGCGTTAATGTTAGATAAAAATAATCTTTAACAGTTGTATATATATTTACCGACACCTCGTTAATTATTCGAATTAAGATAAGATTGAAGTTAATCATTGTTCTTTCTTGGTATCTTTTCTTACCTGCTTATATTTATTTTTTTATGTATGACTTGGTTATTTGATATCTTTTATTCAATTTTAGTTGAAAATCAAACTTCTTATGTTTTCTTGACGAATATATACTTTTACTTCTCTATGCTTTTAGATAAGAACTTATTGTAATTTTTCTTGACGAATATATACTTTTATTTCTCTATGCTTTTAGATAAGTACATATTGTAATCTAAATATACCGGACAAAAAGGTCATGTTATAGAAATTATAGGACACTTTATAATTATTGTAAAATACCAACCAGTTAACATTATGAATGGTACAAAGTATTTTTAAAGTATAAAGTTTAAACACGAAATGGGAATAATGAACATGTGCCATTACAAGGGCAGACATTAATGTAGGGAAGAATGTAAATATATTGTAAGCCTACTATTTCTTTCCTTAATAAATGGTATTAAGATGTTTAAGAGATTCTGGCATGTGGCAATAGAAATTAAAATATAGATGTATGTAATTAATGAAATAATATTTTATTGGTTAATAAATTTTGTGATGAATTTATTTCTTTTCTTACTTTTTCTCTACAAGTACCTGCATTACCTACCTTACGTATAGTTTAAATCCCTACTACTACTTAAGTTGTTTTGTATTTTTTATGTGTTTTACTTTTTTTTTGTAACTGTTTATTATTGTGTGTGGCTATAAATAAATTCTTTATTCTTACTAAAATGTAATGGTGACGATCCATCAATGCCAACACTATTGTATGGTAGAGTGGCGGATAGCGGTAAGGCGTAAGTCTTTTAATAATAATAATAATAAGTGCTCCCGGGGAAGTTCCTGGTTCTCGTCTCCGCTAGCGGAGTGGCATCCCAAGAGAACCAGACCCCCACCTCTTGCTTGCCTTCATTGGCCGGTCTGAGTGGAGTCGCGAGAGATGCATCTTAGGATGTAGACTCGGGGGTGGAAGCGTCTAATGGCGTAATAGCAAGGAAACCCGCTCACGAGCAGTCTTCGTCATGGTGAAATCGGGGCCGCACCTCTCGACACCCCTCAGTCGTTTGCGCCGATGTTGTTCCTCTCCGGTAATTTACTCCGGCTTTTTAAGGAACCCATCCAGCATTCGGCAAGCCACCGTCTGCCACTATTTTTATCATTATGATTGACTTGTTTATGGCAGACGTCCGCAACCACACGCAGTGTAGAGGCCGGCCGGTTCAGTCCCGTAAGATATAAACAAATTCAATAGGTATATTCGATGGCACACCATATTTTAACTTGCTTGCACCCATCCCTCAACTTTCCCCAGAGCGACCACCTATTATAGGTATGCGATGAGATGAAATTCTTCGTGCTGAATTCGTAATAGGTAGGTAGGTAGGTACTTTGAAACAGGCGTGAGTTTAGTTACAGTAGTATTCACCCAGTCGAAAATTCTGAGATAACAAACATAACTTTTTAAAAAATACAGTCGTATTGATAAACTCCTCCTTTTTTGAAGTCGATTATAAACGGATTAGTTGCAGTTCGTGTGTAGTTTTGAAGTAAACATAGACAACCAAATAAGTCACAATAGGTAGGTACGTGAGTACAAAGTAGAGTACTAACACTAAAAAGTGAAAGAAATACCTAATAAACCTTACGTCGCATTTCGTGCGTCGAGATCAATATAACTATGTACGTAAGTGTACGTATAATGTTCGGGTAAACCAACCACGCACCGGATAGTTAGGTATGCATTTCGTTGCGCTTGCAGTTGAATACCTACGTATTGCGTTGAATGTGATAGATTTTGATGGTTTTACTAATTAAAAGAAGCTCTAAGATACCATAATGAAACAACTAATTTGAACTACCTAGTTATCTATTCTCATTAAAACGTTACTAGAAGTCCTAAAAGGGTTGCTATTGTGGGTATTAAAGAAAAGAAGCATAACTTACAACATGAATACTGTTTTATTCAATAATACAAACTGGTTGGAACATAAATTATGACGAGAAAGCATTATAGTTACTAGATCTCCTAATAGGGTTCTATTGTGGTTATTTAAGAAAAGAAGCATTACTTAGAACATTAATACTCTTATATTCAATAATACAATCTGGTTGGACATAAATTATTACAGACAAATAATAACATTTGAAGGTTTTAAGTTATGTTACACAAATTGCTAGTCATAAAATATGAACAATACTTAGCTTCAAGTTCTGTCTGGTTAGGCTGCCGATCCAAAAGTGTGTATTCTCCCCCTTTTGGGTCGTATATAGGCTCTGACATCGTAAAAAAATGCAGCCTGAGTGATGGCTCACACTGTCTTTGGCGCGAACAGTCTATACAACAATTGATTTATGTTTCTTAATACTGAATAATACTTTCAGTCATCAATGATATCAAAAATTGTACAATTAATATTTCACTTATTTTAAATAATTAATAAATTATCGGCGCCGCGCCACTTACGAAAGTTATATATAGTTATATATATTGTAAAAGTTATATATATGCTAATGTTTTTATGAAGTACATTAAAATACCAATGAAATAGGTAAACTAAAATCTGAAAACGATTTAAGAAATACATTTCATATTTCTTAACCACAATTTTCTATTATTAATCTTTATTGTATCTGAAGTGGAATCTGAAGTGGAACTGGGCCGGACACGTCTGCCGTATGTCCAGCGACTTGTGGGCAAAGACCACCACAGAGTGGAGCCCACCCAACGCTAAGAGGCGACGTGGAAGGCCCAGGATGAGATGGCGCGACGAGCTCGAGGTACATCTTCCATCATGGCCTGTTGCAGCGTTGGATCGCGAGGAGTGGAAGAAGAAAAGGGAGGCCTTTGCCCAGCAGTGGGACAGTAATGGCTTAAAATAAAATAAAAATAAAAAATCTTTATTGTGAAAGTTATGTGCTAATGATTTTATTACATTAAAATACCAATGAAATAGGTAATCTAAAATCTGAAAACGATTTAAGACATACATACTTTTCATATGTATATTTAGAAGAAAGACAGCCTCACACACGAACCGTTTAGTTCATTCGTTTGTCTATGGTTTTACTAAACTCTTCTCATTCTAGAACTAAACTGCATGAAATAAATAAAATAACCTTTTTGGTTTTCACCTTCATAGTTTTAGTTTGAACATTTTCACTGGTAGAATCCTATAAGAAGAGTAATAATCATAATAATGAACCTATGGGTAGAATGGTGCCAAAAAGTAGCAAAAGCTTTGACACAAAAAGAAGAAGAAGCCATTTCAAGCCAAGGTTTTGCGCTCGGATATCAAACTACAACTTATAATGTTTTTATCAATTAAATAGATCATTCAAGCACTTTATTGTGAACATAATTATTATTACCTACTAACGGTACCTACAGAAAACAATAAAGCAAATATTATCCGTTAATTAACCGATCAGTGACGGGTGTTTGTTAATATCGTGAGTTTGGGCATGATGTGCTATAATGTATAAACCATAGATGTATAAACCAAAAATGCGTGGCCTTCGATTCGACTTCACACACAATGTAGAATAGTTGTTACCCATCTATTCTCTATGGATTACCAGCGCACTCTTTTTCTGTCATAGTGACGTTGACAATCAAGTCATCCTTCTTTATGTCATGTCTAATCGTCATTCAATTCATGTCATTCTAACGAATGGCGTTTACGGATGGATAGGATAGAGTTCGATAGACTAGCTTTATGTTGTGATCGGAGACTCACCTCACGCGCGGCTCTTGCCAATGAAAACTTTATGATTTAATAGTGTTTTCCTAATATATAATAATTCATTGTTGTGATGCTATGACAATATAATGCAACTTAAATGAGTCGTCCAGCACTACGTTTTTTATAATATAGATTCGTTTCTGAGTGGGTGGGTGATTCGTGCAAATACCGTCGTATTTATTTCTAAAATTAAACCGTGCATTCGCCTACCTTCTAAATGAGTAACACTTTCGGTTGATTTTGGTGTACGTGTGCTAAATTCCAGGTTATCTGTTCGAAAGACATGATTTGCAGTTTTTGGATTCGCAAGCTGGGGTGATCTAATCCAAATCAGACATTGCCTACCAGGTGAGTGCAAAGATTTTGATACTTAGTGGTAAAAAGTAAATTTAATAATTGTCCATCTATTTTTTGTATGGAAAAGAACAATTTTTAGTAATTGTAGAACAATTGTTTGTAACGGTTTTGAAGATTGAAATGAAACACGACTGACAAAAAAGCGATAACTGCTCTGTTTTGTTTTTCTGTTTTAAAATTTCCTTAGTATCATTCCAAGACAAGTTACAGTTTATTTTGTACATGTGGTTGCCCAATGCTCTTTGTGTCGTTTGACTGTGCGTTGATGGATCCATGAGCGGACTTGACTGAAAGGGAGGGAATGATTGGTTCAAGCCCTGTCAGTTCCCATTCTGAACCTCTCCTCGCCAGTGCATCAGGTTCGTCGTTACCTCTGGATCCCGACTCTATTGGCCTTACTTATTTAATCATGGTATCTTTTAGTGGCATTGTAAAGTCAGTCCTGAGTTGTGTTCTCTCCTGTTCAAGGCCTGTAGTACTGCCGCGGTGTCAGAGAAAATCCTGATGTTGGGTCAGTTACCTTTCTTCGTAGCACTGCGGTCATCGCTTGGGTAATACCCACACATTCTGCCTGGAAGATGGAGTTGTGAGCACCCAGTGCTGTTGCTTCGTGTATGCTAAGATCTTCCGAGAATGTTTCCACCCCGTACCTGTTTTTATATTAGAGACATCGGTGTATATTAATATTAGAAACAGACAATACAAGTCCAAAAGATCCTGAATTTGTTAAAAAATTGTCTTGCAAGAAGGAGTGGCTTCTTCTAATATTTACCTACAGATAATTATTTCAAAGCGACTTAGGTTATATTATAGCTAATTTTAATTGTAGGTACAGAGGAAACAAGTTAAATAAAAAAAATAGTCATATCCAATAAATAAGACTGTCCAATATGACACCGCTGGGTGAAATTACTTATACACTAGATTTAGTTATTTTGGTTTTTCTTTGTGGTAATTGTATTTTCATTTTTGTGTTTTTTATGGACCTTTGTTGTCTGAAAATAAAGAATTTGAATTAAATTGAATTGAAAAAACATTTAGAGCTATTGATTTCCAAGAGAAGACATTTATACTTATTAATATTATGTGCCTATAACTGCATCACTAACAATGATGCTTAAATACAAATGATTCAAAAGTGTTAGGATTGTAATATTTAGCTATGAGAAGCCGATGGATATTTCTCAAATCATGAAGATTTCCATAAGATAAATATTTCAATTCATATCAAGGTAAAAAAATCTTTAAAATAATAATTAGCATGTAACAATGAATGGGTGGATATATTTTTATTTCAGACAAAGTCCATATTACAAAAACTTCTATCTATTATCTATGTAATATTGTATTAAGTATATTAATCAGTCATCTAGTACCCATAACACAAGCTCTATTTAGCTTGGGGCTAGATGCTGCTGCATGCATTATTGAGCAATATTTAATGAATTATTAATTGACCACATAAATAACCATACAAACAAAGTTCAGAATAATAAATAATAATAAACCTTATATTAGTGTACTTTATCAATAGGTACAACCTGTGTAAAGTTAGGAGTAATTTCTTATTGATACAGAAATATTTTAAAACCCGGTATGGTTTTGGTAAAAGAAAGTTAGCAAATTGTTTTAAATAAATTTTAGTAATCAAAATGTCAACAATCTTTTACCAAAAGACATCATACAGCTACATGGATATACACCTTCAAGAAGTAACTATTCAGTAAAAAACAAAGTAAATATCAACCACAGCTTCTAGGCTAGGTTTGTCTCTGGTTACACATAGCTTCTTCTAGACGCGGATTGAATTCATAAGGTCTCAGATTTCTAAGGCAACGCAATTAAAAGATAAAGCTATTTGAGCCCAGTTATTTTGCCATTTGATAGGGAATCACATGCACACAAACTCATATAGGCTACTTCCTATAGACTTCCATAGGCTCATATCGAAAATATTCAGTTTACTCTATTATTTGTAGTTTCATATATGACAAATAGCAATAACTAGGCGCGAGTCCGACTCTGCTCGACTTTATTTATTCCTGAATCAATCCAGCGCTGTACTAGCCTACACTCAAACCATTCTACATTGTTCCAGTCATTATTAAGCCGTTGCTTAGTTCGAAAAATCTAAGCAAACCTAGGGACACAGCGGGAAGCAACTGTTTTAAACTATGTAGTGATTTTAATGGTAGCTGAAAACTAAATAATAATATCACTAAAATAAATGAATGACCAAAACCATATAAACTACGAGTAAATAATAAATTATTAAAATAGGTACCTTAAAGCTTAAAATGGCGTGCGACTCAGCATAATATTTTGTGATAGCTATCGGCTATAGCTAAACAATTGCGTTGCGTTCTATGGCGATGGTGGATAACCTCTCGATATCCTCGCAGCTCTCTGATACCGTTGCATGCCACGCTAAGCGCCTGATAATAGTACCACCTCAGCCTCAGGACACCGCTGCAGCGGTTTCCTGATGTGGTACTGTGCATTCCTGCACAATCTGTAGAGGAGTTTACTATGTACCCAAATATAATTGTAACTTTTTTGTAGGGTCCACAATGAACCGAGGGGCGTCCGTAGAACCGACGCCGCCGGAGTGTGCTCTGGCGGCCGAAATGTTCGACCACTTCTGCTCAGCGGGCACAATGAAACAGATCCTGGCCTTGCATCGAGAGATATGTAACACCCTCACGATGAAACCTAACCGGCTACCAGACTTCTACCCGAAACTCAAGGTAAGATTAGTTTTCTTTATTTGCACAGGCCTTACTTATTGGATATTCGTGATTTTATAGAATAACATTATCTTCTTTCAAATATTATAAACGCGAAAGTTTGTGAGGATGTATGTAAGTATGTTTGTTGATCTTTCACGCACAAACTACTGAATGGATTTTGATGAAACTTCACAATAATATAACTTACATGTCAGAATAGCACATAGGCTATAATTCATAAAGATATCTTCTAAACTAATATTATAAAGAGGAAAGGTTTGATTTTTTGTTTGTTTGTTTGTACTGAATAGGCTCCGAAACTAATGGACCGATTTGAAAAATTATTTCACCGTTGGGAAGCTTCACTATCCCCGGTGAACATAGGCTATATTATATTTTCGTTTGGTTGGTTCGTTTTTATGAGCAGATATACCGATCGACCCTCATTTTCTGTCTTTTGCTACGAACGTTACCACTACCATCGGTTTCATTATTATCGAACACAGCTCGATCAGGACACACAACACTGACGCTATCAGAACGCGGCGCGGTTGGTACATCACTTCTTCAATTTAGCCCTTGCCTCGGAGGTGCAGAAGTTTTATAGTTTTCTTGCAGTTCCTACCATAAAAGTGACAGCAAATACACCTGTTACCTTTTACAACAAAATGAATATTTATACAAATTGGCAAGGAGATGAATGGTATCCCGGGTAAGAAGGAGATATGATGCAAGTAAAACCCATATCAGAAAAATTACGTACCACATATTATGATCAAGGGACATCTGGAACTCTTGTACATAATTCCCTTCTGCGTTTCCTGTCTGAGCTGGCGGTTGGGGGTCGTCTGGGAAAATAGCAGGGGATTATTGGAATATAAAATAATATAAGCATAAATATACATAAAATACGAACTTAGTTTGTCAAACCTAAGCATTGATTTATTGGGGCACTTTATCAGACATTAACTTGTACCATTTACACAGTGCGATTAGATTTATTTAAATAGACCAATAATATTTATTGTTAATATAGGTTCGGTTCTGTTAGTGATAGTAAATTATCTTAACAAAACACTGGGCAGTAACGCCTAAGTTTGGAAATAAATGGCAACAATAGGAATGATGACTGATTTTGACTCTCTCGAAATATTTTTAGACATCTACTGAATCTAATAAATCATATAATGCTCGACAAAAAAATGGATATTAAAGGATAAATTGAGCTTTTAAAAATACAATTTCAATTTCGTTTTCAAATGCTAGAATATTAGTGGTCTGTCTCTATTTGTGCATCGTATGAACTAAGCCGCTTGCAGAAGCTTTAAATATTGAACTATAGTAACAAATAAATGAGATAATAATAATAATGAGTATATATACTTATTCAAGCCATTTACTTGGTTCAATATTTTGAAACAACTAACAAAACAAAAATAAAAGAAATTTTTTGGCGTCGAGCTTAAAAACTAATTTCAAGTATGATGCATAAAAGAAGAGCTCAAGTAGTGTTAATTCTGTAAAAAAAACAAGAAAGTTATTTTAGATTAAGTATGGTTGCAATGCAAAGATTTTGGTAGCCAACATCATCATCATCATCATCATCAGCCTATAGCAGTCCACTGCTGGACATAGGCCTCCCCCAATGAGCGCCATAGCGCCCTGTCTTCAGCTTGCCGCATCCAGCATCTACCTGCAGTCTTTCGCAGGTCGTCATCCCACCTGGTCGGAGGGCGTCCTGCACTATGTTTACCGAGTCGTGGTCTCCACTCAAGAACACGTTTGCCCCATCGGCCGTCGGTTCTTCGCGAGATATGGCCGGCCCACTGCCACTTCAGCTTGCTAATTCTTTGAGCTATGTCGATAACCTTGGTTCTCTGTCGGATGTATTCGTTACGAATCCTATCCTTCAGAGAAACTCCGAGCATAGCTCTTTCCATAGCTCGCTGAGCGACTTTGAACTGGTGGACCAGCCCTATCGTGAGTGTCCACGTCTCAGCTCCGTAGGTCATAACGGGTAGGACGCACTGATACCGATGATACTGGTGGTAGCCAACGTTCCTGGGGAATGTTTACAAAGATTGTTTCTCGAGTATGGCCGGGGTATAAATATGTTGGAAGTATTTATGTGAATGAGTTTTATGACTTTGTAGCTTTATGATGCATCAAGATAATTGCACTACGAACACAAATCTTGCACTGTGAATCACTTGCAATTCTATTTTTGTGAAGGTGATGAAATCGTCAAAATCTGACTCAGCTAATTTTTGGCGGCTGGTCACACTATTCTAATACGTCTTTAATCCGATAGCTAGCTATCATAGCTTGACCTACACTATTCTAATACGTCTTTAATCCGATAGCTAGCTTAGCTTGACCTATCACAAGATTTTCTCCAAATTCCGCGCGTTCGTTCAATATTGGATGGAATGAAACCTTGTAAAAGTTACCTAATGTTCAACCGATCTTGTTTCAGTTTGAAATGGTACCATCCTAAAGTCATTTAAAACAGGATATTTACCGATTTGATTTTTGAGTTATCCAATATTTCGGCTCATTTTCTTGCGTCATGATCACGGAATAACTGAAAACACTGCGAGTTTTTATTGGCAGACATACCGATCTACCCTCATTTTTTGCCTTTTGCTACGAACGTTGCCACTACCACCGGTTTCACTATTATCGAACGCAGCTCGATCACGACACACAACACTGACTGTATCAGAACGCGATGCGATTGATACATCACTTCTTCGGGTTTTGCACATTCTCACAACAGGGTTCCAGGTTCCCGATAATTGGAAGCCATCTTCTCGGTTGAAGTTCTTGTGTTTCATAATCTCAATAGCCTCCAGTACCATTCTTGGTATGTAATGTCGCTCTGTTGAGATTACTTTAAATGACTTTAGTGTTAATAACCATGATAGTTTCAAAAGGTACCATCCTATTCTTTTCGCGCGCGTATCGTAATCTAGAGCACTGTATAGCTAAACGCGAGCCGTAATCGCGCATTGAGGTTTCCTAATGCTTATCCTCTCTAAATCGTGCTTCGTTCCTGCAAGAATTACATGTATACTTACGCCTATGTTGTACAAATCTGTAATATAAAAACGGCCGGAACGGAAGGTCTCTCATTAGTCGATGTCCCGAGCTTCAATTTGCCAACAAAGCGTGTTGAATTAAAGTAGAAATTGGAGTGCGCTCTGCCATGGCGCTAATGACGCGCCGCGTCACAGACGAGGCCAGTGCCACTGACCTAGTTCATCCTATATATTAGTTTTTATGTTTTGCTTCCCTAAATTAAGAAAAATAACTTTCTATGACACTAACTTGCCTTAATAAATGCAGGCAAGACATAAAACTAGGTAACCTATGATATAAAATATAGAGCATTACTTATATTCTTTTACATATGACTTCATTGAAGACGCGGGCAAAGGCTAGCGCGAGTATATTATAAAAGTTATTTCTAGATAATGGTAATCAGACCGCGACGGAAGCGGAGCGTATCGTGTGTGCAACTCACTTTTCGGCTAGACTAAGATTCAAGAGTTTATTGTAGAAAGTAGCAAATAACCAGCGGTCGGACCTGCCGTATTTCCACTTTCACGGTCGCTTGCGACTCTTGGGCGCGTAGGGCGTAGCAGGTAACAGCACACTTTCATTGCGACGCGAGTGTAGCTGTTGTTAAGTCGTACAGTCACTGCCAACCAGTCTCTGCTATATTTAACCATAGATAGATAGAAAATCTTTGTTGTTCAAAGGCAATGGCAACATATGTATCTCTCAGAATTAGTCAGCAGAAGCAGCAGTGGGCAGGTCATATCTCTATCAGTGAATACCCATTATTAGCTCTCAGTTGTAATTTTAAAACTTTATGTCATTTATTCTAGCTGGTGGTGTTCTGAAATAAATAAAGCTCGCATAACTGATAAACTGAAACATGGGGCGTAAAGGTTCTCGAGTGGTGGCCGCGATGAACCGCAAAACGGAGTGTTGGTGACCATCCACTCGATGGACCGACGACATCGTAGCGGTCCTGCTGAGGAGGTGTATAATGATGGTGATTTATGCGAACATAATGAACATAGGCGAGCAGTCTCTACCTGCTAATTATTCGTTAGTAGTGTGGAGTGGACAACAGATATGTATGTAGGTAGGTAATTTACTTCCCATTATAATAGAAATACAGAAAACAGAAATACAAAATATTGGTAAAATCAATTTACATGTCAGGTAATATTTACCTACAATATTTTAAAGGAAGTTTGCATTGGATAATCTATACTATAACGGGCTTAGCATGGTCTCACTCACACTAGAAAGTGGTATGTGTAGGTAAGGTGATACATGCAAAACCATGGTTTTATTATTTATCGAATAGGTAGGTATACGCGCAAAAAAAAACGGACAGAATCACATTATAAAAACAACTGAAGCACTTACAGTATATCAGTCCATTAGTGCCTGCTTTCTACGTGTCCACGCGAATAGCTACTAATTTCCCTTATTGCTATAGGTTACGTTTACGTACGACAAGCATCATAGTGAGAATAGCCGCAGGCAAAAAGTTGTTACTAAAGTAACAGTGCTTCCTAACGTGACATAGTCGTCAAACAGGTCAATTATGCATTGGTAACGTAAGCACTTATTAAATAACGTTGAATTTTGCTACGTGGCATCAGACCTTCTTTATCAATGGACTTCAAAAAGGCAGACGTTTCAATTCGGCTGTATATTGATGTTTTATTTCGTTACTCTATTTCATGATTTGATGATTTTCTCGGTTTAATAATCTCGAAGACGGATTATTCATGAGAGGGGATATAATGACGTATGTCGGATCATTCATGGAGGCGGGCTGATATTTTTACCGAAAAAGCTAAAAACGTGAAAATTTAGTTAGTAATCGATTTTTAGTTTTTGCCCATAACATCAAATTTGCCAATTTAAGTTCTTGATGTACAAAGGTAAATGTGATTAAAATTAAATAAAATAATATTAGCAAAAAATATAAATAATAAATAATGCTGGACAATTCACACAGCATTATCTAGCCCCATGGTACGCAGAGCTTGTGTTATGGGTACTAGATATCTGATATACATACATAATACAATACATTACATAGATAGATATTTTTTATTATACATAGAAAACGACCAGAACACCCGAAACAAATATCTGCAGATCGTAAACACATTTGTTCCGAGGCGGGAATCGAACCCGCAACCTCTTGCGTCACTGGCGGACCTTCGCCCACCGCGCCACATCGGTCGTCAAATAAATAAATTAGATTATTAACACAAATTAACTTATAAGAACTTTTAGTTCATAAAATCATAAAGGTTTTACTTCACTTCAAATGAGATAAATTTAAACTGTAAATATGTACTAAATCTAAGTTTAAAAGGATAAATATCTCCTGGGCTCTCGAGGCTTAACTTAAATTATATTATATCTAATAGTTTAACTCTATTAATACTCGCGGGTATTATACTCTATACATGTCTACTTAAAAAAATAATAACTACATAAATCGTTTTATTATTCTATTGAGCAAACGTGTGCTTTTAACATATTTCTTTCACATTCATTTATGATATTTGATAAATGATATATCAAGGTATACCATGAACTTATATATCTAGAAAGAAACGGGCGTTGCCGGATAACATGTGAGTTCTATCTAAGAACAGTACAGATTTGCATCTATTAATACCGATAAAATGTAAATACTTTCGTTAAACTAAAAACACCGATAGTACTCGTAGAATATGATTCATCGCTTCCTATAGATAATGCTCTGACCCTCGCGTAGCGGAGGCGTAAGTTATCTATACCAGTTCTACAGCAGTTCTGGCATACTGCCACTGGAAACGGCAATACATAGTACATAGTTCCATACCATCTAGCTAGTAAAAACCATCCAAAAACAGCCTTTTTCCAAGGCTTAGTTCTTGAAAACAGGAGGGCGATATGTTATATAAAAACGATTAACGTTTATCGTAAAAATCGGAAACAGTTTTACATTGGTATATGTATATTGTAAAGCAAGAGCTCGCATTTTGTTAATCTTATCTTCTGGGCGATCTATATTGGCACCTACTGTAATTAGTGCCAATGAACTTTAAATGGGACGGGTCTAGTCCCAAACAGTGGGGCATTAAGAAGTTGGTAGTTATAATTAATCTTAACAAGGGACTATGGTTTTAAGTAGTGTGAGTAAGAAGATGTTTTGTCGATTACGGATAGATAACTTAAGCACTGAAAATATTAATCAAAATTATTTAAAATTCAACGTACAGTAGTTGTACTGTTTCTCTTTAATCGTCTATCAACGTCGCCGATCACCTATTCACTTACCAAGTTGCCGAGCGCAAAAACACCAGTTTCGGACATATTTAGGGCAGGAATAAAACAGACGTAAAACAGACGCTCTTTATCGGTGCTGATTTCCGCCCATCCATCCAAAATCTGGAGGTCTACTTTGAAGAACGATCGAAGATTTATTTCTCTATAGCTAAACTACCTGACTTGGCTTCATTGATTTGGCAATAAGGGTCTACCATAAACTGTATAAAATTAGTAATGTAAAAATTAAGAAATATATTATTATCTGTTTTATTTTTGTGCTATATAAATTTAAGGCGTAATATAATGTTGCCTCTCTTCGTTTTTCCTTTTCTATATGGCTTTTTTATGTTTACCTACTCTTGTCTTCTTTTATGTAAGTACCTACCTAATGTTTTAAAGCTTTGTGCCACCACATCAGGACCTGTCTGAAAATCAGCGCCGCTACTAACTCCGTTTTGTAGCGGCATAATGCTGAGACAGGGACCTTTTTGGCCCCTTATTTAACACGTATTTGTACCTATCTGTATGTTTTTATCTATCTCCTTATAATTTGTTTTCTTGTATGTATTCTTTCTTATTACGTAAAGTGTCGAGTTTTGTGTTATGTATGGTGTCAAATAAATGTATTTTCTTTCTTTCTTTCTTCTAAGTTAACGGATGCCGTCGATCGCTCGGATCGAACAACCTTACCAGTTACCACCAAGTGGCTTCAGGTGCACTAACCGACCGGGATACTTTTCGTTTCGGAAGAAATAAATCTCAGGATCATTTTAAAGTAAGGTCACCGAAAAAACGGAACAGCTGTCCGTTTTATGCTATCCGTCGACTTCGTTCGTTTTACAAAGTAGACCTGAAATTCCTCTAGCCAAACCGCGACATATATATGAAATTATATGTTTCGTTTTGTGTGTGGCCCGCACGAAGACCAGATCCTCACGCAGGCGGTGATCGGCATAACAGGAAGAGCCCTAAATGATGTTTACAAATGTCGTTGCAATTGAAAGGATATCCACAAAAAATACGGTAGTTCTTTAATTAAACAAAATTGAACTCACTGGGTGATAAAGCCGGTTCAAATTTCCTTCACTTTACGCGACTCGTGGACACGTCACAAAATATAAATGAAATAAGTTAAACTAGGGAATAAAGTGATCACGTTTTTTTCTTGATCACTTCCATTTTTTTAAGGTAAAGTAAAGAAGCGGACAAGATACAATGTAGGTACTGGAGGTGAAGAGGATTATAAAATCCTCTTCGTTTCAATACATGCCCCCCCCACTGTCTCGAGACATCGACGGTGATGTCTCGAAACTAATCGATATTCAAAACTTAAGTGCATATTCGGTTGATTTTGAACAAAAAATAACTCTGTCAAATCACTCTACATAATAGAATATACTAGTTTCTGCGTTTTCTAAGGAAACGTTTAAAGGTTATTGCTATTCCATGGGAACTGTTCTATGGGATAAAAACGCTTCCATAGAAACGATACGTGCGAAGTCGCGAGCTAAAACTAGTCATTGTTTATCAATCAATAAACATGCATTTTTCGAACGCTCTTAACCTTGTAACGTTCAGCGCAAGTAAAGGAAAAATCTGGATATCGTAAACTTGTAGTAGGTATATATAGGTATTAACATATTTTTTTCTCGCCTTGTTAACCTAGGATACCTATAAGTGGACCTATAGGGTACTTCCTGTTGATCTAGATTCATAAAATTGGGCAAGACGTGGTCTTATAATCATACGAAACCCTGCTCGAGTCCGACTCAGACTCAATGTTTTATTCTATTTCCAAACGCTTGTCAAATCAGTAGTCAACTAATCAGCGTTCGACAAAGCGGCTGTTAGAAATAGATATACCAAAAAATAAGCTACTAAGCACCCTGCGGCTCGAATACTCTGAACTACACACTAGCTATAAACATTCTACATCGAGTTTAGAGTATAGATTAATTGATGGATCCACGGATGGATCAATTGAATTATACCTATTTAGTTTGAAATTAATTTCTGTCCAAATGCAATACAAAAGATAAACAATGGATGCTTGCCAGTTCCAGTTAAATCTAAAGCTGAACGAAATTGGTGTTTTTACTAAATTTTGCCAAGTGAAGTGATAAATACGAAACGGAAATATTCCCCATCCATGGAACCATCGACTAAGTGTAATTGAGCCGCTGCTGTCAACCCTCGCCGGACACTGCTCCAAACACTAACAAACAGCGAATGTCTCAGTGACGAAGTAAAAAGACATCAAGACTAATTTGACTCCGAATGCAGAGAACGGAGTCCCTACTCATAAACATAAACAAACCCTCTAGTTTTGGAAGAGAACTGGTATTCTTTATCCGTGGATTTGAATATGGGTAATTCAAATCCACGGATAAAGAATACCAGTTAGTGAATGACATTGTTATTAGTGATTATATTCTTGTATGGTAATTCAAAGAGCAACTTCGGTTTAAAGACATTTATTCTCAAAAAGATACAATGTCACTTACATGAGAACTAAGTTAATGTAAAACAGGTGTAAATTAAGGTAGGTCGTCTTCGTAGGTATAGGTAGTACCCATCCAATGCATTCAAAAATAATTATCTGATACATATTATGATAGTTTTGTTTTGAATACGTTGAATGAGTTTTTTTTATAATGGAGGGTATTTTATTGTAATACTGTGCACCTTGGTACATAAACATCTTTTTGCCGTAGTTATCAGTACACGGCTTGGGTAGGACTAAAAAACTTGCTCTGCGAGTGTTTCGCTTGGTTATTTCGCGCTGTTTGACAAAGGATAATTAAAGTATGGATGGAGCTTTGTAGGATTTTACGAACAAGAATACAAGCTTTGTAGAACTGTAGAACTACAATTGATTTTCAAAAATTATCATTATATAAATTCAAAAACATTTTATAACATATCCTTTGTAAAATGGGTTATTACAAAATATAAAAATGCTTGGGCCGAGTTTTGCTCCAACTCAAAAACTAACAATCTAACAAGGTTTACGTTCGCTTCCTTACTTTACCCACTTTGACTGCGATTTTTTTTCGACGACTGCGATCTTTTTTTAACCTAAAAAATTCGTGCTGCCGCTCTACACAACGGTTGTGTTGCGCCGCACATGCGTTTCGTTCGAAAAATATTACGGCTGTGCTGAGTCACACAGATCTGTTTTTTCTCAGCCGCTGCGCTAGTGTGGATTTACGCATATTAGTCACTTGTAGAAAACACATACCGTGTGATTTCAGCGGTCAAAGTGTTAAAAAGATTGAAATGAAACAAAAAATCAAAGTTATCACTTTATTTCCTAGTTTTACTTATGCAATTTGAAATTTTTGACGTGTCCAAGAGATCTGTAATTTATAAAGGAAATAAAGCACTTTGAAGTATTTAGTTTGAGGTGAGTAGATGGCTGCACTAGGATAGACACGTCAAGCCGGCTGACCTGGCAAGGTAGCTCAGATCTGATATGCCAAGATGAGTCTTATGTAGCTAGCCAAGATCCCCTCTAGATCGCTGAACCTCAGGATATATATACAATACTAAAAATACTTATTGCCTACGAGCTTTAGTGTCGTCGAGCAACACTTAAAAATCGATTAAAACTCAAATAAAAATAATAGATAGGTACGCGATAAGCCAAGTAAAGCTACTTCAAGCAGTTACTTCCCTCTTCAACAAGGCTTTTCGAAAAGGGGCACACGACCTTCAACAATGAATAATTCGTTAGAAAAGATGACTTCTTCAGTTATAAATAATCGTATGCCATATTTTGAACAACCCATAATATCTTACATTGTTGCCAATGCCGTTTTAATAATGTAATTGTGTGCAGTCCGCATATGAATATTTGAATACTGATTAAGACATACTTTCGTGCTGCGTTCGTGTGCATCGCTTCTCTTTGACATTTAAAATGAAAACACGTTTTTAGCTGTGTATACGCGCTAGTTGGCGGACGGTCCGGCATTTACACAATTAACTAGTGACCCGACCTGGTTCCTATTTGACTTTGGTTCTGAATCTATATATACATTATCTGAAAATGAAGCACGGAGACTCAGCACGGATTTATTTATTTATTTATTTAATTTTCGGAAAACCTGGATGGATTGGATTATCTTAAATTCGACCCGTTACTTGAATACTCGATTCTAGAATCCAAGATAATGTATGTTATCAAAAACATTTATGAACAAAAGCCCAAACTAATAACTGGTATTACGTGACTCCCGAATGGTTGAAGTTATGAAATAAACATTACAATTAATAACTTATACATTCCTGAACATTCTTGTATCTTTAATTTATTTGGTAACAAAATGGTACTAGATTACTCCACTACGTGACAACCGATTTTGATAATGCTCGCTCGCTGTTTGTCTACCTGTGACAAAATTACAAAGATGCGTTGCATTAACACAAGCTCTGCTTACACGACAGACAGCATCATCTCGCTCCAGGCTAGATGATACTGTTCGGGCTGTCCAGCATTATTTGTTTATTTATTATTAATCAGGCTTAAGGTGAAATACGTCCCAAAACCTTTTGACTTAACGGAAAATCTATTTTAAAGGAACAAAACGCCTATTTATCGAATATATTTTGATGAGGATCAAAAGTTTAGGATATAAGTTAGTATTAGGTATGTTATGGGAGTCGAAACATGATTTACTAAACTTGAGTCGATAGAAAAAAATGGCAAAGTTTGCTCTAAATCTTCATTTTTACAGAAATGGAACCAGAAACGGAAGAACCAGTTTTATTTGCTAGTTATTTAATATTATTGTAATTAAATTTCTATATTATTGTAATTAAACACTTCTACGTGTTCCCTAATAAATACTTTTATGGTTTTAGTGTTTTGCGAAACAGTTTTTTCTAAGAGCAATAACAAATTTAAAAATAAAAACCAGTGAAATTGCGCACGGCCCCGTAATTCCGCCGCTCTTGCCTCTCTTTATCGCCTTCCCCGCGTGGCGTTCGTTCATCCTTGTCTCGAAAAAGTGAACTCACTTCATCTTAAACAGAACAGAAAAAAATAAATTCTAAGTCGGTTCTCTGGTATACAAATAGGGAATTTTTCACCAAGTAATGCGCTGAGATAATGTTTAATAGATTAATCAGACCTCTTGAACGCTTCAATTAGCATTTATGTCATTATATATAGGAATAAACAGTCCATCACTTAGTCCAACAATACGCGGTTGCCAGCTCACTGAATATAACTGTCTGCACAATAACTTGAACAACCTTTAGTTTCTTCTCGCTTCATGCATTTTCTGGCACTGGACCGTTTTTCGCAGTGATCATTTAGAGCCTGGCTTTGCCTACTCCTGGGTAGCCTATATTCTCATTTGCCGATCCCTATAGTCCTGCGCTAGATTCTGCGACATAGCTCAAACAATTAGCAGCACCTGAAGTGGCAATTGCCCGGTCATATCTTGCGAAGAACCGAAAACCGCTGGGTAAATGAGTTCTTGAGTGGAGACCACGACTCAGCAAACGTAATGTATGTAGTACGCTCTCCGACCACGTGGGAAGACGACCTGCGAAAGACTGCAGGCATATGCTGGAAGTGGCAAGATGAAGACAGTGCGCTATAGCGATAAGCAGAGGCCTTTTTCCAGCAGTGGTGAGGATGATCGCACCGCAGAGGCATAGCAGTGAATGGGGTTAAAGACAGTGTCCAGTTTTTAAAAATAGTTTTGAGTTGTTGTTGTCTCTTGTGGAGCATTGTGGTGGTGCTCGGGTATTGTCCGCTACCTATTTAATCAGATCCATTCTGATCCATTTAACCCACAATGTTATGAAATCTGCATTACATAAGTCGTTGCGTGTCTGATTGATAGACTACGCACAGCCAAAACTGATTCATGCGTATCTAATATTAGCCGATATTATGTTATGATGGTATAGTTACCGGTAAACGAAGAAACTACTGATCGTATATAAGTATCTTTCGTATATAGTAATGGAACTTGGCATATTCTTTTATGTATTCATGTAGGGTCTACCATAATCTATATATCTATCTAATCAGCCGGTAACACCCACTGCTGAGTATAGGCCTCTTCCTTATCTCGCCACCCCTGGCGGTCTTGTAATAGCTCTACATTAACTTATATTTTTAACCGACGAAAAAAAAATAGGAGGGTATTCTTTGGCTGTATAATATTCGGCTGTATGTTTTTTAGGTCCCGTACCTCAAAATGAACCCTTTTAAGATCTCATTGTGGTTCTTTTGTCAACAATTTTTCTCACGAACGCGTGGAGGTCTGTAGTTGAATTTAACATCAATATTTTATGTGCTGATTCAAGTCCCGTACTCTTGATGCCGTGTATAAATCAAACTTTTTAGTGAACGCAATAAATAAATATAAAAAATATTCAAAAAAACTTAGGACGAAAATTGATTACAAAATTGTCAAATATATTATATTCTAAAGGTATTTAATAATACATACATGTGCCTGAACTAGCTAAAGTAAAACCTGCAGAAAGTGCTTAAAACGAAAAATAATAATCACATCAATCAGTTGTCACAATAAAACAAAGTAACGGTGCAGATTTTTAAAATAACATGATATAATGATACCTATGCTAAAAAATTTACATATACTCGTAATAAAGGTGCTGGAGGTAAAAAAAAGGATTAGCCTACTTTAACAAGGCCAATGTCTTTTCTGTGTCATCAAATCAACATACTTGGCATGATTAATTACTAAGATATATACATAAATATCATCTGAATTGTGAATAAATCTAATCAATCATATTAAAATTTGAACATAAAAAGGTAAGATTGGGAAGCATAATAATATTATTAAAGTAATAATAAAACGAAAAGAGCTCTAGAATAACTGTCTTAGGCTAGTCCCCCATAGTCTATTGAATTAATTTAAACCTGTCAGGCAAAATCGGCTTTTCAGCCGCTAATTTTGCCGGACAGTCGGAGGAGCCAGTAACATGTGATATGGTTAGGTTACCTGGCTTCTTGTAAAGAAAAAAAGTGGCAAATTACTTCCGATTTTCAACTAGCTTCGGGCATTCTTTGTTTGTGTGGCCGATACCGCCACAGTGCCCGCAATTACGAGCTGCCGTTGCGACAAAACTTTGCCGCGTGTCCACCATACTGCTGGCACTTGTAGCAGCGAGTAAGCAGGATGAAATCCCTCAAAGGGCACGAGGACCAGTTTACGAAAACCCTGTCCTTAGTGATGAGTGCTTTACGTTTGGCTGACGGAACTTAAATAGTTATAATTTTTCAGGACTCTAGAGTTTCCCCTACCTGACTTGTGACTTAATTTGATGAGCTAGAAAACTGTTCAAGGTCGCAATTCTTCTCGTTTTCTCAGCAAGTTTTTGATTATGGAGGTAGGAAAAGACTTCTATTTCGGTCATGTATGTCGTCATTCCAATGATGACGACGACTCTCGGCTTTCGGCGGGTTTGTAATCTGCACTCAGATCTTCAACTTTTCGTCTTTTCGTCGGTGCTGATAATAACGCCTTCATTCCTGGTCGGTAGCCTTCTCACATGCAGCTTCATTTGTTCAGGAAAGTTTGGACAAGAGATTTTGTGTCGTCACATGTCTTTACTTTGTTGTTCGGATATATGGCCATTTGTAGCCGTTTATGCACGAATATTTTGAAAATTCCTAGGTTATCACATGCACACAAAACCTATCCTACTCCCCGTTAACCAAGAATCATGAAATTTGTAAGAAGGTCTTATTGTAATAAGTCTTATTGCTATTCATCATCATCGTCAGCCTATGTTAAAAAACATTTTGGTTCTCGCCATGGATCAAAATCTTTAGGACATAGGCCAACCCTAATGAGCGCCATAGTGCCCTGACTTCAGCTTGATGCATGTGCCTGTAATCTGACATCCCACCTGGCCGAAGGGCGTCCTAAACTACGTTTACCGAGTTGTGGTCTTCACTCAAGAAGAACCGACAACCGCTAGGGTAAACGAGTTATCCTAGCGGTTGTCGGTTCTTCGTGAGATATAGCCGGCCTAGCTATTAGGGTGGCTCACGAATGTATGGAAAAAAAATATTTTTCGAATTTTAAGTTCTAATAGGGGGGGTTCGGTGCGTAATATTGATGTGAAAATAAATGCAATTTTTCATTTTTTTTGGATAACTCCTTCTGCCTCCGCACAGACCTCAAATTCAAATAAAAAACAAAAAAGTTTTACGTCAGGAAAAACGTAAGAATTTAATTATAAAATTACGTAGACAGTAATTAAAATTCAGTATTTTTATAATAAACATATTTATTCAGATAAAATTACAAAACAAACTAAAATACTAAGAATGACAATGACAAATTATGTTATTTAATAAGCTCGAAAATCTCGTTTTGAGTCAAATTTCGGCATTATTTTCCTTGACTCCAATTTCGCTTCTATTGCACCCAAACGGGCTTTTCTTGTGTACTCTGAAGTTGAAGCTTCAGTTGATATTTACTGCTCGTTCAACGGCTTGAGTATGACAGGGAAGCCTCAGAAATAGCAGCTCGGCCTCACCTCCAGTTTTAACGATGTGCTGGATTTCTTGATCGGACAAGTTCTTTAAAATAGGTGGGTCAGTCAGAGTTTCCTGCCACTTTATCAAGTCAATATATGTGGAAGCATTGAAATTTATACGGGGTACTTCAAATAGTCTTGGTACTGAAAGCTGAGGCATGCTGCATGCCTTCAATATGCGCCGGGCTGCTAATTCTCTAATGTGTTTCCTGTCATCAATAATCATTGCAAGAAGAATGCTCTCCGGATGCGCAAGATAGTTATTGCGTTGAATAACAGGATCAATAACATTTTTGAGATCTTCTGGCAGGTATCTGGAGACCCTAATTATATTGCAAAGATGTCGTGAACCATCTTTGCATGATGGCTATGTTTGTTATGTTTAATTTGAAACCAAGATGGTGAATAAACTTTTACGACAAATGCAGCCCCAGTTTTCAAATTTTCCGATGATGACTCAAATGCCCGTGTGAGCCAGCGGGCATGAGAGAGTTTGCCTGGATACTTATTTGCTAAGTCATCTGGGAAATCACCTGATTACCGCAGAGACTATCTTGTGCAAGTACTGTTGATCTGTACTTCAATCTTTCGACATTTCAGGAAGTAACTCTCCCTCGATGTGTGAAAGTTTTTCACAGGCAGTAATTCACAGGTTTCCAGAGCTTTACCTAATGGTCCAGTGTAAGATTTAGGTCCCGAAGTATATCCGTCAAGATGCGCAATGGGCGATGGCATACGACGCGGCACGTGCGGCTAAGCGCCCCCTCCCGCACTCCTCCCCCGCGTTTAAAACACAAGATCGAGCATTATTATTACTTTATTTTTAAAAAAGACCATAATAGGCATTAGTCGGTGAAAAAAGTCAGCTTATTTAATTTTTATGCAGTAGGTAATGTAGCGTCAAAGTAGACTCCAAAATCATGTTTTTTTAAATATTCGATGACTTTGCGGAGGCAGTTACTGTCAATCAAATCAAATAATATTTTACATAGTTGGTTTTTAACCAAAAAAGCACAAACTTTTCACTATTAGGTTACCGTAAGTCGAAAAAAAAAATTTCGAGCCACCCTACTAGCTATATAGCGAGATATATACTGCCACATCAGCTTGCAAATTCTTCGAGCTTTGTCGATATCTTTGGTTCTCTGTTCGATGTGTTCGTTTCGAATACGAATAGGTACTATCCTTCAGAAAAATCCGAGTATAGCTCTTTCCATAGCTCGCTGAGAGACTTTGATCTGGTGGACCAGCCCTACCATGAGTATCCACATCTCAGCTCTGTAGGTCATAACGGGTAGGACGCACTGATTGAAAGCTTTAGTTTTCACGCATTTTACTGCTATTACTTTAGCCACAGCATTATACCTAGTACTTCTGCTCAAGTAAAGGGAAAAATCCGAAAACGTATACACAGTTTATTAAAACAAGATATTTTTGATTCTCGCCATGGATCAAAACCTTTAGGTTGCTTCCCGTTGACCTAGAATCATGAAATTGGGCAAAAAGTAAGTTATTATAAACACAAGTAAAGGAAATAATCCGAAAATCGTAAATTGGTAGTTAATTAAAAAATTGTGTTGTGATTATGGCCATGGACCAAAACCACCTAGTGTACTTCTCGTTGACCTAGAATCATAGCAAGGAGTAAGGTCTTATAGCATACTAGCGAACAGTCCCGGCTTCGCACGGGTGCAAATGCATGTATTATATAATATAAATATGAACCTTTTCCTTGAATCACTCTATCTATTAAAAAAACCGCATTCAAATCCGTTGCGTAGTTTTAAAGATGCATACATAGGGACAGGCAGACAGCGGGAAGCGACTTTGTTTTTATACTATGTTATGAAGTAAAGGGAAACATCCGAAAATAGCGAATTTGTAGTTTGTTCAAATAATGTTTGATTCTCGCAAGTGATCAAGACCGAGAATACCAACTTCCCGTTGACGTAGAATTATAACATTTGGCAAGAAACAAAGTCTTAAAATTATACGAAACCCTCAGTGCTTGAGTTCTACTCGCACTTGACGTTTTGTGGTTCGTCGATTTCTCCATCATTATGGACCGGGTTAGATAATTATTTCGCTTTTGTATGGAGAATGATCACATGAGGTGGTCCCATAAAAATATTACTCCGAAGGGATACGTATTGGTCCCGAAAAACTACAAAATATAGTGTGCTTAAACATAAATAATGATTCTCATATTAGTATTAAGTTGGAAATTTCCACTTACCGAAGTCTCGAGGTAAAGTACCTACGCGAGTACTCTTATTGCCTCTGGTAATTTTTGTACTTCTTATTTAAATTGCTGAATCAGTTCATTCGCACGCCAAATTCCTAATCGTAGAATAATTCAATCGTCAACGCACAAAGCAACCTACACCTACATCAGTTCTCACCGAACTCGCCTTATTGTGCGAACCTTATCTATACCACGAATGATTATCTCACTGATTTGAGCCGAGACAATAACAAGCGAAAGTTATGTTTTTATTTGATTCATAGTGATTGCGCATGCGAATCTTTTGCTTAGTTGTTCATGATGTTATTGTTCCTGTCATGAAACTTGACTCTTCTAACCTAAGCGGCTTTATCTTTGTCTCGGATTTCATTCTTAAAAACTTAAGGTCTTTATATATTTTGTAGGCATTTTACACGAAAACTTTTTTGATGCCATTCGAACCGGTTTCTTATAGGTACAAAAAATATAATAATCTTTATTAGGAACCTCTAGTTTCTAATGAAGATTTTTGTATAGGGTACAATTGCGGGCTGACTACCGCAAAAATTAAGAAACTGTGTAGAGGATAGGTAGGTAGGTACTGACCTAGATAGAAAATTATTTTATTGCACACTTTAAAAATACAACAAAGATAATATTTATTACAAACTATTTGACAATTTTGAAATTGGAGTACAAATAAAGTCAGAAATCACAAAATACTTTTTTCATTCAATAAGATCGTACCTACCTATACCGGCCGGGTGATTATGTAACTCGCGACCGGTTTGCGACAGCGTAAATTAAGCAATCAGTGCTGTCAAACGTCAATTTTGTATTAGTTTGACACCGGCTCCAACGTCAAAATTGTTCAAAATTGACTTTTGACAGCACTGATTGCTTAATTTACGCCTGTCGCAAACCGGTCGCAAGTAATTAATCACCCGGCGGATATTTACGCGGATTAGGCTTATAAATACATAATTATTATTAGAAGATTGAAGGAATGGATATTATGTTGTTACTTTTTGACGCCAAAACTACTGAATAAATCGGGATGGAATTTTTGAGTATATGTAGGTATAAACTTGAAATAATAAAAAACTCTCCCATAAATAAGTTTTCATGGGATAGAAATAACCATAAAACGTGTAAATAGAAACTGGTATTTCGTTATATTCTTTTAATCCTATTATTTTGTCAGCGAAGATGTAAATATGTTCGTTATCTAGGATATCCAAAACTGCTGAACAGATCAAGATGAAATTTTGCGTTGAATTTGATTGAACATAATAAAGAATAACGTTTACAAAGCCAGAAGCTATTATAGTAACTAAATAATGCTATTTATTTATTTTTGTTTCTTACAGAACAATACATGGTAGGAATAATGTGATCGCCGTTAATTAAAAAAAAAGGAGTAGGTTAAGTGATTGAAAACATTGGCCTGTCAGTAGGTAGGTACATATAAATAATAGGAAACGTATTTTCTAAAAACTAAAGCTTAGAATTTAGAGAGTCCAGGGTTTGACACGTTTCAGAAATAAAAATTCAGTCTTTCCAATAAATAGCCAAGTTTGTAATACTTAGTAACAATCTACAACAGAACTAGGTACCTAATAATAATTTAGTAGATACGCTATTGTTAGATACTCTGGATGCATTCATTCAGTACCTACCTCATTGTGGTCTTTTATGCAGCCGTGATTATGTCCTCAATGTCAACTCCATTTACAATCCATACATGGCCACTTTGGTAACAACGTAATACAAACGAAGTCATATAAACATTTTCGAGCACGTTATAATATCTGAGTTAATGTTGATCGAGCTCAGGTATTAAAATAAATATTTTCGTACCTATATATACAATCATTTATTTGTTTATACAATTAACAACGATGCAACGGGTAACAAAAAACAACTACGGACATTTCATGGAAATGTCGTGCGTGTGTGCGAATTTCTGGGGTGTTTGTCTGAGAGTTAATTCGAGATATCAAAATTACGAGCGAATAAGTAGATTAAAATATATTGGGAGTTATTATAAAAAATAGTTTCTGCCCACGGCTTCACACGTTGTTTATATGGAAACGTTTGAAGGTTATTTCTATCCCATGTGAAATATTTTGCGTGGTAAAAAGCTTATGTTTGATTCCTTATATCTTACATCTAAGAAAATTTCAGCTCGATCCGTTCAGTAATTTCGGCGTAAAGAAGTAATTAACATCCACCCACCCATCTAATCATTCGCATTTAAAATATTAGTGCATTAAGTATAGTTGTTAAATTTTCATCCACCGTTCTATCTCCCCGGCCTGGATTCATTCACCTCTGTTGGGTAGGTATAGAATAGAGGCTATAGGTAACGTCTTTGATATCACACCATTCTTTCCGGTCGATCACACCGATTAAGTTCCCGCTGCTATTGTTTTGACCTACATATATGGCCAGTACTATAATTTATTCTGTGGATACATTCCGAAAACTCATGTGGCCAGTACTCTACAATAGCTAAATAATGATTCTGTTTTTATTTGGGCTGGTCAACGGTCACTCCTAGTAATCTATCACGGTCCAAAAACTCATAGTTCGACCCTCCGCCTTTGATGATTATGGCCTTACTGCAAACATATTACGCTTCAAGTTTAAAACGGATCGTGCATTTAACGTGTGTACCTCACTCAATAGGTACCCCAAAGGTACACACGTTAAGTACACGATGAAGAAATCAATATTTCTTGCGTTTCTCCTGTTTTCCTTCACCTTTGAGTTTTCAATGCGCACACGTGAACTTTTAACTTGAACTCCATGTGCATTTTTAATGTGCCTTTGTTGTCAGCTGTTATTGATTTCATAACAATGTTTTCATAAAAAACGTGAACTATTTCTTGGTACAGTAGGTACGAAGATTGTTTTTATATAACTTTGGCTTGTCTATCTCTGTCATACGATTTAATAAATAAATTAGACTTATGAAGTCGATAAAATAAATACCTTACTCATAGGCATTTCTACTTTGTTATTAATCTGAGAACAAGTTCTTAGAAATACGTACTCTCGTTAAAATGCAGATGGAATGTATCCGCGTGAATCATCGGACTTTGTGCACCTGCTTATATACTATCTGTTTATAAAATAAATAAATAAATAATGCTAGACAATTCACACAGCATCTTCTAGCCCCAAGCTAAGTGTGGCACTCGCGTAATGTTACTCGTGCTAAAACATTTCCGATTTCTTGGGTCTTTTATTTTGAGTTGATCATCATCTACAGTTCAGTTTAAGTTTCCCATAGCCTGGGGATGCTTTGTGCTGGAATGGGACGATACAGGCTAATGAATTAATGTGTAAGATATATTTTATTTTGAAATGGATTACAAGTATCTCAATAAATCGTAGAGTGCATGTGTTATTAATTCTAATATCATGCGTTTCAGCCTGCTTTGCCAGTTGGCTATTAGGGTTTAATAATTTGATAAAAAATCATATGCGTGAAACAGAAACTAGGGTGAATATTTGATACCTAGTGTTGGCAACAATCAATGAATCATCATCACTAGGGCTCGTATAAATATGTAAACACATATTTTTTATTTGAATCATTCGTTTATATAGTTTTCTACATCAATTATACACAACAGAAAATGGATGCAGTAATTCGAAACGAAGTCTTGACATACCCTTGCAGAATCGATAAACAAATAATTGTTTCAATAATTAAGCAGCCAGACAGCCAGGGCCGGAGGGTGGTGGGGAGGCGAACGTATCTACCCCAATCAATGTTGACTTGGCGCTCAATGCCATTAGATAATTTTGCCCGCTCGCTTGCTGAATTTTCTGCAATGTTTTGAAACTTCTTGTTGCAATTATTTAATGTCTTTCTCGAAAATGTATATGGTTTTCGTTCATGAGCATATTCATATTACGATTCCCGCAAAAAAAAATACTTAGGTGATATCACATACGTGGATAAAGTGCATTAAACTGAAGGGTTATTTAGTACTCAAACTACTACACCATTAATAAATAATAATAGTACAGGATATTCAAATAAATAGACCAACTGCGAGTTAACCCCGGGCAAGGTTCTTTTCTCCTTAAGTTTGTAACAATATGGAGTCGATTGACTCCATTGTCCGACTGCATTGACCTTAATGAATTCTACACCGAACCCGCTAGCACAGCAACGTTATTCCAACATTTGATTCTATGAAGATTACAAGCATTGCAAGTGATTTGTCAACTTGCCGGCGGGCCGTGTGTAGACTCTATCTAAAGCCCAAATAAACTTAAGGCGTGGATATACATAGTATGTGAATTGATCGTTATTTGGGTTAAGTACATGAAACCGTTTTTCTCCGTTATCTTTATCGAAAGAGTTTCGAAAAAAATACATAATAAAATCTGTGCCATACAAGTCATGTCACCATTTTAAAAAAACTATTTTATATATTTGAAGTAATTGTGCCGAGTACCGTCTGTTTTCTCAGTTGTGATCTTTTTTCTCCTAAACTATCAATCACAAGATTTTTTTAGTGTCATAACCATATTACATAAATAAAAGAATACCAAGGACACCTTAGGCTTATTTTTGCAAATTAATTTATTCATTATTTTTTTACGTATTCGGTACTCGTTCATCGCGTGAGTTTCCCTCTGCGGGTATACAATTCAGTGCGGGGCGAGACAAGCAACGTCGTCGGCATATATATAGCCACCTCTTAAAACCTTATGTTTTGTTTCAGGCTAAGCTCGCAAGTTCTTGGAAGGCGCAAGCGCTATTCAAGAAGTTCGATGCGCGCGCCAGCCACAAGGTGTACTCGAAAGGGACCGCGTGCAGTCAGGGCCGGGTGCTCATCATCGGCGCTGGACCATGTGGGCTGCGCGCTGCTATTGAATGCCAGCTGCTTGGTGCTAAAGTGGTAAGTAGAGGTGGCGGTTGGAGCTGCGATAGGGACTATAGACAGACTAAACCCAGACCATCTCGTTGCGGGTTAGATTCCCGCCTCGGGAAAATATATGTACGATCGGCAAAATAAAAAAAATAAAAATTATGCAATGTATTGTATTATGTATATCAGTTATCTAGTACCCATAACACAAGCTCTGCTTACTTTGGGGCTAGATGATGCAGTTTAGATTGTCTAGCATAAATTTTAAGCATTATTATCTGTTTTCCAGGTGGTGATAGAGAAACGTGACCGGCTGTCTCGAAACAACGTGCTTCATCTATGGCCGTTCGTGATCCATGACCTCAAGGCGCTGGGCGCTAAGAAATTTTTCGGAAAGTTCTGCGCTGGCTCCATAGATCATATCAGCATAAGGCAGCTTCAGTGCATACTTATGAAGGTAAGACTTTTGAATTTTTTGTAAGAATATATTTGTACTAGCTTCTTCTCACGGCATCGCAAGCAGTTTTTTTAGATAAAAAGAATTAATATATAGAATAAATAGATATAAATAGATAGATATAGATAAATAATTAATTTGCCTCACCCGGATTATATCCACAAAAAGTATAATGAGACGTTTTTCAACAAAAAAAGAACTAATCTAAAGTAGTACCTAAAAAAAATCTAAAAAGTAAAAATGATACAATACGTATAATTCTTTTTATTGGTCGAGTATGAAGTTCCTTTATTTTTGACACAGTTACTCTCTTTTTATCACGAAAAATCGCGTGTGTTGTCGCAAACAGAAGCAAGTAGCCAGTAAACCAACAACAATAATTTTATTTTATTTTATTGAATAGTCTGAATATAAAATCATTAAGACGCCTGAGTTAGTCTGTAAAATAATACACAATGTTGAGCAACAATAACAAAATCGATTACAATTACATAAACAAAATCGATTGTCATAAAACATCTTAGGGTTACCCATTACATTTTTTGCATAATGACTATTTGATTGTTAGCCGTACTACCAAACAGCAAATAAGAGAGTAGTGTAGACTCTAATTGATGTCCAATTAAATATCGCGTGAAGACATAACAATTATCAAAACACAACAAACTATCAAAGTTCAAAGTCGCTCAGCGAGCTATGGAAAGAACTATGCTCGGAGTATCTCTGAAGGATAGGATTCGCAACGAATACATCCGACAGAGAACTAAAGTTATCGACATAGCTCTGAGAATTAGCAAGCTGAAGTGGCAGTGGGCCGGCCATATCTCGCGAAGAACCGACGGCCCCTGGGGCAAACGTGTTCTTGAGTGGAGACCACGACTCGGTAAACGTAGTGTAGGACGCCCTCCGACCAGGTGGGATGACGACCTGCGAAAGACTGCAGGTAGATGCTGGATGCGTCAAGCCGAAGACAGGGCGCTATGGCGCTCATTGGGGGAGGCCTATGTCCAGCAGTGGACTAATATAGGCTGATGATGATGATGATGATGATGAACAAACTATCGCATTTATAATATTACAGTGTTGATGATGCTGTGTGAATTTTCTATCATTATTTTATTTATTATTGTTTCGTAGGTGGCGCTCTTACTGGGAGTGGAGATTCACGAAGGAGTCAGCTTTGAAGAGTTATTGGAACCTACTGTGTCAAAGAAGTCTGCAAGTAAGTTCCATCGTTATCATCACCTGCAGCGGGATTTTATTCACTGTTGGGTGTAGTTAAATTCAAAGTAAACATTAGTAAAGGGAGAAAGCTGGTAAGTATCTGGCGCAGCGTATCAGCAATTCTATATATCATGTTAATGCATCCAGCGTCATGGGGACGCTTCCGACTGGTATTCATATAAACGACCTGTAGATAGTTTGCAACAGTCAGCAGTTAGCTCAATTGTTTCAATGTTAAATACTAGTTCTTCTCTCTTCTCTCTTCTCTCTCTTCGATTATTTTCTTAGTTAAAGGAACCATTCTTTATCAAAATATATATATATTTCTGTGGGATGGTCCCACAGAAATATATATATATTTGAGAGAGAAACGACTATTGAAATGGACTGGACAAGGTACATAAATTCCATAGGTTATGGGGGTGTCTAAGGGCGCAGCTATTCCTGAGCTACTTTTAGTGTTATATTGTTGATATTAATTAATTTAGCCTTCCTATCCATATCTTTTCGATAGTAGTGAATTACTTTGTATAATGATGAAAGTTTTTTCAGAATTCAGATATTTTTTCCGCATTGTAATACTCGTAGGTATTAACTACTATAACTGATTGAGGTAGGTAGGTAGGTGCAAAGTATGGCAAAGAAAAGACATTGGCATTGTTAAAGTAGGCTAATTATTTTTGTACCTAAGCACCTTACATTATATTATTTCAGCGTATTAAGCATAATTAAGTTATTTTACAAATGTGCAGCGTTGCTTTGTTCTATTATGAGTAGTGATCAATGTAATTAATTTTTTTCTTCGATTTAAGCACTTTCTATCTGAGAAACAGGTTTTTTTTAATCTAGTTCAGGCAATTGCTTGTATTATTTTAGAACTTAGGAACATAAGATAGTTAACTTATGTTTGTATTCATATTTTTTATAAGTTGTCAAGTTTTACTAAAATCTAGGGAGACCTATGTCCAGCAGTGGACTATTATAGGCTGATGATGACTAAAATCTAGCCAAATCATATCGATTATTTAAAATAAAGGTAATTTGATTCTGGGCTATAATAAGACGTCAGGCGTCAAAAAGTTTTTACTGCAGGTGCATTAACCTGACGACCTCAGTGGCGCGATGGGCGAAGGTCCGCCTGCGATGCAGGAGGTTGCGGGTTCGATTACCGCCTCGGAACAATTGTGTTTACGATCTGTAGATACTTGTTCTGAGTGTTCTGGTCGTTATCTATGTATAATAAAAAATATCTATCTATGTAATTGTATTAATTATATCGGTCATCTAGTACCCATAACACAAGCTCTGCTTAGCTTGGGACTAGATAATGCTGTGTAGATTGTCCAGCATTATTTATTTATCTTATTCTATTGTTTCCAGCGCTCGGATGGCGCGCGCGCGTTCTTCCCTCCGACCACCCAGTGGCCCAGTACGAATTTGACTCACTGCTGGGCGCCGATGGTAAACGAAATACACTGAACGGATTCAAGAGGAAGGAGTTCCGCGGAAAGCTGGCTATGGCTATCACGGCTAACTTTATTAATCGCCACTCGGAGCAAGAGGCCTCGGTGAGTACTAGTACTCTAGAACATAGTAACATTAGTATTCTAATGTTACAATATTAGCCAGTATTTGTTTGACTCACTGCTGGGTGCCGACGGCAAACGGAATACGGCTATGGCCATCACGGCTCACTTTATCAATCAGGGAATACCTATTATTAGCTCTCTGTTATAATTATAATTTATAACTCTATAGCCATTATTCTAACTGATGGTGTTCCAAAGTAAATAATTTAATGTCCACCTAGCCGAATTTCTGCTACTGCTGCACGCTGGTCAGTCTCAGTAGAGACAAGCCATGTGCGCAGTACATATTATAGTGCACGAGTTGATGCGCAAACACAGGAGCACTCCCTATTCCCTCAATTTCATAAAAAAATCTTTATAAGTACTTTATATCCTTTGGACCTTACAAGCGCTTGTTATGTTTTTCAAATTACATTAGTAGTGCTGTGATTTAATGACACTTGTATAATCCTTTTCACAGGTGCCAGAAATCAGCGGTGTAACGTTCGTATTCAACCAGAAATTTTTCAAAGAGCTTTACAAAGTAACGGGCATCGATCTCGAGAACATCGTCTATTACAAGGACGATACGCACTACTTTGTAATGACGGCGAAGAAGCACAGTCTTCTACAAAAAGGGGTGTTGATTAGTGTAAGTAAATCTAAACCCGGGTACTTCGGTTTTGCTGCGTAATGTATCATTCGCGGCGAGCATCAAACGTCAAAATCCGTCTCGTTGCTCATTGCGAGCGCGGAACACCGGTCAGTACCCAGCATAACAGGCTGGTTTAGGGCTACGCGGTATTCGCTACTCAGTGCGGTAGCGAAAGCCGAGTGGGTGTCCAGTAATCCTACTGGAGTCTACACACCAAAGTCGGCGGACCGGGAGCAGGTGACCAGTTGAATGAGCGTTAGCCGGTCTGTTACTTTGAGGGAGTAAAGAGTTCCAGGCAACCACATACATCATTTATTCGCTAAAAACATATACCCCTTGGGGGTTTAATCAAATCATTTATTCGCAGAAATGTAGGCATAAAAGCTCTTAATAATAATGGTAACTGCACTGCATTCTGTTCTTCCGTCGTCAAAGCGTGCAAAATTAAGATATAAGGTTTTTTATGGAGTTCTAAGTTGTATGTATGGAGTAGGAGTTTCTCTAAACGACGAAGGTTATTGACAGAGCTCAAAGAATAAGTAAGATGAAGTGGCACTGGTGCCGGCCTAATTTCGCGAAGAACCGACATCCGCTAGGGTAAACTAGTAAAAATTTGTCATGTATTTAACTTTGATAAGCGATAACCACGAAACAATTGTCACATTTTATTGATATTTTCAGGACTTCAACGAAGTGTCGCGTCTACTTAGCGTCGAGAACGTGGACCGAGGCGCGTTGATGCGTTACGCGCAAGAAGCTGCCCGTTTCGCGACAGAGGGGCAACTGCCTTTACGAGACTTTGCGTTGAACCACTACGGTGAACCGGATGTAGCGTTGTTCGACTTTACGTCTATGTACGCGGCCGAGAACGCTAGTATGGTACGTGTGTATATCTTAATCAGTACACATTATCTACATCCACATATGCATTTCCACTGCTGAATATCAGATCGCACTGTAGGTGTTAAATAATACGCTTAAATAAACGCAGAAGCTGCTGCCTTTTCTCTGGTAAGTTCCCTGATTCACCGGTCAACATAACTACAGTCTTGAATAGCGATCTTCCAGGGTCTTCAAAGAAATCTTCTTCCTCTTCTTCGTCTGGTGCATTTGAATTGGGAGCTTTATGTTCATCATCAACGCGTTGTGTTGCGTTGAGTTTCTACACGTTATTCTACACGTATTATATTAGACTACAGTCTAAATAACGTGTAGAAAATCAACGCAAATGCAATAATCAAAATGCAGTACCAGAGCAAGAATTTGAAGAAGTTCCATGACACTGTTCTCAACATCACAATGTTCGTGGACAGGGCTGGGAATTGACCAATCAGCAGTACTAATTCTGGGGATGATAAAAGAATTGCGATCGCTGATAGTTGTTGTTGTTTCGTATATTCTTGGGCGGAATCTTTGCTTACTATGATTAGTGTCACTATTATCAGCATAATTTCCATCCAATTCTCTACGCTTTGCAGGTATCGTTTGGGCGATACCAGTAGTTGGAAAAGCTCATGGAATATCAGCATGCTTCGACCAATCACAGCAAAGACATGCGTCAACACGTTTAGTATTTCAATTGCGTCTGACATCATTCTAGGACCTAGAATGATGTAAAGTATGAGGGACAACCACAGTAATGAGTAGAATGTTATGTTTGCGTAGAAAAGGCAGCTGATTCTTTGCCATTTTAGATATAAGAAGCTGGTTAAAACTGGGTGTTTCAACCTTAGCTCCTCGTTTCGTGTCATATACAGCAGAGCATCTGTTTCTGGAGCGAGAACAGCTTCGTATTCCTTCTCGTTATTGTTAGAACTGTTCATTAGTGGTGTCTTGCTGAGTTCGCTCTTAATTGAATTGTTAGGGTAAACGAGAAAGCTATATGTCACGTGTATTTCGTAGTCGTCGTCGCTCGGTCATTCACCATTAGTTGTAATGCATTCGTCCAAGTAAGTTTCTAATGTTTTCGCATTGATATCAGCTCATGGTGGCTCGTTGAAACAGTTGCGAGGCCTAAGCAAGCGCCGTTCCTTAAAAGATCTAAAACAGTCTCACTGGCTCCATTTCTTGCAGCGTAGTACAACGCAGTGTTGTCTTTAATGTCCTTAAGGTTTACATTGATTTTCATCATGGGATGTTTAAGCAGCAGTCTCAAGCAATAATCAAAATTAACTTAAGGACTTTTTGACTCAGTTATCATACCTTTAGTAGTAGTTTGAAGAAGGGACTCACCGTTCACTGGATCGAATAAAGTATCTTCCATTTTCAAAATCTTTGAATAGCCTCTTCGACAAGCGATGGCTATTGGTTTTGTAGTGAAACCTGAGCATGTCGCATTTGGGTCTGCTTTGTTATTAAGTAGAATAGAAACAATTCTCTCAAGCCCTGCTAGTTGCAACATAGTTCCTGAGCCATTATTTACAGACAAAGCCTGGCGGCTTTCGTTCTTATTGACCTGTTTCAAAAAATCTCTTACGAAATTATCTTGCTCATGTCTACTAAGATAAGAAAATAGTATGTCGTTGTCTATCGGCACCTCTTCTACTGCGGCAAAATCGATTTTTGATACCAAATGAGGAAAAGCTTCGCTCAAATAGTCTCGGGCTGTTTTGCCCCGTCTGTCTTTATACGTATCCAAACTAACAGGCTCTTTCGAATAATCTATGATCAAGGTGATCACTCGTTCGAGACCTTGTTTTGCTGCCGAATAAACAGGAATCACACCTTTTGAATCTGGTGAATTAGCGTTGCACCCTGCTTTAAGCATCAGCTCGACCATGTCTTCGTAAATCGCTAAGTCTCTCTCGCGATCATCATCAAGGTCTTCGATCTTCTTTATTGCCATAATCATTGCAGAATTCCGTTTGCTTTTGATGTTCACGTCAAATCTGTCATCCTCTAGCAAAGTAGATAGTGCGTTGGTGTTGGGATTGTCCACGGCGAAGTAGATTGGAGCAAACACATGGGTTTCATTAACGTTGTGTACGTAACGTTGGATACGTTCCCGTTAGTAAATATTATTGTCTATCTATGCCCAATGGTCCATGCTTATTATTTTTATTGCTTATTCTTATTATAAAACAAAGTCTCGCCGTGTCTGCCTGTTTCCGAGTCAAACGATTTTTGTGTCTATTTTAAAAGAATCTCGTCTTTCTCTCAACGCGACGGTCTGTTATACAGATACAGACCACATAATGTCTTTGCCTCAATGCCGCCGTAACACTTTTGTCTTTTAGACGTCTTCTAGATAACGTGTCTTTTAGACGACCTCTGTGGCGCGGTGGGCGAACGTCCGCCTGCGATGCAGGACATTGTGGGTTCGATTCCCGCCTCGGGACAATTGCGTGTACGGTGGTGTTCAGACATTTGTTCCGGGTGTTCTGGTCGTTATTTATATATAATAAACATATATATCTATGTAATGTATTGTATTAAGTAGCTCGTATTATACAGCTTTGGACTAGAAGATACTGTGTGGATTGTCCAGCATTTTTTATTTATTTATTTAAATCCAGGTGTACGAGCGTCATGGTCGCCGCCTCCTATGCCAGCTGGTCGGCGACAGCCTCCTAGAGCCCTTCTGGCCGACAGGCTCGGGCTGCGCCCGCGGCTTCCTGTCAGCGCTGGACGCAGCCTGGGCCGTGCGCTCCTGGGGGCAGACCCCGATACTACATCCGCTGGAGGTGGTCGCCGAGAGAGAGTCAATATACCGCCTGTTGGGTGAGTCGCATACGTATTCCCGGAGATCGCGACTCAGCAAACGTAGTGTAGGACGCCCTCCGGCCAGGTGGGATGACGACCTGCGAAGGGCTGCAGGCAGATGTTGGATGCGGCAAGCTGAAGACATGGCGCTCATTAGGGGAGGCCTATGTCCAGCTGTGGACTACTTTAAGTTGATGATGATGAGTCCTGGACTAAAATTTTAGTCTTAATTAGTGTATACCTGATTCGGATAAGCAATAAAACACGCTTGTGCTCGCTTCGCTTGTGATTAAAAAATTGGTATCTGCGGAGAAGAAAAGGATGCAAAAAGCGATTGCTGCTGGTATAATTACCCCATTAGAAGGTTAAACTAAACCCCAAAAAGAAAAAAATACTTAAAGCCCAGACTGAAGTAGGAATCCCACTTTCTGAGGGGCGATCTCCATCCGAAAAAGCCTTTTAAGATTCTTAGAATTTATATATCCCCAAAATGTACTACCTACACAGGACTTAACCCTCAATATTTCACTCAGTACGAGGATGCGCTAATTAAATGTGCCACCAATTACCCGACTAGTCCAAAATGGATATTTCTACAGCTCAAGCCTCGTTTGCTCAACCTACAGGAGAAGTGCATTTTAAGACTACAAACCAAAACCTTAATAATAAATATACTCTTTAACCTGGATACTCATTAATGGTCATTTTCCAGCTCAAACGACACATGAGAACCTTCAACGTGACTTCGGAGCGTACACTTTAGAACCGGGCACGCGCTATCGCAATCTCAACCGGATGATGGTGACGCCCCACCGCGTCACTGCCTTCTACGAATCCGACGAACCCCTGCCGCTAGACGCCGCGGCTAGTCCCAGGAAGCGACGGAGAGGTAATCTTAGATAGATAATAATAGTGACGTCACACCTTCGAGAACCTTCGTAGCTACTGCGGAAAGAGAACCAGGCTTGTGCTACCCTGATCTTAAACAAAAAAAACCTGTATTGCCAAGCTATCTGCCACCGGATATAGATGATTCTGGGAGACAGATGAAGCTGGCTTAACGCATTCACTGCCAAACTTATGCGATGCAACTTAAAAGGGCGCGGTGATATGTGCAGTTCAAGGGCAAATCAGTAAAGATCAGTTCAGCTAGCTTAAAAACAAAAAGTTGCGAGGCAAAGCTCGAAGGTGCGTTGCGGTTCGCTGTCCACAGAATAATCCAAAGAGTGTACAATTTAGTTTTTTAGCATCAGTGGACTACTATAATCTGATGATGATGATGATGTAATGTAGTTGTCGCTGCTATAGTATAATACCGTTACAGAACCGGAGGTGCCGGACGAGGTGCTAATATCGTGGGTGGGCTGCGAGGAAAAAGCGCTTCGGGCGGCCGTCGCTCCCGGTGCCCTGATCTCTCTACTGAAGCGCTACAGGCCGGACCTGCTGCCGGCCGCTTCGCCGCCTAACGCCGTTTACCACGTGTTACATCACGAGCTAGGTAACAGACGGGCTAACATAAAGGGAGAAACCGAGCTAGTGTTACCTAGCTCGGTCTCGCCCTTTATGTTAGCCCAAGCTAAGCAGGGCTGTGTATTATGGGTATCAGATGACTACACTTAATATAATACATTACATAGATAGATATTTTTGATTATATATAGATAACGACCAGAACACCCGGAACAAATATCTGCAGATCGTAAACACTATTTTCCCGAGGCGGAAATCGGACCCACAACCTCCTGCATCGCAGATGAACCATCGCCAATCGCGCAACAAAGATCGTCAAAGATGAAGCTAATCAATGAAAAAACCCAGCGCGTTTAATAATTTCTTTTTTACTCTGCCCTATTCTAGGTTTCAACTACAAAATCTCTATTTCAGGCATAGCGCCGTTCTCATCAGGCGGAACGATGCGGGACGTTACAGACGCCAAAGTGCGTTCTTACCTGATTCGCGTCTACAACGCCTTCAAAGGAGAGGTCCCGCATATACATCACCAGAGCGACGCGTTCGACCAGGTAGCCTATAGCGGGGAATACTGTCAATACGCCCAGGCCTGACTTCGCCAGTTTATTCGAAAATATTCTTAAAACTAAGTTAAGGTGCATCGGAAGCCTGTATGTAGCAAAGTCGTTTTCGACATACTAAATAAAGTTATAAAATAAGAACTGTACCTACTGGTTTAGATGGGAACTCATTCTCTACATACTTATATTATAAATATTTTTGTACTGTAAAATCAATAAGTAAACATTGTTAAATCTTTTAAAGTTTTATTTCATTTAAGCAACTGAAACAGGAAGCAAATGTTTAACATCGGTAATACTCTTTATTTTTACCCTGTTTATTGCACTTGAATGTACATCCCTCTAAACCGTAGTACAGTTTCAAATGCAGTATCCCTGATAAAAATAAATAAAATGTAGCCAAACTTTCATAAAAATGTTGTAGCTAATCATACGTTGTATTCAACTATATTTTAAACTGTACTATTGTAGTAAATAATTGGAACGAGATTTCTTTGCAGTAATGAATACTACACTAACGTCATGAATGGCAAAAATCCCAAGTCCAATTGATTAGTTTGGTTTCCCTTAAATTCTCAATGTTTTACAAGATTGTTTTCAAAGACGAAACATTCTTAAGTGTTGCTATGTTTTCAGATCAAACAGAGCCTCCAAATGGATAAGCATCTACGTGATACGGCAGATCACGCTTTGTCAGCATATTCCAGTAAGTCACTAATTTATGAAACTCTTCTATTTTTAAATATCGACCTTAAAACTTTTGTTTAAAGATTCCATTTTTGTCCACAGAAGCAGCCGATACAGAAAAGTCACCATCCAGCTACAAAAGGAAGCGGCGTTCCCCTCGTGGTCCACAAGTAAGTACCGATCCAGCCGAGTACATTCGCAAGAAGATCGGAAAACTCGACCTTAATGACATTACCCAACTAGCACGCCTCATCGACGGACATGATACCGCAGACACGCGCGAAGACAAACAGAAGGACCTACAAGATCAAATCATCGCATTACTCGACCCAGATGAATCTCCCGATCCTAAAGTTCTAAGAGAATCACTCGCGTCCCTGCTCCAAGGCAGCAGCAAAACAAACATAAAAGAACAATATAAACTAGCCAATTTCTTCCAAGACAAAAAAGATAAACCTGTCAGACCGCCGCGGAGACTGAAAGGCCTTGCAGCCAATACTATCAAAGTAACAAGCTTCGACTTGGATGACTCAGCTGACACAGACGCCACCATCATCAAAGTGGAAAGAGTAAAACACCAACCCGAAGCAAAACAACGGAACTTATCTGAAAGCCCGTTACCACAAAGAGGCAGACGTCCTTCAGATGTGCCCCAGAGGATCCGCCATTCACAAAGCCCTGACTTCACGAAGCGGTCCCACTCTATCGGAAGCTCAGAAACCCCCAACACGGAACTTATCGCGCAACTATTCGAAGGAAACATGCGCAGAAACACTCAAAGCCCCGAATCCCGTTCCGTGCGTTCCAGATCTATGACCAACGAAATGTCCCTCCGCCTGCAACGCATGTCGGACATCATAGAAGGCAAACGACGGGACACGCCGAGCCCTGAGCGACCCTTACCAAAACCAGAATCTATCGGCAACCCAGAGCTGGAAATAAGAAAACAACGAATGGTAAATCTCATCAAAGCGCAGTACAAACCGGTGCCTCCGCCAGAAATGCAAATTCAAAGACGCGGCAGCGGAGAAACCTCCTTCCGTATGCAAAGAGTCTCCGATATAATGCAGAAGCGTAACGCGGAAGCTAAACGTCCGAAAACCGGCGGGAGACGTAAAGCTGCCCGCGAGATAATGAAGCAGCGTTTCGAGAAGAGTATCCAAATGCTAGCTGCTGAGCCTAGGATGGATGTTCCATCGGCTGACTTGGAGAATGACTACGGGCTGCAGCAGTACCGTGCGAGTGCTCCGCAGTTCGGCGAACGAGTGAGGAAACTAGAGCAGCAGCTGCAGCATTATGTGAGCGGCGTGAAGTGTTGCATGACGTGTTACACTGTCCCTATACTTGGTGGTTCGTTGAGAGCGAACGGTGAATCGGGCGAATTTCTAGTCTACTTATTCTTGTACTATAATATATTGTATTAAGTTTATCAGTTATCTAGTACCCATAACCCAAGCTCTGCTTACCTTGGGGCTAGATGATGCTGTGTAGATTGTCCTGCATTATTTATATATTCTTGTAAAGCTTATTTATTTTGAAATTGAAGTAGAAAGTCTAGCAACTAATGCTGTTATGATTTTACCACTTTGGTATGGAATTGAGTATAATTTGAGTATCCATAGGTTTATTTTTTAACTTTTAGGCTAAAACATAATAAACATGATTAGGTATTATGTGAGTATTCTATTAATAATTTGATACCAAGAATAAAATATCAACATAGAAAATAAAACATCAATTTTAAACAATTACTGAAATGTTAAATATATATTTATTTGCTTTTAAATTCTACATTTGTTTATTCGCCCGATTCGTTGACCGACAATCTATAGTTATAATATTATGCACGTATATCAAAACATCCGTCGGATAACACCGTGGACTCCAAAATCGTCCGCAGTGTGCATGAAACGCGTTAAGTAACTGACACCTGTTTTTACTTACACTGTTTTTGTACTAACCAGCTTCTGTTTTTCTAATTCGGATTTTAACACCTCTACTTTTAATTATATCTCGGCTTAAACAGTTTGCTATGCAGTGGTTTGTCAACAAAACAAACGGCTCTAAGCAATTTAAGTTGAGATATATAAGTGGTTAGTGTTTGTAAATATGTAGGTGTTGTGTGTGATTAAATATGATCTATTCAATTATGCAAATGTATGTGGTTGTGTAACAATGATATTTAGAATCGTTATCAAAATGCTTATAAACAAGAATGAAAACGAGAGGGATTGATGAATAGGCTTCTCTTCTTGTGCCAAAACCTATAGTTTATTAGTTTCTTTAGACGGAGTTGAACCGTTCCAATTTTTTTATTCCCTATTTTGTAAAGAGCATCATTATTTCCTTTACTTCAATTCTCTTGTGTTCACATACTTTGTTGTAGAAGCTTTTACATTGCCATTTGAAAGTAATGGCACAAATGATATAATAATTTAACTTAGGGCTAGATGATGCTGTGTGGATTGTCCAGCATTATTTATTTATTATTACTATCCTAGCAGTAATGGAGTCTTATAGTTGGCACATTTTTATTTCTAGTAATTTCAAAATAATCTTGGTCTTTTTTACGAAATTTATGAATATTTTCATAACCTCGTTATGCGTTATACTAAGCAAGGTGTGTTTCTTTAACAACTAAGACAAGTGTTTAGAAATAGCTAAGTTTAAAAGAATTAGGGAAAAGAGCAAATAATTAATTACTTATGTAGTATTATAAGCTAATACCCGCGTTTTTGTAAACAGGAGGAGGGACGTATTGTGACCGGAGGGGGGAAAGTCGTGCGTCGCGGCGCAAGAGTTGCCAAACTTGCGGCTGAACTTGCAGGGACTTCCAAAAGCTCGGCTACGCCTCGTCTGTCTAAACCGAAGGTATTTCAAAAATTGCTTTAGTCTTTACACCTTACGTGTCTCGTGCACACGTCTCAAGCAGTCAAGCCAAAGACTTAAAGCTCTTGACATTGATGTCTTTGAGGTAACTGATGAAACAGTCCTTTATTTCGTTAATTCAAAAGATAATGACACAGTGCACGCCATTTTGTGAAAAGGATAGGTGTAGGATTACGCATTGATAGGAAAGCTACAGGTCATTCTAAATCCCGTGCTTTAAGTTCGCAGGTAGCTTTACTCCAGATTTATAGCACAATGTTTTAGCGTTCGTCAAATTGCAGGACCTTATGCGCTCAGTCGGTAAGTTAGAGCGAGACGACTGGAATATGCAGCAAATAGAGCGTAAAATACAGGAAAACCGTCTCGGCAGACCGCAACCTGGGACGGCTGAGAAAGTCCCCAAGTGGGATCGGGAACAGGTAAACTTCTCCTATGATTTGTTTCATCATCATCATCCAGTTCCGAACCGACAACCGCTGGGGCAAACGTAGAGTGGAGACCACGACTCGGCGTAGTCTCACTCTTCCCTCTGGACCGCCTCTCGGTGTAGACGTACAAACTAAATCTATTTTCGGTTTTTACTTAAATAAAACCAAATTCTAGAACAGTTAAATTCAGTGCAAATAATAGGATAACATATCTCTATAGGAGTTACTGAATGGTCGAGCGAGAACTAGTGTACGGAGCAGTTGTACTTACTTCAGCGCAATACCATACCATGCAGAAGCAAAAAATAAAATTGCACCGAAGTCGCAAAAGGACAAGCTTCACAGTCGCTTTGCTTGCATTCTACCGACCTTGTAAGTAGAATGCTACAACTCTACTCATCCCTTTTCTTACGCAACAAGCACATTACTGTGACCGACTATACCTGTCTTGCGAGCATCGCAAAGGCATCGGCGGACTTACGCTACCGCTGTACTCTTTCTACCGGTTACTGCCTACCGCTACCTCCTGCGCTTTCTAGTCGATGAGTGGCGACGACGCGGATAGGTGCGGCACATTCAAAATGCATAAATCACCGTCTGAGCCTAGTTTGCCTGCGGATATAAACACAACTCCTGAATTTGGTCTTCGCCGACCAAAAAGACCCCGGAAGAAGACTGGATAACTGAATTTAACGATTTTAAAGAAGACATGAAAAAAATGATGACTTTATTGTTGTGCAAACAAGAAAAAGAGTGAAAAGAATTTTTTACTCCTACCCTCAAAGAAATAAAAGGCACAAACGTAAACATCGAAAACTCTATTACACAGCTTGACACAAAATGAGGAGCTTACTAAAAAAATAGAGCAAATGGAAATTTTACGAAAAAAAGACCGTGAGTACATTACCGTGCTGGAAAATATTTTTTTTTTCTTTCCGGCCCTGGTGGGGGCACAGAGAGGGGCCTCGAGGCTGGGCCTCATTACCCCGGCGTCAACTTGGTGAGTGACGACCCCTCGGTCCTTGGGTTTTGTGGTTTTTTTTTTTCCCCCTTCTCTGTTTTTTTTTTGCTTCTTTTGGTTTGTATATTTTTCGTATTTTTTTTTTGTTTTTTTCTTTCTTTTATTTTTGTGTGTTTTTTGTGTTTTTTTTAATAGACCCAAGGACTCTATGGTGGTTCCGCAGGGATTAGGTCCCGCAGAAGGGGTCGCCATGGGCGGTCGTCTTCCTGGGGCCGGGGCTGGGGAGGCGCGATGTTGTGGAGGTGCTCGTAGTGTCCGTTGTCGGCGCGATCGTACATTCGACGCGCCGTCTGCACGACGAATGCGCCAGTGCAGATCCTGAGAGCCACGTTCTGCAGCGCCTGGAGTCGGTCCTTGTTGGTCTGGGAGACCAGAGCGTACCAGCTCGGCGCCGCATAGGTTAATCGGGACCGGACGTAGGACTTGTAGACCCGCACTTTAGTCCTCAGCGGCAGCCGAGATCCCAGGACAGGTCGGAGGAGCGCTCGTTGTAGCGCGCGGTCAACCTGCGGCTGCATCCTCAACGACCTGTCAATCTCGATGCCGAGGTACCTCGTGTGCGAGCTCCAAGCCAAGTCCTGGTCCCGAAGCTGGAGTTGAGGTGGGTGGCGGCGGCGGCGGGAGGGGACAAACAGCGCGGCCGTTTTACCAACATTGACGGCCATGCGCTATTTGTTCAGCCATGGCGGCAGGACGTCTAGCAGCCGCTGCACCCTGCTGGCTGCGATGGTGGGGCTGGTGGATGACGAGAAGTAGGCGCTGTCATCCGCGAAAGCGCCAATAAGACATCCCTCTCCCCGGGGTGTAGGTGGCCCTCCAGTGTAGGGATGTCGTCAGTGTACAGCGCGTATAGGGCGGGCGACAGGCAGCTACCCTGCGGTATACCAGCTGAGATGGTCCGGGTGGAGGAGGTAGCATCCTCGACTGCGACGAAGAACCGCCGGTTAACGAAGAACCGCCGTGCTGGAGGACAGGCTTGAGGATGCACAAAGAAGTAGCCGTAAAACTAATATCGAATTTAAAAACGTACCTAAGAGCAGTACTGAAGGCAAAGATGATCTCATAAACATGGTTTTATCCTTAGGAAAATCAATAAATTGTGAAATTACCAAGCGGGACACCAGAGATGTTTTTAGAGTGCGTGAAAAAACGGAAGGACAAAAGAACACGCCCATCGTAGTGGAGCTGTCCTCCACACTCCTAAAAACAGAAATTTTGAAAAATACTAAAAGTCAACGGACATTACAAAAGTAAACTGTGTGCCAAACACTTGGGCCTAACTAAGAATGAAGACACCCCTATATTTTTAGCAGAGCAACTCACTATTAAGGCGTCTCGCCTTTTCTTTTTAGCAAGGGCCCTTGTAAAAACAAACGGCTACAAATTCTACTGGACTTCCTATGGTCTACGTTCGAAAATCCGAAAATACTCCAATAATATTAATTAAATCGGAGGGTCAAATCATTAGCCTTGCTCAAGAAGCATGACTCACCTTTTGTTTGCCTATATTTTCATGTTGTATAATATTTTTGCTTTACTTATTAGAATGCGCACAACTTTTGTTAACTACGAACAAACATCACACTCAACACACTTTATACGTTTACAAAACACTAACACACACTATTTACAATACACAATCTATTTGGGGAATGCCATACTATTTGTTTGCTATACGTGGGACGTATTATTACATTAAGAACCAACTTTTATTCATAACATTTTACTGTGCGGAACTTCTAAACAAATAATTAAACAATGGATTACACAAGGCATTTTACGTTGTATCATAATAAGAAACAATATGCAAAAAAAGCTGCGTAATAATCCAAACGACGTACTTTTAAAAATAACTTATTGTACATATAGAAACTATTGCAACAATTTAATTAAAAAACTTAAACGAAATTATGAAAGAGAAGAGCTAAAAAAAATTCAAAAAATAGTAGAGAACTCTGGAATACTATAAATAAAATAACACATTACAAACCTAAGAAAACCCCCAATTTACAATTACTTGACATTAAAGCATCACCTACAGAGTCCATTAATTATGTAATCAAGTATTTCGCGACTATTGGTAAAGATTTAGCTCAATGTATTACCGTAGCTCAGCCATTAACTGCAAACCCGCTATTTAGAATATCGGCACAGGTTTCATCGTTTGTCTTACTGGATACAGACCCCAGGGAGATAAATATAGTTATAATGAACCTCAAATCAGAAAGTGCACCTGGCCTAGACAATATTCCTTCCAAATTCTTAAAGCAATCTAAAAACATTTTAATACCTATTATATGTCACCTAGTTAATCTTTGTTTTAGCAAAGGAATATTTCCAAGAGCTCTTAAAAAGCTATAATAACACCGGTATATAAGAGTAATAGAGATGAAATCAATAACTACAGACCGATATCAGTTCTTCCATCAATCTCTAAAATACCGGAAAAGCTTATTAACTCTCGATTACTAAGTTACCTAAACAAATTAAATATACTCTCCGACTCACAATATGGTTTTAGAAATGGTCGTTCCACCGAAGATGCTACCGCAGCCCTTACAAACCACATAGCTGAACAAGTTGACTCTAGAAAGAAATGTCTGACGGTGTTTCTAGATATAAAGAAGGCTTTTGATACCGTCTCAATTCCCATCCTTCTTCATAAACGAGAAAAAAATGGCATTCGTGGAACGCCATTTGATCTGCTTTCTGACTACCTTCGTGAACGTAAGCAAAGAGTTAAAGTATGTGAGGTTATCAGTGAGGATGAAGACATTTGTTATGGTGTGCCCCAACACTATATCTTCTATACATAAATGATCTATGTAATCTCCCACTACACGAAGCCAAAATATTTTCCTATGCAGATGACACTGCCATCGTCTTCACTGGCAAATCATGGGACGATGTTAAGTCGAAGGCTGAAGCGGGGCTCTTGCTAGTATCTAAATGGCTTAGTACTAATTCTCTCACCCTTTTCATAACATTTACAATGTACAATAACACCCAACCTTATTCTGATTTTACTATAAAAATTCATGCTTGCACTCCTGGAGATCCTCTATGTCCCTGTCCTAAAATAAATAAAGTAAAAACTACCAAATACTTGGGCATAATAATTGACCAGAGACTATCATGGCATGCACACATAGAACTGCTAATGAGTAGAGTGAGCAAACTTATACGGATTATCAAAGGCCTACGACATTCAGCTCCAAAACCTCTCTTAAACCAAATTTATGTTGCCTTAGCAGAATCAGTCATAAACTATTGCATAACCGTATGGGGCGGGGCCACAAAAACTAAATTTATAGATGTAGAACGAGCGCAAAGGTCTTTGATCAAAGTGATGTATTTTAAACCATACCGATACCCAACTCAATTATTATACTCAGACTCTGGATTGCTAACTATCAGAAAATTATATATATTACAAACAGTTCTAAAAACACATAAAAGTATAGAATATGACCCTAGCAAATTAACACAACGAAGGAAAATTTTATATTATAAAAAAAAAAATTTTACTACAAAATCTGTAAAATCTAACTTTGCTGCACGCCAATTCCCATCTCAAGCCGGCCACCTCTACAATATAATAAATCAAAAACAGAATTTACATGCCTTAAGTAACTATGAATACAAAAATTAAATCATCATCCTTTATTTTCTTACCACCTACTTAATTATATCAATGGTAGAAATGTTTTCCTAATATACAATATAAATCTATATATCTATACGCGGACATGATTTTCTCCTGAACTGACACCCAATGCTCTCCCTGTATCACCCAGACTCTTAAGAGACTGTGAGAGTGTTTTACAGAGGGACCCACTCAAAAACTTTACACATCTGAGTCTCCTGTTGCCCAGACTCTTATGAGACTGGAGCCTCGGGAGACCCAAGTACATTTACAACACTACACACTTACACACTACATTACCCACAAACACATACACGATCACGCGCATGTTCTTAATCATTTGTGCACTAAAACTTTAAAAACTCTTAGTATAATTTTAAAAACAAGTATATACCATCCACATCCATAGTTATTAGAGTTCTGTGGTAGTAAATTAAAAAAAAAACTAATTTACTTTTATCTTAACTTAATCCACTTTTATCTAATTTATTTTGGAAGAGCGAGATTCCCTAATACAGGTATTCCCACCTGGCCGGAGGACAGACAGGACATTTCGTAGGCTACGAAGGACTGCAGGCAGATGCTGGATGCGGCAAGATGAAGATAGGGCGCTATGTCGCTCATTAGGGGAGGCCTATGTCCAGCTGTGGACTGCTATAGGCTGATGATGATGTTAACACTCGCGTTGTTGATTAGTTGTCATAGTCTGAGGATTGATCTATAATTTCCTGTCGTTGAATGTCATTATACAAGTATGTACGTTGGAGGAAATACTCTAATGCACAATGTTATTTTTATTTATTTTTGGGGATCATTCAGCACAAAAATACATATTAGAGATGTTTAAACATCTCAGGTTATTAATGTTGTTTAATGTGCCGATTCAAAGCGATTCTCGCGACTGCCTCTACTATAAATATTTACATTTGTCAAATCTTACGTGCACAATAATATAATATTAGTTCGATGGCACCTCACGCAAATTCTCAGCGATCAAATGATGAAAATCGAATGGCCTCAATCTTTCACCGATAATAAGACCGTCATCAATTCGTCAAGCTTTATTGTATAATGGAGCTCACTGATTCCTGCCTAATAAATAATGCTGGTTAATCCACACAACATCGTCTAGCCCCAAGCTAAGTGTATATAGTGCTTAGCACTATAAAGTATAATGGGTACTCATATAGTATCCATTATACTATATACTTAATACAATACACGATTTGTATTGACATTGATAAGTAGATTTTTTTTTTATTATATAGATAACGACCAGAACACCCGGAACAAATGTCTGCAGATCGTACACACAATTGTTCCAAAGCCTTCCGAACCTTCTGCGTCGCAGGCGGAGCTTCGCCCACCGCGCCACAGGTGTCGTCAATAATTTGAACTATGTTTCAGTTCCTCGGTCGCCAGCGACGTCTCAAAGAGGGCGACTCCGACGAAAAGTGGGGGGAGATCGACGAGACGTTGCATAAGTTCGACCAAAAACTGAGAGACTCTGGCCGACCTGATCATGGAACGCAAACGGTATTATATACTTTAAATTCTTTTGTGTCACAAATAGTTGAAATTTATGTTGAAAGAACGCATCTTACGCGACTCACAACTCAAACATCCGCCGTTTACTCGTTGTCCTAATATTTTGTCCCACTAGTAGGACTACGAGGGAGACCAGTTTCTGTTCGTCCTACTATAAAAAAAAAATACTACCCCCTGTAGATGGATAGATAGAAAACACTTTATTGCACACCACACATAAAACAATTACAAATAAAGGACATATGAAATTAAATCAAACATCAAAGTGCTTTATTTACTTTAGACCTTGCAGGACTCATTCAATTACGTAAAACTAGGCAATAAATTGATCATCTTTGATTTTTTGTTCACTTCAATCATTTTTAGGCAAAGTAAAGAAGCAAACAAGAACTATAACAATACAATTGCAAAATATGCCGGTACATGTGAAGCTATCATACGTGCATTTCAAATTGAATAAAACTAGGAAAAAAGTGATCATTTTGATTTTTTGTTCACTTCAATCTTTTTAAGTGATGGTCACTTAGTGTTTCTTTCCAACGCAGATGCGTTACGGTACTGAAGCGGCGAAATGTATCATACAAACAAGATCCGTCAAGTGCGAGTCGGGTACGCCGCCGAGGGTTCGAGCTTTATCAATTAGATCATAACTATAGGCCTAGTGCCTATAGTTATAACCTGATAGAGACTTCGCTATCCGATAAATATCTGAAAATAAAACATTCATTTCAGATGTATTGTTCTGCAAAATGCTTACCTATTGTTAAACTTGATATGAAACATTTCTAGCATCGTTGAAATAATGATGATTTGTTAATGGCAATTGTGTCTGGTTGGACACTTTTCTATCAGTGTAAAAGTAAAGTAAAAATATTTTTATTTTGTCAGAACAGACTCTTAACTTACTCTTATAAATAAAACTTAGATTAACAGTAGACAGAAACTGACATAGTGTCAAGTAATCCTACTAATATTATAAACGCGAAAGTTTGTAAGTATGGATGGATGGATGTTTGTTACTCTTTCACGTAAAAACTACTGAATGGATTTTAATGAAACTTCACAATAATATAGCTTACATATCAGAATAACACATAGGCTGCAATTCGTAAAGATATATTGTATATTATCCAAAATATCTATCACCACGCGGATGAAACCGCGGGGCGCAGCTAGTGGAAAATAAAAAATATCAAATTTTGAATATTGTTTGATATTTTCACCAGAGATCAGTTCGTTATCTACCGGTGAACCACCTTCAGGCTAGGTTGGTTTGGGAGACGAGATGTTGGTGTCCCTCTTAAACCCCTCGTTAAAATAAGTTGTTTAGTGAAATTCAAATTCCAGGTCGCAAAACTAGCAACAAAATTCCTGAAAAAGGAATCAGAGGAAGATAAAAAAGCAGAAGCTGCGAAAGAGGTAGCTATCCATTTCGTTTGTAATTACAATGAGCAAAAAAAAATTATATCACGATATAATATATATATACAATGTGTATTGTCGAACCTTGATCAAACGAGATGTGCGAATACACTACTATTTATCGATAAAAAACAAAAAATAATATGTTACCTATCTTAAAAATAAAGCCGAATACACATTGTATATATATCTTTTAGGTAATCTATAGATACACAACGAAGGACCATACAAAGTCAGTAAATATCCCATCGCATGTCACTCAGCAAGTAATGGAAAGAGACAACTTGATACAAAAATAAATACTGAACAGAAAAACAGAGTACAATATTAAAAAACTTCTATATAACTATATAAACCTAGGCAATTTTTTGACAGGAAAATATTATTAAAATCAAATAACTTTATGTGATATTCCAGCCAAAGAAAAGTTGGCGTGGTCCTGCTTCAGCCGGTGTGCAATGCGCGGCGTGTGGGACGCGCGTTTTTGCCGCCGAGGGCGTGGTTGCTGACGGGATGCAGTTGCACCGGGGTTGCTTCCGGTGCGCTGTGTGCAAAGCCGTCCTAAGGCCGGGGTGAGAAAATATAGACCTAATATCACTTTCTTTTTGAAACCATAGAACGTTTTAGGTTCAGTATCTCAAAACTATTTGCTTTCGTTTAATCTTGAAACCCTCTCTAAACGTATAAACATCTCTCAACTTTAACTAATACCTATAAGCCGCTGATAAGAGCCATGAAGGTCTTCGAAAGAATCTACCCTTCAACTCAGTCCGTGGATGACGTAGGGGCCGACTATGGGAATCTACCAGAGGAAGGAAAGCCGCTTCTTTCTGTGTATTGTTAAAACGTCCACTGCGAGGGTGATTCGCCTGCGGGTGCTGTACAGCTGTGGTGATTATGGCAATACCCCCCTTGTTTGTGAGATAGGTGTTAAGCAGTGGACATAATGTGTGCTGATGAAGATGCGGTGATACGAACTTGTTACATGTTCTATTTATCCGTTTTCAGCAACTACACCATGGAGCAGTGGGGTGGCCGTCTTATCTGTCTACGTCACTCCGGGGACGTCCTCGACTTACCCACCGCTACACCAGGCGCTACACCAGGCGCTTCACCAGGCGCTACACCAGGCGCTACACCAGGCGCTACACCAGGCGCTACACCAGTTGTCACGCTTACACCCGAGCGTATCAGCATTGAACTTAGCGACGGCGGTGCGAGAGAGATAGACGAGGACGAATGGACCGACAGGAACTTCCTCGCCTCTGAGACTTCGGGTGCCGGCGGGCTCAGGTAAAGTATGCTAACACAATTTGAACCCTATAATCGTAAATGCTCATTTTTCAACGTGTTTACTTAGATTTCACACTCGTCGAGTTCGTGGACACTCACGATCGGGCTGGTCCACCAGTTCAAAGTCACTCAGAGAGCTATGCTCGGAGCTTCTCTAAAGGAATTCTCTAGGATTTGTAACGAATACATCCGACAGAGAACTAAAGCTATCAACATAGCTCAAAGAATTAGCGAGAAGAAGTGGCAGTGGGCTGGCCATATCTCGCGAAGAACCGACAACCACTGGGGTAAACGTATTCTTGAGTGGAAACCGCGACTCTGCAAACGTAGTGTAGGCAGCTCGCTAACCAGGTGAGATGACGATCTGCGTAAGACTGTAGGCAGATGATAGATGCGGCAAGCTGAAGACATTGCGCTCATAAGGGAGTCCATTAGGAGGCATTAGGGGGTCCTTCAGAGTGGACTATTGAAGGCTGGTGGATGATGAGGGTGTTTTTTCGATTTCTTAGTTTTGAAAAATCTTACGAAGTTAATTTGTAATATTCTACGCAATTTTAAACTTTTACATTTGTAATATTCTACGCAATTTTAAACTTTAAATCTATATCTAAAAAGCTATATTTTGCATCGATATTATTTGCAGTTACTAAAGCCTTTAGTGCTGTCCACGATCCTATCCATACATGGTTTTCTTGAGATCGCTCTTGAGCGATAAGACCGTCAATGGTAACTTAATTTTTTTTTTTTATTGTCTAGTATACACATTTAAATAAATGTTAATAAACAGTATAATTACAATCTAGCCATAGAATTGGCTAATGGGTAATTTAGTTTTAACTTATTTTTATATCAACATATTATTAAGAACGTGTCCATTGGCACTTTTCTTAATGTCTCTATACTTAAGGTGGAAGACACTTTGTTCATGTGTTCTTTAAAATAGCACTTCTGCACATACACTATTATTATCACTACACTTACTCAAAGGGTTTTGTCCTTTTAAGCCTTCTAACTATGTCCGTGTTGTCGAGGAGCTGGATCGCCTCGACATTCACATGATGATGAAGTCTTTGTTCGTGAGCCTCCTATACTATTTAGTGAAGTGTGCAATAAAGTAGTATCTATCTGTCTTCTTCTTTACAGTGATGAAGAGGAATCGAGTTCTGATCAGTACACCGATGCAGTTGATAGTGACAACGAGGAGCTAGCGTCCCCTGCGCCTCCCCACCCCGCACCCGCCCCCCACATGTATTTCAGCGATGATTCGTTCGGATACGACGAGTATTCCGACGATTGTAAGTACTAAGTTAATGGCACATAAATAGACATTATTAGTGGAGAGACACAGTTGATAGTGACAACGAGGAGCTAGCGTCCCTAGCGTCTCTTGAACAAATATCTACAGATCGTACAAACATTTGACCCGACGCGAGAAACGAACCCGCTACCTCCGGTGTCGCAGGCGAAACTTCGCCCACCGCGCCACAGAGGTCGTCGAAAGTAACTCCTCAACTGAAATGATTTGACAGCGCCCTAACTTTTTGCTTCGATTGAGACGTGTGTTAAGTCCTCAAACAAGGTGATAAATATTTTCTTTAATTGATTTAAATTTGGAACTCACAGAAATGCTCTGACAGGTATTTTATTTTTATTTATTTCGACAGACAGTACATAGATAGTATAAAAATATACAATAAGGATTTACATAGACCAGTGAAATCTCCACTATACGTGGTCGTATTAACTACATATTATTCGGCTCCCGCTCCCGCTTCCCACTGAAATCGCCTTTGACTTTGTTAAACTCCATTTTGCAGTTTAATTCTCGCTGTCGCACTGAATCTAAACAGGGAGGGACAGTATACCTGGTTATTGCCAGAAGCTAAACCTCCCAGATAGATGGTGTGAATAAGCAAAATCATGTCATATAAACAACTATATGCACATACTTATATTATATTTATATTCATATTTTTAAGTTGAATTGATCTCAAATTGTTAAATATTAGTAAATACGTAATAGTCATAAGATTGTTGAATGTTATGTCCACGTTTTAAAAGTATATAATATATATATTAGTACTTGTCTCATACTAACGTATACTATAAAAGCACAATATGTATACACCGACAGTGGTGTGTACCTTTAATAAATAAATATTATAAGTATTTATATAAGTGTTATTATAATATTCCAGGTGCAGAATCGTCCGGTAACGAGTCGTGTTCGCGCATGCGCGCAGCACGTGAAGCGCGCCGCAAAGAAGTGCCGACTGAAGCGCGCCCGCCCACCTACAGCAGCGAGGTACCGCGCTGCAGCATTTCGTGACGCGCATCATAGCGTGCCGCATGGAGGCGGCGACTTGTCGTGGGGAGGTGCGCCGGACGCTCCGTATCTGCCGCCCTCTATCGCCCATTTCTAATACTCATTACACATTTCAATACTCTATTTTCTATTCCGGGATCAAATTTAGTGGAAAAAACGCACCAGTTAGGTACACATTTCCTTCAAAAAACATGTCAGTACTACAGTAGATTGTTATTTGTTTTCGAATCAGTTTATTTATTTCCGCCGTAGGTACACATTTTACACTTGATGTGGTTAAATACTATTTTAAAAGATAATTTTTATTATAACACACACTAACTTTTGACAAAGGAAACACAGGACTTTGTGCAAAGAAAAGCAGACAGACATGCCTTCTTAAAAAATTAAAATAAATTCATTTATAATAATTTGTCACAATAATACAGATAAAAAATATTGTAACAAATTAAATAATATACAAGAAAAAAAATGAAATAATGTCAGGAAGAAGATAAAATGTAGAGAATATGAATAGAAGAAATGAAAGGAAATACATGGATTCACTATGAAGTAGGTCACACATCTTGTTACTATTATAAATACTACAATACGAACATAACGAAATAAAAATTAACTAGGTATCTATAAAAAAGCTACCAGTGACTCTACAAAGCGAACAAATAGGTAGTAAGTAGAGCAATAGTGACTTTCTGACCGAACCTTTGGCGCGTGTCAACACGTGTGGCAATAGGAATAGGTATTGTCAGATCCTAAAGTGGGCTTGGCTGACTGCCTACTAAACTTATAGCACTTAAATGATCATTCGTGGAAGTTAAAAGGCTGACCAGGGCGGGGCAAACAAAAACATTAATCCACACATTCCAATGGATAAAAGTTGTAAAAAAATTGAGCTCTATATTATATAGCTCTATTTATCTTCAAAATGTAGAAAATACGCGATAAACAATGTGAAAAATTTAGTTATCGATTTGTTTGTTTCTATAATTTTAAACATAAATACTGGTCATTTTATTCTGCACAATCTAGCTTGTGATACTGGTTTCAAAGATAAATTAGACCAACTTATTCAATTCCGCAGCTGTCATTCCTTAAACATTATTTAAGGAATGACAGCTATAGTATTTTTCCAAGATTCAAAAACTAACCTTATACCGACTACAGCGCAGCCGTTGCGCGTTGGCTCTATTTCATTCAGTCTAAAATCTACTCTATAGCTTCAGCACTACTTTAAAAAACACACATGATTTCATTTCAGCTCTGGCTACAGATACCTTTAGGCAAGTTTTCAAAGTTCATTGTCATGGAATGTGATAACTACGTCTTAACTCAGGGGCGGCAGTCGGGGTATGGTAAGAGTGTAGTGTTACCCACACTAACTTCCGCCTTACAACTTACTGTATCAATGTTTTACGCAATGTTAGGGGTCTTCCAAAGTCTCGGCAGAGGCCAGAGTCACAGAGGCCAGCAGGTTAAGGCTTCTCCCAGGCAGATACGGCCTGCTATGGCGGCCAATACGACGGACGCAGAGAGGCCTTAACCTGCTGGCATATAGGCCAATGAACACTTATTTTAGATGTGTTCAGAAAGCTGTCATGGCGGCCGTGTAAATTCAGTCAGGCATTTTCTATACAAATTTTTACCGATTCAATTGTAGAGTTTCTAAATGTCGGTACTTGAAACCATGGCTAAATAGAGAGACAAGAAGGTAAGGGGTCGTCCATTAATCGCGTGATAATTCAAGTAACTGTTTAACCCCCTGCCCCTGGTGATGTGTATACCCAAAATCACGTGTATTTTGTATTATTTATTTATTTTTCAGTACACGTGATATCTTATTATATCCCACCTCTTATTATTTTCATATAATCAGAAATAACAGTGCCGTTTATTTAATATGTAACAAAAAATATTGATACAGTAAGTTGTAGTAATAAAATCGATGGAGCATTTTTTATTTTGTACTTGTATGCCAATTCTTAACGTATTATGTATTATTACATATTTTGACATATCTATCCAATTATTAATTTGTTTGTTTTTATCATCGAATAAACTTATAATTATTATATATATCATATCATATTATACAGCTTTTAACATACCTCTACTATCTATAACTTAAGCTATTAATGTGTATATTGTTTGTTGTTTGTGCGTTAATTAACAAATAACCTTAAATATTTTAGGTTTCAATACAACATTCAGTTATTAGGTATCTATTGTGTATGTACATATAAATATAAAACCTTAGATTTTTTTAAGGCGGTTAGTTAGTGTGGTATCGACGATGAAGCGCACTTCCCCAACTAGTTTATAATTACGCTTAGTTCTTCTCTTTAATCTCTTTTGTTACTTTACTATCGTCTTTTTTTAATACTTAATGGTGGTTTTTCACATTCTTGCACTACGAAAGTTTTGGAAAAGAGAAGTTTTGGCTCCAACTGAGAGTTAACAGATTTTATCAGCTCGTAGCTTCAAAGCTTTGTAATAGTAAATAAATTAATAATATTCCTGGACAATTCACACAGGATTATCTAGCCCCAAGCTAATTCTTTTACCTTAAAACTGGTAAATTCTGACCCGTATTACTTTAATACTACTTTCATCCAGGTGTCATAATGACAGCAATTAAACCAGTATTCGGCCAATCTTACCAGTTTTCTATGCAAATACTGTACGAACAATATAACTTGGCAGGTCCGAACTACGCACAGAAGGCGCAGTAACAGTTTTTATGAATCAAATGGTGACAAGGGCGGGGTGCGCGGGGGCGGTGGTAGACCAAAAAAAAGGTCTCTAGCCTAGCTAGAGACCTTTTTTTTGGTCTTTTTTTTTTGTTATATTTTACTCGCTACTTGGAAAAAAAAATTACGATTGAGCCTTTTGATCGGTATCGTTAAATAAGGTGTGATTTTTTTTTACAGTTTGACGGGTTCGATTCCCGGTTCAGGCAGGCGATTTTTCAAAAATCTTTGAATGTAGTTTAAATTGTTTTTAAATCAAAATGAAGTCTTTCTTTCAATAAAATGTTCTATTTACAATATTTAAGGTATTTTCCCTCCATGTGGCATGGCTGTGGGACGCCCTGTGTACGTATTATATGACATTCTTGTTTATTCTAGTTTAGACAAGGTCTTGTCTAGCCGGCCCTTGCTACCGATCCTGGTTATAGTCAAATCTTAGTTCACAATCAATAACATATCTTTATATAGGTGGAGTCAGAAGAGGAGAGTTCTTCGAGCGAGGGCGAGGTATCGTCGTGTACAGAAGTGTCTACTGACAGCGAGTTTGCGAGAGAAGAATCTGCCGACGCGCCGTCGCCGCCCGCGATATTAGTGACAGAGCCTGCTCCGAGTGTTCCGCCGCCAGTGGAATACCCGCTCAGCCGCGCACGCTCCGCTGGCGGCTTGGCCACCAAGCGAGCCTTAGAACTCAAACGAAAATACCTCCTCGGAGAACCATCGCCCCCCGCAGTCCGCAAATCCGACTCCACTTCACAAATCGACACCAAAATCGAAGCCTTCCGCTCCAACATAACGGAATTCCAGAAAATGCTAAACCCCGCACCCCAACCCGTTATCTGCCAAATATACGAAGACAAAAAACCTCCAACACCGGATATCATTAAGAATATAGTGACCGACGCGCCCGTTGACCTTTTGACCAAAGCGACTCGCGTCGACACAACTATCAAAGGATACATTTCCGAGAAATCCGAGCCGATATCGGATAAGAAAGAAACGGAACCAGAACTGGATTCCGATTCATTATCAGGCGATTCATCGCACACTGAGACTGCTCCGAAATCCGTACCGAGGGTCGAAGTACACGATGAAGGGGGAGAACTGATCCAACTAGATAGTCTGATGATGGTGAGCGAGGAGAATGACAAGGCTTCCGCGACCGGCACGCCGACCGGCCCGACGATACTCGCTGCGGAGTCTGAATCCTCTGAATCAGGGCGAGACGCTACTACCCTAGCGTTAACTGAAACAGAGCTCTCGGACTGGGCCGCAGAGGGCGCTCTCGAGGACGCTTTCGAAGACTGCAAGCGCAGCAAGAACCCGCGAATGCTCAGCGGACCCAAACAAATACACGACGCGAAGAACATCGCCGTGGTCGCGTCCCACGTCTGCGGCCGCACCAGCCCCGAACCCATCGTCTTCTCAAACGCACTAGAACACTTCGAGTTCGCGGACGAAGGTGAAACTGACCTCTCCCTCGCTACCCCCGCCACTCCCCGCAACGAGGGCTACATGGAACTAGTCGACGACTATGAATACTCCCCCGGAAACGACCGATCGATGAACTTCATCGAACAAAGCTTCTCCGAAAACGTCATGCGACCGCCCAGACAAGAACCCCTCTCCCACACGGAAATAGTACACACCATCCCGAAAGAAATAGAAGAACAGTATTCCGAGATAACGATACAGAAAAACGAAAACGAAAGCGAAAAGTCTTCTAGCGATACCAAAGCAGATAAAACCAGCGGCAGTAATATCAGTAGTAAAACCGATCGGCTGACTGAAATAACATCCGACAGCAAACTCGATCTCAACGGACTTGAGCCTAGCATCGAGTCGCTGAGTATAACAGAAGTCTCGCCTCCGTCGCACGCTTTCACGAACAAAACGACGACGGAGTCAGAATCTTTCGACGATATCTCGCCGCCTCTAATACCGGATACACCAACGAGTAAAACGAACAGTATATTCTTGAACATATCGCGTCCCGCGTCGACGTTAGCGTCTGTTTCCGGCGTTAGTTCTATACGTCAATACTCTCCCGCGATATGTCGATCCGCGAGTGAAACCTTCAACCGGTCATCACGTAGCACTGACTCCCCTTCGCGTAATTTCGAGCTGTCCATATCAGTGACGCTAAGCTCCGGTTCCATATCCCCGATTAGTCCAATCCCACCGCGCGATACTACAGAAAAAGTGCAGGAGATAAAACGCGAAAGAGACGAGCAGACCGAAGTAGTCAGACGGCTTGTCTTAGAGCGGCTAGGGAGTGGACCGCGTGTACCGAAGAAAACCACCCGCAGGACGCGTATCTCCCCCTGCGCAGTTGCTCCGCCTCCTATACCACCCCCTCCTGTCCTGCCCGAACCCCCTGCACCCCCGCGACCCGCACCCCCTTTAATTCCCCTCCCAGTAACCCCCTCGTTCTCAGATCCGGAACTAGCCAGAGAGAGGCGAAGGAAAAGCATTATGAAAAGTATCTCCAACTACCTCAACAGACATCTGGGACCTCGTCAAAAGGTATGTTTCTCATTGAATTGATTTGGAAGCACCATCATGACATTTTGGCTAGTTATTTTTAACAGCACTTTGTCGACAATGAACGTGGTATAACTATGTGGAATAGGTTTATAATGCTAGATAAACTTAGCTTTTTAGGTCATACTTAAGGATTTCTATGAAAAAAAAATACGCAACGGCTATTCCCCGTTTATCCAATAAACTCATGTGCAATTTTACTGTGTTTGCGACAAGTTATTAGGCACTTCATGGATCATTACAGCATTGTGCACATTGCAAATTGTGAATAATGTATAAAACATGTACACTATGGTTAGCATAAACATTCTAGAATAGGCTTTGTCTATAAAGAATAGCATGGTATATTAAAGCTTGGTTACTACCAAAACATTGGTTTTGTGTTGGTGCATAAATTTATCTATAAATTTGACTGCGCTAAAAATATCGCCGTCTTTTCTAATCCCTTTACTTCACGTTGAATCTTTGAACAGAGAACTAGAAGGAAAGATGACTTCCTAGCCTTTCTTCCCTGGACAAAACCATCGAGGATGTTTAATCTATCCAGGGATTGGTATTAATGATAAATGAGGGTGTCCATTCGATCTTAAATGGTATAATAATGGACAAAATTATATTTTGCGGCACCCAGTAGACTAACACGAGTGTACTTTTCAGTGGGCCTCGGAACCGAACCTGACGTCGCACGTAAGCAAAGCAATAGATCGTAAAGTGTCGTTAGTCGCATGCTGTCTCTGTCGCACCTGCTCTGTTATCGTACGTTGTCTCGCTCTATCATGACGCGATTGCGCATGCTTGTGATTGTTTCAGCTGTGTTTCAATTGGGTATTTGCTTTGTCTTTGTCTGTTGAAATTATTAACAGTTACCTAATACTAAGGGATGATGTTCTTCTAAAAGATAAATTAACTGAACGATAAAAAAATGACTGTCGTAGGTTCACTTTGAAAACGAATATTCAAATATCATATGAAATGATATTTATTGATGTATAAAGAATCCAGGCTACTATTTTATTTTAACAAAGGCAGAGCTTGTATTGCATAACTGTTTTATATAACTTGCCATAAATGTTAATTTTAATTTATTGTATAGTAATCTTTAGCAGAACACTATCCTTAGAAGTCCAAAGATAGTGCACATCTCACTGTCCAAAGATATAAAATTGCATGTTGTGCTTATCCATATATCCAACAACAACACTTATACACAACCATTTGTTCTGCGCCTTGTTTGTACTTTCGGTAGTCTGTTATTGACGTCACATTCATGGTTTTTGATCATCACAGAATGTGCATGTTTATTATGTTATAAATAAGTAAAGACATAATGTTTTCTTGGTTTCAATTGTGGCTGGTTTGTAAACTTTGAATGTTTTTTTATTATAAAGCTGTCTTTGCTCCGCAAAAAGCCCGAAAAAAATAAAGAATGCTCGACTAAGCTCATATTGTATATTGTGACTCGTATATGTGTTTTATAACGAAATTTACTACAAACTAACTGAATGTTTCCCACAAAAATAGTGCAACCAATTAAGCTTTGACGCGGAGAAGAGTGAAAACGACCAATCACATATATCTACTGAAAATCCACTCCTCAGTTATAGGCCTCCTCTCTATTGAGTCATTCCGTCTGGTCCAGTGCCCTCCTCTATCCTATGCCCATGACCACTCTATCCTAATAGAGTAGAATCAGCTAGCGGGATATTAGATGACATTATCATATCAAACTAGCAGGCCCCTCCTGATATTTTGATATGATAATGTCGATAGAGGATAGAGTGGTCATCCCGATGTATTCTGATTAGACAAAACCTTTCCATTCCATCATTCCGCTGGTTTCTGATTGGTCGAATCTCCGCTCCGCGTCAGAATAAGCACACTGAAGGGCAGTCTACTAATTTACGTGAAGGTTATTTATACTCCTGAATTAGAGGAAACACTTTATGGGGCCAACCTACCAACCTACTTAATAATGATTTATCCGTAGGTTAACTCAATCTGTGTATTCTAGGAGCCTCCCCCAAGGCCTGTGAACAACGCGCACAAGTCGACTGGAGCGTTACAAGCGCCGCCAGTACCCCCGCCTCCCGCTTGTTATTCACCCCCTGAAAAAACTGAGCGGCCGCACTCTACCAGACTACACGGTAAGTAATATTTATACTCACTGGCGACTATATTATGCATGTTGCCGTGGGGTCGTTGAATCAGCCCTTTTTAAAAGGCATTCGGTTATATGCCTATTCTGCTTGTCGAACGAACGCTATAATCGCCGCCATCTTGTTGAACTTTATTTTTGTCGTTCGATCAAGTATGGGCCTTTGTATGCTAAACAGAATGCCGTTTAACGAATTGCCTACTCATTCAACTAAGAGCTAACTCATCGATCCGGCGCCCTTGCCTTGCCATCTAAGGACGTCTCTGTACAACTTAGTAACAAACAATCAATTTAGATGTACGATCCCATCCCATCTTATTTGAATTGGGATTAACTGCTCCATGCACTTCGCCACCCGGTTTCGGGTTCGTATAAAAAGGCACTTACGCTTATAACTGTTAAGCTATAATTCATGAATGTGATATTGTTTATGATAAAACATGTTTCTTTATTTTTCTTTGTGTCTATAAAGGTCGGTACATATCTGACAGAAAATGCGTCGAGCTTATCATCGATCGCGTCTATTCACTCAAATCAGACAGTTAGTTCGAGCTGCCTGTGCACAAACGATCTCCGCTGAAGTCAATTCAGTGTGAAAAGTTGAATGTTATTATTAGATATTTATTTTTTTAGCATTACGTGACTCATTTTCCGTCATATATGTACCGACCCTAAAATTGATGCAACGTCCCGCCATGCTATGATTATCATTTGAAACCTTATTTTACCATTTCATTGTCATCCACGCATTAACATTCACTGCACTAACAAGCACGTGCAAGCGGTACCGACGCGGAGGAGCGAGACGACATGCAGCTTTGGTTCGAGGCGCGCTGGGCGAGACTTATGGCCCAGCGGCAGGGCAGGGACGAGCCGCACGACGAGCGAGCGAGACGGCTGCAACGCCTGGAGCGACGACTGGCCAGGCCTCTTTCCGGTATAACCTCATATACTATTTACATGGCGTCGCGACGCGTTGCTCACTGGACTAAGAGTTGAGGCGCAAAAGCGGTTGTATATCTTTAAAACTACGCAACGAATTTTGATACAATTTTTTAATAGATAGAGTTAGTCAAGAAGAAGGTTTATTATGTACATAATATAGGTAATACATGCATTTGCACCCGTCCGAAGCCGGGGCGGATCGCTAGTTACAAATAAATGGCAGTGCGTCTCATATACAAGAGCCACCTTATGGGTGAGGTGAAGGTACGATGGGTTAGAGGCGGAGCACGTCGGCGCTTTGAATATTTGAAGGAATTCTTCCTTCATACAAGAAGGAAGCAGAGCCTATCGCATCTTGACTCGACATAGAGATACATCTAGACCGCGCCACGACGACGCAACGTTCTCGCCTCGACTTACCAGTGAGCAACGCGCCTATGTGAACAACACACATCGCGACACGACGCCCACGTCGCGTTTGTTGCTCATCGTGAACAAAGGGTAGTCGAGACTCTATGGGTAAGGCCTTCCCGTTTATTAATCCAGGTGCAAGAGTCACGAGGTGAACCGATAACCTGGACGTAGGTAACCGCTGGATGCAGGCACGGTCATTGTGGCAATTATGGGTGTAGTGTATAATTTTTAAGTTATCGAATCGTAAATCTCTTTACCAATAAAATGACTATCTGAACAGTAGTCAGCTGTCTAACGGCTGAACTGATGATGATCGAGGTCACCATTCATCACGCTTTTTGGGACCTTTTTTACCGTCTCAACTCCTGAAAAAACATGGTAAGATAAGAGCAGCACGTGATACTTATTTTAGTATTTCTTCATGGGAGCTCGTCAGCAGAACTTTGACATGGCTGGGATTCATTCAGGTGAATAAGAAAATCATATGTAAAATACATCGATCTATAATTATCATTTTGAAAAAATATCCCTAACTCCTATTGATTTCGTTTACATTGCCTGTTTTGTTTTTTTTTTGCTCAATGTCATTATATTACCGCGGCGTTTCTTAAAGTTGCATACATAGTTCTGAAATATGCATGCATAGTGAAGTAAGAATGTACCTATAAATTTAATATGCATACATATTTTAATCAATCCAGTATATTTTTGATTATTCTTATAACACTAAGTTGACAGACTGATTCGGGTTCGATTCCTGCTAAGGGAAAAAATATATATTCTGGATTCTGCAAGTATTTGTTTCGAATGTTATTGTTGGTACCAATCTTTTGACGACCGATGTGTGGTGGGCGAAGGTGGTTGCGGGTTCGATTCCCGCCTCGGAAAAATTGTGTGTACGATCTGCAGATATTTGTTCCGGGTGTTCTGGTGGTTTTCTATGTATATTAAAAAATATCTATCTATGTAATGTATTGTATTATGTATATCAGTTATCTAGTACCCATAACACAAGCTCTGCTTACCATGGGGCTAGATAATGCTGTGTGAATTGTCCAGCATTATTTATTATTTATTTATTTACCAATCCACCAGGTACCAGATACCAAAAACGCAAGTTTAGAGAAAGGGACTAGCTATATGACGTAAATAAAAAGAGGTGCTAAGTTTAAACACAGTATAAATCAGACTGCATACTTGTACTCGGCTGACGTTTGTATCCCCCAAGTGGATTAACAGATTAGCATGAATTTTTGTTTCTAATGAGACATGGTCAAGAGTTGTTTAGTGTTCTTAGCAACATAAGCTTCGTTACATTTAATTGAATTTTAAAAGACATTCATTCAATAATAGCCTTTTAAATACAATGATGGTTCAAAATAAAACATAATCGAGGGTTTCTGAATAATGTGAATTCAGTGTGTGTATTGTTGTTTTGAATTTCAGCGGAGCAGCAAGCGGCGACAGTCGCCGAGTTGGTACAAGTCGCAGCACAACGCGACGCTCATATCGCCCTCATGAAAGCCGACAGGTAAAAGTAAATTTTTTATTTATTAAAATAATAGATAGTGTAACAGGTAATACGAGTCTATAGGCTCCTGAACAGGTAAAAAACTGTGTTTCAGAAACCAGGTAAATACATCGGCTGTCTTTTTTACGGGTTGCTTATCCTGGCTATGCACGGGTTAAGGCGTATTCACACAGCGTTCGTATTATAGGATCCGTTTTACATGAGTGATGGCGTATGTCGTTTTATGAGCAAATTTACACACCCGGTAGTAGGTATGCTGGATCCAGTTAACGTTTGTTTTCAGTAACGAAGGAAAAATAAAAAACAGTTCTGTCGAAACGGTTCAGCTGTGTTAATGCGCCCTTATAGAGTAGTTTAATCAATATTTTGAGAAAGTATTCCGTAACGCATTTTTTTTTTTCTTGGATTACACATTTAAATTAATGTAAATACACTAGAGTACAATTACAATAAAGCCACAGGATTGTTCACTTTTCAATTAAAATATTTTTTAATGACTGCGACTTGACGTGCTTTAATCTAAGTTACGTTTGCGTATTCGGAAGTTAAGATAAATTATAGTGCTTTCTATGCTAATATAGCGAAAACCTGTTTCAGGCGTCGAAGCGCGGCCAGCGGCGGTGAATAATCATCTACGTGCCAGTATAGCTACGGAAATTTCAGTGAACCACTATCCTTCGAGTATCTATGATCTCGCCTCGCATATCCGATATATAATAAAATCAACATGTCGACTGGAAAAGGGAATCACTTCTCAAACGCCCTCTCAAAGGTCGTCACAAAATGGCGTCGTTTGTATAAAACAAAATGGCCGGTTGAAAAGAATGGTTTATTTTGGCGGTAGATTAGCTTTATCTAGTGTTCGTCCAAATACATGGCCCGTAAAGCAATAAAAAATAAAGAGCTGTAGGTTCAATACAGTTTCTATTTATAGCTTCGGAGCGCTTCTCTATTAATAATAATAAGAGCTGAGTTGTAGGATAAAAAAAATCCGGACTCTACTTATATAATTTGTATAAAAAGAAAACTATTAAATTTAATTAATCGCGACCCCATACGTTCTCACTGAAACATTAAAAAAGATTGTTAATAACAATCTCATTTACAATCAAACATTAAAAGCAAATTAGAACTAGTGAGGGAGTATTTGTTAGAGTTTTAGAACTTTAGTTTATTGTATTCAGATAATTGTATTCTGCGATATTTAGGGGCTAATTAGTTATTACACGCGCGGGGTGTTATTGCAGAGCTCGTGTGGGTGACCCCTTAGGGATATCACAATTAAAGAAAACCCAAGTTGGGCCTCTATGGTGTGCTAGAAATGCCAAATGTTATTTGAATGATAATATACATATTATAGGTGTCTAGTTTTACTGCTAAATGTAAATGTAATGTAATATAATTTAGAAATTTTAACATTATAAGTAATAAGTGAGCTTTTTGTGTTCTTTTGACTTTTTTATATTTTTGATTCAATGTGCTCTAGACTAGTTATGCGAAATAGTGTAGTATGTAGGTTATTTATTGTGGTAACTTTTAAGAAAAATAAATTGTTATTGAAACCTTTATAATTATGCCATCATAAAATTATAATGCAATGAATAAAATCATAATATAAAATGGTAAGTTTATTTCGAGTTTATACATCTCATGAAAACTATTTTTTGAGATGTTATACATATTACAATAACTAACGAATTAAATAATCTAAAATACAAGTAACATTAGAATACTGTAGTTATTACAACAAAAAATATTATATAAATCATGTTTATCTAAATTGAGGTTATAAATAATTATAATAAAGTATTTAATTCACCAAATGTCTATTTTTAAAACTTGACGTAGGTATGTATATTCAAAAATATCCTGTATTTTATCTGATAGTGATAACAAAAGAACTCAGAACTTTTAGCATGAATTATATACATATGTATATACTATCAATAAATTATATCCTAGGTTTTAATATAACATACTGATTGAACCTAGACTCGCTTCCCAAGCCAACCATGTTTTTTTTTATAAGATATTAGTTCTAAGATATTGGACATTTTGAATATATGTATATATATTTTTATAAGCAATGGCAGCTGATGGTAGCTGATGGTGGCTTGGTTGTAATCTTTTTTTACGGAAAATTTTATGAATGTGTCTAATTCTGGTTTGAAATTGATTTTGTTTTGTATAAATCATGTTTTCGAAATACAAGCTCAATCAAGCGTTTAGAATAGATGGAGGGGATAAAGAAACCGTTACTTGTGTGGGAACAGGTTAAAAGTATCTTAAACTGCATATAAATTGAAACAGCACATATTTTTTATACCCAGTTTCTGCTATAAAAAGTCATTGTGTCAAAAATGTAGATTTTAGATTAAGTAAATATTTTCTATAGAATGCCCATAGTGAAGGTACTTCAACACACGTAATGATTTCAAAAACGTACCCGGTTCTCCATACTGTAGCAAAAGAAAAGTGTAAGTTTGGTCAGAATATAAGTTATTTTTGTACAACAATAAGTAATTTAGGAATATTTGCATAACGCTCCCACATCTGCAATCGGTTAAAAACAATTGTTTTATAGCTTAGTTACAATTAATAATAATAATAATTAGGCAATTCACACAGCATTATCTAGCCCCATGGTAAGCAGAGCTTATGTTATGGGTGCTAGATAACGATCGAATGATATACATAACACAATACATTATTAATAATAGAAAAAAATAATAATGATAATAATAATGAGATTGTATATTCCAAATGAGATTGTATATTCCACGGAAATGTGGTGGTCGAGGCTTTTTAAACGCCAAGACCCTACACAACCGTGAGGTATGCAATCTCAGAAATCACTTATTAGTTAAGTTGAATACCAGATGCATCGCGATGTGGTTGCAGAAGATAAGAACCTTACCCCTCTCTCCTTGGCTAACGAGAACTGTCGCAAACCTGTGGTGATGAGCATCCAGGACCGGAAGACTATATGGGAGAGCAAAGAGCTGCATGGAAGATTCTACAAGGTTCTCACAGGACCTGATGTAGATCTCCTAAGCTCAGTGAACTGGCTACGCTTTGGTGACCTCTTTGGGGAAACCGAAGGTTTTGTCTGTGCAATTATGGACGAGGTGGTAAAGACGAACAATTATCGAAAGTATATCATGAAAGACGGCACGATCGATATTTGTCGAGCGTGTCATCTTCCTGGGGAGACCCTCCGTCGTATACTTTCAGCTTGTTCGCACCTTGCTAACTCTCAGTACTTGCACAGACACAACCAAGTAGCCAAAATTATACACCAGCAACTTGCTCTCCGATATGGCCTTACTGGTCCTGAAGTTCCGTACTATAAGTACACACCGGCGCCAGTTCTTGAAAATGGCCGTGCCACGCTCTATTGGGACCGATCTTTCATTACGGACAGGACTATTCTTGCGAATAAGCCTGATATTGTACTGATAAATCGGTTAGAACGGAGGGCGGTGCTCGCTGATGTCACCATACCGCATGATGCTAACCTCGTTAGAGCTGAGAAAGATAAACTTAGCAAATATCTTGACTTGGCTAACGAGGTTGTCAGCATGTGGGATGTAGATTCAGCGACTATAGTCCCGATAGTCGTTTCGGTTAACGGCGTAATAGCGAAGAGCCTCGATCAACACCTGAAGAGACTCTCGCTAGGAAGTTAGATCAAGGGCCAATTCCAGAAGGCGGTACTCTTGGACTCGGCACGTATCGTCAGGAAGTTCCTTTCTCTGCAGCCCTAGTCACCGGCCGCTTGAGCCTAGCTTCGCGGTCGGTGATCTACCGTTTTGATATATTTTTTACTGTAGAATATTTTTCTAATATTTTATTGTATTTTCTATAGTAAAAAATGTATTTTATACGAGAATTTAAATAAATGAGTGAATAATAATAATAATAAATTAATAATGATTATAATAATTAATTATGATTTTATTGTTTAGTTTTTTGCAGAAAACTTTCACAAGCACTTTTAATGGGTAATACCTGCGATCACAAACACTATCTAGATTTCGTCGGGACGGCGCAAAAAAATGCCTTTGTAAATAAGAGCGCACTTGTAATGTGAGGTCTTATTTTGTTTAGTTCGATTGAAACACAGCCAACGTAAACACGTGTCACAATGCCGCAATGTGTATTCACAAATCGAAGACTCGAAATCTAGATAGTATTAGTGATCGCAGCCGCACATACACCAAAAAAAAATGTATGTATGGCGCAGTGTGTCTTTCTACGTATTTTAATAAGCTTTAATTGTTTTTAAACAGCATTTTGTTATATGCCTAGGAATGTACTATTTCCGTATTTCGTTAAATGCACGACGTCCATGTACAACGTTAGTTAATTTTAAATAACGGTATTGTGCCTACTTTACGTAATAAGCTGCCTTAAAATGTCTACACTTGTGACCATGCCAGAATGCCGGATGTCGTCAAGAAAGTAAACTTTAAGCGACGATGGTGTCAGATGTTGCCAAGACTAAAATAATTTGACAGCAATAAACATGTTCTAAGCGTTGTCAAATTGTTTAAGTTTTGGCAATACTAATACGAATATACCAAGTATTAACATTTTAGTGCAGCCAACTGAATTTTATTATTTATAGTAAGTATTAGCCAAATATGTAATTTTCTCCAAGATTTTATTTGCTTTTAGGACGTTGTATGTGCGAGATAAACGCAATGCAAGGTTTTATGCGGTGTACCTTTTTTATTTGTAGATTATTTTAAAGACTTACCTATCTAATACAAGTTTTTTATATTCATTCTGTCTTTTATTTACTTCCTAGATTTAGTAACTATATACTAGCCAAGTAAACATTCTACATCGATCTTTAGCTAGTGTATAGACGGATGTCGAATACGTAGGTACCTACAATGGTAAATCGTTACCAAAAAACACTTTCCTAAGCCACCTTCAGTACTAGATGGAGGACAACACGTCAGAGTACCTTACATAAGTTCCTTCATCAAGTGCGACCTCATTCGTTCTAAAATAATAATTGAAGTAATAATCATCCTAATCGTTACCTAAAATCATTTCATGCGTAATCTTCATTGAGTGTAGTAGGTATTGATTTCGTTAAACCCAATCATTTCTCAACGTAAACCTAACTTTGCTAAGCACATGCGAGTACCTACAGCTGCCTTTCTATTATACGAGTATATCTATAATTTATTCATATACGAAACCGGAAACACGACTTGGTTGGTAGGTACCTTATTTCAACGACAAACTGAAGATGATATTATCATACGTGGAATAGCCCAATTTATTTATTTATACCTTACGACACTAGGATCGTGATATTATTGAAGTGTAACACGCCCCAATAATGTCGCTCCCGGTAACTGCAGGAGATGGACGGTATCCCGGTGAAGGACGTAGTCTTTATACTGGAACAGCGCGAGCAAAGCTGCGGGCTAGCTAGGTAATAATTTAAAATGAGACTCTGAATGAGTTGATGCGATATTATAAGTTTTGATTGCAGTCTATTTATAAAATATCTCGATGCGCTTCGCGCCATCTTTCGATCCATCAACAATCCATCACAGAGGATTGTTGATGGATCGAATTCCATCCAGAAACAATCAAACACAGAGGCTGAGACAGGCCTGCCGACGACGACGACGACAATTCTTAAACTCAATCAAGTTACGGGTGGGGTTATATCTTTCACTAGAGGGAGCTGTTTGAAAAATAAAAGATATTTAAATTGTTTCGTTCATTCTATTTTTTTTTGTAGATTCTATGGCCTCCTTTCGGCTCCGTCATTAGCCCAGCTCGTTAGTACCAGAACTTTACATTGTCACCGAACCTCATAGAAATTAATATTCCATCATTCATATAACATTGAAATAAAGTGATATTTTTTATATATAAAGTGACCAAGATTTATCAAGAAGCATTTCCAATAAACCTTCCTAGTACTTACACTAGTTGTACCGGCGTTTATCGTACATGCCAACAATAGGGTATCACTCCTATTTGCTCTAGATTGGGATAGGAATTTATACTTGGGTATTATAAATCAATGGTTACCTTACCCTAATAAATAAAACAGAATATTTGAAGTGGAAAAAAATGTATTTCAAATTATTATTATTAAAATAGGTTCATTATTATTATTAGAATTATTTCACTATACTTGTGATCGTAGTTATTCTGTAAAATGATCTAGCACTAGCTAGCGGTGCGACCCGTAGGGTAGCGCCGCCTGAAGGGCCCCAACATGGACATGTGCATTGGGGTGATGATAGTGTAAACGTTATTAAAACAAATAAAACCTAGAAGATGACAATAAACGTTTGTTGTATGTACATAATTAAATTAAAATTATTCCGGCATTATTTATTTATTATAATTAAGTATGATAACAAAACAATTAGTTTGCAAGCTGTAATTGTTGTCTGCTCCACAACCTGCAGAATTATATTATCTAATATTCAATTAGGACATAATGAAGTTGATGTTACAAAAGTGGTTTGACGTTCAATAAAAAAAATGTTAAATCAAAATCTCTATCTGCAAACACATCACAGGTACAGTCAGCGTCAAATAGATATGAGCGTATAGAGTAGTCAAAATGATCTTAAAAATATAAAAACAATTTAATATACGCAGTTCGAATTATAATATTGTTGTAAGCACCTAAGGTGTTCAAAATATCTTACTAATCAGTGTTTCATATTTATATGAGCAGGCAGTGTTCAAAACCGTATCGTAGTAAACAAACCTCTCAAAGTTATCTGTTTCAAGTATATATGACATATCAGATATTCACTCAAAAGAGTTTGCATACTACCTTTGAGAGCTTTGTTTTCTAATACAACTGTGAACACTGACTGCTCATATAAATATGAAACAATGAGAAGTAAGATATTTTGAACACCCTAGGTGCTTACAACAATATGATGATTCGAAAGAATCAAATTGGGTATGTTTGCTATCAATTAGTTTTCACATGTCAATGACAGTGAAGTCTTTAAAAAATATATCATATTATTTAATGTGTCAGTAGTATGTTATGCCTCAGTGCTGTAGGAAATGTTTTATCTAGATGCCACTTGATCAAAGCCGTTATTATTTTTTATGTTGTTATAGCTGAAGGTAGGACCAAACTACTGTGTTGAGAGTTATTTAGTACTGTTTCTTACATTTATGTATAGACATATTATAACAGAGGACACCACACACTGTAATAATACTGTTTCTCTACAAAATGTTCGTAACCTATAATGCTTTCAACGCGCAACAACATACCAGACCACATGTGTTTTTAGCTTTAGTCCTTAAAGTTATTGTTACATACCAGTTTTATTGTATAAAAGAGGATAGTCAATCATAAAATTACAAACATTTAAATCTATTCAGGGACAACAACAAAAAACACGTAACTTTGCCTATTTCAAATACTCGTATACACCTACCACCAACTTACTTAGTCTATTCAGTAATCAAGTTAAAATGCCACTAAAATTATAAGTCTTAAGACTACATCTTGTTCAGAATAGTTCAGTAGCCTTAAGCCAGGCGCGCGCTAGCGGCCAGCAAGAAGAGCATGGGGTACCTGGCCAGCGGCCCCTTCGTTGGTCGACTGCGACTGCGACTGCTAGTGTGCACCTGGTCTTAAATGCTACATCAAAAATCTTTCACATAGAAGCTACATTATTTATATGCGCATGTTTATGCTTCAAACACAGGCATGTTTGCTATCTTCTGTTTCACTTCTTCTGTAGAGTTGTCGCAGAGAATCAGAGAGTGAGAATAGCCCATAGTCACCTGGAAATAACACAAGAGTTTCATTATCACTGAATGATATATGGACAAAAACGCTACTACGCTATTTAGCTCATAACGTAACTCACGTTATAAGCGTTATTAGGCTAACTTTAGTTTGAATAACGCGTGAAAAGGCATTATTTTATTACAAAATAAAATATTTCACAATAAAATGCGCCTATTCACGCTAAAATTAGCGTTATAACGCTGCATTACATTATGTGCTAAATAGCGAGGTTGCAGTGCCGGGCGCTATGACGCTCATTAGGGGAGGCCTATGTACAGCAGTGGACTAATATATGCTAGCATAGTCATTGGGATGATGATTATGATGATATGGATCGAACATCATCTCATGTGGAGAATAGGATTTTTCATTACACAGCTGCACAAACAAGTGGGAATTGCCATAAACACCTCGCTTTGCAGGCGAATTGGTAATTGCAGTGAAAGTGTTAAGATACACAAGACGTTGCTGCTTTTTCTTTGGTAGGTTGCTTTACATTGACTTCCAAGGGCTGAGTTGAAGGGGTTGATTCTTAATAATAATCTTAAGTGGATCAGATTAATAATAATCGTTTATTTCTGAAGGTCTATTAGAACAAACATTATTGGTAAAATAATATTGTGTTTAAGATCTATTTCTCCATTTGGTTGAATTCCTAATTGGTTCCTCGTTCTAACTAAGGTATTGTTTATGGTATGCATGGGCAGTCTTGAAGCTGTTGGTTAAGTTAGATAATTTTTTAATATGATAAAATTACCTGTGAGATATTAAATCCTTCCATACGGGTAACCTCTTTGGGCCGAGCAGACGACTTGTTGATTTCACCCATGGCCTGCGATGAAACAAAAAATTAGTTAACAGCACACATACAAGCACTGCTAAACATGCCTGCCCCTATTCCTAGCCATGAAAGCATTGCTGAGTATGATAGCTCTTTTTAAATAAAAACCCTGGTGTTGCTATAACCATCACGCCTTGCTTGTGGATTCATGATAGCAGTGGAGTTGACAAAACTACACAGGATACTAAGCGGTGCACCAACTGAATTCTAGCGCTAAGCAGAGGCAATCTACGCACTATGTCGATACAGCATATTTTGTATTTGTATTTTTCTTTTCCTGTCTTGTGTATTTTTTATGTATTTTGTGTGCAATAAAGTGTTATTGTATTGTATGTCAAAAGTAACTGGAAACAGACGCCCGATCAAACACATGTTCAAACTAGGGCTAAGTGACACATTGAAATCTCAGAATCCTGCAGATCCTGCAGATTCTGCGAGGAGGTGGATGAAACGCCCCTCCATCAGCTAGGAAAGTGCAAATTCAAAAACGTAGCATCTACCTGGGCCTGCATAGCCCAGACGAGCTATGAGACATCACCCCGAAGTAAATTCTACAGTTCCTAGCCACTGCAAGGTGGGCACCTGAAGCTGCAACATTCACAATTCACCACTAAGGTGAATTGTGAATGTTGCAGCTTCAGGGCTGAACGAATAAAGAGGTGATCACAATAGGCCTATCATGGCCGCAGTGACACTCAAGGAAAAAGGCCACAAAAGTAAATAAAAAAATAATAATAATTTCTGGTAGGATCCCTTGGTCGATTCTTACTTAAGTTTATAGTATTATGCGCCATAAATACATACCAGTTCTCCGTAAGTCGGTGATACTCCCCAGGCAATCAGCGAATCATCCGCCGCTATCAGGATTGAAGTGTTGCTAGTGCCGACGCTACGGATTTGCCAACCTTTGAATTGAAACAAACAGTAAGCATTATGTATTCAACAAAATATTTACACTCAAACATACTAGACTAGATATGAAGTTGGCTAATTGTTGAAAACTGACTGAAAGAAGACTGAATGACGGAATATAGTATTTCCTAGACATAGTTATTTTGACAGAAAGGGATGCGAATCTGTCGACTAGAAAAATGTTGGGAATTAGGAAAGTTTTACGAGCCGACAGAGTATGTAACGAAAATAATATTAACAATCTAGATGATTTTTCCATGAAAATGTATTGAAAATTGTTTAAAAGTTATTGCTAACCACAGTAACTCAATCTGCCTTACTTTTTATCAATAAAAATGCGTGTAATGCCACAGGCAGAAGCAATTAACAAATAAAACAACAAAAATAATACCAATTTATTCTATTGAATATTCTGATCCCAAAAATAAAGTCATTCAAACACATGAGTAAAGTCTGTAAACTGATTTACACGGTTAAGCAACAATAACGAAATCATATAGAACTTCATCAAGAAGTTCTTTGTCCAGCATTATGTATTATGTAAACAAAATTGGTTGTCATCAAAATACCATTCGGTAAACCATTAGGACACGACGATTTGATAGTCAGTTGAACCAAACAGCAGGTAAGAGAGTTGAATAACTATAGCTCCACAATCCTACTGGAACGGTTTAACATACTAAGCCAAGTTTTTAACTGGTTTGATACTCTTATGAACTATGGGAAACATACCTGCCAAGTCTTGAACTGGTTTCGGGTACATGTTAGCTTCTCCAGTGCGTTTTGTCTGCCCAAACATGTACAGCATTCCTGGAAAAGATGGTATAAAAAGGCTGTTAATATTTCACAATAAAAACTATCGAAGTTTGATGAATTCATGACGGATGTAAGCGGGTCAACTACTTGGGATGAACATTTGGTGGCAAGGATAACCTGCGTACTTTTAGAATGGTATTGAAAATGATGTAATCTCTTATGCTGTCTTGCTCAGTTCGAATCTGATTAGAGCCGGACAGCGTCAGATGACTTCGTTCTCAATCACAATCTATAAAGACTTCTTCAAATAGAATGCGTAATGTTTATGTTTACGTCTTGGGGCATGAAAGTGTTAGTAAAACGCGCGCTAAGGACGCCGATTTTTACGTACGCAGTTTTAACGTTAATAACGCTTGACAGGGCAGTTTTCACAAATGCGCCTAAACACGCGTTATTTTTAGCGTTTAATTAGCTTAATAATAATAATGCGCGTTAAATTCAAATGATTTTAGTTTTTTTAGGCTTACATAATAAGCACTTAGACAAGTCAAATTTAATACTATTATTTTTATTATCAATTTTTTGTCCTACGTTTACGTATTACGTTATGTGTAGCGTGTTAACCTTGCTGGAATAACAGTAAGCAGTATTAAAGCTTTAATTTGTCATCGCATGAATCAGAGTAAGAAGTACCAGCTTCATTGACAGCGAGGCTGTAGGTAGCCCCACAGTGCACCGAGCGGACCCCGCGCGACTGCGTCTCGAAGAATTTGATGAGTCGAGGGACACGTTCGTCTTTCTGCTCCGCGTGGCCAAGCCGGCCGAACCCGCCGAAACCCCAGCTGTAGGCGCGCTTGTTGCTGTCGATTGCCACCTGGAATCAAATCATTATAATGAGCAACGTTCCATCGCAAGATGCCGCAGCGATCGCGGCGTACCGCTTCGGCTGGTTAGTCACACCGCTGGACGCGCCGCTGGGCAGCGCGCTGTTAACATTTACTGATAAGCGTTTACTGAACGGCACTACGCAACCGCGCGACTTTGAAACGCAACTACTACCCCCATAGATCTCCGAACGCGCGCACTCCTCGCACGGCGCTTTCGAAACGCGTAACATTAAAACCAGCCTAAAACTCATGATGATGTTGTATCAGCCGACTAAGGGAGGGCGAGCCGACCGCATGGTTGGAGTAGTGATCATAGCAAAACTCCCCGTTTGCTCAGTATTTCCAAGGGAGTAATTAATTTGAATTTGTAATCTTTAAATATGTATGGAAATTGTTTATTTGTTTTATACCTCATTTTACTTGTTTAATTTGTTAAAACCGTCATCGCTAACAGAGCTAAAATCACTGGCTTCGGTTAGTTACATGACGTATGAAGTACGTTTTACGAGCATAGCGTCAAAAGTAATTTATTCCTTTTAAAAATATATTAAGTGTGAGAATTCGGAGCGGGTTGCTAGTGATAAAACGTGACCTACCGTATGGTTGTTCCCACAAGCAAAGTCTACGATGTCGACGTCCCGCACGGGCGTCACGTGCCCTTCCTTAGACTTCTCGAAGAATAAAGCGACATGCTTGGGCGCCGTCTCGAAGTGGAATGAAAGTTTGGTCGACGTCAGGAAGTACTTGCCGTCGGTGTTGTGACCTGTAAGAGTTTTTACTCATTGTTTACTCATTTTAAGCAAGCAGCTACGCTATAAAAATTTTATTTCTTAGAAAAACTAAAAACTTTGAAATGCTGAATATTTGCACAGTTTCTATGTTATTCGGAAAAGACGGCAGTGGAGAATAAATAGTAATCTCTCGGAAATAAACATTTTTATAGGACATAGGAGCATTTTTTATACAAAAGTGATCACCATTATTATAGATAACGACTGACTAAGACCGAGTAACAAATATTCATATTGAATAAGATACAGCCAAATTGAGTTCCATTACCTTTATTGAAGTCGGTTGAAAAGAGACACTCTTGTTAAGGCCATATATAAAAGGAACTCTATGTAGATAGTGCGTACGGTGCTATTTGCATGGAGAGGTTGATGGATGGGATACTTTAACATTAAAAAAGCCCATCGGTAGTTTATTTATCCAAAGGTTAAATGCCAAAATGCATCATTCAGAGACGATACTATTGTTATAGTGAAACAATTCATTTAGTGGAATTCAGCCGCTGTGCGTGACAGACACTGATGAACTATACCAGTAGAGCAAGCTTGGGGATTTTTCGAAGAATAGACAGTAATGACATCTCACACATAGCGTAAATTATTGAAAGTTAAAGGAAATTCAGCCGCTGTGCGTGACAGACACTGATGAACTATACCAGTAGAGCAAGCTCGGGGATTTTTCGAAGAATAGACAGTAATGACATCTCACACATAGCGTAAATTATTGAAAGTTAAAGGAAATTCAGCCGCTGTGCGTGACAGACACTGATGAACTATACCAGTAGAGCAAGCTCGGGGATTTTTCGAAGAATAGACAGTAATGACATCTCACACATAGCGTAAATTATTGAAAGTTAAAGGAAATTCAGCCGCTGTGCGTGACAGACACTGATGAACTATACCAGTAGAGCAAGCTCGGGGATTTTTCGTAGAATAGACAGTAATGACATCTCACACATAGCGTAAATTATTCAAAGTTAAAGGAATGAATTCAAATAATTTACGCAATCGAAGACAAAGTGACGTAATTTTGTATCTATTCTACACTAGACAAAAATCCTCGAGCTTGCTCTACTGGTTCATCAGTTGTGAGCCCTAACTGGACATTGTAGCCTAAACAAACACAAATGTTCAAACAGACAACATCTAAGCAACACACAATTCTGCGAGGAAGCGGATGAAACGCCCCTCCATCTGATAGGACATGCAAAAACGTAGCATCTACCTGGGCAAGCACCTGCATAGCCCAGACGAGCTACGAGACATCACCCTGAAGAAAATCGTTTCCTAGCAGCTGCAAATGGCGATCACAATAGGCCGCAGTGACACTCAAGCCCCCCAAAGGAAAAAAATAGACAACAATCCCTGTGCTTCCTCAATATTTAGATTATAATTTAAGATTATTATGCTTTAAGTGAGACTTACCTAGCTGTCCATATTCCGGCAGGCCGAAGGAGTGCAGTTTGCCATCACAGTCTAGAATCATCGAGAACTCAGCCCCACAGCCCACCTTCACTATTGGTATACCACTGCAAACAATAATAAAAGAAATGGTCTGAGAACTGCAGATATTGTATTGTATTATGTATATCAGTCATGTAGTACTCATAACACAAGCTCTGCTTAGCTTGGGCTAGATGATGCTGTTTTGATAGTCCAGCAATATTTTATTTATTTTATTTTATTTTTTATTTAGACTGTGGTGATTACTTTTTTAGTCTTAAAAAATATATACTGGATGCCACGAAAGATGTGTACTATATAAGTCGAATGGTGGTGATCGGAGGCGATGTCCAGAAATTTTATTAATGTTCTAAATTTTTTTGAATTTTACGTGTATTCTTACATTATTATTACTGTTTTGGAATTTCAAATGTTACTTACGTATAGCGGACTCGAGTAGGCTTCAGTATTTGCACTTTGGTGGATCCCACGCCGCATTGGCCGCTCTTATTATCTCCGCAGGCATACACCGTGCCAGTATCTGTTACATAAAAACAAGATGAAGTACAAACTACATTGCCTACAAGATATATATATAATTGTTAGGCTTGTCAACCACATTTTGTTAAAAAAAATTACAAAGATATATTATGTAAATGTATATTAGAAGAATACGAAAAGTGTCTCTATGTTTAAAATTTCCCGTATTTTTTTTAAGTTGTATGGGCGTTACAAGATTAAGTTGTCTAAAATTGTCATAGTTATCAACAGCAACTCTACAATATTTTTTGATTCAATATTGATAATGATTGCTGATGAAAACCACATTGCAAACAGGTACCAAAAAATTGTACCAGCAAACTCCCTTGCAAAACAGAAGCCATGCAAATGAAAAACAATTGATCAAGGTTAGGGTTATACCTGATACTTTACAAGAAACTGTCCAAAAGCAAGTCATATTGCTGTGTGCTGCAGTCCAGATCTGTGAGAACCTTAAATTTTGAAGTGAATTACCTGTGACGAAGAGTGTATGATGTCTGCCCACAGCCGCATGTATGATGTTCTTGCCAACCAACTCTGGTATTATCTCTGGCGTGTCACGATTGTTCATGTCGCCAAACCCGAGTTGGCCATGGTTGTTGCGACCTAGAAGAAGTATTATGCGTAAGTGTGCGTTTACTTTTATTTTAATGTGCTATGTCAGGTAGGTATCTTCAGCAGTGGTGGATTGGATTGGGAGGTCCCCAAACAAGTGAGATTTTGCCATACCAAAGATATTTTGATAGTGATGTGAAAAATCCTAAAGACATTTCAGTTAAACAAAATCTAATTTAAAATTTTAATTACAAAACTAAACAATACTAGGTAATAAAATGTTAACTATGTTTCAGTATGTAAATTAAGATTAAGTAACTAAATGAATCAGGGAGGTGTACATACCAAATGCATAAGTCTCGCCATTCTCAGAGATCAGTATGGAATGCCCGGCAGAGCAGTGACTCGCGATGAAACGATACTGAAAAATAATATACAAATTAGCTAAGCACATGATCATGAGTAAATTACATTAAAAAAATCTGCAACGATAAATACAAGGGGTCACCATTACATGCTTGATAGATAAGTGAGAGACAGATCCCTATTCTGCGGAAAAGCTAGCTTCACTGTGACAATGGCGTTGTCACAGAATTACACATTTTGTATTCTACTTAGATGCACAAACAGAGGTTGATAGCATTCCATCAATCTCTCTGTTGAAATTGCACCGCACTCACTATCTAGACCAGAGACAGGCAGCATTTGCATTTGTGGCACTTTGTTATGTTATGTTATTTATAACAAACAGCCAGGAAAGCTAGCAGTTAGCTTAGTTTTACTTTATTTGAATGCGTATGACACATACACATGCACACACAAATTAAAACTAAGGCTGAGGCCAAAACAACCCACCAAGCTACAACGAATTTAAGCAGCAACTGATAACTAAGCCACCTATAAAGGGTTAATGTAGGGACATTGCAGCTTCAGCCTACAAGTTGCAATTGCTTACCAGTCTATCAGTGAATTTGTGGAATGTGTACAGATTGGGATGTGTCCGAGCTGTAGAATTGCACTCCCTCTTGGCAACAAGGTCCCAGGATACGAGACCAGCAATCATCAGCACTCCTGGAGGCTTGTAGAAAGACTTCAATAGCTCCTGAAATTTAAATATTCATGATTCAATTACTATCATTATAATAGTGCCTGTTTCAAGTGTACCTATTTACTGGATATTTTTAGCTATACTTAAACCATCTTGTTACACAAAATGTAATACTTTCGTATATACAATTAGATGGTAATTGATTTTTTTACAATAAGATAAGCTCTCATGTGTTAATATTTGTATCTATGAGGTTATAACACTACTAAATATAGAAAAACTAAAAACAAAATAGTAATTGAATGATACTCATCTAAGTAAACTCATGTCAGTAACATGTGTTGTGTGAAAATAAAGATCTTTGAAGTGATCTATTGAGATCTACGCCAAACAAGCATAATTTTGAGGTGTTAGTTTTCTAAATTCAGCCTCTTCAAAGAAAAGTCCAGTGGCCGAATTTACTAAATTATTTACTTCAACATAACAATGGTACTGTCTCATCAGCTGAATTATAGATTTTGGCATTTTACCTTTGATGACAGAAACTATAATAGGAGGGTTGTATGCCAAAAGTGTTAAGGTTGAAACCAATCAGTCAATCTCTCTGTGAAATAGGCTGTGCTGTTTTCACAGAGATTGACAGATTGGTTTCAATTTTCCTACACACTCTATTTAGAGCTTCTTTCAGTGTTTATACCATTGTCATAGTAAAGCGATTGGTTTGCAGAATTCAGCCCCTGTTTGTGCCACACAAAGAGTAGTCATTTCCATTGAGAGGTAAACATTTTAGTCAACTCACAATTTTAATAAAGTTATGCTCTTTGGCCATATTTTCATAGTAAATAAAAGTGAAAACTTTATTGCCTCTGGTAGTTTCATAGTCGGCTCGTCTGGTAAAGGTGAGGGTGTACGGGTTCTCTCGGCCTGTGGAGTCTCTTCTACTGAAGAGTCACTGTCCTCAACGTCACTAGGGGCTTTTTTGTTGCGGCGCTTGGCAGCCTGCTTCGAAGGGTTGACAGCTGGGCGCTTGCGGCCATTTTTCTTCACTGCTACATTTGCGCTGTGGATTAAGTAAATTATTCATAATTTACTAACTAGCTAATTAATATTGGTGTGTGTTCATCCAAGTTTGTCTAAACTTGTGTAAAAGAAAGTTTTTTAAACTAGGTATTTACTTTTTCCCACTTCGTAACAAATATCATGATAGATAGTAAATCTAGTACCCATAACACAAGCTCTGTTTAGCTTGGGGCTAGATGATGCTGGGTTGGAATGTCCAACATAAAAAAAACTTACTCATAGTTACATTGTTTTTAATGGTAAAATACATTAAATTCAGTACCTTTTGGGCATCATGCAGATGTTCCTTGACTATCTTTATACAAATGGACACCTGAAACAATTTTTAAATTATTTAGAAAAACCTCCCATACATATTTATGTAGGTATTCATAGATACCTACTTAAATATGTGTGAGAGGACACTAAAGCTGACAAGGATTTGCTCTATAAGACGATTATTAATTTGACTGATTAATTTTTTGTGCAATTTTAGAGCAAATCGTTAACTAAATATAACTTCGTAAATAATATTCATTATGATTTTTTAAATGACTATGATAAAAATGAAAAGCATACGCAAAGCCACATACAAGTGCATAAATATTCTATGATGCTACTCTTCACTTTTTACAACAAGCAATATTTTTTCAACAATGAACGAAAACCGTTAGAAACACAATGCCAACTTTCTGTAAAAAGTATTGACATGAGTTTGTTTACTGCCGATTGAGACATATACACCTCATAGAAGATCGTAACATTACCATGGCTTGAACAGGAGGATACGTAGTAGGTAAATTATGAAAAAAGCTTACCGCTGCTGTGATATTTTAATCACATGCGGTCCCGTTACAATAATGCTTTATTGCAACTTTATCAAGGATTAAATCTGCTTCTAATCACAAACACCAATAACAATATTTACCGGTCAAAAAACTATTTATTTGTATTATCATAAGTTACCTACAACTTCACAAACTATATCAAAATAGGTATGCTTTTTTCCAAGATCGACTCACCAACCAACAGCCAGCCCAGCCAGTCACATACAAACATGAAACAGAAACAACACAACCACAAGAGACAAGACAACACTGAGGAGAAGCCAGAGTTGCCACCTACCTCGGAATTTTTTTTTTCACTATTCCAGTTCAAATTTAAATTAGATCATGTAAACGCGCCGGATGCACCGTCGAATGATACCTACTGCTTATTTAGGTATTTTTAACCTATGTACTATTTAATAGTTATTATGCTAGCGGTATAATTAATAAATTTAAGACAAAACTAGTATTGCCTAGCTTGTTAGCTAGCAAGCAAGCTAAACGAAACAAGTTTTGTCAACGCCTGTTTCGCTTCTTTGCTAATCAACGCAACGCACATTATTGTTAGTAGCTCGCTCATTTGGCCATTTTAATGATAATTGTATCTCACAGTATTATAATGATAAAATACTGTAAGATACAACTTGTAAATAAAGGGATTACGCCGAAGCTACCCACACGTCACGCTAGACGGCGCTATCGGCGCGTGCAGTGGCCTCGAGTGCGATCACAAATTATATTCCTGAGTTTCAGTTCCCAGTCCCACCCTTGAGAGAATGACTGAACCCCACATATACCTACACTGGTATAGGAATTGTTATTGTTTACCTACAACTTTTTAAACTATCAACGTTATTGAAAAAAGGCATTTATAGCGAAATATTGTGTATTGTAACATGATATCCCGTTTTTTTATTATTGAATGAATAAAATAATATCTTCATAGTTATGAAAAACTTTAATTTTAGCGATATTATCTTTAGACGTAAGCAATATTTAAAAGTAGGTTAACAACCCTGGCAGCACGCTTGGACAATAGAGGGACGTAACGACGTAAGGGGGGAATAGATATACGACGTACATAGGTAAATAAATGGCGGCATTCGAGACTCTGCCAAAGAAGATTCTTTTCTACAATATGCTATTGTCTATTATTTAATAAACTTAATAATTTATTTTAAACTCTCAAGTTAGTTTCTTCCAGTTTCACACATTAGGTAGTAATACCTAGAGGTATTACTTTTTTAATTTATTTACCAGTGTGAGGGGCCATTTTATGACATCTATCGAGATTATTCAAAAGTTTTACTCGTATGCTTAATCTAAAATCGCTTGTTGGAAGAATGAAGAAACAGACGTTGGCGTTGGCATGTTAGAATACCAAAGTAAAAAAGCTACATAGATTAGCGCCAAATTGGTTCGATAGTCAATAATCGCATTCTAATTCGCGAATGTGCAAAAATTTACATGTGTTAACTTTTATAGTTAACTACATACATCATTCTAAACCATTATACACTAACATAAGTTTTTTTTATAATTTGCAGTCTGAATTGTACTAAAATACTGTAGGTAAGGTAAGGTACCTACAAAAATGTAAAGTAGGTAATATAAAACAAAGAAGATAATTTTAAGGCTAAAATTACCAGATCTAGCGACGAAAACGCTACTGTGGTAGCATCGCTTAGTGCTGCCAACAACAATAATGAAGCATTAAAATCGAACTCTTATTAATTACCATAGAAAAATAATATGCAATTTTTTTTGTTAGGTAATGAATAAAAAGATTTATCGGTACAGCCTTCGGCTTGTCTTATTCTCTTGCTAAAACCTAAGGCCTAAGTGTATTTTAGTCAATCCGTAGATTTTTTTTGTTTATGGCAACATAACATTGTCAATGTCAAAATAATTGACGTTTCACTTTCACTTTCATGTATACAAACAAAGCCAAAGATACTACATTTACAAAATCTCGTTATGTATTATGGAGCGGTCAAACGGTTAAAATAAATACGCAAAATTGAAAAACCTAAATTAATAAAACTGTTAGATTTCCTGTCAGAGAAGTTATTAATTATTTAAGCCTATGTCCGGAATTTGAGGCCTAAACGATTCTTTCGGATCTCAGCGATACCAAAGAACCGACAGGTATGTGAGAGTTTGTTTTGTATTTTTTTGTGGAATCAAACTTTTCTTGATGGCCCCAAAGCAGGATTGAATTAATTTCATACGGAATAAGTAGATAACTCAACAGTAAACATTGGGCAGTTAGGTTATGTTTACTTTTGTTTTGCGGTCAGGGTATATCGCTCTTAGATTAATTGATGCTTGAGCTAGTCTGCAAATATGGAATTAAGAACAAAATAAATTATTATCTTAAATAAAATTTGATAAGTACTTACAAGAAGAAAATGATGCAATTTAATTGTATGTAATTAAGTATATTTATCTTTCGAAATTGTCACTTATTGACCGCTGATCAATATAAACCGCTAGGTATGGCAATCGCACGGGTTTCGGCACTGGAGCAAAACGCTGATGGATTGGTTTCCAAGATATAAGAAGCGAAATAGAGGGAGACAATTCAAAAGATGAGAGGACGAGCTAAGAGAAGTAGCAGGGAAAATGTGGATAAGGTTGGCGAGAGATAGAGTAATGTGGAAGGGGTTGGAGGAGGCCTTTGCCAAAAGAGGGCAAACAGATAATATAGATGTACCTAGTTTAAGCAATAGTAGTTAAGTTGAACCATATACTGTAAATATTTTCTGAATAAAAGATTATAAAATGAATGAAAAAATGAATTAAGTGTGTACCTATATTATTCAGTCCTGGTAAATTATTTTTTAATTAACACTTAGCACTGTAAGAAGAATCATGCTGGAAATAAATTTAAATAGAGTGATATTTAGTACATAAAACATAGAGAGGGTTATCCTAAAAAGAGTTAGATGATTTATTTGCCATCAAACAAAAAGGTACATTTATTTGTTTACATTTGAGATAACAGGTACCTATGTACATTTATAATTATTTTATTGGTATAACAATTAAACTTTTAAGAAATTATTTGTATATAAATGAATCCAATTAATTATTAAATGTGATTTCAATATCATTTTTTCAGATACCAACTTTACAAGGAAGATTTAAACTTTGATGGTAGCCGCTATGGTAGCCGAGAATATTTGCCAAATATACTTGTAGCCCTAAGTTTTAAATACCAAAAATGTCATTGCAAAATGGGCAAATTACCTAAAAACAAAACTCAAAAAAGAACTTACCTGAAGAACTCAAAAAAATATCAAGCTTATCTTCATTCACTCTATATCATAGCTTATCAATCAAGCTTATATTGCAAAACACAAAATGTTGGTTCCATTGACATAAAGGTATAGTATGGCTTAAGTGTGTGATACATTGTTTGACTTCTAATAAGGATAGAAATATAATGAAATGTTTAATCTTTATAGGAAGCAGCTGAGCGTGCATTCCAAGCTTTAACCTAGGACAATTGCAAGAATTCTTGCCAGCACATAATTAAAATAGAAAAGGAAGACTGTGATGGGGAACTTACAATGTATGAGGCAATAGTGTGATTAGTCAAAAAGCCTTGAAGATGATACCAGCAGTACTTCCAAATCTGAGTATGAATCTCAAGATCTTGGGGCCAGCTCTAGCCAAGAAATGGATATGAGGTAGAATATTTAGAGAAAGATTTATTAATATAAAATAGAATACTATTACTATATGTCTTTTTATAATTCCTAGAATATATTGTTAACACAGGGTGAAAAACATAGAAAACATTATTTTCCTTGCTCAATTAAACAATATTTACTGATTTTCATAAACTATGTGTAACAAAAATATATAGCTAAGTTTCAAGACCAGCTTGGTGCGCTTTACGGGCCGCCATATGAACCCACAGTGGCGCCACCATTGTTTTCTACTCTTTTTTGCCAAGCTGTGCTAGTCTGTGACTCAATTAATTAGCCATACTCAAAGAAGCGTGGGGTGTAAGTGGGATTCCAACATCTCGTCTCCCAAGCCAACCTAACCTGCATGTTACACCCTGCTAAATAACGAACTAGGCTCTTGTGATAATATCAAACCATCTTCATAATTTAATAACTCATTGATTTTACAATTATTTTCCATCAATTGACACTGGCAGAAAAGTGTACAACCAGACACAGTTTCCATTAACAAAGAATCATCATCATCATCATTATAGAAGCGTTTTAGTATTATACTTTTATATAAAGCCATCTAACGTCATTTAGAGAAACTATGCAGTAACCAATCTCGCTACAAGTTTCTAAAAACATCCGGGTGATGGCCTGAAAGGAAATTTGGGTATTACCTAATCCATCTACGTATGTCACGTTTGCCGTGGTTTAAATATATTACTTGTTTAGTTGTTTCTGGACTGGTTTCCGCAACTTGGCCGACGCTGGGCCCTTTTTGCGTTTCAGGTGGGGGGGCTGCTAGTCTAACCACCCGATGTCCTCCAGGAAGGCCAGCAGCTCGCTGATACCGGTGCATGCCTCCGTAAACCTCCTCGGTGTCCCAAGGTGATGCAGTCTTTGAGAAACTACGCTGTCGCAATCTACAAGCACATGCAGTGCCGTCCCCTTTGCATTCATGTACCCTCTGCAAAAGGGGGCTGTCTGTGATACCTACCCAAATTAAATAGGTGTTTGTTTAGCATGCAGTGTCCCGTGACAATACCGACGACTTGCCGGAGTTTGTCACGTTTGAGATTGAGGAATTTTCGGGAGTATCGTGGGTTTAAAGCTGGGAATGCCTCCTTCTACTGCCTGCAATTTGGAATACTTGCCCAGTGCTCTTCGTGTCGTTTGACTGTGCGTTGATGGATACAAGAGCGGACTTTACTGAAAGGGAGGGGAATGATTGGTTCAGGCCCTGCTGGTTGCTATTCTAAACCTCTCCTCGCCAGAGCATCAAATTCGTCGTTACTTCTGGACCCGCTGTGTCCCTTTATCCATTGTAGGGTGACTCTATTGGACTTACTTATTTGCTTTTGATTAAATATATTACACAAGCACCAACCCGTAGCACCAAAGATAATAAAATTAAATACTGTAGCACATATATTAAAATACTATATAATATACCGTTGTGTCTTATCGAAGACTTACATATACACTTTTAACGCTTACTAACGGATGTTTAATATAGTTTTTATAGATAGTGATTCAAGAGGAAGGTTTAAATCTAAATAATATTATGTATTTGCACCCGTGCGTGGCCGGGGCGGGTCGTTAGTTTTTTACAAAAGTCATTAATTTATTTATTATTATAGGCAGTAGTAAAAAAATATATTTTAAAATATTACTGCCTATAATAGGCAGTAATATTTTTTTACAACGGTTCTTAATTGACAGAGAAATCGACGAATACAAATAAAAAAAAAACAGCCAAACAAAGAGCCTCCTCCTGAAGTCGGTAAAATCAGTTTACTTATTGCTTATACTGGCAATTATTATTATTAATTCGTAAAATATCGATAGTCAGACTTCGTCTTATACAACTACAGAGATATACATATTTCATCAGCCTAGAGTAGTACATCCATACTGGACATAGGGCTCCCCTAATGAGCGCCATAGCGCCCTGTCTTGAGCTTGCCGCATCCAGCATGTGCCTGCAGTCCTTTGCAGGTCGTCATCCAGTCGCGATCTCCACTCAAGAATACGTTTACCCCAACGGTTGTCGGTTCTTCGCGAGATATAACCGGCCCACGGCCACTTTAGCTTGCTAATTCTTAGAGCTATGTCGATAACTTTGCTTCTCTGTCGTACTCGTATGTATCATTTCGAATCCTATCCTTCAGAGAAACTTCAAGCATAGCTTTTTCCATAGCTCGCTGAGCGACTTTGAACTGGTGGATTCACACTTGGCTGGTTTTATATAAAAAACTTACTACTATATGTAGGTACACGATATTTATTTATGCCTGATTTTAAGCTTCTGGCTGATTTTAGCTGGTTGCTGAGAAATTTATGTGGAAAATAAAGGACGGACAGAGACAGACCTTATGCGTTTCTGTCCATGTTCTGGTTCAAAACCCTAAAACAAAACAGACTATTGAGAATTTCCGATAAATTGTCTCGCTAGACCTAAAGTAATCAGCTTTGTGTTATTATCCCCTGTTCCACATATCCCTACTATTTCTACTGGTAGGGAAGAAAGGATTTTTTTTCCACATTTAGCTACTAGGGGGGACTACTTTTCCGCTTATCTCTACTGATAAAATAATTCAGGAAAGTGGTATCTTCACAATCAAAATGTTTAAGTGCTTCTATAAGTGTTTATTGTAATCATTTAAACGACAACGTTAAATTAAATATTTTTTTTCCAATCGTTGTAAAAATTTACGAAGAAACGCTTGATGGAATATACAACGATGGTTTGGATTTGATAGCAGCAACACCAAATTTTAGAAATGTTAAGACTGCCTTATACAACTCAAGAAACAAAGAGGCAGGAACGAGTAAAATGTTTTACACAGATTTTGAACAGGTGGAGGTGCCATCGAATTATCAGAAATTTCTTTTCGCTGACTATAGATATAATGGTGGTCGTATTTTAATATTTGGTGATGAATGGTCCAAAAATATGTTAATCGATGGGAAAGTTTTATTTATAGATGGTACTTTTAACATTTGTCCAAAACCTTTCACTCAGCTAGTTACAATTCATTGCGACATTGGAAGTACCATAGAGTGTACGAATATAATCCCAGTGCTTTACGCACTTCTCCCAGACAAAAAGACTGAAACTTACGTTACATTGTTCCGACTCATTAAATCACAAATAAAACAGAGCGCTCATAAAAAGTGGGATCCCGATTACATTATGGCTGAAAAGGGAGGGTGTTACTATCACTTCCATAAAGCGATATGGAAAAAAGGGAGACAACTGAAGCTAACGAAAAACAGAGACACGAGAAGAATACTAGCATTAATCGCAACGTTACCTTTGTTGCCATTGGATAAAATACAAGAAGGATCGTCATTCATTGAGAGTCAGATTTTAGACGAGTTTAAAATGGATGCATTTAGTAAATATTTTGTAAGAACATGGCTAAAAAATAAACAATTTCAGGAACAGTGGTGCGTGTTTGGAAAGAGGCACAGAACTAACAATTTCGCAGAAGCCTGGCATTTTAAAATTAATAACAAGAGTAACAGAAAAAACAGTTTGTATGCTTTATTAAAATTATTATACAACCAATCAACGGTTATGAAAAATCGGATGAAGTCCATCAAGAATCCGCCAAAAAAGAGGGCGCAAATATATGTGATCCGTGACCGCGTCATTCAAAATGCACAACTGCATTTAATCACAGGAGATATAACGGTGGGTCATTTTTTAGATATGCTAAGATAATTATTATTTATTTGTTGATTTCAAAGAAGTTTAATTGTTAAATTTAGTACCGATATAATATAAGAATGTTTTTTTAAGGTACATACCTTACTACCTACAATAAATGAATTTTCCATCTGATTGTACTTTTTCTTAGTAGAAATATGTGGAAGTGAAATATCATTGTATCCCCCCTAGTAGCTAAATGTGGAAAAAAAATCCTTTCTTCCCTACCAGTAGAAATAGAGCAGTAGGGATATGTGGAACAGGGGGTTATTATTATCATCTGTAAAATAGATAGGTTGGATTATATACAAACGAATTAAACAATTGAAAATCGCAATATATTCGCAATTTATTGCTTTACACAGCACGATACAAATAACGTCACTAAAGATTCGTGTCACCTTCGTTGAGTAATTTCACCATTTTATGCAAAAGGCAAAACTATACAAATAATCATTTGATAATACATTTATAATTCTAAGGCTACGCAGGACACTGATGTAACTACTCAAAATTACTTTTATGGATCAATATTGGGGGATTGGGAAGCATTGTTTCCCCTAAAACATCAAAACAGCAAATACCACTGAGTCCTTGATTTCCTGAGCCTTTGCCGGGTACAAAAAGCGTGAGCCCTTTTAGTTCTGGCACATCTGGCGCCGGACATTCACATATGTTTTTCTTTTTTTTGTCACAACTACAATTTGCGTTCTCAACATCTTGACAGACGCAATCTTTGCCTAGATCCCAGTTTGGATGTTCTTCGAAAAACAGCAAAGCCTCTTCGAAACTCATATCCGAACCGATAATACTACGTTTCTTAGCCAACAGCTTAAAACCTGAAGTTGTTTGCGTCGACTCGGATCTTATTCTCCATCTCGTTGCCTCGTCAACAAATTCTTCAACCACTTGAGGACACACACAAACAACGTTCTGCGTTTTCCTTTTTTTCTTTTTACATGTGCAAGATTGAGATGTTTTCTGTGACAAAGCTTTTGATTTGCGTGGTTTACGTAACCATGACTTACTGGTATCATCGAAACTTGATCCGGATGCTTGGTCTTTGCACTTGCCACAACCGTTCGGTTGTGTGTACCGTTGCTTCTTAAGGCAACCTCCACATGGTAAGGGGCTTGGTATCTTTACTTTCTGGCGACGAACTGAAACATTTAGAATAGTATATAGGTACTTAGTAAAATAGGAAATCTGAAGGCAATGTGGAATAGTATATAGGTACCACAGGTACCTAGTAAAATAGGAAATCTGAAGGCAACGTGGATGGTCTCTGATGGCATTAGAGGATTCATGTTGTTGAGGGAATAGATTGATGTAGGTACTAATGATGTAGTCATTCGGTTTGCTCCACATCGTCATTTCATTAAAAAAATTAACTACCGTTGCTAGGATATTTTTTTTCCGATACCATAGTATACTTCCACTGCCAGACGTTTATTAAATCCTCAATATAATAAGGGTTCCTTTTTTCCTTCCGTTACGGAACCCTAAAACTCTGTATACTGTTAACAATCACCACGTATATTAAAAAGATATTTGTTATGGATTATGTTAAAAGGCTAAGGTCTTGGCTGGAGTAAATTGTTTTAACATGCTGGTTTGTGTTTGGTGGTTGATGGATTGATTTGTAAACTACTTATGCTTGGAGAATGGCTTACCTAAGCTCATTTCAGAGCTGGCTTTACATGTATCAGGTCCACATGCAAACGATGATACGCTCGGCTTTCGTTTGTTCCGATCTCCTGGCGCTCGTAAAATATACTCCCATGGTGGCAAATTATTTGCCCATTGTGGGTCAACATTCTGATATCCTGGGCTTAAATTCTGGCATTCCTGTTTTGGGGTCATATTTTGTAACCTGGTTGTAATCTGTGGGCCTGGTGGACAACGGTAACCTGATGAGGTTTGCATCATATTGTGTCTTCCTTGGTTTTCATTCTGCGCTCCTGGCATTTGCATAAAATTCTGGTATCCTGGGCATAAATTCTGACATTCCTGTTTTGGGGTCATATTTTGTAACCTGGTTGTAATCTGTGGGCCTGGTGGACAACGGTAACCTGATGAGGTTTGCATCATATTGTGTCTTCCTTGGTTTTCATTCTGCACTCCTGGCATTTGCATAAAATTCTGGTATCCTGGGCTTAAATTCTGACTTTCCTGTTTTGGGGTCTTATTTTGTAACCTGGTTGTAATATATGGGCCTGATGGACTACGGTAACCTGATGAGGTTTGAATCATATTATGCCTTCCTTGGTTTTCATTCTTATCACCCGGGATCGAGGCCATATTCTGCCACCCTGAGTTTACACGCTGGCCTTGTGGTATTGAAGATACATTTTGTAACGGTGGGCATACGAACTCACACTGCCCTCCTGGCATTTGCATCATATTCTGTATTCCTTTGTTTACATTCTGACCACCCGGGATTGAGGTCATATTCTGTGGTGCTGTGTATGGAGGACCACACTGACTCTCTGGTACTGCCGTTGTATTCTGTCTTCCTTGACATAACGCATTAACTTCTTTATTTTGACGTCGCGGCAAAAAAGTAATATTCACTCCTGAAATTGAGTTTTGATTTCTAGATATCGGGGTAAATTTTCGAGTTCCTGGGCATGGAGAAAAACATTGACCCCCCGACATTGTAGTCATGTTATTCTGGCACCCTGGGTTTACATTGTGACCTCCCGGCATTAACGTCATGTTCTGTTCTGGGTTCACGTTTTGACCTGTATTCATTGCGGTCATATTTTGCCTTTGGTTTGCATTCTGACTTTCTGGTGCTACGCTCACATTTTGCTGTGAAGAGGTCATACTGTTCTGCCGACATGAGTCTGAACTCTGACCTCCTGGTATTTGGGTCATGTTATTCTGCTTTCTTGGGTTAACGATCTGACCTCCAGGTATTGGGGTTATGTTTTTCCATGCTGTTGGGCATGGATTGACTTTTAACTGTTCTGGGCATGCGATACTATTCTGATCTGCCGATATGGTGTTGTTATTTTGTCTTCCTAGGTTTACATGCTGACCTTCGCATCCAGCTGGAGTAATCGTTTTTCTTACAGGACATGGGGTACAACTCGGACTTCCCAGTAAACTTTGATTTCCTGGGTTAGCATTTTTGACTCCAGAAATTGTGGTTAAATTCTGCCGTATGGATATGTTACAATCCTTACCTAGTCCTGAGTTTGTATTCAATATTATATCTTTCAAATGCTTATTGAGTGCATTAAGCTGCTTCTCAGTGGTGCTGCTATTCTTTAAGCAGGATTTCGCTTTGCAAGGCGGTAGCTCAGCCGTCGAAGAAGTGAATAGTGGGTCGTAGGCAGAATTATGTATTTCTAAAACACCTGCAAAAGAGAAACATTCTATTATTCCAGCATATTGCGCTTACGGTGATAAGATGTTTTTGTATTTGTAAATGTAATAAAAAAGTTTTAATGTTTTATGACACCCTATATATATATATTAGTATCGCAATGTCTATGGTCAAATCTTGGATGAGAAATTTCAACAACATCCTATAATCTTTTAAATATTACATGCTTATTCCGTTCTGATGAAAAAACTTTTCTACTAAAAGCAGCCATGACAGTCTCTTCAAGGTATTCAGTATAGAGGGTAAACAACACAAAGAAAGAAGTTGAATACTACCGACGATTTTTTATTAAGAGGACACGTTGCAGCCATATTTAAATTAGGTACGAATATATCAGGCCTGTTGCTGTGTGTTGTTATGAGTGAGAAAGCGCGTCTAACTATCAAATACAAAGATGTGGCTGTGTAGGTAAAAAACATTTTTTTTTCCATTTTTTTAGTATTTTCAAAACCACGCAGCGGAAACGCAAGAAAAAACATAATATCTCAATACCTGCCTAGTTTTCTTTACAAAAAGTAATGATGTCCCACCAAAACATAAATGTAAAAAAGGAGAGCCAAGTTCAATACAAAAATTATGATTGGCTTCCCCGCAAAAGAATGGAGATCTTAATGAGTGCCAAGTCAAATCTATTGTAGATTAAAGTTGACTTGGCCAGTTTTTATCAGAATTAAAATGTTGAATAACTTTATAAAATGACAGATGTACTTAATGAAAAATGTTTGTGAGGATGTATGTATGTAAGTGTAGATGTATGTGAGGATGGATGGATGTTTGTTACTCTTTAACGTAAAAACTACAGAATGGATTTTAATGAAACTTTACAATAATATAGCTTATACATCAGAATAACACATAGGCTACAATTTATAAAGATATATTGTATATTATCCAAAATATATATCACCACGCGGGTGAAACCGCGGGGCGCAGCTAGTAAAATATAAAATTACTTAGTTTTCACTTCTATCGGCAGTAGGTACCGAAATACCGTTTGTCACCGCCCCGCATGTAAAAAAAAACTTATTGACATAGTTACCTTTCGTGGTCTTAGTACACCTATAATCTACGCCTTTATCTTGCTGTTTATTGATAGCTGTACCACCCCCGGGCCCGCATCCACAAGATACAGGAGTTGAACTTTTTTGAACTTCGTTGAAATTCTTTGTTGCTGCATCTAGTTCGCGTTGGAGTCCCGTACTATCTAAAATATCTTAAGAATAATCTTGGAAACTAAGTAATGAGAAATTGTGTAATTTCTGGAAGGAATGGGGGAGGCCATTTGCACATTGCCCATCAGTACGACACACCAGGCATTATTATAATTGTAATAACTAGCAGTGCAGTGACGGATGTACCTACAGTACATATTATGTATTTTACAAAAGGATTTTGCCCATGATATTCAAGAAAGTCCATCGCTTAGTATATTCAAAACTAAATACGAACATAAGCACTTCCAACTATACTAAATAATAATCTATCCGGGGATATACAGGGTGTTTGGTGGAGGGTTAGACAGACTCGGTGGGTGTGTAGGTGGACCTATTTGTAAAATACAAATTAAAGTAGAAGACCAAACCAACCTTTTTACTTTTTTAATCTTAGACTGATATGTCTATTAGAGGATTCAAATTTCGAATTCTAATAAATAATTGTTCAAAAAGAACAATCGAGAAAAGAGTGAAAATTTCGGAAAATTATTTAAAAATACAAAAAACAGGATTAAAAAAAATCGTTATCGTTACGAATTTCCGCCTGCTTCCTTTGTAATGATGTTTTTTTCAGTTCCTTTGAAATAAGTTCATAGTTGTTATGCATTGTTGGAGAGCTAAGAAAACGGTTGTTTTTAAAATAATCTGCAAGCCAAGTTTCATAACAGTAATAAATAATAAAAGTTGTTGACAAATTCAGGTATCTTGGCCATATCGTAACATCCAATCTAAAAGATGATGATGATGTAGAACGACAACGTAGGTCTCTATGTATGGTAGGGAATATGATTGCGCGTAAGTTTTATAGGTCCTCGCCTTACGTGAAAGTGACTCTGTTTAGGTCTTTCTGCCAGACATTCTACACGTGTCAGCTCTGGACTGAGTACACCAAAAAGACGCATGATAGGATACGCGTTGCCTATAACAACATCTTTAGGCAACTGATGGGTTTGAAGCGCTTCTGTAGCGCATCTGAGATGTTAACGCAGGCCCACGTAGACTCTTTTAACGCTAACACACAGCACAGCGGAAGAGGATTGCGTCTTTCATGTCCAGAGTTGACTCGTGTGATAATTCGATTATCAAGAGTCTGGCAGAGAGACTTAGTCAAACAGCAACATTTAGACGATGGGTGGATATCGCCACCTAAACCTAGATAAAGCTATAATACTTAGCTAATTTAGCCTATATACAATATTTGATAAGTATTTTTTAAGTCAGTTTATGGATAATTTATATCTGAAATAAAGATCTATTATTATTATTATTATGTCTCTCATTTACCATGATCTCGGGCCATAAAGTGGCCCGGTCCTTTGGAAGGCTTGCTTATTGTTATTATTATTATATAACGATTTTTTTAGGTTTTTAAGGCATTTTAGAGGAAAAAAATCTCAATGAATAATGAAATAATATAGTTTTTTATCTCGATTTTTTAATTTAGAGCGATAATTGTTGTTTTAATATTGATAAATAGTCAATGTTAATTCGTTTTTATAAATCAGAAGAAAAAATAGACTTAAATAGACAGTTTTTTTTTAATAATGTTTTTATGTTGCACTTTTGACTTATTTTGAAAAAAGCTAAAAATCATGATAACTTAAAAATGGTTCACTTTTGCAGGATGCACATGGGGATGAAAATTATCGCAAATTTTCAACCCTATCACCTCCTAACGGGAATACGTCGAATTACCAATAACCCTGTATGTATATTTATTATTTATATTGAAGTGATGTTTTAGGATTATTGAGTTATTATTTTAATTTATATATGTAGAGGTATACTACAATCATATATTCTATACTGTAGTGTAGTTTATCCTTTCGATCCGAGAAAAAGTTTAGTAACGACGAGGGGAATCGTGAATGTATGTATATAGTTTAATTATTACATTGAAACCCTTATGGCATGACCCCGATATAATAACTGCCTCATGAGTTAATCAGGGGAGGCCTATGTCCAGTGGTGGAGTAGTGTTGGCTGTAGCTGTGAGCTGTGATCGCACCTTGGACTTGGTTATTCAGATTTATCTCGGTGCAACACGGGCGGCACCTTTCTGATGTGGAAGCTTGTGACTTCTGATCCGTCTGTTGCTTCGCGCTTGTTTGGATATTGTAGCAAGATCTTTGGAATGAAGACGGTACCGTGCACATCGAGCAAGATTTGGTTAAAGTTTCTGGTTTTTTTCTGTCAAATGTGCGTATGAAAATATCTGTAACAGATATGGGAAGGTTTAATTTTGTGTATGTAGGTGATTGCACTACACAAACAATGTAGCGTGTTAGGGACCCTTCTGACTGGAATTATTTGAAACAGCCGAGCTATCTCAACATTGTTTGCAACAGTAGTCCGTGGATAGCGCAACTGCTTCATGTGTAAGTATTTTGGACATTCTGTTAAAAATTAAATAAACTGTGAAGTAGTCAGAGAATAAACAAATCATACATTAAAATATTTTTGATACGTACGAAGGGTACCTATGCCTTGATTTTGGGTTCCCTTGACCTCATAAGTATCGGTCAGTGCCTCAGACAGTTTAGAACCTTGGGCTTGGTTCCTTACTTCTCTCAGGTTTAAATTACCGGTGACTGGATTGATTTCATCGATACAGCTCTGCTGATTTATTCGATTTCGATGTATATCAGAGAGCGACGCAGAAGTTTGAGCTAATGTTTTTTTCGTAGTATTATTGCGACAATCTGAAAAGGTAGGTTTTTTGTTTGAGGTGTCTCTCTCTCTCTCTTTTTATACAGTGAACTGGGCAAATAAATGAAGAAAATAATTGTATTGGAACATTTTTTTATATATGCATAAATAATTTATTTACGCAAGATAATCAAATCGAGAATGTATAGAGCGCGCAATCTACTAGGTTTCCAAATGGCCTGTAATCTGCGGTTTGAAGAGCATATGGACTTGGTTAAATACTACTTTTATAAATTTAAAATAATAATATAGAATGAGGCCTTACGTATCCAACTAGTAAAGTCGCTTATTTTATAAGTTTTTATTAAGTAACTGTTTATTAAGAACTAGAACTAAGAACTAACTTTTTTAATTATACTAATTTAAATGTATACTACTTATTAATATTTTACTACAAATAAACGCATTATATTAGATCTTTGACATTATTAACCCTTTATTTAATGATTACCTGGATAATACGGTACCATTGTTCTCGAATTATCGGTCTGTATTTCGTAAGCGGTATCTTGGCCTAGCCTATCTTCTTGGATACTAGGTCCTGGAGTGGTCCAAAGGCCCTTGATCCCTGTCTGTGAATCGAATATGTCTGGCCGCAGCTGTGCACTGTTATTTGCAAGTTGGGGGCCCGCTGGTGATATACTACTTATGGACCTAGAGGTTTGTTCGGGTGGTTTTCTGACATTCGTAGCTTGCAGAACACCTGAAAAATTGCTTTTTCACTTCTCTTGCTCAAAAAGTGTGTCATTATAGCGTAGCTAGGAGTCGTAGAACTCGAGTGTACCTACTTCCTTTTTTAATTTTTGACTGAAATGTCAGCCAGTACAAGACATTCGCCCTCTTACATAAAGACTCAACTTTTTAGTGTTCCATTTACAAAGAACATATACTTTTTTTTGAATTTATTTTTAAAAATGGAACTGATAACACCTTCTTTGTGTTTTTTGGATATTTAGAAGGGTGATTCATCCTCCACGGTAGAATGCGTGGGTAGGTACTTCAAGTTCTTGCTGGATTGACGCAATTGCGCTGCGCGTAACGAAGACAGGAAAAAGTTGGTATTAGCGTGAAATCACTGGACTTTTTTGTTTATTATTTACTATAAAGTGAAGTAAAGGTGAACGTGGATTATTTAATTGTTATTATAGGAACAGAAGGAGGTAGAAATAAAAATGTTTCTGTCTATTGCGGTCGAATCACGTGAAATATATTCAAAGAATGACGACAAAAGAGAAGTAGGGACTAAAGTGTGTGTGAAGGTAAGTTTTAATTGTTTTAGTTTCTCGCAATCGAAGTGAAAAAACTATTACTTTTTTACTCGGGCCAAAACCAGTATAACTCAGTCTGGTCAGTCATCCTCCCTCGCACCGCTCGGGAGTATAACAACCAACCTCGTATAAAATGATGTTTGGTCCCTTGTGTAAAAATATACTCTACTCCGTAGACCGAGACACGTTCTTGGTGACCCCGTTGACCCACTCACTGACGCTAACCCGGAAGTGACGGCAACAACTCAGCTTCCGCACACTACACACCCGACCAATAACCGACCCCGCCGGACGCGGGGTCGAAGAATTCCCCGTTTCCGCCCTCAGGTGCACTCGTGCACCTAGGCGTTACCTCCCTACCCTCTTGTAGCATCTGGCAACAGCCCAAGCCGAGGTTCTATCGAGGTGGCATCTTAGGTTTTCTTACATTTTTTTTTACCGCAGCTGCTTAAACTTTGCGTAATTAAATGAAAAATTAAAATTTTCTACTTTAAACCTGTCTTGAAAATTACTGGTCCTAGTTACCAAAATATTTCAAACGGAGTTCAGAAAAGCCTTTTTTCTTTAGTATATTCCAAAAATCTAAATTTAAAAATTGTTAATATGTGGGCACAAAGTCCAAAAATGTGAACAAATGTATTTTTTTTACCAAATTTACAAAAAATTAATTATTTTACGAACGGGTCAAGTTTTAAAAAAATGTTTCTGATTGGCCTTGACCTGCCGCATCTTAACCTTAAAGGTTATCCACTCATTATGGGACACCCTGTATATTATAATAATACCGACTGTTTGTCTCATCATCGTCATCAGACATTAGTCCACTGCTGGACATAGGCCTCCCCTAATTAGCGCCATAGCCTGTCTTCAGCTCGACGCATCTAGCAGTCTTTCGCAGGTCAACATCCCACCTGGTCGGAGGGGTTCTACACTACGTTTACCGAGTCGTGGTCTCCACTCAAGAACACGTTTGCCCCAGCGGTTGTCGTTTCGGTATATAGTTAGCTAGCTCCATTTGATACGAACAGTTAGTTACCTTGAGTTTCGTTTTTCTTAGTTTTACCCTTAACTCCGCGTTTAAAGGTAGGTTGGATATCCTCTGGCCTGGACTGCACAGCCTGGGCTTTACCGGTTCCTTGATTAGCTACCTTTCGTGGATTGCATTTCGAACATAGCGACGTATGTGTTATAGTCTTTAGGTTTTTCAGCTTCTGTTTTATGGCATCAAGCTGTTGTGATGCGTTGTTTTTGAGCGTGGAGCCAGCCTTGATGGGAGTCTGTTTACACTTCGTAACACACTTCATATTAGATTGTTCAAGTCTCAGATCGCCTGAAGAATGAGTAACTAATTTAAATTTGTTTGCGTACAATAAGTAAGAGAAAACCCACAAATAAATGTTTCTGATTGGCTTTCCTATTAATGCTATCTAATGTAAGTGACTTTATAGGTATTGTACTAAAATGAATCAAAAAGTTCGATTTTCGTTTTCCCGAGTAGGAAGTACTGACTATGGAGGACATCAAGCATTATCATAAAAATAGTACGCGACTCTACATATTTATACGTATACGTATATTTTTTCTCTCCTTTCTCTAAAGGAGAGATAGTCGCTGTTCCAGAATTCATAAAGATCGATATGATACTATGTAGTAACGGTTGAATCAGCTAAGATAAATAAATAAAATCGGTTCAGTGCGAGTTAGACTCGCGCACGAAGGTTTCATTACCATCATACTAATATATATACTATATACTAATATTATAAAGAGGAAAGGTTTGATTTTTTGTTTGTATGTTTGTTTGTTTGTAACGAATAGGCTCCGAAACTACAGGACCGATTTGAAAAATTCTATCGCCGTTAGGAAGCCACACTATCCGTGGTGAACATAGGCTATATTATATTTTTAAAAACGTAAGGGATCCTTACTAAAACTCAAATAATGTAACCCAAGGTGTGAAAAATGTACCTATAAAATTCCTTGCATATCAATCGCCATGGACGCCATTTTTTCTAAATAAACGTGGTTGCCTAGCAAAGCCTTGACAACAAAGGTCTGTTAACCTTTTTTCTAAATATTTATTGTATGGAAACTCTTTTGTTAGGTTGTAGCGTAAGACCTAACAAAAGAGGTTCTATACAATTTTTTTATTATTTTTTAGTAAAGCGTTTTAATGTAAACGCTTGATTCTGTATTTGTAGACAGGATAATAATTTGTTGTGGTTGTATTGTTCAGTGTTGATCTTTCAGATTATATGCGAAAACTGACTACAATACCTAATACATAAGTTATCTATCTTCTATCATAACGATTGAGACAGACTGGCGAGAAATATTGAGCTTCTCACAGCGAGAGCTCGGGCCGGCTGATAAAGAGAAACTGCGAAGGTCTATCATGGATGGAACGGACAATATTAAACTCATCTTTTCAGATCTGAAGATACTGTAGACTCGCTCAAGATATCTTAAAATACAAAAGCGAGCTGGTATGTTCCCGTTTTAAATACCCAAGTGACATCCTGTATCCTACTTAATATGATAAACGCGAAAGTTTGTAAGTATGGATGGATATTTGTTACTTTTTCACGTAATAACTACTGAATGGATTTTAATGAAACTTTACACTAATATAGTTGTGTACAGTAGTATAGTTGTATATATAATATGCTTATACATCAGAATAACACATAGAGGCTACAATTTATAAAGATATCCTACTAATATCATACACGCGAAAGTTTGTAAGTATGGATGGATGGATGTTTGTTACTCTTTCACGCAAAAACTACTGAAAGAATCTGGATGAAATTTGGCACAGAGATAGATTATAGTCTGGAATAACACATAAGCTATATTTTATCCCGGAATTCTCACGGGAACGAGAATTACGCGGATGTCTGTTGTATGGGAGCCCCTCTTAAATATTTGTTTTATTTTAACGGAACCCTAAAAAGCTACTTGCCGTCGGACGCCTGACTGTCTGGTGCATTATTTCCGGCGTCAGTTGCCTCTTTACGCGCCAACTGCTTATCTCGGTACATTGCGTTTGTACACTTTAGAAATCTATCTCTTTGACTATTCAGATCATTGGTCTTGTGATCTACATTTGATGGTAACTTTGCTGTCTGTGGCATGATGCGTGTACCACGAGTTGTACCTATATCAGCGCTGAGCACTGTCTTACGAATCTGATCGGAAGTGGCCCCTTTTCCCGGCAAATTGGGTTTGTAGGTGATACTTTTCATTTTTGTTTCTGCAACGAATGAGAAAAAATTACTTGTTTTTATATATTTTTTTCTTCATATTGGCCGACACATGTCCTTTGCTGGACCTTGGCCTCCCCCCATATGACGCTAAAATAGCGGTCCTGAGCAGCTTCCATCTATCGACTCCACGAGACCGCAACAATGCCGTTGCTCCATCGAGTAGATCGAGTATGTAGGTAGAGTAGAACATGGTCTTGCGGTGAATTTTTATGTTATACTTTATATATATTTTTATGTGTTGAGTACTACTTCCCACTGCCTGAGTAAGCCTTTTTCCAACAATGGGATGATACAGACGAGGGATACATTTGAATTACATGCGTTTTAAGCCTTGGCAGTTCGCTATAGTAAAAAAATAATAATATAGTAAGTCAGGCATGTAAGTAAAAACGTACATGCCTGATTTATAAAACAGAAAGAAGAATAAAATATTTTGATGGTGTTGGCAACAATGACAAATTAAACGAATTGTTTTTTTTTCCAATATTAGCGTAGGAAACTAAATTAATAAGAAGAACAAGACGAGCTTTAAATGCCGTAAGTAATACCATCAAAAGAAAAAACAATAAACAGACAAATTTAAAATAAAGCTTGGATAAAAAATACATCATTATATTTAAAAATGGCGTCCATAAACGGTTTCCTGAGTGTGAGTGTAGAAAAAATGACTGTTGTCGCAATGGTTCAAATTGTTGTAAATGCTCTATTGTAGCTTTTCGTTTGCACCCAGCCAAACACTCTATAGGGCGCGTTAGGTTGACGCGGGCAGCTACAGAATCCTGAAGCTGTAGGTCAAAGCCAGCGGCTTCGCCCCCGTGGAAATCTATTCTTCAAATGGTGTAAATAATAAAAAGTATCCTATGTCCGTCTCCTGGTTCTTAGCTACCTCCCCACCAATTTAAGCCCAATCGGTACAGCCAATTTTGAGTTATAAACACGACTTTCTTTTATATACATAGATTTGTGTGGAAGTAAATAAAGCTTATTTTATTTCTATTATTTATCCCTGACAACCTTGTGCGAACCCGCGAGGGGAAGTTAATTATTATAAGTATACTAGCTGCGCCCCGCGGCTTCGCCCCCGTGGAAATCTATGTGTCAAATTGTTTAAATGATAAAAAGTATTCTATGTCTCGCCGTAAAAACCATCCTTGAACTTCAACGAACATTTTAAAAAAAGATTTGGCCAAATTGGTCCAGGCGTTGTTGAGTTATGCGCTTACCAACACATTTTGCGATTCATTTTTATATTATAGATTATGAATTTACCTGCACTATTTGATGTCATATCATCTAAAAGTTTGTCTGCTGTCTGGTTTGCTAACTGAATCGATAAATCTCCATTTTGAACCTTTGGATAGCAGCACGGTCTATTTTTAAAGGTATCTAAGATCACGCCTCGACTTCTTTTAGAGACAGTCGAAACTATGGCGTCGTTGGTTAACGTAGGAATCGGACTTATCTTCCGGTCAACTCCTTGCTTTTCCTCTTTGGTTGTAGCAACAAGTCCTTTGGATTTTGTTTGTTTAAGAACTGCAACATTAAGGATACTGTTATATGAATAGGCTTGTTTAAATAAAAACGCTGCAAGCACATACCCAGTAGAGAAGAAACGTCATTTATTTTGATCAACAAAAAATATCTGCGGCGACCGCTGCGCTCCGATTGGCCAACTCAACATCAAGATCACACTAGTATTGGGCAAGCAAATATTTATATCGATCTCGATAGTCAATGTTAAACTAGACTGTGGGCAGCACCGTGAAAATAATTTACGTCAATTAAAGTGAATTTAAGATTTTTTTAAAGCATATAAACTCGGCATCACAAAAATCGCACTTCTTAAAAAGTCTACTTAAAAATTATTATATTTGGTGGACTAGATTATGGGTATCATTAGAAAGATAGTTTATCCCAATTTCAGATAAAAAATCTAATTTTGTGTAAGGCAAGAAAAAAAAACTATTTCCTTATAAAAATTACTTAAAATTTAACAAAAACGACTTAAAATCTAGTGTTTCCCCTCTGGCCTTAATAACGGCTTCCAACTAATGTGACCACGCGTTCTTGAGGAATGTTCTCTCATTCCGCAACGAGATGGCAGCTTCGAGCTCATGAAGAGTGGTAGAAGCAGGTTCACGTACTAGCACTCGCCGATTGACATCATCCCAGAGGTGTTCGATCGGGTTTAGGTCTGGACTTCGTGCTGGCCACTGCATAACAGGGATGACCTCTTGTAAGTAATCCCGTACAATGATTGCGGTGTGGCAACGGGCGTTATCATACAATAACTTGAAGCCTTGCCTACAAAACCAGCATACGGGGCCACATGCTGTTCCAGGATCTCAGTTATGTACCGACTAGCTGTCGGCGACCCTTGCCCGCGACCACCTCCAGCCCGGGAAACGCAAACGAGTTCCGTTTTCCCATCAATGGAAATGCCGCCCCAGAACATGCACGGTCCATTCCCGTGCGACGTATTTTTCGAAAAAAACTTGTGCGAATAGCACCCCTGTTCTTCTGTATACTCTTCTACGACCGTCGTTACAGAAAAGGGTTTTATCAGCGAAACAAACAACAAACATAGGTTTCATTTATAGGTCCATTCGGAGAGGTGCGATTTTTGTGACTCCGAGGTATATCAAATACGTATGTATACAACTATAAGTGTGCTATTGTTATAAAAGTTGCTATAAAATGTCAGTGAACTAATCATAATTATGTCAAGCTCTGCTTAGCTTGACTAGATGTTGCATTGTGGATTATCCAGCATTTTTTTGTTTTTATTTATATTATACTAATATTCTGAGGAGCAAAGATATGATAATAATAAATAGTCAAAAGAATAGGTCTTTTGACTGTACCTACAATTTGTATCGGGAGTATCGATAAATTATTTTCTTATGACACACAGCAGTAGTAATGATTGAATGAGTTGGCATTTATTTGTGGAAAACAACTGATCAGTTTCGATATTGGAAGGAAAATATTTTCTCTCTACGGGGTATGTGCTCGATGGCTGCATGTAATGCATTTCTACAGGTAGTAGGTATCACTTACAGTTTGGTTTCAGATTACTTTTGGGCCGATCGAAGTAATTTTCTGATAAGTGTATACATATCGTAGAGCTTATAGATTCAGATACATCTGTATCGTATTCATCAGAAGTAGGCACAACCACATAGATCGACGAGGAATTCGTTAATTCGCTCTGTCCCAGTATTTCATCTACCATCTTTATAACATCTGTTTTGCTATTTAGATTATTTACAATAATTATTGGTCTACTTTTATCATCACTCAAATCACGAATTTCCTTTTTAGTATCTGTATAAGAATTGCGTTGTTGTTTGGTTTGTGCCATTTTGAAGATGAAAGCTCCATTAAGTTCTCTTTGATACAAGCTCACTATTTTTAATTTTGATGATTTTGTAACTGCCAGCACTTGAGGAATATGGTCATCATTAGAGTCTTCACTTTCACTGTAAAATGACATTTTTATGGTTACGTACCTCAATTGGAAAAAAGGTCATTTTGTTGTCCGTCTGTCTGTCAAGATATTTTTCTCAGGCACGTGGGTAGGCACGCAAGTGGGTGGTATCAAGTTGAAATTAAAGCCTAATTTTTAAAATAATTTTTAAACATTAACCAAATTTTTTTACATTTTGGTAAATCAAACTTCTTAGTCAACGCAATCAAAAAATACAGTCATTAATGCTTGTTTATTATGACAATAAAAATAAATTCACATAGCGAAAACCCATTATGAAGCGGTCATCCATGCAAGTACTAACCGCACCCGACCTAACTTCATTCAATTATCAGCACTCACTTTAGTATGGGACTACTCAATTATCAAATTTATTAAATATTTTGTTAAAGTGGCAATATCTGCATTATGTGACGTCCAAGTTTCAATTCTCACGTCTATCTGTTACGGTTTATGAGATACCGCTTGCTGACGGACGGACAGAATAACAAACAGACAGCATGGGTCCCGTTTTCACCCATTGGGTTACGGAACCTTAAGAATAAAAAAAAAACATGAATGTAAACATTTTCAGTAAAACTTATTATGTTGAAATTTTAGGAGACCTTGAGTAGGTCAATTGGGTGTATCAAATAAAAGGTATCTATTTATCAGTTTGTACATTTCAAAACAGTTTTAGAAATTTCTGTACGTTTCATACTGAAATATTAAGAAAAAAATATATTGACCAGTTTTGTTTGCTAAGATAACTTCGAACACTGACTGCTTATGAAATAATGAGATGTAAGATATTTGAACACCTTAGGTGCCGACAACAATATGATGATTCGAACTGCGTATATCAAATTGCTTTTATCTTTTTCAGATCATTTTGACCACTCTAGACGCTCATATCGCTATGAGCGATATGAGCGTCTAGATTTTTATCGTCTAGTTTAAATAAATAAATAAACTCTAACTCGTAATGATGCCGCAAAGTGGTTTCTTTCTCTCTTAATTCCGCACATAGACTCGGATTCTGTACTACAGCGGCTCCTCCGTCTTTAAGAAGCTCTGAAGTAATTCCGTCCTCACCGGGGCTTTTCGATTTTTAAGCTGCCTTAGAGCTAACACGATCTCGTCTTGACTGATGTCAGGCAGTTCGTCGGTATAGTGGCGTGTCCGGGTGGCTCTGGAATCTTGGTCATCTCGTCGGTAACATGGGGCATGTGCAGCATATAATCGGCCATAGAAATCCTCTATCTCGGTGGATATCTCCGGCTTTGACAATACGGTCCTCCCGTCGTGCGTTTTAAGCTTCGTTAGGTGGCTCCTGCCAAGCTGCTGAGTGAATACTTTGGACCCTCGGTTTCGCTCATCGCTTCTTCAATGAGGCCCGTGTTGGAGCTTCAAAGGTCGTGCCGTACCATCTGCGCAATCCGTTTATTCAGGTCTCACTTCTCTGATAAAGTCGCTTGGGTGGTCTCCCGTCTTTTTGTCATCAGCCCAAGAGTCTCATCTATGAGTTTGGACTTCTTGCCAGTACGCTGCTTTCGACAGAATTTGATGCCCTCGTCCCTCAACGTTTCAACCAGATTGTGTAGAGTCTCGTCAGCGTCATCAGTGGGATCAGGCAACAAATCTATTTCCGAGAAGCTGAAACTTCTCGGTGCCCGCCATGATTTGGATTGGGTCAGGTCGGAGCGTGGACTTCATCAGAAGGTTTCTTTCAAGCTTCAAGTTGATATTCAGAGAGCCTCGCAGGAGTCGGTGATCAGATCCGGTATTGAACTTGTTGATCACTGAAACATCTCTGAATATGTGTTTGCTATTCGTCATGATGAAGTCAATCTCATTTTTAGTCACAGTTTGGTTTGGCTTTGCCATGTCCACTTCCTTTGAGGCTGTTTCTTAAAGAAAGCGTTAATTAAGAACAGCCTCTCTCTTCTCAAAGAAGTTGACAAGCATTTGCCCCCTATGATTCCTAACTCCATAACCATGCGGGCCTATTCGGGATTCGATGCCAGTCTGGGTTCCCACCTTGACGTTAAAGTTCCCCCATAACAACGTTGAAGAGGGCCTTAGTGATGTTATGTAAGGCTTTGGATATGTCTTCATACATATCCTCCACTTCATCATCCAAGTGTGCCGAGGTCGGTGCGTAAACCTGAATTACCTTCATGCTGTACCGAATCCCGGAACATGCCATTTAATGTTCTCTAACTCCACTTCCAACTGCGCTAGATGGTTGTCAAGCCTCAGAGTGCGTCCGGTAAACGTAGCCAGGTCCAAATTGTTTATTAAAGCGGCAGCCTAATGTAGCCCGGGGATTCTTAGCACCCTCTGCCCCGACGTTATCGTGGCCGCTACCATGGTCAGGAATAGCGAGGCGGCCCGGAACTAGGGGCCATCTCTTGGCTGTATATTAATTGGAGGGTCAGTGCCCATATTCCCCACACTGGGCATGCGGGATGGGGAGTGCAGTGTAATTAGTGGGCTGCAAGGACGCTGCTGCCCGCCCCCCGGTGTATGTCCCTTAGTCGCCTCCTACGACACCCACGGGATGGTGCTATTCTATCTAGGCCGGCACCATTCAGACAACTTTTACGTTATTTTTCATTCAATCTTATTTTTTTATATCACAAAACTTTAAAGCTGGAATTTGGCAAACTTTGCAAAATTTGTCACACACAAACTAACGGTTTAGTTCCGCTATGCACGAGTCCCGCTTTGCTCGAATTCTAAAATACCTAACAAAAAGTGCCGCTATGCTACGAATTTCTCAGTTCTACCGTAAACAATGGAAGGTACAATTCGTTAGAAAAGTGGTTCTAAAGAATACTCTTAAAGCTAGCTTATTCAACAGGTCAAAAAATATTATTTAGCTATAAACGTTTCACAATCGCTTCCTTTAAATGTTAAATGTAGTTGTTACTAAATTACAATTTTAATGAAGTATAATATTTAATTCAATCCGGTTAGTATCGGAACTTTCCGAAAAAAAAGCCATATCCATGTTATGAAACTTTGATGCAAGTACATAAAATCATTTTACCTATTCCGATCTCTGCTCATCATCATCATGAGACAATAATAGTCCACTGCTGGACATAGCCCTTAAAAAGCTTAAAGCTAGCCTGGGCATTCATATTTTCAGGGAAAAAATTTTGGTACTTAAACAAAAATCTCATTTTAATTAAATTCAGTTCATGCGTGTAATCATTTCGATTAAAAATGTCAAATCAACAATTAAACGTATGAAACATAAATCAACTCAAAATGATGTGATTAAAATTAGCCAACAAAATATTTTTTATCAAATGACAAGTTTCAAAATATCATTGACAAATAAAGCTTGCTCTAAAACAAAACACGCATTATAATCAACAATTGTACAATATTACTAATATTATAAATGTGGTTTGTTTGTTACGCTTTCACGTAAAAACTACTTAACCGATCATCATGAAACTTTGTACACATTTTCTTAGAGGTATTAGAAGTAACATAGGATACTTTTTATACAAGAAAGTTGCGCGGAACATTTCCACGCGGGCCGCGAAGCTGCGGGGTGCAGCTTGTATAAAATAAAATAGAATACAAATTACAAATCAACAAAAAATATCACACTTGTAAGAACATAATTATTGTTAGAAATAGTTTTTTTGTTTTTTTATTATTATTGGATCGAAAAAGAAGATGAGATGTTCATCAAAAAATCACCAAGAGTGATGTTTTTTTTGGTATAGGCTTCTGTATGGAGTTGTATCTGGCTGTCGTCCGTGTTTTTTTCTGTAGTTAAAGTTTATTTTTTTTAGATTGAAGCTGTAACAAAAAATAAGCAAAGCAAATTAAACAACTGCCGTAATTTAACTTACAGTATACTATTACTATTTAATTTAAAAATGAAACTTACTTGGCTTGTTTAATGTCATAGTTACTATGTCATTATTACTGACAAAAAGCAGCACCATAATGTGTATAGTACATTTTAAATGTGATATTTTAACATAAGCTTTTCTTTTCTACAGTCCGAGAATCTGATTCCGAGCATAGCGGCACTTTTATTTAGGTATTTTAGAATCCGAGCAAAGCGGGACTCGTGCATAGCGGAACTAACCCAAACTAACAGGGCAAGTATGTAGAATACTTGTAGTAAAAGCTTGTACTATTTAGTATGACAAACGTTTGAAACACTCCGACTGGTACTTGACGTTTTATTGAATATACTTCAGCTGAAAACAGTCTATATAAGCTGTTATTCGCAGTGGCAGACAACTTGCATAAATAGCGCGCGCTCCGCTTGATTTGAGGTTAAAGACAGCCTTTTTACTATAAAAGCCGAAGAACGAGGGACGGGCATTGATTTATCCTCCGTAGACTAAGACATGTTCTTGGTGAGCCCGTTGACCCACTCACCAACGCTAACCTGTGTTGCCTTATTTTACCGGCGAGGCTCCTTCTGCGCCCGCCAAAAGTCCGGTAACGCTGTCGTGGCCATCTGCGGTCAACAGCATCATAGCCCTTTCGAAAAAATAACGGGCATTCATTGATTTCTGCTACAAGTCGTCTTACTATACGTTAGGGACGTACAGTCTCTTGCCGATTTTTGTATGGCTGCGATATGTATGTATGTATCTAAGTGTAGTTGAATAATATAATTGCTCTAGTTGTTTTTCCATTAAACAATGGAATGGAGTAGTAAATTCCTTTATGATTATGAAAATTGCGTATATTTAAATATAATTTACTTCAGCTTGCTAAAAATACACATTATACTATCTAGGGGAGCGTTCTTTGTGAAATGTATAAATGTTATTATTTATTACGCACCTCGGCCGATTATCCAGTGCACTATAATTGGTAACATTGGTAGGGTATTCTGATTCATCATCGCAGGAACTGAGTGTGCTTCTGGAGTATTGGTAGTACAAATAGTGGCTTGAAGTAGAGGAGATGCTGTCGTCATGCAGGGAAACTATACTAACTGTTCCTATACTTTCGCTTGACCCTGTTAAAAAACTAAGGGACGAATCTATTTTGATAACTTCTTCGGAGTTGAAACTGCACTTAGAGTCTTGGTATGAATTCGATAAATCTGATCTTGAGCTCCACAAACTTTCTGAGCACGCTAATAAGTAAGTGGACGAATCATTTTCTTGATTAATATCCAGTTCAGTTTCCGTGTTGTCAGCATCATTAATAGGTTGGTTTTCGTCATAACTACATCTTAAGCTAGTCAAACTTGCGTTTGCATAATCAATGTTCATATAAATGTTATCACATCCGAGTAATAAACCTTCTGACAGGCTACGTGACGGCCTTTGTGGCATTATTTTGTAAGTCTCTGATTGCGTAGTACCGACGAAGGCATAGGTATTACTTTGATTGTTCTTTAAAAAAGACGGTACGCCAACGGCACTTCCAACCGTAACTTTTATTCCTTCGTTATCTACCAAAACTCCTCCTTTCACACCAGGCAAGCATTCATCAGGACAGTCGCAAAGAGATGAAATGTCTGGAGATGTAACTCTTATTTTTACGTAGCTATGTTTAAATCTAATCTTCTTTTTATCACAACCGCAGGCTCTTGAGCAAGTAGTTGATTTGAGTACATCTTCATAATCTTCCTTAATACCAATCTTTGCTGCTCCGCTACCAGCAGATCTTGCTTTGAGTATTTTTGATTCACCGACTCCAATTTTCCTTGATTTTGTTTTAACTTTTCCTAATTTTTCTGAAGGTGTTGGTTCAGGAGGTAAACCTACTGCAGTACGAACTTTCTCTATAAGTGCTTTTTCTGATGCAGTCTTACCTTCTGGCATAGGAAGGCCAGCATCAGCAAGCCCTCTTAAGATTTTTTCTTTTTGGGCTTTACTTTTGCCTTTAAGAGGCGTCAAAAGCCCCTCAGCTTTAGCTCTCTTAACTATTTCCTTTTCTGATGCTGTGACTGGTTGTGGAATACCATATTCTGTTTTAATCTTTTGAATCATAGCTTTCTCAGAGGAGGTTTTACCTTCTGGAAGTGGAAGACCTACTTCTGCAAGACCCCTTATAATTTTTTCTTTTTTAGCCGCTGATTTACCCTCGAGTGGAGTAAGTAATCCTAAAGCCTTGGCTTTTTTTAATTTTTCTGGGGGTAAAGATATTGCAGATGGCAGTTTTTTAATTTCTTTTTTGATTTTAGCTATGAGAGCTTTTTCAGATGGAGTTCTTCCCTCCGGAAGTGGAATTCCTGCTTCAGCCTGGGCTATAAGTATTTTTTCTTTCTGAGCTTTAGTTTTTCCTTCTAATGGGGTAATAATACCTGCAGCGAATGCTTTTTGTAGTCTTTTTTTCTCTGCAGAAGTCTTAGGCTCTGGCGGTAGTCCTAGATCTCTTCTGACTTTTTCAATTAGTTTCTTTTCTGACGGAGTCTTACCTTCTGGTAAGGGTATTCCGGTAGCGACCAAACCTTTTAATATTTTTTCTTTCTGTTCCGGTGTTTTTCCTTCAAGTGGTGTGAGAAAACCAGCAGCTTTGGCTTTTCTTAATTTTTCCGACGGAATGGTTACCGCAGATGGAAGTTTTTTAATTTCTTTTTTGATTTTAGCTATGAGAGCTTTTTCAGATGGAGTTCTTCCCTCCGGAAGTGGAATTCCTGCTTCAGCCTGGGCTATAAGTATTTTTTCTTTCTGAGCTTTAGTTTTTCCTTCTAATGGGGTAATAATACCTGCAGCGAATGCTTTTTCTAGTCTTTTTTTCTCCGCAGAAGTCTTAGGCTCTGGCGGTAGTCCTAGATCTCTTCTGACTTTTTCAATTAGTTTCTTTTCTGACGGAGTCTTCCCTTCTGGTAAGGGTATTCCGGTAGCGACCAAACCTTTTAATATTTTTTCTTTCTGTTCCGGTGTTTTTCCTTCAAGTGGTGTGAGAAAACCAGCAGCTTTGGCTTTTCTTAATTTTTCCGATGGAATGGATACCGCAGATGGAAGTTTTTTAATTTCTTCTTTGATTTTAGCTATTAAGGCTTTTTCAGATGCAGTTCTTCCCTCCGGAAGTGGAATTCCTGCTTCAGCCTGGGCTATAAGTATTTTTTCTTTCTGAGCTTTAGTTTTTCCTTCTAATGGGGTAATAATACCTGCAGCGATTGCTTTTTTTAGTCTTTTTTTCTCTGCAGAAGTCTTAGGCTCAGGTGGTAGTCCTAGATCTCTTCTGACTTTTTGAATGAGTTTCTTTTCCGACGGAGTCTTACCTTCTGGTAAGGGTATTCCGGTAGCGACCAAACCTTTTAATATTTTTTCTTTCTGTTCCGGTGTTTTTCCTTCAAGTGGTGTGAGAAAACCAGCAGCTTTGGCTTTTCTTAATTTTTCCGACGGAATGGTTACCGCAGATGGAAGTTTTTTAATTTCTTCTTTGATTTTCGCTATGAGGGCTTTTTCAGATGGAGTTCTTCCCTCCGGAAGTGGAATTCCTGCTTCAGCCTGGGCTATAAGTATTTTTTCTTTCTGAGATTTAGTTTTTCCTTCTAATGGGGTAATAATACCTGCAGCGAATGCTTTTTGAAATCTTTTTTTCTCTGCAGAAGTCTTAGGCTCTGGCGGTAGTCCTAGATCTCTTCTGACTTTTTCAATTAGTTTCTTTTCTGACGGAGTCTTACCTTCTGGTAAGGGTATTCCGGTAGCGACCAAACCTTTTAATATTTTTTCTTTCTGTTCCGGTGTTTTTCCTTCAAGTGGTGTGAGAAAACCAGCAGCTTTGGCTTTTCTTAATTTTTCCGACGGAATGGTTACCGCAGATGGAAGTTTTTTAATTTCTTTTTTGATTTTAGCTATGAGAGCTTTTTCAGATGGAGTTCTTCCCTCCGGAAGTGGAATTCCGGCTTCAGCCTGGGCTATAAGTATTTTTTCTTTCTGAGCTTTAGTTTTTCCTTCTAATGGGGTAATAATACCTGCAGCGAATGCTTTTTGAAGTCTTTTTTTCTCTGCAGAAGTCTTAGGCTCTGGCGGTAGTCCTAGATCTCTTCTGACTTTTTCAATTAGTTTCTTTTCTGACGGAGTCTTCCCTTCTGGTAAGGGTATTCCGGTAGCGACCAAACCTTTTAATATTTTTTCTTTCTGTTCCGGTGTTTTTCCTTCAAGTGGTGTGAGAAAACCAGCAGCTTTGGCTTTTCTTAATTTTTCCGACGGAATGGTTACCGCAGATGGAAGTTTTTTAATTTCTTTTTTGATTTTAGCTATGAGAGCTTTTTCAGATGGAGTTCTTCCCTCCGGAAGTGGAATTCCTGCTTCAGCCTGGGCTATAAGTATTTTTTCTTTCTGAGCTTTAGTTTTTCCTTCTAATGGGGTAATAATACCTGCAGCGAATGCTTTTTCTAGTCTTTTTTTCTCCGCAGAAGTCTTAGGCTCTGGCGGTAGTCCTAGATCTCTTCTGACTTTTTCAATTAGTTTCTTTTCTGACGGAGTCTTACCTTCTGGTAAGGGTATTCCGGTAGCGACCAAACCTTTTAATATTTTTTCTTTCTGTTCCGGTGTTTTTCCTTCAAGTGGTGTGAGAAAACCAGCAGCTCTGGCTTTTCTTAATTTTTCCGATGGAATGGTTATCGCAGATGGAAGTTTTTTAATTTCTTTTTTGATTTTAGCTATGAGAGCTTTTTCAGATGGAGTTCTTCCCTCCGGAAGTGGAATTCCTGCTTCAGCCTGGGCTATAAGTATTTTTTCTTTCTGAGCTTTAGTTTTTCCTTCTAATGGGGTAATAATACCTGCAGCGAATGCTTTTTGAAGTCTTTTTTTCTCTGCAGAAGTCTTAGGCTCTGGCGGTAGTCCTAGATCTCTTCTGACTTTTTCAATTAGTTTCTTTTCTGACGGAGTCTTACCTTCTGGTAAGGGTATTCCGGTAGCGACCAAACCTTTTAATATTTTTTCTTTCTGTTCCGGTGATTTTCCTTCAAGTGGTGTGAGAAAACCAGCAGCTTTGGCTTTTCTTAATTTTTCCGACGGAATGGTTACCGTAGATGGAAGTTTTTTAATTTCCTTTTTGATTTTAGCTATGAGAGCTTTTTCAGATGGAGTTCTTCCCTCCGGAAGTGGAATTCCTGCTTCAGCCTGGGCTATAAGTATTTTTTCTTTCTGAGCTTTAGTTTTTCCTTCTAATGGGGTAATAATACCTGCAGCGAATGCTTTTTGTAGTCTTTTTTTCTCTGCAGAAGTCTTAGGCTCTGGCGGTAGTCCTAGATCTCTTCTGACTTTTTCAATTAGTTTCTTTTCTGACGGTGTCTTACCTTCTGGTAAGGGTATTCCGGTAGCGACCAAACCTTTTAATATTTTTTCTTTCTGTTCCGGTGTTTTTCCTTCAAGTGGTGTGAGAAAACCAGCAGCTTTGGCTTTTCTTAATTTTTCCGACGGAATGGCTACCGCAGATGGAAGTTTTTTAATTTCTTCTTTGATTTTAGCTATTAAGGCTTTTTCAGATGCAGTTCTTCCCTCCGGAAGTGGAATTCCAGCTTCAGCCTGGGCTTTAAGTATTTTTTCTTTCTGGGCTTGTGTTTTTCCTTCCAATGGAGTAATAATTCCCTTAGCTTGAGCTTCAGCCATTTTTTCACGCATAGCTACAGTTTTTGGTTCAGGGGGTAAACCTTGTTCCGCCCTAATTTTTTCTATAAGTTTCATTTCAGATGGTGTTGTCGGTTCCGGCAAAGGTGTACCATGTTTAACTAATTCTCTTAATATTTTTTCTTTTTGATCAGGACTCTTGCCAGCTAATGGTGACTCTTTTGTGGGTGGAGCTTTAGTTTTCTTTTCAATTGGAACTCTTTCTTCTTCAGGCGTCAAAAGTCCACATATACATTCATCGACTGGCCCTGTTCCTTCTTTCATGATTTTTGCAGTTTTTTTATCAAGAATTTTTGCTTGTTTAGGAGGAAGAGCTGGTTTGCCCAGAACTTCTGCCTTGACTTTTGCTATCAAGGCTTTTTCAGATGGAGTTCGACCCTCAGGAAGTGGAATCCCTGCTTCAGCCTGGGCTTTAAGTATTTTTTCTTTCTGAGGTTTAGTTTTTCCTTCTAATGGAGTAATAATACCAGCTGCTGTCGCTTCTTGAAACTTTTGTCGTTCTGCTGATGTTTCAGGCTCTGGTGGTAGTCCTAGTTCTCTTCTGACTTTTTGAATGAGTTTCTTTTCCGACGGAGTCTTACCTTCTGGTAAGGGTATTCCGGTAGCGACCAAACCTTTTAATATTTTTTCTTTCTGCTCTGGTGTTTTTCCTTCAAGAGGTGTGAGAAAACCAGCAGCTTTGGCTTTTCTTAATTTTTCTGACGGAATGGATACCGCAGATGGAAGTTTTTTAATTTCTTTTTTGATTTTAGCTATGAGAGCTTTTTCAGATGGAGTTCTTCCCTCCGGAAGTGGAATTCCTGCTTCAGCCTGGGCTTTAAGTATTTTTTCTTTCTGAGCTTTAGTTTTTCCTTCTAATGGGGTAATAATACCTGCAGCGAATGCTTTTTGAAGTCTTTTTTTCTCTGCAGAAGTCTTAGGCTCTGGCGGTAGTCCTAGATCTCTTCTGACTTTTTCAATGAGTTTCTTTTCCGACGGAGTCTTACCTTCTGGTAAGGGTATTCCGGTAGCGACCAAACCTTTTAATATTTTTTCTTTCTGCTCTGGTGTTTTTCCTTCAAGTGGTGTGAGAAAACCAGCAGCTTTGGCTTTTCTTAATTTTTCCGACGGAATGGTTACCGCAGATGGAAGTTTTTTAATTTCTTCTTTGATTTTAGCTATTAGGGCTTTTTCAGACGGAGTCCTTCCCTCCGGAAGTGGAATTCCTGCTTCAGCCTGGGCTTTAAGTATTTTTTCTTTCTGAGCTTTAGTTTTTCCTTCTAACGGGGTAATAATACCTGCAGCGAATGCTTTTTGTAGTCTTTTTTTCTCTGCAGAAGTCTTAGGCTCTGGCGGTAGTCCTAGATCTCTTCTGACTTTTTCAATTAGTTTCTTTTCTGACGGAGTCTTACCTTCTGGTAAGGGTATTCCGGTAGCGACCAAACCTTTTAATATTTTTTCTTTCTGTTCCGGTGTTTTTCCTTCAAGTGGTGTGAGAAAACCAGCAGCTTTGGCTTTTCTTAATTTTTCCGACGGAATGGTTACCGCAGATGGAAGTTTTTTAATTTCTTTTTTGATTTTAGCTATGAGAGCTTTTTCAGATGGAGTTCTTCCCTCCGGAAGTGGAATTCCTGCTTCAGCCTGGGCTATAAGTATTTTTTCTTTCTGAGCTTTAGTTTTTCCTTCTAAGGGGGTAATAATACCTGCAGCGAATGCTTTTTGTAGTCTCTTTTTCTCTGCAGAAGTCTTAGGCTCAGGTGGTAGTCCTAGATCTCTTCTGACTTTTTGAATGAGTTTCTTTTCCGACGGAGTCTTACCTTCTGGCAAGGGTATTCCGGTAGCGACCAAACCTTTTAATATTTTTTCTTTCTGCTCTGGTGTTTTTCCTTCAAGTGGTGTGAGAAAACCAGCAGCTTTGGCTTTTCTTAATTTTTCCGACGGAATGGTTACCGCAGATGGAAGTTTTTTAATTTCTTCTTTGATTTTAGCTATTAGGGCTTTTTCAGACGGAGTTCTTCCCTCCGGAAGTGGAATTCCTGCTTCAGCCTGGGCTATAAGTATTTTTTCTTTCTGAGCTTTAGATTTTCCTTCTAATGGAGTAATAATACCTGCAGCGAATGCTTTTTGTAGTCTTTTTTTCTCTGCAGAAGTCTTAGGCTCTGGCGGTAGTCCTAGATCTCTTCTGACTTTTTCAATTAGTTTCTTTTCTGACGGAGTCTTACCTTCTGGTAAGGGTATTCCGGTAGCGACCAAACCTTTTAATATTTTTTCTTTCTGTTCCGGTGTTTTTCCTTCAAGTGGTGTGAGAAAACCAGCAGCTTTGGCTTTTCTTAATTTTTCCGAGGGAATGGTTATCGCAGATGGAAGTTTTTTAATTTCTTTTTTGATTTTAGCTATGAGAGCTTTTTCAGATGGAGTTCTTCCCTCCGGAAGTGGAATTCCTGCTTCAGCCTGGGCTATAAGTATTTTTTCTTTCTGAGCTTTAGTTTTTCCTTCTAATGGGGTAATAATACCTGCAGCGAATGCTTTTTGTAGTCTCTTTTTCTCTGCAGAAGTCTTAGGCTCTGGTGGTAGTCCTAGATCTCTTCTGACTTTTTGAATGAGTTTCTTTTCCGACGGAGTCTTACCTTCTGGCAAGGGTATTCCGGTAGCGACCAAACCCTTTAATATTTTTTCTTTCTGCTCTGGTGTTTTTCCTTCAAGTGGTGTGAGAAAACCAGCAGCTTTGGCTTTTCTTAATTTTTCCGACGGAATGGCTACCGCAGATGGAAGTTTTTTAATTTCTTCTTTGATTTTCGCTATTAAGGCTTTTTCAGATGGAGTTCTTCCCTCCGGAAGTGAAATTCCTGCTTCAGCCTGGGCTATAAGTATTTTTTCTTTCTGAGCTTTAGTTTTTCCTTCTAATGGAGTAATAATACCTGCAGCGAATGCTTTTTGTAGTCTTTTTTTCTCTGCAGAAGTCTTAGGCTCTGGCGGTAGTCCTAGATCTCTTCTGACTTTTTCAATTAGTTTCTTTTCTGACGGAGTCTTACCTTCTGGTAAGGGTATTCCGGTAGCGACCAAACCTTTTAATATTTTTTCTTTCTGTTCCGGTGTTTTTCCTTCAAGTGGTGTGAGAAAACCAGCAGCTTTGGCTTTTCTTAGTTTTTCCGACGGAATGGTTATCGCAGATGGAAGTTTTTTAATTTCTTTTTTGATTTTAGCTATGAGAGCTTTTTCAGATGGAGTTCTTCCTTCCGGAAGTGGAATTCCTGCTTCAGCCTGGGCTTTAAGTATTTTTTCTTTCTGAGCTTTAGTTTTTCCTTCTAATGGGGTAATAATACCTGCAGCGATTGCTTTTTTTAGTCTTTTTTTCTCTTCAGAAGTCTTAGGCTCTGGTGGAAGTCCTAAATCTCTTCTGACTTTTTCAATGAGTTTCTTTTCCGACGGAGTCTTACCTTCTGGTAAGGGTATTCCGGTAGCGACCAAACCTTTTAATATTTTTTCTTTCTGTTCCGGTGTTTTTCCTTCAAGTGGTGTGAGAAATCCAGCAGCTTTGGCTTTTCTTAATTTTTCCGATGGAATGGATACCGCAGATGGAAGTTTCTTAATTTCTTCTTTGATTTTCGCTATGAGGGCTTTTTCAGATGGAGTTCTTCCCTCCGGAAGTGGAATTCCTGCTTCAGCCTGGGCTATAAGTATTTTTTCTTTCTGAGCTTTAGTTTTTCCTTCTAATGGGGTAATAATACCTGCAGCGAATGCTTTTTGTAGTCTTTTTTTCTCTTCAGAAGTCTTAGGCTCTGGCGGTAGTCCTAGATCTCTTCTGACTTTTTCAATTAGTTTTTTTTCTGACGGAGTCTTACCTTCTGGTAAGGGTATTCCGGTAGCGACCAAACCTTTTAATATTTTTTCTTTCTGTTCCGGTGTTTTTCCTTCAAGTGGTGTGAGAAAACCAGCAGCTTTGGCTTTTCTTAATTTTTCCGACGGAATGGTTACCGCAGATGGAAGTTTTTTAATTTCTTCTTTGATTTTAGCTATGAGGGCTTTTTCAGATGGAGTTCTTCCCTCCGGAAGTGGAATTCCTGCTTCAGCCTGGGCTTTAAGTATTTTTTCTTTCTGAGCTTTAGTTTTTCCTTCTAATGGGGTAATAATACCTGCAGCGAATGCTTTTTGAAGTCTTTTTTTCTCTGCAGAAGTCTTAGGCTCTGGCGGTAGTCCTAGATCTCTTCTGACTTTTTCAATTAGTTTCTTTTCTGACGGAGTCTTACCTTCTGGTAAGGGTATTCCGGTAGCGACCAAACCTTTTAATATTTTTTCTTTCTGCTCTGGTGTTTTTCCTTCAAGTGGTGTGAGAAAACCAGCAGCTTTGGCTTTTCTTAATTTTTCCGATGGAATGGTTACCGCAGATGGAAGTTTTTTAATTTCTTTTTTGATTTTAGCTATGAGAGCTTTTTCAGATGGAGTTCTTCCCTCCGGAAGTGGAATTCCTGCTTCAGCCTGGGCTATAAGTATTTTTTCTTTCTGAGCTTTAGTTTTTCCTTCTAATGGGGTAATAATACCTGCAGCGAATGCTTTTTGTAGTCTTTTTTTCTCTGCAGAAGTCTTAGGCTCTGGCGGTAGTCCTAGATCTTTTCTGACTTTTTCAATTAGTTTCTTTTCTGACGGAGTCTTACCTTCTGGTAAGGGTATTCCGGTAGCGACCAAACCTTTTAATATTTTTTCTTTCTGTTCCGGTGTTTTTCCTTCAAGTGGTGTGAGAAAACCAGCAGCTTTGGCTTTTCTTAATTTTTCCGACGGAATGGTTACCGCAGATGGAAGTTTTTTAATTTCTTTTTTGATTTTAGCTATGAGAGCTTTTTCAGATGGAGTTCTTCCCTCCGGAAGTGGAATTCCTGCTTCAGCCTGGGCTATAAGTATTTTTTCTTTCTGAGCTTTAGTTTTTCCTTCTAATGGGGTAATAATACCTGCAGCGAATGCTTTTTGAAGTCTTTTTTTCTCTGCAGAAGTCTTAGGCTCTGGCGGTAGTCCTAGATCTCTTCTGACTTTTTGAATGAGTTTCTTTTCTGACGGAGTCTTACCTTCTGGTAAGGGTATTCCGGTAGCGACCAAACCTTTTAATATTTTTTCTTTCTGTTCCGGTGTTTTTCCTTCAAGTGGTGTGAGAAAACCAGCAGCTTTGGCTTTTCTTAATTTTTCCGACGGAATGGTTACCGCAGATGGGAGTTTTTTTATTTCTTTTTTGATTTTAGCTATGAGAGCTTTTTCAGATGGAGTTCTTCCCTCCGGAAGTGGAATTCCTGCTTCAGCCTGGGCTTTAAGTATTTTTTCTTTCTGAGCTTTAGTTTTTCCTTCTAATGGGGTAATAATACCTGCAGCGAATGCTTTTTGTAGTCTTTTTTTCTCTGCAGAAGTCTTAGGCTCTGGCGGTAGTCCTAGATCTTTTCTGACTTTTTCAATTAGTTTCTTTTCTGACGGAGTCTTACCTTCTGGTAAGGGTATTCCGGTAGCGACCAAACCTTTTAATATTTTTTCTTTCTGTTCCGGTGTTTTTCCTTCAAGTGGTGTGAGAAAACCAGCAGCTTTGGCTTTTCTTAATTTTTCCGACGGAATGGATACCGCAGATGGAAGCTTTTTAATTTCATCTTTGATTTTAGCTATTAGGGCTTTTTCAGACGGAGTCCTTCCCTCCGGAAGTGGAATTCCTGCTTCAGCCTGGGCTTTAAGTATTTTTTCTTTCTGAGCTTTAGTTTTTCCTTCTAATGGGGTAATAATACCTGCAGCGAATGCTTTTTGTAGTCTTTTTTTCTCTGCAGAAGTCTTAGGCTCTGGTGGTAGTCCTAGATCTCTTCTGACTTTTTCAATGAGTTTCTTTTCCGACGGAGTCTTACCTTCTGGCAAGGGTATTCCGGTAGCGACCAAACCTTTTAATATTTTTTCTTTCTGTTCCGGTGTTTTTCCTTCAAGTGGTGTGAGAAAACCAGCAGCTTTGGCTTTTCTTAATTTTTCCGATGGAATGGATACCGCAGATGGAAGTTTTTTAATTTCTTCTTTGATTTTTGCTATGAGGGCTTTTTCAGATGCAGTTCTTCCCTCCGGAAGTGGAATTCCTGCTTCAGCCTGGGCTTTAAGTATTTTTTCTTTCTGAGCTTTAGTTTTTCCTTCTAATGGGGTAATAATACCTGCAGCGAATGCTTTTTGTAGTCTTTTTTTCTCTGCAGAAGTCTTAGGCTCTGGCGGTAGTCCTAGATCTCTTCTGACTTTTTCAATTAGTTTCTTTTCTGACGGAGTCTTACCTTCTGGTAAGGGTATTCCGGTAGCGACCAAACCTTTTAATATTTTTTCTTTCTGTTCCGATGTTTTTCCTTCAAGTGGTGTGAGAAAACCAGCAGCTTTGGCTTTTCTTAATTTTTCCGACGGAATGGTTACCGCAGATGGAAGTTTTTTAATTTCTTTTTTGATTTTAGCTATGAGAGCTTTTTCAGATGGAGTTCTTCCCTCCGGAAGTGGAATTCCTGCTTCAGCCTGGGCTATAAGTATTTTTTCTTTCTGAGCTTTAGTTTTTCCTTCTAATGGGGTAATAATACCTGCAGCGAATGCTTTTTGTAGTCTTTTTTTCTCTGCAGAAGTCTTAGGCTCTGGCGGTAGTCCTAGATCTCTTCTGACTTTTTCAATTAGTTTCTTTTCTGACGGAGTCTTACCTTCTGGTAAGGGTATTCCGGTAGCGACCAAACCTTTTAATATTTTTTCTTTCTGTTCCGATGTTTTTCCTTCAAGTGGTGTGAGAAAACCAGCAGCTTTGGCTTTTCTTAATTTTTCCGACGGAATGGTTACCGCAGATGGAAGTTTTTTAATTTCTTTTTTGATTTTAGCTATGAGAGCTTTTTCAGATGGAGTTCTTCCCTCCGGAAGTGGAATTCCTGCTTCAGCCTGGGCTATAAGTATTTTTTCTTTCTGAGCTTTAGTTTTTCCTTCTAATGGGGTAATAATACCTGCAGCGAATGCTTTTTGTAGTCTTCTTTTCTCTGCAGAAGTCTTAGGCTCTGGCGGTAGTCCTAGATCTCTTCTGACTTTTTCAATTAGTTTCTTTTCTGACGGAGTCTTACCTTCTGGTAAGGGTATTCCGGTAGCGACCAAACCTTTTAATATTTTTTCTTTCTGTTCCGGTGTTTTTCCTTCGAGTGGTGTGAGAAAACCAGCAGCTTTGGCTTCTCTTAATTTTTCCGATGGAATGGATACCGCAGATGGAAGTTTTTTAATTTCTTCTTTGATTTTTGCTATGAGGGCTTTTTCAGATGCAGTTCTTCCCTCCGGAAGTGGAATTCCTGCTTCAGCCTGGGCTTTAAGTATTTTTTCTTTCTGAAGCTTAGTTTTTCCTTCTAATGGGGTAATAATACCTGCAGCGATTGCTTTTTTTAGTCTTTTTTTCTCTGCAGAAGTCTTAGGCTCTTGTGGTAGTCCTAGATCTCTTCTGACTTTTTGAATGAGTTTCTTTTCCGACGGAGTCTTACCTTCTGGTAAGGGTATTCCGGTAGCGACCAAACCTTTTAATATTTTTTCTTTCTGCTCTGGTGTTTTTCCTTCAAGTGGTGTGAGAAAACCAGCAGCTTTGGCTTTTCTTAATTTTTCCGATGGAATGGTTACCGCAGATGGAAGTTTTTTAATTTCTTTTTTGATTTTAGCTATGAGAGCTTTTTCAGATGGAGTTCTTCCCTCCGGAAGTGGAATTCCTGCTTCAGCCTGGGCTATAAGTATTTTTTCTTTCTGAGCTTTAGTTTTTCCTTCTAATGGGGTAATAATACCTGCAGCGATTGCTTTTTGTAGTCTTTTTTTCTCTGCAGAAGTCTTAGGCTCTGGCGGTAGTCCTAGATCTCTTCTGACTTTTTCAATTAGTTTCTTTTCTGACGGAGTCTTACCTTCTGGTAAGGGTATTCCGGTAGCGACCAAACCTTTTAATATTTTTTCTTTCTGTTCCGGTGTTTTTCCTTCAAGTGGTGTGAGAAAACCAGCAGCTTTGGCTTTTCTTAGTTTTTCCGACGGAATGGTTATCGCAGATGGAAGTTTTTTAATTTCTTTTTTGATTTTAGCTATGAGAGCTTTTTCAGATGGAGTTCTTCCCTCCGGAAGTGGAATTCCTGCTTCAGCCTGGGCTATAAGTATTTTTTCTTTCTGAGCTTTAGTTTTTCCTTCTAATGGGGTAATAATACCTGCAGCGATTGCTTTTTGTAGTCTTTTTTTTTCTGCAGAAGTCTTAGGCTCTGGTGGTAGTCCTAGATCTCTTCTGACTTTTTCAATGAGTTTCTTTTCCGACGGAGTCTTACCTTCTGGTAAGGGTATTCCGGTAGCGACCAAACCTTTTAATATTTTTTCTTTCTGCTCCGGTGTTTTTCCTTCAAGTGGTGTGAGAAAACCAGCAGCTTTGGCTTTTCTTAATTTTTCCGACGGTACTACATATGGAGGCATTATCGTCTCTGTTGAGGGTATTTCACCTTTTATTTTTTTTATTAATGATTTTTCAGATGGTGTTGCTCCTTTGGGCAGGGGCGCACCAGTCTTTGCAAGATCTTTTAAAATTTTTTCCTTTTCAGCCTTTGATTTTCCTATCATATCTTTTTCTGCCTTTTTTGTGAGTTTCTTGTGTATTTCGTCTCGTTCATCCTTAATTCTTTTTATCATTGATTTTTCTGATACTGTTTTACCCTTAGGTAAGCGGGCACCGGTCTTTGCCAGATCTCTTATAATCTTTTCTTTCTCTGATTTTGATTTTCCCTCCATTTCTTTTTCTGCCTGTTTTGTAAGAGATTCTTTTTTTGCTGGCCTTGTAACAATGCCTTCTTCTTTCTTAATTTTTTTTATTAATAATTTTTCTGATGGTGTTGCTCCTTCTGGTAGAGGTGCACCAGTCTTTGCAAGATCTCTTAAAATTTTTTCCTTTTCAGCCTTTGGTTTTCCTTCCATATCCTTTTCTGCCTTTTTTGTAAGTTTCTTGTGTATTTCATCTCGTTCGTCCTTAATTCTTTTTATCATTGATTTTTCTGATACTGTTTTACCCTTAGGTAAGCGGGCACCGGTCTTTGCCAGATCTCTTATAATCTTTTCTTTCTCTGATTTAGATTTTCCCTCCATTTCTTTTTCTGCCTGTTTTGTAAGAGATTCTTTTTTTGCTGGCCTTGTAACAATGCCTTCTTCTTTCTTAATTTTTTTTATTAATAATTTTTCTGATGGTGTTGCTCCTTCTGGTAGAGGTGCACCAGTCTTTGCAAGATCTCTTAAAATTTTTTCCTTTTCAACCTTTGTTTTTCCTTCCATATCTTTTTCTGCCTTTTTTGTAAGTTTCTTGTTTATTTCGTCTTGTTCGTCTTGAATTCTTTTTATCATTGATTTTTCTGATACTGTTTTACCCTTAGGTAAGCGGGCACCGGTCTTTGCCAGATCTCTTATAATCTTTTCTTTCTCTGATTTAGATTTTCCCTCCATTTCTTTTTCTGCCTGTTTTGTAAGATATTCTCTTTTTGTTGGCCTAGTTACAATGCCTTCTTCTTTCTTAATTTTTTTTATTAATGATTTTTCTGATAGTGTTGCTCCTTCTGGAAGAGGTGCGCCAGTCTTTGCAAGATCTTTTAAAATTTTTTCCTTTTCAGCCTTTGTTTTTCCTTCCATATCCTTTTCTGCCTTTTTTGTAAGTTTCTTGTGTATTTCGTCTCGTTCGTCCCTAATTTTTCTTATTATATCTTTTTCTGATTCCGTTTTACCTTCAGGTAGAGGAGCGCCGGTCGCTGCAAGATCTCTTAAAATCTTTTCCTTTTCAGGCCTAGTTTTACCTATCATATCTCTCTCTGCATCTTCTGTGATTGTTTTTAGTTTGGTTGATTTTATTTCTTGCTTAATTTTTCTTATCAAAGATTTATCGGACTCTGTTTTACCCTTTGGCAAAGGAGCACCAGCCTTTGCGAGGTCTCTTAAAATCTGTCCCTTCTCAGACCTCGTCTTACCTTTCATTTCTTTTTCAGCCATTTTAGTCATTTCTCTACCCCTTTCTGTACCTATACCAACCGATGATGAAGTAATCAATTTTCTTTTTTCACCTATTTTTCTTTCTTCTCTCGGCATGTGACCGCACAGTATACAGTTACAATTATCGCAATTTTTTTTCTTGTAGCAATCGTAAAGACTTTTCATAACTTCAAACATTGCATCAGAGTTACATGAGCAGCAGCAGGAGTCGTCCGGAGCACTTAGTTGACATCTGTACACGCGCCATTTAACTGGCGCAACAGAATTTCCGAATGGATTCAACCAATCTGAATGTTGATATTTGGAAAGGGTATTCACAGTGAACTTTGAACTATAAGGGAGATCCGATTTGTATACTTTAGTATCAGAGCTTCGCATTTTCTTGTAATTTATTTTGTTATTAGCTGTAAACTCGTGCATACTCGTTTGTTTATTTAATTTACTCGATGTTCTGGTATTGCTGCCTAATTGTGCTACTCCAATGATTTGAGTTGGTACATGTTTGATATTTTTCCTGTTCTTCTGTTGGCGTAAACAGTTTTTATGTATTATAATGCTTATATTCTGAATACCATACGAGTGGGTCCTTTTTTTTTTCATGAACAATGTTTCAACTGTCGGACTTTCAGGAATTTCTTCCATGATGATCGCTGGCACAATTTTGACTATATTACGAAGCTTTACCAATTCTCTAAGATTTTGGTCAGTCCTATTCTCAAAATTGTTTTCTCAAATTTCCTATGATTATTTCATTTCGGTATGAGTACCTACTCTGTAAATTTGATCTGAAAATAAAAATACAAGAAATTACTAAAAATAGAGAAGAATTATATGCTGGTCGACTGTAATGCCCAATGTTGTTATAGGCAACCACGTGAGTTGGTTACTCTTACAGGTCATCTATGTATACAAACAAATAAAATTGAAAAAAAGGTTTTGATTGTTTTCTATGAACTTTTTTTAAATAAAAATATACATAGAGTCAAACAAACAGAGAATTTCCTTATTTTTGTATGTCTGTTTTATTCCGGCTAGGCCGGAAAAAGGGCTGGACCTGCAGACTCAACATAAATAGCGATGCGATCGATATATATTAACGAAAATATTCGCTTGCTGTACCGATGTTTTCGCTAAAAGCAAGTATCTAGTGCTATGAAACCGAGCAAAATCGTAACTTGAGACGTCTCGTAGAGATAACGAAGATCCGTATTCATACTCTGGTTAAATGAAGCTCATTACCCATTAACAATAATATCTACCCGAAATTTAGGGAAAATCGATGACGACGAATCGATCAAAATATAATTATTTTGCTCAATTCGTCATCATTAAAATTGTATCAAGTAAAATTACATTAACAATTAATATTTTAGTTTATTATAATTCCGTCTCTTATTTGAGGTAAGTAGAAGATACTGAAGTCGTTTAAAACGGGATATTTACCATGATTTGATAGATATGAGTTATCCAATATTAGTTATATTGGATAACTCAAAAATCTAATTATGGTAAATATCCCGGTTTTAATGACTTTAGTGTTGATAACCATGATAGTTTCAAAAGTTTTAAGTTCAGAAGATTGCTTGTTATAATAATTAATTGTAATTATTGTTGTTTAATTATATGGACTAGAGTCTTAGTCATTGCAACACTAGTAGGTAATCAAAGTTGTTTCATAAGTCAGTGTCAATGGTACGTAACTAGTCGAGACTAACTACGAAAACAAGACAAGTTGAATATTTTTTTTGTTTCGCGTCATCTTTGTTCGCTTCACTTCCAATTGGCCTACGTTCATCTTTCTTAGGGTGGTTCTTTTCCTAGTTGTAGGGACTAATTGTAATAATAATCATTTATTTTGTAACCTTCTTGAAATACACGTCATATTCGATTTGGCTACAGGTATGTAGCAATTTTAGACTAAATTAAGGTCACAACATAACAAACATATTAAATTAATTTATACATACAATTAGATTATACATACAACAATAGAATAAAAAAATGAATAGAGAATAATATAAGAATTTCTCTTATTAGGTAGATAATTATGTACATTTAGTCACTTCTATATCTATATATATATTCTATATCTATATATTCTATGAATTCCTTGAAGCTGTAAAAGCAGATTATTCTATTCTGATTATTCTGATTTGTACATATGGACATCTCTATTCCTACTAAACATTCCAAGGTGTTCCTTACAGACACTGACACCTGGAAGATCACAATGCATGGAAGGTTAAGTATTTCAAGCTCTTTGAAGTAAGGTTTAGTGGATACGTCCTGTGGTATCCTCACCATTGCACGTATGGCGCACTTCTGCATGCGGAAGGCGCGCTGCCAGTCGACAGGACGCTCCCACAGTTCAGCTCCGTACTGCAATAGTGAGTGAATATTCGCATAAATATCAGGAGCGTACCACGTGCCTTGGCAGGAATCTCGCCAGGCGGCTTAGTGCGTAGCACGCACCGCCAAGCTTGCCGCATACTCAATCAATGTGGGACTCCCACGTGAGACTCCTAACAAGCTCAGACAGGCAGACATGCATGACGTGTGTCTTTGATATACTCAAGAGAAGTCAATTTACTTTGAACCACTCGACAAGTGTGGAAGCTGTGAGGTTTAGATTTTGCTCCTGGGCGTCTATTGTTGTACCAGAGACTACGGCGACCACGTCATCAGCGTACATGAAGATCTCCGCAGTGCTCACAGCCTCCGGAAGATCGTTAAGCAGCATGGAAAACAAGATATTCGAGACCGCAACACCCTGGGCTACCCCCATGGTCGTTGCTAGAGGACAGGATCGGATGTTCCCATTCTCTCCAACAACTACCTGCGACCTCGATCTTAGCATGCTGGATAGTAGTTTGAGCGCAGTACCTCGCACTCTGTACTTTTCCAGCTTGGCCGCGAGCACCGCGTGATTGGCAACATCGAACGCCTTCGAGAGGTCACAGCAGATAAGAGCTACCTGCTGCTTCCTCTCAACACACTAGAGCTAGCCTCTACGACATTTTGTACAACTTGTCGTGCCAACGATGTGGTTGAACGGCCCCACGATACGCGTACTGCCTGTCTGATAGTGCTTCAGTTTCGATCAGGTGTGTTGTGAGTCGTGAGCTTATACCGTTCTCCATATCTTTACATATTTCAGGTCGTATTAAGGATACATGTCTGTACGAATTCATGCTAGACCTACTATCCTTCCCCTTATAGATTGGCGACACCTTAATTAGCTTAAGGCACGTCGGTAGTTCACCAGCGCGCTGGCAATCGTTGAATAGGCAACCCAAATTCGGCGCCAGTGAACCGGCAACCGTCGCCATCAGCTTCATTAAGATATCATACGCATCTTTAGATGGCTTTGGAGATATCCGTTTCATAATAATATGATATACCTCACCTGAAGTAAACGGTACAAACCGTAGCGAGCGGTTGACCGGCGGGCGCGCCGACTGTAAGGCAGCCCGCACGCTACACAGATCAGCTACGGGTGCTCCGCACGCTGCGGCCGCTTCTACGAATCCACAACCTGTTGCTTCGACTGAAACGTTATACCAGGGGTCGGCAAGTATTTTTAGGTGGGGTCCGGATAATGTGGAAAAATATTAACGAGGTCCAGAAAGAAAATAATATTAATTAAGTGCTATTTATTTATTATTTTTGCTTCAAATCAAATTCTGAATTGTAAAAACACAAGAAGATTAATGTGAGAAACTACACCGACGGTCTTGAGCCAGTTTTTTATACTTTGGTTCTCGAGAGGAACAGCAAATTCGAAGTGTGTCTTCTAGGTGGGCGTCCGTTAATCTCGAACGATATTTGTTTTTAAAAAAATTCATCTTCGAGAAAGATGTTTCACATACGTATGTCGAGCCAAACATAGTGGCTAAATTGATAGCTAGTTTTTTAGTTTGTTCATATTTTTCTGAGACATGTCCAAAATTCTTCAGTGGATACCGTTTTATACATTTGCAAAGATACATCTTCTTGCAAATCAATTATCTCCATTTGAAGGGCTTTGACAGATTAATTCTGATTAAAAATATTAAACAACTTGGCAGCCACATCTGTCCATTCTGCCGCTGGATCAACTTCAAATGGCGATTTAAGAAACGGAGATAGCTTGCCCACCTCTGCAAAGTCTTGGAATCTTGTAGCAAATTCGTTACTAAGATCGGCCTGAAATTTCACAAACACTCTTCTTCAGAGTTCGATATGCGAGAGTAAAATTTCCATGCTTCTTGTATTACTTCTCGCTGACAATGGAATACTTTGAATTGCAGCGACAACATCTTTTTTTTCTTCAAAAAGTGCCGTGACTACTTCCAACATACATTCCTTCACTATCTCAGAATATGAAAATGGTTTTTGGTGTTTATTAAGCGTCCAGCACACACGTAACGCTGCTTTTGTGGACTTTTCTTGCTCGCTCATGCAACGAACTAGTAATTTCGTGCTTTTTTTGTAAGAACTGAGATATGTCTGGAGTTTTTCTTTACGAGCCTCACTGCCAAGAGGAAAGTTTTTGTGGAATTGCTGATGAGTAGTTTCGCTTGAAATTGCCACTTTTAATAATAGCGACAGTTTTATTGCATATAAGGCACACTGGGACCGCTTGAGCCCTATCAGGCAGCGTAAAACAATATTGTTCAGTCCATTCCTCCAGAAATCTCCTATTTTCACTATCCCCTTTTCGCTTTTTAGGATCCATATCTTAGGTAACTTAGGTACGAAAAGGTCTTTTATTAAACGAACGAAATCAAAAAACAAATGAACGGTTGCACTGCGACTTACCGACTGGAAGTCTGATTTCCCCCGCGCCCACCCACCCCCGATTTCGATATTCGCTCCCGGTCGCATTAGGGCACGCGGCAGCGTGTCCAAGCCAAGGAAAGCGCCGAGTGTATCATAACACGAACCACTTGGTGCCACTTTTGACACTTCTATAACTCAAAACCTCTTTAACGTAAACACATAAAACTACGTGTGTTTAATTATATCCATATGGACATGTAGAAGCCCAAATTTCATGAAGTTAGCTCGTAGTCGTTCTATTAGGCACGTACATTGTTACACCCCGCATAGAAAAGGGCCAATTTAAAAAGATGTATCGTTCACCAAAGTGTTATTTACACAAAATTGGAGTCGAGTGCGCGGAGTATCCTGCCGAAAGTGACTGCAAAGAATGTGAACTTTATACTTGAGGTGTGTAAACTATAATCCTAACAAACTGACTATGTTAACACGTTCACTGCGTAACAGGCCGATATCGGCCTTCCGCGGTACTTCAGCTGGTGCGGACGAAGAAACCTTTGTCCCTCTCGCTTGTGCGAAACGATTATCTCAGGTGTTTGTAAAAATTCGACAGAGACAAATATATATTTGATCTTGCGGTTAAAATTGTAGGTGTTCCCCATCAAAACATATCGGCAGGCTTTCATCGACCTACCATCGCACTGACGGTGCAAAACATCCGCTGAGTGCGGCAGTGGGCCTATTTCGGCCCGCCCTCCCAACAGGCAGCTGGCGACCCGATACCGCACAGAGCGCGCGCCCCGCCAGTTAGTGTTGTGCTATGTAACTGATCTGACCTATGTTCTCAGGAGAAAGTTGTTCAGTTTCGCGAGTTCTGTGGTAAAACTCATAAATGGTTAATAAATCACACGGAATTAAGAAAAAAAAAATTCATTTCAGAAAATCAAGTAAAACCTAAGGACAATGACCATGTCCTTGAGATGAGCGCTAAACGAAGAAATTGTGCAGGGTGCTACGACAGACTGCGGAAAACATTGAATAGTACCCAAGCAAAAAAAAAAGTTAAGAAAATAAAAAAATATTGCAGGAAGTGCAACCAAAACCTTTGCGTAACATGTTTCCAAGACAGGCATAAGTAAATAAAACAAAAAACAGTTCTTTTACGATAATTTTGTTTTATTTTCGATATACCCTTATTTTTCTCTGTCCCATCACTACTAAAAATACTTTCTAGTGCGGTTCAGGTAGATATCGGCCTGCCGCTTTTCCTGCTTTATATCTCATTTCCTGTTTGGCAGATCCCGGGGCGAACCAATTCATAAAAAATATGTATACATTATGTTTCCACAAAGTAATAGCAATTTTTAATCTATCTTAGTGCTGGTGGGTCTAGAAAGACCTGCCACGCACTGGCGGAAATATCATTGGGGGCGCATTTTGGCCCGCCGCCGCACCAGATGAAGAATTATGATTTTACTTGCCGCAGTAAACGTGTTAATAGAATTGAGTTGTGTATGGAACGAGACACGGGATCGGGCACTACGGTTATATCGGACAAATTATATTTGGAATATTTTTCCAGGTTACAATTGCATAAGACTGATATTAAAATGTGTTTATACAACGGTCATAAAATCTCGCCTGTAAGTTATTTTACAGCTGACGTTAGGTATTCTAACGCTTGTAAATCTATTAAAATATATGTCATAGAAAATGGTGGAATAAAAACACTGAAGAAGTGAAACGCCTATTGATAGTTTTTCCAGACGTGTGGAAAAAAGAGTTAGGGTTATAGGGTGTTTTAATAAATTTTGGGACGAGTTGCAATTAAAAGAAAAAAATCATCATAATGTCAAACCTAAAAATTAGGTTTGACATTAAGTCACGATCCGTACCTTTCGCACTTAGAGAAAGGGTCAGTGCAGAACTTGACAGATTAGTAGGTTTAGGTATTTGAGTGCCAAATAACCATTCAGTATACGCCACCCCAATAGTTCCTACCAGTACTGAAAGAAAATGGTTAATTGAAAATTGCTGGTGATTTTTCATGTACTCTAAACCAAGATCTAAAAATTGATAAGTATCCATTGCCACGCATAGAAGAAGTGTTTTCTTAAACAGGTGGTGTCGAAAAATATTCCTATTAAGTTAGATCTAAGTAATGCCTATAACCAATTCAGATTGTCCAAGTAATATCAATCGTTAGCCACAATATCGACCCATAAGGGCTTATTTTCCTACAGTAGGTTTAGCCAACGCTCCTGCTATTTTCCAAAAAGCTATGGAAACACTTCTATCAGGCCTGGAAGGTGTAAGAATTTGGCTTGATGATATTTGTGTAACAGGTAAAACCAAGGAAATCCAGTTGTCAATGTTGCAGGAGATTCTTAGAAGGCTACAATATACGGGGTTACGGTTGCAAAGAGATAAGAGCGTATTTTTTCAGGATAGTGTTACTTACCTCGGCTATGTTATAGATAAAAGCGGATTAACAACTTGCCCAACTAAAGTTGAGGCAATAACTAATGCGCCCGCGCCTACCAACGTTTTAGGTGTTAAATGATTCCTAGGTTATTCCTTCCGTATCGACGGTATTAAATTCATTACACGAGCGGCTGCGTATGGGCACTGAGTGGCAGTGGGGAGAGAGGCACCAGGCGGCCTTCGAGAGCGTGAAGCGCGAGCTGGCTAGCGACCGCCTGCTGGCGCATTTCGAGCCGGAAGCGCCGTTGACGCTGATCGTAGACGCGGGCCCGCACAGGCTCGGCGCCGTGCAAAGATGCCGACGGCGGCAGCGAACGTCCTATTGCGTTTGCTTCGCGTTCGCTATCGGCAAGCGAGAAGAACTATAGCCAAATTCAGAAGGAAGCTACGGCCATCATTTTTGGGGTAAAGCATATCCACCACCTTACCTTTATGGCCGCCAAGAACCTTTTTAAAAACCGACCAATGCCTTTACTTTCTATCTTTGGAAGAGGGAAGGGTATTTCAGTGACGGCCGCGTTTATAGGTAAAGGTTCCTATAAAGTAACTTATTAAAATCTGAAGAACTGGAATACAGGTTCCAGTTCTTCAGATTTTAATAAGTTAAGATGGTTCTTACAGGTCCCCAAATCAATGTTGGAGGGTGAATGTAATGAAGTGTATGTATAAAAGCACCGAGGGTACCTGTCACCCCTTCAGTAATAAACTGTCTACCGAGCAAGACGCACGTTTCATTTACTAGCGATATACCAATTTTCCCTTTGTCGGAATTTACAACCCGCCATATCGATTCAAATTCATTTTTACTTTTAAATATTATATTTTCATAGTATTCATGTTTTCTACATCCAATTAAATTACCATATTTCATATTCAAGTCATTTAATAGTAATTGTATAGGATCATTTTTATTAAATTTATTGCAAATGTCAATCATATCAAATAATAATATCCTCAAATCATTAATTTCATCTGTAACCCACGACGGAGTAGTCAAACAGTTGGCTCTCTTTATTGGAAAGCAGATGTCATGCTTAGTAATTATCAAATTAACAATAGACATAGCAAGGGATTCAATTGATTGGCTGCGCAGCATAATCATTCCCCAGTCCACACTCAATAGAGATGTTGTAAAGTTATATCTGTTTATCGCCGAAAAATCTCTATAAACCTTTACTTCTTTATTCGGCTTAATTTTTCCACAGTAAACCGTAGCACGGACTGCTAAGTGGTCGCTAAGGTTTGTGGTAACCGGAGATGCTGTCACATTCCCCGGTGGTAAGTTGGTACGTAGATGGTCAAGGCAAGTTGATGTACATTTATTCGAGTCGGGAAATCAACGGCATTGGACATACCGTGGGACGACAGTATATCAAACAATCGCTTCCTTTCGCACCTAAATTGGTCTAAATAATTAATATTAAAATCATCTACGATCACATAATCAAGGCATAAAGCGTCAGTGCTTTATGCCTTGATTATGTGATCTTGTCAACAATACTTCCAAGTGAGGTAGGAACTCGTTAACACTTACAAGATTAGTCCTATACACACATATTATTGTTAAATTATAATCTAATAAATCTATAGCACAAATCTCGCAATTCTGTTCCACAGAGAGTTTGAATAAGTCAGTATTTTCTGTACATTTTATATTATCTTTCACGAACAGGCACGACCCGCCGTGAGAGATATTTTTTCTACAAAAATATACGATGCCAACTTATAACCAGCCAAAGTCACATACATATTTAGTTTTTGTTACACTAAGCCAGTGCTCGGTTAGTGCAAGTATTTTGCACACTACAATAATGAACTCGACAATAACCCCTGTACTACAAAAAACAAGATAAACACTGGTCTAACAAGTATTTAGCTAACCAGTGCCTAATTATTTTATATTTTTATAATAATTTAAGCAAGGGTTTAGCTCTCGTTACCATAAAACCTTGTTTAGCGTATTTTTAGGCAACGCCTATCTCAATCAGCTCGGTCATATTGTAATTCATTCGTTCCATTTTACGCAAATAATGGAATGTACCTGTGTAGTTTATGCAAGTTTTTTCGATCAAAACCTTTTTTCTTCTCCAACGAAAATCAGACGTGAAAAAACAAAACGAAAATTATTTTTTGTCACTGTCACACAGATGCTTAGCTGTATTGTTTATTGTTGTTGTTGTTAAATTTATTCATTTTTATATTGAAAATACTCGATAATCTGAATTTTCCGCCTATAAGTTGTCAACTCCGATCGACTAATCTTTAACGCTCTTCAATTTGATATGCATTTCGTTCGAGTCTATCGTAGACCGGTACGAAATTATATATAATAGTTTCTGAAATCTGTCATAGCTAGTCGCTCTTTAGTCGTTAAACAAGCGCTTTCGACCAACTTTCGACTGTCTAAAGTTATGTTTAAGGCGTGCCTAAACTGTTAAACACGCGTTCAACAGCTGTCCACCTTTTTTGTAGTACAACGGTATATCTTTATGAATTGTAGCCTATGTGTTATTCTGATATGTAAACTATATTATTGTGAAGTTTCATCAAAATCGATTCAGTCGTTTTTGCGTGAAAGAGCAACAAACATCCTCACAAACTTTCGCGTTTATAATATTAGTAGGATATTGATTCTGAAATCTGCCACAGCTAGCTCTTTATGCCCTCGTTAAACAAGCGCTCTCGACTGTCTAAAGTTAAACCATGTTTAATGCAGTAGATGTCTATCTTTTTTGTAGTACAACGGTGACACTTCCAGTTTCTGAGTCTTAAACTTTGTAAACAAAGGCACTCACTTGAGATTCCATAGTAAGACCGTAAGGCAGTTTTCTTTCAAGAGATGGCAGTAATTCATCGACGAGCTCTGTCAGCATCTCTTTTGAAATTCTATACAGTCGAAGAAACTCATCTTCTTCCAATATAAGTGGACTTTGTTTATTTCACCGATATCTTACGATTTGCCTTTGCCTTACCATTTCATGGCGATATTCGAGCGTCAACAAATCAAACGCTAGATAAGCTAAAGCCATTAGATAAAAAAAAATATAAACCAATAACTCTTCATAAAATTTTACACAGAAGATAGGTAGGTAACGATCGCTACACATTTACTCGCAAAGATATGCGATCGCTGTGTATGTCGAGACTGCTCGCCCTGGACCAATTTTGACGGAAAATTCACTGGCAGATATGATGATAAATCGTACATTTTGTATATTTTATTGGAGTAGAAGGAACAAATTTTAAATATTTTACAAATTTGATGAATAGTAAGTTTTCATTGAAAGAACATTAATATGATGCGCTTCACCTTTGTTGCGTTGTGCGACCGCGATCTTGCTGCATAACAGCGGCTCGTAATTTTATTCTACTGTCTTGCTCAATATCTTCGTTCATATAAGAGCATTTTGCATAGCTCAAACGTTATAATTTGTGCTCTGTTTTTGTATGTAAAATTCGTTGCTATAGTAACGTCCGTTTTTGAGGAGGGTTATGTGTACGCTAGATTGATTGTTATACTAGCGTACACACAAAGAATTTACATTATTTCTTAAACCAAAGAGGCCTCGGCATTAAGCCCACCCTTTGTACCTTAGTAGTGCAATAAAGTTTAAATAAATAAATAAGAGGCTCTGTTGATACATTTTTGAATTCAACGTGAATTCGATTATGTGTACCTACGCTACCATCACGTACACAAAACTATCAACCGGTCCCATATACAAATTTAAAAGCTTTCGCTGATCATATTTTACATCATAACTCAAGTGGTTCCAAAATAATCATACACTGATAAAAAAAGGTTATAATTGCATTACTTCACACATTTACAGACTTTGGAAAATTTAGGAAACAAACCAATAATGATAAGGTTCTTTTACAAATTTGCACCGTGTTGCTTTGTTATTATGTATAACTACTGATTGATTGATCCGTGAAGTCAGCACTCATGACGGATGTTCAATCGACGTGGTCAACGTGAAAAATATGAAATGGTGCTGCTGAGCCCATCGATCAGTGTCCTGAGATACCTGGGAGGCATCTATGAAACACTCACCTGCCCAAAATGCCCATGGGCTCAAGTACAACGCGGGCATGACTAAAGTGATGGTTTTCAAGACGGGTTGAAAAACTTGCGCCACTATCCTATCTGTTGCCCTCAATGTATTATGTATATCATAACATATAACACAAGCTCTGCTTAGCTTGGGGCTAGATGATACTGTGTGAATTGTCCAGCATTATTTAATGGCAATCGGCTGAAGACGTGTCGATGTTAAAGTATCTGGGCCACTGGGTGACTGAGGCACTCACAGATGATATAAACCAACATGGAGAGGGAGCGGAATGGATGATGAACGGGTGTTAATGGTCCAAGCTAATATGGGCTGTAGGTTTGCAAGTTGCAGTGCGCAGGTAAAGACAACACACTGTTTAGAGTCTTTCTACACTTGTAGCCTATGGATCAATCACATACGCTTACGCACGCAGAAGACCTGGAACGCCCTTCGAGTCCAATAAGCGCATCAGGCATTTTCGCGGACGCGCGGGTCTACGGGTACGCCGAGATGCTGCGCAAGAGAACGGCGGCGTCGGTGATGCGCAGGGCGCGCGGTAGCGCAAACAGATGCACCTGGCCAAATCTGCCCAAAACCGAAACTGAACCTTCGGTCGGACACTAATTTACAAGACCATAGAGAACATAGAAATTTACCTTACAACTCTGGGAGAAAACCAGATATCATCACTTAAATGATTTTGATCAGTTAAATACATATGTATCAAATTTTATCGCCTGTATCAATTTATTTAATTATTACTAAAGTTTTGTTCACAAATTATTTTTGGCATTTTTGACAATACTAAGACGACGATATATTTGTCAATGAGAAAAAATAGGGAAATAATGTATTGGAGCCTTCTTAGGTCTTTCCTTTTGTACCGACTAAGTAAGGAGTATCATTTGTTGCTTTAAAATATCAGTAGGCCACATAGAAGAGTTGCTCTAGGGTAGAATCACGGTAGAATAGACAATAATGACGTCGCATTGACATACATTGCGTACTTTATTGAAGTTAAAGAAAATAATTTCAAATAATTTACGCATTCTCGGTAACAAAGTGACGTAATATTTCTTTATTCTACCAAGACCTCTCACAAAATGACGGAGCTCCTACGTATAAATTTAGGATTTTCATATATGTTATAAACAAACCGCTCTTCTGTTTATAAAGTTAATAACGCAAAATAATCTCTACAGCGTATCCTATTACTCTTTAATCGTTGTTATAAAACCAAAGAGAATACTATAACTTATAGAATAAAACTACAACGGACGATATGTCCAAACGTCAAAAATTCAAAACTATAAAATAGATTTAGACACATGCCAAGCGGAGAAACTAATGATTTAGAAGGTTTAGAAAGTAATAGACATGAACCATGAGTTGCCATTGTTCTGGTCTTCACAAGAATGGCACTAGACTAGTCCCCAATTTTATGGAAACAGCTGACAACTTGATGTTGGTGCAGGGCTCCCCTGCAGCAGCGGTGGAGACGGCCAAAAACGGATTGGGTTTTGGCTTGGTGGAGAAGTTCTATGATAAATGCGTTTCCTACAATTTAAGGTTAGATTATCGCTTTGCGCAAATAGCCAGTAAATAGGTAATTAATCCTAATTAGTACTATTAATTTATTTGTAATCAGTACCTAATATTTATTCACATAAGACATGGTACATAATATATTGGTGGAATAACACAGTAGAGCTGCATATCTCGCCCGAATACAGGCACGTGAATATAAAAAAAAAATACCACTAATTAAATCAAAATAAACGCATATAAAAATTAATTGACAATTATGAATCGAACTATCTAAGTCAAAACTTAAAATTAAGGTAATCCTCAACCGAATATACAATTAAATCTTTTCGGTTTTATTGCTCTCTATTTGTAAAGTTATTGCGTTTATCCAGTTTGTGTGTCTGTGTGTGTGTCTATTACTAATATAAATCTGACAGTGTAAGTGTGCCTTTTTTATGAACAAAGATTGAGCCAGCCGTAACCGGGCATACGAGTACCTTACCTACTAACATAAGCTCATAACCAATCTATAGGATATAAAACTTAGATCTGCGTCCTCCTGTAAGTACTTATATTTAGACCACCTCCACTGCGAACACTATTACGACTGACAGCGTCGTTATTATGATAAAGTAGCTGCGCCCCGCGGTTTCACCCGCGTGGTGATATATGTTTTGGATAATATACAATATATCTTTATGAATTGTCATGTGCCTTTGTGTTATTCTGATATGTAAGCTATATTATTGTGAAGTTTCATCAAAATCCATTGAGTAGTTTTTGCGTGAAAGAGCAACAAATATACTTACATACATCCTCACAAACTTTCGCGTTTATCATTTTAGTAGGATACCCACCTCGTTTGGCCTCCTCAGTACAGGTATTCTGAACACGAAGAATCTTAAGAAAAATTGTTTGGTCACAGATACTGCCCACTCCGTCGAGGATCCCGCCGTGGCAAGGTCCTGGGCCGAGCCCTATCGGACATCTTCGTTCTAGCATGCTTCTTCATTGCCAACTTCGTGGTGCTCCTCAACATACTCGCCAAAATTATTGGAAATGTTTACAATGTCCTGAATGCATCGGTGTTTTTTATACGACCAAGGTAATCTCAACCCCCTACAAAGAAGAAAGTTGAGTTAAGGTGTCTGTATGGTTGCGGAATCCCTACTCCCAAACTATACCTATTTATCAGCTTGGTATAGAGAATCAAGTACGCTTTGTGCTTGATTCTATATTCCTGAGTTCAGTTATTGGATGCCTACTTGATAGTATCGTCTCGACGACCTAACATGCCATTTTGGCGAGAGATTTGGTATATTGCATCTCCCTAAAGACACGAACTCTAGGGTCCAAACGGAACATGACTGATAAACATGATAATTTAAAATTTAAAAGTTTAAGTTGCGACGATTTTTATGTTATTTCAAATTTATTCGAGTTTGTTACTACATATATGTTGCCACAGGTAGGTTGCCTAGGTTTATTAATTTGGATCGTATGTCATTAATAAGATATAAATTTATTCATTTTAAAAATTAAACACATCCAATTCAAGTAAATTATACACGGTGTAACATGAGGGGTGGATCATCGGTGGATGGGGGGTGGGAGACCTCAGTACCTATCGATTTAACCCCCTGTATGTTTAGCGATATTAAAAGTTTTTTTAGTAAAATTTTAGTTAAAATCAGATTTCATCCTTAATTTCGCAATTGCAGCCAAAATATTGGCTCTGCGACCCTGTCTTTTTTTTTTAAACAAGATAAATAGTGGACCTTTGGTATCCCTATACCAATTTGACTCTTAGATTTATAAAAAACTAAATATGGAAATAATAGCAAATTTTTTTTTCATAATCTATATTTACATTAACTTCAGATGGTTCTAAACAAAATATTTCGTATATTATTTTTTTCTGCAACATATCTTAAAAACATTTGACTTTCATGAAAAATAAACCCTGAAAATTTACTTTGGCTAGTATGAAGGCATCATGTTGAAAAATGTAATTTAAATAGTGTAAGTGCCAAAAAACCGTGATTTGTAAACAAAAAACTACTGGATCATGTAAAGGAAAGGATAGCTAAATAAAAGCATTATGTCTTGCTCTTACACCGCTGGGATTGGCTAATTAGGTAGTATGCTATTTTTTATTCTGAATTTGAATTTTGGAATGAAGACTGCATTATCTTGCACCGCTTTGATTGGCTGAATAGGTAGTATCTTTAAATTTAAATTTTTCGAACTATAATTGCGTATTGTTGAATTCTATGCACAGACATGTAAGATACGACGGCCAATTATTGTGCTGTGCTGATTATTGTTGACGAATCACTTCGTACTTCTTTCATGACGAAAAAGGACGTCTTCTTCGATTCGAACTGAGTCGATTCTCGGCGCACCTTCGGGCCGAGAAGTACCAGGTATTGGGCCTTGCATGAGTGAACGCGTTATGGACATGTAAAAAAAAACCGATAATTAGGGTATACCCTCGAGCTGAGGTTTATCAACTACTCACGGAATATTCTAGCAGCCGTTTGGGCATTTCCTTGGGCTATGCCGTAACAATAGTGCATTTCTGCGCATTCTTGTATAGAATAAGACATGGTAAAGACTTATTTAAGCAAATCCACTTATGTCTATTAACAACAACAATCCAAATCACAAGGAAAGTATCAAATATCAACAATCACGCAATATTCGTTCGAAAAATTCCAATTAAAAAATACTACCTATTCAGCCAATCACAGCGGTGCAAGATAACGCAGTCTTCATTAAAAAATTCAAATTCGGAATAAAATATAGTATACTACCTAATCAGCCAATAACAGCAGTGTAAGAGCAAGACATAATGCTTTTATTCAGCTATCCTTTTCTTGTCATGATCCAATAGTTTTTCGCTAACAAATCACGGATTTTTGGCACTTGCACTATTTTAATTACGTTTTTCAACATTATACCTTCGTACTAGCCAAAGTAAATTTTCAGGGTTTATTCTTCATGAAAGTCAGATGTTTTTAAGATAGGTTGCAGTAAAAATAATATGCGAAATATTTTTTTAGAACCATCTAAAGTTAATGTAAATATTAGATTTTGAAAATAAATTTTGCTATAATTTTCATATTTGGTTTTTTATAAATCTAAGAGTCAAATTGGTATACCAAAGGCCCACTATTTATCTTGTTTAAAAAAAAAACAGGATCGCAGACCCAATATTTTGGCTGAAATTGCGAAATAAAGGATGAAATCTGATTTTAACAAAAATTTTACTAAAATCCAATTAACTTTTTAACCAGTGAATATCACTGAACATACAGGGGGGTTAAATCGATAGTTACTGAGGTCCCCCACCCCCCATTTACCGATGATGTTACACCGTGTATATTCTCGGATACTAAAGTAAAATGATACTATATTATGTATACCTAATCTGAAGTATTTTCTTTGTTTATATAGTTCAAAAACCCAACCGCATTATATAACAGGTAAAGTTCAACTAAAGCTGTTGTACGATAAGTGCTAACTTTTTTTATTTCGTGCCAAAAGTGCTCCATTTTTTTGACCAATCTAGCACTGCTACTGACTGAATGATGATGAGAAACGTAAGATGATGACCTACTGAGCGGAGACGTGGACACTCACGATAGGGCTGGTCCACCAGTTCAAGGTCACTCGCCGAGCTATGGAAAGAGCTATGCTCGGATTTTATCTGAAGGATAGATTCGTAAAGAATATATCCGACAGAGAACTAAAGTTATCGACATAGCTCTAAGAATTAGCAAGATGATGTGGCAGTTGGCCGATCATATCTCGCGAAGATTTGACAAACGCTGGGGCAAACGTGTTCTTGAGTGGAGACCACGACTCAGTTCATGTAGTGACGACGCTCTCCGACCAGGTGGGATGACGATCTGCGAAAGACTGCAGGTAGGTGCTAGATGCGTCAAGCTGAAGACGCGAAGAAGGGCGCTGTGGCGCTCATTGGGGGAGGCCTATGTCCAGCAGTGGACTAATATAGGCTGATGATGATGATGAAGTATGTCAGTGTAACATGTACCTATCTAGTATTGTAGTTGATTATTGCTTATTTTTGTCATGCGGTAGAGAGTGATAATCTCTATCCTTTTAATGAATCATATGGCTATAATAAATTTGAGTAAGTTAAAATAAATATAGATTTTTGTACAATTCACACGGCATATCTAGCCCCATGGTAAGCAGACAAGTAAATAATTACGTTATTCCTAGGCGTTGTTATCGAAAAGATTTGGCCTTCCTCCGATTCGAGATCCCCATCAGTCGTCTCATGACTTAGTCTTCAAGGCCATGTAGTTCAGCTTAAGATGGTAGCTTCCCTTGGCTAATGCAACATACACCAGTACACATTATTATATTTTGATACAACATCAGGGTAGGTCTATCCTACCTCTATGGATCTGAGCCTTTTTCTGCTACGAGGATTTAAGATTCAGGTCGAGATCAGAGTTGAGTTCAGTTACTCGATAGTATTGAAGCGTAGGTAGATGTCGTAAGATGTTTGATATTGTATGGGATTTGATAAATTCCATTTCAGCACAGATGGGCCCCGTACCAAATCCCTTACAAATGCAACGTCTCCACGACGACACGATACTATTGACTATAGTTTGACCGAAACCGCTGTACCGCGCCTGAGGTATGCAGGCCGCGAGACGGGGGGGAAATTTCGGCCGCTCCGATCCATCAGTCTGCCGTCAACGCGTACTTTTGCTCGTTTTTCCTCGCCCCCCACCTCGCCGCACTTTCCTAATGAAATGAAATGAAATGAAAGTTTATTTCTTTAGGCTTACAAATAAGCACTAAGACAAGTCATATTTTATACTATTCATTATAATATTGATATTCACTTCAATTTTTTGTCCACTAAGGAGCGGTATAGCGGTTTCGGTCAAACTATAACTGAAGCCCTGAGTTCAGTTAGTCAATATTGACCGATATGACGAGGATATGACGACCGATGTGGCACGGTGGGTGAAGGCCCGCCTGCAACGCAGGAGGTTGCGGGTTCGATTCCCGTCTCGGAACAATTGTGTGTACGATCTGCAGATATTTGTTCCGGGTGTTCTGGTCGTTTTCTATGTATAGTAAAAAATATCTATCTATGTAATATATTGTATTATGTAATTATGTATATCAGTTATCTAGTACCCATAACACAAGCTCTGCTTACCTACCTGCTGGGGCTAGATAATGCTGTGTGAATTGTCCAGCATTATTTGTTTATATTTAATAGTATCGTGTCCGGTTCCTAACGAGCGAGAGCGAATAAAGAGCTAGTGATTTTCTGTTTGGACAACGCTGACGATGGTATTTCATTCGATCTATCTGCATTGAAAAACGGAACATGAAGTTTTCGATGATAAATATATATAGAAATAATTGTTGCTTTTATTTTAACGAATCGGTTATCAGATCTGAAACAGCTTCGATGTAGGAAAACGTGTCAGTCATCCAAAACTTCTTATTTCGTTTATCAAAGTAATATCCAGTATATTACTTTGATAAACGAAATAAGAATACTACTGGTTCAAGTTAATAAACATAAACATTTTTCTATTAAGTTCAAGTTCTTTATTTGGTAACAAAAATAGATTACATGTCATATTATAATCAATTAATATTTTACAAGTCAAATACAATGTTTTAAATACATTTCGTAAACAATCAATAATACCAAAAAAAATTCATTCATAACAAAAAAAAAATTGACAATATAAAATTGAAATTAAAATTAAAATGTGTAAAATGAAAATAATTGTACAATAGAGATAAGAAATAAAATAAATCAAAAGAAAATTTATACAATTCTGCAATTCGCACAGTTAAGTGCCAAGAATTCATCCAACGTATAAAATATTGTTTTGTCAGCCATTTTTTAAGTCTAAACTTAAAAGATTGCGTCAATAAAACGTTAGTGACATCGGACGGTAGACGGTTGTACACTTTAGGCCCCATGACGTGCACAATCTTAGCAGTTCGCGCGAGCCGCCTGTGAAGCGCCTTGAGTCATTTCGAGTGTCTTAGTGCATAGTTATGACCATCCCCACGCTCTTCGTACTCTTCCAAGTGGCTTCGTGCGTATAGAGCGGCATGATAGATAACAATGGCAGGGACAGTCATGATTCCTAGAACTTCAAACAGTGGTCCAAGTGGTTAGTGGTTCAAGATAGCAGATGCAATTGGCCCATGTGTTACGGTCAACTTTTTAAATATGTCATTGTATTTTATGTACGTGATGATTACAACTGGATAGCACTGGACCTCCCTCGTTTCCTTCCCTACTCAGTGCAGTTTTCATGAGTGCCGTGATTTTCATAAATTAATTCCAACAAGTGATCTCTTAATGCTAACTTCTTCTACTTTCCACAATTTTTACTTAATGTGCCCGGTCGCATTCAGTAGTTTTACATTGCCTATTAACAGTATCGTTTCTGACTAGAATTGAACCAGTACCAATGCCAAGAGCTGGCAGTTTACTACATTGTAGGTTACCTACCTGAGCAGAGCACCCGAAATAATTATCAAAAGTTAAGAAGTTAAATACAGTTGTATATCAGTTATCCAGTACCCATAACACAAGCTCTGCTTACCATGGTGCTAAATAATGCTGTGTGAATTGTCCAGCATTATTTATTATTATTTATTTATACAAGGTCCCATAATACTGCAATGCCGAAAGGAAAAAAAATATTTTGCACCCATAAGAAATTTACTTATATAACCCAGGTGGGTCAATATTTTGTTCAATACTCATGTCTTGACATGCGTACCTTGTATATCAATTTTAATCTGAATGACCTACCTATGTATATGAATATTGAGATGGAAATTGAGTAAAAGAAAGTTTGTAAGTTATACTTTTATTTAAAAGAAAACAGACCTTACGTCTATAACAAAAGAGTTCTTCTTAAATAAAGAAACAAATTTAGCGTATAAAAATTATAAACAGTTCAAATACAATTTTAGATAATAGGTACAAAAAGTGCGTAAAATACAATATTTTAATAACGCATTTTTTTCAAAATTATACATGCCCTATAAGTACTGTTATTTACTACAAATTCAACAAAATCAATCAGTAATCTTACTTGTCCCAGATCTTAAAGCATTTCATTAAAAGTAACTTATTATATCTTTTTTTTTATTTTCCGTGTTTTATGCATTACATATATTAATTATTTTAAAAAACATATAAATCAGACTTTAAGAAGACTAAATTACCTACATATATTAATGAGCAAAATGGGAACAAAAAGTGTTACTACTTGACGTTTATTCGGGTACGTAATGTTAAACTTAATCTTAATTATATAGGTCGGTACATATCTGACAGAAAATACATCAAGCGTATCATATCGGTCGCATCTTTCGGTAAAATCAGACCTGTCACATAACGCGTACGCGTCTAGTCAGTTCGAACGGCCTTTACACAAACTCAAGCACAAAGATCTCCGCTGATGTTACGCCAAGTCTGAATGCATCAAAGTGAGTTAATTTAGGAAAGGACCCTGATTAGTACGTAAGCTACTCTCTAGGCTAAACTCTAATATACAACATCTTGATAGGCCTACCAAGATGTTGTCCTACTATATTAGAAATGTCTTGATTGTTTTTACCCAGAGTAGCGTACGTGAGCTTATCAGGATCCTTTCCTTAATAAAAATATTAAAATTAAAACAATTAAAACGAATTCTACTTTTTGTAAGTTAATTAAAACAATTAAAACGAACTCTATTTTTTGTAAGTTATTAATACCATATTATAAGTCTATTTTCAACTATAGGGTAGATTAATAATTCGTTATAATGTGTTTGGGTTTACAGCTATGCTACACTCCCTTTTATTCGTTCCTAGTCCGTTTTGTTATTCAAATGTGCCCCACTGTGTGAATGTGGAACACAATCAATTCCCTCAATGATGTGATGATGAAGTAAAATTGATTGTGTACTCCACTTACATTTTTAAGTTCAAGTGAGTGATTTCACTCATCGTGACGTCACTTCCACTACCTGAATCAAATGCTATCAATTAAGGCAGGAATATAACTTTCTTTGAGCATTTTTAAATATTGTTATTCATATTTCCAGGTTGATTCCGAATGAGTGTCGAGTCACAAAATACTTCAAAGTACGTGATATAGAAACATAAAAATAAAAAGTGTTTTGATAAATAATGTGTTATTTATTATGTCTAAAAACTGTTGTATTTATTTTCCAATGGATTAGAATGAATGCGTCTCCAAGTAGCTGGCTATGTACCAAATAATTTGCAATATCGATTTGTCCTGAAAGGGGTATAACTTAATTATTCTTTGCGGATGTGGAAGACGAACCAAACAAGTAAAATAGCTATCTACTTAGTAGAAGCAAATAAAAAAGAAAGCTGAATTGAAATATTAATCAAAGGTGTACGGTGACAAACCAGGTGAATTACGCTAAAACTAACCACCCTATAACTGACATAGGAAAGAAAGTTACAAGTAAGATATACCCAACAACTTTTTTACGTAATTCAACAGCTGTTTGCCCAGGATCTCTTATCTTTGAATTCTTTGCTTTGAAAGTCATAAGGTACAACGATTTAATCCACATTACTCCAAATCCTAAACCGAATTTTTGTACGAGGTTATCCTTACGCTGTCGCCCAGAGAAAAGTGACAGCCAATATCTAAAAGACAAATATGCCAATTCTGACCAATTGACATAACATGGCTTTTATGACAGCGCTCGTCATTTAAATCGTTATTTTACTGGAAGCCCCAAGGACTTACGAGCAATGGTTTGGATTAGATTGAGCTGCTGGAATCTTGAATCTTCTTCTGCTGGTTTAAGATAGCTGAATGCACTAGCCCGGATCTACAGGGTACCGATTAGGAAAGGTACTCTATAGCGGGGTAGCATACCCAGCTACCCAGGTGACGAGATGATGATGATGATAAAGGGAAAAGGATTATGCATTCGGTACAAATAAAAAACTCCTAGGAAAAGGGATGTGAATATATCTAAGAATCCATCATGGAAAGCTTATTCTTAATTTTGTGCTTTTTGATTCAGGACGGTAAAGTAATTGTTAGTAAATAATTTCTGTCCTACTCCTATGGTTGATGTGGAGAATATTTATATTGTGGAATTGCGACACGAAAACATTTTAGTCAAACCTTGAAGGACCAATACTATTTCAAATAACAATACATTTATTTGGTACCACGTACATTTAAAACAAAAACATAAAGCAAAGATAATGTAACTATGTTGTGTTATACATTATGTTTGTGTACATGCTTAAAAACTGTTCGACAGTGTATTCTGACTATCCCAGGTGTTTTATTTTATCGTGAGTTAAGCTCCCAAGGCAGCAGACATTCCTTCCACGGCTCAGGCTCATGCCAACCCATCTGAAAATAAGGGTGGGGTGGTACAATAGTTCAGGCTTTATGTTTATTGCTAATTTGCTAATATTTGATGATTCTTTGTTAATGGCAACTGTGTCTAGTTGGACACTTTTCTGCCGTCAAGTAATGGAAAATAATTAAAAAATCGATGAGTTATGAAGATTGTTTGATGTTTTCACCAGAGCCTAGTTCGTTATCTAGGTGTACCACGTGCAGGTTAGGGAGACGAGATGTTGGAGTCCCCCTTACATCTCATATAAATATTCACCTTATGTTCCCATGACAGCTTGACAGCTGACAGCAGACAGTTTCCTTCCACGGCTCAGGCTCGTCGCTATGCCAACCCATCTGAAAATAAGGGTGGGGTGGTACAATAGTTCAGGTCTAATTAATATTTTTTATTTGCTATAAATAAATATTTACCATATACATACATACTAATGTTATATACATATATTATGTTATACTATTAAAAATATATATGTATATAAATAAAACAGTCCACAAAGCATCATCAAGCCCCAAGCTAAGCAGAGCTTGTGTTATGGGTTGACTGTATATATACTTGATATAATACTTAGATAGATATTTTTAATTCAGAACAAACTTAAAGATCTTGCTAAAACAATATATAAATAGTTGAACCGTTGCACCAGTGGACACCCACCTTTTAACGCACGCCAAGAGCGCTGCGACGGCAGCATACAGCTTTGCAACGGCACAGGATTCTCGTTATGCCACTCCATCTGTAAATGGGTCAGGATGGTACAATAGTTCGGGCTTAATTTATACTTTGTTAGTTGATTAGTGGGTACGCACTACATAAAGTGTTATAAAAAGCGAGCATCAATAAAATAAATATGGTGCGTGTGATTTGATTCATGCTGAACGCCGATCGCTCAAAATTACCGGACAGTCATTATTATGTAAACGTTTGTCTTGCTGCGTGAATAGAACCCGCAACCTACATTTTTGAGCCGAGTCTGTGCTGTGGATAATTGTTTGATACATTAAGTTATAATACTATACATGCGTGTCTCATTACTTACATAAAGGTTTATGTTTTGCGTGAATGTGCGTTTTTTTTAATCAAATTTGAAATTTTGAAGACTCTCCTAGAGTGGTTATAAAAAAAATATAATAACTGATTAATTATATTATATTATAATTAATAACTGATTAATTTACAAAGTAATTTTTAGTTCATTTATACCGAGTTTTGTTTTTGAAATGAATTGAACCAATGAATAATTTACCAACTTTTTAAATTTACCATCCTTTTTACCCCCTCAGAGGTTAATTTTTCAAAATTATATTAACCTATGTGTTTTTCTAAAACCTAAACTATCTAAATACGAAATTTCATTTAAATAAGTTAGATATTAACGGAGATACGTGGTAATAAACATTCACAGAGATATTATAATATATTATATAGGTATATAAAGAAAAAATAAACTAACGATTAAATAATATAAACAAATTAGAACTGAAAGTTACGAATTGAGCTGACTGATACGAAGTGAAACAATTGAGCTAACACACATAAATAAATATATATTTATTATTAATACGTGTAAATTTTGCTTCTGTTAAAAGAAATGCAAGTGCCAATGCGGTGCCTCTATACCAAGCCAATTTGATACTTTTCTGTAGACAAAGATTTAATTATTAAAAAAACCTTTTTTTTATCTACGCTTATGATGCTTCAAATAAATATTCTATATATTATTAGAATGCAACATCGACCCAAGCGAATAAAAGCATATAGAATAAACCTAAATATGTATATATTGTCAAAACAAAGTATAAATAACTAAACCATTGCACCAGTGGAGACCCACCTTTTAAAAATGTTTTCACGCCAGGAACGCTTCGAGGGCACAGTCCGCTTCCTTCCACGGCACAGGCACGTCATTCTGCCATCCCATCTGAAAATAGAGTCAGTTGGTAAAATAGTTCAGGTTTAATTTTTACTTTTTAAGTAGCTTAGTGGGTAAGCAAAGGACATACACAAGGACAAAATTAGCAAGCTAAAGTGGCGGTGGGCCGGCCATATCTCACGAAGAACCCACAACCGCTGGAGTAAACGTGTGAAGACCGCGACTCGGCAAACGTAGTGTAGACCGCCCTTCGGCCAGGTGGGATGACGACCTACGAAGGACTGCGGGCAGATGCTGGATGCGTCAAGCTGAAGACAGGGCGCTATGGCGCTCATTGGGGGAGGTCTATGTCCAGCGACTATCGTAGGCTGATGATGAAAGCAAAGGACATAGAACATAATCCATAATATAATACACATAATCCTTAAAAATACTGTCTTCACGGAAGACCAGCGCTATGGAATGATCTGCTCTACCATAGCACATGCTGAGTGGAGACCGATTTTGTCAATTTATCTGTTTATTTATGGTGCAATTTTATGTTTATTAGTCGTCTATCTATGTATGTATAATACTACTACTTTAATTTTTATGTATACTATTCGCCTTCTGAATCAACAGTCTTTGGATCGAAATATTAATATTAGTGAATTTTGTATATAATGTCCATTACCACTTTTGTCCAATCTTACGTTATTGAGCACTTGCAAGCTTTAGGTTTAACTCGGCATCACGATCTGTAAATGACAATCAGTGTGAATTACCTAAATCGAGAGAATAAACATAATTACTAGGTAGTTAATAATTTACCTACCGAGTAGGGGGGTTACGATTTATTAGAATGGCATAATATACTGGTTTGACGATCTCTGTGGCGTGGTGGGCAAAGATCCGCTGCGACGCAGGAGGTTGTGGGTTCGATTCCCGCTTCGGGACTGCAGACAATAGATTACATACAAAAATATCTATGTATGTAATCTATTGTGTTATTTATAAGTAATCAGTCATCTTGTACCCATCACACAAGCTCTGCTTAGCTTGTTGCTAGATGATGCTATGTGGATTGTCCAACATTATTTTATTTGTTTAATAAAGAGGAGGCCTAATAACCAGCAATGTATGCTCACGAGCTAGATACCTACCGAGGGATGAGTAGGTTTTAAGTTTTTGTAAGGTCAAAATTATAATACAGGTGTAAAATTTCTTCTATAACCTTACAGAAAAAATGCTGACTAAAACTTCTGGTAGAGCGCCTGGTGAAGGCGGATCAGCCGCCATATCTTCATTAGTAACAGTAGTTCTGCTTCCTTCACGTTGGCCCGCAGATGGCATACAGTCGAAAGCACCATATTTTTTCCGAGCCGCAACAACCCAGGAACCATTTGCTGATGAATGGAAGAGCTATACCAGTACTCGCTAACTAGAGGGTAAGGGTAACAGTAAGATTACCGCATAGCCGATTGGTTTCGCTTACTCTTTGGATAGCGAGTGCCGCTTAGGTCTGACTAGGTCGCAATTTAAACACTTGCAAGCTTGAAGGTTCAGTCAACTGCGGAGGTAATCCCATCTGGAAACGACAAACATGTGAATGCAAGCCCCAATATACATACAATACAATAAAAAAAATCTTTATTGTACACCATAATCAAATCATTACAAAGATACATTACCTACATGCGACAAGTACAAATATATCGTTTTTATTTGACAACCGACAGGGACTGTTCTTTACAAATGTAACATAATTATTGATATAATTTAAGCAAACGTTGAACGAACGTGGAACGTTGAATTGCGCATATATTTTTATGATAAAGCATTATCATAAAAACATGCGCAATTCAACGTTTTGGAAATTATGCTTTGCGAACAAATGTCTCGGATGTTCTTCTCTCTCTACTAGCTAAGTATTCCAATTAATTGAAATGCTCATTCACTCCTTTCTAATGTGCGCTGGGAAGCTGCTTGAAAATTCATTAGGAGAGCATGTCTGTGTTCACAACACTGCAGGTGCTCGTCGATCTGAAAAGGACAAGTAACGTGAACCGATGCTCGCACAAAATAACACCCCAATTGGACGTCTCTTACCTGTTATCCAACTTTGAAGTGTGGACCAAAGACTTTTCTAATTAGTCTTAGGTTCATCACCAGCCTACATTTAAAAAAAAACTCGCGTATATATTTACTCGGTAACATATTTCTCTACTGTCGACCACCCGATAGGATGAGGTAGGGAGGTTTCCTAAAAAATTAAGCGAACATTAAAACAAAATTTTGATTTTCAAAACACTTTTTTCCATTTGTAAATAAATATGCTGGAAAATTGACGCAGCATCATATAGTCCCAAGATATGCAGAGCTTGTGTTATGGACACTAGATGACTGTTATACATAATACAATACATTACATGGGTAGATATTTTTATAATACATAGGAAACACTCAAAACAAGAGCGATAATCGAACCCCCAACCTCCTGCGTCGCAGGCAGACCATATAATATATATTAGATATTTATCGCAGGATATTCGGTAACTTTGTTGAACGGTTGAAATTTATAAGGTTGATTTGGTATATCTATCTCTCCGTGCAAATAGTAAATACGCACTATGTAAGGTTTATCTATAATAATATTATAAAGAGAAAAGGTTCGATTTTTGGACCGATTTGAAATATTCTTTCACCGTTGGGAAGCTACATTATCCTCGGTGAACATAGGCTATATAATATTTTCAAAAAAGTTAAGGATCCGTACTAAAACCTTGCGGGAAGGTCCGCTAGTTACATATATGGACGATTCTGCGACGATACCACTGTCCTAGTAAATTGATTGCTTAGTAGAATTCGCCCCCTGGATTCTATTGTTATTATGCCGGGAGTATAAACGTGTGGTGTGCAGGTTTTTTTGCGCGCACACTTGAGCATATTCGAGGGGTGATCCAAAAGTAATGATAATAATCGATATGAAATATGTACAGTGTTTATCAGTCAACATTTCAGACTTTGAATTTCTTAGGTGTCGGTGAAGATTGTCGTTGTTTTGTTTCAGGATCAAAGTGATGGATCCAATACTTGTATAAATCGCTTCAAAATCGGTCCGAGTTATAAGTAATTTTCAAGATTGGGTCTTGAAATGTCGACTCGTTTCTTCTTTTGTTCGTCGCTTAACAATCTGAGTACCGAACGCGCCGACACCTTGTTCATGTGAAGTTCGTCGCTTAGGATCCTCTGAATGCTGCTATATGAGATCCCTGTGATATTAACTAAATGTCTGATAGTCACTCTTCGCTCATCTTGATCAGTTTACACAAGATCTTCGACTTTTTTCAAATTATCTCCACGTGTGGGACGTGGATTGCCTTGCTTCACGATGCTCATCTTCCGTGGATATTCTGCCTAGGTTAAACTTCTTGCACCATCGTGCAACTGTAGAATATGGAGAAGCAGAGTCCCCAAATGTTTCTACCAAGTCGGCGTATATGTCTTTGGTACAATCATTTTTTCAGGCAGAGGTACTCGATGACGGCTCGGAATTAGTTTATCTCCATTTTCGTGTTATTCGCACCGACTGTTCGTATTCAAAGGAATATAGCTGCCGTGGGAGACGTTGTAATTATATGTTTTTTACCCGTAACTATCTTCACTAGTTAGTCACTAGGTAGTAGTAAGCTAGATACCATAATTTTTTCCAATTTTTAGGATCATTAGAAATATCCGATTCTTATTACTTTTGGATCACCCTACGTATGTATGTAGTTTGCGCGGACACTTGAGCGCAAACTAAATTTGCGCCCAAGGAGGACCTGTGTCTCCAATGTCCTGTGAACATGGCTGTTCTCCTTTAAGACTAACCACCACCACGGCCGAAAGTTCAGGATGACATCATCAGCTGTTATAACGTTGTTTGGTTCTTATTTATATAGGACCGGACCAAAGGTAAATAAAAAGGGGCCTTATATGTACTCCTATTATCCTTATTATGTATTATGACCACATGGATCATAAGGAAGAACTGCCTAGTTAGGAATCACCTGCGAGTTTAGGTAATTAAGTATGGTATACTAGCTGCGTCTCGCGGTTTCACCCGCGTATATTTTAGATAATATACAATATATCTTTATGAATTGTGGCCTATATGTTATTCTGATATGTAAGCTATATTATTGTGAAGTTTCATCAAAATCCATACAGTAGCGTGAAATAGCAACAAATATACTTACATACATCCTCACAAACTTTCGCGTTTATAATATTAAGTAGGATGGAACCTTTGGTGCGTTGCGTGAGCCCGACTTGCCAAATGCGAGTTATTTTTTTTTAAATAATGTTTAACCTACTTACATGCAACAGATGATTAGCAGTAGGTTTTTAAATTATGGCTAAGAGATTACAAATCTAATATACATAGGTTTCATGCATCATGCAAACTAAACACAAAGTACCAATTGGAAAGAAAGAAATAAATATAATATATTTATTTATTTCTTTCCAATCGGTAATAATAATAAATTATATTAGAATATATTTTAAAAAAATAATAAATAAATAAAGAAAATATATTCTAATATAATTTATTATTATTACGTTTCGCACCTTTAAATTGCACCTTTGAAAGCTAGAAAATAACAGGAATTATTAAAGAAAAAAACAAATTGGCCAGAGGATTTTAATTTGTGAAGTAAAAGATTACATTTTTTACACTGGTGTGAATTAAAATAAACTTTTCGTGGGAATATAGAAAATTGATTCCTAATTAATAGAAAGAAAAATACAACCTTATTGCTATTCTATTATTCAATATTATGAATTAAGTTTTACTAATATGGTAAGTTACAATCAATTACTAGACAAATAAGTACTTAGTATAAATAATTAGTTAGAATATAATAATTTATTCCTAATTAATAGCTAGAAAAATACATCCTAATTGCTATTCTATTATTCAATATTATGAATTAAGTTTTATTAATAAAGTAAGTTACAATCAATTACTAGACAAATAAGTACTTAGTATAAACAATTAGTTAGAATATAATAATTTATTCCTAATTAATAGCTAGAAAAATACATCCTAATTGCTATTCTATTATTCAATATTATGAATTAAGTTTTATTAATAAAGTAAGTTACAATCAATTACTAGACAAATAAGTACTTAGTATAAACAATTAGTTAGAATATAATAATTTATTCCTAATTAATAGCTAGAAAAATACATCCTAATTGCTATTCTATTATTCAATATTATGAATTAAGTTTTATTAATAAAGTAAGTTACAATCAATTACTAGACAAATAAGTACTAAGTACAAGTACATTACATTACATTACATTACATTACATTACATTACATTACATTACATTACATTACATTACATTACATTACATTATATTACATTACATTACATTACATTACATTACATTACATTACATTACATTACATTACATTACATTACATTACATTACATTACATTACATTACATTACATTACATTACATTACATTACATTACATTACATTACATTACATTACATTACATTACATTACATTACATTACATTACATTACATTACATTACATTACATTACATTACATAAAGTTTTATAAGTTTTTATTTTTTAGTAAAACTACTGCGATATTTTAAAGAAAATCATTTAATGCCATTACATAATACATTTTATTATTTATTTGTTTATTGAGATAGTAACACCACACAGGTTTTTTTATTAAGCCCAAAGGCGATGTTATAACTACTTATACTAAAAATTACATATTTTCGTACATACACACAATACTAATTAATTTATAATTTTTCTTCAATAAATTTTGTGCATTTTCCCATGCAGCCGGCTAGCGTGTTGCCATCCGTCCAACTCATCCAAAATTATCCGCCATTCCATTAAAACTCAGAACCGTTTGATTTCGATCAAATAGTCTCTTGACAGTCTACAAACCAAAGCCAGCCTAGCGACAAGTTAATAAAACACAATCATCGGCCCCTAACTTATCAGTTCAAAGATATTTATTTTCTTATTTACAACATACATGTTACTTACATACAAAATACAAAATTATTTATTTGCCGTTTCACTTATATGTATATGTCACATTACATGAGAAACTTAAGCTAAGTATTAATATTATCATATTTTTATTCAACTGAAAATCACACACCCTTGCTAGCTCGGTGTGTAGAGAGAAATGCAGGTCTTATTTACTTGAGGACCCAATCCGGTTGAATTTGTTGAATATTGTAGTCATTGCTACGCGTATTCTTAGTAGTCGTAATAATATATAATTTCATCCTCAACATTTTCTAAGGATCAAGAAATCCTTTCGTTTTCGTTCTAATACAATAATAGTATTATGGTTGTATACTATATATATTATAATATAATAGTATTATATATAATTATAGCTATAATATAATTATAGTTGATGCTATTGCTGCGTAAGTTGTTGCTAACTTGTTCAGTGTTTTGTCCTTCATAGTCTCGAGGTTTTTCTTTTTTTCTTCTACCTGAAATATTATGTATCTGTTAGTAAAAATACACCGTACATAAAGGGTTCGTGATTCAAATATTATGAAGTGTTTCTTTTTTGTTACATGCATGCATGATTTACATTTAGTTTCTTACATACTAATTTATTTTGAACTTGAGTCAAAAACAAGAATAACAACAATATTATTGACTCAAGATGCAAAAAAATCAGCCTAATAAAACAAAATAAGCTAGCTAATAAGATAGCTTGTGCGGAAATCTAACAAATTCGATTTTTTTTTAAATAATTCTTTATTTAAGGACATGGTCATGGTGTATAGTTTAATTTTAAATATAAGTAATAATGTAGAATCAAAGTGCTTAAAGTCGCTCAGTGAGCTATGGAAAGAGCGTTGCCCTGAGATTATCTGAAGGATTGGATTCGTAACGAATACATCCGACAGAGAACCAAAGTTATCGACATAGCTCTAAGAATTATCAAGCTGAAATTGCAGCGGGCCGGCCATATCTCGCGAAGAACCGACTACCACTGGGGCAAACGTGTTCTTGACCACGCCTCGGTAAACGTTGTGTAGTGTACCTCCAACCAGTTGGAATGGAGACCTGCTGATATCAGACCTCAATTCCAACGGGTCAGAGGAAGGGCTACAGGCAGATACTGGATGCGTCAAGCTGAAGACAGGTTGCCATGGCGCTCATTAGGGGAGGCCTTTGTCCTGCCGTGGACTAACATAAGCTGATGTTGATGATGAAAGTGCTTGGGAAGACAAATCCAACGAACCCAATTTCGACGGGGTTAAGTCACTTATTTAGGAGTTTTGTTTCGAAGTATATACACTCTTAGCAGCTATATACATATATGTATTTTAATCAAACCAAACTTGTTACCGTTCCGTTTCATCATACCATTTTTTCATAAGGTGTAAATAAAAACTTATATAAGTATCCTTTTATAAAATTAGCACTCTTTTCATTAGGCGTGGGTAAACACCATACCATAGTGTTATAATACAATAAAAAAATACTTAATTGTAGACCTGATACTGATCATTACATGCGACAAGTACAAAGGGTGGCCTTATCGCTTAGAAGCGATCTCTTCCAGGCAACCTTTTGATGGAAATAATAATTATGTGTTACTTACTGTTGTGTCCTTTTATAAAATGAGCAAGACCTGTTAAAGAAATAGCTGCGTTAATTTCGTGTACTTTTTTATAGCTATGCAATATTGCAGTTTTATTTTGAAACTAGCTTGGTCTGGAATAAATGAAAAAATGTCCAGCATTTATTTATATATTTATGATAACATGCAGCAGTGTTCCATATCCAGTTATCTTTCCTCAGTTTAGGCAAGCTGTGTCGCCTATTTGAAATTAGTGCTCTTATGCTAGTCTAGTTCTAAAATTTTGGGACAAGTTTTCATAGGTCAACATTAATCAAAGAAGCTGCCTAATTGGCCGTGTTATTATTTGGTGAACACGACCCTTAGGGCGATTGTGGACTACAAGGAATTTTACTGTCCGGCAGTCCGATTTTTTACGGCCCGATATGGCACGCCATATAATGTATATACTAGTTTGTGCACTATACGTAATTTTACCGTCCGATATTTTACTTTTCCCCATTCCGGAACGGTTTTTTTGGCGTGTAGTTTAACTGACGGAGAACTGAAAAGAGACTGAAAAGACGGAGCTAAAACTGAGGCGTATCATCCGAGTAAAGACGGACAAGTGCACAAGCCAATCATACGTTTTTTTCATGCCACTTCGGACCGTAAAAAATCGGATGTTCGGACAGTAAAATTCCTTGTAGTGCGCAATCGCCCTTAGGTCAGGGTACTTGTAAAAGATAATCAGAAGATTGCATTTGATTGACATTTTCTTAAGGTACGTTCCGATTAAGATGCAGATAACAAACTATGCTATAAAACAGTCATTAACACAAATTTTGTAATGTGGACTTGTAACAAGGTGTTATGTCTTAACATTTCAAGTAATTTCAGTATACTGTGGACGCTTTTATATATTATAACATAAGTTCTTATAACATGTTTTTAATCTGAAAATTAACCTTACATTATAGATGTATATACGTCAAAGATAAGTGACGAAGCTGGTAATTACCGATTATCTTTCGAAGTATCTATAATTATACAGGGTGATTGGGAGATGGGTACCAAGCTACAAAGGGAAACTAACATAGACTATTTAGGACCATTTAAGTTTCTGTTTTTTTTTTCGTTATTTTTTGCTTTATTTCTAACTAGATTCTGCTCGCGGCTTCGCATGCGTTGTTTCAATAGAAACATTTTAAGGTAATTTCAGCCCGATTTGTTCAGTAGTTTTGGCACGGTTTTCCAAAAACAAAAAAAAACATTAAAAAATATTACTGTCAAATTAGACAATCATGGCTCACATGGTTCTAAAAGGCAAATAATCTATGCTAGCTTCATCTTGAAGTTTTGCTGCCATATCCAACCACCTCAGCCTGTCCAGATATATGATGTCCGCTCTATCTGGACAGTTATCTAGATTATCATGCTGAGTTATCGCTATAGGTAAAGCAAACTATTAAAATAATTTTCTTAAACCAAGACAGAAAAATCGGAGTCATATGCACGCACCAAAGGTTCTTTTTCTTTTCTTAAACCAAAAGTCTGTAGCCTTCTGTCCGAGTGTGCGTAAAACGCACTTCGGACCCACCATACACCTGGCCATACCCATGGGGGTAGGGCAGGACGGAACCATACCCCTAAAGAGATGTGACCTAAGGACTTTCACGTATCTTTGAAAGTATATGGTATCAACTAACTGAGTGTGCTGTATGTAAAATTTCATATTGTCTGCAATGTTTTAAAGAAAAACATACGTGAGGGAATGATAATCGTCCTAAGTGAAATTTATTTTTTGTTTGAATAAGTTTAATATTAATCGGTAAGTGAAATTTATTTTTGTTTAAGTTGAGTGCTGAAATCACACGGTATGTGTTTTCTACAAGTGACTAATATGCGTAAATCCACACTAGCGCAGCGGCTGAGAAAATACAGATCTTTGTGACTCAGCACAGCCGTAATATTTTTCGAACGAAACGCATGTGCGGCGCAACACAACACACCGCTGTGTAGAGCGGCAGCACGAATTTTTTAGGTTAAAAAAAAGATCGCAGTCTTCGAAAAACAATCGCAGTCAAAGTGTTAATAATCAATTGATTGGTTTGATGTGGCTGTAGTATAAGTTACTAATGGTAAAAGTAATATAATAAGTAATCAACAATCATCGAAAGATCGATAGCAATATCCCCGCGGTTACGTTTGCACCATTGATTTGCCCCATTAATGGTGCAGGCGTAACTGGTTAGTATCTACATCACTGGCCATGAGGCACATATGCATCACGGACGTACCAGTGAAGTCAGACATGAGGTGCATGTGCCTCATCGGACTGTGAACCTGAAGATTGCTACTTGGGCGATTAAGTAAATCAGTAAATAACCAAAATATGTCACCGGGAATATAATCCTGTATGATACAAACAAGATTGTTTCTAGTACAATTTGTAGAAAAGGTTTTTAAAAAAAATATCCATTACAAAAATCAAGTAGGACGTCAGAAAAAAACCAAAAATGAGTTCCACTTGTACATTTTTATTACTAAACCAAACCTAAACAATAGTAGGAATAATTTATTTTACAATAAAATTAATTATTAGGAGAATTTAAACAATACTAAAAATATAACGTTACTAAATAATTTGCTAGTATTCTTCGCCACCTTCGCCCTCGCCCTCTCCAGAGTCCATGCCAACCTCCTCATAGTCCTTTTCAAGCGCAGCCAAGTCCTCGCGCGCTTCTGAAAACTCTCCCTCTTCCATTCCCTCACCGACGTACCAGTGGACGAAAGCACGCTTGGCATACATCAAGTCAAACTTGTGGTTAAGCCGCGACCACGCCTCGGCAATCGCCGTCGTGTTGGAAAGCATGCACACAGCTCGTTGTACTTTCGCCAGATCTCCTCCCGGCACCACCGTCGGCGGCTGGTAGTTGATCCCAACTTTAAAACCTGTCGGGCACCAGTCCACGAACTGAATAGTGCGCTTCGTCTTAATCGTGCCGATCGCAGCATTAACGTCTTTTGGCACCACGTCCCCTCTGTACAGCATGCAGCAAGCCATATACTTCCCGTGTCGAGGGTCACACTTCACCATCTGATTGGCTGGCTCAAAGCATGCGTTCGTAATCTCTGCCACAGATAACTGCTCGTGGTAAGCTTTCTCTGCAGATATGACAGGCGCGTAAGTCACTAGAGGGAAGTGTATGCGAGGATACGGCACCAGATTTGTCTGGAACTCAGTCAGGTCCACGTTGAGTGCTCCGTCAAAGCGCAGTGAAGCCGTGATCGACGACACGATCTGTCCGATGAGTCGGTTTAGATTAGTGTACGTCGGCCGCTCAATGTCTAGATTTCGTCGACAGATGTCGTATATAGCTTCGTTGTCGACCATGAAAGCAGCGTCGGAATGTTCTAGTGTGGTGTGCGTGGTGAGGATAGAGTTGTAGGGCTCGACGACGGCCGTCGATATCTGTGGGGCCGGGTAGATGGCGAACTCTAGCTTCGATTTTTTACCGTAGTCGACAGACAGACGCTCCATGAGCAGAGATGCGAAGCCGGAGCCGGTGCCACCGCCAAACGAGTGGAAGATGAGGAAGCCCTGGAGGCCAGTGCACTGGTCGGCAAGCTTGCGGACGCGGTCAAGGACCAGGTCCACGATCTCCTTGCCGATGGTGTAGTGTCCGCGCGCGTAGTTGTTGGCCGCGTCCTCCTTGCCCGTGATTAGTTGCTCGGGATGGAACAGCTGGCGGTACGTGCCAGTGCGCACTTCATCCACCACCGTCGGCTCCAGGTCTATGAACACGGCTCGCGGCACGTGCTTGCCCGCACCCGTCTCGCTGAAGAACGTGTTGAACGAGTCGTCACCACCGCCCACGGTCTTGTCCGAAGGCATCTGGCCGTCGGGCTGGATGCCGTGCTCCAGGCAGTACAGCTCCCAGCACGCATTGCCGATCTGTACGCCGGCCTGTCCGCCATGTATGGATATACATTCACGCATATTTGATTATACTAGATTACTTGGAATATACTTAAAAAATAAAAGTTCCAGTCGTTTTAGAACAATTTCAGGATCAAATCGCAAACTGACTGACAGACTTCGAACAATTGAACCGGTGTTCAGCGTTCTACGAAATTTTGAAATTTTAAATCTATTGTGTCATGCTTTGAGTAGCTTCGGTATGAAATTCCAAAGAGACTAGTTTGTATTCAAAGAGATAAAATGTATATAGCACTGCGCCCCGCAGCTTCGCCTGCGTGGACATTACTGCGCAATTTTCTTAATTTTTTTAATGTTTGGTAACATTTAAAAAAAAGATGAAATCGGTAAAGCCGGTCTCAAGTTATAGCAGCGTGATCAGGAGAAATGGGGGTAAATTTTTATATATATAGATTTTAGACATTAGATTCTATTCCGCGATCGAAACGAAACCAGAGGCATTTTTTTCTTGCAAAATGACGTCTTCTTTCTTCAGTGAAATTTCCGATCTATATCTACATAAAATATACATTTACTTCGTAAAAGGTTCTTACACTTAAAAAAGAATAGAAAATTGCGCAGAAATTTCCAGGCGGGCAAAGCCGCAGTGCGCAGCTAGTCTACGATATTTAAGTACTTTTCTTCCATGTGGCATAGTTGTAAGCCCTGTCTAAGCACTTAGCCGCCTTGTTTCTTTGACGATCTCTGTAGCGCGGTGGGCGAAGGTCCGCGACGCAGGAGGTTGCGGGTTCGATTCCCGCTTCGGAATAATTGTGTGTACGATCTGCAGATATTTGTTCCGGGTGTTCTGGTCGTTGTCTGTGTATAATAAAAAATATCTATCTATGTAATCTATTTTATTAAGTATATCAGTCATCTAGTACACATAACACAGGCTCTGCTTACCTTGGGACTAGATGATGCTATGTGGACTATCCGGCATTATTTATTTATATTATATTTAGATAGACACAGAACATTACAAAAAAGTTAAGTTAGGTCTGCAATTTATCGGCAACTGCAACATGGTCCGTCGTTGAGTTCGATAACCATGGCAGAGAGCAGCTTAAATCATCATCGTTAACAGCACCCTAGCTGGGCATAGTAAAAAACAGTATTAAAACCGGTCTACTTTGAGATCAGTCACATGATACCACCACTAGCATTAAAAATTGTTAAATTAAAAATAAATTGGCATAAGTATCATGGCGTGGCTAATTTCAGAATAGAACAGTTCGCTACAATCTCACCAACCTAGGTACTTTAGCGGTTAACAACGTCGCTGGCAACGTACCTGAATTGTTCAGGTACTAAACTAAGCCAGCGACGTTGTTACTATATAATACAAAAGCAATTTTGATCTAAAGCCCTTCCTTATACTGATGGAACTGTTGATTTTCTTTCCTTTTTCGCTTGCATCCGTCCCGCTCACACACCGCACCCTCGCTATATTGCTGACCTAGCTACTACTACTAACCCAGATGTGCCAGTTCAAGTTGAATGTCACGATGCCGGGGGACGCACGCAGATACTTGTAATTTCTATTTGAAGACTGATATAAAAAATCGACGACGTGTATACTCACGATAGGGCTGGTCCACCAGTTCAAAGTCGCTCAGCGAGCTATGGAAAGAGCTATGCTCGGAATATCTCTGAAGGATAGGATTCGCAACGAATACATCCGACAGAGAACCAAAGTTATCGATATACATAGCTCTGTGCTGAAGTGGCAGTGGGCCGGCCATATCTCGCGAAGAACCGACGGCCGCTGGGGCAAACGTCTTCTTGAGTGGAGACCACGACTCGGTAAACGTAGTGTAGGACGCCCTCCGACCAGGTGGGATGACGACCTGCGAAAGACTGCAGGCAGATGCTGGATGCGTCAAGCCGAAGACAGGGCGCTATGGCGCTCATTGGGGGAGGCCTATGTCCAGCTGTGGACTAATATAGGCTGATGATGATGATGATGATGATAAAAAATCTAGTCTACGAATTTGCTCTGCTACTACATATAATTAGAGCTGGTTTTCAGGTGACATCGAAGCGGGAGGCGTCGAGGAGTTGCAGATCAGGATCGCAAACTAATAGCTAGAACCGCAAAGCTAACCCCACATTCACACATCTCTTTTATTAAAGTAGCGCATCCTTTTACTTACCCCGCTCGTCGTCTTCAATACTTTACATCCCGACGTCTTCCTTACTTCGGTACCGGCACACTAAACCACAAGTTTCACGCAAAGGACGCGACGCGGGTTTATATTTTATGGATAGCTTATTTTTAACAGCAATTTAATTTAACACTATTTTATTATTGTACTAGTTCAACAACAACACACAACTCTATTAATTTAAAAGATAACTGTCACTTTCAAAGTTACTAAAAAATTACACTTTACTTTTCAAGTTTTTAAAGACATATTTACATAACAGATATTTTGAAAATTATTGCTAGTTTTAGATTTGAGTCAAAAATACTTTACTTTTATTTATTACTAACTGGTGCTACACGATTATGTCGTATTTAGAGGCACGATTATGTCGTAATAGACACCTCTGTTCAGTTCGACGGCCAGGACATTAATAAGGGATATGAGAAGCACCGCTACTCCACGGGGTGCAGTGGGGTCCGGTGAGGAGAGGCGGGCGCGGCCGGCCTCCCGCCTCCCGCCAGGGGTCCACCCGGCCCATGAACCTCGCCTGCTTCACCATCATCACCACTAATGATCTAATCAAAATCCCGGGGAAAACCAGCTAGCTATAGGAACACTGCGCATGCCTCCAAGCCCTTTATCGAACCGTTTTTGGGACACATTACCGATCTGGGTGGGTATAGCCATGCGCGGTTCGCAGAAATCAAGGAACCTTTCCGAAAAGTACGTAGGGTAAGACGGCGTTATAAGGGCCTGGCGACGGACGCGTGACCGGCCGGCTCTCGTTTCGGAGTTGGACTGAGATTTGGCCAGGAGGCTTCAGGGGTCCTGCAGCCTCCCCGTCTGCTGTGTCAGTGTGTGCAGGTGCAACACCCCCTATACAAGCCTACCCCCCATCCCCGCAAAGACCTCTGTGTGCATTGCAGTGTATTCGCATGTAACTCCCATTAACAGTTGTGGTGAATCTTCTATGTGTGCGAGAACCATACAAAGCTCTTCTAGACCATACAGGCTCTATCGGAAAGTCTAGAATCGGCTGAACACTTGCAGGTGAGTACGATTAGTACTACGGAAATATATATCCATCTTGCTTCTTCAATCCATGCCCATAGACAGTGCTCGTTACGATGCATTTCCAATTAATAGGTACCGTTTGTTAATCGATTGCTTGCAAAGCTCTGTACCTTGGCGAGATTTTATAGAAGCGAAGATTATTTAGCGCTGTGCGATTTTAACAAAGGTACTCAAGAGCAAGAACTTTCAAGTACTCATGCCGTGAAGTATCAATAGCTTGCTACCTCACGGTCATCTTAACTTTTACTACTAAAGTCATTTAAAACGGGATATTTACCATGATTTGATTTTTGAGTTATCCAATATTTCGGCACAGTTGCATGCGCCATGATCACGGAGTAAATGACTTTAGTATTAATAACCATGATAGTTTCAAAAGTTTTAACTTTTACTAGTTCGTCAATTGATCCGTCTACAAGTTGACCGACTCATCAGAAACGTTGTTAATTTGGACAACATTTGCGATTCAAAGCTTAAATTAAAACATAATTTTTAATACTTAACAAAATGTTAAGTAACTTTTGCCTGGTTTTTTAACCAATTTAGCGTGTCCTCGTTCCATATCATAGGAAGTGGATTTTCAACGTTCTTAACAAAACGTTCTTAAGATTTTCTTGTCTAAGATAATCTAATAATATCCTAAAAAGTAAATACATAAGTATTTTACGGACTACCTGACAAAATCATTCAATTGCCTAAATTTTCCCGGAAAAATACATATTATAACATATTTAAAATTAAAAATTTTAAAGATGTTATAATATGTATTTTATATATACGATAGTAGCGGACTATGCTCTAATGTCTCTATCCGAATGCTTCTGGTTCATTTTATCTCCCACAACCTGTTTTCACCCGTCGCGTCACCCCAGGTATGTCTATCAGGCCTTCGTAAGTACAATTTATGCAAAACGGAGTGTGGGTGGCCTATTTTCAGCAGTGGATGTACGAGCTGATGATAATGTTCAATTTAACGACCAATGTGGCGTGATGGTCGAAGGTCCGCCTGCGACCTTGGAGGTTGCGAGTTCGATTGCCACCTGGGATCAAATGTTTGTACAATCTGCAAATAGGACGGCAAATGTGTGTGTCCAGCGGTATTAATTATAATTATTTGTTCCGGGTGTTCGGGATATTTTCTAAGTATTTCTTGCGTTTTTTGCATAACAAACCTTTGCATGAATCGAACTTAATTCCCAAATAATCCACAGTTACACAGGTACAGTTACAAATAACCAAAAAAACTTTAATATTTTATTAGATAGCTTGAGACAAAGCTTAGGTGACAGACTAACTATCTTTGAACTCATCTGCGAAAATCCTGAACTTTTGCAGCCCGGAAAATACCCTGTGTCATGATTTCAAAGGTTACTTAGCATATTTTAAAATCACAACACCTGAAAGAACTTGCCTTGCGATTGACAGTGTTGGTGATCATCATCAAGAGCAGATATTATAAGCCGGTCTGAATGTAAAGATGTTGTAACTTAGTGTCTATTAAATGATATAAGTAAACATTCCAAAATTAAACTGTCTTCGCTGCCTTACTGTAGACACCAGGAAAGCTATAATAATTAGGTATATAAATTAAATGAAGACTTGTACAACTTGACCTGTATTACTAGCAACATACATCTAAGGAATAAAATACTATTCTCTCTCCCGAATGAAGGTGACGACTATATATCTTTACATAGTATAAAATGAGGTCGCTTCCGCTGTCTGTTCACTTAGATCTTTTAAAATCTACTCCACGGATTTTAATATATAGCGATAGAAGAGAGGAAGTGTTATAAACATTAAAATAAATAACGTACTTTTTATGCATCCATTTTCATGCAAGCGAAGCCGCGGGGCATAGCTAGTGTATAAGAAATCTATATCATCCCTGCTGGTCAGAAAACGACTCCTACGACGTTGACATGAACAGTTAACACAAATTAACACACGCCGACGTAAATTGCTAGAAGAGAAAATTCCCTTGAAATTAATTCACTACGATATAAGCCCCGTAGCACCTCTACGCCCTAGCGTAGATATGAATGTCGTAGCACTTCATATTAAATCAAATATCAAACATCAAATTACCTCTAGACCTTATAGTACCTACTATAAGATCTAGAGGTGATTGGATGTTAGATTGACACTGAAAACAATAAAATAACGATAAACATAATCGAGAACCATTAACTTAAAAAAAAAACACTACGATAAGCCCCGTAGCACCTCTACGCCGTAGATATGAATGTGTAGCACTTCGTAGTAAATCAAACATCAAAGTGCTTTATCTCATTTAGAATTTATGATTTGATTATGAATTTATGATTATTTGGAATTTATTAGGTTTAGTAGCAGTCAACACAATTATGTTACGATAAACGTAATCGAGAACCATTGAAGAGAAGAAAAGTAATCGTAAGATAATTCGCACAGCCCATATACTTAGCATTTGGGCCTCTGGGACACGTCACAAAATTGAAACAACATAAGTAAGATTGGGAAATAAAATAATCACATTGATTTCTTGTTCATATCAATCTTAATTGATATTATAGTATATTAGGTAAAGTAAAGAAGCGAACAAGAAATCTTACCTTGTTTGTTGTTAATTTTCGAATTGGATAGATGGAGTGATTCAAGAGGAAGGTTTATAATTTATTTGACACGTAGATTTGCATGCGGGTGAAGCCGCGAGGCGCAGCTAGTATGGCATATATGACTACAGTTGAAGTTGAAGTTTACCGTCTGAGATTATTCCTAAGAATACGGTATTGCATCATAAGCATTTAATGTGCTAAAAACGATACTATAGATTAATAATATTAGTGTGATAACCTGATAGAGATACTAGACAATTTAAAAGACTGTAGGTCTTTAAAGTATACAGGGTGGCTTTATGAGATGAGAGTGGATGGCCAAATGCCAAAAGATTAAACACAAGAAACCGGTATTTTTAATCTACGATATATAAATCGTCCTATGTATTTTCTACCCTGCCTACTTGCTAGTAGATCGCCTAGCTTGCGTTAGCGATTTTTGGTATTCAGATGTAACCAAAGTAAATTTGCCTTATTAATTAGCCAATCTCAAAAGTAATAATAATATGATAAGAAAAAAACGTAGCGGCGCACCATGTGCGTAGCATATTATGACAGTGCACAAGTGTGCATTCTCTATTCCCTCGTTTAAGACTCCGAGCTGCTTGTGTGTTTCATTTGTTATTACATGTGTATTTAGGCCAACATTGTTACTAGGATATTTAAGCACAAAAATGTTATCACAGTAATATTATAAATGCAAAAGTTTGGATGCTTATATAGTTTTATTTTTGTGCCTTCTTCACCCCAAAACTAAGGAACGGATCGGTCTGAAATTTTGCATAAATAATAATTCTGGACAATCCACACAGCATCATCCAGACCCAAGATAAGCAGACCTTGTGTTATGGGTACTAGATGACTGATATACATAATACCATACATACATGGATTAATATTTTGATGATACGTACTCGTAGCTAACGACCAGAATACCCGTAATAAATATCTGAAGATCGTACACACAAATATCCCAAAGCGTGAATCGAACCCGCAATCTACTGCGATGCAGGCAGACCTTCGGTCACCGCGCCACAGAAGTTGTCAAAATAGATGAAGTTTTAAGCCTTGAATCAAACATAGGCTACTTTTTATCCCATAGAACAAAAATTACTTTGATATAAAAAGATTACGATATCCTGATTCAAGATTAAAATAAAAATAAAATATTGCATAAAAGGTACATGACTTATTTAGGGCTTTCATTGCCAATATAAGTTTCTAGCGGACCTTCCCGGCTTCGCACGGTTTTAGTACGGATCCCTAACTTTTTGAAAATATTATATAGCCTATGTTCACCGTGGATAGTGTAGCTTCCCAACGGTGAAATAATTTTTCAAATCGGTCCAGTAGTTCCAGAGTTTTTATTATGTTTTCATACTCATACTAATATTTCCTCTTTATAATATTAGTACAGATTCCGAGAATAACTTGTGGTTTGGTAGTGAGTGGAATTACCCATTATACGAGAACGCAGACAGACCTCTATGTAAGTAACTATATTCTGATTAAAAAACCAAGATATTTTTTGTACACAAATGGGTAATAAAAAACCCAAGGAATATTGTTGAAAAATATTTAACGAGCATAGTACCTTTACAGATTTTCTTATAATCTCTTATAATCTCGTGCACAAAGTGTGAAAAATCTTTCATGAACTTTGAATCCTTTTTACAACGGACAGTATTATCTGCCGCACGTTTGGGCAAAGAGGGCGCATGTGCCAACTCACCCCAGCCTCCCCAAATTTCTTCCTCGACTTTGAGACCCCAAATGGGGCCGATTTTCCTGAACCAACCCGAACATTGCCGAGCGGGTATTGATTCGACAGAACCCGTGTGCGCGTAGATGTACAATTTGTCAGGTGATTGTACTTTGCTACCTTAAACTATTAATGGTAATGTTATGGATTTCCCACGCACGCGCAATATAAGATTTGAATTGTTTATGAGAGTGGAGTTTACAAGAATTAAATACATTATATTAAATTATATATTTCAGACTTCTATCCATATCCATCATCATCATCATCAGCCTATAGCAGTCCACTGCTGGACATAGGCCTCCCGCAATGAGCACCTTCACTACGTTTACAGTCCACATCCAACTATGTAGTAGAGGAGACCGGGGCAAAATTGAATACTTAAGAGAAAAAACGTCATAAAATGAAAATTACACTGTTTATTAAAAATCTCTTACAGCAAAACCAACACGTATAGTTTTAATAAACATAATTATAATCTTTTATGGCGCTAAATCACATAGCTTTTTGGTAAATAGGAATTATATGGCTTATGTCAAAAATCCCTTCTTGCCCCATGACCGGGGCAAAATTGGAAACGCTATGGGGCATAATGAGCACACATTTAGATCTCACGTTCACATATGTGCTTCTTCATTGTCATCGTCCACACCTGCGCAGGAATTATACGCCCACTCTTGGCACACGCTAAAAATAACCCATCTTTTAGTGGCTGTGAATATACATAATTACATTATGTAAGTGCACCCAAAATATATTCTAGGACAATAATTTTGATAAATCTATTTTATCATGTGCAGAAGACGAAAGCTGTGGCAAAAACTCAGTGCTCATTAGTACCGCAGCTGAAGAATCAGCAGAAACATCTTTTTCTTCTGGAATGGATGGTTCATCTTGGGTTGCTTCCGATATAGCCTGTGTTGAATGAGTGGGCCGACACAGGGGCAAAACGAGATACTATCCCATTATGCCCCAACCTTTTTGCCCCATCAGATACATTTTGTAAAAGTAACAAAAGTTATTTCTTACTACTATTTAATTATTCGCTGAAAACGCAATCTAAATTCGTTGTTTAACACTACTGCAGCCAGTATGTGGTAAAATATTACAATAGCATTCATACTTACCGTGGCGCCCATCAATTCAAAACAGAAAACTGCGTAAAAATTCTCCAAAAAACAGTTTTTTGTCTCCTCGCAACCAAAACACGCAGAAACATGCACGCGCCTCTCTGACTGGTATGACGCGACAGAACATCGGGCAAATGGCGCTGTGTTAGGCTTTGTTGTGTTCACCAGTCACGCATACAAGCCGACTTTCCGTCCAACCCCGAGCATAGTTTTGCCCCGGTCTCCCCTACATAATATTAATAATTAAAAAGTCACGGAAATCTACAAAAAAGAAAAAAATATATAATTAAAAAGAACAACACAATAATCAAAACAAAGAAAAAAATATAATAATATTTTGGCGATGTTGAACCATACATTAATATAATAAGTAAAAGCGAGCATCCTGAAAGAGTAATATAGATGCAGTCAAAACTATTCGCGAACACGCTTAGAATGCTGTTGACAATATTAAATATACTTTACTGTCATAATCTGATATAGGACGGTGGACTGATATGACCGGGGAGAAGTCAGGCGCAAGACCACCGGCATAAGATTAATGTGCTTTGCAAGGCACGGGGGCTACAGCCTAACCTAACTCCGAGTTGACCATGAATTTGGGCCAAAATTTTTTTTGGCGATAAAGCCGCCCTGTATACTTTCTACATATATTCAAGTATCTGTACATTATATATTCTGTTTCTATTTGTATATGTATAATTATTGTGTACTAGCGGACCTTCCCGGCTCCGCACGGTTTTAGTACGGATACCTAACTTTTTTGAAAACATAATATAGCCTATGTTCACCGGGGATAGTGTAGCTTCCCAACGATGAAAGAATTTTTCAAATCAGTCCATTAGTTTCGGAGCCTATTCATTACAAACAAAAAATCAAACTTATCCTCTTTATAATATTAGTATAGATTCCCTTTATATTTCCTATATTCAAGTATTTAGTAAGTATTTATTTCTGTATTGTTTTCTGTTTTTGTGGTATAATAAAGTGTTTTTTTATTTATCTATCTTGCTGCAAATAAAACTTATATGTAGATGATTAAAAATAATGTTATAAAATAACAATCCAAGTTTTCTTGCCATAACCGTTGTACTACAGGATGTTTGGTATTGGGAACTACATATTTTTTTAGAGACTATCAAAATAAACTTTTAAATTACTAGAAGTACTCGTTTCTACCCGCGTTTTCTCACGCTTTGTTTCTATAGAAACGTTTCAATGTTAGTTGTTAGTTTAAGGCTAAATTATTATATTTTATTCCATTGGGATAAAAGGTAGTTTAATTATTCCGGGCCTGGTACTACCTGTATGCAAAATTTCAGGCCGATCCGTTTAGTAATTTTGCGTGAATGAGTAACAAATATCCACACATGCATACATATAAACTTTCGCATTTATAATATTAGTATTATTTTCTATTCAATTATTTGACTTGACACATGGCAGAAGAGTGTCCAACCAGACACAATGGAAATGAACGGAGAATCATGATCAGTAAAAATATTAATTTACAATTATTTACATCACTTGACGCTGGCAGAAAAGTGTCCAACCAGACACAGTTGCCATGAACAAAGAATCAACATCATCAGTAAAAAACTGTAATTTTGATATTATAAACAGTTACTTAATTTTTTATTAGGACTCGCTAGTATTTCGTACAGAACGAAGGATACTACAATTTTTAATTTGTATAGGTAGAGGGTATTCAAAACGGAATACAATAAAACATGAGCAAAAGTAACAGATGAGAAAAGTATTTTTTTTTTAAATTTAATACAACATTATGCCGGTTATTTGCCATCAAAAAGCCTTCGGCCGCGTAGGATACCGGGAGGTTCGTAACCAGTTGCGGTAGAAGAAAACGTCTTCTTTTTACGATACTATTTACTAAGCAATAAGTTTTTTTCCTTACACGATACTGGTTTCGACAAAATAAATTCGTAATAAAGTAAATTATTTGGCGGTACTTTATTGTCTTCATGCGTAACCTTTGAATATATCCTCATAAATGATAACAGAATGATAACAAAAATAACGAACCTAAATGTTGTTATTGCAGGCGAATGGTTATTTCGAACGATGCAGCAATCGATGCGTTGGTGTAGTTGAATGACTCACCGAGTAAAGCTTCCGCGCCTCAGGTAGCAGATGTTCAAATCCTCACCGGATCAATTTTTGCATATTTATTTTTTTGTTTCAATTGAAATGGTGGAACTAATGAAATATCCCAATTCAATTAATGAATAATCCAATTTGTGAACCGGTGCTATCCGTTGAGGATATCCTTCGTGAGGAGACTGGCTGTAGAATTACTTTTGTTCTCTCACTACGTTGTATAATAATAGTAGGATAAAATATAGTAGTGAAATGTCTATAAGTTTTCCGCGAGTAACTTAGAAATAAGAAAGTATGCAAAATTTTAAAGCTGTGAGTTTTGCAACTAGCAGAATTTGAACAATAAATTTAATACGTGCGATTATATTTATTACTATAATAGTAGGTTTTTATTATAACATAGACTAGACTACGTTTGTTGATGTCGTTATACCTAGATTTATAATAATTGGGTAAAGAATTTACAAAAAATTATAGGAACGCACAATAATCGATTTTGTGTACTCGTTGTCAGTAGAATAGAAAAAGAAATTAAACTAAGAAACAAAATATTTGGGCTCGTCCGGGATTTGAACCCGGGACCTCTCGCACCCGAAGCGAGAATCATACCCCTAGACCAACGAGCCATACGTATTGAGGTTCAATTTATTGCTCGCTTTCGTCCTTTAGTCGTAAAAAAGAGGCAATTAGACGCTTTAAAAGCATCGCAATAAATTTGGTGTTTAGATTAAAAGTGTACTTAGAGACTGTTGAACTGATGCAGCTATACAGAAATCTTTGAATAAATGTATCGATTATAGGACGTCCTATTTCATTCTATTATACTAATTTTATGAGTTTATGGATCAGATAAAAAAGAACCTGCGTTATAATTTCAAAACTTTTTTAAATACTTTTTTACAATCACGGTCATTGATAGGGTAACCTGTTAGGAGGCTTTTAAAGTCTATTACTTATTATGCATGAGTATTATGACATAGATTAGTATATTTCGATATTAGTGTCGAAATAGATAGCTTTTTGAAATAAAACAACAAATATACTATAATATTGAACTATATATAATATAGAATCAAAACTTTAATTCGTCCACTAAAGTCATTTAAAACGGGATATTTACCATGATTTGATTTTTGAGTTATCCAATGTTATTCCGTGATCATGGCGCATGAAACTGTGCCGAAATATTGGATAACTCAAAAATCAAATCATGGTTTTAAATGACTTTAGTGTTGATAACCATGATAGTTTTATTATAATTCGTCCACTTATTTATTTGTTGTTTGGTATATGCACGACTCCAATCCAACAAAGGGCAAGTGCGAGTCGAACTCGCACACCGGGTTCCGTACCACTATCTATAAAAACGGCAAAAAAATCATGTCGGTTATGGGAGCCTGCCGTATGCCGTACAAAAAATATCTGTCTTATTTATTTATTTTTAAAGTGAATAACTAAATATTCTGTGAATATTTGTGAGATCATTGCAGGCGAATCGCTATTTCGACAAGCGCTGCAATCGATCCGTTGGTGTAGTTGGATAACACACCAAGCAGAGCTTCCGCGCCAGACAGGGCTGGTTCAAATCCTTCAGAACTCTTGTTTTTGCATTTATATTTTTTGGTTTTACTTGAAATGTAGGAACCACGAAGGTACTTATGAAGGCTATCGCTGACATTGGTCAATAAATAGAAGTCACAGATGCCAAACTGTCAAAATAAGCATAATCTTGTTCAAACATACAAAAATAATCTTACCAAAAGAGTTGCAGGAACAGATGACTGAAATACTCAATAACAATAGATTACATCGATCGATAGATATTTTTTATAATATACACGATAACGACCAGACCGCCCGCAACAAATATCTGCAGATAATACACACAATTGTCCCGAGGCGGGAATCGAACCCGCAACATCCTGTCGCAGCGTCGCTGACCTTCGCCCACCGCGCCACAGAAGTCGTCATATACCTAAGGTGAAGCTTTCATTAATTCAAGACTTATTCGACTAACTGGCGTAGTAGAAAGCTCGTGAGCTTTTCAGTGCCAACTAGGTTCTCGAAGATCTGGCTCGCAGCCAGGCTTGTAGTCCGCGTTTCACTTTCAAGCAATGCCTTTCACTGTCACCCCGTTGCATTGTTGATCGAAGCACCCCTTGCTTACTTTTTAAGTAGGTGAATTTAGAAGTTGAAAGCGGGTGGTCTGAGCAAGTAGGGTCTTTGGGACCTTTCACTCATGCATCTTGATTTGTACATTTTAGGCTACTTTTATTTTAGTAAAAAAAATATATACTAAAATTAAAGCATATATGTCTGTCTATAATTAACTACGAAACTAGCTATGTAAAAAAGTTCTTAAGCTCTTAAGGGAAGCTCAAGTCAAAAATATGGTTGAATGGGTAAAAACTTTGCAAGGAACAACAACAACAAACGACATTATCATAGCATCAGCAGCCCTCTTTCATACACATCATCATCATTATCATCATCATCATCAGCCTATATTAGTCCACTGCTGGACATAGGCCTCCCCCAATGAGCGCCTTAGCGCCCTGTCTTCGGCTTGACGCCATCCAGCATCTACCCTCAGTCTTTCGCAGGTCATCATCCTACCTGGTCGGAGGGCGTCCTACACTACGTTTACCGAGTCGTGGTCTCAACACGCTTGCCCCAGCGGCCGTCGGTTCTTCGCATGATATGGCCAGCCCACTGCCACTTCAGCTTGCTAATTCTCTCTTTCATACAGACTGCTCTTCAATCTCCGTGGTTGCCAACCAATCGCAGACTTTCAAACACTCTATACACTTATTTTATGCTTGTTTGCTTGGTGTAGACGGAATACCAGTGTTGGGCAGGTAGGAGATGGAATTTATTGCTGTCTCAAGCAGAGTAAGTATTTGTATGTATATGTATGTATGTATATATATGATAAATGAACTCCCAGTACATTACAATATCCGCTAAAATAAGTTTTATAAGTAGCCTTCCGTTTTCTTCCCATGAGTTGTTAAATACATTCAGAAATCAAGAATGTTTATTTTTTTAGGCTTAGAAAATAAACTCATAGACAAAACAGATATTAGAACTAATATTAACAATTGAAACAGTTGAACTAATTAAGACTTGCAAACAATATAGACATAAATAATCCATTTTTTATATAATATTTTTATATATAATATATACATACATAACCCATTTTGTATTGTCAATGGACCTTAGCTGGCCAGGCAAAATACTTACAAGCTCTCGGGTCACCAGTCGTTAGGATTATCTATAGATAACGGTAAAGACACGTGAATAATAAATAATGCTGGACAATCCACACAGCATCATCTAGCCCCAAGCTAAGCAGAGCTTGTGTTATGGGTACTAGATGACTGATATACATAATACAATACATTACATAGATAGGTATTTTTTATTATACATAGAAAACGACCAGAACACCCGGAACAAATATCTGCAGATCGTACACACAATTGTTCCGAGGCGGGAATCGAACCCGCAACCTCCTGGTCGCAGGCGTCCACCGCGCCACATCGGTCGTCAAAAGTCGAATGAACTCTGTTAGTGGATATCTAAATCTTACATACACCGAATACATAACTTCAGATCTAGCTAGACTTGTGTCACCCTATACAATCTCGCAATATAATTAAGCTCCCCAAATTGAAACCATTTGGGCATGCCATTCCAGCCCCCTGAATCTGCCGGTGAAGTGCTTGTTAGCTGATGCCAAATTAATACTGTTGCCAACATGCACATATTAAAGCACGGAATGGACATTCGTTTTGAAAATAATTATGTTCTTGGTTTAAAGGACCATAGAAAGGATTTTAAAGCATTGTTTGTGGTGTAATAAGACGTCGGATAATTATTATATCTATCATTTTATTCAAAAGTGGCGCATTTATTTATCTGTTTAGTACTAAAACTAATTAATTGCACCGTCATACATGACAATTTTTCGAATGCAGGGGAAACAAAAAATATATATAAAGTGGCCTAGTTTGTAAGCTACCTATTAATAAGTCAGATCTTAACCTACTTTAAATTATAATAACTGATTCTAAAGACCGATTAAAATAAGTGATAAAAACATAATTTTAGGGTTCTAGGTGTCCGCGAAATTCTAGTGTGAGGAATATAAATTGAATTAAAGAACAAATATACAATTTTGATATCATTTTTACGTTCTGTAAATATGTAATAAAAACTAAATACATTTTTGTAACGATTTTTTGCGCCATAAGTTATTTGAGCGGATGCTGGGCGTAGGTTCTTTTACAATGTCTTGGATTTTTTAATCAAATCAAATTGTTTATTTCTTTAAATTTCATTGGTATGGGATTCTCTTTTAAGTAATATAATACCTGCTCTAGAGGGTTTCTATGTAGTGTATGTCATTATCTGTATGTATGATTTAAAAATGTGACAAGGCCCACTCTTCGATCAGCAGCCGACCCAGACAAAACTAAAAGCTAAATATTGTTCTTATTTAGAAATATTACTACTGACCATGTAAATCTATCATCTTAAAATTCGTAAATCTATTATTTCTTTTTCTATTATTTCTGTTTTTCTCTTGTGTTCCACCTGGTTGTTTTGTAGAAAATATAAATATTGGGTTTTAAAGTTGTGATTTTTTCTTAGCTTTCCACAAATAGCACACCTTTTAATATTTCTTAATACTTTTAAAATAAAATAGGTAGTTCAAATTAGCATTTTCTAAGGTTTGATAGCTTCCTTTAATAAGTAGAACCTTCGAAATCTATCAAGCACACGACTACGAATAGGAAATGAGCCGTATTTAAAGGCAAATAAGTTAAGTAGACTTGTTAGTTATACTTGCCACATCCATCTAACCATGGTCCTTGGATACTCAGTCCTTTGTGATTTTGAGCTCTTTGATGTCCAATGTCCATGTCCACCCATAGTCTGTATTTGCAATATGGCCGGCTCCTTACAGGAGGGTACTTTGAAATGTTCAATTAATATTTGCACGTGCAAATACGCGCATGAGTATACCTAAACATGATACCTATAGAGCATGCATGGGGTGATTTAGGGGTGCACAGATGAAAGGATTCATTTAGGCATGGACGTATAAGGTCGTGGCATACATAGGCCGCTCTGCTCAAGTATTTCTTCCGCACAGCTGGTCAATTTAGTATTCATGATTGTAATCCTCATACCTACTATTTTCGTCGTTGGTTAATTTTTTGTTGTTTTTTGTTTATCAAAAACCCTACGCTGCTGGCTGCTATTTTATGACGTTACTGTAAAAGTTATCTTAAGATTACAATTAAATCCAAATAAATGCTCATACCGACGGCCGCCGCCGGGGCAAACATGTCATGCATGGACAAACGACTCGGTAAACGGACGCCCTCCGACCAGGTGGGATCACGACCTACGAAAGACTGCAGGTAGATGCAGGATGCGGCAAGCTGAAGACAGGGCGCTATGGCGCTCATTGAGGAAGGCCTATGTCCAGTAGCGGACTGTTATAGGCTGATGATGATGATAATGAAATGCTCAATTCTGTGCAGTGCGGTAGTCTAGTGGTATTGGATGAATGTGCTACGTCTCTTAGTAATCAAAAGCTTCGATATACATATACCCAGAACTTCAATATACATATAGAGGTATTCTACATCCCAATCAAATAGACAGAGACGCGTGTTGATATTTTCAATTCGCCACGTGCACCCTGCAAGTGGGGAATTGAAAATATCCATTAAAATTTCCTTTCAAACCATGAGATTACGTTCACATGGCTGCCGTTGCGAAAGCTGAATTTGTTAACAAGGTATGTGATATTCCTTGTAAAAAGATAATTAGGCTATCCAAAAAAATAATAATAGGAGAACAGTATTTGTTCATAATTATTTTGGATTTTTAGTGAAAGGCTTAGTTGCCTATAAAAATCTGTTTGCCCAAAACCATGAAAATCAGTCAAGCTGTTCTCAAGTTATAAGTCTTTGAACTAACCCGACTTTGTTTTATATACATATAGGTAATACTCGTATATACAGATATCTTACCAAAATCCCGTATATCCGATTAAATGCAATTTTCTCCATACAAAAATGTCTATATTGACTTGATGATACCCCTTATAATCCAGTGAATATAAACATTTTTATATATTTTATATACAATATAAACATATATGTATATACGATTTTTGATGGCGTTTTTGAATAATATACCTACCGATATATTCAAATACCTATAACTGATCAAATAATCTAGATCGGCACATCGTTTTCATATTTAGATCAACTCCAAATAGGCTTGAAACCAGCCCGTCTTTACCAATGGTCTCAAACAATCAATAATTCTGTCTGGGATCACCCCACTAGAGACAAAGCAATAACTCATTTCCTCACCCGGACAAACGTGTACAATGTTACGATGAATGTTTTGATTTGACTCAATTCGCTAGCTACGTAATACTGTATCTCTGTAGGTCTCTTCTTATGTCATTCAAACAATCCTGTCCTACTAATATTATAAACGAAAGTTTGCAAGGATGTATGTTTATTAATCTTTCACGCAAAAAAGACTGAATGGATTTTGATGAAAATTCACAGTAATATAGCTTACATATCAGAATAACACATAGGCATATTCGTAAAGATATAATGTATATCCAAAATATCTACCACCACGCGGTTTAACCCGCGAGGTGCAGCTAAAGTAATAGAGTTTCATAAAAAATCCATTCAGTCGTTTTTGAGTGAAAGAGCAACAAACATACTTACATACATCCTAACAAACATTCGCTTTTATAATATTAGTAGGATTATTAGATATTTATAATAATTGTCATCTTATTTCGAAATACTATTACTCCGTTGACGAATTTTTCATTGACAATACTCTAAATTAATTAGTGACATACCTACCTTCCTTATTAATTACATTAATTTGATTATTGTGAATAATATTGTATAAATTCTTGGATTACTACGTTACCAACCTATAAATACTACTATTTACTATTTTAACTACTATTTATAAATAAATTGCTGCGCCCTTACAGGGTACATGTACCTACCTCTAAGCTAATAAAACCTGAGCTAATGTTAAAGTAAAGTAAAGTAAAGTAAAAAATCATTTATTTCTTTAGGCTTACAAAATAAGCACTTAGACAAGTCATATTTTATACATGTTATGTGACAATGTATGTGTATGCAAGAAATAAATAAATATGAATATGAATATACATATTATGAAATATTTAATATTTTTAATGCGTTCACAACGCTATTTATATCTTTAGAATAGGACACTAAAAATATTCGTGTCTTCTAGTTTCTTTTTCAGTCCCTACCTCCGAAGACACGTATTAAAAATAGGTCTATCTAATGTATAATAGGTCTATTTAATGCGGCCAAACTGAGCCGAAGGTTCAATTATAATTAAATTTTTGCGCGAACAAAAATGGGGGCGGCTCCAAAATGACTGGCTTTCAAAGTCGGCGTTAAACGAAGTAAGTTTGGGATCCTCTGTGACTAGACTTATATATTAATAAAATCATTAATAATGCATATAGATAAAATTTCACTGAAATACTATACATATGTCTACATATGTCTTGTTAGATTGGCCGGCGCAGTCCCCAGATCTGAACCCTATCGAGCATCTTTGGGGTATTATGAAGCGCAAAGTCAAACAGCATAGCATTACATCCAAAACAGCGCTAAAAAATGCTTTATTTCAAGAGTGGGACGCCATAAGTGCAGCCGAATGTAAAAATCTTGTAAACAGCATGCCCCAAAGAATTGCTGCTGTGATCAATGCGAAGGGCGGGCCAACTAAATATTAGTGATTTATAAAATTTTATGTTAATATAGTAATTTGGAAAACAAATTAGTTTTATCCACCTTAAACACGAAAAAGTCAATAAATTTTAGGGTGCTTTATACTTTTGGCCAAGGCTGTATATGAATGAAAGAAGAAAAAATTTTTATTGAGTGTCCCACCACGCGCTTATGGGTGTTAATTTTATTGTAACACGATGTCAAATCTTATCACTACTCTGGATGTCCGTTAAAACATAAACATACTGTCAAATATGAATTGACATAAAGTCAATGTCATATCAACCTAGAGTTGTTGTTGGCTGTACCTACACGAAAACAAATCATAAACTTTGATTATGGTTTTCTGAGTAGGCCCCTTGACCTACACACTAATTTATTGATAAAACACTGGAGATTAAGTCCATGTCATTTATTTTCAGAAATAATTGTTATATTTCCACTTACAATATTACATGAAAGTTAATATAGGAACCTACTTTGAAATACAATAATGCAAGGAAGTAGTTGAGAATATTTTTGTCATCGGGTCGGTATAGTATTTAGACATTTGTCTGAAAAAATGTTCACACTACACACAGATCTCAAAAATCTTTGGGAGATTACAATTACGAACACAAGGTACCTTTAAGAAAAATACTGTAAAAATTCAGTGTATTGCCTAATTATAAAAATATACTTTCAATTTAGCTTAATAGATAATATAGTACAAGTTTCAATTTAATATACTCAACTTGAACACCAAATGAGAAAGACTAGATTAAAATATATAACTTAAGAGCCCTTAAACAGTTAACACTTTGACTGCGGTTTTTTTTCGACGACTGCGATCTTTTTTTTTTCCTTAAAAATTCGTGCTGCCGCTCTACACAGTGGTTGTGTTGCGACGCACATGCGTTTCGTTCGAAAAATATTACAGCTCTGCTGAGTCACAAAGATCTGTATTTTCTTAGCCGCTGCGCTAGTGTGGATTTTCGCAGATTAGTCACTTGTAGAAAACTCATACCGTGCGTTTTCAGCACTCAAAGTGTTAAATGATACATATAATATCTGTTAATATTAAGACCTGAATTGAAATTGGCAAAGATTATAGCTACCAAAAAAGATTCATAGAAGAAGCTCGATATGGCGGCAATAAATCTTATCATAATACCTTGTAAAATATATGTACAAAAGCGTATTCAACGGTAATAATAAAATCGATTTTAAGGAGTATTAATCAACTTCAAATATCAACATCAAAATGTTCCAGAGTATACTATTATTTTAAAAAATCTTATGTGAAGTTCACTTTACATAAAGTGAACTTCACATAATATTTTTACTCGTATGTACGAGTATAATTATTTTACGTAATTAGCATTTCAACAAGTATTAAGTACGATATATGAAAACCTATTCGCTTTGGTCATTATAGTGTACTCTGTGGATTCAACTTCAGATTGTGCCTTAGGCAGTTGTCTCACCGGGAACGATTACGACGTATGAAAATCTATTCGCTTTGTTCATTGTAGTGTACTCTGTAGATTTAACTTCAGATTGTGACTTAGGCTTGATCATGGTTTGCTACGACGGTGACTGTTATTAATCATCTATGCAAACCAAGACCAGCCAAAAATAGACGGTAGTCAAAAGCTGCTCTGTAAAGTCTGATAGGACCTTATTGAACTAAGTATTACAAATAATACTGCCTGTATAATCTCTATCCCACCGAGAAGGTAGCAGATCTATTTTTTAACCAGAGAAACCTTGCTTTAGCTTAATCTACGATGAAAATTATGGGGAGAAGCTCTACAATTAAATTTCAACCCCAACGCAAGGGGGCATCAGGTGGTCGCATGGAGGTTCACCTGGATTTAGCAGTGTCCACTCCACTAAGGCTCCCGTCAGAGTCTGTACCGTATAGTGCCAAGAGGTTTTGCCTGTCATGCAAACTGTCTTTATAGGTCATGCTCTGAAGAAGAGAAAAGATGGAGAACATCCTCTTGTTCACCCTCCGGTTTAACGGAAAACTATGACCTTTCGTAAGATGCTTGCTTAGGTTTTTTATTTCAAATGGCATTTGTTTTAATAGATTTGATATGAGAAAAGCCACTATGGAAATCGAAGTACTTGATTTCTAATACTATCCCGAAAAAAACGAATTTTTGGTGCAAATTCAGCAAATTAGTAAGCCAATAATTGTCTGCCACAGCCACTAATGTAAGAAAATTTACTTCTGAAACTGATGCTGTGTGAATATTATCAGAAACTACCATGGCCTAGAATTTATTATCCTACTAATATTATAACCGCAAAAGTTGGTGAGGATGTATGTATGTAAGTATGTTTGTTGCTCTTTCACGCAAAAACTACTGAATGGATTTTGACGAAACTTCACAATAATATAAAAGTGCATAACCAAAAAAAGTCAATAATTTTCAATTGTTATTTCTATTTCACCTTCTGATTATTGCCCCCTCTTTCTGCCTCCCTGTCTAGACAGTTCAACGAACGAGCCCTACACAGATTCTCCAAGGACAGATGCACTCACGATTGTTTGAGATAAAAAATTAATTACTTTATTGTATAGGCCAAATATTTATGTTTATTTATTATATTTAGTGAAACACGTTACTGCGCTCCAAAACGCAAATAGCCACCAAACTCAGGTGGGACTGGGCTGGACATGTGTGCCGTATGTCAAACCAGCAGTGGGCGAAGATCGGCCACGTGGAAGGCCTAGGCGGCGATGTCAAAGTCAATAGCATTTATTTCTTTAGGCTTACAAAATAAGCACTTAGACAAGTCCAATTTTATACTATTCATTATTATAAAATTTTAATTTTAACATTATTTTAATTTTAACTTCATTTTTTTTTGTCCACTAGTGGAAGAAGTGAAAAAGAAACCACTAGTATGTTCTACGTAGTCTAGTATTATCTAACTTATGTGTGTATGGAAGAATGAGCTCGACCTGTTGAATAAAGAGTGGGCCCTACAGTGGGACGCTTCGGGCTAATATAATAAAAATAATAATTTATTAGTATGGGGCAATCTTTGGAAATATAAACTGACCCGATTTTGAACATTATTTTAGTTGGTTTTAGAAAATTAAATTTTTTCTGAGTTTCATATGCCATGTTCTAATCTGTTTCTATTATTTGATTGTAAATTTTTTGTTCATAGATTTTTACTAATTTGAGACAGTGGGACGCGACGACGACGACGCGACGAGACGTCGCGATGACTTCTCGATACTTTCGCCATAGCTATCTTTAACTCAGAGGGGCTCTATTATTAAAGCTATGAGGCGTTTTCTAAGCAAAAAACAGTTACGAGTGCGAGTTGGACTCACGCAGGTAGGGTACCATTATCTATAAAAGCGGCAAAAGGATCATGTCGGTTGTACGGAGCCCCGCTCAAATATATTTTTTGTTTAATTTTTTTTCTTAAAGTGACAAAATATTCTGCGAATATTTCAAGCATCTACCTTTTGCCGTTAACAATATCGAGCAAACACTAGCTAATAAATCACGTTTGATGTAGGGGGCCTCCTTCTAAATCTCTCTCATTGTTTCTTACATAAAGTTATTATAAGTTCCATAATGTTAAATATGTATAGTTCGAACGGCCACCAAATCAAAGTGACATAGATAGTGTTTAGTTAAAATTATAATTATTTCAAAATAATTTCGCACGCACAAAACCCTTAGCCTCTGTGTTATTCTAGAATCTAAACTAACATACCAAATATCATGTAAATAAATTAAGTAGTTACAAAGATACGTGGTAACACACATTCACACAGACTTTCACATTTATTTATTACTAGCTGTGTAACGCAGCTTCGCCCGCGTGTAAATCTATGTTTCAAATTATTTATAAACACCTCTTGAATCACTCTATCTATTAAAAAAACCGCATCAAAATCCGTTACGTAGTCATACATAGGTACAGACAGACAGCGGGAAGCGATTTTGTTTTATACTATTGTAGTGATATCAGTTAGGATTGGATTAAGTTATTGAAATCTGAGTCGACCCCAAAGTTCAAGCGTTTATCGAAGACCAGCAATCAAGAAGAAAGAAGGCTTTGGGATTGCGAAGACAGTCTCAGGATCCCCGTTCCCATCCGGCACCCTGTCTCCGTTTTCGCAATACCACTGTCTATAAACAACAGCATCGAAGAAGCTGAAAAGAAATGACCAGTTTCTATACTATCTATCAGAATGTAAAAATAAGAACCAAGGGAAAACGAAAAGTTTGTAAAAGTTTCGTCGTCGATCAAGACGTATGAGTTAAACGATTTTTAACCAAAGAGGACCCGATTATTGTTTCCTTTATAGTTTTTAATGTATGATTGTTACGTAATATTATTGCCAATTAATACTCGATTTTGCTGATGCTCTTACTATACTATTCAAAAATGTGGATTAGGATAATTACCAAACAGAAATTCTAGTAGGAGGCATCATCATCATTTTACAAAAGTAATGTATAATTTCGATAGTTTGACATTATTATCGAATTCACTCACTTTGGTATTATGGCGTTAGTATTCATTCTAGCGCCTTAATACATATAAAACAAAGTCGCTTCCCGCTGTCTGTCTTTCCCTATATATGTATGTTTAGATCAACCTACAAGCACACAGATACCCCTGTCTGGTAGAGATTGATCTTGAACGATAAGACCGCCACTTGTAATTATTTTTAAGTTGTTACTGTACATAGTTTCCTATTTAAAGTGCAATAAAGAATTTTCCATCTTCTATCTAGATCTTTAAAACAGGATTTTGATGCGGATTTTTTTAAGGAAAGAGTGATTCAAGAGGAAGTTTTATACCTAAACCATTCCATTTCCAGGCGGGCGAAACCGCGGGGCGCAGCTAGTATGTGTATAAAAACTGTATCCGTTGTTGCGTGACCCTAACCATCTGTATATTCGATAAAGGTAATTGGATTCGTCGATAATTTTATCACTAACATAACGTTAATAAAAAAACGTTGTTTCTCACGTCACGCAGCCTCACTTCACGTACCGGATGGTTATTTAAATTTCTGGATCTGGATAACAATAGAGTTGAGGCTACGTTTATGTAGAAAAATGCGAGCGAAGCTGTGGGCAGAGACTAGTTGATAAATAATACGTGTCAGCGCCATCTAGAAAAATAAAAGGTAACTATATATCCAGCCAGCTGCAACTTGCATCTTTCAACTTTCAACACCTCTGTAGTTAAGAACTACCCTCGGCTGGTTTCAACAAGTGGACAAACGCGCCATCTATTATTACTGTCGGCAAACCAAATGGGTTGTCATAATGCACTCTGCTAGTGAACCTAAATAGGTTCTCCTTTCCTGTTTTACTTAGGAAATCTTTATCATACTGTAGAGGGCACTAATATTCATTTCAGGTTAGTAAATGTGAATCTTACATTCTTTCGAAAACTAGGATGACCTAAAATAAACAAATGAAAATTATAATTGGCTTAAAATTAGAATATGGTGCGATCTAACCTAATAGGCTATCTAAATATTACCTTATTACTTTATTTCCAAGTTGGTAATGAATTTTGAATTTGGAATCTCAAAATATGTGCGGAAAAGATTACCAAAGAGACTCGCAATAGGTAGATCTTATTCGATTTGTTTGAATTTGGCATTTTTCAACTTTTCCTTTTTAGTCCAACCTTTTTATTCACTTGGAATGTAAGTGAATAAAAAGTTAAAGGTACTATGGTACCGCCTCCGTGGTGTTACACGAACACGACGTTTTTGCACAGTGTGGTAGTTTAAGTTTGTGTTATTTATCAACTAGTCTCTGTTTTTAGATATAAACGTAGCCTATACTCTATTGTTATCCAAGTCCAGAATTTTATATGACCGCCGGGTAAGCGAAGGGAGGCTGCGCGACATAAAGGTAAGGTAAGTTTTACTATGTCTAACCCGAAATTAATATTGGTGCCCTCTAGTAGGACAGAGATGCACAAAGTAATATGTATATACAGGGAGGAAAAAATGTACGTTCACGAGCAGAGTGCAAAGAAAGGTTCACTATGACAAATGAGAACCAATTGGTTTTGCAGCCTGTAATAATAGATGGCGCGTATGTCCTACAAGGCATGAACTGGCAAACTTCCAAATTTCTTAGATTGGTAACTGCCTACCTACCTCTAAAGTTTTCTGTCCATAGCCATTGTTAAATACGTAAGCATTTTAAACAGGACTAGGTTCTGGCCGTGTCTTTGTTCGGGCTATTCCTGGATAAAAATAATGTAGGTAGGCACCTAAGTACTTACTTTAATTTTGTTAGTATACATTGGTACATATAGGGTAGGTACATAATAGTAAATAAATATAATCTGTGGGTATTGCAGGAATTTATTTACCTACTCTTACAGATTTAGATAGTAGGTAGGTACCTAATAAGTCTAAGATAAAAGTAAAAAACTATAAGTAGATAAGGTAAGGTAAGAAGTTCATATTAACTGGGTTATTACAGTATCCCGCAATTCCGGTTGGTATTATCCCTTGCAGGTAGGTGAGTATTTCTTCCAAACTACCATCTTATGAGGGGCCACATGGGTAGGTATTTAGACCTAATATCGAAGGCTACCTATAAGAGTTCATCATTAACTATGATAATTTTTCAAAACGAATTGTTGAAAGATTTTCAAAAAAAAATCAACAATATCAAAATTTTTACTAATTTTTCATATTGATTTAAAGTTGATTAATAATTTTCAATTGACGATAATAATTATTATTGAAAACGTTATTAAGACTAAATGTGATTGATTAAGACTAATTATTGAGTTAATTCTAACCCGTGATTTGATTAATTGCTCCAACAGTTTGCATTAAATTAAATTCAATGTTCAGTACATTGAATTTAATTTATTGTGATTATTTCAACCATGATCTAGAACTTATTATTGGATCCTGATCATCAATGAAAAATAATAAGTCAAGTAAGTTATTTATCAATTTAAAAATGAGTTAATATTTTTTCATGTTTTTCTGCTGATAGTACTGACTGCAAAACTCAATAATGTACCAATTCAATTTAATTTGACACAATCTATTGAATTATTCAGTTTAATTAATTAATCCAACTGCAATTTGGACCCGGTTGAGCATAAATTTATCAAGGGAAAACTAAATTAACCACGTTTCATTCTGACAAATGTCGACATTTATTTGTTGAAGAGTTCTCTATTTTTATCTCAATTCAGCTATATTGATTTTAGGATAGAAACTTTAGTACCTAGAAATATGCAGCTTGCATTAAAATATGCGCCTTCATGAAAATACATACAATGAAGTCGATTTCCCAAAATGTGTTAATTATTTAGTTTTCGAACTACAGCGACGAAATATTCGACGGAGAGCTCAACAAATAAGCCAGCTGAAGTGGCAGTGAGCCAGCCACTTCTCCCTAAGAACTTTCAACCTGGGGTTGACTTCAGATAATATAATAGAGTTTACAGGTGAGTATAGACTACGCATTTACTAGTACCAGAACATCGAGCATTCGCTGTTTTTTAAACTCGAAACACACTTCGAACATAACACTCGATTTGATGACATTCAACAAACGAGCGTTTTGTTATACCATTTTATCAAAAAAAAGCACGAGCGCGAGGAACGGGGACGGCGGGGAGTGAAGGGCACGGGCAGAGGGAAAATGCACGCAAAGTAGAAAGAAACGTTAAATGCGTGATGTAAATGCTCACACGCCGTGATGAGCATTACGTCGAGAGCGTCGAGTATCGCAAGAACGTTACATTACATGGAAATGCTTTATGAAACTAAGCATTTCTCTGCATTGTACTTCTAGTCTATACTCACCTTTATTTGACATGTTTTTGATATTTTTTTTATATTTTTATAAACAGTGATAAATAAGCAAAAATCATATGTATTAAAAATTACGTAATGACGTTTGTGTAATTTTCTTTAAATGAATATAAAGTACTTCTGTGTTCATGCTTTTTACATAAGTACCATTATTATTTTCATGTTTAGAACTACAGCAGGTACAAAGAAATGTCTTAATCTGTGCTACAGTGTCCACATAACTGTAATATTTTTTCGTTAAAATCGTGCTGACAGATTTATCATCTGAATTTCACACATGTTTTTGGATTACCAGACGACCTATCATTTATTCTATTTGGCCAAGATAGTACATAAAGCTGTACTTAAAGACTAAATGGTTTTGTTTGGTCAATTGTGCGTAGATCATAAAGAGATTGCACTAAAACAGAATTAATTATCACACTAACTCATTATCTTACGGCGCTCATACCAGGCGTGCAATTTCTCTTATTTATTATACCCCGAGTATTCTCCCACTGAATACGTACTTACTACTCAATGCGGTCACAGACGCCTTATTCGCGATACCGTGCCGAACCATCCTCATATCAACAATAAATTGTGGAACTTGCACTATAAAACAAACGCACGGCGTATTTGACGGCTTTATCGGCGTAGCGGGCTAAGGCCTGCCGCCTGCCTGCGGCGACGCGAGTTCATTACAGCCACGGACTAGTCGTTTGTAATGTTCGTTCTTGAGTTCGTTTTTGTAATGTTAGAATTTTTAGTGTTTAATAAAAATGAAAAATTCGAACTATTATAATTGTAATACGTACGTACCCATATCAGTAAGCTTTGCTCACTTTTGGGCTGGATGAAGCTGTACCCAACGTTATTTATTTATCGCTTTGCACGCGTTTTTTATTGACGTTGAGTAACGTTCATTGGTTACCCCTGTTAAGTTTGAAGTTAATTACTATTGAAAGAGAAATATTTTACAACTGTTAAATTATAGAAAAATGAAGATAGCAAACTTTCAAAAAAAATATTATAAAGCTAAATGTAAGATAAACACCTGTCGTATTCGAAGTCTTGTAATTGACTTCTAATACGACAGGTGTTTATCTTTATACATATGTATGTGTGTACGATACTGTACAATCTATGCATAATGTCAGTGTTATCCGTTATTTTCAGAAGTTTAACGTGAATAAGAAACGAACTGTTCAACCATTACTCCGATTCGTGAAGTTGATAAAAAAATTGTTTGTTAACAAAGGATGGTTCACTGCTTAACTAAGTTAAAGTTTGATGGACAATGAGGCACAAAATAATTTGGATAATAAAGGATTCCATTGCGTCAGTTGAGCAATTTTTTTGAGCATAAGAGTAAAACAGCGTAAAATATTCTAATGCAAATTCATGACATAAATCGTAATAGCCTTTTGTCCCGGCAGGAACCGGAACCGTAACCTTCTGCGTTTAGAGCTGCAAATATTTCTCCCACTATGTCGCTCAGGGCGCTCTCTTGACGTATTTGGCTTGGTCTTAGAGATCTGGGAGTTAGCACGTAGGTAAGGTATATACAGAGTCTTTTTTTAAACTAGGACATTACGAGGGCACCAATAGCCAGATGAGACACAGGTGAAGTTTCTTTTGAAACATCCGTTTTTTTAGAGAAAATAATTTTGGCATCTAATTTATTTCGGTTAAGTATGAGTAGCGCCTTAAAATGAATTAAATTGGGGGAAAATGTTTGATCAGTTGATGCCAATCGACTTCCTCAGGGGTCATTTTATTTTATGGGATGAGATAAATCGACATATTTGAAAAAATGTATTCATAACAGGAAAATGCTAATTTTTTTCAATTTCTCATTTAATTGAGTTCGGTTAGTTCGTATGTTGCATCTATTCGACTGTATGATAATCTGTCTTAATCTGTCAAGATTTCTACTAAACAGAATTTGAACCAAACCGAACAATGGGATTAATCAACAGCAATGAGTTTTGTTTGAATAGACGTGAAAGCGTAGAGAATAAGGGCCCTGCTAATGGACCGGGCGCACTGCCCTGAGCGCGTAGGCAATCACAGACAGAATTCATTGAATAGCTTCTGTAGGGCGAGTCCATTGGACGATTATAGGAACCTAACGAGACGTAAACGTCTCGTCTAATTTTTCCATACAATTTGCCCCTCTATCGTGCGGACGTGGATTTACGCTCTTGTTGGCTAGCCATTCTGAAGTAAAAACATTTACGTTACTAACGTAAAAATTTGCATATTTAAGATTTTACTAAACTGTTAAATATACAAAGTACGAATGTTTTACAGAAAATTGTAAATTACCTATTTTTAACCGACTTCATAAAGTAGAAGGGAATTCGACTGTTTTTTTTAATGTTTGTTACCTCATATCGACGGGTTAACCGATTATTATGATTATTTTTATTTGAAAACAGGTGTTTCCCGTCTGGTCCCATTTGGTCCAGTTCTGACAATGGCATCAGAAAACCATATAAGTCTTAAATTTGCATTAAGTATGTGCGCGACAAATGGACGAATAACTGAATATCACGCCAACCGATTTCGATTTTTAAAACTAAGTTTTTAAACACGCCAAATTCTTAGTAGTAAGAACTGAAGCATCAATATTTTTTTCTCCAGGTTAAACACAAAATTATATTTCGTAAAATGTTGCATTTTATACCAGCAGTCGAGTTGTGATCGAGACATCGACGAGAAGACGTCGTACATCCAATTTGGTTGAAAAATCGACTTAATTAGAATTACATTCGTTTCAAGCCTAAATAGTTTGCAGTGTTAAAAAATGTACGTGCCTGATTTATAAAATTAAAACAAGGGTCAATATTTTTGTAGTCTTAGCAACAATTACAAAATGGACGCTGACATTTTTGTTCAATGAGGAAACTACGATCACAAAAGGAAACCAATATACAAAATAAAATAAAAAAGTGTAAAATTCTATTCGTTTTTGTAGTTTTTTTAAAAATAATTATCTAAAATAGGTGGGTCCCGCGGACCCACGACTATAGATACGTGACTATTTTTCACCACTACAGTTAAGGGTTAAGCCTAGCTGAATTATCAATCAAGTGTTACGTCGGACGCCTGCCCATAGGTCTCTGATGTCAATGAATTTCAACCTATTCCCTCTTGACACGCGTCACTCAACCTGGATATTTCTGTCATCTGTGGTATTTTTGGTAACCTAAGGTTACTGCACAGAGAGGGGCATAGAGAAGGGCCTCGAGACTTGGCCTCATTACTCTGACGTAATCACGAGGGATGACGACCACTCGGTCATGGAAGGTTACCGTTGTCTGCTTGGACAAAACTTTACTCCAATCTTCCCAAAGGTTAGGTATACTTAACTTTTGCTTAACTATCTTCGGCAATCTATACCTAAACGGGCGTAAAAGACGAGTATAAAAGGGATAAAAAGTTTGTTTTAATTTTTTCTGGAATCCGGTTCCAATTCCGCTTACAGAGAGACTCAACTTTTTGGTGTTCTGTTAACAAAGAGCATACCGTTCATTAGAATTAAATGCTGAAAATGGAACTGAAAGCGTTCTTTATGATTGTTGGATGTTTCTAAGAAGGGTCATTCTTTTTCCGCGGTAGAAAGCGTATAGGTATGTACTTTGCGTTCCTGTCCCTGGTTTGTTCAAATAATAAATAATGCTGGACAATCCACACAGCATCATCTAGTCCCAAGGAAAGCTTATGTTATTAATAATAATTAATCCAATAAATAATGTTTATGCAATGTACAAGTTTCTTTACGACACAACCCTTAGGTACAGGCAAGAGTCTAGTTACTCATGTATTAAATTTAATGTATTAAACTACCCCCTATAGGTAACTTTTTAAAAGAAGGCGATTGTTTTCTGTTTCTTTCATAAAATTGGCAAATTTTATTAACGTATCAAATCAGTCCAGTAGTTTCGGAGCCTATTCGATACAAACAAAAAATCAAACCTTTCCTCTTTATAATATTAATATAGATTTGCGAAGTCAGCGTATACTATACACGCTGAGGTGGCCTACTCTATTTTCATCTGCAGTTGGAAAGTACGGCGGTAATATTCAAATCTCTCGTGTAGCTACTTTCGTTACGAAAGGGCCGTTAACGGAATATTTTTTAGCCTCCGAATTTTTCCATTTCAGAACCAAAATTTCGTTTTAGTCACTGGTCAATATTGTTGTCACGAAATGCGCAGTGTACACACACTGCGCTTTTGCGGTCGAATTACAAGTGCGGTCACGTGCGCGTCGCGCTTTTGTACTCATTTTAATATTCGACGACTTAGTGATGGGCTGACCATGCAACTCATCTACACGGGTACAAAGATTCAGACAAGAAGGGACAATCAATGGTCATTACATCTACTCTTGGACCATCAACGTTAGCAACAACGCCAGAACATGTCTCTTAAGTAAGAACTTATAGTATTCAATATCCACGTAAATCGCTAAGGAGGATTGCGGTCACTAAAGGCATAAAAACAACAATGAATGTTATTTAAAAAAAAAAATTAATGCTGCCGTACAAAATGCAAATTGTTCAGGGTCTCAACGAAAGTGACTGTCGTTTCCGAGAATCCTTCACAAGAACGCTGGCAAGTGTTCGGACAGCACTTAGCTACGCCTGGAAACACAGGTTAGTGGCGAAGCACATTATATCATGGACACTAATATACGATACTGGTGCCCAACAACCCTAGAGAACGCCATCAAAAACCCAGTTTGGTGTTCCATTTCAGCCAGCGGGGTAATTGGCCCTTATTTTTTACCAAGAGTTTCTGCTCACTAGAGCAGAAACTCCTTGGTTGACAAAAACTCGTCTATCCTAAGGACTACACTGGTATTTCCGTATTATAGACAAGTTTTCGTCAAGTACATTAATTATTGCAGCTGTATTCAGGTTACAACAACAGAACGCAAATTTAACAGGACGACGGTGCCAACCCGCTTCCTGCAAGCGAAATGAACTGATCCGCAATTACGGAGACATTCCATGGCCGCCTCGATCTCCAGACCTCTTCTTCTTTTTAGTATTATTATTTATGGGGATATCTCAAATCAAAGGATTTACAATAACCATTTCGTTCGCCATGAAGTTCAAAGCATTGCCCGTTTACAGAATAAAAATTTTATCGTGGGAAGAACATAATGCTCCACATCCTGTTCCGGCTTAGCATTGTGAAAAAGGCAAACGTATACTCTATCACGCCGGGAAGTCGATATTTGTTGTAGATCTATAAAAATAACATTATAACTTAGATAGGTCGTTAGTAAGGTAATTACATACTTTTTTTCTTATATTTTTCATTTCGTTTCATTTATTCAGTTCCACCGTATGTACACATGTTACACTTGATGTCGTTAAGTTCTACATAAAAATGATATAACAATTTTATTATATAACACATATTAATTTTGACATAGGAAACACCATAAGGGATTGTGTTTTAGAAAAAGCAGACAGACATGCCTTTAAAAATTTAATACAACATTCATAGATAATATTTATTACAGTAAAATAATAATAAATTAGTTAAATTGAATTGAAATAAAGAATACATGTCAAGATAATTAAATGCAGCTGTATAAGGGCATATTTCCGTGGAAGGTGGAAATCACCCCCCCCACCCCATTTCCATTATTTCTCTATAGGTATAAGCTCTATAGTTATTCTGTTCTGTTCTCTATAGTTAAAAGGGAGAAATAGTAATCAGTACCTATCTGCCTGCAATTAAAGGTGACAGTCCCCGCGGAGGACGGATGGTAACTGAAAGGATGGTATAATTTTCAGACATTTATTCCGGATGTTCTGGTCGTTTTCTATGTATGATAAAAAATATCTATCTATGTAATGTATTGTATTATGTATATCATTTATCTAGTACCCATAACACAAGCTCTGCTTACCATGTGGCTATATAAAGATGTGTGAATTGTCCAGCATTATTTATTTTTTATTTTAATTATAGTAAATAATAGAGGTGCCTACGGGTCTCTCGCCAATTGTTTTCCTCATTATTGTTTATCACACTAATAATTGTTATAAATGCGAAAGTTTGGTTTTCAGATGGATGTATGTTTGCTACTTCTTCACGTTTAAAAATTACACTAAAAAAACGTAAGCATTATTCGAACTCGCAATTCATGTCAAAAACCCCTCATTTTCAAGGGATTTTTACATCTCTTTACATTTTTAACTTAAAGCAGTCGTAACAGAGCGTATTTGGACGTCCTCACGATAGAGGCGCTATATTTGCAGGGAAAAAGGAGTCGTCTCGCTCACGTCTCGTTACTATCATCAAGTAAACTCGCTCTACAGTAATTCGAATGCACTTTGGCCCGGGCGCTGTGACGGTGGCGACACAGACGAAGAAGGCGAGTGGCAAGAACAATTAAACCACAGAGTCGAAAGTCTTTTGAAAATTTGATTTAAATTAAAAGAGCGCATTCAGTTTTATCTATAAGGCATAGTAGTAAATATGGATCAGAATACTTTTTGTAGGTCAGTACTTATTGTGAAATAAATCATAACGAGTTATAAATAAAATAAAAGAAGTTTAAATTCAATAAACCATTTTAAACTCGATGATGTTATGTATGGCGTTATAAAGTTTCTAGTGCCACCCTCCAGCCCACTCATTAGAACACTGGTCATCTAGGAACAAAGTGCATTGGGAAAACATCTCCAAAAAACCCAAACGACAGTACCATAACATAGCATTTTCACCAAAATTACATAAGTATGCCAAATTTCCGCTCTATCGGTTGAGGAAAACTGGTCTTAATTTCAGTTACAAGATTTATTCTAGAATAATGTCTAAGAGTTTTAAATTACAACAGAGAACTAATAATAGGTATTCACTGATATAATCTAAATAACCTATTTATGTATGTGAACATATTATCATTGAGACAAGAAAGAAAGCGTAAAATACGTACTAACAGAGCAAGTTAAATAAGAACTTGTAGACAAGAAAGGTAATAATCAGTTCATATATTATGTTGTATACGTTTTATAATAATAAATTGCTGCAGTAAAAGGAATTATTTAACACGACTTTACTGAAAATTGGTAATCAAGCGGTGTCCGGCGAATGAATGAATGAATCATCCTCACCCCGATGAAGCTGAGGTAATTAAACAATACATCCATCATGTAAAGGCTAGCGGGGTGGAAAGCAAATGCGAATGATTTACCGTCCTTACCTATCAACTACCCGAACTGTCATGGCAGGTCTCATTGAGATTGGCCGTCGTGGCCGAAATTTGGCTACGTGGACATCAATCGCCCTGTCTCGCACATAAATATAAAACAAAGTCGCTTCCCGCTGTCTGTCTGTCCCTATGTATGCTTAAGATCTTTAAAACTACGCTATAGATTTTGATGCGATTTTTTAAGTAGATAGAGTGATTCAAGAGGAAGGTTTATAAACCATTGACGCATAAATTAAAACAAACTTTATCTCTATGTCAGAAACTGTGAATAGTAAATCGTTGAAATGTTATGTGTAGAGGTACCCTGTCAAAATAAACAATGACAAGTTTCAGCGTTTTTTAATTTTTCCTGAAAAAAGGCACCTTTGTCAAAAATACACACCCACACGACAATGACAACAGGTGGTCGAGTGGTAATAGGCTTGTTTCCACTAAGATTATATCGAATGGCTTAGAGTTTCTATTGATTAACCATGATAATTAGTAAACAAAAAAAACTACTTTTTATTAAAAGATTAATAATATTTTTGGAAAATAAAATCGACAAAATGAGGCGTTTAATCAAGTGACATTAAACAACAATCAGAGAAGCGCATGGTAGCGTGACGTCACACCTCGCGAAACGCCATGTTGTAACTGTCATTTTCGTATAAAGTGAACAGGTTGTTTCGCGAGATGTGACGTCATTCAAAACGCCATGACAGTCTTGGCCTTTTTCGAGGTCAATTTCAAGTTTTTTTCTAAAAACTCAAAATACTATTGTAAAAGACCTATTTTTCTTAAAATAATATATTATTGGGGTGAAATAGATGGTATATCTTTATAGATGGTATAGATATAGTATAGATGGTATATCTTTTTAGCTATAGGTTTAAACTAATTTCCATATTTTGGCAACTAGCCTATTATTATGAAAATTAATAGTTTTGTTCACATGGACATGGTATAGTAATTTAACTAATAAACTCGACGGAACATTGTGTAGGTAACGTGGCAGATTAGATACCGTCCGAAATACCCCGGTATTTCGGTCGGTATCTATTAAGGACTTATGGCTGCAAGATGGCTGCAATCACAAAAGCTTTTAGCGATTGTTCCAGTCTTCGTAATTGAAACGGAAATCGGAAATGAAGGATGCTCCGTAGTTTCCGCTTCCGTAGATTGCATTAATAATGAATTTAAGCCCCAGCCTGTGGCGTAGAGGGCAAAGGTCCTTCGGTGACGCAGGACGTTGCAAGTTCCAGTCCCGTCTCGGGACAAATATCTTGGTAGACACACACTTATTTTTCGCTGTAAAATCTACGGTTAATTCACCGTGTGTATGCAGAGTGCCGCGAACAAGCTTTTATAGTGATTTATACAACACTGACGACCCGCACCGTGAATAAACCATACATTTTTAAAGTGAAAAAACATGTTTACCTCAGGCGTAAATGTAAGCCTACGCGGAATTACTTATACTTTTGACGACCGATGTGCGCGGTGGGCGAAGGTCCGCCTGCAACGCAGGGGTTCGATTCCCGCCTCGGAACAATTTTGTGTACGATCTGCAGATATTTGTTCCGGGTGTTCTGGTCGTTTTCTATGTATAATAAAAAATATCTATCTATGTAATGTATTGTATTATGTATATCAGATATCTAGTACCCATAACACAAGCTTTGCTTATCTTGGGGCTAGATAATGCTGTGTGAATTGTCCAGCATTATTTATTTATTTAATAGAACCACTAAGTCACTGGATGTATGGATATCTATTACTTCTTCACGCTAAAACTACTGTTCAGAGCAGGTTTATATATAGTTATATATATAGTATTTAATACTAGACTACAGGCTACCGCCATTCCGTTTGTTGCTCTTGATCCCAACGCAAAGTCCTACCAAGGGTAATATTGATCGTCTACAGTTCTGCCAATCGAACTACAGGCTAACCCAATAGTGGTTCTATCGCAAACTATTACTATAGGCAAATCAAATTACTTGCCGTTCTATCAATAGTACTACGGGAAATACATTAAGGCGCTATGCAGACAGACTATTGCGGTAACAGGGATCTCGCAACTAGTATACAATCATCATAACTTCTTAAACTGTGCGTTTCGTTTAAGAGAAGCTTATTCGAAATACTAATATTATAAAGAGGAAAGGTTTGATATTTTGTTTGTTTGTATTTAATAGGCTCCGAAACTACTGGGCCGATTTGAAAAATTCTTTTATCGTTGGGAAGCTACACTATCCCCGGTGAACATAAGCTATATTTTATTTTCAAAAAAGTTATAGATCCCTACCAAAACTCCAATAAAGTAACCCAATGTGTAAAAAAATCACCTACCTAATAAAGTGAAATTCGAGTTTAACGCAGGTGAAACCACGGGGAACAGCTAGTTCGAATTATATTAATAACCAGAAAGTTTGCAACTAAAGTTTGTCGCCTTACCATGGTCTTATTAAAGCCATATAATAACTACATATATGTTTGTTAAAACTAAATTTTCCATATTAGTAAACATCATCATCAACAAATTCGAATTAAACGCGGTCGATACCGCGGGCAACAGTTAGTTTTTATATGAATTTACACCTACATGTTATCATGAGGCTCTTTCTAATCGGTAACTCGCTACTAAGGTTGCCTGACAGAGACTGCTTAAGCGATAAGGCCGCCCATTTTACAACATATTCTGTGTTTGTTTTTTCCTGTCTTGTTTATCTGTTTTTTTTGTGTGCAATAAAGAGTAATTGTATTGTATTGTATTCTCTCGATCAGGCTATGGCTGAAAATCTGTGTTTTATCTGTAGTATAACTACATATATACTATATGCGAGGACACATAAATGGTTATAAGTTTTAATTTAAGTTATCTGTTAAGTGTGTAAAACTGTTTGTCTTCCGAATAAAGCCAAATAAAATAAAATAACAAACAAATTACCTATCTACATATATCGAGAAACTTTTCAAATAATACCAAATAGCAATATAATGAAATTAAATGAAATAAAAATATATTTATTCTGATAGAGCAAAAAACTTAATTATCTAACTATAGTAAAGAAATACAGCACACGACTTAAAAAGACTTAAAGTATATAAATAATAGCAAAAGCCCACATATAGTGGTATAGCATGTGTAACCAATCAATAGATTCGCATCAAATAAAGCCTGCCTCGTGCAACTGCATGCAGGTGTTCATGCGCCATCTCTCAGCTTTCAAGAATACTCGTAGATCCAATAGTTACCTAAAAAGTTCGGTTTACATCTACCGACACATTGCGTTTCAAGAGGCTCAGCATTGAGGAGGATATTCTCCAACTAGATGAAATCCAGGCTCGGGTCAAATGTAAAGTCATAATAATATTCCATTTTTTTTTTATAAAATGTAGATGATATTCTGTAGTTATCGATTCTCAACGAATAATAGTTTGGCTAGGCATATAATTGTGTACCATGTTATGTCGTATACATTCACCGTGTCTAATTATATTATAATGAAACAAAACTTAATACTAAGCTATATAATTTAAAAAAATAACCTACACAATAATCCATTCCATGATATTTACCCAAAAGGATAAATAAATGAGACCTTAAAGGTCACAATGAAGAATAAAAACCTGTGACAGCTATGAGTGATGACATGAAGCCAATCCCACATTGTTGAGTTGATTTTGAAAATGATTTCACTATTGTATAGATAATGATCTCCAATAAGTCCCATAAAAATATTCTTGCTAACGCTTAAAAATCATTATCATAGTTTTGAAAAATCACAATATATGGTGAAATTATCGCCAATTGGGGTAGACAAAACATGAAAATTATAACGAATATTAGCTGAGGAGCGAACAAAAGGTCACTTGCATGGAATGGACTGGATAGAGAGGCTCATTTATATGGATTCTACACAAGAAAGTCAGCGACATAGCCCAGCGGTTTGGTGCGGCATTTCAATGTATGAATATTGAAGGCAACCGACAGTGTTTTGTCAAGTCATTCATCCACGTGTTTATACTCCTTTACAGAAGATATTTTTATCCAACAACAAAAAGCCATAAAATAATAGAAAAAACTTCGAATGAAAAATCTTTAAAACTCGAATTGCAGTTAGCAACCTAACTAACTAGAAATAAACGAGATTCTTCGAACGGTTCGTCATTTAAAATTTGAGAGTAATTTAGAAAATTTACGTTTGAAGAAACATCAGAGAACCAAGAACTAATACAACTTTTCGAGTTAAAATCATGAAACTTTGAAACAAACTTACAAAACTAGCCGCGGAGCAAATTGGAATAACTTCTGACTTCAAACACCTGAGTAGGTATAGTCTAGTTTCTATTTCAAAATAAATGAAATGGAATAAGATTTCGAGAACGCGACAGCTTATAACCGACGAAACGAAAAACAAAAGAGTAGGAGGTTCTATATTGGCTGTATGTATTTTTAGTTTAAAGCTGCGCTGTTAATCTAAGTGTCAAATCTATATATATAAAAGAAAGTCGTGTTTGTTACAACACTTATAACTCGAGAACGGCTGGACCGATTTAGCTGAAAATTGGTGGAGAGGTAGCTTAGAACCAGGAGTCTAACATAGGACTATGTAGGTTAGATTTGACTTGGCAAGTTTTTATCAGAATTAAAACGTTGAATAACTTTATAAAATGACTGATGTAATGAAAACTGACCAAGTCAAATCTAACCTACATAGATTTGACTTGGCACTCTTTTATATCTCCATTCTTTTTGCCGCGAAGCTCACAGCCAATCATAATTTTTGTATTGAACTTGGCTCTCCTTTTTTACATTTATGTTTTTGGTGGGATATATTCATACAAAAAGTATGATAGATAGCCTTATTTTGTCTATGTAAGTTTAAAATAATGTTTGTTATGTAGGAATTACGGTATGTAGTTTAAGTATTTGTTTTTTATTTTTTTAATATCTATATAACTATTCACGTGCCACCGTCTACATAGTTTCTTCATGTCCAGTCCACCATTAGGTTGCCTGAAAAAGATCGCTCTCAGCGATAAGGCCGCCTTTTACACTTCCTCTATTCTAAGCAATCTAAGTATTTATTCCTGTTGTGTTTCTTGTTTTGTGTAGTAAAAAGTGTTTTCTCTATCTTTATTCGCTCTCAGCGATAAGGCCGCCTTTTACACTTCCTCTATTCTAAGCAATCTAAGTATTTATTCCTGTTGTGTTTCTTGTTTTGTGTAGTAAAAAGTGTTTTCTCTATCTTTATTCCTTCAATCACATAATATGGACGGACGAACCGACACCGCCTATGTATGTTAAAGGTAAAACGATTTGATTACTATCTACTATGTAAATATTCCTTGTGGCCTTACTAGAATGCCTAACTGGATACGAGGAATTGAATTTCCTCGATACCTGAACCGCACGTCAATATTGGAGCGGCCTATATTAAGCCGGGTAGGTGCTGTACATACGAGCGTACGTAAACCCGTACATTTCCTGAAACATCAAAAGCCCGTAACTGCACAAACTCTCGCTGTGTAACTCGTAACACCGGCCAGTACTCGGCTAAGTACTGTGGGAATTTTCATTTATTTATTTGGTAGGACATCCAACATAAGATGACAAAGCATTTCATTGTCTTTACCGAAGTTCCTAAGAGGCGTAATTGTGACTGTTTACTGGTGCTATAAACAAGTAGAATGTGCTACGAAGTGGCTACGAGGTTCGTAGCGACTTCGTAGCTAGCGATGTAACATCGGGCGCTACGCCGTAGCTAGTCTGCTGGGTGGGGTATGTGCTACGCCTATTTATGCTAACTAATGTCGTTACACCTGCTACGTCGTACAAAAATACCTTATTTCTTATTTAATAATAATTTACTGTATATACTTGACTTGTCTAAGTACTTATTTTGCAGGGTGTAAGCCTATAGAAATAAAGGATTTTGAATTTTGTTATGTACTTAGGATGGCTATAACCTATCTTACCAGCTCACTACGCTTTTGCTACTCCGTTTCTACTTACCCTTGCAACGTTGTATTTCAGACGTAATTGTTTGATGTTCTTTAAAAACTATACTATTACTAGCTGCTCCCCGCGGCTTCGCCCCCGTGGAAATATATGTGTCAAATTGTTTAAATGATAAAAAGTATCCTACTCTCTTCCTAAACTCCTGGTTCTAAGCTACCTCTCCGCCAATTTTCAGCTAAATCGGTTCAGCCGTTCTCGAGTTATAAGTGTTGTAACAAACACGACTTTCTTTTATATATATAGATTACAAAAAAATTAACAGGGTTAAACTAAATGAGACATAAATAAAATAATTGACATACTCATACTATTTCTGATCTGATATAATTTGCGATTGTTTTATCAGATTAGAAACGTATTCTTATACAATTATTATTCAATTTAACTAATTATTTCAAAATGACATTCCTGTATTAATTAATTTTATAAATATGATTGTTTAGAATTTTAGCTAACATCTAACAAGAAAGAACCCAAAAATTGTTGTGCCCTGACAGGGTTTTTATACATTGTGTACCTACCCACTAAGAAACTACCATATGCATGAAATCACAATAAATTATATGATCATGAAGAAAATGGATGCTTAACTATCATTAAAAAAAAACTTTTGTACAATCCCCTCGTGACGCTTGTATAGCAGAACATAATTTTGAAGTGTCTTTGTTTTAGTTAGAGCATTAAGATTTTTTGCAGAAACTTTTACCAGAAGTTAGAGTTATATCTCTACACGATGATTTACGCGCGGCCTCATATAGAATATGAGGTAAAAAATATTCATATTATAGTAATGGTTCAGAAAAAAAAATTGTTTTTGTCTCAATTGCTGCGATTTCACGGGCATTACCAGCATTGTGTTAGATGCAACACGAATTTTATAAATAATACTTAAATAAAAAAATAAAAAAAAGACGAAGGTAGATGCTGGATGCAGCAAGCTGAAGACAGGGCGCTATGGCACTCATTGGGGAGGCATATGTCCAGCAGTGGACTGCTTTAGGCTGATGATGATGATGACATAAATAATGCTGCAACATCCTTTAGCTCCAAAGCAAGTAGAGGTTTTGAGTAATAATTATACAATTGAAAGATTTAAAGCTCACGGTTTGCCTCTAAGTGGATTACACCGTGTCTGAATTAGTCCCAAAATAGGGTTGGTGCTTAGTATCAATATTACTGGACAACCCTACAGTACCGGTTTGCCTCTAAGTGGATTACACCGTGTCTGAATTAGTCCCAAAATAGGGTTGGTGCTTAGTATCAATATTACTGGACAACCCTACAGTACCGGTTTGCCTCTAAGTGGATTACACCGTGTCTGAATTAGTCCCAAAATAGGGTTGGTGCTTAGTATCAATATTACTGGACAACCCTACAGTACCGGTTTGCCTCTAAGTGGATTACACCGTGTCTGAATTAGTCCCAAAATAGGGTTGGTGCTTAGTATCAATATTACTGGACAACCCTACAGTACCGGTTTGCCTCTAAGTGGATTACACCGTGTCTGAATTAGTCCCAAAATAGGGTTGGTGCTTAGTATCAATATTACTGGACAACCCTACAGTACCGGTTTGCCTCTAAGTGGATTACACCGTGTCTGAATTAGTCCCAAAATAGGGTTGGTGCTTAGTATCAATATTACTGGACAACCCTACAGTACCGGTTTGCCTCTAAGTGGATTACACCGTGTCTGAATTAGTCCCAAAATAGGGTTGGTGCTTAGTATCAATATTACTGGACAACCCTACAGTACCGGTTTGCCTCTAAGTGGATTACACCGTGTCTGAATTAGTCCCAAAATAGGGTTGGTGCTTAGTATCAATATTACTGGACAACCCTACAGTACCGGTTTGCCTCTAAGTGGATTACACCGTGTCTGAATTAGTCCCAAAATAGGGTTGGTGCTTAGTATCAATATTACTGGACAACCCTACAGTACCGGTTTGCCTCTAAGTGGATTACACCGTGTCTGAATTAGTCCCAAAATAGGGTTGGTGCTTAGTATCAATATTACTGGACAACCCTACAGTACCGGTTTGCCTCTAAGTGGATTACACCGTGTCTGAATTAGTCCCAAAATAGGGTTGGTGCTTAGTATCAATATTACTGGACAACCCTACAGTACCGGTTTGCCTCTAAGTGGATTACACCGTGTCTGAATTAGTCCCAAAATAGGGTTGGTGCTTAGTATCAATATTACTGGACAACCCTACAGTACCGGTTTGCCTCTAAGTGGATTACACCGTGTCTGAATTAGTCCCAAAATAGGTTTGGTGCTTAGTATCAATATTACTGGACAACCCTACAGTACCATCAAGCAGAACTTGTCTCTTAATAATAAAAAAACCTCACGGATTGCCCCTAAAAGCTTTCGTGTCTGAACTAGCCCTAAAACAGAATCAATACATATTAGAGCATTGAAAAACATGCTCTAAAGCATTGCATTGAAAAGATAGTAAGTCAGTTGGCCTATTTCCTGAGCTGGTTCATGTTACCTCCACATTTCAATGTACACGGCAGATTTAACCAACGACCGTCTAGCGAAGTCTTTAAACGTAATATCCTTCGTTGCACACGAATTGACGTCACCGCGGCGACGCCGACTGTAAGTCGAGTGAGCTTAACTTCGAATGTAACACAGAATACCACGTCTCCGTAAGCTTACAGGAAATGATATCATAAGGGCCAGACTCCACTAAAGCGGAGATAAGATGAGCGTAGAAAAAATGTGTTTTAAGCAAACCATTATGGCCAGATTCTCCGCTCGTCTAGTCTCCGCTTTAGTCGAAGCAAAGCGGCGAAGCGACGAGCGGAGAAGATACTAGTTTTAAACAACCTAATAATACAATACAATACACAAATACTTTTTTGTACACCAGATACAGATAATAATATACTAATAATCATTCTATAATCATCACCATCAGTCTATAGTAGTCCACTGCTAAACATAGGGCCTCCTCTAATGAGCGCCATAGCGCCCTGTCTTCAGCCTGCCGCATCCAGCATCTGCCTGCAGTCCTTTGCATGTCGCCATACCACCTGGCCGGAGGGCGTCCTACACTACGTTTTCCGAGTCGCGGTCTCCACTCAAGAACACTTTTACTCCAACTGTAATATCGGTTCTTACCAAATAATAGAACGTTTCATTCTCACATCTCGTCTTCGCTCAGCTTCAGTGGACGCAACCGAGCGGAGATTCATCATATAAATAAATAAATAAATAAATAATGCTGGACAATTCACACAGCATTATCTAGCCCCATGGTAAGCAGAGCTTGTGTTATGGGTACTAGATAACTGATATACATAATACAATATATTACATAGATAGATATTTTTTATTATACATAGAAAACGACCAGAACACCCGGAACAAATATCTGCAGATCGTACACACAATTGTTCCGAGGCGGGAATCGAACCCGCAACCTCCTGCGTCGCAGGCGGACCTTCGCCCACCGCGCCACATCGGTCGTCAATGTAAAGCATATTTGTATGTAAAGAAACAAAAAAAGATCGAAGCGGATCCGACAACATTGTGGTGTTGATAGTTTTCTTAGTTTAAATAAAAATGCTCTAAATGGTGTTGGCTATATTCACAGACTCTCTTCCCTCCTTTCTATTTCACAATGTAATTTATCTATATTAGAGAAACGAAGAAATGTATAATGTTAATAATGCGACCCTGTAAATAACCCTTACACAGTTCAGTGACAATTGAACTAGGTACGTATCTAGGAAGAATGGGCAGTACCATTATTTCTAGATACGTCGTTTTTTTTCACTGCCTCGTGGAGTCCGAAATGAAATGAAATGAAATGAAACGAAATGAAACGAAATGAAACGAAATGAAACGAAATGAAACGAAATGAAACGAAATGAAACGAAATGAAACGAAATGAAACGAAATGAAACGAAATGAAACGAAATGAAACGAAATGAAACGAAATGAAACGAAATGAAACGAAATGAAACGAAATGAAACGAAATGAAACGAAATGAAACGAAATGAAACGAAATGAAACGAAATGAAACGAAATGAAACGAAATGAAACGAAATGAAACGAAATGAAACGAAATGAAACGAAATGAAACGAAATGAAACGAAATGAAACGAAATGAAACGAAATGAAACGAAATGAAACGAAATGAAACGAAATGAAACGAAATGAAACGAAATGAAACGAAATGAAACGAAATGAAACGAAATGAAACGAAATGAAACGAAATGAAACGAAATGAAACGAAATGAAACGAAATGAAACGAAATGAAACGAAATGAAACGAAATGAAACGAAATGAAACGAAATGAAACGAAATGAAACGAAATGAAACGAAATGAAACGAAATGAAACGAAATGAAACGAAATGAAACGAAATGAAACGAAATGAAACGAAATGAAACGAAATGAAACGAAATGAAACGAAATGAAACGAAATGAAACGAAATGAAACGAAATGAAACGAAATGAAACGAAATGAAACGAAATGAAACGAAATGAAACGAAATGAAACGAAATGAAACGAAATGAAACGAAATGAAACGAAATGAAACGAAATGAAACGAAATGAAACGAAATGAAACGAAATGAAACTAAATGAAACGAAATGAAACGAAATGAAACGAAATGAAACGAAATGAAACGAAATGAAACGAAATGAAACGAAATGAAACGAAATGAAACGAAATGAAACGAAATGAAACGAAATGAAACGAAATGAAATGAAATGAAACGAAATGAAATGAAAGTTTATTTCTTTAGGCTTACAAAGTCTTACAAAGTCCGAGTGCACGTAAGTCGATTTTCTCACCGTCCACTATGTTATTGACGAACGCTCTTCAAAGGCGCGGCGGCGAGTGTCGATAAAAGTCCCAGGGAGAATTCATAATAAAACAAAGCGGAGCAAAAAGGGACTTTTAACAATACACTCGACCACACAACAGAACAAACAAGTACTTACAACACATTCTGTAGGTATTTGTTTTTTTCCTGCCTTGTGTATTAGTTTTTATTTGGTGTGCAATAAAGATTAATTGTATTGTAATGTAATGATTCATAAGAGTAACAGTGATAATGCAACTTCGTCAATACCTTCGTCGAAAATAAACTTCACTGCAATCGGCAAGCTTTATTGGAATTTAAATTGGATTTTATACACCGATTGACTACATTTGTCAACCATGAATTGATTGATGTTTGCTTTTTCATCAAGTTTATTAATCGTTTATCGTGCAATATACGAAAGCGAAATCTTTTTACTTGTTTTACTTTGCTGTAGTTGTAATCTATAATATAAAAATGAATCGCTGAATGTGTTGCTAAACGGAAATCCCGAGAGCAGCTGAACCGATTTCACTAATTATTTTTTTAGAATATTCCTTGAAGTACGAGGATGGTTCTTACGGAGAGAAAAAAGAGAAAAATTAAAAAAAATGCCTGAAACAAATGACCACCCGGGCGAAACCGGGACGGGCCGCTAGTTATTCTTATAAATTAAAGTTTAAGTATACAGAGCGTTTTGAAATTTAAATATATTTTATTTGTTTTAAGACTAAACGAAAAACAAAAGAGGAGGTTCTATGTTCGGCTGTATGTATTGTTTTGTATGTTCTTCGATTTTTTCGTCAATGGATCGATTTGAAAATTCATTCGTATGGAGAATGATTCCGAGGTGCTCCCATAAAATCTTATTAGTGACAGAAAATTATTTTTCCCGAAGAACTTACAAAACAATGAAATATTACGGAATATGAAGTAATTTTTTAGTTTTTTCAAAACAATCAAATTATTTTATGTATGTAAACACTCGATATTTCTATCAATTGTTATTAAATTTTTGTGATTATTTGGCTTTTATATATATTGCGATTCATCCCAAAATGCAAATTAGGGGTCGTTTTTTAGTTTTCTAGAAGCTTAAACGTATTCTAATTTTCATAATTGATTTTCTGTTCTCGTTTTTTCGTATCAATGGTAAAATTGTGACAACACATCACGATAACTTTCGGTCGATGCTACCGAGACACCGATGCTATACCGATGCGATGATGAGGCTCTGCTTATGGGATATTATATAAAACGATTTTTTAAATAAAATATCCTAAAAAATAAAAAATAAACTATTTTTGTTTCTCACTGCTGGATAAAGGCTTCCCACTGCTGGAAAAAACCCCTCCGCGAATCTCGGTCCTGAGCCATCTGGATCAAACTTCGTCAAAGGTGTCCAGTTCGTCAAGCCCAACAGTAGACACACCAAGCTAACTGTAACTGTAATTATTGTTTCAGGCACTACAAATGTTCCCCATGGGTACGGAAAACGCATCGCTTAAAGTTCAATCAACCATTGAGTAGGAATCTTCATAGCAAACCCACAAGGTATGTAATTTTTATGATTATAATGACGCTTCATTTATATAATTCATGTCATTGAATATTTTTTACCATAGAAAAAAAAAAAAAAAAAAAAAACATGGTAGATTACGGCCCTGAAGCTGGGCTTAAGCGGCCGGTGACTAGGGCTACAGAGAAAGGAAGTTCCTGACGATATGCACGAGTCCGGAGTAACCTTTTAGATCTTGCCCCTTGATCCAACTTCCTAACGAGTCTCTTGAGATGTTGATCGTGGCTCTTCGCTATTAAGCCGCTAACCGAAATGATTATAAATAAATAAATAAAATAAAATCATTTATTTCAGACCATAGGAAAGTAATAGATCTTATTTAACTTATTCTACGGTCCATAGTAATATATACCTTAAAATAAAAAACTAAATAAATAAAATAAAACAGCTTTTATTTCTCACACTTAAATACTAATCTATATATTATTTCTATCTATACATATGTGAGTAAAGCTTTCAGCGGTGAAAGCCTCCTCCAGCTCCTTCCATCTTCCTCGATCTCTAGCTACTCTACTCCATGTCTTCCCTGCTATTTTTACGATGTCATCTTCCCATCGTTTTACAGGTCTTCCTTTTCTTCGTTTCTTGTAAATAAAAAAACTAGCATACATAAAATATAAAGAAAATACTTAATTAATAACACGCTTATTATGATGCTGAAAGCGTGTAGATGTCGAAATCAGGGTTTCAGCTGACGTCGGTGCACGGCGCGGGCGCGAGCAGTGCAGCGGTGTCCTGTTGCAGGCGGCCAGTGAACTTTCGGAACTTGACACCCTTCGGCCAAAACTCTGCGCTTAGGAACATCGAGAGATGATGACTTGGTACTCTCACCATAAATGAATTGAAGCTCACATTATAGGGTCGAAAGTCCCTGCATCTACATCCCATAATGCTGACAATCTCGTTAGTTAAGGTATTTGCTAAGGTGTTCTGTCACAGCTCTAACGAGATTAGTATCATGTGGTATGGTAACATCAACAATCATCGCCCTCCGTTCTAACCTCAATATATACCTTCAATATCAGGCTCACTTAGACCAGTAAGGCCGTATCGGAGAGCAAGTTGCTGGTGTATAATTTTGGCTACTTGGTTGTTCGTCTTTACTACCTCATCAATTATTGCACAAATAAAACCTTCGGTTTCTCTAAACTAAAGAGATTACCGAAGTCTAGCCCGTTTAAGCTTATTAGATCTACATTATGTCCTATGAAATTTTGCACAATCTCCCATGCAGGTCTTTGCTCTCTCATATAGCCTTCCTGTCCTGAATGCTCATAACCGTTTGCGCTAGTTCTTGTTTGCTAAGGAGTGAAGGGTAAGGCTCTTATCAACTGCAACTATATCGTGATACATCTACGTATTCAGCTTGAAAGACTTAGTTTCGGAGCTACTTAGTATCACGAGAACGGGAACCAACCCTACATCCATTCTGAGCAGGTGCGGGAACCAACTGTGTTAAAAAGGGCATAAATCCATATCCTACTGATTAAGACTTTTTAAATTTACTTAACTGATATGGTCTATACTACTGACGAAAATCAGTATATTATTATTTTTTGAGTTATAGTAAATGTGGTGTATTTCTACATCACACGACACATCAACGGTGTCAAGGCATGGCTTCGACACTGTTTGTAGTGCGATGTGCTCATTTTTGCGTCTGTTATTTAGGTAGGGTCAATGTATAAACCAAGCCATTGCTTTCATAAACTAAGAAACACGAACATAAACGATGCCAGAAAGAAAAAAAATACTCGATCAAGTTTTCTCAAAAGAAGTAAAAAATAATTAGTGTAAAATGTAGATAGAAGAGTTCAGTTTTGTACATAACAATTATCTAGACTGTAATTTGTTATCCATTGAGTAGATACCTTTATATTTAAAAAAACATTTTTCTGTGTAAATCGTTTTCGAAGAAGTATTTTTAACAATTAAATTTAGAGCTGGTTTAGTATCTGGCCAAGTACATCAGCATTGTCTTAAAGCATAGCCCCATTGTGTTGCCCCAATACTGCCAGCATATTTATTTTAAATGTAATGCTCAACTAAAGCTTGTTTGTAGTCATATTAAGATAAAATTCTTTTTTAAATTATTCAATAACCAAAAGTATGTAATATACGTAATTCTTAACTCCCTAGTATAAAAGTTTGAAAAAGCGCATCGCTTATAAACGATTGTAAATGTCAGTTAATATTATCTAGGAAAAATGTACACTGGATATGTATATACTATTATATTTTGTTATGTTTATAAATAAATATATTTAAAAATTCAATTGAATACTGCCAGCGTTTTGGGGACGCTTCCGACTGGTAATTGATATGGATGAGTTGAGCAACGTGTAAATTGTTTTCAACAATCTGTTGTAAGCTTAAATGTTTCAATTGTAAATATCTAGACAAAAACTTTCTAGCACATTTATTACTTGTATCACCACATACTATAAAACAAAGTCGCTTCCCGCTGTCTGTCTGTCGAAGAATGAAGAATTTTTACTAAGTGTTAGAATAGCTCCATCTAAATTGATGTTGAGGTAGCGCAAGGATTTTGTTTCTGACATTCCAATCTGTACTACAGAGTGCCTGAACTCTTCTCAAGTAATAGCTCATCTCAATCATTTCTTAAAATGCGATAGTTAATTTAATATCAACCATGTTGATGAAAACGATATAAAAATACTTTAAACTTTTATAAAAAAAAAACTATATATCTCTGGGGCGTTTCCGTACGAATTATTAAACCTTATATTGATACCATTGCATCAGATCTAGCTTTTTTATTTGAATCTATTGATTGTGGTGTATTTCCTGATCCATAACACAAGCTCTTTTTAACTTAGGGCTAGATGATGCTTTGTGGATTGTTCAGCATTATTTATTACACAACCTCTTATTATTTGTTTGATTTAAAAGCTAAGCCAACGTATTTACTTATACACACGTATGTAATGTAAAGCAACGTATTATGAGATCTGAGCCACGGGTTCGGTTTGACGATACTGAGGAGACGTCATCATCATGTCTCATTTTTGTATGGAATGTTCCATACCTAACAACAAGGGCTGCCGTACCGAATCAATAAATACAAAATGAACGAAGAAGTCATAGAATGTAGGAAAATACGTTTCTGGTATCTCATGACCAGAACCCTCCTCCTTTCACATCCGGGCTTGGGACCTTTGGATGGCGGAGTTAAAAAATGCAGGAATACTTAGAGAACAAACACAAATAAAATCTCTAACATTAACAGAGTTAGGGGAGCCTTTCTAAGTAAACAGATGAAAAATGTATATTTTCAAGTACCTACCGACACAAAATAAATAATAAAACTTAGTGTAAAATTTACGCATAGAAGAGCTGTAGATTCAAACTTTTTTAAACATTAATACCTATATTTTTCACAAAAACATTGTAGTTCTTTGTAAATAAATTGTTTGTTGAGAAGTAACTTTAGCAGGTAAGTGGTGAGTATAAGCGGCCGGCTTCTTAGAGACGCTTTCGACTGGTATTGATATGGATCAGTCGAGCAAACTGTAGATTGTTTGCAACAGTTAGTAGTTAGCTCAACTGATTCGATTGTAAATAATCTGAATTGATTGCCGCTGTAATACGATTTTGAGTTGGAAAGTCAGTTTTCAAAAGGCCATAATAATAGGCCATATACTAAGTGCTTATTTTGTAAGCCTAAAGAAATAAATGATTTTTACTTTTTTTTTTATAAATAATGTCACCATACCGCTTGATGCTACCCTCGTTAGAGCTGAGAAAGATAAACTTAGCAAATATCTTGACTTGGCTAACGAGGTTGTCAGCATGTGGGATGTAGATTCAGCGACCATAGTCCCGATAGTTCGGCGTAATAGCGAAGAGCCTCAATCAACACCTGAAGAGACTCTCGCTAGGAAGTTGGATCAAGGGCCAGATCCAGATGGCGATACTCTTGGACTCGGCACGTATCGTCAGGAAGTTCCTTTCTCTGCAGCCCTAGTTACCGGCCGCTTGAGCCTAGCTTCGTGGTCGGTGATCTACCGTTTTGATATATTTATTACTGTAGAATAGTTTTATAATATTTTATTGTATTTTCTATCGTAAGAAATGTATTTTATTCGAGAAATTAAATAAATGAGTGTATATAAATAACAATATTTGGCATTTTAAAACCTGATTTACTAACTCATTAAAATTTTGTTCTTGGTGGTGCTTCGTTTTTTTTGCAGTTGTTCGCTGGTACACGATGGTTTTGAGTAGAAAAGTCTGGTTGTGCAAAATCAATTCATGACCAAAATTTACATGAATCTAATTTTGTTACCCAAACTTGCGTACTCATTGATATTCTTCTCGTGGCGGTGTTTTGTTTTTTCTGCAGTCAGTCGACGAATATAAGCAGAGGTAATAGGTAATAGGCAAACAATAATAAAACTTACATGTTTAGATTTACAAAAACAGACTAACTCGTTGCAATTAATAACTATAAAACCGCATTATTAGCATAGTTAAATTATTGGAGACAGCGCGTCGATTTTGTAGACCAGTTTAATTAGCAATCATTATAAAATATGTATTTATATAATCATATGTATTTTCAAAATAGATTATAACTGGCCAGTCTCTCATAAATATTTTATTTTCGCAATAATTCGGTATAGCTATGCCAGTATATGTATTGGCTCTGCTGTAGTCCAGTAAAAGAACTATAAATAAAATAACCTAATAGAACTCGTTAGGGGTAGAGCTAAACCTATTTGTATTCACATAGGTTGAACTTTACTGAACTCTACTTTGAGCTGTGGTCATGAATATTGTGTATAGGACATTAGGAGTAGGTAGATGCTCTATCTGGGGTAGGGAGCGTCATCACTGTTAAAAATAATGTAACTAGTAAAAGATTAAAAGTATTTCATTCACATCATTAAAATTCCAGAATTGCAGCATTTTCCACGGTCAATGCAAATAGGCTAGTTAATGTTACTTGGGCTCTGTTTATCGAACTTGTTCAAATAATACGAGTTCTAATTATTTTGTGGTTAGCTGTAAGAAATACTGAGCTGATATAGAAAACCGTTCACCTAAAACTAGGCCAAAAACCTTTAACACAAGCTGTGTGGATTATCGAGCATTATTTATTTTATGTAGCCTCTCCACACTTGCACGCGTATTACCAGTGAAACCGCGAACCGTGAGTGTGGATCTCTTATGCTTATCCCTCACGGCTTTGCATCGCTTTCACGGCTCGTTCATGTACGAATTTGTCGATGATTTTTTGTCCTGCGTTATAGGGTTCGCAAGGCCGCGAGTGTGATTCTTGCCGTGATTCGCACCGCGATCCATGCCGCGATTTCACGCCACCGCCTTGATTCACGTGCGCGTATTGAAAGCTTGTGTTTATAAATCGTACAGCTACACTGGACACGAGACTTAGAAGAGCTACATACCACATCTTACTGAGCAAAGGGGCCGATCATTTAATTTTGCCACTGACTGCTACACGTGTGAAAGGTTCCACTCGGGCGGAAAGCCAACTGACCCTCGGGAACCGGGCTTTTATTTGCCAAATAGCACTCCCACTGTTACATAGAACTGCAAGATAATAAGCCAATGCAAGTATAAATTCTCTATGCGCTCGTTTTCAACATACCTAACTCAAAACTCTGTCTCTCTCAAGTACTCAAAGTCAAAGTCAAACTCATTTATTTCTTTAGGCTTCTTTAGGCAAAATAAGCACTTAGACAAGTAAAATTTTATACTCTTTATTATTATCAAATAACATTATTTTAATTTTAATGTTCACTTCAATTTTTTGTCCATTAGTGGAAGAAGATAAACTTCAATAAAAAGGTAGGTACCTTTATAAGGAAGAACTGATGTTAACGCATGATCTCTTCCACTAAGCTACTTACTATAAGTGCTAGTTGCCTACCAGCTAGAACCCAATCTAGACTCCATTCCTAATGAACTATCTGGGTATCGTCTAACCACCCTTGACCAGACGCTACGTTCGACACCTATCCTACTAGATCCGGGGTATTATGTGTAAATGATAAAGTACTAGCTTCTGCCCACGGCTTTGTAAGCTCTTTTAAGTCGCCTATGTACGTCCCCAGGATACCGTTTACCACCCTGCCAAATACGAGTATCATTACAGATTGAAGCAAACAGACAGATTTACTTACGCTTTTATAATATTAGTATTGATGCTGACGTCAAATAAATGCTTTATGTGTGAAACTTATGAAGTTAGCATATTTTCGTGTTTCAAACACGAGATATGTAGGTATAGGATAGGCAGAAAGTATGCTAACGTGAGAAAAAACCTTATTAGCTTTACGCTGGGGTGGCTCCGCCAGAAAGTCGAAGTAGAGGAGTCGCCAATCGCTGGAACGAAACTTGTCTTGAAAAGACAAGCGGAGATTGAGCGAAAGATCTTGTGCGGATTGCTGGTACCTAATTTAACTAGGGATGCCGAGAGTATGCGCAAGATCCTGGCGGCTCAAAACCCAACCCTTAAAATCAACTCGTGGAACCTGATCCGCGTTGATAAGCGTGAGCAAGGGGCGAAACCCGGTACTCACTTGCTTCTCCGCGTTCCCGAGTCTGATATTGAAAGACTGAAGAGTCAGAACCGTCGGCTGTACTGGTTTTTCGGTAACATCTACCTCCATATTATGGAGAAGGATGCACCGGAAGGCGAGGCCGGAGACGGCTCTGACACTCCCCCCACCAATCCTGGACTCAACCCCGGCCCAAAACCTGATCCCTCTACGGGACCGAAGGCCCAACTCGAACCCCAGCCCGGCCCCAGCTCCGGACGGATCCACAACCCCACTCCTGCCCCACCACCACCCCAAGGGCCGGAACATATGGATGTCCAGGATCCACTTAACCCCATATCAGAGGAGTGCTTTCTCGACATGGAGGAGAGCGACAGTAGCGAATGCGACCTCGGCTCTTCTCCTGTCAGGAACTACTCCTAGACCATATTCAATACCACCCGCACCACCACCTGATCCACCTCCTCCTGCCACACCCTACATCCAGGCCAACCTCCAGCATAGCCTCACGGCTACCGCGTCCCTACGCAGAATGCTGGAGGAACATCCCGAATCCGTGGCCCTCATCCAAGAACCGTGGATCAGGAAAGGCCAAATCTGCGGCCTTAAAACACCAGGGAGCAAACTGCTCGCCAACACAACCGTAAGTAACCTTAGAACGTGCATAGTTGTCCCGCACGCCGCTAAGACACTACTAATAACCGAACTCTGTTCCAGAGACCTAACCGCTGCTAGACTACACTTATCTCCTAACCACAACAGCTCTATATCGCAAGTAGTCATAGCATCCGCCTACCTTCCAAGCGATGAAGCAGTACCCACACCTGACCTAACGGCCCTGATTGAGTACTGCGAGAGGGAGAGACTCGAGCTCATCATCGGGACCGACTCCAACGCGCATCACACGCTATGGAACAGCGTCAGATCCAACGACCGAGGAGATGAACTGGTAAACTATCTTGTATCAACTAACCTCCTCCTACTAAACAAAGGCTCCGAACCGACCTTCGTAACACGTAGAGCCCAAACAATTATTGACCTAACGCTTTCTACTGCAAAGGCCTACAACCTCATCAAGGACTGGCATGTTTCTGACGAGGCTTCATGCTCAGACCACAGATGGATTAGGTTCAACCTGGAACTATCACTACCTAACCCGCAACCTAGACGCGTCCCACGTAAGACAGATAAAACTAAATTCTTTAAAATAGTTAAATCAGAACTTTCAGGGAAGCTAAAACTACCAAACCATATAACAATTGAGGACATTGAACTCTACACTAACCAAATAACACATACTCTTACCAACAGCTTTGAACTGACCTGCCCGCTTGTCGTGCCCAAACAAAGGACAAAAGGACAATGGTGGGGTCCCGAACTGCAGAGACTCCGGCGCAAAGTAAGGAAATTGTTCAATAGAGCTATAAACACCAGACAAGACGAAGACTGGGAGTCATACCATGTTGCGAAGAAAATCTACAAAAAACGTATCCGCACAAGAAAAACAGAATGTTGGGAAAGATTTTGTACCAACATTGAAAACAACAGTCAGGCCACACGCATCAAGAACATCCTCACAAACGTGCAGGAAAGCACTCTTGGTTGCCTCATCAAGCCTGACAAAACCTACACCAAGACAGATGTAGAAACCAGCGAAGTGCTTCTGAATACACACTTTCCAGGCTGTCAGGTAACAGACAGCTACAAATGGGAAAACATTTCAGTGCACACGCCCACCGACCAAGACTGGATAACAGCCCACAATATGATTAACCACGATAAGGTACTCTGGGCAATTAACAGCTTCCTTCCCTTCAAATCGCCTGGCCTGGATGGGATTTTCCCGGGGATGCTAAGATGGTGTGGAAACATACTAGCAGACCACCTGGTTGGCATCTTCAGGGCGTGCATTGCGCACAAATACATACCGCAACAATGGAGGGAAGTGAAGGTGGTTTTTATACCAAAACCAGGAAGAAGTGACTATACACTACCAAAATCCTTCAGGCCAATAAGCCTAACTTCATTCCTTCTGAAAACACTTGAAAGACTATGTGATAGAGAGATCAGAGAAAACATACTCTCACAAAATCCACTACATTCACAACAACATGCCTACAGCAAAGGCAAATCAACTGAGTCCCCTCTTCACAGCGTGGTATCGCGAATAGGAACCGGACTAACTAAAAAACAACCAACTCTGGCAGCCTTCATTGACATAGAAGGAGCCTTTGATAAGACCAAATTCACCAGCATCTATAGAGCACTTGCCAAATACGGTATTGCGCCAACTCTAGCACAGTAGATAAACAACATGCTGAGATATAGAGCAATACAAGTTACCATTAACGAAACCACAAGAGGAGTAGTTGTTAGAGGCTGTCCTCAAGGCGGCGTCCTATCGCCCCTACTATGGAACATAGTTGTTGACGAACTCATCCGTAAGCTCAATGGCCACGGACTGGTGACAGTGGGATATGCAGACGACCTTGCGATCCTGGCAACCGGTTGCTTCGAAAACACTCTATGTGACCTCATGAAACTCGCCTTCAAAACCATTGAAACGTGGTGTAATGACCACGAACTATCAGTAAACCCCACAAAAACAGAACTAATAATGTTCTCCAATAAGCGCAACTTAGGAAACCTTAACTTGCCAAAATTATTTAACACCGAACTAACTTTGAAAACCGAAGTCAAGTATCTAGGAGTCATACTGGATAATAAACTCCTATGGAACAAACACCTTGACTATAAATTGCAACGGGTTACTACCGCCTTCTACCTATGCAGCAGAATGCTTGGTAAAACATGGGGCCTATCACCAAAGATATCCAGGTGGCTCTACACCGTTATTATCAGACCAATACTCACATATGGAGCCATCGTATGGTGGACCAGAACTGAGCTAAACACCGTGATAATCAAGCTGCAACGCTTCCAAAGAATGGTGTGCTCAGCCATAACGGGCTGCATGAGAACCACACCAGGCGCTGCCCTAGACGTGATACTAGGCCTTGCGCCGCTAGACCTATATATACAACAAGAGGCAACCATGTCGGCCCTGAGACTACAAAACATGGGACTGTGGGGAAACATCGACTGCCCACATGCTCGAATCCTGCACAGAGCCCTTGCCTATGAACCTCTTTTAGCGGCATCTTGTGATAGAATGCCCAGCAAACCAATACACGACAAACAATACCGAATACAACTGCATGAAGACCATAGGGATGAATCAGGTAGCCACGAAGTGAGAATATACACTGACGGCTCCAAGACCGATATGGGCACGGGAGCAGGGATTCACTCTATGGACCTCAATATTAATGTATCAATGTACTTAGGCAAACACAGCTCCATATTTCAATGCGAATGTGTAGCCGTAACCGAGGCAGCCACAGCTGTGGAAAGAAGGGATATAGACAACCAGTGTGTGCGTATCCTGTCTGACAGTGCTGCTACACTTAGAGCTTTAGCAGGGAACAGCTGTAACTCCAAGCTCGTATACGAATGTCACTTGGCACTTGAGAGGATCTCCAGTAGGAACAGGATCACCCTCCAATGGATCAAGGGACACAGCGGATTACTAGGCAATGATGCTGCAGACGAATTGGCACGGAAAGGCTCGGAAACGCCGACACAAGGCCCAGCTCCGTTCCTTCCCCTACCATTCTCCCAAATCCGAACATGGATACAGCTCAGAACCAGAGAAACGCATACCGAGAGATGGTCAAGCCTACAGGAGTGCCGCCAATCCAGAGCGGCACTCCCAGCTGCCTCACCAAGACTAACCAAGCACTTACTATGCCTGACGAGATCAGACCTACGCGTCCTAGTGGGAACACTCACAGGACACTGCCCACTAAACAAACACCTCTTCACCATCGGAGCAACAGACAGCCCTCTATGCAGAGGATGCCTGAGCGATGAAGAATCAGCTGCCCACGTAGTCCTGGAATGCGAGGGAGTAACAGCGCAGCGACTAGAAATCCTCAATCACCCGAGGCCGCGAAGCCTGTGAAGATCCCAGGAGTATTCTGCGCTTCTGGACGGAGATAGGCTGGTTAAACTAGCAAACACCCCACGCACAAAGGACCAAACGGAGTCTAAGTGCGGAAACAGGAGTACAACTACAACAACAACAACCTTATTAGCTTGCATAAAATACGGCTATAAAAATTTAGACACACATCTAGAACAAAAAACAGATGATATATGTACTTGCAATTTTATAAAAAGTACTTAGAACTATTTATCGGGCTGAGTCCGCAATGTAGGAGATATCTCTCAAGAATAGTAAACTTTAATTCTATACCAACATGCTTTATATCGCAAGACTGCTGCGTGACCCGAGGCGAACAGCCAAATCGATATTGGACGCGCACACTTAAAAAGAAGCTTTATGTTGCAGTAAAAAGATTCCAATTTCAACGAGTTCGTTAGTTCATAATACATAAAGATTAAATTAAACTGTATTCTCTACGGAATAAGATCGAATTTGCGTGGTTTACCGGTTTACTGCACTGTTATAATTCCGATCTGTTTGGACAGTTTGAATGGCTACGCAATTTGTAGCTTCGTGGTTGTGATTTTACAAAGAAAATCGATTAAACGATGGATTTATTATTGAAAAAATTATTAATGAAAGAAAATCTTTTAAAAATAAAACTATTTACGTATAAAACGATGTAAGCTAATGATGATGACACTTTATTAGCCATAACTTAAAAAAAACATGAAATAAGTTTTATTGATAGCATTACCATGCAACATGGCAATACGACTCCCCCGTAGGCCTCCCCCAATGAGCGCCATAGCGTCCTGTCTTCAGCTTGCCACACCAGCATCTATCTTCAGTCTTTCGCAGGCCGCCATCCCACCTGGTTGGAGGGCGTCCTACACGTTTACCGAGTCGTGGTCTTCACTCGAGAACACCTTTGCCCCAGTGGCCGTAAGTTCTTCATTGGGGGAGGCCTATGTCCAGCAGTGGACTGCTATAGGATGGAGATGATGATTGATGGCAATACCGCCAGAATTTAAGATATCCTATCTTGGTGAAGACTTTTGTTGAAATTTGAAATTACTAAGGTGACGAAAATTAGACTGCCACATTAAATTGACGAACACTAATAACCACTTCATTAATAAAATTAATATGCACGAAACGTATAAATGCTACTACCTATCAAATTATCGCGGGGAGTCAACCGTAGCATTCGTTTTAGGCAAAATCAGGTGGCTCTTCACCTGATTTGCTTCATTAAAGTTGCGTTGGAGTAATTTCACTTACCTATGGGCAGAAGTTTTTATGTTAGTTTAGTTAGCTCGCTAGGAGACTCGACGAGTTTCGGCACCAGAATAGGCTGGGTTTCGCGGAGGATATGGCACCATAGACCACAGTGAGGCAAATTACACAGAAGTCCGAAGAGTATAATCAGCCACTGGTGTCTGGCTTTTGTGAACTAATCCTTACAGCGATGCCAAGTGGACAATCGTTATATCGAGGTGCTGAGATGTCTCTATGTCGTCTGTCGTCTCTCGAAGCCGCCACTATGAGTATCCAAGTACAGAGCCAGCTGTCTAAACCTATCCAATTGCGCAGAGGAGTGAGACAGGGGGATGTCATATCCCCGAAAATGTTCACAAGCGCGTTGGAAGATTTGTGTAAGACGCTGGACTGGAAAGGAGGGGCACTAACATAAACGGGGTCTACATCTCACACCTGCGATTCGCTGATGACATAGTCTTAATGGCGGAGTCGATAGAGGAGCTGAACCAGATGCTGGACGACCTAGCTTCAGCCCTCCGATGTATCGATCTTGGCATGAATTTGGATAAAACCAAAGTCATGATCAATGGTCACATTGATCCAAGGCCGTTATGGTCGTACATGGTCACCTTCTCGAAATCGTTTCCGAATACACCTACCTCGAACAGATTCTGCAATGAGGTAAAAACAATTTCGAGAAGGAGGCCAAAAGGAGGATCCAGCTAGGCTGGGCTGCGTTTGAGACTACGTCGAGTCTTCTCATCATCCATACCGCAATGCTTGGAAACGAAAGTTTTCAAGCAGTGCGACCTACCGTTATGACCTACGGAGCTGATACGTGGAAACTCACGATAGGGCTGGTCCACCAGTTCAAAGTCGCTCAGCAAGCTATGGAAAGAGCTATGCTCGGAGTTTCTCTGAAGGATTGGATTCGTAACGAATACATCCGACAGAGAACCAAATTTATCGTAGCTCCAAGAATACATAGCTCTACATAGCTCTAAGAATAAGCAAACTGCCGTGGCAGTGGGGCCATATCTCGCGAAGAACTGACGGCCACTGGGGAAACGTGTTCTTGAGTAGATAAACGTGTAGGACGCCCTCCGACCAGGTGGGATGACGACCTGCGCAAGACTAAGGATAGATGCTGGTGCGTCAAGCTGAAGACAGGGCGCTATGGCGCTCCTTGGGGGAGGCATATAAAATTAATTAAGTGGAATTCGGTGCGGATTAATCAATGTACTTAAAAGATAATATATTAATTGAAATAACAATATATGGCATTTAAAAATCTGACTTGCTTACTCCTTGAGATTCTTCTGTAGTGCTTCGATATGCTGCTGGTGGCCGCTGTTTTATGATGAATTTGAGTAGTAATGTCTGATAAGAAAAATCGTACATTGATAAAATTTTCAATGTTTGAATTTTCCGAATCAGATTTACTTACTCATTAATTTTCATTTCTTGGTGATTTTTTAATTCGTTGCAATTATACTTAAAGAAACTCAAATGTCTGTTAGTTAAAAAAAAATATAATTTTAACCACATTATTAAATTTCATGACGGTCGCAAGACATCCTTAAAATTTCCATATGAATTTACGAATTCGGCAATGGTTATAAGCCCCTTCCCCGCTCATAACAGCGGCTTTCGTCCTCTTGACTGCGCAGCCTCCTCCGATCAGAGCTCTTAGTATGATTTAACGATAGTATTGAGATGCTACGGTGACTTCACAATATTGTGACGCCTTCTTTTCTAGAATGGAATGAATAGTACCTAGTACATTCTCCAACGCGAGATAACTTTAAAAGTGTAGTAATGAAACTTTCATCTCTAAGTTATTAAAAGAAAATTAATTAAGTGGAATTCGGTGCGGATTAGTGAATGTACTTAAATGTTAATATATTAATAGAAATAACAATATTTGGCATTTGAATATCTGACTTACTTACTCCTTGAGATTCTTCTGTAGTGCTTCGATATTTCTGTGGTGGCCGCTGTTTTATGATGAATTTGAGTAGTAATGTCTGATAAGAAAAATCCTGTGTTGATAAAATTTTCAGTATTTGGATTTTCCGTATCAAATTTACTTACTCATTAATTTTCCTTTCTGGGTGGTGCTTTCCTCCTTGAAATTCTTCAGTAGTGCTTCGATTTTTCTGCTGGTGGCCGCTGTTTTATGATGAATTTGAGTAGTAATGTCTGATAAGGAAAATCGTACATTGATAAAATTTACAGTGTTTGGATATTCCGAATCAGATTTACTTACTCATTAATTTTCTTTTCTTGGTGATGCTTTGTTTCTTCTTTATCAGTCACTGATACAAGATGGTTTTGTATAGAACAATATGATTACACAACAATGATATAACTCACACTGATAGAACATATTTGTTTAATTAACCCAGGAATATAAACATAATCAAATTTGAGCTCATTGCTAATTTTTTTTTTTTTTTACATATTTACTTTCAAAACTGCTCAAAAATCCCTCGTTAAAACCCCCCAATAGGAGAACCTCCCATTGATTAAAACCAAAGGGACGTTTTTTAATTCGTTGCAATTATGCTTGAAGAAACTCGAATGTCTGTTAGTTAAAAAAAAAATATAAATTTAACCACATTATTAAATTGCATGACGGTCGCAAGACATCCTTAAAATTTCCATATGAATTTACGAATTCGGCAATGGTTATAAGCCCCTTCCCCGCTCATAACAGTGGCTTTCGTCCACTTGACTGCGCAGCCTCCTCCGATCAGAGCCCTAAGTTTGATTCAACGGTAGTATTGAGGTGACGCCTTCTTTTCTAGAATGGACTGAATAGTACATTCTAGAACGCGAGATAACTTTAAAAGTATAGTAATTAAATTTTCATCTGTAAGTTATTAAAAGAAAATTAAGATTTTGTAAGAACTAATGATTGGTAGTAACTATAATAAGATAACAAATAAGTGCAATTATTTATTGGAATATAATATAATTCTAGAAGCTGCGGCCAGCAGTGTTTTCTGAGGCAAAGTTGAGCATCCCACTATGATTGCAGCAATCTGCGGTCGAATTTTGCAAGCAAATTTTTTTTTCATATATTTACATTTGACTTACAGTTATATACATACTAAAACGTAAAACATTATATTTTTTAAACTAAAGAAAGTAAATTTTTAATATTAAACATTCAAATTCAAGTAATAAACATAAAAATAATTGCAAATTTGTTTATTGCAATCGCAATGACAATAGTATTGTCGCAGAACCATTCATTTATGAAAGGATTAATAAATAAATAAAATAATGCTGGACAATTCACACAGCATTATCCAGTCCCATGGTAAGCAGAGCTTGTGTTATGGGTACTAGATAACTGATATACATAATACAATACATTACATAGATAGATATTTTTTATTATATAATACATAGAAAACGACCAGAACACCCGGAACAAATATCTGCAGATCGTACACACAATTGTTCCTAGGCGGGAATCGAACCCGCAACCTCCTGCGTCGCAGGTGGACCTTCGCCCACCGCGCCACATCGGTCGATTAGTACATAGTGTCTGCGGTGCTTTTTGCACAGAAAGATTGATAGATTGGTTTCCACCTTGACACATTTGACTCGCGTCCTTCCATCTGTAGATTCGTTCATCCGAGGTTTAACACCAAAATATCTGTTTTATGATGAATTTGAGTAGTAAAGTCTGATTAGAAAAATGTTATATTGATAAAATTTACAATATTTTCATTTTCCGAATCAAATTTACTTACTCATTAATTTTCTTTTCTTTGTGGTGCTTTGTTTCTTCATTATTGATCGCTGGTACAAGATGGTTTTGTATAAAACAATCTGATTAGAAAACAATGATACACAGATAGAATACCTTTGTTTAATTAACCCAGGAATATAAACATAATCAGATTTGAGCACATTGCAAAATTGTTTTTTAAATATTTATTTTCAAAACTGCTCAAAAATCCCTAGTTTTTAATTCATTGCAGTTATGCTTACATAAACTCTACTGTCTGTTTTTTTTTGTCATTTGGCTGTATTTTGAATGGGTAACATCTTTGTCCATTATTTTTCAAAGTCATAGCTGAACAAAATTGTTTTTAATTGTAACCACATTATTAAATATCATGACGGTCGCAAAACATCCTTAAAATTTCCATATGAATTTACGAATTCGGCAATGGTTATAAGCCCCTTCCCCGCTCATAACAGCGGCTTTCGTCCACTTGACTGCGCAGCCTCCTCCGATCAGAGCCCTTAGTATGATTTAACGATAGTATTGAGATGCTACGGTGACTTCACAATATTGTGACGCCTTCTTTTCTAGAATGGAATGAATAGTACCTAGTACATTCTCCAACGCGAGATAACTTTAAAAGTGTAGTAATGAAACTTTCATCTCTAAGTTATTAAAAGAAAATTAATTAAGTGGAATTCGGTGCGTATTAGTGAATGTACTTAAATGTTAATATATTAATTGAAATAACAATATTTGGCATTTGAATATCTGACTTACTTACTCCTTGAGATTCTTCTGTAGTGCTTCGATATTTCTGTGGTGGCCGCTGTTTTATGATGAATTTGAGTAGTAATGTCTGATAAGAAAAATCCTTGTTGATAAAATTTTCAGTATTTGGATTTTCCGTATCAAATTTACTTACTCATTAATTTTCCTTTCTGGGTGGTGCTTTCCTCCTTGAAATTCTTCAGTAGTGCTTCGATTTTTCTGCTGGTGGCCGCTGTTTTATGATGAATTTGAGTAGTAATGTCTGATAAGGAAAATCGTACATTGATAAAATTTACAGTGTTTGGATATTCCGAATCAGATTTACTTACTCATTAATTTTCTTTTCTTGGTGATGCTTTGTTTCTTCTTTATCAGTCACTGATACAAGATGGTTTTGTATAGAACAATCTGATTACACAACAATGATATAACTCACACAGATAGAACATATTTGTTTAATTAACCCAGGAATATAAACATAATCAGATTTGAGCACATTGCATAATTGTTTTTTTTTACATATTTACTTTCAAAACTGCTCAAAAATCCCTCGTTAAAACCTCAATAGGAGAACCTCCCATTGATTAAAACCAAAGGGACGTTTTTTAATTCGTTGCAATTATGCTTAAAGAAACTCAAATGTCTGTTAGTTAAAAAAAATATATAATTTTAACCACATTATTAAATTTCATGACGGTTGCAAAACATCCTTAAAATTTCCATATGAATTTACGAATTCGGCAATGGTTATAAGCCCCTTCCCCGCTCATAACAGTGGCTTTCGTCCACTTGACTGCGCAGCCTCCTCCGATCAGAGCCCTAAGTTAGATTCAAGATAAAATTTACAGTATTTTTATTTTCCGAATCAAATTTACTTACTCATTAATTTTCTTTTCTTTGTGGTGCTTTGTTTCTTCATTATTGATCGCTGGTACAAGATGGTTTTGTATAAAACAATCTGATTAGAAAACAATGATACACAGATAGAATAACTTTGTTTAATTAACCCAGGAATATAAACATAATCAGATTTGAGCACATTGCAAAATTGTTTTTTAAATATTTATTTTCAAAACTGCTCAAAAATCCCTAGTTTTTAATTCATTGCAGTTATGCTTACATAAACTCTACAGTCTGTTTTTTTTTGTCATTTGGCTGTATTTTGAATGGGTAACATCTTTGTCCATTATTTTTCAAAGTCATAGCTGAACAAAATTGTTTTTAATTGTAACCACATTATTAAATATCATGACGGTCGCAAAACATCCTTAAAATTTCCATATGAATTTACGAATTCGGCAATGGTTATAAGCCCCTTCCCCGCTCATAACAGCGGCTTTCGTCCACTTGACTGCGCAGCCTCCTCCGATCAGAGCCCTTAGTATGATTTAACGATAGTATTGAGATGCTACGGTGACTTCACAATATTGTGACGCCTTCTTTTCTAGAATGGAATGAATAGTACCTAGTACATTCTCCAACGCGAGATAACTTTAAAAGTGTAGTAATGAAACTTTCATCTCTAAGTTATTAGAAGAAAATTAATTAAGTGGAATTCGGTGCGGATTAGTGAATGTACTTAAATGTTAATATATTAATTGAAATAACAATATTTGGCATTTGAATATCTGACTTACTTACTCCTTGAGATTCTTCTGTAGTGCTTCGATATTTCTGTGGTGGCCGCTGTTTTATGATGAATTTGAGTAGTAATGTCTGATAAGAAAAATCCTTGTTGATAAAATTTTCAGTATTTGGATTTTCCGTATCAAATTTACTTACTCATAAATTTTCCTTTCTGGGTGGTGCTTTCCTCCTTGAAATTCTTCAGTAGTGCTTCGATTTTTCTGCTGGTGGCCGCTGTTTTATGATGAATTTGAGTAGTAATGTCTGATAAGGAAAATCGTACATTGATAAAATTTACAGTGTTTGGATATTCCGAATCAGATTTACTTACTCATTAATTTTCTTTTCTTGGTGATGCTTTGTTTCTTCTTTATCAGTCACTGATACAAGATTGTTTTGTATAGAACAATATGATTACACAACAATGATATAACTCACACAGATAGAACATATTTGTTTAATTAACCCAGGAATATAAACATAATCAGATTTGAGCTCATTGCAAAATTGTTTTTTTTTACATATTTACTTTCAAAACTGCTCAAAAATCCCTCGTTAAAACCCCCCAATAGGAGAACCTCCCATTGATTAAAACCAAAGGGACGTTTTTTAATTCGTTGCAATTATGCTTGAAGAAACTCGAATGTCTGTTAGTTAAAAAAAATATATAATTTTAACCACATTATTAAATTTCATGACGGTCGCAAGACATCCTTAAAATTTCCATATGAATTTACGAATTCGGCAATGGTTATAAGCCCCTTCCCCGCTCATAACAGTGGCTTTCGTCCACTTGACTGCGCAGCCTCCTCCGATCAGAGCCCTAAGTTTGATTCAACGGTAGAGAAGAGAGAGAACGGTAGAAGTATTGAGATGCTACGGTGACGTCTCAATATTGTGACGCCTTCTTTTCTAGAATGGACTGAATAATACCTAGTACATTCTAGAACGCGAGATAACTTTAAAAGTATAGTAATTAAATTTTCATCTGTAAGTTATTAAAAGAAAATTAAGATTTTGTAAGAACTAATGATTGGTAGTAACTATAATAAGATAACAAATAAGTGCAATTATATATTGGAATATAATATAATTCTACAAGCTGCGGCCAGCAGTGTTTTCTGAGGCAAAGTTGAGCATCCCACTGTGATTGCAGCAATCTGCGGTCGAATTTTGCAAGCAATTTTTTTTTCATATATTTACATTTGACTTACTGTTATATACATACTAAAACGTCAAACATTATATTTTTTAAACTAAAGGAAGTCCATTTTTAACATTAAACATTCAAATTCAAGTAATGAACATAAAAATAATTGCAAATTTGTTTATTGCAATCGCAATGACAATAGTATTGTCGCAGAACCATTCATTTATGAAAGGATTAGTACATAGTGTCTGCGGTGCTTTTTGCACAGAAAGATTGATAGATTGGTTTCCACCTTGACACATTTGACTCGCGTCCTTCCATCTGTAGATTCGTTCATCCGAGGTTTAACACCAAAATATCTGTTTTATGATGAATTTGAGTAGTAAAGTTTGATTAGAAAAATGTTATATTGATAAAATTTACAATATTTTCATTTTCCGATTCAAATTTACTTACTCATTAATTTTCTTTTCTTTGTGGTGCTTTGTTTCTTCATTATTGATCGCTGGTACAAGATGGTTTTGTATAAAACAATCTGATTAGAAAACAATGATACACAGATAGAATACCTTTGTTTAATTAACCCAGGAATATAAACATAATCAGATTTGAGCACATTGCAAAATGGTTTTTAAAATATTTATTTTCAAAACTGCTCAAAAATCCCTAGTTTTTAATTCATTGCAGTTATGCTTACATAAACTCTACTGTCTATTTTTTTTTTGTCATTTGGCTGTATTTTGAATGGGTAACATCTTTGTCCATTATTTTTCAAAGTCATAGCTGAACAAAATTGTTTTTAATTGTAACCACATTATTAAATATCATGACGGTCGCAAAACATCCTTAAAATTTCCATATGAATTTACGAATTCGGCAATGGTTATAAGCCCTTTCCCCGCTCATAACAGCGGCTTTCGTCCACTTGACTGCGCAGCCTCCTCCGATCAGAGCCCTTAGTATGATTTAACGATAGTATTGAGATGCTACGGTGACTTCACAATATTGTGACGCCTTCTTTTCTAGAATGGAATGAATAGTACCTAGTACATTCTCCAACGCGAGATAACTTTAAAAGTGTAGTAATGAAACTTTCATCTCTAAGTTATTAGAAGAAAATTAATTAAGTGGAATTCGGTGCGGATTAGTGAATGTACTTAAATGTTAATATATTAATTGAAATAACAATATTTGGCATTTGAATATCTGACTTACTTACTCCTTGAGATTCTTCTGTAGTGCTTCGATATTTCTGTGGTGGCCGCTGTTTTATGATGAATTTGAGTAGTAATGTCTGATAAGAAAAATCCTTGTTGATAAAATTTTCAGTATTTGGATTTTCCGTATCAAATTTACTTACTCATAAATTTTCCTTTCTGGGTGGTGCTTTCCTCCTTGAAATTCTTCAGTAGTGCTTCGATTTTTCTGCTGGTGGCCGCTGTTTTATGATGAATTTGAGTAGTAATGTCTGATAAGGAAAATCGTACATTGATAAAATTTACAGTGTTTGGATATTCCGAATCAGATTTACTTACTCATTAATTTTCTTTTCTTGGTGATGCTTTGTTTCTTCTTTATCAGTCACTGATACAAGATTGTTTTGTATAGAACAATATGATTACACAACAATGATATAACTCACACAGATAGAACATATTTGTTTAATTAACCCAGGAATATAAACATAATCAGATTTGAGCTCATTGCAAAATTGTTTTTTTTTACATATTTACTTTCAAAACTGCTCAAAAATCCCTCGTTAAAACCCCCCAATAGGAGAACCTCCCATTGATTAAAACCAAAGGGACGTTTTTTAATTCGTTGCAATTATGCTTGAAGAAACTCGAATGTCTGTTAGTTAAAAAAAATATATAATTTTAACCACATTATTAAATTTCATGACGGTCGCAAGACATCCTTAAAATTTCCATATGAATTTACGAATTCGGCAATGGTTATAAGCCCCTTCCCCGCTCATAACAGTGGCTTTCGTCCACTTGACTGCGCAGCCTCCTCCGATCAGAGCCCTAAGTTTGATTCAACGGTAGAGAAGAGAGAGAACGGTAGAAGTATTGAGATGCTACGGTGACGTCTCAATATTGTGACGCCTTCTTTTCTAGAATGGACTGAATAATACCTAGTACATTCTAGAACGCGAGATAACTTTAAAAGTATAGTAATTAAATTTTCATCTGTAAGTTATTAAAAGAAAATTAAGATTTTGTAAGAACTAATGATTGGTAGTAACTATAATAAGATAACAAATAAGTGCAATTATATATTGGAATATAATATAATTCTACAAGCTGCGGCCAGCAGTGTTTTCTGAGGCAAAGTTGAGCATCCCACTGTGATTGCAGCAATCTGCGGTCGAATTTTGCAAGCAATTTTTTTTTCATATATTTACATTTGACTTACTGTTATATACATACTAAAACGTCAAACATTATATTTTTTAAACTAAAGGAAGTCCATTTTTAACATTAAACATTCAAATTCAAGTAATGAACATAAAAATAATTGCAAATTTGTTTATTGCAATCGCAATGACAATAGTATTGTCGCAGAACCATTCATTTATGAAAGGATTAGTACATAGTGTCTGCGGTGCTTTTTGCACAGAAAGATTGATAGATTGGTTTCCACCTTGACACATTTGACTCGCGTCCTTCCATCTGTAGATTCGTTCATCCGAGGTTTAACACCAAAATATCTGTTTTATGATGAATTTGAGTAGTAAAGTTTGATTAGAAAAATGTTATATTGATAAAATTTACAATATTTTCATTTTCCGATTCAAATTTACTTACTCATTAATTTTCTTTTCTTTGTGGTGCTTTGTTTCTTCATTATTGATCGCTGGTACAAGATGGTTTTGTATAAAACAATCTGATTAGAAAACAATGATACACAGATAGAATACCTTTGTTTAATTAACCCAGGAATATAAACATAATCAGATTTGAGCACATTGCAAAATGGTTTTTAAAATATTTATTTTCAAAACTGCTCAAAAATCCCTAGTTTTTAATTCATTGCAGTTATGCTTACATAAACTCTACTGTCTATTTTTTTTTTGTCATTTGGCTGTATTTTGAATGGGTAACATCTTTGTCCATTATTTTTCAAAGTCATAGCTGAACAAAATTGTTTTTAATTGTAACCACATTATTAAATATCATGACGGTCGCAAAACATCCTTAAAATTTCCATATGAATTTACGAATTCGGCAATGGTTATAAGCCCTTTCCCCGCTCATAACAGCGGCTTTCGTCCACTTGACTGCGCAGCCTCCTCCGATCAGAGCCCTTAGTATGATTTAACGATAGTATTGAGATGCTACGGTGACTTCACAATATTGTGACGCCTTCTTTTCTAGAATGGAATGAATAGTACCTAGTACATTCTCCAACGCGAGATAACTTTAAAAGTGTAGTAATGAAACTTTCATCTCTAAGTTATTAAAAGAAAATTAATTAAGTGGAATTCGGTGCGGATTAGTGAATGTACTTAAATGTTAATATATTAATTGAAATAACAATATTTGGCATTTGAATATCTGACTTACTTACTCCTTGAGATTCTTCTGTAGTGCTTCGATATTTCTGTGGTGGCCGCTGTTTTATGATGAATTTGAGTAGTAATGTCTGATAAGAAAAATCCTTGTTGATAAAATTTTCAGTATTTGGATTTTCCGTATCAAATTTACTTACTCATTAATTTTCCTTTCTGGGTGGTGCTTTCCTCCTTGAAATTCTTCAGTAGTGCTTCGATTTTTCTGCTGGTGGCCGCTGTTTTATGATGAATTTGAGTAGTAATGTCTGATAAGGAAAATCGTACATTGATAAAATTTACAGTGTTTGGATATTCCGAATCAGATTTACTTACTCATTAATTTTCTTTTCTTGGTGATGCTTTGTTTCTTCTTTATCAGTCACTGATACAAGATGGTTTTGTATAGAACAATCTGATTACACAACAATGATATAACTCACACAGATAGAACATATTTGTTTAATTAACCCAGGAATATAAACATAATCAGATTTGAGCACATTGCATAATTGTTTTTTTTTACATATTTACTTTCAAAACTGCTCAAAAATCCCTCGTTAAAACCTCAATAGGAGAACCTCCCATTGATTAAAACCAAAGGGACGTTTTTTAATTCGTTGCAATTATGCTTAAAGAAACTCAAATGTCTGTTAGTTAAAAAAAATATATAATTTTAACCACATTATTAAATTTCATGACGGTTGCAAAACATCCTTAAAATTTCCATATGAATTTACGAATTCGGCAATGGTTATAAGCCCCTTCCCCGCTCATAACAGTGGCTTTCGTCCACTTGACTGCGCAGCCTCCTCCGATCAGAGCCCTAAGTTAGATTCAAGATAAAATTTACAGTATTTTTATTTTCCGAATCAAATTTACTTACTCATTAATTTTCTTTTCTTTGTGGTGCTTTGTTTCTTCATTATTGATCGCTGGTACAAGATGGTTTTGTATAAAACAATCTGATTAGAAAACAATGATACACAGATAGAATAACTTTGTTTAATTAACCCAGGAATATAAACATAATCAGATTTGAGCACATTGCAAAATTGTTTTTTAAATATTTATTTTCAAAACTGCTCAAAAATCCCTAGTTTTTAATTCATTGCAGTTATGCTTACATAAACTCTACAGTCTGTTTTTTTTTGTCATTTGGCTGTATTTTGAATGGGTAACATCTTTGTCCATTATTTTTCAAAGTCATAGCTGAACAAAATTGTTTTTAATTGTAACCACATTATTAAATATCATGACGGTCGCAAAACATCCTTAAAATTTCCATATGAATTTACGAATTCGGCAATGGTTATAAGCCCCTTCCCCGCTCATAACAGCGGCTTTCGTCCACTTGACTGCGCAGCCTCCTCCGATCAGAGCCCTTAGTATGATTTAACGATAGTATTGAGATGCTACGGTGACTTCACAATATTGTGACGCCTTCTTTTCTAGAATGGAATGAATAGTACCTAGTACATTCTCCAACGCGAGATAACTTTAAAAGTGTAGTAATGAAACTTTCATCTCTAAGTTATTAGAAGAAAATTAATTAAGTGGAATTCGGTGCGGATTAGTGAATGTACTTAAATGTTAATATATTAATTGAAATAACAATATTTGGCATTTGAATATCTGACTTACTTACTCCTTGAGATTCTTCTGTAGTGCTTCGATATTTCTGTGGTGGCCGCTGTTTTATGATGAATTTGAGTAGTAATGTCTGATAAGAAAAATCCTTGTTGATAAAATTTTCAGTATTTGGATTTTCCGTATCAAATTTACTTACTCATAAATTTTCCTTTCTGGGTGGTGCTTTCCTCCTTGAAATTCTTCAGTAGTGCTTCGATTTTTCTGCTGGTGGCCGCTGTTTTATGATGAATTTGAGTAGTAATGTCTGATAAGGAAAATCGTACATTGATAAAATTTACAGTGTTTGGATATTCCGAATCAGATTTACTTACTCATTAATTTTCTTTTCTTGGTGATGCTTTGTTTCTTCTTTATCAGTCACTGATACAAGATTGTTTTGTATAGAACAATATGATTACACAACAATGATATAACTCACACAGATAGAACATATTTGTTTAATTAACCCAGGAATATAAACATAATCAGATTTGAGCTCATTGCAAAATTGTTTTTTTTTACATATTTACTTTCAAAACTGCTCAAAAATCCCTCGTTAAAACCCCCCAATAGGAGAACCTCCCATTGATTAAAACCAAAGGGACGTTTTTTAATTCGTTGCAATTATGCTTGAAGAAACTCGAATGTCTGTTAGTTAAAAAAAATATATAATTTTAACCACATTATTAAATTTCATGACGGTCGCAAGACATCCTTAAAATTTCCATATGAATTTACGAATTCGGCAATGGTTATAAGCCCCTTCCCCGCAATCAATAATTTTCATTCCGGCCCTGGTGGGGGCACAGAGAGGGGCCTCGAGGCTTGGCCTCATTACCCCGGCGTCAACTCGAGGGGTGACGACCCCTCGGTCCTTGGGTTTTGTGGGAATATTTTTTTTTCCCTGTTCTCAATGTTTTTTTTTTTTTTTTTTTGGCTTCATTTGTTTTTAGGTATATATTTTTTTTGTGTTTTTTTTAATAAACCCAAGGACTCTATGGTGGTTCCGCAGGTATTAGGTCCCGCGGAAGGGGTCGCCACGGGCGGTCATCTTCCTGGGGCCGGGGCTGGGGAGGCGCGATGTTGTGGAGGTGCTCGTAGCGTCCGTTGTCGGCGCGGTCGTACATTCGACGCGCCGTCTGCACGACGAATTCCTCCACGGATTGGATCTGCAGGTCGCGGGCGATGACGTCGTTCCTGACGTAGCGGCCCGCGCCCGTGCAGATCCTGAGAGCCACGTTCTGCAGCGCCTGGAGCCGGTCCTTGTTGGTCTGGGAGACCAGAGCGTACCAGCTCGGCGCCGCATAGGTTAATCGGGACCGGACGTAGGACTTGTAGACCCGCACTTTAGTCCTCAGCGGCAGCCGAGATCCCAGGACAGGTCGGAGGAGCGCACGGGCGACGCGCGCTTGTTGTAGCGCGCGGTCAACCTGCGGCTGCATCCTCAACGACCTGTCAATCTCGATGCCGAGGTACCTCGTGTGCGAGCTCCAAGCCAAGTCCTGGCCCCGAAGCTGGAGTTGAGGTGGGTGGCGGCGGCGGCGGGAGACAAACAGCGCGGCCGTCTTACCCACATTGACGGCCATGCGCCATTTGTCCAGCCATGGCGGCAGGACGTCTAGCAGCCGTTGCATCCTGCTGGCTGCGATGGTGGGGCTGGTGGATGACGCAAAGTAGGCGCTGTCATCCGCGAACAGCGCCAATGAGACATCCCTCTCCCCGGGTTGTAGGTGGCCCTCCAGTGTAGGGATGTCGTCAGTGTACAGCGCGTATAGGGCGGGCGACAGGCAGCTACCCTGCGGTACACCAGCTGAGATGGTCCGGGTGGAGGAGGTAGCATCCTCGACTGCGACGAAGAACCGCCGGTTGGCGAGAAAGGATGCCACAAGCCTGGTGAGGGCTGGCGGTGTAGGAGTCTGCAGGAGCTTGTACAGAAGGCCGGGGTGCCATACACGGTCAAAGGCCTTCTCCACGTCTAGAAAGACCCCGACGGTGGATCGCCCGGCGTTGTGCTCGACTGCGAGGTGGTGCATTACCCTGGTGAGCTGCAGCGTGGTGGAATGGCCGGACCTGAAGCCAAATTGCTCTGGGCGTGGCTCGATCGTTGAGGCCAGGCGGCCCAAGAGCAGACGCTCCAGGAGCTTGGCCACTGTTGGTAGCAGGGTGATCGGGCGATAGCTGGCGGGATGGCGGTGGTCCTTACCCGGCTTCGGCAGGGCGATGACCCGCCCGGTCTTCCATGGGTCCGGGAAGTGGCACGTTCGGAGGATTCCGTTGAGGAGCCGGGCGAGTGCGGCGACTCCACGGCGGGGCAGCTGGGCGAGTGCCATGTTGGGGACTCCGTCATGGCCTGGCGCCTTCCGCCTGGGTAGGCGGAGGACGGCCTTCCGCACCTCAGCAGGGGAGAAGAAGTAATCCCCACCTAGGGGCGGTGTCGGGCCAGACAGGAAGTCCTCAACTGCCTCCTCAACCTGGTGGTGATGGTTGAGAGTCTCGAAGCTGACATCTGCTGGAACAGGGTGTGGCGTGAACTGCTCCGCCAGATGCTCGGCCAGTATCTCGGCACGGTCGGCAGGAGCGAAGCGCCGGACCCCGTCTCGGTCCAGCAGCGGGTAGGTGGGCGCCGGCTGGCGCGTGAGCGCCCGGTTCAGCGCATGCAGGTTGGTGTCGTGCTCGGAGGCCCGGTCGATTGCGCGGTCCCAGGTCTCTCCACGCCATGCCTGCACGGCGGTCGAGAGCTCGGCGGTGAGCCGGTTGAGGCGAGCTTTTAGTCGTGGGCATCGGGAGCGCGCCCACTCGCGCCGGAGCTCGCGTTTCTCCGCGATGCTCCTTTTGAGGTGAGGTGGGAGGTCGCGGCGGCGGCCTTGGCGCCTGGTGATGGGTGAAGAGGCAGCTTCTTTGGCCTCCCTGATGCGTGCCATTAGAGCGGACGCCTCGGCCTCCACTTCGGCCGGTGTCAGGATGGGGCCGACGTCCATGGACTCTAATGCCTTGGCGTACGCCACCCAGTCAGTCCTCACGCCCAGGGGCCGCGGCGCTGTGAAGTCCGCGGCCAGGTCGAGCGTTATGAGGAGAGGGAGGTGCTGTGTGTCTAGGTCATACAGCACCTCAACCAGGACGGGGCAGCGCACGAACTTATGGAGCACTATGTCCAGGACGTCGGCAGCGTGTGTGATGGCGGTGGGTATATGTGTGGGGGAGTCAGGCCCCACAACGGTGAAGCCGGTCGCATCGCTGTCGTCCAGCAGCTTGCGACCGGCAGGGTTGATCACTCGCGATCCCCACGCTGGGTGCTTGGCGTTTAGGTCGCCAGCGAGCAGCGTTGGGGTGCGCGAGTTAAAGATAGCTGCAGTATCGGTGGTAGCGTAGCGGGGTGTCGGCGGGCGGTAGCCGGCGAAGATGCGAAGTTCTTCGCCCGCCGCTCTCACTAACACCCCGGTGGACCTCAGCTCCTTGAACGGAGCCCTTCCCCGCTCATAACAGTGGCTTTCGTCCACTTGACTGCGCAGCCTCCTCCGATCAGAGCCCTAAGTTTGATTCAACGGTAGAGAAGAGAGAGAACGGTAGAAGTATTGAGATGCTACGGTGACGTCTCAATATTGTGACGCCTTCTTTTCTAGAATGGACTGAATAATACCTAGTACATTCTAGAACGCGAGATAACTTTAAAAGTATAGTAATTAAATTTTCATCTGTAAGTTATTAAAAGAAAATTAAGATTTTGTAAGAACTAATGATTGGTAGTAACTATAATAAGATAACAAATAAGTGCAATTATATATTGGAATATAATATAATTCTACAAGCTGCGGCCAGCAGTGTTTTCTGAGGCAAAGTTGAGCATCCCACTGTGATTGCAGCAATCTGCGGTCGAATTTTGCAAGCAATTTTTTTTTCATATATTTACATTTGACTTACTGTTATATACATACTAAAACGTCAAACATTATATTTTTTAAACTAAAGGAAGTCCATTTTTAACATTAAACATTCAAATTCAAGTAATGAACATAAAAATAATTGCAAATTTGTTTATTGCAATCGCAATGACAATAGTATTGTCGCAGAACCATTCATTTATGAAAGGATTAGTACATAGTGTCTGCGGTGCTTTTTGCACAGAAAGATTGATAGATTGGTTTCCACCTTGACACATTTGACTCGCGTCCTTCCATCTGTAGATTCGTTCATCCGAGGTTTAACACCAAAATATCTGTTTTATGATGAATTTGAGTAGTAAAGTTTGATTAGAAAAATGTTATATTGATAAAATTTACAATATTTTCATTTTCCGATTCAAATTTACTTACTCATTAATTTTCTTTTCTTTGTGGTGCTTTGTTTCTTCATTATTGATCGCTGGTACAAGATGGTTTTGTATAAAACAATCTGATTAGAAAACAATGATACACAGATAGAATACCTTTGTTTAATTAACCCAGGAATATAAACATAATCAGATTTGAGCACATTGCAAAATGGTTTTTAAAATATTTATTTTCAAAACTGCTCAAAAATCCCTAGTTTTTAATTCATTGCAGTTATGCTTACATAAACTCTACTGTCTATTTTTTTTTGTCATTTGGCTGTATTTTGAATGGGTAACATCTTTGTCCATTATTTTTCAAAGTCATAGCTGAACAAAATTGTTTTTAATTGTAACCACATTATTAAATATCATGACGGTCGCAAAACATCCTTAAAATTTCCATATGAATTTACGAATTCGGCAATGGTTATAAGCCCTTTCCCCGCTCATAACAGCGGCTTTCGTCCACTTGACTGCGCAGCCTCCTCCGATCAGAGCCCTTAGTATGATTTAACGATAGTATTGAGATGCTACGGTGACTTCACAATATTGTGACACCTTCTTTTCTAGAATGGAATGAATAGTACCTAGTACATTCTCCAACGCGAGATAACTTTAAAAGTGTAGTAATGAAACTTTCATCTCTAAGTTATTAAAAGAAAATTAATTAAGTGGAATTCGGTGCGGATTAGTGAATGTACTTAAATGTTAATATATTAATTGAAATAACTTATTTGGCATTTGAATATCTGACTTACTTACTCCTTGAGATTCTTCTGTAGTGCTTCGATATTTCTGTGGTGGCCGCTGTTTTATGATGAATTTGAGTAGTAATGTCTGATAAGAAAAATCCTGTGTTGATAAAATTTTCAGTATTTGGATTTTCCGTATCAAATTTACTTACTCATTAATTTTCCTTTCTGGGTGGTGCTTTCCGCCTTGAAATTCTTCAGTAGTGCTTCGATTTTTCTGCTGGTGGCCGCTGTTTTATGATGAATTTGAGTAGTAATGTCTGATAAGGAAAATCGTACACTGATAAAATTTACAGTGTTTGGATATTCCGAATCAGATTTACTTACTCATTAATTTTCTTTTCTTGGTGATGCTTTGTTTCTTCTTTATCAGTCACTGATACAAGATGGTTTTGTATAGAACAATCTGATTACACAACAATGATATAACTCACACAGATAGAACATATTTGTTTAATTAACCCAGGAATATAAACATAATCAGATTTGAGCACATTGCATAATTGTTTTTTTTACATATTTACTTTCAAAACTGCTCAAAAATCCCTCGTTAAAACCTCAATAGGAGAACCTCCCATTGATTAAAACCAAAGGGACGTTTTTTAATTCGTTGCAATTATGCTTAAAGAAACTCAAATGTCTGTTAGTTAAAAAAAATATATAATTTTAACCACATTATTAAATTTCATGACGGTTGCAAAACATCCTTAAAATTTCCATATGAATTTACGAATTCGGCAATGGTTATAAGCCCCTTCCCCGCTCATAACAGTGGCTTTCGTCCACTTGACTGCGCAGCCTCCTCCGATCAGAGCCCTAAGTTTGATTCAAGATAAAATTTACAGTATTTTTATTTTACGAATCAAATTTACTTACTCATTAATTTTCTTTTCTAGGTGGTGCTTTGTTTCTTCATTATTGATCGCTGGTACAAGATGGTTTTGTATAAAACAATCTGATTAGAAAACAATGATACACAGATAGAATACATTTGTTTAATTAACCCAGGAATATAAACATAATCTGATTTGAGCACGTAGCAAAATTGTTTTTTTAAATATTTATTTTCAAAACTGATCAAAAATCCCTAGTTTTTAATTCATTGCAGTTATGCTTACATAAACTCTACTGCCTGTTTTTGTCATTTGGCTGTATTTTGAATGGGTAACATCTTTGTCAATTATTTTTCAAAGTCATAGCTTAACAAAATTGTTTATAATTGTAACCACATTATTAAATTTCATGGAGGTCGCAAAAAAATTCTCAAAATTTCCATAGTATTGAGATGATACGACTCAATTTTGTGATGCCTTTTTTTCTAGAATGTACTGGATATTTCCTTGTAAATTCTCCAACTAGATATAACTTTAAAAGTATAGGAATGAAACTTTGTAATTAAGTAATAACTATAATAAATAACAACGAATAAAATCACTTATAATTTTTACCACGACAGGATGGTCAGTTGTAAGCCGCATTTTAAAAAACTAAAGATTTTAACCTTACCATTGAATTATATTTTAGCACAGAACTACGTAAATACTTTAGAAAATATCGAACTCCATACAAAGACGATCTTCCTAGACCTTGATATTCCCTCGTGGTCCGTGGTTGACATAAACCGCCGAGGTTAGTCTTCCTGACCTACCCCCCTCCTCCTTTCACATCCGGGCTTGGGAACCGGCTTGGGGCAATGGCTGAGTTAAAAAATTCAGGAATACGTAGGAAAAGATAAAAACACAAGACTTTCCAAATATGTAGGTACAGAAGCATTAATTGGTATCTCCTCAAATAGCTAAAGTTGCCATTGATGCACGATTCAGAGGTATAAATATTTTCTTCAAATAGGTACTATGAAGCAAAAATTTTATCACCCAGATGTGAATCAAAGCAGGCATCCAATCGCTCACATAACGAGTAAAGACTGCACTAACCTATCCAAACCGAGGTATTAGTTATCAAATCAAACTCCAAAACAAAATATTGGTTATCAAAGCTTTGAAATTGTATGTTATTAGAGTTCGGCACTGAATTTAATTTATGGTATCTTTTTACACTGGATAAGAAAAAAAAGAAGTGTGTAAAGGCAGATCTGAATATAATTTTGGTGAACAAAGAAAATGTTACTGGCCATTCTCGATTCAAGTTCTGACTTGGTGATTTTAATTATAAAAGAATTTAAGAATATACATAGAAGAAAAAGGTTCGTATCAGTTATGTTGTGAAAAACCAAGATTGCGATTCTATTCGAACAACAATACAAGTAACAATACATCAAAAATAGTAATGTAACATTATATTATTGTGATTATTTGGTGAAAATTTGAATCTCCTATGTTGATAATAAGAGGTACCCTCTGAACGACTGGGAAATATCGAAATGCTGGTAAAAATAATCATTACATGGTCATAGAACATCAAACTGTGCTGTAATATAATAATAGTTGAAACATCACAAATCACGGGAAATACCACGTTACAACCGTGCCTGTAAGCGGCACGGTTTCTAGCATTTATTTACAAGTAAAAAAAACATACCCGACCACAATTCCATACCGTGCGTTCTCGTTTGTATAGCAATGTCACTAGTAAAATAGTGGAAAACTGTAAAACGACTTACAATACGAGTTATGGATGTCGTATACTAGCAATAAATAGTTTGGTGCGAATTCGCTTTATGGCCGAGAGCGATTCTATGAGTTATAATATGACTATATTGGCGGATGATTCAAATATACGTTTGCTAAACTGCCAAAGTATAAGTTATAGCATGCATCTCGCACGTCATTTCAGATGCATTTGCCTCTGCGAGTCAGGGTAGAGAGGATAATCTAGGAGTGCTAACCTTGCTTTGGAAGAAAAAAAAATAGTGGACACGAAGCATTTGAATAAAACGTGTAGCACCAATTTAACGCTTCATTTCAGGAGCGACGCGGGTAGACAATTGATGTGCGTGAGGTCTAGGGTCACTTCATGAACATATTGTGCGAGTGAGATAGTTCCGAGGATATAAACAGGATTGCTCATTTAGATCGGTCAGTATGGGAAAGTCTGAAACTATAATACATACGAAGATCTCTTCTTAGGAAACATGTCATCGATTTTAGTAACAAGAAAAACTGCATACAAAACTGTATGTCCGAATAGGATTAAATTGTTGATACTATATTCCCCGGCCCACTGCCACTTCAGCTTGCTAATTCTTAGAGCTATATCGATAATTTTGGTTCTCTGTCGGATGTATTGTTGCGAATCCTATCCTTGAGAAAATCCAAGCATAGCTCGATGCACCATACATCTGATGTTCTCTAATTCCACTTCCAACTGCGCTAGATGATGGTCAAGCCTCAGGGTGCGTTGTTAAACGTAGCCAGGGTACTTTTTTTGGGTAATGAGTGGTAGCCTGTTGTAGCCCGGGGATTCCTTTCATCCCCTGCCCCGCCGTTACCATGGCCGCTACCATGGCCAAGAATAGCGAGGCGGCCGGGAACTGGGGGCCATTTCTTCTTGGTTGTTATCATGGGGGGTTAATGCCCATAATCCCCACGGTGGGCCTGCGGGTTGGGGATCTTTACCAGCATATAGAGAGAATATTTATTCGTAGAAACGAATATTCAAGATAAGAAATGTGAAGCTGTGGTATGACTAGAGCACTTCGTACAAGACAGTCACGCTCTAAATTATATTGTACCGTAAACTTGTTATGATGTATCTACGCGCTGACGACAATTACAAACTTTTGTAGGCTGAAACATGGACGGCCATAATTCTTCCGATAAGTAGCTCCGTTCGTACAGTTTACAATTTTAAACCATCGTAGTTTTAATTTTGATTTTATTTTATAATACCTTTATACATAGCACGAGAACTAGTAACTTTCTACCTTATTTTATTTACGTATAAGAATTTTTGTATTGTATTGGCCAATATTTTGTTTCAATTGCTCCCCTCTTCTGTTTTCCTGCCTCTCGACGTTTGCACTGACTATTGCCTTTAAGGGGCCTCCGAAGGGACGAATAAGCTGACAATATAAAATGAAATATTTAGTTTTTTACCAATGTCCTAGAGATTATTTATATTTAATAATAAAAAAAAAATATTCATAAAGAGGAGAAAAATTCCAGTAAAAAAAATTTTACCTTCCAAATTCTATCTCCATTGTTTATAACTTTAATTCAACGTTGAAAATGGGTATCCGCTAGTCTTTTTGGATATGCGTGCACCACGCGTCAATAGCACACACACACATGAAATATTTTTTTAAATGTATTAATTTTAAATTTATAATACGTATTGAATAAATCATGATGTTGAATAATCATTTCAAGGTATTCATCGCCATTGGAAAACATTCTTAAAATTATTTTTTAACAAGTTAACCAATTTTTGATTAATAACCTTTTCCCGAACCTCCCGATTTTCGTCTAAGCTAAGCTAAAAATAACTTTTTTATGTACTCAAAAACGCTCACCGTACACCATAAAAAAAATTAAACGCGATTCCGAATCAAATGAGCTATCACACGTATTTTAAGGAGCACTATCTATCTCTATTTTTCACCAATTTCAGCGTGTCTAGTCAAGCTGTAAATTGTAAAAAATAGAGATACTGCTACTTCTAATAAGCTTCGGTACTGACTGCAAATACTGGACAACCGGTAATCCGCTTATAGGAATGATTTATTTGTATTTACGTAAAAAGTTTCAAGTATAACACAAGCTCTACTTATGCCAAAATGATGTTGTGTGGATTACCCAGCATATTTTTTATGGTAAATGTATAAATTTTGCATAAGAGTAAGGTAATATAATAAAATATAGGTAAGAGCAATCATCTTTACCCGTTCCTGTTCCGATCTTTACCTCTTTGTGTGGTTCGCGATGACCATGTATATGGTGTTACTAGCTCTGCACCAGACAGAAACATTTGGCAAAAAGTAACACAAATTGCCTGCCATAAAACAAAACCTCAGAGAAAAGTTATCCGTCTGTGCTCCGCGAGGCCTCGAAGTGAAAAAAGATTATTTAAAAGTTGATTGTGAAATACATAGATACAAAGCTAAAAAACGCAACCTTTTATATATATATTATTTTTTGAAAGAGTTTATGTTCAGGGAGAATTATTTAAGCTCGTCTTTGTGTATATCTATTATTTTTAACTTTAGTGTGTGACTGTGTGACTAGTTTCCGCCCGCGGCTCTACAAAATAAAAAGTACTGTTTTATTCCATTGTCTGTTTGCAAAATTTCAGCCCAATCCGTTCAGTAGTTTTGGCATGAAGAAGTAACAGACATCCATCCATCCATCTAAATATCCAAACGTATTTATAATATGAATGTGATTGATAATTTACTTTTCTTATGTGAAATAGATATTTAAAAAAATTTCAATTCCCACAAATAACACGATCATGTTACTCATCTTCGCGATTATAAGTCGCGTAGATAACGATTGGGATTGAAAATGATAGTCTTTGTCATGCTGTTCATGCTGAGAGAGGCTTTTATTCTTTACCTTTATGTGGTACAACATAAACAATGCACCCATACACACAAAAGGGTAGGTATTTATAGGAGGAATAATATTCCATTCATTTTAATTGCAATCGCTTTGTGCAGAAATTCAATTTGAATGTTTGAACAGATCTATGATACAGCTGAATTCAATTAAGGCTTCTATAGGAATGACGCAGCTTTTGTTCATTTTAATTGAATGTTAGGTTATTTGGGTGATAAGGTGAAGGTTGTAAAATATACGCAAATAGCATCGATTAATAAAAGTCGTGGGTATAATTTGTTCATCATCATCAACATCATCAGCCTATATTAGTCCACTGCTGGACATAGGCCTCCCCCAATGAGCGCCATAGCGCCCTGTCGTCAGCTTGACGCATCCAGCATCTACCTGCAGTCTTTCGCAGGTCATCATCCCACCTCCGTCCGTCCTACACTACGTTTACCGAGTCGTGGTCTCCACTCAAGAACACGTTTGCCCCAGCGGCCGTCGGTTCTTCGCGAGATGTGGCCGGCCCACTTCCACTTCAGCTTGCTAATTCTCAGAGCTACAAAGTTATAATTTGTTACTATTACAAAAATTTTATGCAAAAAAAGATAGGGCTCGGTTGAAGGATAGTTACCAATTTACGTAACCTGAAGAAGAAGCTAGAATCCATGAAATTGGCAATTTAACGCGAGCGCAAAGCCCGCGCCGATTATGTATAATGCTGGACAACCCACACAGCATCCTGTGTGGGTTATCCAGCATTATTTATTACATAAGCTCTGCTTGGTTTGGGGCTAGATCATCATATATACGTATGGGTACTAGTTGACTGATATACATAAAAAACATTACGTAGTAGATATATATTTTATTATACATAGAAAACAACCAAAACACCCGGAACAAATATCTGCAGATTGTATAAATGATTTGATTGATTGAACATAAATGGTCAATCAATCAAAGATTCATCAATTTTGGCGCTTACTGTAACAATGGTATTGATTTCAAAAAACAGTATTGTAGAATAAAATCTGCCACACCATCACTTAATGGCATGAGTAACCGCGTAACTCAGTTGTTGATCGATCGGTGCAAGGTTAAGTTATAATCATAGAAGGGGCAGAGGCAGGACTGCAATTACAGGTGGGTCACGGACTCACTGGGTCTTGCACGCTACCTACCGGGGCATTATGATGGTCAACTGCTACACAATACAATTATTAACCTCTAAGCCCCCGAGTCGAGTGGTGCAACACATTTACACTGAATAAGTTATGGCACAAGCTATTGATTTAAACCGAAATTAAAGGTTTGTTTGGTACTAATATGCTTCATGGTAAACACACATCAGGCTAATACGCTGTGTCAACGCGTTGGGTCAAATAGTAGAGACGAACTTGGCGTATATTGGTCTAGTGTCGGTTTTCCGACTACACATCAAAGGATCCTGGCGCACTCTACAAACTAAAGGTTATACAGGGTGGAAAAAATTAAAGTGTCCTAAAGGAAAACTTTAAATCCTTAAGATAGATTATTTTACGGCAAACATTCATTTATTTTAAAAAGAAACAACAGTAGAAGAAAATAGATAGTATTTATTTCTCGATTTTTTAACTGGTTCGATCCCCGGGTGAGGCAAGTGAATTATAGAAAATCTTAGAATGCAGATTTTGTCGTTGTCATCTTAAGGATTTAAAGTGGTCTCCCTTCAGGGCTCATTGATTTTTTCCCACCCAGTATATGTTCGATTTTATATTTATTTTGTTTTTATATGTAAAAGATACTTTTTGTTTGTTGATAGAGAAAATTATTTGATTAGCCGACAGACTGCTTAACCAGGGACGATCGCTAAGATAAGGGGTGTAAGGGGGACTCCAACATCTCATCTCCCGAGCCAACCTAACCTGCACGTGGTCGCCGCTATGCTCGGAGTTTCTCTGAAGGATAGGATTCGTAACAAATACATCCGACAGAGAACCAAAGTTATCGACATAGCTCTGAGAATAAGCAAGCTGAAGTGAAAAAATACGGTCCTCATACAAACTCGTTAAGAATAATGGGAATCCTACTAATATTATAAACGTGAAAGTTTGTAAATATGGATGGATGGATGGATGTTTGTTATTCTTTCACGTAAAAACTACTGAATGGATTTTAATGAAACTTTACAATAATATTGCTTATACTTCAGAATAACACATAGGCTACAATATATAAAGATATACATATTGTATATTATCCAAAATATCTATCACCACGCGGGTGAAACCGCGGGGCGCAGCAAGTATATTAATATGTATACTGAGTCTGGTAAAAAATACGAATCCAATCCTTATTTTACTTTCAACAAATTAATTTTATTACGTAAATGCTATGAAAACACGTGCAAAGTTTGGAGTGGGATTGCATATTCAATCAATATTTATTACAATAACCCTCCTCCGTTGGAAGTGGGGTAAAAATTCGATCTGTCCATCGCCATTGGCACATCAGTCACCGCATAAACATGGACGAGAATTGTTATTATCGAATTATGAAACGAATTGGTGGCGGCAAATGGCCGCCTCGTCACCCGGGTCGTTTTGTACGACAGCACGCTAGAACAATAACAGTCAGTTCAGATGTCATAATGAAATGAAATTAAAGTTTATTTCTTTGGCTTACAAATAAGCACTTAGACAGGTCATATTTTATACTTTTCAGTATTGTATAATAACATTATTTTGATGTTCACTTCAATTTTTCGTCCACTATTGAAAGAAGTGAGAAGAAACCACTAGTATGTTCATAACGTATGTGTCTAGTACCTACATATGATTTGCTTATCTGTAAGTTGTTAGATTTTGAGTTGGAGCAAAACTCGTTTCAAGCTTTTTTATCTTCTAGATAATCTGATATTTTGTAATAAGCCTTTTTACAAAGAATATGTTTCACATTTTTTTTTAATTTGTTTTATTTTTTGCAACTCACTCGTAAAAAGTACTGATGAATTATGCAATTCTTTTTATTTCGGTGATATATCGTTTAAAATTCTGTTGAACTTGTTTTGTTTCTGTGTCATGTGAATTTTTTGTCACTTGCAATTTTGTTCGTAACAATCAAAGTATCTTAACACTTATCATTTAAGGGTCCGGCGACCCTCGCTTGGAAAAATAGCTCCGAATATCGCTGTCCCTGTTTAACCCTTGCGCCGCGCCCCAAGCGTGCGCGATAGCAATATTAGCCGTTCAAAATTTGGTTTGTTCCGTAATACCAAAAATTATGGCTGAAAACTTTTTGTATTCTTCACAAAGTATTGTTATTCTGTAACTAGACAATGTAAGCTATGTTCCTTAATAAATAAAACGTAAGATATTGATGTTTTAAATACGAAACAAATAGCAAGAAAACTTGTCCATTTTCGCATAAAAATGTGCAAAATGCGATTGGCTTTCATTTCATTTTAGGTAAGTATTTTGAAAAAAAAAACCTATTTAGGAACCTAGATAAATACTATTCAAATACAATATTAAAGTGGAAATATGCTTGAATTTGAAATCATTTTGGTATTACGTTTGTATGAAGAATTCGTCCCTCCGGAGGCCTCTTAAGTATTCAACACACTTTTCAAAATCATAATGGACGATTGTTTGTTTAATTGTGGTTCATATTTCCCTGATTTTGGGTCGAATTTCGCGAACCTTGCTATGTCCGGCTGTGGACGTTTATTCAAGTACGTAATATAATCATATTATAATCATAACATAATTGGTAATTCTTAGTGCTATACTATAAGCGTCATCAACACAATTCACTTCACACAGGACATAGAAAGATAAACAAGGCAACAGTATAAAGGCTCATTCTGTTTGAACTTTATGTTACGGTTTTTTTATAGACTGCGTTTTACAAGGAAAAAATCTAGCTGGGAAGTCATTTGTCGACTATCGTACACCATGACCAATGGACCCACGCTATTTAATGATAAATTTATGAATGTTTGCTATTGTTGGAGATTTATATATTTTCTTATCAAATGTGCCAAAAGTACCATTGAACCATCTGTTCTGTAATATGTTGTGCTGAAAATCCCTCACATCAGTTATTCGTCGGTCCTTTGTTTCGTGGTAGAGGTATTAGTGTCTTCCATTCAATAGCGTATCCCTTTGTTCGATACCGAACCGAAGCGATGGAACGCAAAAATGAATTACCGGTGATGCTGTAAATGCTTGAAATCAGCCGTAGGATGTTTGCTTCCGCTGGTTCACTGAGAAGGCTGCGGAACTTTTTACCCATTACCACTAAAATTTCTCTTGCACAATCTCTCCTCCTTCCAATTCTCGATTATGCCGATTCTTCCTTTCTTGATCTAACTGAGCAAGTTAGACAAACTTGAGCGCCTGCAGAATGTCGGGATAAGGTTTATATTTGGCTTGCGCAAATATGACCATGTCTCGGAATTTCGCAGGAAGCTCAAGTGGCTACCTATACGGCTTCGCCGTAATTCTCATATCCTATCTCTTCTCTATAACATTCTATTTCTGACCTCTGCACCCCCTTATCTCAAAGAGCGTTTCACCTTTCTTCATCTTTCTCACACTCTTTCTCTGCGCTCTTTGGCAACTCTTATGCTTCAAGTACCAGCTCACTCTACTTCTTTCTTCGCCCATTTCCTTTACTGCCCGAGCTGTTCAACTCTGGAACGCATTACCAGTTTCGGTGAGGCGTGCTAAGTCACTACCAACCTTTAAAACTATGTTAAAGGAGCACTATTTGTCCTGCTGTCACTAATGCATAACTGAGTCCCTATGTATATACATAAGTATATATATTTTATGATATGTATGTAGTATATTTCCATGTATGTAGTATATTTCCATGTAAGTATGTATTATAAGTATTTTATTTTATTTTATTATATATGTATAACCTACAAGCACACAGATCCCCTGGTACTGTCCACGATCCTATCCATCCATGGTTGTCTGGTAGAGATCGCTCTTGAGCGATAAGACCGCCAATTGTATCTAGTTTTTTTAAGTTTTATTTTACATTGTCATTTTATACTTAGTGTGCAATAAAGAATTATCTATCTATCTATCTGTATTTTGACTCTTTCCCCGTATTTCAGATTAATGTCTCATCATATACAATGATAATTCATCCTGTGCAAACAATGAGACGATGATGTGTAAATTGTCCAGACCAGTATTATTCAAAATACAGGGTGTTTTTAAATTAAAGCATAATACTTAACACTTTGACTGCGGTTTTTTTTCGACGACTGCGATCTTTTTTTTTACCTAAAAAATTCGTGCTGCCACTCTACACAGCGGTTGTGTTGCGCCGCAAATGCGTTTCGTTTGAAAAATATTACAGCTCTGCTGAGTCACAAAGATCTGTATTTTCTCACCCGCTGCGCTAGTGTGGATTTACGCATATTAGTCACTTGTAGAAAACTCATACCGTGCGTTTTCAGCACTCAAAGTGTTAAGGAGATTATTCACTTACTACTATAATTAAACATTCAGTGAAGAAAACAAGACCGAAACTATTATTTTTTTGTATTTTTTCCCAATTTTACAAACTATGATTAAGGCTATGTAATCTGTGTATCCTTCATTACTGAATAAAACTTTTGTATTTGTATGTAAACCCTATTTTTGTATTAAGCCGTCCCAAATTTGTGACCTCTTTGATACATGCCTGCCCTTCTCGCCCAACCTGATGGTGACATAAGATGACGGCATTAAAGACAACGCCGCAATAATAAGGCAGGGCAAAGTTGCAAAACAGACACATATTGCCAAATAAAAGAAGTTAAGGCATTTTTGCGGTGTAAGAGGGACTACAACAACTCGTCTCCCAAGCCAACCTAACCTGCACCTGGTACACCCTAGATAACGAACTAGGCTCTGGTGAAGATATCAAACAATCTTCATAATTTTATAATAATAATAATAATGCTGGACAATTCACACAGCATTATCTAGCCCCATGGTAAGCAGAGCTTGTGTTATGGGTACTAGATAACTGATATACATAATACAATATATTACATAGATAGATATTTTTTATTATACATTTAAAACGACCAGAACACCCGGAACAAATATCTGCAGATCGTACACACAATTGTTCCGAGGCGGGAATTTAACCCGCAACCTCCTGCGTCGCAGGCGGACCTTCGCCCACCGCGCCACATCGGTCGTCTATATTAACTCATTGATGTTACAATTATTTTCCATTACTTGACACTGGCAGAAAAGTATCCAACAAGACACAGTTGTCATTAATAAAGAATCATTATCATCAAGGCATTGTTTGTAATAAAAAAACACAGCCGAGATTAGTTTGAGACAATCCTCCTTTTTTAAGTTGGCTCAAAAAAAGTACTGACAAATGAGAATTATTATTGTTAGCTGGCTTGGTTTGTTCGATGAATACTAATCTATTCCTCGAACTGTTCGATTCGATGTAGGGGTTGAACGACCTCAAAATGTGGGTTAGTTCCCCACTCCACAAATTAAGAGGTGGTTAGGTTCGCCACATATCTCAACGTTTTAACGTTTTGAACCTGGAATTTCTCAGGTGCAATTTGACAGATCTCGCCAGCTGAAAAACTGGACTACGGGCTTTTCTCTGTATCACCTCTGATAAGTCTTGCCAAATGTTTTATCCTTGCAGCGTGTGATCATTATTGCTAGATCACACAAATAATTTACACAGTAGGTTTAACTGAGTTGATGTCTACTGAAAATTTCAACACTAGACAACCTAGGTATATTGTAGATTAAGTATATGTAATTTTTCTCGTATCCCGTATATTTCGTACATTCGGTAATTGGTTTCTGAAAATAGGGGTAATAAGAATAAACGGACGTTTAAAATTAAATTTAAAAAAATTGTTTTTCCTACATTACACATTACAGTCTTTATATAGATACGAGGGTCAGAACAGCAGTCAGGCAGTATCCTCACTACCACTGGCACGAGCCAACGGTCCAGATCTGCCTACGGCCACAAAGCCCATCACGTAATGTTCAAAGTGTTTCATTGCACCTCACCTCATCCTCCGAACACCGGTCCTCGGTAAATAGGTTTAAGATTCTTGCCATCGTAAGAATCAGCTATTCAATCAATTACATGACAAGTCACTAGAATAGTGTAACATTAATATATTTTATCTCTGACATAACTTGACAAAAGCACATTGTTAAATGTTTACATTCTGACACAAGCATGATGTAACATAAATACAATGTGAACTTTTGTCATTTTGTCACCGAATTAAACTTTATACATTTTGACATCTACCCATTCGAACCCTTTAAACATTCCGTCACGTGAACAGCCATGTCCCGGAAGGAAATCTACTACACCAATGTTTCCACACTTGGTAGAAATTTATATCATCTATTAGTCGCCTCGTCCCCCAATGCCAAAATCCTAGGTAACTTCTAAAAAACATCTACACATTTAGCCTATAAACGCTTGATTGCGATTTTCCAAAGTTGAGTTTAGTGGCAGTAGGTCACGTATGGCCCAGGGTGGCTGAACTATTAAAGACCATAATTTTAATAGTTTATGGCTTCTATTTCGGGCAACGAATTAGCATTGCCATTCAATATGGCAAGCAATGTCATGTTGAATAGCAATGCCGGCCCAGCATTATGGACACTGTGCCTTCTGTGGGCCATGGCTGTTTAATACTGAAATGGCTAATGCATTATATAAGTTTCCAAGCTTTTTTTAGTTATTACATCCGTGTTATATCATATATTATCATTATATGCTCAATATCATTACAAGTACTTATTTTAACGGGTATTTATCGCGTTTATATACCTATTTTATGCGACGTTTCAACAGTTTTACACCCTGTCGTTGTGGTCACGTTTAAGTGACGTTTACACACATGTAAATATTATATATTACCAGCTGCGCACCGCGGTTTCACCCGCGTGGAGATATATTTTTTGGATAATATACAATATATCTTTATAAATTGTAGCCTATGTGTTATTTTGATGATTATATTGCTATATTATTGTAAAGTTTAATTAAAATCCATTCAGTAGTTTGTACGTGAAAGAGTAACAAACATCCATCCATCCATCCATCCATACTTACAAACTTTCGCGTTTATAATATTAGTAGGATATTATATTTTGGGTTGTAGGGATTCCTACAACGCAGTTATCTTGAAAAGTTAGGTTCGAAGGACCCTAATGTAGGGGTAACAGTAGAGATTCCTACAGTTATACATAAATGTTAATTAATAGTAAAATATTATTAGAGGGATGGATAGCGTACGAGTTAAACCCCCGAGTGCTAGTTTGAAATTGATTTAATATTCATTAGTAATTGTACAATAATATGTATGTATTTAGGGTCGAGTAAGCAAATTGGTGCAAGAAAATGTATTTGAGTTGGTATATCTGCTTAGACATTACCTATGTAGTTCATTGGCTCTACCAATCGTGCGGTACTCCGTACATGGGCAATGCCCAAGTTGTTTTTCCGGAAGTTCAAACTTAGCAATTGCGCTACTCGAGTAATCGTAGATAGTGTCCTAGTATATTTAGAGTTTCTAATGTATCCCAGTTTTGTTCGTTTTTTTATTGTCATGAAAAAATGAAACTTGTAAGAATAAGAAATGGCATTTACTAAATCTACCATCGCAAGAGTGTTCCATGCCGATGAATATTTAACTGTGTAAACTAAAGGATATATAAAGAGATACACTCGAAGAATGGAATGCCAGTGTTCCTATTTTCTGACATAAATTTATACATAAATACTTTCAAAGCAGCATGATAGTTACGTGATTTAAGAAGAAGATGATTTAGATTTGGGAGCGTTTCCGCATACCAGAAGTCTATTTGTCATTTTAGAATAGGTAAATATTTAACCAGCTTGATTATGCTATGACGCATATGGACGATACAATCTAGATTGTGTTTGCTAATTTAGCTGGATAGATCACATAGAAATTGGTTTTGTTCGCTGCTTTGTTAGTAGATTTATTTTGTTTTCTATGGATAAATCTACGAGTATGCTGTAGGTTTCAGCTAGTGATACTAGGTAGTCTTGGTGATTTTGTTCCCTCATAGCTGTAGAAAATAAGTTTATTAAAAACTAAAACGAGCAACGATATTTACTTAACTTTAAAAAATTACGATTGACCAGCTGCCGGCTATAAGGCGCAGCAAGCGATAGTCCGCCTGCGACGCAGGAGTTTTGTGAGGTGGGAACCTCACAACACAATTGTAAAAGATCTGGAGATATTTTTTCCTGGTGTTCTGGATGTTTTGTATGTAATAAACCTATGATAAAAATATCTATCTATGTAAAGTATTAAAAAAAAATTAAAAATAAATAATACACTTAAAATCAGCTAGCCTCAAAATATATCTCTTTTGATCTTCTACTACGGGTACTAGACTGATATATTTAATACATTACATACATAGATATTTTTTATAATACCTACATAAAAAACATAACCCAGATGATACTGTGTCTTTTCTAGAGAAACCAATGCAACAACTTAAGCGAAGGTAGCAATTGCATCGTTACTAATTAATTGAATGTGTAAACGGAAACCACTGATGTCGGATTCAATGTGCATCTATTTGAGTTTCTGATAAAGGAGCCGCGTAAGGAATTCCAAACTGTCGTTTAACTACTGAGCAAACAAACATACGAGAACGACGTTAAGTTGCTAGAATAAATGTTTTGATTAACGTTGAGAAATTGAGGTTCGTTGAAATTATAGTCAGATAAATAATCTTTTGAAGTAGAAACTCGTATGTCTTGGTTATTAATGTTATGTTCAGTTAAGTTCAGTTCAGTTATTTATTGATAAGAATATTATTATATGTCAAACATAATATACAAGTAACAAAAAAATACACAACACAAATCATGATCAAATATGTGTTATACATATATCTAAGTGGCTAATATATTGCTACTGATATGGCCCATCTGCCGACAGTGTCGAAGATCTGGTCCGTACCACAGCCGCACAGCACAAAAATGTGCATTGAAATATCTGCCAGGCAGAGATTGCTCTTGAACGATAAGACCGCTATTTATCAGTTATGTTATAATTAAAGAAATAAAAGCATTTTTAATCTATCTATGTATATGTTTAAATTCGTAATATATTATATTCTCCCCTTCTCATTCAGATTCAGACGTCAGATGTGAATTGTAGCTCCAGCATCAGATCCAGTGATCAGATCTTATCGAAATTTATTTATCTCTGTGGTACCTACCTATTGTATTTTATTATTTGTAGATTAACTAAGGTTAGTTTCTATTTTCTAATGTAAGTAGTTTTGTTCTGTATTTATGTAGTTTTTAATTATTGTTTTCTTCTACCATCACTTTTAGTAGACTTATATTTATTTCCCCATCCAAAGGTTGCCTGGGAGACATCACTATCAGCGATAAGGCCGGCTCTTGTACTGTTTGTTAATATTTAGATATAAGGATTTTATTTTGTTGCATTGATATTTTTTTTTCGATATTATGGATTTATTTTTATCCTAAGCTTTATAGTCCGGTCAAATTAGACCAAAAAATAAGAGTGAAGCTACATAAATTCCCACCAAGCTGAAAATCGGTAAGATTGTTTAAAATACAATGAAAAATAAAATTTGAAAGTTCCCCATCATTCCCCTGTAAGGAAAAAAATTTATTCAAGGTCAAAGGTCAAAAAAAATAGTTTTTCGCGATTTTCAGCAAAACGGTAAGTTTTATCATAAAAATTTCTCAGACAAAAATTGTAGATTATAAAATTATCTGCAAAAATGTACCAGTACTTTTTTTTCTACGAGCCACCCTTTTTTAGATATATCGATTCAAAAAGTTTTTTATTCATTTTTTTATCTTTGACCTTAAATAAAAAAAAATCCTTACATGGGGAACTTTCAAAACTTATTTTTCTTTGTATTTTAAACAATCTTACCGATTTTCAGCTTGGTGGGAATTTATATAGCTTCGAATGTCTAAATTGACCGGACTATTAACAAAGGCACCCCAACATTTGCTATGATAAGTCTACCTTTTCATAATTATTCTCTGAAATTAACTGCATCGTTTTAATGTTTGGAAGGTGCAAAGGTCGGTCTTAGAGGAAGGCTTATGTCCAGCAGTGGACGACATTCCCAGATAATAACTTTTTTCACTTTGTCATCGAATGCGTAAATATTTGAATTTCATTACAATAATTTAAATAACATAGGCAATGTATGACGATGCGTTGTCATTATTGTCTATTCTACCCTAGAGAAAAGTCCTGCTTACCCTACAGAGGGTACGCAAATTACGCATGCAAATTTACTCGTAGAAGTGGTCACCTTCTTTATTATTTTTTGATATTCAAGCTTCTTTGTTATTATCAGTATATATTTGAGTCTTGTTTCAACGATCACTTTGATTATTTTTATCCGATATCATAAAAAACAAAAAAGTTTATAAAATTAAAACTAAATTTATCAGTCGACTTTCAAATATCATGGCAGAATAATAAAAACCACACACAGGTATCTGAACCTGTCGGACCGTCGCATCGGTCACGAGTGGATTTTCGCATTACATTCCTTACCTAATTAATACCTACATTACTCATATTGCGTAACTACCGAAATTATGGCATTCAGTGTTCACATACATATATCCGAAATATACCGCCACCACCGGAGCGGTATATTTCGGATATATGTAATGTATGTGCCTAGCATCATATTGATTGACATTGTACAAATATGGCCATGGCCATTGATTGTGGCAACAACTTGGTGTTGTGTCAATGAAGGCCTTAATTATTACCATATCAAGGTAGTGTCGCCCCAGCATAAGAAACGATTTGACCTTATACTAATGTCTTATGTAAGAGAGGTTTTGAGATCATGGCATGGGAATAAATTAAATACCAGTAGTATTCTAGTTGTGAGAGCAGAAAAAGAAAAATCACCTTTGTGTAAACAAAGATTTCAATTTCGAATGTCTTTTTACTCTTTGGTTTTATTCTTATAACCATTTGCATTCTTTTAGATCGTGAAGATTCATTTTTTCCGAGTGGCTAGTAAGATTTATTTTGGCTTATTTTTATAACTCGTTCCTATCTTAATTATAAATACGCAGTTTGTAATCCTTAATTATTTCTATCATAGTTTTATTTATACATGTACTACAAAATTCTTATGAAATAAAACTAAAAAAACATAAACAAAACCCTAAACATAATCCTTCTTTTGCAAACTTGGGTAACAATACATTCATCTCTCTCTCTGAATTTAATACGGCAAAGGCACTTGCTCATCCACCGCCCAGTGCAGTAGCTTTCGACACCTTACTGGATAGCTCCCTCCGTAGAAGATGTATGCTGACTTACATGATTTGCGGAAAATTCGCCAAAAACAATTCATCGAGAAAAATTCTCTGTAAGCACAATTCGCCAAAAACACAATTTTAACATACCTACTAACCAAACCTGAGTTTTTGAGCACATTGTGTTTTTGGCGAATTGTGCTTTCGGCGAATTGTTCTCGATTAATATTGTGTTCAACGAATTGTTCTCGGAAAATTTTATTTTTTGCATCGCCAACAACCCCAGTTTAAAAAATAGTTTCCTCGAACACATCGCAGACATTCTCGGATATTGTGCTGACATTTTTTAATGCAGGGATCTGATTGGCCGATGTATGTATGTTCGAATAAGATATTATACTGATATTATTTATGTGGTAAATAATGTAAAAACTCTCTTATATCGATGTTTTTATGATGTTTATCAACAAGGAAAAGTAAAATGATAAGTAAAATCCTTACTAAAATTCAGATCAATACTTTCATTTCTTGCTTCTGAGTGTATAAAGTAATCATCATCATCATATATTAGTCCACTGCTGGACATAGGCCTCCCCCAATGAACGCCATAGCGCCCTGTCTTCAGCTTGACGCATCCAGCATCTACCTGCAGTATTTCGCAGGTCATCATCCCACCTGGTCGGAGGGCGTCCTACACTACGTTTACCGAGTCGTTGTCTCCACTCAAGAACACGTTTGCCCCAGTGCCCGTCGGTTCTTCGCGAGATATGGCTGGCCCACCGCCACTTCAGCTTGCTAATTCTCAGAGCTATGTCGATAACTTTGGTTCTTTTCGGATGTATTCGTTGCGAATCCCATCCTTCAGAGAAACTCCGAGCATAGCTCTTTCCATAGCTCGCTGAGCGACTTTGAACTGGTGGACCAGCCCTATCGTGAGTGTCTCAGCTCCGTAGGTCATAACGGGTAGGACGCACTGGTTGAAAACTTTCGTTTTCAAGCATTGCGGTATGGATGAAGAGAATAATCTACGTAGTTTCCCAAACGCTGCCCAGCCCAGCTGGATCCTCCTTTTGGCCTCCTTCTCGAAATTGTTAAGAATCTGCCCGAGGTATGTGTATTCGGAAACAATTTCGAGAAGATGACCATGTACGACCACCGGCCCTGGATCAATGTGTCCATTGATCATGAATTAAAAAGTCATCATTTGTAATAAAATATGTTCAGTACCAAATTTGTTTTCAAATTCAAGTCTTGTGTAAAATTTAATTTGTAATTATCGACTATCCATATGTTCGATTATTCTTTCGCTTTCTCTATAAAACATGCGTCATTGTTTTACCTTTTAATTTTTCTTTTTTTAAAGCAACCTACACACGACAGGTTTTCTGCCACGGTTCATAGTTTAGACCTCATTATACCAATGAATTGTTTAATATTTGCGAAGAACGAAGCATGTGGTTTCTGGTTTGTTTCAAACAGTAAATATGATGAAATAACAGCAACAAACATTTCACTTGGGGCAAACTTGTCCTTGAGTGGAGACCATAACTCGGTAAAAGTACCTCCGACAAGGTAGGATGACGACCTGCGAAAGAATTGCAGAGAGGTGCTGGATGCGTCTAGCTGAAGACAGGGCGCTATGGTGCTTATTAAGGGAGACCTATATCCAGTGGCAGTGGACTAAGATAGGCTTATGACAATGATGATGGAACATTTCACTAACATGAATAAAATAATAAAAATCCCAGTGCCTACTTATCTCCTGTCGCTCGTGACATGGCTGTCCCACGACTCCCTAGCCACCTGCCATTTCGTGTTATTCCGCTGAGCTAACTGGCTAAGCGTAAATTCCAACCACAACGTAGGTAAGTAGCTAAGCGCAAATTCCAAACTCAACGTACCGTTATATTCAACTAGCTGCGCCCCGCGGGTTCATTGTGTAGTTTTAAAGATCTAAGCATACATAGGGACAGACAGACAGCAGTAAGCTACTTTGTTTTATACTATGTAGTGCTAGTGATACCTACTTGGCGATCCCTACATAATCGTTTATCATAGAAATACATTGTTATTTAAAGTAAAATAAAAAATACAAAAACACAGGAATAAAAATATTTTGAAAAATTTTGACCTTTCCACAATCCGTTAGTTATGAAACGTCTTTTCCACTGAGGTATTTGCTCGTTCGATCACTTGATAATAACTTATTAAGCGATCGAAGGAGCCACTTAACATGACTAAAATCTCATTTAATAAAATGATCGCCATGTTACCTAAAACATTAGATAAATATTTTGGTACGTTTTAATTTTACTAATTAAAATGAAGTATAAATAAAACTGAATTAATTTTAGAACCGCTTAATGACTAACGAATTGAAATAAGGACTAAGCTATTAAAATGAGTCTTGTAAGAACATTATGAATTTGAGTACAAATTAATTGACATCTACTTCGTTTTTAGAATTGAAACAGGTTTTATTATGATTATATTATCGATAGAACGATTAAAAATATGCCTAAATGCAAAAAAAAGGTTCATGTTTACAAAAGTTTTGAAAGGTTTAATTGCTAATTACTCGGCCATTATTCATCGAAAATTGGGGGTTTTTAATTATTGATAAATTTCTTTTGTACTGAGGTACAACCTTCTCCATACGAAAATTTCTATAGTGACTAGACTAGAGGTTCTGTATTGACCGATTAAGATAATTTGACGGTTGGACACCTCGCTCGTCTCTCCCACGAAGTTATCTGAAATTCATAGACATTGTCGTTTCGTGGCGACAAACTGTTTTACACTTGGTTATGTGTTGCTATATCCCATTTTTTATGTATGCGCATGTAAAGTGGATTTTTTATACGCGGCTTTGTTGCAAGTTATGTTAGAATAGTAAAAACAGCTTTAGGAAGAAAGAATTACACCTTCCAGTACTAAAGTCTGCATTTACCTTATTGTAATAGTTTCAAAAGTGAGTAATATTTTATTTAAAGACTTATTGATGATTAATTTCGGGTATTTCTCGCGTATCTTGTGTTTTATTATCCGTTTCTATGGCGTGACAGCTATCGTATTCACAGGTCGACTGAATGTAATTGGAGTTACAGCCGAGAATCGAGCGCAGTATCCTTTGCTTAATACATAAGTGTGTGCATCGTGATCAAACTATACTGCAGTCGGACACGGACAGTATAGTGTGACGTGATGTGAACTTGGACATTCCTGTTCCTGAAGACGAATTGAGGGTGGTTGTGGATACTGCTGTCAATTATCGACTGTCACTCCGAGTACATCCAGTCGCCCCGTGACAACGATCGCCGATCGATAAAACGCAATAGAAATGTAGTAGAAAATAAAACTAGAGGTACGAGATAAATACCTGATAATTAATGTTAACAAATCTCGAAGTCTTAAAAAGTTTCTTCTATATAATTTTAGAATCAAGTTCAAGTTTTCTATTAGAACTCGTAGCGCAAAAAACCGGTTTTTTACTATTTCTTATTTATAGACAGCATTCTGTGCACATAAAATAAGCGATTTGCTAGGAATTTTTCATAGAACAAACTTTGAATAAAATGTCGTTTTGGAGTTTATTGATATTATGAGATTTACTACTAAAATAAGCATGATGTCGATAAAAAATAGTAAAAATAGTAATAAAAAATCAAATGATGCTTTAGGATATTCGTTTCTAGGACATTTTAGTTGTAAGTGTCTTCTATCCAAATAAATAACGAAATAGTGATAAATAGATTTTTAGAAAACAGCTTGGTAACCGATTTTATGCCCAAAATAACCCTTTTGGCAAACACAAGAATACATTTTTTACAAGCAAACTTAGTTACAGAAATAAGACTTCTTGGTACTAGATAACATGTATACCTAAAGGGGAAAAAACCACGAATGACACACGTGCTTAGTCGGTGATGGAAGGTTATCACTACATGGTATAAAACAAAGTCGCTTCCCCCCCTATGTATGCTTAGATCTTTCAAACTACGCAACGGATTTTAATGCGGTTTTTTTAATAGATAGAGTACTACAAGTTAAAGATTTATAAACCAGTTAACATATAGATTTCCACGCGGGCGAAGCTGCTGGGCATAGCTACATAGTTGTCAATAAAAGGGAGGGTTTTATGTGTCTAGGAAGTTTTTCTGAATTGTCTTACAAAAATATATAATTTAGAATCGCCACGAGCGAGAAAGATGCATACATGTAGTTTTAATCTCTCTCGCTCGTACTGCGTCTGAATAGTAGCAACGTAGTTGCGGTGTGCGCAACGAGCTTTTCGAGTACGCTAGGTCGACGTACTATGCAAGTTTCTCTGTCTTGATCGGTTTTTAGGGTTCCGTACGGACGAACGAAAAACGGTAGAATAGGATATTATCTATTCTGTTCCGTTTTTCGTGTGACAAATTGTACGAGTGATCCTCTCTCGAGTGGTAGACCTTACAGGAAAGGTATATCCTGTAGGATAGATCCTATATGTATGATAGAACTTTTTCAAGCCGATAGAACCACCAATGCAGTCTGATGGTCTGCGATGGAGATTAAATTTGGAAGATAAACACATGCATATCAACACAATAAATATCTAAGTTGCAAACACGTAAGTGTATAAATGAATTAAATTTGAATAAAGGTCTTCGGGTCTCCATTTTGGAGCGTTAATGTCCTCCCCTCTCCCCTCCAAAATTTTGGAAACTACAATTTTGAAAAAATACACATCTTGAAGGAAAACCGTCACTGCGTCATTTGAGCCCTCTTCGTTTGACTCGTGCTTAGCCGGTTTTTAGACTTCGTGAGAGTTCGGTACCCTCCGAATTTCATACTGTGCACAAAGATAATACAGAGGTAAAGAACGGACACTCTACTTCGTTAAAATCGATTTGCAACACGTTCGTTCTTTACTGTGGTGCCTTTTATCAGTGTGTCCTTTGAAGTACATAGTACATTTATTAATATGTATCTACCTACAAAATGAAAAATATTATACGTATATTATAGATTTATTTATATTATTTGACAATAAATGATTTGTTCCGATCACCCCTTTTTTTTCGTTTTTAATTCTTTTCTTTTCATTTGTTTGACTGTAGAGCTTTATATCCATATTATTTCCGTAATGGTTACTCATATAACAACGATAGATACATTTTCGACTAGCTTGAAAATGCAGCGGTTGGTTAGTATAAAAAAAGTTTTTGTGATTTAGACTGCGTCTGCAAGCTGAACTGACATAATCGTCATAGGAAATACATTTAGAGCCGGGATGTATCGATTAGCGGTGACTATCCGGACTTTACCCTAGCTGTATCAAGTCAGGCTCAGAAACTATAGGTGCCTACTCAAAAAACTTCATAAAACTAAAAATGACGTCAACCTCTGTATTTCGATCAAAAACATAACCCTTCCACTTGCGCAGGCGGGTAAAAAAGTTAGAAATATTATAGAGTAGTCTTATTAGTCTAGTTCAGTATTTGTGCAATCTGAATTACTGAGACACCTTTGTGTTGACCTCGGGAACCATTGTAAGGAGCAGATATGAATAGCTGTATGAAGCGCCCGCATTGTACGCAAGTTTTACCATTTTCACCCTAGTGTTCTAAATTCGCCAGCGGCAGTCCTTTGCGACTTATCGACAACACAAATGCGGTATACAAGCGCGATTCTGAGAAGCAGCAGAATACTCTGATCAAAGCGTTCTATGTATATTCGTATAAAAGCGCATTTTTGTATGTTTTAGCGAAGTTTCGGTGAATTCGGTACTAATACGGGCGGACGGTGTACAGAGTGATATACGAGTAGGTACATGTACGCCGAGTGGTGTGCTGTATCATGAACGAAGGATAATCTCATCTGTATGTAGGTGAGCCTCTTTTCTGTTTTTAAATACCTTTTACAGCTTTTGCGTTACCGTGTGATGGTTAAACTCTACGTGAAGTCTCGTTAGCTTTGCTGGTGAATTTAATAGAATAAATCGATTACCTAGCGTTTTCGTGCTTATGAGGCGCGGTGTCTGTCAATTGTGTTGATCTGTTTTCAAGAATAAGAGTAAGTAAGGAGACTTTTTAAGAGATGGTGGTATTGCACGCGTTAGGGGTGGTTTATGTCCAACAGTGGAGTGGTAATATAGGCGCCAACCTTTATTAGTCAATTTTCCTTCATTATCAGATGAAATTCAGAGATTCGGAGATTTAACGTGTTTTGTACATATAAAAACAGCCTAATATATCAACGTATAGCTTAAAAGGTTAGGCATTGACCGTGCTATTTGGGGCAAGTTCGTGACGATTTTGCACGCTTGCGTACTGAGGTCTTTTTTACGTTTTGTACATGAAAAACAAGATCGAACTTCAATGGAATTTTACATTTTGGCTTGATATTCTTTATCGTGAAATTGTCTAATCGCTTTAATGAAATATTACTTCTAGAATTATTATTATCATCTTGAATATTAATATCAAAATATGAAGCACGTATTCACCTATTCACCAACTATAATAATAAGAAAATATTTATTCCATAGCATTAACAAATTAACTAACCTTGTTCCTTAATAAATCGGACACAATAATAATAATACAATATTAATAAAATAGCATTAATAAATCTGTTGTCAATTTCCAACAAAAGCTTTTTAGTTCGAAATTGAATGCTTTTCCGAGAATAGTTAGTGGCGCCGAGCTGCCAGAAACGGGTGGGTGGGGGAGGGGGTTAATAGAGACGGAGCGCTGCAGCAATTCCGTGATGCTAAATTCATTTCCATGTTTTGTGGCAAGTACATCGATACGCTGCGTGCCACAGTGCATCGTAAACAGATAACTAACTTCATAACTTGGAAATGTAACTTTTTCAACGATATTTATTATTATTACTGAGAATAGCTTTGCAAAGCGTTACTCAACGGGATTAGCACACGGGCTTTTGCCCGGCTAAGACATTAGGACGTCTTTATGATTTAAGATTTTGGCAAGAGGGTGAAGCCGCGACTGGCAGCATATATGCGCATGGGGACGCATGCGCGGGCTAAGGTCACCCCCACCTTCTAGCGACAATTACTCTGTGGACTGCATTCTTGCGCCGTTTCTTTTTGATCTAACACGTGTCAGATCTATTTAAACAATGCTAATTGTATTCTTAATAACCTCTATAACAGCGCAACCAAGTTGACCTGTCAAAAATCCCTAAGAGTTCACCCAAACTGGCTCAGTAAACGCATGAATCGGGTTTGAGCTACCGACCTATATTCGCTCCGCACTAAATAGGTCAACAAAACTCGGAAAAATACCGCTCAAACTGCAGCAAACACGATAAACTTCGGGAACTACGTGCCTTTGGATGATATTCTAAAAAAAAAACAATATTAAAATTAGTATAGAAAGTATTTTCGATCGGTGCCTTTAGGTCATAATATTATTGTGTCATTTCGCGCGGCGGTCGAGTCGCAGAGGACCGCGAAAACGAGAACGAGAAAGCAAAATGCACGTGAGTAATAAAAATTTTCAGGCATGCTTCTCATCTCAAAATCACAAACAATATCATTAAATGCGAAACCGTCATTTTCTAAAGATCACATAATAATAACATCATAATATATCCATGCGCGGAAAAAAAAACAATCACATGATAGCACGAGATAAACATAAAACCGTAAAATATGATTTAACTCGCGGACCACTTTCTATAAAACAAACGATTTTACAATATATTTTAGAACCAATGAGAACTTAATAATCACAGATTTATGAGCGAGAGCGAATTCTATTTGGGCGTGTGGGAAGGGTGGCTCTGGCTCGCTGAATGGCGAATGTGTTCGAACTGTACCCTGCCTCGCCAGATCTAAGGCACGAGACGCAAGAGGAACAAAAACCGTATGCACTAAATATCCAAACCAATATTTAGAACATTATATTCGTTACTGTTAATTTTCTCGTTTCGTTACTTTGTTATAAGAACTGAAACTGTTTACAAAGTCAATAATTAAAAAAATAATTAAAAACGAATAAACCAAACTTAATCAAGCTCGTATGGGACTTATATCTTAGCCAAACTCGATGTAGAATGTTTGCAAACAAACGGCTCAGAATTAACCTAAAATTCACTCTTGTGTTTTTAGATGCGCAATTTACTGGTCGATTTGAGATCCTTCTTCATTAAATATTGCTTATTATATCTGAAACTCGACGCCAAGCATGCGGGTTTTAGTTATTTGTTAGTTGGTTTACAAACATTCTAGAAGGAGTTTGGCTAAGGTATACTTTAGCTGGTCTGAAGTATTGTTCAGATTTTGTGAGACAATAAAAATATAGAAAAAGGTTATTTTGTGATGAGGTTCCGAGGGAAAATGAAAATAAAGCGATCGTGATTAGTTCCCTACAGGGGAGTCTTATGTCCAGTAATGGACATCCATCGGCAGAAATGATGATTACGCTAGTAAAAATAGAATAAGAAACACTACAATTTTGTGTTAATTAATCAAAACCGTCTTTTGCGAATATTATAGGTGCGCTTTCAGGTTTTTGCTGTTAAGTCACATTACGGTTACATTATGAATTTGATCAAAACTTGGTAGAATTCGCCTCATTTATAGTAGGATAAGACAATAAACATTTTCGATGTTTGACGATATATACCTACATAAATAAATAATGCTGGACAATCAACACAACATCATCTTGCCCTAAAGAAAGCAAAGCTTGTTTAATGATAGATAAAACTGATATTCTTAGAACATGCTAATTAGAAAACGCCCCGAACACCGAAAAAAATATCTGCAGATCGTACAAACATTTGTCCCGAGACGGGAATCGAATCCGAAACCTCCTGCATCACAGGCAGTCCCTCGCCTGCCGCGCCACAGAAGTCATCAAATGATTATGAGCTTTAAAACTACTGATGAGTTAAAAAACTAGTTTTTAAATTTACAAGCGGATACACTCTCTTAAACTTTATTTAGACCACACGCAAACATCAACTATCTATCAATACCAAGATGCGCTAGATATGTATTGGACCGCGTGGATTCAACGAGTATCAAATGTGACGAAAAAAAACAAAACATCAAAACCTATATTTCTACAATGAGAATATACAACAGAACTGAACTTATTAACTGCGGTAGTCGAAACAAAGAAAAACAATTTGTTTGCTACAACGATTTATTATAATAAGTAATGTTTTTGTTTGTTTAATCAATATATAACCAAGCCTTTCATGACATTTGATCGATGTCATAATAATGTGCGTTATCTTCCAAAGTCGACCGAAGTCACTGTGGCTTAATTGTCTATGACTCTTTAAGCATGGAAACTGGCAGAGTTGTGTTAGAACAGACACAGTGAGTTATTAAATAAAAAGTTGAAGTTGAATTAATTGTCAAAAAGCCGTAGGGCACCTGAAGTTCCGAACCACAAATGTTCCTCCGAAACTACACCAATTTCTGGTCCGAGTGATCTCCCGTTTTGGAGATGCAAACTAACCGTATTAATCACCAGATCTAACGACATGCCAAATTATTCTCCTTTCTTTGGGACTTTTTAAAATCTCGTATTCAGCAAAACCCTTGAAAACTAACTTTGAACAATAAACTAGGAATTTGGAACCAGATAACTTGCAAAGTTCGTGGTTTTTCGTGATCATAGCAAGATTTGATCAAATTCTTATATCTGTATAGTAAAGTAATTCTACCTGAGTCTGACTGAACCTTTTTACCGGGAAACGACTTAACTGATCACAATGAAATTAGGCAGCGAGATAAATAAATAATGCTGGACAATTCACGCAGCATTATGTAGCCCCATGGTAAGCAGAGCTGTGGGTACTAGATAACTGATATACATAATACAATACATTACATAGATAGATATTTTTTATTCTACATAGAAAACGACCAAAACACCCGGAACAAATAGATAATTAATATCCCGAAAGTGCATGCGAATCCGCGGGCTGAAACTAGTTCTTCATAGATTCTTATTCAATATGAACCAGTTGTATGCCTAAATGGATAATTATGACTTAATGTATTGCAAGGGATAATTATTTATCTTTTGTTCTTAAGGTCTAAAATAATACAATTATGTTAACTAAACCTGCTTCTCAGGCAGAAATTGTTTAAAACAAGAAAAAAATAATCATATCAATCAGTAGTCAATAGAACAAAGCAACGGTGCAAAGTAAAATAACTTTATTATGCTAACAACGCAAACAAATAAATGTATTAAAGCTGCGTAGGTGCAAACATTATTGACCTACTTTATCAAGGTCAATGTCTTCTCTGTGTCATCTTACTGACATACATTGCACCTACCTACCTGCTATATTGAAAGGGAATCTGTATGATACAATACAATAAGGGCAGGATGTTTCAATGGCTGACTAGTTCCAGATAAAATTTATTCTAGATGGTTTTATTTGTAATCGTTTGCGACTAAATTATGATATGTGTTACCTTCGATCTCGTTCTTATGTAACATACACTCATAGATTTGTGTTGTCCTCTTTTTAAACGTTGTAAATCATTTTCTTTTTTGTTTTGGATGCATTAACATTTTCATTACGAATCTGTAGCCTCGGTTTATTGAAATAATATCACTCTACTACATATTGCTACGCGACTTCGTCGTAGCGACTTCGTAGTGCTACGTCGTAGCAGCTTCGGTATTACGTGCTTACGGCCGTCCAGTTCTGCTGGTTTGGTGTTGGATTCTTTGAGACCACGAGATTGACAAAGATAAATATCGAACATGGCAAATGGTAGCTAGATTTGAATGGAATCTTCAATATTAATTTTGAGAAATTCACATGAAATTTAAAAAAATTGCCATATTGGTCCAGTTGTTCTCAGTGTACGTTTGCCAACGAACAACATTCCATTTTAATTAACACAAAATAGAACGCAATTATGTAAGTCAGGTCACTTGTTAAATACGATTAGATCACTTGAGCCGTTAAAACCTTAAAAATAAATTACTTGGACTGCCCTGCACAGACAGCAAATTAAAGTCAATAAACATAAGATTTAGATACTGCTGGACAGACACAAGCGTCAAGCTGAATACAGGGCGCTATGGCGCTCATAGGGGGAGGCCTATGTCCGGCAGTGGACTAATATAGGCTGATGATGATGATGATGGACAGACTCAGAAGTATCTAACCCCGAACTAAGAAGAATTGTGCTAAAAATAGATGACAAAGATAGAGAAAGCGCAGGCCTACAACAAATATCTACAGATCGTACAAATATATATGTAGTTCCCGCAGTGGGAATCGAAAACTTAATCTCCTGCGTCATAGGCAGACCTACCCGCAATGCCACTGAGGATAGTCTAGTTGCATTTAATTAAATTCGGTATATTTAGAGCACAACCCGTTAACTTCCGCACATGTAAAATCTAAGCGTATAAATTTTGCATATTATACGTAAACTATTATAGGGCACACGGCAGCGTGTCCAAGCCAAGTTCAAGCAAAGGAACACGCCGACTGTATCATTACACGAACCACTTGGTGCCACTTTTGACCCTTCTATAACTCAAAACCTCTTTAACGTAAACACATAAAACTACGTGTGTTTAGTTATATTCATAAGGATGGAGAAACATGTAGAAGCCCAAATTTCATGAAGCTAGCTCAAACGGTTATAAAGATATGAAGGTCAAAAAGTCGTAAAAATTCACACTGACTGACTGACATACAAATAGTACCTAAATCTAACCTACTTCCAGATGACCTAGAAGAATGAAATTTGGAATCCAGCTCGGTAATTGTGTGTAAGCGTTAGATTTGACTTGGCCAGTTTTTATCAGAATTAAAACGTTGAATAACTTTATAAAATGACTGATGTAATGAAAACTGGCCAAGTCAAATCTAACCTACATAGATTTGACTTGGCACTCATTATATCTCCATTCTTTTTGCCACGAAGCCCACAGCCAATCATAATTTTTGTATTGAACTTGGCTCTCCTTTTTTTCCATTTATGTTTTTGGTGGGATAACAGTTTACAATTCCTTCCATACATTTAGTTACTTGCAGCGCAGTAGTGTAGTAAAACCCCGATCCAATTTGAGTTTTGAGGTAGGATGGTGACTGCAATGCGTATAACGCCGCAACATTCGGTATGATTTGAAATTAGTCGTCACATCATGCTTATTAGACCTTTTTTCAGCTGATCTTTTCATTAGCATCGGTAAATAAGGATAGAAAATATAATAACCTTTTTAAAAATATACTGTTTAGCATATTTTAACAATGTTTATTATCGGGCCCTCACACCAAACGCCTACCTCTAGTGGCTCCACCCTGCCCGCATGGATTGTTAAATTCATTCAAGCGAACAAATTTATTTAAATTTGACGTATTTGCATGACAACTCAAGTAACCTTTTATTTAGAAGAAGCTAACTTGGATAGTAACACGATTATTCGTAGACTGAATTATATAATCTTATCTCTTCTATTATAGATGAAGTGAATATAAGTGATTCCTCGTGGTTCTGATTTCATTATTATTGTGAATTTTTAGCTGAAGAAAGTTTAGTTCTTGCCACTCTTCTGATTCATGACCATGTTTAAATTTCAATGAATAATTAATTACCTCTATTAACTTTTATCGCCATGATGTCTTTGAAATAAAGCCTCGGCTTGCGTTTTCGAATTATGTGTTGGGAACTAAAATCTTCAAAGTTGAAAAAATCTGCTATGGTCATGCCTTTGACCACATTCTTCTTTGTGTTTGACGCCGCAACAGCATCCACAAAGTCATCAAAGTCAAATACTTTCTTCTTCTTTTTCAACTGTTTTTCCAATTGATGATGAAAGTGGTCTGCGGACATGTAGGAATGACCTGGCTAAAATTATTTTACTGTAATGCATTCAACTGCAATTAAGTCGCTATTTATTATATTCACCAAGAAACAGATCACAGCCCAATTTTCATTTTAGGCCGCGCAGCTATCAGCTCATAGAATGATGAGAAAAGCTCTGAACGCCGAAATAATATCCTCTTGGTTTCTTCCAGCTACAGTTTCATTCCAAAGAACGGCGTATGGTACATTTTCATTTTTACTAGGTCCTAATAGGACAAAGCTTTCATTGAAAGCTACTATTCTAGAGTAACATATCCCTGCTTTATATTGGTCCATTCGGGGAAACATTTTTACTTTTTGCAAATCAACAGAATAGCAAATACTCGTACATGCATTTTCAATCTGATTTATTCGGATCTTGTCGTGACTATATTCGTTTCGTGTAGATTCGTATCTTCTTCGTATCGACTGATTTCGATTCAAATAACCCCTCCCCGCACACACCACTAGGCACTATGCAACTGTAGTTAAATGCTAGTTACTGCACTCTTTGTAAGCAAGACATACAGAACTGCAAAGTATTCGTTCTAAATTTATTTATCTCATAACCGCAGCATCCAACTGATACTGCTTTTATGATAAGGTTCATTTAGTCTTATGTCAAAATAGACTTAGACTGAGTGCAGTATCTAACAAATACTGCACTTAAGTTAGGTTTATTTCGATTTATGTTAAAATACACTTATACAAAGTGCAGTATCTAATAGATACTGCATTTATAGTTGGATGGTCGAATAATATATTTTACATAGTACGAAACTAAAGATCGCAGTATCTTTACATACTGCATTATTTGCAAGAAAATGATTTACTGTCACACGAGTTGCTGCATTCTTGCTTCCTGATTTTCTGAGTTTCTGATGAAATTTTGATACGTGAGTGAAAACTAAATATGGCATTTTTTAAGGCAATTCCGAATATGTATCTAACTCAATTTTGGCAAAAATGCTAGTTACTGCATTTTTCATAAGGAGGGCAGTATACTACTATTACAAAAAGGAAAAGTTTGATTTTTTGTTTGTTTGTTTGTAATAAATAGGCTCCGAAACTACTGGACCGATTTGAAAAATTATTTAACCGTTGGGAAGCTACACTATCCCCGGTAAACACAGGCTCTATTATATTTTCAAAAAAGTTAGGGATCCGTACTAAAACCGTGCGAAGCCAGGAAGCTCCGCTAGTGTTTTATAAATAAATTAAATAAAATTATCATAATATCAGCCCGCTCCGGCTCTATGGTTTTAGCTATGATCAAAGAGTAAAATGATTATTTTGCGTTACCAACTTTATAAACGGAGCTGTCTGTTTATACAAAAGATTTGACCTCCATTTTGTCGATTTCGATGTCATTTTGTAATCCTTTGTACAGTTACAAAACGATTCTACCATACAGAAGTTTACCTGCTATATACATTATGTATATAGCAGGTAAACTTCTGTACGAAAGACAACCTTCGCTCTATCCGTTATAGTTAAAGTAAAGTAAGCCATTTTTAGTTTTCTTGCTCAAAAAGTGTGTCTATAACTCGTGTAGTAACGACGTCTAATTCCTAGGGACTAAAAGTATTTTATCTATTTAAGTCTGGTCTATTTCGTCTGAAATCATCAGGCATTCGTCCTCTTACATAAAGACTCGACTTTTTTGTGTTACATTTACAAAGAACGCCTTTAATTTCATTTATTTATGAAATATTTTTGGTTTAAATTTTTATCTATATATCATATGTATGTACATATTATATATAGATAAAAATTTAGTAATTTTAAACTAGGAATTAGACGTCGTTACTACACGAGTTTTAGACACACTTTTTGAGCAAGAAAACTAAATATGGCTTACTTTACTTTAACTATAACGGATAGAGCGAAGGTTGTCTTTCGTATCACACTATATTAAATAACAACTTGGCATGTTTTCCCTCCATGATTTCAACTGAAAATAACATCTATACCTTGAAAAAGGAGAATGTGTGAGTAACTCATAGTTTCAGGTATCACTATAGCCATCAATAAAAAGATCAAAATGCGGAATTAGTTCAGTTGACTTATTTATTGGATTTGAAATCCCATTGTGGTAGATGGTTGTGGCGATTTTATTGTAAAAAAAATGAGCTGCGTGACACTTTCGTATTTGGTGTTAATAGTTCCGCTTTAAAAATTAAACGTAGTTAGTACTTTGACAAATTTAATAAGGATGTGAGTAATTTTTTACTTGTTTTGTGTTGGCAGAACATCAACATTCTTTCCCATAACCGCACTCACTCTGAAATATTTGTTTAGTGTTAAGAAGCTGCTTTTCCAACACAAACGGGTTAACCTAATCACATTCACAATGAGTTAATTCAGCTGTTGCGAAATATGAACCTTTTTTATTTTGATTACTTTAAAAATTTCGTCAATCTCTTTATAGTTAGTTAAGCTCTGATATAATAGAGTAAATTTTTTGTTGACTACAGGAAAATTGTGCATACATTACATCTTCTTGCGCCAAGTACTTTTCGAACTTGGCGCACTATTTATTATCCATCGAACATGACAATGAAATTGGAGGAAACGGTTGTAGATATGAGCAAAAATAATCCTGAAAGTTGGACACAGCCAGCAACATCTAAACATAAAGTATAACATTTTATATATATACTAGCTGTACCCAGTACTCATAGTATTATGATAATACATTATTAAACATCGTACGCGTACGTAAAACTTAGATAATTTAGTAAAAAATGAATTATGAGAGAGTGGAGAAGTCAAATATTAAAAAAAAATCGGACATACAAGTACTACCCATTATTCTAACACTGAATAGTTTTCAAATAGGTACCCAAATCACAAACTCTCTGTTATCTATATATATAAAAGAAAGTCGTGTTTGTTACAACACTTATAACTCGAGAACGGCTGGACCGATTTAGCTGAAAATTGGTGGAGGGGTAGCTTAGAACTAGGAGTCTAACATAGGATACTTTTTATCATTTAAACAATTTGACACATAGATTTCCACGGGGGCGAAGCCGCGGGGAGCAGCTAGTATGTTATACAAACAAGTGGTCACATAATTAATAATACCACAAGAACCAAGCGCAACCATCAAGTGGACGTTTTTAATTCGGTGCAGTATTTCTTACAGAAATGCTACTAATAAGAAACTTAGGCAGAGTTTCTTTTTTGTGCATCTTGGCTTGGATTTTAATGGGTTAGATTGAAGTTTAATGTCCTTTTTTTCCTTAGTCTTAGCTGAACAGAAAAACACTGTCATAATTTTTCTCTCTTTGTTGTATGCCTTTTTAATTTCTATATGAATTAAGTAATTCGGCTATGGTTTTAAACTGCGGCTCAATTCCACTATTATTAAAACAAATGCTAAAGCCGCCACCGTCGCATTTGTTTGACATTGGCGCTATACGACTTTGATAGCTATTTCGACTGTTGTTTTTTTGGAACTAGCTGCGCCCCGCGGCTTCACCCGTGTGAAATTTCCTTCGGCTAAGTATTAGAAAAAAAACAAATAATAAAAACTTTAAAAAAAATGTATGTGATAAAAAAGACTCCATGTAACTGCGCTACTCTATCTCGCGTTAACTCAATCAAATACCTGGGAATTATAATTGATGATCATCTCACCTGGAACCTCCATATTAAAGCACTTGCATCTCGAATCCGAAAACTTATCTATGTATTCAGGAATCTTCGGAACGTTGCAGGGCGTAAGCTAGCTATACAGATATATAAAGCCCTGTGTGAATGCCTGATTAGGTACTGTATATGTACATGGAGTGGAGCAGCGAAAACGCATCTTATCACTGTCGAGCGTGCACAACGTGCAATTCTCAAAGTTCTTCTCTACCTACCATTTAGACATCCTACCATGGAAGTTTACCAGATTGCCGGTGTCCTGAGTGTTAGAAAACTATTTATCTATGAGACTATCCGTCGTTACCATAGAAAAATTGTTCCTCATTTACCAGCTTCCAACAAAAGAATTGATTGTTGTCCTATTCCAACCGTTAAAAGTAAATTCGCGCAGAATCATTACAACGTTGTAGCACCACACCTATACAATAAACTTAATAAAATGCACAAAACTAGGACACATAGTAATAGAGACATAAAAAACACATTAATAAAGTGGTTAAATGATCTTAACTATGATGAAGTGGAACTAATGATAGGCAGATATTAGAGTACCATACATTGTATAATAATATGTGTGGTACTTTAATAATATCATAGCATAGCATAGTAGTAATTATATAGAAATAATAATATGTATAACTATAATAAAATAACATCATAATATAAACGTACATTAGTATGATAATAGCATGATAGATAAACAATAACATCAGTACAATTCCAAATAATATGTTAACCGTTTCTTTAGGATTTTTTAATCCATTTTTAATATAGAATTTGTCATAAATATACTATAATAATAAATAAATATATATGAGCATTGATATCCGAAGTAAATAACTTAACTTAAAAAGAGATATACATTACATTATATTATTATTTTAGTCTTAAACAATATATCCATACTTCGCAATGTATTTCTATACGCATAGTCTCAGATTACTGCTCTACATGTTATTGTTATGTTTTTATTTATCTGGATTATTAATATAATAAATATTAGTTGGAGAAGCCATTGGTTCCTGAAACACAGTTTTTTACTAGTTCAGGGGCCTATGGACCCATATTGCCTGCTTCACTGTCTATTTTGTCAATAAATAAAAATTTTACTTTAAAAAAAAAAATAGAAGAAGTTTAAAAATTGTGTGTGTGCTGCAGTCCGTCAAAAAGGCAATAACTCAGCTTAAAGCTTTGCTCGAGGAGCAAGACACTGATTTTCAGTATTACCCTTTGAGGCGACCAGAAGAACGAAACACTGTTGTAAATAACTTCTTAACATGGAGCGGTAGTTCTTGTTCATTTGCCTCTGTGGTAGTTAAAATTGTCCTAATCTGAATAGATATTAACAGTTTAAGCATATTTAACTAACCATAAAGCGCAAAAGATGCTGTTTCTTGAATAATTCTGCGCCATTCTATATGCTTTCTTCTTGTCCTGTAGCTTCATAATGATAACTAAAATCTCGATTACAACTTTCTTGATTGGTGATGGACTGCTGTAGTAGCGGATGTTCTTGTTGATTTTACATTTACTCAATAATTATTATATTATTTCATTTTAATTATAAATAAATAATGCTGGACAATTCACACAACATTATCTAGCCCCATGGTAAGAAGAGCTAGTGCTATGGGTACTAGAATAAACATTATCAGATTTCGTAGATTCAAGAATCACAAAGCGCAAACAATGTTGTTTTTTAAATTTTTCAGCGCAATAATATTCTTTCTCATTGTCTATAGCTTCATATTATTGGATATTTATCTTGTAAGGGGTCATCTCTGTAAATATTTATTCTGCGCGTGTGTTCGTTACCTAAATGCTCCTTAACGGCTTGACCGATTTGGATGAAATTTGAAGTGAAATTTAAATTTAAGAATAGTCTTGACGTTTTGACTTGATAGTTAATAAAAGAGGAGGTTTTGTACAAGTATATTTTAGTTAGAGCTAGTTCTAAGTTTAACTACGGATTATACTACTAATATTACTAAAATTGAGTATCCCACGGGAACATTTGGTGTTTTTACGATGCGTAGAAAAGCAACTTTTGAGTTAAGGAGTGAAATAAATTAACTTTGTATCAAATTTTGTTTCTATATCCAAGCTTAATATACTAACTGCGTCATAATTGTCACCACTTGATTTTAAGTACTGACGACGGTCGCACAAACTTCCTTTCAATTTCTATCATCATCAGCCTATATCAGTCCACTGCTGGACATAGGCCTCCCCCGATGAGCGCCATTGCGCCCTGTCTTCAGCTTGCCGCATCCAGCATATACCTGCAGTCTTTCGCAAGTCGTCATCCCACCTGGTCGGAGGGCGTCCTACACTACGTTTACCGAGTCGTGGTCTCCACTCAAGAACACGTTTGCCCCAGCGGCCGTCGGTTCTTCGCGAAATATGGCCGGCCCACTGCCACTTCAGCTTGCTAATTCTTCAATTTCTATATGAATTATCTAATTCAGCAGTGGTTACGAGCCCCTCCGCGCTCGTAACAGTGGCTTTCGTCCTCTTAACTGGACAGCCTCCTCCGATCAGAATCCTGACTTTAGTTTAACGATAGTATCAAGACGGCAGAAAAGTAAACCAAGAAACTCAGCTCATTGATCAGAGTATATTATAATTATACTTACTGCGCCCCGCGTTGTTGGTGAATTCATCACGATGAATGATGATGATGCGATGCTCACCGCGTTGTTGGTGAGCATCGCACGGAAACACTGCACTTTTCCCCAGATGATCGAGTAGAAAAGTAGCCTATGTGTTAATACAGGAAATAAGCTATCCTGTTAGCATATATCATCCAAATCCGTCAAGCCGTTTGATAGCATTTGAGGAACCAACACACATAATTAAAAACTTTTGCATTTATAAAAGTAGTGTCATTGTGTGTTGCCCGATGAATATTTTTGTTATATCTTGTGAAACTTTTGAATGATAAATGGTACAATATACCAAGTAATTAATCTTATTGTTCGAAAGGCTTAGGCTGAACAGACTTAGTTCAGTTGCCTATGCATTGCTAGAACATCTACACGGCTTCCATTGAAGTGAACAATTGAAAATGAAAATGAAAAAAGTTTTTATTTCTTTAGGCTTACAAATAAGCACTTAGATAGGTCATATTTTATATTATTCATTATAATATAATAACATTAATTTATGTTCACTTAAATTTTTTGTCCACCAGTGGAAGTTGTTAGATTTTGAGTTAGAGCAAAACTCGTTCCAAGCATTTTGATCTTCTAGATAATCTGATATTTTGTAATAAGCCTTTTTAGAAAGAATATGTTTCACAATTTTTTTAAATTTATTTATTGATAATTTTTGCAACTCACTTGGAGTTTTGTTGTAGAAGCGTATACATTGCCCTTTAAAAGATACACTTATCTTATGTAGTTTAGTTGTGGGCACAGCGAGTTTATTCTTATTTCTAGTATTTACAAGATGTATATCGCAGTTTTTTAGTGAACCGATTGATATTTTTATGAGTGTACAACAAGTTTTCATAAATATATTGACATGGTTCTGTCATTATGTTTATTACTTTGAATTTATCATTTAGGGATTCTCTGAGACCCATATTATAGATCGCAAGAACAGCCCTTTTATGCAACACAAATACGGTGTTTATATCTGCAGCGTTCCCCTGCAGTAGTATGCCATAACACATAATACTATGGAATACGCTGAAATAGACCCGTGTAGAAGTATCAACGTCTGTAAGGTGACGGATTATTTTAACTGCATATGCTGCAGAACTAAGTCTCTTGGATAGCTTATCTATGTGTGGGCCCATAGGCTGATGATGGTGATGAGATCAGGAGAAACTCCTGCATCATAGTTCATTTATTCATAACTACTGGTTACAAATCACATTATATTCTATATGTAAAAAACTACATACATCGACGTTATAATACACAATAATAAATATGCAGTTTTCATTCCAAAATTAAAATTCAGAATAAAAAATGGCATACTACCTAATCAGCCAATCACAGCGGTGACATAATGAAGACGTAATGCTTTTATTTAGCTATCATTTCCTTGACATGATCCAGTAGTTTTTTTTAACAAATCACGGATTTTTGGCACATACACTATTTTAATTACATTTTTCAACATGATGCCTTCGCACTAGCCAAATTAAATTTACAGGGTGTATTCTACATGAATGCCAGATATTTTTAAGATAGGTTGAAAAAAATATAATATACGAAATATTTTTTTAGAACCATATAAAGTTAATGTAAAAATTAGATTTTGAAAAGAAATTTATCTATAATGTTTATATTTGATTTTCTATTATCTTTTTAAAAATAAAAGACAGGGTCGGACACCCAATATTTTGGCTGCAATTGCAAAATTAAGGATGAAATCTGATTTTAACTAATATTTTACTAAAGTCCAAATAACTTTTGAACCAGTGAATATCGCTGAACATACAGGGGGGTTTAATCGATAGGTACTGGTCCCCCTATTTACCGATGTGGATCATCGGTAAACAATCATAATCTTCAAACCAAATAAACATCGGTACCCTTCATGTTACACCGTGTATATTGGCTACTGCTAGTTCCACTTTACATTAAAAACTCTTATAACCCCTGTGATATATCTATATACATACAAATTCCTAAACTTTGCTTCTAGCATTAATATTAAAACTAAAATTAGCACTCTGACCTTAATGGTCTGATTACTGTTTTGTTGGTTAGAGGTGGACTGCAGTAAATATGTATCTTCTAAACATGTAGTGGATGTTGTTGATCCATAATTTTAACCACTTTAATGTATGTCCTGACGGTCGCACATATTTCCTTTCAATTTCTATATGAATTACCTAATTCGGCAATGGCAACGAGCCCCGTCCCCGCTCGTAACAGTGGCTTTCGTCCACTAAACTGGGCAGCCTCCTCCGATCAGAGCTTTGAGTTTAGTTTCATGATAAGTTGAGACACTTCGAAAGAAGAAAGATTAAACGATGAAGATAGTATCGAGACGCCAATGAAGCTCTATCAATGTTCGGATTTTACTATAATTCGAACATACATACCTATATACAAATAACAATTACATATCCCATTAATGTAACTTAACTTTTCGAGCACCATAAATATCATAATATAGTCTATTCCTACTTTTAAACATTTTGTTAGTAACCCGATGCTGACTATAAATGTGCACGTTTATTTTTTAATAATTATTAGCGGCGTTCCTTGTATATAACATACGAAGGTTTGGCAAAAGATCATGAAGGTCATGAAACTAGATATATTGGCTACTGCTAGTTCCACTTTACATTGAAAACTCCTAAAACCCCTGTGATATATCTATAAACATATAAATTTATCAACTTCGCTTCTAGCATTAATATTAAAACTAAAATTAGCACTGTGACCTTAATGGTCTGATTACTGTTTTGTTGGTTAGAGGTGGACTGCAGTAAATATCTTCTAAATATGTAGTGGATGTTGTTGATCATGTTGATTTAAAGTTTGCCTCTGTGATTCAAAAACAAGCCAATTGAGAAGGCATTAACAGTTGGCACATTTAACAAACCACAAAGTGCAAACAATGTACTTTTTTGCATTATTCAGCGCCATAATATTCTTTCTTCTCGTCCGTCTCGTAGCTTCATAATATAACTATAATTAGCACTTTGAACCTAATGGTCTGATTTGAAATGCTCTATTACAACTTTCTTGATTGGTGATGGACTGCTGTAAATATCTTCTAAACATATATCGGATGTTCTTGTTGATTTTGCGTTTGCCTCTGTAGTAAATTAATATGCAGTCTGAATCGACAATAACAGATTTGCAAATTTAACTTACAACAAAGTGCAAACGATTTTCATATAATATTCTTTCTTGTCTGTAAATTCATATTATAACCAAAAAAAAGCACTCCTGAACTTAACGGTCTGATTTGCAATGCTAGATTACATCTTTAACTCTTGATTGGAGATGATCATGTAAGCGGTTTATATATTTTTTCTGTACGTGTGTTTGTCACTTAATCCCTCCTAAACGGCGGGACCGATATGGATGAAATTTAACGAGTTTATTTTCAGTGGTTTCTTAAATGGTTTTAAATAATATTGAACTCGGTAGATACTCATAGCTTTATGATTACGCAAGCTTTAGGATAGTATAACTTATTTCGGGACTGTTATATTTTCTATATTAGTATTATTTTACATCAAGCTAATGTTATGCGTCTTCTAGTATTTAATGTACTGCATACTACCCAGTAAATTATCTAACGTGAGGTAGTTTCATACGTATTGACCTGTTTGTTATTAAAAGATAATGTTTTGTACAAGTAGTTTTTAGTAAGAACTAGTGGGAACAAAATGTATATTAAGTACGGATTATACAATTCTACTAGCTGCGCCCCGCGGTGAATTTGATTATCCAACGGAAACATTGCGTTTTTTCGCGACAAGTAGAAAATCAACTTTTGTGTTAAAAGAGTGAAATACGCTAACTTCGTACCAAATTTTGTTTCTAATTCCAAGCTAAACATAACTTCGTCATAATTTTAACCACTTTATTGTATGTCCTGACGGTCGAATATATTTCCTTTCAAATTATATACGAATTACCTAATTCGGCAATGGCAACGAGCCCCTTCCCCGCTCGTAACAGTGGCTTTCGTCCACTAAACTGGGCAGCCTCCTCCGATCAGAGCTTTGAGTTTAGTTTCAGGATAAGTTGAGACACTTCGAAAGATGAAAGATTAAACGATGAAGATAGTATCGACACGCCAATGAAGCTCTATCAATGTTCGGATTATACTATAATTCGAACATACATACCTATATACAAATAACAATTACGTCATATCCCATTAATGTAACTTAACTTCTCTAGCACCATAAATATAATAATATAGTCTATTCCTACTTTTAAACATTTTGTTAGTAACCCGACGCTGACTATAAATGTGCACGTTTATTTTTTAATAATTATTAGCGGCGTTCCTTGTATATAACATTTGAAGGTTTGGCAAAAGATCATGAAGGTCATGAAACTAGATATATTGGCTACTGCTAGTTCCACTTTACATTCAAAACTCCTAAAACCCCTGTGATATATCTATAAATATATAAATTCCTCAACTTCGCTTCTAGCATTAATATTAAAACGAAAATTAGCACTCTGACCTTAATGGTCTGATTTGAAATGCTTGATTACTGTTTTGTGGGTTAGAGGTGGACTGCAGTAAATATCTTCTTAACATGTAGTGGATGTTGTTGATCATGTTGATTTAAAGTTTGCCTCTGTGATTCAAAAACAAGTCAATTGAGAAGACATTAACAGTTGGCACATTTAACAAACCACAAAGTGCAAACAATGTACTTTTTTGCATTATTCAGCGCCATAATATTCTTTCTTCTCGTCCGTCTTGTAGCTTCATAATACAACTATAATTAGCACTTTGAACCTAATGGTCTGATTTGAAATGCTCTATTACAACTTTCTTGATTGGTGATGGACTGCTGTAAATATCTTCTAAACATATATCGGATGTTCTTGTTGATTTTGCGTTTGCCTCTGTAGTAAATTAATATGCAGTCTGAATCGACAATAACAGATTTGCAAATTTAACTTACAACAAAGTGCAAACGATTTTCATATAATATTCTTTCTTGTCTGTAAATTCATATTATAACCAAAAAAAAGCACTCCTGAACTTAACGGTCTGATTTGCAATGCTAGATTACATCTTTAACTCTTGATTGGAGATGATCATGTAAGCGGTTTATATATTTTTTCTGTACGTGTGTTTGTCACTTAATCCCTCCTAAACGGCGGGACCGATATGGATGAAAAACGAGTTTATTTTCAGTGGTTTCTTAAATGGTTTTAAATAATATTGAACTCGGTAGATACTCTTAGCTTTATGATTACGCAAGCTTTAGGATAGTATAACTTATTTCGGGACTGTTATATTTTCTATATTAGTATTATTTTACATGAAGCTAATGTTATGCGTCTTCTAGTATTTAATGTACTGCATACTACCCAGTAAATTATCTAACGTGAGGTAGTTTTATACGTATTGACCTGTTTATTATAAAAAGGTAATGTTTTGTACAAGTAGTTTTTAGTAAGAACTAGTGGTAACAAAATGTATATTAAGTACGGATTATACAATTCTACTAACTGCGCCCCGCGGTGAATTTGATTATCCAACGGAAACATTGCGTTTTTTCGCGACGAGTAAAAAATCAACTTTTGTGTTAAAAGAGTGAAATATGCTAACTTCGTACCAAATTTTGTTTCTAATTCCAATCTAAACATAACTTCGTCATAATTTTAACCACTTTATTGTAGGTCCTGACGGTTGAATATATTTCCTTTCAAATTATATACGAATTACCTAATTCGGCAATGGCAACGAGCCCCTTCCCCGCTCGTAACAGTGGCTTTCGTCCACTAAACTGGGCAGCCTCCTCCGATCAGAGCTTTGAGTTTAGTTTCAGGACAAGTGGAGACACTTCGAAAGATGAAAGATTAAACGATGAAGATAGTATCGACACGCCAATGAAGCTCTATCAATGTTCGGATTATACTATAATTCGAACATACATACCTATATACAAATAACAATTACATATCCCATTAATGTAACTTAACTTTTCGAGCACCATAAATATCATAATATAGTCTATTCCTACTTTTAACCTACCGATGCTGACTATAAATGTGCACGTTTATTTTTTAATAATTATTAGCGGCGTTCCTTGTATATAACATTTGAAGGTTTGGCAAAAGATCATGAAGGTCATGAAACTAGATATATTGGCTACTGCTAGTTCTACTTTACATTCAAAACTCCTAAAACCCCTTTGATATATCTATAAATATATAAATTCCTCAACTTCGCTTCTAGCATTAATATTAAAACTAAAATTAGCACTCTGATCTTAATGGTCTGATTACTGTTTTGTTGGTTAGAGGTGGACTGCAGTAAATATGTATCTTCTAAACATGTAGTGGATGTTGTTGATGATGTTGATTTAAAGTTTGCCTCTGTGATTCAAAAACAAGCCAATTGAGAAGACATTAACAGTTGGCACATTTAACAAACCACAAAGTGCAAACAATGTACTTTTTTGCATTATTCTTTCTTCTCGTCCGTCTCGTAGCTTCATAATATAACTATAATTAGCACTTTGAACCTAATGGTCTGATTTGAAATGCTCTATTACAACTTTCTTGATTGGTGATGGACTGCTGTAAATATCTTCTAGACATATATCGGATGTTCTTGTTGATTTTGCGTTTGCCTCTGTAGTAAATTAATATGCAGTCTGAATCGACAATAACAGATTTGCAAATTTAACTTACAACAAAGTGCAAACGATTTTCATATAATATTCTTTCTTGTCTGTAAATTCATATTATAACCAAAAAAAGCACTCCTGAACTTAACGGTCTGATTTGCAATGCTAGATTACATCTTTAACTCTTGATTGGAGATGATCATGTAAGCGGTTTATATATTTTTTCTGTACGTGTGTTTGTCACTTAATCCCTCCTAAACGGCGGGACCGATATGGATGAAATTTAACGAGTTTATTTTCAGTGGTTTCTTAAATGGTTTTAAATAATATTGAACTCGGTAGATACTCATAGCTTTATGATTACGCAAGCTTTAGGATAGTATAACTTATTTCGGGACTGTTATATTTTCTATATTAGTATTATTTTACATCAAGCTAATGTTATGCGTCTTCTAGTATTTAATGTACTGCATACTACCCAGTAAATTATCTAACGTGAGGTAGTTTTATACGTATTGACCTGTTTGTTATTAAAAGATAATGTTTTGTACAAGTAGTTTTTAGTAAGAACTAGTGGGAACAAAATGTATATTAAGTACGGATTATACAATTCTACTAGCTGCGCCCCGCGGTGAATTTGATTATCCAACGGAAACATTGCGTTTTTTCGCGACAAGTAGAAAATCAACTTTTGTGTTAAAAGAGTGAAATACGCTAACTTCGTACCAAATTTTGTTTCTAATTCCAAGCTAAACATAACTTCGTCATAATTTTAACCACTTTATTGTATGTCCTGACGGTCGAATATATTTCCTTTCAAATTATATACGAATTACCTAATTCGGCAATGGCAACGAGCCCCTTCCCCGCTCGTAACAGTGGCTTTCGTCCACTAAACTGGGCAGCCTCCTCCGATCAGAGCTTTGAGTTTAGTTTCAGGATAAGTTGAGACACTTCGAAATATGAAAGATTAAACGATGAAGATAGTATCGATACGCCAATGAAGCTCTATCAATGTTCGGATTATACTATAATTCGAACATACATACCTATATACAAATAACAATTACGTCATATCCCATTAATGTAACTTAACTTCTCTAGCACCATAAATATAATAATATAGTCTATTCCTACTTTTAAACATTTTGTTAGTAACCCGACGCTGACTATAAATGTGCACGTTTATTTTTTAATAATTATTAGCGGCGTTCCTTGTATATAACATTTGAAGGTTTGGCAAAAGATCATGAAGGTCATGAAACTAGATATATTGGCTACTGCTAGTTCCACTTTACATTCAAAACTCCTAAAACCCCTGTGATATATCTATAAATATATAAATTCCTCAACTTCGCTTCTAGCATTAATATTAAAACGAAAATTAGCACTCTGACCTTAATGGTCTGATTTGAAATGCTTGATTACTGTTTTGTGGGTTAGAGGTGGACTGCAGTAAATATCTTCTTAACATGTAGTGGATGTTGTTGATCATGTTGATTTAAAGTTTGCCTCTGTGATTCAAAAACAAGTCAATTGAGAAGACATTAACAGTTGGCACATTTAACAAACCACAAAGTGCAAACAATGTACTTTTTTGCATTATTCAGCGCCATAATATTCTTTCTTCTCGTCCGTCTTGTAGCTTCATAATACAACTATAATTAGCACTTTGAACCTAATGGTCTGATTTGAAATGCTCTATTACAACTTTCTTGATTGGTGATGGACTGCTGTAAATATCTTCTAAACATATATCGGATGTTCTTGTTGATTTTGCGTTTGCCTCTGTAGTAAATTAATATGCAGTCTGAATCGACAATAACAGATTTGCAAATTTAACTTACAACAAAGTGCAAACGATTTTCATATAATATTCTTTCTTGTCTGTAAATTCATATTATAACCAAAAAAAAGCACTCCTGAACTTAACGGTCTGATTTGCAATGCTAGATTACATCTTTAACTCTTGATTGGAGATGATCATGTAAGCGGTTTTCATATTTTTTCTGTACGTGTGTTTGTCACTTAATCCCTCCTAAACGGCGGGACCGATATGTATGAAAAACGAGTTTATTTTCAGTGGTTTCTTAAATGGTTTTAAATAATATTGAACTCGGTAGATACTCTTAGCTTTATGATTACGCAAGCTTTAGGATAGTATAACCTATTTCGGGACTGTTATATTTTCTATATTAGTATTATTTTACATGAAGCTAATGTTATACGTCTTCTAGTATTTAATGTACTGCATACTACCCAGTAAATTATCTAACGTGAGGTAGTTTTATACGTATTGACCTGTTTATTATAAAAAGAGAATGTTTTGTACAAGTAGTTTTTAGTAAGAACTAGTGGTAACAAAATGTATATTAAGTACGGATTATACAATTCTACTAACTGCGCCCCGCGGTGAATTTGATTATCCAACGGAAACATTGCGTTTTTTCGCGACGAGTAAAAAATCAACTTTTGTGTTAAAAGAGTGAAATATGCTAACTTCGTACCAAATTTTGTTTCTAATTCCAATCTAAACATAACTTCGTCATAATTTTAACCACTTTATTGTATGTCCTGACGGTTGAATATATTTCCTTTCAAATTATATACGAATTACCTAATTCGGCAATGGCAACGAGCCCCTTCCCCGCTCGTAACAGTGGCTTTCGTCCACTAAACTGGGCAGCCTCCTCCGATCAGAGCTTTGAGTTTAGTTTCAGGACAAGTGGAGACACTTCGAAAGATGAAAGATTAAACGATGAAGATAGTATCGACACGCCAATGAAGCTCTATCAATGTTCGGATTATACTATAATTCAAACATACATACCTATATACAAATAACAATTACATATCCCATTAATGTAACTTAACTTCTCGAGCACCTTAAATATCATAATATAGTCTATTCCTACTTTTAACCTACCGATGCTGACTATAAATGTGCACGTTTATTTTTTAATAATTATTAGCGGCGTTCCTTGTATATAACATTTGAAGGTTTGGCAAAAGATCATGAAGGTCATGAAACTAGATATATTGGCTACTGCTAGTTCCACTTTACATTCAAAACTCCTAAAACCCCTGTGATATATCTATAAATATATAAATTCCTCAACTTCGCTTCTAGCATTAATATTAAAACTAAAATTAGCACTCTGATCTTAATGGTCTGATTACTGTTTTGTTGGTTAGAGGTGGACTGCAGTAAATATGTATCTTCTAAACAGTAGTGGATGTTGTTGATGATGTTGATTTAAAGTTTGCCTCTGTGATTCAAAAACAAGCCAATTGAGAAGACATTAACAGTTGGCACATTTAACAAACCACAAAGTGCAAACAATGTACTTTTTTGCATTATTCTTTCTTCTCGTCCGTCTCGTAGCTTCATAATATAACTATAATTAGCACTTTGAACCTAATGGTCTGATTTGAAATGCTCTATTACAACTTTCTTGATTGGTGATGGACTGCTGTAAATATCTTCTAGACATATATCGGATGTTCTTGTTGATTTTGCGTTTGCCTCTGTAGTAAATTAATATGCAGTCTGAATCGACAATAACAGATTTGCAAATTTAACTTACAACAAAGTGCAAACGATTTTCATATAATATTCTTTCTTGTCTGTAAATTCATATTATAACCAAAAAAAAGCACTCCTGAACTTAACGGTCTGATTTGCAATGCTAGATTACATCTTTAACTCTTGATTGGAGATTGAGATGATCATGTAAGCGGTTTTCATATTTTTTCTGTACGTGTGTTTGTCACTTAATCCCTCCTTAACGGCGGGACCGCTATGGATGAAATTTAACGAGTATATTTTCAGTGGGTTCTCGAATGGTTAAAAAATATTTAACTCGGTAGATACTCGTAGCTTTATCATTACGCAAGCTTAAGGATAGTCTTACTTATTGTGGGACTGTTATATTTTCTATATTAGCATAATTTTATACGAATTGACATATAAAACTATCTCGCGTTAGATAATTTACTGGGTAGTATGCAGTACATTAAATACTAGAAGACGCGTAACATTAGCTTCATGTAAAATTATACTAATATAAAAAATATAACAGTCCCGAAATAAGTTATACTATCCTAAAGCTTGCGTAATCATAAAGCTAAGAGTATCTACCGAGTTCAATATTATTTAAAACCATTTGAAAAACCACTGAAAATAAACTCGTTAAATTTAATCTATCAGTTATTAAAAGATAATGTTTTATACAAGTAGTTTTTATTAAGAAAAGAACAAGTGGTAACAAAATATATATTAACTACGTATTATACAATTGTACTAGCTGTCAATTTGAGTATCCCACGGAAACATTGCGTTTATCGCGATTGTGTAGAAAAACAACTTTTGTCTTAATAGAGTTCCCTCTATTATTATCCTTCTTCGTACCAAATTTTGTTGCTAATTCCAAGCTTAACATACTGACTCCGTCATAATTTTAACCACTTTATTGTATGTCCTGACGGTCGCACATAATTTCCTTTCAATTTCTATATGAATTACCTAATTCGGCAATGATTACGAGCCCCTTCCCCGCTCATAACAGTGGCTTTCGTCCAATAAACTGGGCAGCCTCCTCCGATCAGAACTCACTCGTTTCACGATAGTATCGAGACGCGAGTCGGATCGGATCGGATTACATATATTATAGTTTTTACAAGCTGCGCCCCGCGTTGTTGGTGAATATAAGAATTGCACTTTTCCCAGATCGAATCGAGAAATAAACAAGTACCCTTTGTGTTAATTCTGTTTTTTTTACATTAAATCATTTTCATTTATATATTACGATATAACAGTCTGTGTGTACCGCACTATTTTGGAGTTTAAAGATAGTCTGGATGTCTGTTGCCTGTCCCCAAAGCAAAATACCATAAGTCATAATACTTAAGAAGTTACTGAAATAAACTAACCTAGCTGTATCTTTATCGGTAATAAATTTTATTGTTCGTAATGCATAGGCTACTGGACCGACTTAGTTCAGTAGTCGAGAACATCCATTGAAGTGAAAAATATACGGTCTTCAGGTAAACCCCAGCAAAACACAGGCCATAATTATTGGTAGCTCTCGCACTTCTGCTCAAATAGACTGGTCTACTCTCCCTAAAATTGAATTCAATAGCGTTATAGTTATTTTAAGCAGAAGTGTTAAAAATATCGGCATCTACATGGATTGTGACATGTCTTGGCTCCCTCAAATGGATGCGGTGAGTCGCAAGACATTCGCCTGTGCTGCTTTATTGAGAAGACTCCGTAACTTCTTGCCTACTGCCACTAAAATTGTGCTCGCTCAATCTCTCTTACTTATGCTGATGTTTGCTACCTCGACCTAACTGAGGAGCAGCTAAATAAGATCGCTATTTTTAGGGAATCGATTGATATTTTTATGAATGTACAACAAGTTTTCATAAATATATTGACATGGTACAGATTTTATATTATGTTCTTTAAATTAATCACGTAGGGATTCTGTGGGACCTATATTATACATAGATTTCACGAATAGCTCTCTTCTGCAACCCAAATAAGGTGTTTATATCTTCAGCTTTACCCCACAGCAGTATGCCATAAGACATAATACTATACTAGCAGCTGAAATAAACTAGTCTAGAAGTATGAACGTAAGATAACGGATTTTTTTACTGCAAAAGCTGCAGAACTAAGTCTCTTCGATGTATAATAAACGTATTAGTCCAAGTGCGTCCTACCCGTTATGACCTACGGAGCTGAGACGTGGACACTCACGGCCGTTGGGGCAAACGTGTTCTTGAGTGGAGACCACGACTCGGTAAACGTAGTGTAGGACGCCCTCCAACCAGGTGGGATGACGACCTGCGAAAGACTGCAGGTAGATGCGTCTGGATGCGTCAAGACAGGGCGCTATGGCGCTCATTGGGGAGGCCTATGTCCAGCAGTGAACTAATATAGGCTGATGATGATGATGATTAGTCCAAGTTGAAACGATTCTCAGCTCAGTTTTGTATTATTGGGGGTCTAAGGGTAGCAGACATACCCATATGTATGTAGATCACGAATATAGAAGCTTACCTACTTGCGAAAAAAACCTTCGAGGCAAAAGCCCCTAAAATAACGTTGATTATCAATATCACACCAATAAAAACATAATGATAGAAGAGTCCAAAATGTACATACTAATTTAAACTAAAGCTACCTTTCACGGTGAGTCTTTGGTTGGCCAGACCTGCGGACAAAAAAAATTAAGTTAGTTATAAACAAACAAACAAACAAACTTCTCGCCCTTAGCGCATAATAATATACCATCTCCGTTCCGTCATGTGTAAAAATGTGCTCAGTGGCGCAGCGGGAGAAGGTAGTATACGTCGCAGGTCGTGATACGACGCAGGAAGTTTCGGATTCCTTTCCCGCCTCGGAACAAATGTTTGAACGATCTACAGATAGTTTTTAAGGATGTATTCTAGATGAAAAATAAAAATATTTGTGCAATATTAGTTCTGCATTATTAAAAGATAAATCAATAGAATAGGTATATGGAATAGGAATACGATATCCATGACTTAATAACTATAGCTCAAACTGATCTAGACATTTTAAATGACTGGCTCAAGTATAACTTGCTTACAGTTAATACATCAAAAACATCCTTCATGATCTTAAGTGCTAAAAATAAACAAATACCATCATTTTCTCCATTAGTTATAAATAATGATATAATTCACCAATCTCATGTAGAAAAATATCTAGGTTTGTGGATAGATGACAAGTTGACATGGGTAAACCATATTGAACACGTATAAGTAAAACTAAAATCCTTACTAGGAGCACTATACAAAGTTTCAAAATGTATACCAAAAACAGTACGTAACATTATTTATAACTCTCTTGCGAAATCACATTTAGAGTATCTGGTAGAAATTTGGGGAACGGCTGCTACTACAAATTTAACCCCCCTTCAAAGAACCCAAAATAAAATTATAAAAGTCCTATACCATTATGATCATCTTACGCCAACTAAAGAACTATACAATAAAACTAATATTTTTAATATAGAAAAACTTTACATTTATAATACATGCATACTAATAAAAAAAATTACTTCAAACTCCATTCAATCAAACATCAAACTACATCTAAAAGAAAGTAAATACAATTTCAGAAATAAAATAAAATTACAGTTGCCGAAATCACGAACTAACTATGGTAAAAAAACAATATTATCAGATGGAGCTCAATTGTTCAACAATCTACCAAACAATGTAAAGGAGTGTACTAATTTGAATGCCTATAAAAATAAACTTAAATTACACGTACATACTCTGTAACAGTACCTACCTACACGAATAAAATACTTACCGGTCTTTGATTTATTTCTGGCTGCTATAATGTTGGTATTTGTATATGTATAATAGTAGTAGTATAATAGTAGTAGTATAATAGTAGTAGTATAAAGTCATAAATAATATTTAGTATAATTTGCTTTTAGGTACCAGAGGCTAGTTTTAAAAATTGTAAAACATAGATTAATTTTTTCTTTATGTATCTCATTATAAGTGAACCATGTGTGTTTATATGAGAATAAAGTTCTTTAAACCTATATGGGTCTATTACAACATGATATTTTCAATGGCGAAATTGACAGCAGTGATCAATTAGCTAGAATTTCAGTACAGGCTCCTAAATGTCGTACAAGACATATACCATTGTTATGCCCCTTATTTATGCACAAAATTCAATATTGAGTAGATTGGTTACAACATATCTATACGTATATAAAAATGAAACCCTATTTCTCCTGGTCCCGCTATAACTTGAGAACGGCTTTACAGATTTCATTCATCTTTTTTTATGTTTCCTATACTTCATAGTAATTAAATGGTTCCATAGAAATAATGCGTGCGATGACGCGGCCAAAAAAATAGTATAGTTCTAATAGTTATAGATATTCGTTTATAGTTTTTATTTTTAAGATAATTTACATTGTTCGTCTTTTCTTGACTCACTTTTCTGTTTTCTTTGTTTCTATAATATCTGTGTAGCTTTATTATAACCTATTTATATTTTAAGTACTATGTATAATAAAAATTATAACGCTGTGGTTTATCTCAATAAATATATTTTTTTAATACTGGTTGGTCTGGATGTAAAAATACCAAAGTCAGCCATGCTGCAAGTTCTGTTAAACAGCACTTCAAGAAATGTATGAGTTCTTATTCTTACGATAGTTTGTCGCACAGGTAGAAACATGCAGCTTTAGGTAGTTGCGCCTCGTATCGCACGGGTCGGGGCAATGATTTTCATCTTGGACAGAAGATGCGGGCAGTCAAGCGTATAATAAATACCTATAGAACAATATTGTGCAACTTCGTAGAGAGCCACCGACCTCACTTAGGACCGACTCACTTATCTACGAAGGTTTTAAGTTGGTAGATGGTGGCGCTTGCAGTTTTCAGTATAGTCGTAATCGGGAATATATACCTATATATTAGGTTTATAATTAAGGTGTCTTAGAAATTTCTTTGTACTTTGTGTAAAGATTCAAAGTATTTGTTATACTGGGGATTCCAAACAGGCGAAGCATAATAGTTTACTCCTCACTAACGAGTAGTAAATAACTATGAGAGGTTATTAAATAAATAAATCATGCTGGAAAATTCACAAAGCATTTTCTATTTATTCCATTATCACCCCAAGGTAAGCAGAGTTTGTGTGAAACTTGAGCTAGTGTTTTTTGTATTTTTCTTCCTTATGTAACTTTGGTCATAGATGGTATAAAATCGGCCCTGTTTAAAATCGTGTTTTTTATATCAAAACTTTATTGGTTTTGTCATAGTCGGAATGACGCATAGTTACGGGATCAAAGATAAAAGAAAACAAGATACTGCTAGCGTATTTCACATTGGATGTATTGCGGATAGAGCCGGGATCAGAGATTCCAGGATCACGGACTTTTATTGTACGCTATTGAAAACTCAATATAAAGTTAATTTTATTTTCATGAAACGAAACAAAAGCTCTTATTTCACCTGTCATTTATCAGCTACATATCTTGTCTTACTAGTAAAAAGTGTATGCAAATTTTCGTCTGACATCGTGGAAGTAGTATTATGTACACATTAAGCTTTACCAATTTAGCTTAGAAGCGGAAGGACAAGCTTTCTTTTTTATAGACAAAAACACACATACCTATATGTACATATTATGTAACTAGCTACGACCCGCGGCTTTGCCCTCGTGGAAATCTACGTGTCAAATGGTTTATAAAAGTTCCTCTTCAATCACTCTATCTATTAAAAATAACCGCATATAATTCCGTTGCTTAGTTTTAAAGATCTAAGCATAGGGACAGATAGACAGCGGGAAGCGACTTTGTTTTATACTATAGGTACGTGTTTGTAGTGAAGCATCGCTACAGCTCAGCTCCCATCCTCTGCCACGCCTTCACCTCAAATAGGACTGACCGCAGGCTGTTTACGTGGCATGTGCCAGCCGCAAGCTAGTTGACCAAGGTCGATCAACAAAGAGCTATTACCAATCGAGCGCTTGAAGCTTGCGGCAAGCCAGGCGTAGAACCAACGTGAAACCTAATCAAGGTAGCGGCAAGCTCGCATATCGTGCGTCTACTATGTCACTGTAAATATGAGTTTTGGACCATATTTTATTACTTATTTTTGTCCTTGACGTATTTTTGATTTTGTAATTTAAAACATGAATATTTATTAAATAAATATACATGTTATTGGAACTTTAATTGATTTAAGTTGGATTTGGTTTAGATATAATTTTTTTGTTTATCACTGTAAGAACATCTGATTACGTTGTTGATTTGTTATTAAGAAGCTGACTTCTTGCTACTTGTCTCAAATCCCGGGATTAAAAATATGGACTGGTATCGAATTCTCTCATTGTGGAGCAGAGACGCCAACGCCCACGTCATGTGACGAGACAAAGCATTAGCACTTATCTGTTTTGCTATTGTTCTGTTACAGATATTAACACTAAAAGTACTTTTAGCTACACAATAGCTTTATTGTTAGATTTCAATCATATCAAAACACTCTTCATCATAGTAATAAGTAGGTACACCTGTCATAACATTAAATTCGTAATAGAATGACTTAGATACTACCCAAAATATCATCATTTGTTATTTGACGCCAAAACTCAAACGAACGATCAATGCAACCAATTTTATAATAAACTGAACAATAGATTTCTGATATGAGTGAATTTGGAATTCACAGTGGTTCCGCGCATGCAAATTGCCAAGTGCCATAACTAGTTTGATTTATGCCGATAGTTGGATCCTAGTGTTGGAAACTAATATCCGGTAGAGAGGAAATAAAACAATAAGTACCTTAGGTAATCCTGCACTTGTATGCTGGATGAATTTCAAATATCAAAGTGCTTTATTAAAAGTGCTTTGACCTTACAGGACTTTTGGACATGGACGTCAGAAAATTCAAATTACATAAGTAAAACTAGGAAACAAAAGATTTATTTTGGCACCAATTATGACAATGTTGATGATAGGTGTTTAGAGTAAAAAATTGGTAACTTAAAGATGTAATTAACATTATAGAAGCTTTACATATGTATACCAGTCATTTTATGTTCACAGTCTTTTTTATTGTATTACTCTACTATCTATCCGTGACAATCTTCATTAAGCCTTTATTATTAATTAATTTGTTAGTGTGTTATTTATAAGCCTTTGGTTTTCCTTCTAAAAATCTTTTAAAGGTTAAGTAAAGAAGCAAACTAGAAACCTTTAGGTTGTTAGTTTTCGAGTTGGAGAAAAACACATCCTTTTTTATCGTCTAGATAATCAGATATTTTATAGTAAGCCTTTCTACAAAGGATATGTTTGACAATTTGTTTGAATTTATTTATTGATAATTTTGATGCAAGCATGTTAGAAAAGAAAGCTTTGTAGCTTCAAAAAAATTAGTTTCTATTCTGTTCTGGGCACCCGTGGCGGAAGAAATGTGAAGAATTTCTTTCATATTTTTGATGTAAAAGGGTGGACAGTACCCCCGCTGTTCACATAAAATTTGAATAAAATAGTATATTTTTAACAAGGGACAAAAACACTCCATTATAGGCGAGGTTGTTATACAATACGGTACGGGTTTCGATAGGATGACACAACCGAGATATAATCCGGTTTTGGCCCGAGTAAAGAACAAATCGTTTCACTTCGATTGTGAGCAAAAAAAACAATAAAAAACAACCATCACATTGCACACTTTTTTCACTTCTCTACATCAGGATGTCTTTAAGTATTTTTTATGTGATTTGACCTCAAAAGATAGAAAGAAAGAAGAAAGAAAATTATTTATTAAACACTAACACAGTAGAGTGACAGACACGATCTCAGATCCAGCGCATACAAGACATGGATAGGATAGGTAGGTATGCAAAAAATACAATCTACTGTCCCATTTACATAATATAAACTTAATTTTAGCTTCATGATATTTTCAATTAAAAAAGCCACATTCACCGTTAGTGTGTTAAAACAATTCCAGTGATTTCGAGCTACTACAAGCTTTTTTATGTTCGCTCTACGCATTCTACCATGGAGGAAGAGTCACCCTTCCTAAAATCATCCAACAATCACCAAGAAGGCGCATTCATTTCCATTTTCTAAAATGAGTTTAAATTAAATGTATGATCTTTGTAAATGGAATACCAAAAACTCGAGTTTTTATGTAAGAGGACGAATATCTTGCACTGGCTGATTAAAAACAAAAATTTAAAAAGTGAATATACTCGTACATTTATTTAATCCCGTAGGAGTAGACTCGACGCACTTTAACGCCTGCTAAGCTACGCTTTACACTTCGACTGCGGCGATCTTTTTTCTACTGCGATATTTTTTTTAACCTAAGCCATTCGTGCTGCCGCTCTACACAGCAGTTGTGTTGCGCCTCACATGCGTTTCGTTCGAAAAATATATTACGGCTGTGCTGAGTTACACAGATCTGTATTTTCTCAGCCGCTGCGCTAGTGTGGATTTACGCATATTAGTCACTTGTAGAAAACACATACGGTGTGATTTCAGCAATCGACGTGTTAATGACACACATTTTGAGTAAAAGAAGTGAAAACTACTTTAATACAATAAGGTTGGTACATATTATGGTTGTATTTAATTTAATTACTAGCGGACCGTCCCGGCTTCGCACGGGTATTAGAACCTTTGGCTACATTATTGGAGCTTTAGTAAGGATCCCTAATTTGTTTTTTAATATAATATAGTCTATGTTCACCGGGGATAGTGTAGCTTTCCAACGGTGAAATAATTTTTCAAATCGATCCCTATTCAATACAAACAAAAAAATCAAACCTTTCCTCTTATAATATACAAACTTTCGCGTTTATAATATTAAGTAGGATAAAGGATGTCACTTGGGTATTTAAAAGTGGAATATATCTGCTCGTTTTTGTACTTTAAGATATCTTGAGCGAGTCTAAACAGTATTTTCAGATCTGAAAAGTTGAGTTCAATATCGTCCGCTTCCATCCATGATAGACCTTTGCAAAGTTTCTTTATCAGCCTGCCCGAGCTCTCGCTGTGAGAAGCTCAATATTTCTCGCCAGTCTGTCTCAACCATTATGATAGAGACCTTATGATTTGGGTATTGTAGTCAGTTTTCGCAAATAATCTGAAAGAATAACAATGAACAAACACAACCACAACAAATTATTATCGTGACTACAGATACAAAATCAAAAATAATGTAAACGCTTTACTACAAAATAATCAAAAAAGGCGTACAACCTAACAAAAGAGTTTCCTTACAGTAAATTGCTATCAAACCTTTGTTGTCAAAAGAGCGTTGCTAGGCAACCACGTTTATTTAGAAAAAATGGCGTATTGAGATGCAAGAGGCGTACAACCTAACAAAAGAGTTTCCATACAGTAAATTGTTATCAAACCTTTGTTGTCAAAAGAGCGTTGCTAGGTAACCAAGTTTATTTAGAAAAATGGCGTATTGATATGCAAGGAATTTTATAGGTACATTTTTCACACCTTGGGTTACATTATTGGAAATTTTTCAAAAAAGTAAGGGATCCTTACGATCCCTTACTTTTTTGAAAATATAATATAGCCTATGTTCACCAAGGATATTTAGGCTTCCTAACGTTGATAGAATTTTTTAAATCGGTCCAGTAGTTTCGGAGCCTATTAATTACAAACAAACAAACAAACATACAAACAAAAAAAAAACTTTCCTCTTTATAATATTAGTATAGATATAGATGAGGTAATTTTTCTTTTGATGAAACGGGTGAAATTACATAATCAAGACCTTTATATTCACCAATTAAATACTACGATTATCCCCGTCCCGTCATCTACGCAATGTACTAAGGTATTGGTTGTTATTGTGACGATTAAATAAAAATTTAGAAATTTTAAATATTTACTTTACTTTACTTTTAACCATTTTGCAACGTTGGTATTCAACCTAGCGAAACGAACGACATTATACAGACAAGCAAACATATTATTCGAGGCAATATGTGCGATTGGCTGTCTGTACCTCTGTATTATTTGTACTACCAGCATGTTTCAAACCTCAAACCATTAATCCAATCCGATCCGGTAAGCTTACAAATTGGTCTAGTGAAATGACCTACCTATATGGCACAACAGTACCTGTGACGCAGTAGGTTGCGGGATCGATTCTCGCCTTGGGATAAATGTTTATACGATTACGATCAGTAGATATTTGTTCCGAGTATTATGGATGTTTTCCATAGAAAACATCCATAATAGGTACTACATTTCCTCACACCTTTTTTCCATACATCCATATAATCACATAGAAAAAAAATCTATGTAATTTAAAAATGAAGGAAAATAAGAACAACAAGAATAAATAAATAAATAATGCTGGACTATTCACACAGCATTATCTAGCCCCATGGTAAGCAGAGCTTGTGTTATGGGTATTAGATAACTGATATACATAATACAATACATTACATAGATAGATATTTTTTATTATACATAGAAAACGACCAGAACACCCGAAACAAATATCTGCAGATCGTACACACAATTGTTCCGAGGCGGGAATCGAACCCGCAACCTCCTGCGTCGCAGGCGGACCTTTGCCAGCCGCGCCACATCGGTCGTCATAATAATATATAATATGTACTTAATAATATATAATATGTACTTTTGTAATATTGATTCAGGTAGAGTCTGTGTGAGCATCCACAGTACGCAAAGCCTGTATATAAATACTGAGTATTTCTGTTATCGTATGTCAATAAAACAAGATATTATTGGGCTAGATGATGCTGTGTGAATTGTCGAGCATTAATCTATCTATGTCTAGTAACATGAGACAAATTAGTCATCGACGATACCGGTATCTACTGGGGATTAGCCTTCTCTTTATTTATCATGATATTAGCCATCGCCCCCACAAATCGCTTTCGTGACAATGATTGACCTGTTTAAAGTATTGATCAGTAACATTCGATGCATGATCATATCGTGCAATAACCTTAGCATTCATTAAATGCTTGCAAAAAAAAGCACTAAGTTTATGGCTGCCGACAATAAGCTACGATGATAGAGAAAAGCTTCTAGAAACCTTAGCGTAATGTATATACATATATATATAATATATTAAACCACCGCACCTAGCACGTACACTAACTCATACATACACTTTCTCAAAAGCGTAGTTAACTTACTTTAAATTTACCTTTACCTTACTTTATATTACTTTTAATTTCATTTTATTAAATCACTAAACGATTATTTATTATACATTGTTTTTTGTAAGATTAGCACAAATTACAAATTATATTATTATTATTGTAAACCTTTTAAAGAACAATAATTTCTCTGGCATTTTAATTGTATCTTGTAGGAAAAACTTTGTGTACTTTAACTGTCATTATTATGTAAATGTTACATATTTAAGTATACAAATTAAATATTAAACTTAATTTAATTATTTTTAAGATAGCCGCGCAGCAGAGCGAGACCCTCTAGCAAAGAGGGTCCCATACCACTGTAATATATTAATTAATTTAAGTTAAAGCAATAAACTATTTTTTTATTTTTTTTTTTGCCAGGTTTATAACCATATGTCTTGCTACACGCCATACATCTTTACATGTTCTTTTTCATAGTGCTTGAATCACTATCATCACATTCAGTATTGCTTACTTTGGAAATAGACGAAGCCGAGTGAAACCTCTAAAAAAATTTAGGGTTCCGGACCTCAAAACAATCGCTTATAGGATGATATTTTTGCCCGTCTGTTTGTCTAATCTGTCTATCAATACAATTTCTCTAGAACGCGTTGCGGTACGAGTTATAATTAATTTTAAATATTTAAATCTATAACCTTGGGGGAGTGAAAACATCATAATTTTAAGTCCACGCAATCAAAAGTTACAGCCATTTGTTGGCCGTCAATTTTGGCATATCTTAGGGAATCATGCACACAAAACGTTTATTGTATGTACTTCCCGATGATCTAGAATCATAAAATTTTATAAGAAGGAAGATCTCGGTTTGCAAGTACGACTTGCACTTGGCCTTTTATATTTTTATATTATTCTTAACATGTTCAACAATACGAATAAATTTTTAAAGTAAGAGCTAATCTTATAAATTTCTTTACTTCTTATTCCGTCAGGCCACCGCATTTGCCTTATATAAATTGCCAGGCTTCTTCCTACAACTGGGTATCTGATATAATCAAATCACCCGCTGGATCCCTCTATAGAAAAACGTTCCGGTCTTGAAAATCTCATTTATCTATCCATTAGGCGGCCAGGACAGACGGTTGGCCGCTTTTATTGCAACTTCCGAATTGACAATTTGAAATTGATCGAGCTGTTGCTGGTAAAGGCTGGCTTTCGTGTAAATAATTAATTTAATAAATCCGCGGGCACAGGGCCGCGTTAAAGGATAAGCCTGTATTCTGCGTACTGGTGGAGTCCAAAATAAAATTATTTGGTGTTCTTTTTTCGCTTCTACGTACTGGTAAGCTTCATTCATTTATTTCATACGTACGCTGTGGCACGAGCTCAACTCTTTGAAAGGAGAAAGATAGTTCTTGAACGGAGAAAGATAGTCGATAGATAAAGATAGTAGAATGATAGAAAGGAATTTCATAGAGCTAACCAAAGATTCAAAGGGTTTCGTAAAGCTAACCAATTAACAACAACATACACGTCATAGCCGATAACTCCATCTATGTATGTATATTTTGATAATCTAGAAGCAAAATAACATGTATAATGGACTGGACGTAATTAACTATACATACGAAGTGCTACGTTACGTGTTTACTAAGCCGAAAGGGGGTGATTCTGGAGCCCGATGCGATAAATTCTGTTTTATTAATTACATAGGTTATTTTTTCTTCCAATTCGCGTTCTATAAACGCATTATTGCAAAATATAACATAATTAATATTTCACATATGTTTATGTATGAATTCTTAATACATATTCTAATTTATAAGATTAAGTTCTGGAGTAATTTTAAATTGACGTATTTTAGGGTACGGTAGTTAAAAAGTACCTACTCGTTAAGTTTTCATTCTCAGTTCAAAGATATTTATTTTCTCATTTACAACATACATGTTACTTACATGAGAAACTTAAGCTAAGTATTAATATTATGTTATTTTTCCGTCTTTTTAATTCGCAGTATGTACCTAGGTAAACCTAGGAAAAAAATCCTTTGGTTAGGTTGGCAAATTACCTCGGAAGTTATTCTAGACGCCCAGGTGTGCTTATGCTTACTAAAAATAATAACGCAATTATTTGTTTATATAATTTTAATTCCATTGAATAATAGAAAGGTAGATTATATTCTAAATCAATCGTTCTTTTCAATATGTTTACCAATATTTTACACGTGAGTGAAAACAGATTTTTGCTCGCGATTTTAGCTGTATTTTTATTTATTTTTGAGCGGGTTTGGATTATTTTACGAACGAGGATAACGGTACAGCAACTTTATGTTGCGGTGTGGTGTGACGACAACTCGCTTGCCATAAAAAATACAAAGTAAGTAGAGATAAATTGGGTAACACGGTGTAGCAATTTTAGTCAAACTAATTTTTTTTTATTTAAGCTGCGAAAAGATTCTGCGACGACCGATGTGGCGCGGTAGGCGAAGGTCCGCCTGCAATGCAGGAGGTGGCGGGTTCGATTCCCGCCTCGGAACAAATGTGTGTACGATCTGCAGATATTTGTTTCGGGTGTTCTGGTCGTTCTCTATGTTTAATATAAAATATCTATCTATGTAATGTAATGTATTGTATTATGTATATCAAATTTCAACGATTTACTCGCCTTACCATAATTACTCATTTTAGTCCCTATACTTAAAAAGCTGCAATGCGCGCCACTCTTCTCACAAGAGTGAGAAGGATAGTCATAGGATTTCGCGTTCATAGAAGCGGGACAGAACATAAGTTTTTGGAACTTCATTAGCTCAACAATCATGCTTTTACTTATTTATAAGCAAACTACACTACTTATGAAGAAACTGTTTCAATGAACCAAACAATTAGTAATAACTTACGATTCAAAATTATCCATTTCAATAGTCTGTAGGGTTCCTGAGATCCAGACCAAATTTTGTACGAAACAGTGCTCTTTCATTATTTTTTCATCGTATTTTTATTTCTCAATCGAGTTTTCAATTCGCAGAACCAAAGACAAAATGTTGAATTTTATGTAATTCGAATGTTTACCACGGGGATCCCGTGAATATTCAGATCTGGGCCTAGTTTGACAACCAAACCCGTTAGGGGCGAACCCTTAAGGTTAAACGAGTCGCTAATATTTCCATACAAATGAAAAAATGTATGATGTTGACCATCCAAAAGTAAGGATGATTATGTTTGTATTGTACACACACAAAACCGTTCATAAGTATGCATTTTAAAAACAAAAGCTTCTAAACTTTCGAATTTTACACGATTTTAGCTCAATTTTGGGCGAAAATAACTAATACCTATCCGGAGAAAGCTAACGGTATGGTAACGTCATGACATGGTGTGGTATGAGGACTAGCCGCTAGCCACAAAAAGACAAAGCAGAGATAAACTGGGTACACGGCAATTTACGTGGCAATTTTGGTCTAACCAATATTTTTGATTTTACATGCACATTGGTACATACATTCGTAAAAAATGTTTTTACGTCGACTATCCGCTAATAGTCGGTTTCAAAAATTCTGTGAAATTCCTAGTTCAACTTTCAACAACTTAGTTAGCCTTGCCGTAATTACTGTTTTTAGTCCCTAACTCAAGGTTAAACGCTCATCTTTCCATACAAATGTGGAAGGGTAACTACTACACTGTTTGATGTTGACTATCCAGAACTAAGGTATATCAATTTATCTCGTCATTATTTATGTTTGCATACACCCAAAACCTTAAAACATTTATCGGACGGAGAAAAAATTCTTTAACACTTTGACTGCGGTTTTTTTTCACGATCTTTTTTTTTACCTGAAAAATTCGTGCTGCCGCTCTACACAGCGGTTGTGTTGCGCCGCACATGCGTTTCGTTCGAAAAATATTACGACTGTGCTGAGTCACACAGATCTGTATTTTCTCAGCCGCTGCGCTAGTGTGGATTTACGCATATTTAGTCACTTGTAGAAAACACATACCGTGTGATTTCAGCAGTCAAAGTGTTAATAGAGGCCATTCCGCTATTTAGCTATTCAAAGGTAGAAATTAAAGTGTTTTGAAAAGACACTCCATAGTTTTTCTATAATAAATACCCTTATGCTAAAAGTTTGTTCACATTTTTTTACGCTGTCGTTAGGAATGATTCATTGTGCATTTCAGCCTAGCGCGCCCTTTCGCACACTATGTCAGGTGAGATAGCATACATTTTGGCCTCGCCTACCGTCAAGTTCACGCCTATGACATGTTTACCCTTAATATCATCGGTGTGTCCAGACGTCACCAGATAGACGATACGCTGTCGCCTATCAATAGGGCAGGTAGGACCGATTCTCGTGGTACGGGGCCGTATTCGGACGTGTATTAAATGGTCTGAACTAATTTTTTCATCAAGGACTTCTAACATACCGCGCAAGCTTGGCGCGCAGCCCCGGCAACCCCCTGCCGGCAGTCTTTACGATTCTTACGAACGCAGTGCACGGTGTTCGTTCGCGCGATCCCTAGCTATTCTGATTGAAATCTTTCTAAGTTCTGTTTTGAGGTCACTGAGCAAATTGCAATTGTTCTTTTGGGCAAACTGCCTTTTTTTTAAACTGTGCGTGAACTTTTTCTTCTTTAGCCGGTGAGTTTTAAAAATGGTAAGTTTCAAGTGTAAAAAGTTTTGAAGTATTTTTTTATTGTTTATGGTAAAGCGTTTGACCACTACATTAATGAATAAAGTGAAAATGTAGCTAAGATAGAGCTCCTTTCCTAGAAGGAACTCAGTCACTTAGGGATTTGATTTAGAAATTGCAAAAAATATTTTCTTCGTATACGCTTTTAAAAATTTTGGTTAAGATGCTTGACAAACTTTTATAAAACGCGTTATTTTGTGTGACGAGTTAGGCGAATTCAGTTACGTTTTACTATGTACGTACAAATCCGTACAAGGGTCAGGAGATACCAACAGGACCTATGGTTTCGTAAGAGCATTAGGTACATGGTTTTCAACGATACTTTGCAAAGTTCATGGAACGGCTCCGCCATATATTGACAAAAGAATAAAGTAATTCATTACCGCCTTACATTCTCTTATGTAATTTGGCAACACTGAAGCTTGGTAACAGTAGCGCTCGCAAAAATTCGCTAGTGCAATTTTACTGCATTGAAAATACTAGAACATTTTATCCGGTTCCCGCACTTGTCTTCGTAGTAGACTATTTTTTCCACCCAAAAAAGGGCGCTACGCCCTATATATAAATCAAAGCCAGCGACTCTTTGAGTGAATTATTTAAACAATAACTACATAGTTATGGTTCAAATATTACCAGTCAGAGTACATACTCTGACTGGTAATATCGCAATCATCATCATCATCATCAGCCTATAGCAGTCCATTGCTGGACATAGGCCTCTCCCAATGAGCGCCATAGCGCCCTGTCTTCAGCTTGCCGCATAACTGCAGTCTTTCGCAGGTCGTCATCCCACCTAGTCGGAGGGCGTCCTACACTACGTTTACCGAGTCACGGTCTCCACTCAAGAACACGTTTGCCCCAGCGGGCGTCGGTTCTTCGCGAGATATGGCCGGCCCACTGCCACTTCAGCTTGCTAATTCTTTGAGCTATGTCGATAACCTTGGTTCTCTGTCGGATGTATTCGTTACGAATCCTATCCTTCATAGAAACTAAAAAAGAGCACGCACAAAACAGAGACAGCTATATGAAAAAATGTGATGTTCACAATAGAAACAAGAACAAACGAGATAGCCCATCATTTAAATTACGAAAGGAAGGGAAATCGTCATTTTTTTTCACCCAAAAAGAGCTCAACGCGTCTAAAGAAGTTTTGATTCAAAAATATTACGTAGGTGGAGGCAAAAAAATGTAATAGTAAGAGATTGCGCGTTAAGCGTTAACACTTAGAAAATACACATGACAATGTACGATCTACCACCTTGCCACTGAGCCTTGACTAAATTAGTCTTGGACAATTAACAGCATATACTGATAATTGCCCATGATGATGATAATATAATAACTAATCCTACTAATATAGAATGGATGGATGTTTGTTACTCTTTCACGTAAAAACTACTGAATGGATTTAAATGAAACTTTACAATAATATAGCTTATACATCAGAATAACACATAGGCTACAATTTATAAAGATATATTGTATATAATCCAAAATATCTATCACCACGCGGCTGAAACCGCGGGTGACCGATTCGATGTCATAATTGGAATCATTGACGACCTCTGTCTCTGTGTCAACTGCGATACAAAGGTCAATGATTCTGCCTACTGGGGCGAAGGCCCGCCTGTAACGAGGAGGACGTAACGTGGGATAAATATCTAGATCGGAATTTGACGGACATTTTAATAAGACTCTGCTATGTGGATTTTCCAGTGTTTTCATTTATTTTTTGGAAAGAAAACAAGCTTGAAGCACGTTTAGGAGCAGGAATAGCTATCGTTTTCATTGAAAATAAGTATTCTCAACTGCATTCTATGAATCCCATTTATGTTCTGCAGCTTTAAAAGATAGAGCTGATTTTTTAAAAGCTTTTTTTAACCTGGCTTCCAGTCGATGAGTGTTAAAAGAGGGAATGGATGGAAATGTCGAAATCAAAAACTTTGACTTCGGAACTACACTGACCAGCTAGCAAACATACTAAATGTCCGGAAATGTGTGGAGGGTCCCAAAGAATAACAAAAATGAAACTCTGGTAGCGATAGTTATTAAAAACCCCGCAAAACTGTTGATTTGCAAAGTTGTTCTTTGAAAATCGGTTTTTCGGCTAGTCCAAACAAAACCGATTGAGCTAAAATTTAGCATACAGATGTAAGTTCGGTGACAATGCAATGTCATGGTACCATCGAGTTGGTCTGGTGATGGAGATAGAATTTGATCACGAGTTGGATTTGTTGGATTGGTCTTCTCAGGCACTTTTGCGCTAAATGACGACCAGGGTCTTATGGAGGATTATGGAGCCGCAGGAAGGCCATAGGAACTACTTAACGAAACGAAGGAATTTCATACAGTTTCGGCTCTTTGGATTTGTCTTCCCAAGCACTATGTTGAAAGCTAGTTCTTAAAAAAGTTCTGTAAGTAAGAAATACATCACCGTACCAAATTTTTCTAGAACTAAAGAACAAACCAGACACATATAACCAGTAAATTTACAAAAGGTACGTTTGTATTCATATAAGCAAGCTGTTACGCGCGACTTCATCCACGTGGGGTTTTTTCAAGTTTCCTTCCATACGAATAAATAAATGCACTAATATTATAAATGTGAAAGTTCCATACAAACAACGGGTGCGATGACGCGTGCAGAAACTAGTAGAATATAGTAGGCAATTTCATAAGGTTTATCGGAATGGAGTTACGTTTTATAGGTACGGATAACCAACGGCGGCCGTGTAAGCAGATTAAAGGGAAACCACCATCCGAATTTCACAAACCGATGAATCGATTGTGTGTTCGTTATGTAAGGGGATACATTTTGTAGTTTAATGAATAACGGCTGTTTACAAAATCTAAAATCGTGTAGTTCTGTAGACTGTGTGATGCCGGCCGGCTTTGTGGTGCCGGCCTAGAATATAACCACCCCAGCTCTTCCCGTGGGTGTCGTAAGAGGCGGGATATACACCGGAGGGCGGGCAGTAGCTTCTCCTGAAGAAAAACCGAACCAACAAACTGCAATCCACAACCCTGCATGCCCAGATCGGGGATTATGGGCAACAGGCAAAAAATTTTTTTTTTTTTAATTTTCGTCTAAGAATTTTACATTTTTTATCTCTTTCTAATTTCCATACAAAAATTTGTCCCGAGGCGAGAATCACACAAGCAACCTCCTGCGTCATGGCGCACCTTCACCCACCGCACTTGAATCCACTTATATTTAGTTTTGTAATGGGTACCTAATTTAATTTTGTATGTTTCCAATTCCAATTTTGTAGCTGGTATCTAAAGGGTGCCAACGGGACCCTAATACAAAGCATCCACTGGTCAGTCTGTCAGTAGAGTATAATATGTCGGTTAATTAAAAAAGTAAATGTAGTTTTGTACGAGATGGCAAGGAACATTCGTGTGCGAGACGACATATTATTATTAGCTTTCCCTATGGAAAGCAAATCATAAAAGTTTTTTTGTAAAAAAAAACACTCACAAATAGAGGTTTATGAGCATTTTTTTTTTGTTCATGTTCACTTATTTTATAACGGAATTCATTATAAAACTTTAAGGAGTTAAGATACCTTTTTTGATTTGCAAACATACATCAGAATGTGAATAAACGCAGCATTTGAGATTTTGTTAAAGTAAATGCGATACTTTATTTTCTTTAATTAATTCCAGTAATTCAGTAACATATTAAATTTATTTGTAATGTTTACTCGATGTAAATATTCTGAATGGCCGGTATGCCTTAAAATGAAATCAAAATGAAAACACTTTCGCAAATTATGGTTAACAATATTCCAGTAGCTGGAAAAGCGATTGTAGCGTAATGGCCTGTCTCTCTATATATATATATATATATTTCTGAGTCTGGAAGAATACATTTTAGATTCAGGTTACAACGCAGAAAAAATATTTCAGCTTGTATATATCTTGACAGCTGTTTTTCACTGTGAAGCTTTGATCAATAATATTTTTCATCCCATCTATTCGAAAAGGACGACTTGGTTCGGCTTTAAGTGCACCCAAAGGAGGTGCTTTCTATAAGAAACTTTTAGCGGGCAGTAACGAGTTTTTAATCCGCTTTATAAGTGCGCCGTAATTATCTTTGCCGAACACTTTTTGAATTTGGAACATCTTAAAAAAAATTACATATTGTTTGAATAAAAACTAGCTGGTACGACGGCCTATATATGTATATAGTCTCTATAGATACTATGTATATACACATATAGTATATACTATAGGTATATATATATAGTATCTTATATATATTTAATTTCAATTTAGTTGTTACTCTATGTTTTATTATATAATAATATTACAATAAAATATGAGGCACCTTTTATTTTCTCATAGAGGGTGATGAAAAAGTGTATCTCTCGGGCGGAAAATATATTTTTGGCTCGGGCGACGTACTTTGAATCCCTCGCTATGTTGAGGATCCTACTCTAGAATCCCTCACTTCGCTCTGGGGCTTTATTCTCTATTGGCTTTCGAAGCGTGTTACACACCTACGACAAGCCCGCGGGCGTGGAATCTGTTAATACCGTATTCCCTATGTCATTAAGTCATTCCCCGCTGCGACACGACGCGATTTGGCCACTGTTTGAACTGTCAAAGAAACGCGCTAGCTTCTAGCGTGTTTTGGGCACAGATTGGTGTGGTTTCGCATAGTTACTATGGCTCGTTTGTTTTTGTTTTGATCGAGCATCTTTTGAGGTTATGTTATGTATAAATAAAAAAATAAAGATCGATAAGATATAATCACGGGGCATAGACAACTCGCCTTGTGGCAAACAGAATACTATTTGTCGATTCCGCGCCAAGGCTTGTTTCGATCACGTTTGTGTATCGAACGCGATTTGACTTCACACGATTTGGGCACGAAATCTCCTATGTCATACAGAATCATAGCCCTGGATTCAAAAAAGCGCCCTCGCCGTAAAAATATTATTTTGCTCCCTTATAAATTATAATACAAACATGCTTGTGTTTCCGTGTTGTTGTCAATGTGTCCGTGTCCAGTTAGAACGAAATAAAAAAAATACAGTTTTAAAATATAAAATGTGCAAAAACTTAATCGGTTTGAATTCCCTCTCAATAGATTAAGAAAAACATCAGGCCAACAAACTGCTTTAACCGCATATTTTGGCTACGTCACCTCAGTACTAGGGTACGGTCTTTTGTTTTTCGGAAACTCTACCCACATCAAAAGATTATTCAAAAAAAGTGTATAAAAGCCGTCTTTAGAGTAAGCCCATTAGAGTCATGCAAGCCTCTCTTTAAGGAACATAAGCTCCTAACCTTAACTAGTCTATACTTCTTCCAAATTAGTAAAAGAACTTCATTCTTTAACCAATATAAAGATAAAAATAACTCTGTCTTAAAAGGCTTATATTGCCCTCACACAAGATTGCACTGAGATAAAAAAATTGCTCTACCATGACTGTAAAAGTATATAATTAAATGCCTAGTGACATAAGAGAAATGCCTTGTAAATTTAAGACAAAACTCCGTAGGTGGCTCATAGAGATATGTTTTTATGACATTATAGAACTATGACACAAATTATAATCAATAAATTACCTAGTTATTTAAGTTAAATATTGTACGTCCATAATTAATGTACATGTAAATACCATGATTTGATTTTTGAGTTTTCCAATTATTCGGCACAGTTTCATGCACCATGATCACGGAATAATTGTAAATATCCCGTTTTAAATGACTTTAGTGTTAATAACCATGATAGTTTCAAAAGTTTTAATGTATAAACTGTTGATACACCAAGCTTTTTAGATCTTTTTGTATATAAATGTAAAACTTTGTTTGATCGAAGAGGTCATTTTATCTAACTATTTAACACCACATTTTAGCAAAACATCACAAGTGCAAAAAGAAACACATAATAAATTTATTTAGGTAATTTACCTACTCAAATTTTGAGTAGGTAAATTTTAGAACTTATGCTGTGTCTTGGAATTTTTGCTCGGTTTGGTCTGAAAATTGCTATATTTATGAATACAATTTATAGTATTGATCCTAGCTTTCAGCATTAATTCCCAGCTTTTTGGTCCGAAACTCTTTTCTACTTTTCAGCATTCGAGTCAAAAACTACGAAAGACACTTGACATTGTCGAATACCACACAAAACTTTTGCTTTCTATATATCGTAAAAAAGCGTCTATAGATTAAAAATGGTTGGCAATACGAATATATAAAAAAGAGACGATGTTATATACAGTTGCATATTGTTATTATTTTTTGTTGTTGTAAGATTTTTTACTTTCGGTATACAATAATAATGACCAGCCGTGGCCAAGTAAAGCAGGCGTAAAAATCCAGCCCTCAAAACCTGGCCCGTGGATGGCTTAATGGTCGACTAAGGGAATCTAAAAAAGAACGGGTAGCATCTTCTTTCTGTGTATTAATAATTCTACTGCGATCACGAATCCGCCTGCCAAGCGTGGTGACTAGAGCGTGGTGGTAATATGACAAATCTGTTTGATTGGGTGAGGCAAGTTCAGCTTACGTGAGTACTGATACACTTATTGTGAAAGCCAGACCCATCAGAGAGCAGTTAAGTTTAGTTTGCGAGTTAAATATCGTAGCAAATAACTCACATTCACGTATTACTCCACAATAAGTTGAGCAAGCAATGCATGAAACCCCCTCTATTTGTTCAATTACCATAGAATATACACCGTCTATTCACTTTGTGCATTTCAGAATTCTGTTTAACACTTGTGTTAAGGATTATAGAAAATATAAATTGTGCATAGCAGGTTAACCAAACAATATTAAAAAAATGTTCATTTCATTATCCTCGAAAAGCCATTTTATACAAGTGAAATTATTTCCTACGCACATCGCTAGCCTACTCGTAAAAACAAAAACGAGTTTCCTGATTCCTTTTCAAACAAATGCTATCTTTATTTTGGTTTTGCACGAAAACAAATCCAAAACTTTGGTTTTGCGAGTACCTAGTTGAATTTCGGCTGAAATCATTCGGCGGAGATCGAAGGCGCATTTTCGACTAAATTATATCCTATCATATTAACGAATCTTAGTGATATCTCATTGTTCATAAATGTCTGGTCGTAGTCTAAAAAATAATTAAAAACAATACAGTGCTTTTTTTAAGCTGGAACAGTATAAGGGTGCACATGACCATTTCATTAAAAATTATGTCTTGTCTTCCCAACAATATGGCTTCCAGCCGAAGAAAAGCACTACCCTACTACTATCCCGCTTTACAGATGATGTAAATCATCACAAAGACTGTCAACTAATCGAGCAAGTGATTCAGCATGCCAACCTTGGACTAGTAATAGACAACAGATTCAACTGGGTGAAGCATATTGACAAAACCTGCAATAAGCTTAGCCAAATTCTGTATAATAAAACATAAAATTTGACCTTATATAAAACACTAGTTGAAAGCATTATATCATACGGTCTAAGTAGCTACGGCAGGACATTTAAAACATATCTTGATCAGATCCATAATATACAGTATAGACTAGGTACTTAAGCTAATAGTGCCCCATAAAATAAAATCAAAGTACTCGGGCGATCCTGATGGCCTATTTAAATACTGCGGTGTGCTGTCAATTCACAAAAAGTGGAAATTAACCTACTTATAGAACAGTACTTTCGTCCAGATATCCAAATACCTAAAAGCCACACTATAATTACTAGAAGTATAACAGAAAAAAAGCTAACTACACCAAAATTTAATAATTTTTACGGCAAACGGACCTCTTCTTACTGAATTCCTTATTTAATTAATAACATACCATATAGAAATTAAAAATAAACAAACCAATATTAAAAACGTATTAATAAAATATTATTGATCTTAACATTCATTTCATTATTTTCATATTTCAAGCTGGCATGCATAAACTTATATTTAACCATAAAGGAGCATCCTGTAGCTGAACTCAGGCGCAGTGGAGTCGCTGCTCGCTCGTGATTGGTGGATCGCCTGTGTGCGGCTGCCAAGCCATGCAGCGGACAGCGAAGTCACTGTGCTTGTTGCGTGACTGCCTACCGCGCGAATTACTTTAATTTTAATTTTTAACCTTATTATTGTTTAGAGAACTCTAGTGTCTAGATAAACCTATGCTAGGATTTAAGATACTATAAACAAAATGTAACAAATTTGTATCAATAAATAAATATATCTATCTATCTATTAATTCTCATTTCAACAATTTGGTTCATTGCTGTTTCAAAAAGTACTCCTCCTTGTACCATAATAATCATATTATTTAAAGTTGTTTTCAATAACACTTGAGACATTTTGTCAAATTTTAAAACTTCTGCTGCTCATATTTTTTCCATCTAATCGAGGAATAAAATATTTTTGTTCATCCTAATAAAACTGAGTCGATCGACATCAACATTTTTATGACAAACATGTAAAGGGCATTTAAACAAAAAATATATGATATATCGGTTTACTTCAAAAAGTAACAGATGTTTCAAACGAAACTAAACCTACTCCAGTTATGGCTGCTCTATACTGCCCCGGTAAAAAAACACTTGATTCCTAACGAGTAGAAAACACTACTACACGTTACTAATTAATCTCATTGTGTAAAACCAATAATCGTTATACGCAATGAAACATTGACGATTAATCAGTTTGACATCGAACTGGAGATTGGATGTCATGCAATTTTGTTATCCTACTAATATTATAAACGCGATAGTTTGTGAGTATGTATGTAAGTATGTTTGTTGCTCTTTCACGCAAAAACTACTGGATGGATTTTTATGAAACTTCACATAATATGTATAGCTTACATATCAGAATAATACAGAGGCTATAATTCATAAAGATATATTGTATATTATCCAATATATCTATTTCCACGCGGGTGAAACCGCGGGGCGCAGCTAGTACTGAATAATTCCTTTCACGGAGCATACAATTGACCTTTTAACGCTGAATTTGCGAATTTTGCTCCAAGCGGTGAAAAAATCATAGGTGTCTGTTCTCGCAGAGAAGAATGAAAATGTGTTATTGTGGTCTTAAGTGTGTCTTCTTTCCTAGACTTCTTCGAAATAAATAATTTTGTGTTACATATATACAGATATGTACAATTTTAAAAAATCTAGTAATACCATAGTATCTCTAGATTTAACTGAAGTCTAAACCTTTTATTACTTACTACTGAAAATAGCATAACTTACTAACTACAAAAACTGAGCTCCGCAACCTATGCGATTAAAAAAATTAAAGAAATAGGTGGAGAGAAAGCAGCAAGGGATGTTTACTTTGCTTATTTTCATTCTCTTATGAGTTATGGACTAATGTTTTGGGGCACTGCAGCTGATTGCAATCGAATATTTGTTCTGCAAAAGCGATGCATTCGATACATACTAGGCTTAAAATATAGAGACTCCTGTAGAGGTAAATTCAAAGAACTTAATATTATGACCATGGCTAGTGAGTTGATTTATCAAAATATAGTCTATATGCTAGAAAATATTGAAGATGTTGTAACAAATGCAGAGGTTCATCATAACACTAGAAATAAGGCAAATGTAGTGGTTCCTCGGACCAGACTAAGTAAAATTTTGAAAAGTTTTAAATGTATATCTAAAAATCTACAACAAAATACCAATTATTATAGGACAAAAACCTAATACTGTATTATTAAAATATGTCAAAAACTATTTAATTAAAAAATGTTACTATACAATTGACGAAGCTATGGCTGACACATCTTTATTTTGTGAAGAATATTCTGATATTTAATAATAAATGAGATCTAGGTACATTGTACAAATTTTATGTAATGTTTCGACATGTCTCAGTGCTTTAAATAAGTTTAAAGATGAAATAAATGACTTTTATGACTACTGTACTATACAAATAATAGCGATTGACGACATTGTATCGTATAGTAAATAATTAATGCCTATGAAGCCAAAGCTTCAAAACAATTCAATATTGTATACATTAAGGGCGAACATTTAATTACTCCTCGAATAACTGTTTCGTGGAACGCATATCAAATAACTAGGGGCTGCGTTGGCCAGAGAGAGCCATTATGTGGGCCTGCTCAAAAAATATTCGTAAACAGAAATTGTATTTTACTCAGAGTACGTTTTTTAGCCTTATTGTAAAGTGATACAAAATTCTACACAACTTTTTACGAAACTTGCTGACGCAGGGAGTACACTACTTAGCATAAAATTATATCTCATACTATCGTTAGTGTCATTGTAGGTACCTACCGGTATTTTTGTCTGCCTGTAAAAAAGTAAAGTTCCCGACTTACTATCACCAAACTACAGCCTATAATAAATAAATAGCCTATAATAAAATAATAAATATAACCCTATATTAGTCTTATTCGACACCTTCGATGCCATCTGGCGGAAAAAGTCAGCCTCACTACTCAGCAGAACCCGCGGGAGTGGCAACAGCATCCTAACCGCGATTGCTGGAAAATTTAACTGTCCGGTAATGCACCAATTGGTCCAAAGGACAAAATCTGTAGTTAATTATAAGTACTAACATCTAGTTATAAGCAAACTAACACCATGGATTATTATTATCTGAATAAATGAATTTTAATTATTATACACTCATTTATTTAAATTCTCGTATAAAATACATTTTTTACTATAGAAAATACAAAAATTGTAAAAAACTATTCTACAGTAAAAAATATATCAAAACGGTAAATCACCGACCGCGAAGCTAGGCTCAAGCGGCCGGTGACTAGGGCTGCAGAGAAAGGAACTTCCTGACGATACGTGCCGAGTCCAAGAGTACCGCCTTCTGGATCTGGCCCTTGATCCAACTTCCTAGCGAGAATCTCTTCAGGTGTTGATCGAGGCTCTTCGCTATTACGCCGTTAACCGTAACGACTATCGGGACTATGGTCGCTGAATCTACATCCCACATGCTGACAACCTCGTTAGCCAAGTCAAGATATTTGCTAAGTTTATCTTTCTCAGCTCTAACGAGGTTAGCATCATGCGGTATGGTGACATCAGCGAGCACCGCCCTCCGTTCTAACCGATCTATCAGTACAATATCAGGCTTATTCGCAATTAATTATTATTATTATTAGTAAAGGTTGTAGAGTGGTGATAGTAAGACGGGAATTCTACTATTGTACAGGCAGACAAAAATACAGGTACCTATATTTACAATAACACTAAAGATAGTTTGAGATGTAATTTTAGGCTAAGTTGTAGTTGTTGTTAGGGATTATGGCATTACCCCTGATGATAAGAGCCAATAAGGCGTTATCACGGATGGTCTGTCTACTGTTGGACATTGACTTATCGAGATAATACCTTATTGGCTCTTATCATTACGGGGGGACATGCCTTTTAGTTTTTAAGATTCTTTTTTTTTCTAATATGAGTGTAAATGCTTGAAATAAGTACTTTTTATTATTATTTATTATAACCCCCACTCTGGGTATGCGACTTAACTAAATGTGGGAACAATTGCCATTACAAAATTTTAGGCCGACACTAAATAGTTTTGGAAAATGCTTTCTAAATAATTAATAAATCCGGCTACTTCCTATTTGTTGAACTTATCATCTTTTTATTCTGTTGTTTGTTTATTAAAATGATTCATTTTTTACATTTTTGCACCAGCTTTTGTTAGCTTCTTCCCATTTGTACGACTACTATCATTCATTACTGTTGTATTTTATTTCTTATGAGCCTGTTTCGCCCCACAACAAAGGCTGGGTAAAAGTCATTCTTTAAATCATTCCACTCGGTGCAATTATGTGCGGTCTCCCACAAATCTCCTAGGAAGGCGACAAGCTAGTCTCATAGCCAACAATGAAAATAAGAAAAATGAAAATAAGATCACAAGACAATTCGCAATTTTTATAACTAATCAGGTTTGTGTTTGTTGCAGGCACAATGTCGAAAATCAAACGGCCCTCAGTCGGAAACAAATGACAATAACTAGAATAAAGGTAAGTCTATGTTACTTACTCATTTCCGAATCTAACATAAAAACAAAAGCCGATTGTTGAATTAAATGGTCACCATATGGCATGAAGTTCAATAAAATTTAATGGATACAATGTATTTAATCATCAAAAATCAACATGGAATAAGGTTATGTACCTAAAGGGTGCCAACGGGACCGTATTACCGGCATTTGCCAGTCCATCTGTCAGCGGCCTATATCTCATTAACCTTTATAGGTAGACAGCTGAAATTTTCAGTGTGTATTTTTACTTACTTTAACAAAATTTAGAGGTACTCTTGTATGGGGCGCTTTTTTGTCGACATTTCAATAATTAATATTGTAAATATAAAAGTAAACATTTGAAGTGAAAAAGGTGTTGCCTTTACTGAAACTTTAAAGGACGTCTAAAGATTGTCACACTTAATGTTTATGTTAATATTCTTATACTTTATATTAGCTGACCCGACTTTATAAATACGCCAATGCTAGTTTCTATGCGTCACCGCCATAAATTTACAACTAACATTACTACTTTAAAGTTATTATGCGACAATCAATGAATTGGAAATAAGTCTATGAAGGTAGAAAGGGGTTCTACTCGTACCTAAGGCAGTTGTCTCACCACCGGCGAGAAAACGACTAACTATCGGCTATTTTCTCGCTCAAGAAACGTACAGTTAGATATACATTCCGTGTAAACAAAAGAGATGCATATACAAATAGTTGATCGCTGACTGTTCACACTGCCGGTGAGTTTGTCGCTGGGCGACAAGAGCCAGGAAAATAACACTCGCTCAGCGATCAGAAAACTCACGCCGAGAGAGCAACCAGCGGTCATTCCTCTACAATGCGGACTGTCGTTTGGCCGCCGCGAGCGAGTGATACGAGTAATCGCTCGTCTAACTCGCACACTCGCTTATAGCTGAGCTACACAACTATCGGAATTACATTCGACTCGTTTCTACATTCTAGCTCTGTTCGCTACTCGTTCATCATTCCCGGTGAGATAACTGCCTTATACTAATTTATCGAGAGCTACTGCCGAGAAACTGTTGCGCAGTATGGCAGAACCTACACAAATGTAATGTAGTTTTAGTTAAGAAAAAAAAAGAACAAAAATAAACAATCAATTAGGGGCCCAACGTTCATACAAAGTCGAACACGGATTACCGAAGTTAAACAATGTTGGGCGCAGTCAATACTTGGATGGTTGACCGCGTCATGTTGGTTTTTTGCTTTTACTTCGCTCCATTAATTAATCAATTTTTAGGTTTTTTGCGGAATAGTTTTCTCCATGTGCGAGGAATAGTTTTCCCTCGCACTGGGCTGGTTTTATTATATATTTGTTATTGTTTTAAGGATAAGAAATTCGCCTGGCATCATGAAGATAACAGATAAACGAAATCTCAAACGCAAAATAATTTTAAACGAATTCCTACAAATGGTGTAAATTTGATAAGTAAAGATTTAAAAACTTTGACATGTGGCTTAAACGTAAAGTAACGTAAGAAATTTACGTAAACAATGAATCACATTTTTGTACGTTTAGTTAGAGAAATCTAGACATAAAATTCTGTAGTTCTATTGCTATTCAATACTGAAATACGGAGCATTTTCGATTAACCTTAGTAAGTTATTATCCAAATAACCTTTGGCCTTAGAATACGATTTTCATTTCTTAGTGAGTGCTTAGATAGATAGAAAAAACTTTGAATAGAAAACTATGTACAGTAAAAACTAAAAAATTAATTACAATTGGCCTTATCTCTCAAGTCTTATCGCTCAAGAGCATCATCATCTTATCTCTACCAGACAACCACTTCCAGATAACCCCTTACGTCCTAAAAGGAGATTGTAGTAGCTTTTCTTGATGTGTCAATCAGTTTTTTCTCTTTTATAGAGTCTCTGCTAATATTGTTGGCTGATATTGGAGATTATTGTCGCTTTTCTAGTTCAAAACGCTGCGGTTGACCGGTTTTGGTGTTTTTTTAGTGAACATTCGAAAAAAAGGTTTACCGATTGCAATAAGGGGCTTTTTGTTTTAGTAATTCGTAAAAAGTTGGTACTTATGTACTATCATACAGCTTAGTGAGTACTGAATCCATACTAATATTATAAATAGAGACTCTAGCTAGGATATTAGGAGATGCTTAAGATGTTTTCTCAGATAAGTGAAATGTAATTTCTTTCGAGAAAATAAATATTCTTTAAACCGATATAATAATAATAAAGTAAAAAGAACGCCTGAAAACAACGGCCCCTGACAAGAAATTTAATTTTAATCAACAACCGCCACCAAATGCAATCAGCGGACGTAAAGGCCACAATTTAACTGACAATATAATAAAATAACGAACGTCCGCACCAGCTCCAGAATATGCAATTTCGTCCTCATTCCGAGTGAATAGCTCGTTCAACGTTGCCCAGATTACACCGGTTAGTCTCTTTGTCTATTTATCCCTTTGACTGAGATTTGATCGAATTTCATTCGAGCATGCTTTAATATCTTGCAAAGTGAGAGCATGCCTGCTAGAGCAGCTTTAATTAAATAAGGCGAAAACGACGACGATGTTAATCTCGTTACCAGCATCACAGACTACTTCAAAGGAACGGTATACAATTTTAGAGCATGTAATATAAAGAGAATTCCGATTTAAACCAATGAATAGATTTGAATTGAAATTATGTGGAGGAAGGCTTTGGGTGTCCATGACATACATTCTATGATTGAGCCGCTCGTTCGTCGAACACACTGAGACTGAGCATTGAATATGTTTATATGCAAACAGCAACAGCGACGGCCGCTGGTGCAAACGTGTTCTTGAGTGCAGACCACGACTCGGTAAACGTAGTGTAGGACGCCCTCCGACCAGGCGGGATGACGACCTGCGAAATACTGCAAGTAGATGCTGGATTCGGCAAGCTGAAGACAGGGCGCTATGGCGCTCATTGGGGGAGACCTATGTCCAGCAGTGGACTGCTATAGGCTGATGATGATGATGATATACAAATAGAAACATATATCCAAGTAACACATAGAACAGTGTAGTGCAACAGCTTTAAGTGAACAGATCAATCAAAAGGCTGAGGCTGTACACTGCACAGTGTTAGCCTTTGGAGATCATCATCATCATCAGCCTATATTAGTCCACTGCTTAGGCTTAGGGCCTTTAGAGATAGCAGGCCGTAACTAATTGATGAATGAAATCTAAATAACAGGAGCTCACAAACTGTAAGCTCCTTGCTTTAATCCTTATTTAATTGACCGGTAAGGTTTAGGAGAGCTTTGATGCAAGCCTAATCCTTCGCACAATAGTGCTTGCACTGCATTAGTGGTTAGTAGCACGAAACAATTCCGTTATTGTGTTGTGACCATTCTGTTATTTTATGCTGTTGTAAGTATACCACAGTGAAGTGAAGCTTGGTTCGTGGAATAAAAGATATAAAAATTGCAACAACGTCTAGTTTAATTGTAAGTCTAGTTTGAAAAAAGAAGGGATGCATGTGAGACACAATCTATTCATAGTCCAGTTAAAATAAGATTTACTAGGAAAAAAGTTGTGAAACCGTTTATGATAGAGTGTAGCTCAACATCCATGCCCCGGATAACTGCCAAATACCTAAGCACAGACGTGGTCTGTACGTCTGTGTTTAGGTATTATCTCTACCTATTTAATTTTTTTAAATAGGTAGAGATTATACATGACTTTGAAATATGTAGTTCCTTCAGTGATTTTTTGTATATATCTTCTAAATAAAGGTAAATAGCTTGTATTAAGTTTGCACCTCGGTGACTTTATTGGAACGGTCACAAACTATGCGCGTTTATATGCTTATTGAAAAGTGAAATGAACAAGTAGAAAATAGAACCCACGGTAATTAATTGTAGATAAACCCTCTAAATATAAGTAATGTTGTAGTAATAAACTGTTTACGCATTGTAAAATTGGGTTGAACTTGAACTTGAATTTTAGTTTCTTTATAAACGGTCTAAATTTCGTAACTTTTGTTTTTTCATAATTGATTAGTACGCCGCTGTCCGCAATCCAACTGACTACTACTGATAGATATGTTTAGGTTGCTGGACTGGAAAGGAAAGGGCATTAATATAAACGGCGAGTACATCTCACACCTGCGATTCGCTGATGACATAGTCTTAAAGGCGGAGTCGCTTGAGGAACTGAACCAGATGCTGGACGGCCTAGTTTCAGCCTCCCGATGTATCGGTCTTGGCATGAATTTGGATTAAAACCATAGTCATGATCAATGGTCACATTGACCCAAGGCCGGTGATCGTACATGGTCATCTTCTCGAAACTGTTTCCGAGTACACTTACCTTGGGCAGATTCTGCAGTTGGGTAAAAACAGTTTCGAGAAGGAGGCCAAAAGGAGAATCCAGCTGGGCTGGGCAGCATTTGGGAAACTACGTCAAGTCTTCACATCATCCATACCGCAATGCTTGAAAACGAAAGTTTTCAATCAGTGCGTCCTACCCGTTATGACCTACGGAGCTGAGACGTGGACACTCGCGATAGGGCTGGTCCACCAGTTCAAAGTCGCTCAGCGAGCTATGGAAAGAGCTATGCTCGGAGTTTCTCTGAAGGATAGGATTCGTAACGAATACATCCGACAGAGAACCAAGGTTATCGACATAGCTCAAAGAATTAGCAAGCTGAAGTGGCAGTAGGCCGGCCATATCTCGCGAAGAACCGACGGCCGATGGGGCAAACGTGTTCTTGAGTGGAGACCACGACTCGGTAAACGTAGTGTAGGACGCCCTCCGACCAGGTGGGATGACGACCTGCGAAAGACTGCAGGTAGATGCTGGATGCGGCAAGCTGAAGACAGGGCGCTATGGCGCTCATTGGGGGAGGCCTATGTCCAGCAGTGGACTGCTATAGGCTTATGGTGATGATGATGATGACTACTGATAGAGCATCTGGCGCGACAGTATTAACATTTTCCTCGGGAGCACCTAATCCCAAACTCACTCTCTCTCACACACACACACAACACACACACCCTCACACACAACACACACACAACACAACACACACACACATAAAAACAAATTATCACACACTCTTTAATTCAACTCACACCCACTCTTAATTAGTTTCTCACCATGGATGACTGGCTTTAGAATAACTTTATTAGACTAGGTTAGACTTTAAGTATTAAAATGTATTCATTAGTGCTAATCGTACTGGTTTGTGAGGAGGGCGTTGTCATTCTGCGACACAGTGTTAAACTACTGCAGATGACATCGTTTTTCAAAACTGTTTTTTGTTCCATGTCATGTACCAATAAACGATTTATTTATTATTTATTACGTATTCTCCATGACATTATTAATGAAATATGGTCTGCAAATAGAATACAAGGTGTTTTTTTATGTTTTTGAGCAGGTCGTTTATGAAAATCGAAAACAACAAACATCCTAGACCACTGCCACGCCCTGTGTGCTCGAGCTTGTGACGTGATGTGCCTGATTATTATATATAGTTTAAATAGTACTTGCGTCGGATTAAAAATGTTCTTTTTATACGTACTAAATGTCTTTATTAACGTACCTTAACATTAATCAAATATTTGAACTGGATTATTATGATAATTATTTGATAACCTTTTACATATTAGGTTTTATTTTAGTATCGAGAGATCAAGCGAGCAAAGATCTTAGGTGGTCTTTACGACGTATCTAACTTTGTAAGAATATCTGAGAATATCTTTATTCTTGTCAGTGTCTTATATTTTGTCTATTTACACAGGAAATACTGTTAACGACGTTGTTCTACCAAATGAGTTGTGTGTGTGTGTGTGATTTTGACGAAACTTCACAATCATATAGCTTACATATCAGAATAACACATAGGGTACAATTTACAAAGATATATTGTATATTATCCAAAATATCTATCACCACGCGCGTGAAACCGCAAGGCGCAGCTAGTTTTATTATATAAAGGCATAGAGCGAGGTATGTTTAACAATAATGTATATGATGTATAATTTTGTTCTTAGTTTCGAGCGTGCTCATGAGACAGTCGTGCCACCGTTTGCTCGAGCATCAGCAAACAGGGGGAGAGGAACCGCCTCTTTACTCTCCAATCGATCAAATTTCAGGTAAGTTTATAACTATCTACAGGTAACTTATAAAGATCCCATTCAAAACTACGCGGTATTCAATACCCAGAATACGAATGCCCGTCGGGATGACGCGTAGAACCGTACGAAATTTTTGCTGCCGCTTTGGGTAATAGCAAGTATCGGAACAATCTATTTCTTTTGTTTCACCAGAATCATAATTTAATATATGTTTTTCCTATGACACGGGCTACACCCACCCGGAATGCGGATTGTCTAAAGCAATTAAAGGTATCGTGTGGCCCGCACGCGGACCCTGAACCGAGTGCGGGCGGAAATTTGCAAGACAGGAAAATAGCCCTAAAACAACCACCGGCAACCAGCCAATCTTGTGTAATATCTATCAATATATTCTATAACAGTATACCTATATATGTATGGAATGGCAAACGCAAAGACTTGTTATCGTTGTACAAAGTGAAATAATTTCAGTCAGTCGGTAAATAGCTCAGATAGATAAATGAACGGCTTAAGATGAAACACGATTTCCAAGAATGACCTAATTCAGTCTACCAATTGAACGCTTTCGACTTGTACTCACCTGTATCTGTTGAAGTAAGTCTAAATCCTCAAAGCAAAAGTTTTACCTATACTTATGATTATGCATGTTAGTACTTTATGCTAAGTGTACTTCGACGCACATAGGCAAAAGTTTTGCTTTAAGGACTTAAACTTTATGCAGTAAGCCGCATGAGAAAGTTTTCGATCGGATGGTGCATTTACCGATAAAACCGAATTCATTTATGCAGCTCGCTGCTGAAAATTTGGCACTCCGTCGAGAGGCAGAAGTTCGAAAGTGGCTTGTTCCATATTTAAAATTGTGCCAAGGGAAGTTTTTGCAACTACAGTTTCAAATGTATGTTTCCTTTTGAGATTCCAAATTTTAACTCATTACTCAGTGTTTTAGTAAAAACATTACCTAGGAGATCCTTACAAAGAGAACTTCTTCGAAATACGAACTAGACTCTGTTCAGAAGGCTGAATAAAAAACTAACGCCTCGAATAACGTAACCAAACTTTTACTATTTACTCATAGAAAGTGTGAAAAAATGAGTATTCTCCAAGTGTAAAAAGCTATGTTCGTCTTGTCGTGACGTAAGACACTGCCCTCGGTACATAATTTACTACTATGTTACTCGCGAGGAGTGTGACACTTGGACATATAAGTTGTTCGCGCTTTATTTTTTTGTAGCATATGCAATGAAAAATACGAACGCGTTCTGAAACAGGCACTATCAATATATTAGAAGTATTCAATGAAAATATTATGTTATTTGGTTGTTGGCAGCATTGGTGACCATAGACAAACCCTCAATAATGACAGCTACGGGTAGAAGTTTTTTTTTACATAGGATACTTTCTGCAAGCACTTGATTTGGGTATAAAATATCGTTTATTCCTCTAAGTTTAATTTGAAAACTCAGTCATAATTTCATGTTAACTTGGGCTACAGTTATGATGGTTGTATTTGTTGTGACAATCAAGAATTCACGGCACGGTGAGTGTTAATCTTTTCAATAACTAGTACAATTTTGAAATTTCGTTGAGATTCGTAATTAAACGGACACGTGAACGCGCATTGAAACTGACGTTCTATTCAATGTAGACGATGCTATAACGAGAAAAACCCATCGCTACAAACTTCTGAGGTCTCCGTCTTGTAACACCTAACTTTACTGTTAGACACGAAACTTTGTTATTATTGCTTAACGTTGGCTTGAAACTAACTTATTATTAAGTTTGAAGCCTGCTCGTGTGTATGAGCAAATTATTAAGTTATAAGTAAGTGTTCGTCAAAGTATGAAAGAATTAGTAGGATAGATTGGCACATAGTTTTAAGAATTAGTAGGATAGTAGGATATATATTTCCCGGTTAATATAAATAAAAATCTATTTTAGATTTCTTTCGTGGATTGAAACCTTACTTCCCCTTCATGGATAATTTATTTTACGTTTTACGAAATGTTTTAAGTTTCCGAAACAATACGAATAAGATGGCTATATTATATACCTAATACTTATTAAATTGTGTACAATTCATTTAATTTTCATTATAATTAAATGAATAAGTTGCGAATTTTTCCACAAAACGTTGAAACCGTAAAACCTCCACATTAATATCGTATTTCCTATTTCAATGCTGAAATAAATGCTGAAAATAAACGCACAGGAAAATATTGGAAGTAACCTTAATAAAAATATTCGAAAGCACATTGTAAAAAATAAATTTGTAAAAGGTAAAGAAACGGGTAAGCTTACGAAACATGCATCACAGGCTCCAACTACATAATAATTGTACAAGCGGAATAATAAGTATCCACTAAAAGTAGGGAGGAGGCAAAGGGCATTTTAACAGATTTTTTGAGTTTCGGACTCGACTTCCCGCCTCCGCTATCTGATTTTGACGAATCGTTGGCGATCCCCACGCGGTATCATACATTTTTAATTTCATTTTCGAGGGATTACTGTTTCTCGCAAAACTTCAAAGCAGTTTAATGCATTTGAAGTCGGTTTTAATTTTTTTGCGAAAAAAAAAAACACCAAATTATGGAATAAGTTATTATAAATAAGTATATAATTATGTGTGGAATAAGGTACCTTATGACATAACACTTCTACAGCAATGTATGTCTGGCTGTCTGGCACTGACGGCTAGACCGACATTGACTGATGAGGCGTTATTGGATTGACTTAACATTATTTTGCTTATTTATTCATTTATAAAATCAAGTAACAATCGTAATAAAGCTTAATTCGTGGATCACGAGAGTGACAAGGCTGTTATAAAATGTTGACAAATCCAATACAGTGATTGTGTATATTTGCTTTTTATTTATTGGTTCTGCAGTAAGGTCAATTGTAAATACTAGTTTTTATTATTTAATTGTAATTTTCTTTGTGTTTATGTATTACAATATGCTAATAAATTTGATATTTTTAGATACCTACTTATCCAAATATTTATTCTATCGTTTTTATTTCAAATGATTTTACGACATTGACAAACACTGTTGCTAGGCGGACAAAGTTTCGATTCCCGCCTCGGGAAAAATGTTTGTACGATCTGCAGACATTTGTTCCGGGTGATCTTGTTGTTTTCAGAGCAAGATAAAAAAACATATATATACGAGTATATCTAGGTAGTATATTGAATAAAGTATATCAGTTATCTAGTACCTACACACAAGCTCTGCTTAGCTTGGGGCTGTATGAATTGTCCAGCATTGGGTATTTATTTATATATTTACCACCATACATTTACGTATTATATGTTTAAGAAATTTTTATGGTATCAGTTTTAATTAATTCTCCCCTAAAGGCACATCAAAATAGATTAGGGACCGCTGTCGTGGCCATTGAAGCTAATTGGCAAAAACGTGTGGAAATCGATTGAGTAGAATGAACAAGCCACAAATAATATCATTCCGACGAAGGAATCCCACGAAAAAATCCTATTATCAGCTCATAGTTCACAATTCAATTAAAAGGGAATTATTATTAATATAACACAACCGCACAATTCGGTTTTTTACTACATTGAGTGTTGAAAGTAGGTCGCGTTACCGGCGTAGGTTAATGTTACCTATAGGGTGACCAACTTCTGTATGTTGCCAACTAGTGGCAACTGCAGAAATTCAGTTTTTGCAGTAAAATAATGCGTACATTTTCGAACATAAAGCCTTTAGAGTATGTCGTTTTTACGTGAATATTACCGCAGACATTAATTTGGTTTTGGACGTTATTTTCATGACTTCGGTTTTTGTGATTAAAGTCAATGATTCAAGGCGTGGATAAGAGCACGAAGTATTCCGGGTATCCTCAAAATATTTTCGGTAGGTAAAGAAAGGCCCGACCGCGTCCTTAGTAGATACCACCGCGAATGACTAGGAAGGGACAGAGATAGCGGTAATTAGGCCAGCGGGCATGTCCTCCAGTGTGGACAGATATAAACAAGGAGTTTTCATACAGTGGTACCTGATCATGGGGCCCGGGAGGGCGGAGGCAAGCTGACACGATATGCGACGACGGAGGAGGACGAAGCCACTCTCAGGGAGCTTCTACTTAGGTACGTGCCTCATTTTAGCGAGATCGAGACTATAAGCTTTCCGCCTTTACTACGGCTTCATTGTGCATCCATAAGAACTCTACGTCAATATGTCTCTATCTACATTTCACCGGCTTGGCATCCCAAATATCTTGTATTGCAGATATGATACGATGAGAGCGCGGGGGCTGGTTTCATTATCACTGTCATTAATTCATGTGATTAGCCTCGATGGCCACGACTGTCTCGGCGCTGGTAGCCGCTCGCCCCTAACCACCAATGACGTCATAACGTCTCGTGATCCACGAACCCCCCCACACCCGGTGCTTGCATGTGTGTCACAGTGATGTGTTTCAATGTAGTGTCTTACACGTGTGTTTTCATAGACCTCTTAAATTAGAAACGATCTTGCAGTTCACTTTAAAGAAACATTGTCTTAGTAAGTTTTCAAATAGAAATTCACTTGACTATTTGCTTTGCTGAAACTTTCTTCATTTATATATATTTATGTTACATTCACACTACCCTTTTTCTGTTCATGTGTCTGATAGAATGTATGAAGGAACTTCTTTTATTTATATTGATTTTTGAGCAATACGTGACCGCACTAAAAACACTTAAATCCGACCAAATAAGAATCCGAAAAAAAGGTTACAAATACCAAACAATTGTTTATTTATAAATATTATTAGTCCAGTATTATTTATTTATCGAGAACAAATAAAAAAATAAAAAAAATATATTATTTATTGATTAATTAATTATAATTGATTTATTTAAATTTATTACATTAAATAATGATCTATCTTAATTCAGTCTAAATTGGAGAACTACCAGCAACTAAGAAAAAACGCAATGCCGTAGATTTTCGAATGAACGAAGCGTAATTAAACCCGCGTGCGTCATTATCAAAAACTAATAAAATGTCAAAACACTTAAATGCGGATGAAACCCTGTAACGACATTATTATAGCGCGATGATATTTTTACATCAGCCTTTGATATTCTAATAACGTAGAGTGGTACAAAAAAAGAGAATCACCTTTTTCTTTACCTCCGCTCGTTTGCATGAACGAAGGGTCGAATGACAAAGTACGCAACGCACTTGCGTTGCGTACTTTGTCATTCGACCATCACGATGATGAGATGGGCGAGAAAAATCTACGATTTTTTTTCAACTTTTGTTAGATTTACAGTAGCGAGTTTGAATGACAATTCGCATTCACCCCCCGAATACTACTCAAGGTCACGAAGTTTATTCATTTAAGTAGGATAGCACGCATTTCTTTTTCGGTTTTAGAGCGTTTGAAAGCTGGCTGATAGAGTCTGTTCAGGGGAAACTCGATTGAAGAGTAAATATTGCTAAGAATTTGGATGAAACTATTCGATATTGGATGACGTTCTTGTTGGTCAGCCTTCAGAGACAGGTGGGCGTGATGAGCATGAACCTATCGGCCAAGCTGGACGAGCTGCAGCGTGGCGACCGACAGCTCGAGACCACAGTCGCGCTTTGCGAGATACGAACACAACTGCAGGAGCTGACGAAGAGCGTCGAATCATGCCAGAGCGAGGTCTCGGAGGTGAGTAGAACTACTAAGCACATAATAATTATACTCATCACCATAAAACCATTTCCTTATTATTGTGTTGAACTTAACTTGAACTTGTAAAGTAGCAAGCAGTTGGAATTACTACGGACAAAATAAAATCTTCTAGTACATTCAATAGTGAAAATAAATTCATTGACTCTAATTGAATCGACATAATGGGCATCATACAACAATTCAGGTAAAGAAACAACAAAGCACATTGAACTATATTATTTCCTGTCATTTCTTCAGGTGAAACGGGACATGGTAGCAATCAAACAGGAGCTCGACACAGTACAACAGGTGAAAGAAGAGATCGAAGAGCTAAGAGAGTATGTGGACCGCTTAGAAGAGCACTCGCAGAGGCGGAAGCTCAGGCTTTTAGAACAGGTAAACAAACATATACAAACATATATGCTTACCAATGTGTTTCATATTTCTCATTCGATTTCTTGGATACACGATCCGAAGAACACCTAATTGGTGTTCTTAGGATGATGATATTAATAGTTCTATATAAGTGTTCTTATTATTTTCTGTCGTCATCTACATATAGGTAGATATGGTGGAATTATACTCGATGCAATCTATTTAATCTGACTCAAATCGTCCCGGCCTAGGGTTGCAGACGGTTAAATTTCCGACCAAACGTACCCTACCTATTGACCATAGGCTATTGCCGTCAATAGGCTATACGGTATTATTTCACTGCATATCTGTTCCATTTGCACATAAGGATCTCAATTATCACGATGACACTTAATAAAATTAATCAATTCAACTTCACCTTCATTTCAATTTGTAAAAAAACTAAACATTTTAGGGATCGCGCGCCAATACCACATACTGATGTGAATGGACGAAGTCACCGTTTTCATAAAATTAAATATCAATTACTAAGAAGGCGCTTCCACTTCAATTTTCAAAAATAAATACAATTTAAATTATTTTTTATATCGAAATCAAAAAGAAAAGTCTTTCTTTAAGAGGACCACGTTTTTTAGGCTAATGATTTTCATTTTTCCCTTAGGAATAATGAACTACTCCCAAGGGAATATAAAAATTGAATTTGGAACATCAAATTATGTATACATAAAAAATAACCAATGAGAAGTTTGACTAATCTTTGTTCAGGAGGCGGAATAAAAAAACTAATGTCACGAAACACGTTTCCAGACTTTTTCTATTCAGAAAGTGTGAAAAGTACAGTATTCACCTTGTGCATAAAGCTTTCTTCATCTTGGGCGTAATTAAATCCCTCTCGCGCTCACAATTCAAGTAACTCCATCGCTTCGCTTGTAAGTTATACTAAAATCCTGAGTTGCGCTTGGGATTTAATGACGCCCGTGACGTAAGACACTCTTTTATGCCTTCGCTGCATAATCTATTGTAAGCTGTGCTCTATTTAGCTGTTTGCTCTATTTTGTCACAATACATTGTGACACTTGCATTTTAAACGATAACTCCATAATGTCATATGATTAGACTAAAGCTATTCTACAACTTTAATTTATTCTTCTTCATCGTGTTCTTCATTCCTGTAGATGGTGCTTCTTTAAGATACAAAATAGTAATCATTCGTTTCCAATACCTATTAGTGAAGCTGTGATTCTCTCATATCCCTATGAGAGAATCACAGCTTCACTAATAGGAGCGATTCTTGAAATATCAAGTGTGACAACATATTTTATGGTTAATAACAACATGTTTGTTATTTCCAGGGCCTAACATTCTTTCTCTCCTATGCTATCTTGGCTGCGGTGCTGGGTATGCTTCAGTTTGGTTACAACACCGGTGTCATCAACGCTCCTGGCAAGGTAATCGAGGCTCTACCACATCCTGTTATAATCGCAATTTCCTTGGCATTTATAAAACGTTTCTTAAACTTTTTTCTTCAGAATATAGCCAACTTTATGAAGGATGTGTATAAAAACCGCTATGGCTTGGATCTCCACGAGGACACAGTGAACAGGCTTTACTCGATCGCTGTCAGCATCTTTGCAATCGGAGGCATGGTCGGTGGCTTTTCGGGAGGAATGATTGCAAACCGATTTGGAAGGTAAGTTCGTATGATCTAAGATCCTCCTTTATGTCTTGATTGCCTCTCAGCTATCTAAATTTTTACTCGGGCATTCAGCTCTATAGCAATCAACTTGGCTACGATTACTACTCGCATGTTGTATCCATGAATGAGCTCTGTATGTTTGTGTTCTGTTCTATTTCCAGGAAAGGTGGATTATTGCTCAACAACATCCTAGGAATTGGCGGGGCCAGTCTCATGGGCTTTACAAAGATTTCCCATTGCTACGAGTTGCTCATCTTCGGAAGGTTTATCATAGGAGTAAACTGTGGTATGTTCGTTTGACTTTTTAACTTCTAATACTTATTGGTTATTATTTTTCTGATGTTCTCATCCCACTAAATTCAAACTTCATTAAACAAACTACCTTTATGTTTTTCCAGGTTTGAATACGTCACTAGTGCCAATGTACATATCTGAAATTGCACCGCTAAACTTGCGCGGTGGACTCGGCACCGTCAACCAATTGGCTGTTACTGTTGGTTTACTTCTGTCACAAGTCCTGGGTATCGAACAGATTCTTGGTACCGATGACGGCTGGCCTATTTTACTTGGTGAGTAAAAACACAGCCTTAAAACCTTCATTAACATACATTGTTTTTGGAGCATCTACACTTGTTTTTCTGAGATTTCTTTGTTTAAACATATTTTCTATGAATAAACAACAGTTCTTGTTATCCAACTTAAGCAAACACCATACTTATGCAGGCATAAATTCTCTCAGTTCTGCCCTGTTCCCACGCCTCTAAGTTTTTGCTCTACCATGACAGTCTTTCAAATGCACGTTTACTGCGTCTCTTCTAACCGGTTTTTTTTAAATATTTTTTAGGATTAGCGATTTGCCCCGCAATATTACAACTAATATTGCTGCCAGCGTGTCCTGAATCCCCAAGATATTTGCTCATCACTCGTCAATGGGAAGAGGAAGCAAGGCGAGCGCTACGGAGACTGCGAGCTAGCAATCAAGTAAGGCCTGTAGGAATTTGCTAATCTTTTTTAGCTAGTTAGTAGTTGAGCCACATCGGACCGAAATAGTTTGAATCGCGCGGTGAAGTGTGGGATTTCTCTTTTCAGAGAAGAATACAAGAGAGAACATGACATTCATAAAAAATTATATCATTTTCAGGTTGAGGAGGATATTGAAGAGATGAGAGCAGAAGAGAGGGCTCAACAGGCAGAGGCCTCAATTTCGATGAGGGAACTGCTGTGTTCTCCGACTCTTCGTGCACCGCTATTGATCGGAGTTGTAATGCAACTGTCACAGCAACTAAGTGGAATAAATGCCGTAAGAAAGAAGTTTTATCTTGCTTTCGAAATGCCTCATTTCCCTCTTATATTTCTCCGTCTAACTACAGCCATTTTCTATGTCAAAATTTTTTATTGACTCGAAGAGCTAAGGATATCTTGATAAACTTGTATGACATTAATAGTCATTTCTTCTTGTTCATTGATTATTATTATTTACTTGATGATGACAAATACTGCATTTATTCCGCAAGAAACTACATTCTTTTTCGTTCTGTTCCAGGTGTTCTACTATTCAACATCCCTGTTCACCTCATCTGGATTGACGGAGGAATCTGCCAAGTTTGCCACCATGGGCATCGGAGCAATCATGGTCGGCATGACGTTAGTGTCTCTCCCACTGATGGACCGCACTGGACGACGCACACTGCATCTCTACGGCCTGGGAGGAATGTTCATCTTCTCTATATTTATCACCATTTCTTTCTTGATAAAGGTGTGTCTTATAAAATGTTGCTTGGAACCTTCAGGGGATAATCCATAAACAAAATGTGTTTCGCCTTCTCTTACCACTCCAACAATTTTAATTCATCTTTGATGGTTGTGGCTGGTGAAAGCAAGTTTAAAATACAAAATGAATCTTAAATGGGGCCTTGGCCTTTCTGTGCTTAAACTCTTTAAAATTCTTTAATGATAAAATATTGGTAAAAAAAAGCTTTTTTTAACAAATGATTTTAAACTACGGTTATAATATGGTTCTATTTTTTGGAATATTTGTATTGACCAGTTTTAGTAAAAGATTTCAAACGTGGGGATAGATAGATTAAGTTTACGTTAAAAAAAATTAAGCTGGACCCGACTAGTGTCCTGGCAGACATTTTGTACCTCTATTATCAATGTTTTACATTTGATTCTCAATAAATATCAATAATTTCCTAACTATAATAAAGTACTAGTATCTCTCAAGAGTTTGGAGGCCTATACCCAGCAGTGGGTGAAGTCGGGTGGCGGATGATGATATTATTTATCGAATGAAATTCTTTGGATGATTGATTTATTATTTGTGGTAATCTAATTGCAAGTAAAATTTCAAGATCCTATTATTATTTTTAAACTCAACACAAATCATCCAAGGAATAAAGTATTTAGCAGCTTTTCACGCTTTCACTTTGCTTTTCACAAACTCTAATGTCATAAATTATTTCTAAACTTTTGAGCCATGTTAGCAAATTTTCTTTATTTTTCGTAGATTCTTGTTTAAGAAATTAGATATTTAATTAATTTTAAAGTGTGTGTTGTTTTAACAATCATGATTTCGATTTGTTTTAGAATTTTATACCCTAGTCATCATTTTCACAACCACCTTTTTGTTTGCTTTAGCGGTTGTTCTATTTCCCATGATATTATAAAGATTGTTTTATTAAAATTGATTGCGCACCACGTATATGTGTCGCTGATTGGGAAGGAGATCGCCGCCGCTTCGCTAGACTACCTCCCCCCTGAATGCGACTTTCCTGTTTCCGAAACCGGACTCTCGGTAGGAAAGATGTAAATAACAGAGAAATAAACTCTCAAATATAAATGTTAGGTACATCACTCACAAAGCACTGAAACACATTTTTTGATCACCGCCGATATTGTGAATATGAAAACGTGAAAGCTCACAAGAGGCTAAACGCACGCGTTTCTCAAATGATGCGAGATTTTTGATCACACGAACACTGCTCAAAAGCAGATAGCACTTTTCACTATAGCATATACGCATAACATGCGATAGACGAAGACACTTTGCTAAAGCACTAGCTGGTGAAACTATACGAACAAACCAACTCCAGCACAAACTCGTGGAGTGCAAACAGACACACAGACAGACAAGTGTGTGATGTGCATTTATGTTTGTGATTTATTTCTTCTCCGGTCGGTGACGGGAAAGAACGTTTTTACCACCCCCTGATAGGAGTTCTTCGGGTATGTGCAGGAGATGATAGACTGGATGAGCTACTTGTCGGTGGTGTCAACGCTTAGCTTCGTGGTGTTCTTCGCGGTGGGGCCTGGCTCCATCCCCTGGCTCATCACGGCCGAACTGTTCTCGCAGGGTCCGCGCCCCAGCGCCATGGCCATCGCCGTGCTCGTCAATTGGATGGCTAACTTTGTCGTCGGCATCGGCTTCCCCAGTATGAAGGTACGCTTCTTCATCACATTCGAATTCCTTATCACCAGTTCTTAACCGTCCAGGTATGTAATGTTATTATCTTTCTTTCTTTCCAGGCACTATTGGAAAACTATACATTCCTGCCTTTTAGCGTATTCCTTGCAATTTTTTGGATATTTACATACAAAAAAGTTCCTGAGACGAAAAACAAGACCTTCGAAGAAATCTTAGCACTGTTCCGGAATTCTAACGGCAGGTAAGTCAAATCTACAAAATTTCGACAATTATCACATTTTAAACACTGTTTAACTCTACCGTCATTAAACCTTGACACATCAATGACAAACACTCGCAAACTGTACAGACACAGTGGTATTCATATCATCCGCAAGCGGAGCACATTTTTGTAAATAACTGGTGTTGCTTCGAGGTCAATTTCAGCTGAGATGAGACATAAAGCTTCAAGTGCCCTTAGGTGTTTTGGTCGCGAATAGCGTGCAATATACTAGTAGCAGTAGACAGACACACGTTTACAAGTCAGTGGTGACCCATGAATGTGCGCAGGGACAGTTTCCGCGATAGCCGGCTCTATGGCAGCATGATGAACTGCGTGAACGCTCTGGAACAACAGCTGGCCCCGCCGCCACCACCCGCACCCGTCGATGAGAAACACGACTCAAGTAAGTGTACGTAACTGTTGAGACAACCACGCAGTAAACCAAGATCTTTATAGTTTCAACGCGATTAGTTGCACCTTACGCAATATACTATATAAATATACAGATATTATCATTTAGCGATCTTCATCTGTTATTTATAGCGGATTTTGCCAGGATTTGGTCATAGTGTAGTGGATCTTTAACCTTGACCTTGTTTTACTGCCAAACATGCCACCGCTTTACTCTTGCCTTCATATTCATCAAACAAACTTGCGTAAGTGACTTGTAAACTGATCATTTACCCATAAATTGTATATTCTGCTAATCCTGTCTTCTGATTTGAACGCACTGAAACTGTTTTAAAACCAGCACTTGCTTGGTGTAGCAAGTTCATACAGATATGAAAGTCAGTAGAAAACCAGTCCAAAATCTGTACTAGTAGTTTTAATTTATTTCGATCTTGTTATATGTTTAATGAATTTAAAATAAAGCATTTTTCATATTGACACCATAAATACTTATTTTGGTGGTTTTGTCTTTTCAGCAGAGAGTACAATATGTGTTCATAACAGATTTCAAATATAATATTAGAAATCATTTCGTTAATTAAAATATAAATGAACAGATTCAGAAACAGGGTTGGGTTGGTCCCTGCGGGACTTTACTGGCGGGGAGTTACCTATGCAGTGTATAAATACCACTAATATCATTTGCAATTAAAGGTAGTTTTAAACCCTGTTTTTTCTTAATATAAAACATAGTTTTATTTCAAACTGTTTTAAACACTGTTTTAAACACGTGTTTTATAACAACTTGTTTTAATCATGCCAACCCTGTTCAGAAATGGAATATAATGTACGTCCTCTACTCTGTCTGTGCATCGTTTCCCCAATACACAATACAATATTGCATAAAGTAAATCCTGGATTGGCCTTTTGTTTAGTAAATAAGTATCTTAATTTTAGTTTTTAGTATTTTGTTTTATAAAAAAATAAATACGAGGGGTCCTGCGTACGTGACCCACGGAAGTGGTTTTTTATTATATCGGTAACATCTGCTACGGGTGATGTCCACTGCTTCTCACGCGATAATATCGACTGAGGTGCAAACCTGGTCTAACCAGCCCTTTGGGCTCCATCCTTTTGATCTCTTCCCCTCTACTTTTCCCATGGCGTTCGCTTTTGAATTCAAATATCCTGCTCTACGTTGAGCTCCATGATTACCATATGGTTGGTTATGTTCTCGGTCCACGGAATACGTACCAATTTCCTTTAGCACCACTCAAAGAACTCTTTTTGTTTTCTTCAATAAAAAGATTCACCAACCACATACCTATACATACTTCTTGGCGATCTCTAGCTTTTAATATCCATTCTGGAATAGAGAACAGTTTTCAGATCGGATGTTCCTCTTAGCTCTTGTTAAAACAAGTGATCCACGCCACGACTTATATCTTATTTAATCGTTGTGTTGTCTGTTTTGTTCATTGGATGTACTCCAATCATATTCATCAACTGCGAAGAAGATGGTATTATTGTCCACACTTTCGTGGTTTCTCATTATATTTATTAGCTGGTCTTCCTTATAGCGAGCTCGCCATTTTCACTAAGAAATTTTAAAAGTTCTGCTAAAATCTCGGCTGGTTCTAGACCTTTTTCAGGCCCAGGTGGTGGTTCGCATTCTTGCTTGTCCATCGGCACCTGCCCCTCCTGAGCTACAATGACCAGTTTTCCGTAGTGTTTTTCAGAGTACCTACTCACGACCTCACTGTACCTCTGACAAGCTCCCAGAATTTTTTAAGTATAATAATATTATACTTAAAAAATGCTGGGAGCTGGTTATAATGCTACTACTACCACTATTATATATTATATAATAGTGGTAGTAGTAGCCACTATTATATATTATATAATAGTGGTAGTAGTAGCATTATAATTATATCGTATTCCCCTCTAAAAAGCAGTAGGCTAATGTTTTAGTGTGAATATGATGTACATTATGATCAGTTGGCTGGACGAATTTCAATGTGGTATTTTTGGGATTTCAGTGTCGGAACACTCGTCGGGTGGGGGAGAACAGGGGCGCCCCCCACCGCCGCTACCGCCGCCACGGTTCCCTTCCACCGGCAATGTCTAACTATGGCAGAGCGTTGCAAGTGCGCCGATGATCGCGCCCATCAAGGCCGCCGCCAGCTACTTGTTTCATGGACTCAAGCGCAGGCCGGTCCGCGACTCCTTCACTACCACACAACAAATGTTCTAAATCGATGTGATTAGGTTAAACAAAACGAATAGTTATAAGTCACGTATAGTTCTTTAGTCTGTCATTTTATGACGTAATTTACGACGCATAAGGTACCTTATAAAGTGCCATCTGATTCTTGTACCCATTTTGATTTGCGTTGGGGGATAGAAGCTTGTTTTGTTGATAAATAGATGCAAGGGACAAATAAAACAACTGAAGATGCCAACTCGTACTAATAAAAGTATATGGTGTACGAGGCGATACGTTAATGATAGATTTGTGAGCAGCGATGAGTAAATGAAGACCTCTGGTTGGCCTCAGGTCTGTTATACTTAGTAGTGCAGCGATACCGACGCGAGTCTTCTACAAGAGTTACTTATAACTTAGCACGCGCGCACATTATGCCAACTACAAATTCTTCGTAGAAAATTTATATAAAATGGGTACGGAGACGAGATACTTGAGCGTAAAATTTCACTAACATGTATAAAAAGATAATGTATTGTTGATTTTTATATATTATTATGATGATATTATTTTACAAATGTTTTTATTCTCTTTTACTCATAATTATTATTGTTGTATATTGATAAATTTGTCATATCTTACATGACCGAAATAACCTATCTATTTGTTATTGTATATTTACCGATTATTAAAATAAATAAGAAAGAGAATAAATTGCTAACGCGGGAATTGATTATGATAATACTTTCACAAGTCCCTTCTGAGTTTAATCATACAAATACTAAACATCAGTCCTAGTTGCAAGATGATGTGACTTACCTACTTATTTATTTATTTGTAGCAGTTAAAATATAATTTTTACCTTTATCAAACAGAGTTTATTGTTACAGTTTTGTTCATATTTTTTAAGCTTATCGTACATAATACACCACTGGTAACATTTTCTGATTTCATTCGTTCGTCCGTGCGTCTGATTAATGCTCAATTCAAAATTTCTATTATAATATTACCATAGGTGTTCCGTGGCGTATTGTGGCTGATACACGGCCTAATATTAAATGTTTGTGTGTACCTATCTATACGGTGTTGCTGACGTTGACTGAATAATATCATTTATATTGTGATATGGGCGCAGCCTAACGTGCCCACTGCTCAGGGCCGGGAGGCGGCGCAAACTTAGCTGACAATGATCAGTCGCCTTACATTTATTCTAAAAATCACGCTGCGCAATAAAACTGTTAAACCTCTTTACACACAATATTGTTAAATTAAGATCTAGTTTAAATTTTACATAATTATAATAACTAGCGGTGACTAGGATATTAGAAAAATGTATAAGTTTATCGGTTAACGAAAATGTAAATCAATCATTGTCAATTTCACGTTGCACGAATGGTTGTAATTAATATTAACGTTACATCCGCTCGTACTTACATATATCGTGATATTATAGTGTTTTATTTTAAAACTATCATTAAATTTTCGATAATGTTTTAGTATTGCAATTAAGTTCGGATTTTAAATTGTTATTAATGGGCCGCTCCATTCGTTCGGTCGATTTCGGGCGGCTCTGCATTTCATTGCCTTTATGTAAAGTTTAAGATGCAAAATAATGTGAAAGTAAGATAGGGTAGATAAATCATGTACAAATGTTTTTTATCGCTAGTGTGTAAAACTCTGGGATCTGCACACAAGCTCATAAGAGATGCACAAACGCTGTTTAGAGGCGGAAAGCGGCGCCAAATAACTATGAGCACAAAGTACAAGAAACGTTAATTAATAGATTATTACTTCATATCTTTTTCGTACTTATACAGGGTGCCATCAGCCTATGAGTCTACTGCTGGATAGGCCTCTCCTAATGGGCGCTATAGCGCCCTTCTTCAGCTTGCCGCATCCAACATCTGCCTTTTGCGATCTCCACTCAAGAACAAGTTTACCCCAATACGGTTGTCGGTTCTTCGCGAGATATCGCCGGCCTTCTACCACATCAGCTTGGTAATTCTTGATTATTTGTTATAAACTATTAAATTATTGAGTTGTCAATAACTAAATCGATAACTTTGGTTCTCTGTCGGATATTGCGTTACGAATCGATACGAATTCTGTATCCAAGGGATCAACTTGTATATTTTTAAAAGAAAATTGTTTGATCAGTATCTTTAAAATTTATATTTTCTTGTATTATTGACATTATAAAACTTTCACACAAATGTTTTTTTGCTTAATTTTGCAGCAAAACTAGTGTGTTGACCACATTTCTTACAAAACATTTTTAATCCTTGGAAATTTCAATATCATAATAACTGTGTAAATACACGTAAATTAAACAAATAAGAAGTAAAAAAGTAGTTTTCATAAAATGTTCTAAATTTTAAAAACCGTGGAGCAAATGTTGGTCCCGTCGGGGTTCAGGATCACTCCCTTCGGCTTAGTGCACCCTGTATAAGCCCAGGACAAGCAGTTGTTAACAAATAATCATACTATATAATATTTATTTATCTTATATAGTAAACTTATTTACAAACACCCGTTCACACTTTACAACTGATTAGCACATTTTTGATCAAGCTTAAGAGACATTCAGCTAAATTTTGTACATAATACATTATATGGAAATGCAGTTATTATAACAGATAGATAAAACATAACATATTTAAACAGTTCTTATGTACCTACGTAGATAGATTTAAAAAAAATATTGACCGTTATTTGTGGCAGAGGAAGGATCGATAAAGTTTGGATCTGAATTTCATATTTCATTACTCATGTGGATTTTACGGCAAAAAAATTCGACCATTTACTATCTTGGTAGCTGTATGTAAGGAATCGGATTTAATTCCTTGCTCTCACATTTGTTATTGGTGGGTTATTGCTTTTTGAAATATACAACGGAGTAAAAGATGTGTATAAGATGGTATTTACGTCGGACTAAAATGATTTATGCGCAGTGACAGGTGTTTTGGCTACAAAATTTTATTTACAATTTTGATCGACCTTCATTTTATAGAACACACTGCCCGGTATATGATACCACCTTTTGCCACATTCGTTTATACGAAATACTTGTAAATATTTTGTTCTATAAGTTACATTTGGTATTAGATCAATTCATTCGATAAAACTTGTACGCGCTGTGACATTAAATTTTACTTTCATATAATATGATATTTTATCGGCTCAGTCGAACAAAATGCAGTGCAATATACATTAATATCTTAGATTGGTTTATAGATAACGTTTTAATATATTAAGCCTTCTATGGAATTATATAGGTACCAACTACGGATGTTATTAATTTGACATGTAAATAACTTGTTATTCAATTGTCGTTATTACTTTATTATGATGCTTTTCTATAATATAATATCTTCTGAATATTTTAGCTAAGAACCTATATTTCATGTTAAAATTATGTTAAAAATTTCATCATACTTTTTTTTTAATTGTCTTTTTGTTGCAGTGTTTTATAAAATTTAACCGATTTCCCGACTATTCTTAGAAATCCCTGTAATTAATTATGTGCTAAGAACCTGTTTTTATTTGTATACATTCTTTTTATACCTAATTGTTAATTATTTTTTACTTATTTAGCTATTTGTGTTGTATTCGACCTAAACAAGCCCATTACGATAGTGACAATTATAATTTATATGTTGCTTAAATCTAGGTAACCTCTAATGCATAGTGGAGCGATTCTTATCTCCTTCTTTACCTCTTTAGGATCGTGCTCTTCCCTTTAAACTACCCCGCCGCTGAAACGAGCTATAACACTCGGTATAAATGATTTTGTATAGTATTTTTTACAAATTTAAACATTTTTTCGAAAAAAAGTTGAAAAGAGTGCTATCTAGTGTTCGGTGTTTTACCATCAAATACTACCTACTATTATTACTGTGCGTCAAGTATAATTTTTTTGGAACACATAAGATTTTCATAGCTTGGAGCTAGATAACGCTGTGTGAATTGTCTAGTATAATTTATAAATGTGTTGCAATTAGGCACCTATATATAGATATAATATGTAGGTCTGTTGTTTTCATTAAACTTTAAAATCATACCTAGGAAAACGAAGAATGTTATTGTTTTCGTGCCGTTTTAAAAACGTTTTACAATTTAAAAGGTGGGTGATCTGTAGTATTTTTTCTTTTTAAATACCACGTAAAGAGGTTATTAACTATCTTAGTGTGAATATATCAAATATTATTTAATAAATACTACAAGACCCGTGAACGTATCACACCCAATTTTTGCCTTATGCTTGTTTCTATTAAATTTTTTAGCGAGATTTTAACGAACAGCAATATATTTTTTGAAATTTCATTGAAATCGGTTCGGCCGATACCTGAAAATGTAACAGATATAAAGAATAACTTCTTTTAAATTGTATTGACGTGCGTCAGTGAATTTGGGTTCAATTGTTCGTTGAGGAACAAACAAACACAATGCTTTAAGTTACGCATCGTAATGGGCGAAATATTTTCTGTAAGGTTTGTTCTGTAAGTACAGAAATTCTGGACGCACGGACTACGGATCTTGTAAAACTTCACCGTATCTATAATAAAAACCTACATGTAAAGAAAACTTACAAAATAAATGTATGAGTTTCGATTTTTATCCTTTTGTTTTCTTGTTTTAACACGAATGCCTAAAAACGGAGCGTAATGTTTTCAGTATTCGTATGTACGGTACATGCGAACACTGAAAACATTACACTATAATAAAGTAGGTACATAACTTACATAGGTACATAATGTAACCTTTGTAAGTTATGTAACTAATTTTATTTAACCATAGCATTTAAATGTGTTAAATAATAAAGATAAGCTTGAAATTGCCTTGACACTCTACCGCGTGTCTAGATTTGAGGTTGGGGTAGGTACACGTGTTCTTGAGAGGAGGCCGCGATTCGGCAAACGCAGTGTAAGGCGCCCTGCGGCCAGGTGGGATGTCGATCTTCTAAAGACTGCAGGCAGACACTGTATGCGACCAGATGAAGAAACAGCACTAAGAGCTCCTTACGGGAGGCCTATCCCCCTCGACGGATTAATATCTATAGACTGGCAAATCTGGCAATAAAGATTTTAAAAAAAAATATGGAAAAAAATCTAACTTTGAATTTTTCTCGAGATAAGTCGCGAATATTTTTCCATTGTATTTATAATTCATGGCAAGTACCTTATATACTCCACTTTTATTGTTTTAATAAATTATAAAATCAGAATTCTTTTTTTTTACCTACGTAAAATATTGTAAATAAAGTATAAAAGCCGCCATCTATGTTCAAAGCCAGAAACCGTGTTGTACAATAGATTCACAAAGAATGTTAGTTTAGTACGAGTAACTACCGCGTAAAGTTGAAAAGTTGACTCATTGCAAGGAATGGAGTCTCCTTTAACAAACTATAGGTTAAATAATTGCCCACCTAATAGTTACGATGCGCAGCACCACTGTCACTTCTATCCTTTGCGAAATTAACGTTCAATGTGGTTTTGATTTCACGTAAAGATGGCGCTGCGGTTCTTTCACTGATAGGGAAAAAAAGAATCTCTAGAAGACACTTCTGGTTAAATAGAGATTAAAACTGTTTATAAAGTTAAAGCTTCACAGATAAGGTAAAATGTGCCTCGCTTAAACCATTAAACCTGTGCATTTGATTGCCTGGGTAAGATTTACTTACATTGTTCTTGAAAATTGCTAATGTATATTAGCTACGTTCGCGCTGTTAAAGAAATCCCAGCCCAAAGATTACAGTGCCTCCAATATAACTGATGGTTTCTCTCGGAGTATTCGGCATAACGCTCGTCTGCGCCGTCTCATAACGTTGCAGCGGCCGTCAGAACCATTTAAAATCAATCGGCTCTCTTCACTAAAAAGAACTGACTAAATACTGGGCGTATTTAGTCGGGCCCATCTATGAGATGGGATTAGTGTTGGTCCCGTTGCTGGTTAGGTCTTAATTTTTGTCCGCGAAGTCTCCTTACTGTCACTTATAGCCACATTCCGAACTTCTTGTAAGCATCGCTGAAGATCAACCCCAGGTGCTGACTTTTTAAAGCTGACGTCACAATAAAGCGGTCGTCTCTATCGCTTGTGACTCTGTCTTCCAGATCCTGGTCTTCTTTGATAATTCCCAGAACCCTTCTTAAGAACTTCTCGAGAAACCTCAGGTAGACTCTCCTTAGTTTACCAGAGGTTTCTCAAGAAGTTAAATAGGTACTGAAATCCACTGAAATTCATGTTTTACAGATGTCAAATATCAAACCCTATATTCAATTAAACTATCGAAAATTATTCATTACCGAATTTATAATTGGGAAAAATGCTAAAAATGGGAAGATGTATTTTTTTAAAAACAAGTTTTAGATAAGTTAAATTATTTATTGTTTTAGCAATAAATGATAACGCTCTCAAAAATAAGAATGTGGGCTTACTTTTGTAATCACATATAACTTTTGTCTACAAATAATATTCTTACAGAGTGCCAGTTGAAGTAGTTTATAGTTCCTTGATAATTAATTAATACTATTTCTGGTCGGTCTTGTACTTACATATCGATATTCGCATTTTCAACTAATTTGAATACAATAATCAAGACCATTTGCGTTATAGTATTCATGTTGCCATCTTTCTTGATATGGTACCGTTGGAATAATGGTTGGTAATTCTGTCTAAGTTTAATATTTTTACAATTAGGGAACATACAGTCACTTCCATGAATGCATACACTTTCGTACCTTGTCATACAAAAGCGCACTGAGCGCTGTCGTCAAGAATTGAATAATCAAATGTCGTTATTATTAAAATGAAGAGACAATCAATTAACATTTTATTTACATCATACTTATTTATATTTATAAGCCATGACTGGGTACAAGAGTGAATACATTGTTATTGCAGCTGACAGTAGGTACATTTTCGGACAAAATAAGGACACAACATCAATTGCAAATAAACTGTTTTATTACATAAGTCAAAATAAAATATTGCACGGAAAGGCAGACAATAAGCAAATAATCACGAATATACAATATTGCAGGGTTGGGCGATATAAAGAAAATCATATTTAAACAAAGCGATGCAAAATAATAATTGATATAACTTAAGTCACATTGTGTTAATCACAGATCTAAATAATAACATCAAATAAAAATTAAAACATTACCAAATGAAATAATATAAAGAAACAGAAATAGATTTTTTACCCTCGGGGATGACGATGTCCGCCTACCGCGACGGTGTCTACAGGAAACGCTCACGAGCTGAAAAAAAAACATCAACGTAAGGTTTTCTCACAGTTTTTTCTTAACTTTTAATTTTAGGAGTTGTAGTTAGCGAAAAAAGGGCCATTTTCTTTTTATTATAATGTATGTAAAGTGAGTGGCGATAGTAGCGCCACCACCGTTTTTCTTCATATTTGGCATAGTTCTATTATCTACCACATAAAGTTAAGGTGTCTCCTCTACTTCGACTTAAAGCTCCATCTAGCGAGAATGTCACAAAATATACCGTTTAAGTGCCCGCCTAATAGTTACTGTGCGCAGCACTGTCGCTTCTATCCTTAGCGAAATAAACGTTCGATGTGGTTTCTGGTTTCACGTATAGATGGCGCTGCAGTTCCGTCATGTGAACCCTTATTAGGCCGTTTTGTTGTCCGTCTTTCAGCCTCAATGCAAAGAATTATTTCTCAGGAACATAACAGTGGAGGTATTAAGGTGAAAATAACATCATATACTCTGTAACACCTTTGAGTTGGAAACATCATACATACATAGTCAACGCAATCAAAACCACCATTCTGAATAATAAAGAATATTCATCACAATTTTACTTTTTTGAGATATTTTGTTAATTTGTGAAATGCTGGACCATTCACTCATCATAAGCTGGCCCCAAGCTAAGCAAAGCTTGTGTTACTAGATAAATGTTATACATACATAATACAATACATTACATAAATATGTATAAATTTTATTATATATAATACATGCATAGAAAACGGCCAGAACACCCTGAACAAACATCTGCAGATCGTACAAACATTTGTCTCGAGGTGCGAATCGAACCCTGTCCCCCGCTGTCCGCCTACGACGCGGGAGGCATCCTCCCGCGTCGTAGGCGGACAGCGGAAATCGCATAAGTCGTTTTTCCTCAATATATTATCGATTCTTATTTCTATAAATAGTGTCTCACCTCTCCTCAAGATCTTTGTAGAGGTTTCTTAGCTCGCGGGTGTAAGCGTCAAGCCTGTATGCGTCGGCTTCAATTGCGCTGATTTGCTCGTCAAGCGCGTCAATGCTGTCCAGCAGAGGCTTTATTTGAGCAATATCTGGAACAAAATAAATTTTCAGAATATACATATGACATCAAATAAAGAAAATAATTGAAAAATTTGTACATCAACAATCGAAATACAGTGGTTTTAGCGGTCGAACAAGGGCAGCGTTCTCAGCCTTACGAAAAACAAAAGCATCTATCCATCCACTGTTTCCACCACAAAAATCTAAACCTGGTCGCCCGACTAAACACATTACAAACGCAAGTTGCATAGAGCACAGCATGCCCAAAAGAGAGGTCTAGAAGAGAACATACGCAGATTATAATTCAAAAAGGCAATTACTATAGTAGGCACACATTATGAGGTGTCCCATATACGTCTCTATGATTAAGGTGTATGGGACACTGCGATCACAATTAATACTATATAGATTTCGAGTCACAAGTGCGCTTCTATTTACGGAGACAGATTTTTTGCGCCGACCCGACCTCTAGATAATATTTGTAATCGCAGATGGGACAAATCAATCATAGAGGTATATACACAGAACTGAAAAAACGGTATAACACGTTACTGTCACAGCAGCGTGATAATGTCAGTCAATAATTATCTTGATTTCAAAGGCAAAACCAATTAGCGTGTTACCCATAAAGAAAGCTTGCGATGCTATCATGAGACGGACACTGGCAGAATTGCGTCAATCCAGACGCAGATCCATCTACGAGTAGGAAGAAGTTGAAGTTGAATTCTGTGTGGGTTGACAAGCTTAAAAACTTCACGAATGCGCATGAATACTAATAGGAAAATAAGACGTATTTATCGCATTTTTTGCCTAGACCTCGTTTGTATCTACTAACTTTCTGGGCCTTTTTAAACGACTTCATAAAAGGAAGAAGTTCTCAATTCGACAGTATTTTTTTTTTTTGTTTCTTCCCTCATAACTTTCGATTTAGTGAATCGATTTTGATGTTTTTGTTATTGATGATTAAATATTTGCGGAAAAGGACAGCATGCCTACTATGCAATTTTTGCGCGCTTTGGCATAAACACGTTTCATCAGAAATACATTTTAAATAATTATAATTTTAGTTTTTAAGTGAGTACCTACTGCACGACAGCACGGAACGTCGTCGTCGCTTCGCAAGTCGTCAACAATGAAAACAAAAAAACTGACTGAAACATTCGTAGAAACGCCTTCAATGGGTGGGAAATAAGAACCTCGGTAATCATTTCACACGATACTTAAACTGAATATAAGTTTTCGATGCGATCTATGAGCGCAACCAGTCCAAACACCTTGATCATAGAGGTAAAATACGTTGCAATGACAGCAAAGGGATAATGTCATTCATGTATGTATACCCACAAAAAAGAGATAGTCTTTTGAAAAAGTGTGATGTTCACAATAGAAATACAAAAAACAAGAACAAGTTACACATCCCATCATTTAGATTACACAAGGTAGGGAAATAATTTATGGGCAATAGCGTGCGCTTCTATAATAAGCTTCCATATGAAGCAACTGAGCTCCCTATTCGTAAATTTAAAAATTACATAAAACAAAATCTCATCAAGAAGGCTTACTAATCCATAAATGTTTGGCCAGATGTCGCTCAGTTTCGCACCGACAATAGTATGCAAGTAATTTGTTGTTGTGCATGGCTTTACTTAAATATTGACATGTATCGAATCATATTATATTTAGACTTGCATATGCAAATAACTATGTATAGACACATAAGAGATATGAACATACAAGTGGTTTCTTTTTCACTTCTTCCCCTAGTGGATATGATACACAGCAAGGATTCGTTACCATTTATAAATTGTATGGAAATATTAATTAGATTTTGAATTGGTCACATAACATTCTCTTGCGTAAATTGTGCGGAGAACAAACGTTGAAAACAATAAAAAACCAACAAGTTAAGAAGTTTTAATGTGAAAAGTATTGTTCTCTGCGATTCAGTGAAATAAAGGTATAGTTATGAAGTTAAATTAATTAACAAAATAAAATGTTAAAGCAGTTTCAGATCTTAAGAAGCCATTGAAACTGTTTAAATCCTAGTTATGCCATTTCAAAATGGATCTGGCGTTGGAAATGGCGTAGAGGCAAAACATTTTTTTTTGTTTTGCGTTAGTTATATTGACAAGACGGACAGACCCTTGTGTCAAATAAAGACACGTCATGTCGCCAATTATGGACAAATCATATTGGATCCCAGAACTGTCATGTTGTACGAAGTACAATGTAGTATACATCTACAATCTAAAAATTACATCAATACGTTTACGGAAGACGATTTGCTCTTCTTCGGATTGCAAACCGCTAGTAAAAATGTATGGGCATTCCTACTATGCTGCGAGCGGCATGCAATGGTGGGTTATTTATAACTGCCAGCTTACTACTTATATTGAATATGTAAGAACAGATGTCAACAACAGTGCAGACGGGCTGTTAAGGCTGCCGCTGAGCAATGAGAAAGCGATTTCGTAAGTCCTACCCAACATACGTATTTGCATTTTGATCAGGACGCTTGTCTCTTAGATTACCTATTATAACGAGATAAAAAGAAATATCACAAGGGAGGGATCCATTTTTAAGTAGAGTGTTACTGTTGATTTTAGAGATGGTTGGCCGAAAGAAAAGAAAAAATGAATTTTATGAAGAACTTTTGGTAGATAATGTATGTTCAATTCCATTACCCTGTAGGAAATTGGTGTTACACGAACCTCACATGGGTTTAAATAAAGCTTTGGCTAGTGCTACGTTTGGTGGGCTGGAATTGAAGAAGCATCAGTTTATACTGATGCTTCTTAGCTTGCGGCAGATACGGGGAAGCCCGACGCGCTTCGCGCCTTAGGTCGAGACCTACCTACATAGGCCTTGGTCGAGACTGCATTTAGATTTCCTTGGCCGGATTTACGGTAAAATGTCCCTAGTAGTAGTAGATGCAGCGTCAAAGTGGTTGGAAGTATTTATGGTACCTAGTACGACGGCGACTTCCACGTTAGATAGATTAAATAAGTTGTGGAGTAGATGGGGATATCCAAAGCAAATTATTACTGACAATAGACCACCATTTACAAGTAGGTAATTTAAGACTGGGACTATGGACCAAATTATACTTTACGGCACCCTAACATCCCGCTTCTAACGGCCCGGCGCTGCGGAAAATGCGGTAAAACTTTTAAAACGGATAATTAGGAATTAGAAAAATGTTAATGATTCATTTTCTTTTTTACTTAATTACAGAAATACGGAACATGCATGAATACCATGAAAGAGTTACCCTGCAAAGGAGTGCAGTGCGCACTCTTTGCCCCGTCATCTACTGCCTTTTTGTGGCAAGAAGAAGAAGTTTAGAAGAGCTGAGAACAAAACAAGTGCATTTAGATGATGCTGTGTGAATTGTCCTGCATTATTATAAATTATTATAAATTAAATTAAATTAAATTTCTATAAAATCTTGTGAAACCTTACAGTACCCGCGGAGCTTCATGCTTGGTATAACTTCTTGAGCGCCTACGACGTATTAACTCTAACACATCATGTTCTATAACTTGGAATTTGCTTGCAGGTACAGTAAAACCTTGAAAGCTGGTTCGAGCAGAAATACCTTACCGGCTTTTGATAGCGCTCCGCGGATGAGATAAAAACGACGCATTATAGATCTACGAGTATACTAATATCATAAAGAGGAAAAGTTGATTTTTGTTTGTTTATTTGTATCGAATAGGCTCCGAAACGAATAGACCGATTTGAAAAATTATGTCACCGTTGGGCAGCTGCAATATCCCCGGTGAACATAGGCTATATTATATTTGCAAAAAAGGTAGGTATCCTTACTAAAACTCAAATTACTCATTATCAAAATAAAATACTTAATTTTCAATACCTTTGTATATAACATTTGAATTATTCAATTCGGACATTCTATTCGAAAGATATCACGAGTTCAAATATTTAAGTATTAGAAAAAAGTCGCGTGGTCGCCGCTCAGTCCGTTCAGCTAACTATGCGATGTAGGCGCCGCCACTGGGTTACGGGATAAAGTCGCTACGAAATTATCGCTTGAAAATATTTAGTGCTTGGGCGTCTTGGGGTACCTATTTATGCGACTTTATCCGACTTCAAAAAAGGAGGAGTTTCCCATTTACCAAAAACTACGGAACGGGAAAAAAGACCTAGAGATGTGAAATTCGAATTAACCGCGTGTGAAACCGCGGGGAACAGCTAGTTATAAATAAATGTAAGAGGTATGCCTTAATCGTTTGTAGTTTTTAGAGGCTACCCAAAAACCGAATCCTCTCCCTTGATATTAAGATATGCGAGAGTATTTATTACATTATTTTCTGAGGTCTATGTTGAAATACGAGTATATGTATTATATACAATGGAGAGCCAGAGCTGATCCGTCGTAAAGCCAAGGGCGAGGATTAAAAATCTCAGAACAAATACGTCCTGAAAGTAGATCGAATCATGTTGCATTTTAAAGATTGAAGAAAGCCTATGCCGGTTAAGTGGTCGACATCGCGAAACGAAATGTTTTTTTTTATTAAAATTTACAATATTAAAAATGACCACGCTTCTACAAAATAAAAATAATTTTATTCAAAAACATATATTTATTTTGTTCGAATTCAAGTCGGAAATTGCCATAAGAAAATACTGGTAGATAAAATAATATAATACATTACCTACCTACGTAGTGGACATTTCGACCCGCGGGCTGAGTTCTAGCTTATATTACAGTTTTTTTTTCTGTAAGTTATGTAGCCCGAGTAATTATTTTTTCCAGGTATCGGATTGATGAGGACTTTTTAGATTTCATTTATGTTGGTGTTTTGAACAATCCTACCAACATTGAGCTGGGTGCGAATTATTGTAACCTCGGATGTCTACATTGACAGGACTATATAACCATACAACTCATACAAGACTATACAAGTTAACGTCGCTCAACATGACAAAGTTATAGGTTTCGGAACACGGTTCGAAATCACTTCGTAGTTTAGCAGCATCTTAACAGGAACTTTAATGTACTCATACACCAACAGCGAGTTTCTCAACATCTATCTTCCTGAAAAGCAGAAAAAAATGGTCCAGACATGATCACGAGATTTCTAAAAGAGTCTAAAAGATTCTATCGTGAAGATTCTAATCGATTTGAAGGAAGAAGTCACGTTCAATTTGACTGGGTTAGAATTGTTGCAAGAATTGCCCACTTCTCTCAATACTGTAGAGGCGTCAGTGGAGACGCTTTTCCAAGAAAATACAATTCTATTTACAGCCCATTTATGAGAACTAAACTTCAAGCAACAAAGAGTTTCAAACGAAAAACTGAAGAATAGGATTTCTAAAAGACGCCTCTCGAACCTAGTTTGTTCTTTAAAATATTTGTGAAATCCCAGCACTTATGTATTACCAGGGTTGGCATGATTAAAACAAGTTGTTTTAAAACACGTGTTTAAAACAGTGTTTAAAACAGTTTGAAATAAAACTATGTTTTATATTATGAAAAAAACAGGGCTTAAAACTACCTTAATTGCAAATGAATGTGTATAAATACCAGACAGGCTGTGGTATTTATACACTGCATAGGTAACTCCCCGCCAGTAAAGTCCCGCAGGGAAAGTCCCTCAGGGAAAGTCCCTCAGGGAAAGTCCCGCAGGGAAAGTCCCGCAGGGAAAGTCCCGCAGGGAAAGTCCCGCAGGGAAATTCCCTATGTCGGCCGTCGAAAGAAACTAATTCACAGGATTAGTGGGTACCTATTCCCCGCTCTCTCTCTAGTTCTCTACCTACCTACACTACATACAAGGTATATGTAAAGTGTTTTGTATTGATTAATTATAATAATAATTTTTAATAATTAGATTAGAGGTACCTACTGAGATATGCAACAAAAGGTAAATATTTATCGTTTTGTTAATTTTTATTAAAGTGAATTAGGAAATAGTTTAGAAATGGATTATTTTATTATTCGCTATAATTGATGAAAAAAAAACACTTGTTTTAAACATTTTGAAATTGATAAGTAAAAAAAAACAAAAAAAACACTTGTTTTAAACATTTTGAACTGTTTGTTTTATAAAATATAAAAAAAACTGTTTTTTTTCCAACCCTGTGTATTACACAAAGCTACCGTCAAACTTTCCATCTCCAGGAAACGACACGATTGTTAGACTAATTATTAACGCTATCAATAAAGAATACTTTTATCAAAGACAGGAATCTGATGATGACAAAGTCTTAGTTCATCTCCAACAACAGTAAAAGCAAATTGCGGCATCGCAACCTGAAATAATTTTAACAGCTGCAAAGAAAACCACTGTTGTAATTTCAGCAACTCCTACGCCTACGCTATTTTATCGGACAGAGAAGAATTGGAAATCTCAATCCGCATGGAAATGGTGCTCTTTGTTACATAAAGATACATTTATTTGGCCATAAACAGGTACATAAAGGTTTGACAAGGAATATTAATAATTCGTTTTAAGTGGAGGAGGCCCTAGACGAGTATTTTGAACCAAAGTGTCGACGACGGAACCAAATTATAGAATTTTAATATTATATTAATTTTAATCTAGTTAAAATCTTGTGAATTAGAAAATAAGTTAATAATAAGTTTACTTCCGTCAGATTAAAGTAGTAGTGATAAAAACATTTTTTTCTTCATATTTTAGTATAATAAATATAGTACCTGAAAAAATTCAAATATCAAAATTGCTAAGAATTTAAAACAGTCAAGCCAGTCAAGTCTATCCCGGCATTTCGGCGTCACAGAAGCGTAATTTACAGACTCTGGAGGACTCCATTTTTTATGCGCATATTCAAACTTAGCCAGTTTTAATTTCCCTAAAAGTAACTAAATCAAACAGGAAATAAATTAGCTATAAAACCAGCAATAATTTCATCGACTGCTGAAAAATCATAAAATTGAATCATAGTTACCTGCTGATGACCACTATGATGATCGGCTTGCAAAACTTTCAACAAGGGATACTGATTACATTACCACTGAAACCAAACACTACCATCCAAACATAACTAACACACGACACACTTCAAGAATCTACATATTATTAAAATTTTGAATAAAAGTCATTCATAAGTCCAAGACGCGAGCGCCACGTTAGTCGGAAAACCCAGGACGACTGCGAGAGGATCGGTCGGCCGGTTCTGCGCGCGCACCGCTATCTGACTGGGTTAATACACTACTCAACAAAGTCTAGGGAACAAGCAATAATACTTCAACTTTTTTGTGAAAACTCGTAAAAAAGTACTGGTCACTAAAATTTATAAATTAAGGCTGGAAGAGGAATAAATCATTTGTTCGAAATTCAAAAAAAATTAAAACAAAAGTGCGAAAGCTTTTCAAAATAAGAAGGAAAAACCGAACTTGGTCGCAGAGTAAGGGGTCTGCTAGCATAAAGTTGTTGTGATTTTTGTCATGTATCGATTTTTTTCTTGTGAAAAACCATTACTGCTAACTTTTTCGATATTTTTGAAACTCTAAGCGTTATGTCACGTCGTCATTTAACGCGGGAAGAGATGCTTAGGGCTGTGGGTATGTTGGAAGCTAGACGCAGTCAACGCGATATCGCGGCCGCTGTTCACACACATCCAAGCGTAATTTGCCGATTATGGGCACGCTACAGGGCTACAGGAGATGTAGCCGAACGTCACCGAGGAAGATACAGGGTCACTACCCAGAGACAAGATCGATTTCTGCAAAATGCTGCAAGAAGGCAGCCCCAGATTACAGCTCGCCAGTTGGTAGGAAGACTCCAGTCCCAGCACCAAGTGGTTATCAGTGACCAAACTGCCAGGAGAAGATTACATGAAGTCAATCTCCGCGCTCGCAGACCATTAAGAGTTCCAGCTTTGCGACGTGGAAATCGAGGGCGTCGTTTATTGTGGGCTAATGCACATTTGCGATGGACCGACAATCAGTGGGCACGTGTTCTCTTTTCCGATGAGTCTCGCTTCGGATTTCATCCTGATTCAAGGAGAGTGCGTGTTTGGCGTGTTCCTGGTCGCCAAAGTAGACTCCGAAATCCTCAGGAAGTTCATCCTTATCAAGGCGGAACGATCATGGTGTGGGCTGGAATTCGCCTGGGTGGGAGAACTGATCTCGTTCGCATACGAGGCAATTTGAACGCAGAGCAATACATTGAACAGGTAGTGCATCCTATGGTCATCCCCCACCACCAGCAGTTTGGCCAAGATTTCGTGTTCATGCAGGATAATGCACGCCCACACACCGCAAGACAGGTGATGAATGTGTTCAGCGAGCACAATATCACGGTATTAGAGTGGCCTGCTCAGTCCGCCGATCTCAATCCAATTGAGCATGCATGGGATTTACTCGGAAGAAGAGCTTTCAGTGATTTTCCTCAAAATTTGAACACGGGAGAAGAACTTTTTTCGCATCTCTCCAGAATATGGAGCCTTATTCCACAGGCGACAATTGATAACTTGATACTCAGCATGCCACGCCGATGTAGAGCCGTGGCTAATGCCCTGGGAGGTCCAACGGATTATTAAACAGCTGCAAATAATGTTTTTTCATTTAATTTCCACGTAAGCGTCATATGTTTTTGTAATTTGAAGAATTTTTTTTTTTTGGTTTAGGCACTATTTCAGTATTTTTTATTAAACCTTAATTTTTTACATGAACGCTTTTTATTTAATTGCATAACTGAAATCAAAAATAAATTTCGCTTCTTTTGATGTATAACATCTGGGACAAAAAAAAGTTGAATTAAAAGTATACACTAAAATATCCTTGTTCCCTAGACTTTGTTGAGTAGTGTAATTATACGTATAATATACTTTTAATTGTCTAATAATGGTAACTTGTAAGCGCTTACAAGTGCAAGTAACCAGAGCAACAAATCTTCAGTACGTCTACTCCTCTTCGTGGCTTCTATAAGAGTGTACAGCTTATAATTGCTTTCAATAAATAGCCTTATAGCGGTTTATAAGTGTATGGGATTAAATGTAGTTAAATGAAAAAAATAAGAAGAATAAACTAAGAGGTGACGTGATGGTAAGTGTGTAAGTCCAGTAAAAAAAATGGCTTTGCCTCAGCATGAGTTGGATGTTGTTTGTTGTTTGTTTCTGGACTGGTTTCCGCAACTTGGCCGCCGGTGGGCCTTTTTTGCGTGTCGTGTATGATCGTCGTGTCGATGTCCTCCAGGAAAGCCAGCAGCTCGCTGATGCCGGTGCATGCCTCCCTAGGAGTCCTCGGTGTCCCAAGGTGATGCAATCTTTGAGAAGCCACGCTGTCGCAATCTACGAGTACAAGCACATGCGCTGCCGTCTCCTCTGCATTCATGCACCCTCTGCAAAGGGGGCTGTCCGTGATACCCAAATTAAATAGGTGTTTGTTTAGCAAGCACTGACCCGTGACAATACCGACGACTTGCTGGAGTTTGTCACGTTTGAAATTGAGGAGTTTTCGGGAGTATCGTGGGTTTAAAACCGGGAATGCCTCCTTTGACTGCCTGCAATCTGGAATACTTGCCCAGTGCTCTTCGTGTCGTTGACTGTGCGTTGACGGATCCATGAGCGGACTTGACTAAAGGGGAGGGGAATGATTGGTTCAGGCCCTGCCGGTTGCCATTCGAACCTCTCCTCGCCAGTGCATCAGCTTCGTCGTTACCTCTGGATCCGCTGTGTCCCTTTATCCATTGTAGGGTGACTCTATTGGACACTACTTATTTGCTCTAGCAGGTGGTGGCATTGCAAAGTCAGTCCTGAGTTGTGTTCTCTCCTGTTCAAGGCCTGTAGTATTGCCGCGCTGTCCGAGAGGTCATAGCACTGCAGTCGCAGCTTGGATAATACCTACACATTCCGCCTGGAAGATGGAGTTGTGGGCAATTAAGCTTGGCTGTGGGCTTCGCCGGAAAAAGAATGGAGATCTAAATGAGTGCCAAGTTCTATGCAAAAAAGAAATATGTATTTATATGAACAAAATAACATTATGAACAAGTATTAAACTCTATTTCTTTGCTTTATTGGATACCTATAACAATTGCTGTTATTAAAAAAATTGAGATCTTAAAGTAGGTTAGATTTGACTTGGCCGTCTGCGAGCTCGTAGGTTTCGCCAGCGGGGCTTGCGGCTTGGAGTAAGATGCATGCCTAGCATTTTGCCGCTACTTATAGTAGAGGCTAGGACCGTCTGCGTCCGCAACAGTGGCTCCGGTGCTCGAAGCCGCCTGTTGATCTTGCTTCAGTCGTAGTGATCGCGTTACCTACGAGCCTCAACGGCACCACTATACTCGGTGTTGACCACCACCGAGCTAAGGCGTGCACCGCCGGCTGCAGACCCCATCGACCCCCCCACCCCCCCCCCCCCCCCCCCTTCCTCCTCACCAGCGGTGGCTGACGGCCGACTGCCATGCTGATTTGTCATAGTTGGTTAGACCATGACCGACATAACATTTTCGGAGGAAATTCACGCCAAAGAGGAGAGGAGTGTTGCGTAAGAGACATTTATCCACTCAGTTACCAGGACAGTTGCATCCCCCCTACGGGCCCCCTACGCACAGCATCAAAAGCGTAGGTGGTCCTCCCACCACCTGCCATCACTCTTTTTGGGGATGACCGGCCCACGGAACTGGACCACCTTGCTCCGTAGCAGATTCTTGGGATGGGATGGGAGGAAGAAAGAGAAAGGTGGGAGATGGTAGCGTGTCATTACTATCCAGCATCTGCTCATCGCCTGATGGTGGACCCGCCGGGACATGATCCCTTTATCCCGGGCAGTGTTCGTCTGGTGGTTTTAGTTACGTCTATTTCTGAGGGAATTAGACCAATAACAGGGGACAACCACGTGAAGGATTCCCCATCAGACTGTTGTGCTACTCTCCCCTAAGACCGTTTGCGCCTTACATTTCTTGAAGAGCTATGTAAGGCAGGTCTGTATCTATACTAAGCAAGCAGGCAGTTATACTAGGTGACTAGGAAAGCAAACAAGCTAGGCAGTGCAACTATTAAAGCAGCCATGGATACAGCAAATAATCCAGACGATTTAGCTAGAGCACTGCGTTAAAAAATAAGGGCTATGATGTTTTCAAATGACACCATGCAAAAACAGAGCTCTCAGTGAAATTAAGTTTTAAATCGTATATGCAGGGCGGGACGAGGCGTGTGCTATTATTTTACAGCAACAAAGCCGTCGGTATCAAAAGTTGTTGATTGGATTTCACTTTAGGTGAACAAAAGGTTGCAACAGTTTGGACATATGTCGAAAGGCCTTTAGCAAACATCCAAATTGTTGCAACGAATTTCGAGGTATTGATTCAAGCTTCAAAAATAAATTAGTGGAGAGACATATACGCAATTTTCCAACAAACAGGGTTTGGCGTAGAGTGCATAATCCTTTCCTACGCGTAGGGGGCTTCCTTTCTGTACAAAATATTAAATAGGTAAATAATGCAGAAAAAATTTCACGGCTTTCGCGTTATCATTATAAGCTTAAGACACTAAATATAGTGATTATTCAGTTCTTGTTTAATTGTTTTCTGTATTGATGGTACAATAAAGTAATAATCTGTCAAGATCAATATAAAATTAAGCACATTGCCTTTACTTAGAAAATAGGCTACTTATTATATCGAAAATAAGCGTGCGTAGTAGCGAGTAGAATTTATTGTACATTACTACATAAACCTGTTCTTCGCCTTTAACATAGCTAGTCAACCAATCGTTATTGGAAGGCACTATCCTGAATCGGCTACAAATAGGACCCTAATTAAGACCGATTGCAAAAAAGGTGGCCACGGCGCAGCCTAACTGGCTAGAACCATAGCAATGTTTTACCAACCGTTTGTAATTTTTTTAGAAAAAACCGTGACAAGCCGCATAAACTTTTTCCTCGAAAAATCTAAATATAATACGGTTATAATAATTATACAGCGACCAACTAGCTATACAACTAGCTATTTCTTGATATGACTAAAGCATATGACAAAGTAAAACACAAAATATCAAAATTTGTACGGTGTCAGTATTAGAGGACATGAACATAAGTGGTTTAAATCGTACCTACATACATGATAGGAAACAGTTTGTGCAGTTAGATTAATACAACAATGATACGCGCGAAACAACTAAGGTAACATCCGATATACTGACAACAAACGCATCTATACCACAAGGAGCGTACTCGGATGTATCCTCTTTTTGCTTTACATAAATGATTTGCTAAAAAATATTCCTAAGACATAGATATAAAGACACATTTCGCTGATGACGGGTCACTACTTTTCAGCAGCACACTGAACATTGTGCAAACAATGGCTCAGAGAACATAACTTAGAAATAAACTATAATAAAACTAAAAGAGTTCTACTCAGAGTATACCAAAAAATACCTGAATACCCTTACTAAAACCATGAATATAGATTTTTTAATTTATTGAACAATAACAAGCGATTTCATTCTTTTAGGAATAATCCTAGGCACAAAATTATTTAAATCAAAAACAAACTACCAAACTGTTCTAACTGCCTATGCGTATGCCTATACAGCTTTCACCTACACGGTGTTATACTTTGGTCAGACAGCACGGACTTCGAACAACCTTTCATACCGAAATAAAAATAGAATAATAATTCCTTAAATTGAAGTAGGTATTTAAGTTTCTATATTTTAATGTTTTTTTAAACAACATGATACTTAAGTTTACATTCGAAATCTCAATGAAAGACTGTACTTATACGTACTAACTTAGAAATGAATTCGTTAAAAAGAATAAATTTGTGTATCCAAGAAAATGGAGCCGATTTCGAGCAACTACATAATTAGTTACTTTACCATTTTTTGTAAATAATTAAAATAATTTCTTCTTTTAGAATTTCGGAGGTTTTATATTGACCTCTCGAAAGATTCATTTTTTCAGTGTTTTAAAAGCTGATTATAACTTCAATGCATACGTGCATTGGGTGGGAAGATTGCTCTTAGCGTAGGAAAGCACTAGTGGCTGGCCACGGCGGTTGAAATGCGGCCGCCGCCGCCGTGGTTGAAATTTTGCGTACGATCACAAGCGGTTGAATATTAACCACTGGAAAAGCGGTTAACCGCTAGTGCGTAGGAACACTAGGGTTCAGCTTAATTTTTGCGATATATCCAAATATATCTTAACTTTACGATCTACCGCCACACTGGCGACGTTGCTTAATATGTCAAGTAAAAAATTGCCGATAAGACTGCGTACAGCAGTAGACTTATATGGGCTGTGGAGGTGAGGTGAGGATTGTGTACGTACCTAAGCCCAAAATCATCCATCGCGTGTCCGGACATGTCTTATTTTTCAGAAAAGTATTTAAAAATCAAGGTAAAAATAAAATATTTATCAAACCAACAATAAAGTAATTGACCGCTGAAAAATAAATATAGTTACCTTGCTGATGATCCGATGGTGACCGGCTTGAACAATATTCAACAACAGAGGGTCTTGATTACAATATCGCCCAAACCAAACACTAGTACATCGAGAATCTACAGTTTATTAGAATTTAGAACAAAAGTCATTGAAAGTCCAAGTTACGTAGTTTCGAGACTGCGATATTTTATATCAGCCCGGTCTGAGGTTGTATTCAACCTGTATTCAACTAAGCGGAGGCGACTCGCTTCTTTGACATCCCAAACGCGTCTGCGAGCGGACATGCGCACGCCGCTAGGGCGTGCCAAACCGGTTTTCGGTTTTGCTGGAAACCGGAAAACCGGACTAAATTTTCGATTTTTTTTGAAAACCGGTCTCAGAGTCAAAACCGATGCTAACTCCGGTTTTCCCGTTAATTAATTAAATCTTGATTTTAATCCACTTTTTTCGAATGCACTCAAGAAATATGTAATTTTGAGTCATCAAATATACCCGAATGCAACATATGCCCACCTACACTCCTCCTTCCGCGACCCCCGCACCCGCGACGCGATTCCTGCGTTCCGCCTCCCTGCGTTGTTGCCCAAATACACTTGCCGGGTGTATTTGAAGTGCACGTGCATAGCGATAACGTTAAGATGATAACCATGTTTTGTAAGGGGTGTTCCAGAATGTTTTTCGTTTTTTATTTAAGTATAATGCGCCAACCACAACTGGTGTGCAGTAGGCTCAATCGCTTGGTGGACTTTTTTAGTTTGTTAGCCATGAAATTATTAACGGGAATGCAGTGCGCATTTTGCGTGCAAGCGTTTTATAGAAACATCGATTCGTACACTCTGTTTGACGACATGATACATTTCAATTTAACGACTAGGAGAAATTGTCAAATGCAAATTTAATCAAGCATTGAGTGAGCAAGTTTAAAGAGACTTAGAATACAATGCCGGTTTAATCAATTGGGTGCTTAAACTTCGAGAAGGAGCATGAATTTCGACCACGTACGCCAGTGTGTTATGAACAACCATGACAATCACTATGATTACGCGCAGCTTCGTTTAATTTAAATGAATCCGCGCTTCGTCGCATTATTCACAAAGATTAACATTTTAACCCATATAAAATTGTAAATGTTCAAGAAATTAGGCCGGTGAACCTCATTGAATGACTTAAATTCTGTAGGACAGTGAGAAATTGTTTTAGGAATTACAATATCGTCTGACTCTCCGACAAATCGATTATTACATAAATGGTCATGTTAATAAACAAAACTCCACCCAGGGCTGCCAGTTATCCGATAGAACTGCATCAGAAATCACTCAAAGTTTACATTGAAATGTGTCCTGTAGATACGTCGAACAGTTGTGTAAGAAATGTAAGAATAATGGTTTTTATTAACCGCTCGCATGCAAAATATGCGCTGCACTCCCGCGATGTGTTCCATGACGATTAAACTGCTAAAGCCCATCAAGCGATTGAGACTACTCCCCACCCCCTGTTGTTTGTGGTGGCGCATAATACTCAAATCAAAAACGAAAAACATTATGAGACACCCTTTATGTTTAAAAAATATTATTCTTCATTCTTACTTGTTGTTGATTTGATCTCAGTTAATTAAAGTTTATTTTTAAGTTCATGTTAACTTTGATAGATATATTTATTTATTGATACAAATTTGTTACATTTTGTTTATAGTATCTTAAATCCTAACATAGGTTTATCTAGACACTAGAGTTCTCTAAACAATAATAAGGTTAAAAATTAAAATTAAAGTAATTAGCGCGGTAGGCAGTCACGCAACAAGCACAGTGACTTCGCTGTCCGCTGCATGGCTTGGCAGCCGCACACAGGCGATCCACCAATCACGAGCGAGCAGCGACTCCACTGCGCCTGAGTTCAGCTACAGGATGTTCCTTGATGGTTAAATATAAGTTTAAGTAAAGATATGCCAGCTTGAAAAATGAAAATAATGAAATGAATGTTAAGATAAATAATATTTTATTAGTACGTTTTTAATATTGGTTTGTTTAATTTTATTTTTCTAATCAATTAATGTGGTCTACTTAGTAGGCATAAATGGTTGATTAACACTTTGACTGCGATTCTTTTTCGACGACTGCGATCTTTTTTTTAACCTAAAAAATTCGTGCTGCCGCTCTACACAGCGGTTGTGTTGCGCCGCACATGCGTTTCGTTCGAAAAATATTACGGCTGTGCTGAGTCACAAAGATCTGTATTTTCTCAGCCGCTGTGCTAGTGTGGATTTACGCATATTAGTCACTTGTAGAAAACACATACCGTGTGATTTCAGCAGTCAAAGTGTTAAAAACAGGTAAATCATAAAATTTGTTGTATTTGCAGGTTTTGTGGGTATCTAAGAATATCGTTTTCTTTTTCAAAATCTACTATACAAAAAATAAAAAAAGTTTGCCAAAATAGGTGCTAGCACCGGTTTCCGTTTTTGGGCCCTCAAAACCGAAATTCAAAACCGGTTTTCAAAACCTTCCGGTTTTGCACGCCCTACACGCCGCGCATCGCCTCGGCATATATCGGCGTGGAAGTTGGTCTAATTAAAGCTTTATAAAAGATCAATCAAATAATACGCTAACTACTCGGACATATTTCAAGACTTCTGTGGGGATGGGCGAAGGTCGCAACCTGCGTGGGTTCGATTCGTCGTCGTTTTCTGCCTCTCTGTATTATGTAATATCAGTTATCTATTACCCATAACGTCGATGCCCATAACACAAGCTCTGCTTAGCTTGGATTTAGGGGTTATTATTGCTCAACATTTAGTATTATTTTACAGTCTTTAGTCAGGCGTCTAATTAACTTTATTTTTGATATCAGCATATTCCATACAATAAAATAGTATTATTTCTATTGTTTTATTTGCTACTTGCTTATGCCCGGCTTTATTTTACTTTTAGAGTTAATTTGCTAACTTCATACATTAATGGATCGGCGGCGGCCCATGACCGCTATTTGTTGTGTCGCGTCGTATGGGGGAGGTTTATGTCCAGCAGTGAACGTGTATGAGGTGATATTATGATGATGGATGATACATTAATATTTTTGTTTACACCTCTTACTTTTTGTAAGTAAGAAGGTACTTTTCCTATTAAGACAGGCTAATACCGCCACGCGCTGTATAAAACAAATAGTTGTCAATTTGAAGCTTTTATTTTGATGAAAGCTTTTAGAGTGAGGGTAGTGGTGCTGCGGCTATGGCAAAAAGCTGGCTAAAACTTCCATAGAGAAAACACACTTCAATTACGTTTAGGCCAGTGGCGTGCCTAGAGGGCTTGAGAACAGGGCAAGCCCGAGATACGATTCGCTAAATAACTAGGCACCGGTTTGCCGCTATCTTGTTATTGCATATGTTTTTCTAAAAAAAGGTCGTATTTGGAAAGCAAATACAAATACACAAACAAATGTCGACTAATCTCTGAAATACACTGCGGTTGTGATAAACACGCGTATTGTGATTTGAAATTTCTTTAGATAATTGACGAGATAATGATGTCTCTATGCGTTTTTTTTTTTTTAAATTTAAATCATCAAAACCAGACCTATTCCAAACCGTTATCTCGTTAGAACTCCAGCAATACAATTTGTTGGAATGGGAGCAACCAACAATCCAATGAGTTTTTTACACTGATCTATTAAATTGTCTTATGAGAATAAGACTTACTTGTTTGCGAAATACACAAAACCAGTGTAGTGTAGGTTTTGCGGAAGCCCACAGGTCTTTTTTCTCCGTGAAAGATAAAGATTTCACCCTCTCCTCGCCTATTAAAACTTTCACACACTTCAAATCCACACAAGTAACAATATCACCTGTTACACTCATTTTAAACTCTAAATCATACAAAAATCTCGAAAGTTAGGACGATAAATAAATATGCTAATTGTCGCTCACTCAATAAACAAACAAAAGTGATTCGAATGAATGAATACGAAAATTTTCTTGTACGAACTTCGTGAGTTGACCCTAGTTTGTAACGAACTTCACAGTGAAAGCCGGGCTTAATTTTCCATACTAAACGCTATAGAAAACTAGGTTAGTTTTCTATAGCGTTTAGTATGGAAAATAGTTATATCTATAGACGTAGCACTTTGTCATAGGATAGAACGGGACAGATATAGGCGGCTGCAAAGCCCCGTTGCAAGCCCATGAGTGTGAGCGAGATGCATGGCTGAGAGCCAACCTGAGGCCGCGCGCCGCCGCCGCCGCCGCCGGCGCGTTCGAAGACTTACTATAGTCTATCCATCCAGAATGTAGAATGTTTGTAAACATTAGAAATCAGCTGATTTTTAGGGTTATCACCACGAAATGATGCAGGCCTAATAGAATTCTAATGATTTCACATATACATTCTATTAGATTTATTACTTATTATAATCCTGACGTCAATTCTATGCAGAATCTAATTATTTCAATTTACAAATCGACATTATGTGATCGTAAACAAAGATTAAAATCACTAGAGATTTTTTGTCATTGTAACAGTGCCATCCCTAACGAATCTCAGTTTTGACGTCCCGTGTTGCAAACAGTTGGTTACTTTTTAACTATGATTTCGAATCAAGGATAGCACTATGACCATACATATTTCTGACAGAGAGTATTATTTTAATTTAGCCGGATTATTTAACGTTTAATTTCACGCTGCATATTTGTTTAGCGACAATCAGTCCAAAGGTTATGAATTCTTCCAATTTCATCAATAATGTTTAGTGCTTCAAGGAAAATACTTTAAACAGGCACATTTACATTTAATTGAGTTGGCACAGGTGAAAAATAGTTTGAGAGCACAAAAAGTCTAATGATTTTTAGTCTTATTTCATAATCCTTTAGGTTTTATTCCATTCTATAAGGATAGGTAATGATAAAAGTATGTGGCGCATACCACAGAGCCACGCTGCGCGCCCGCAAGCCAAGACGCCGGCCGGGGGTGAAACACGAGGCGCGGAGGGCGGAGGCACGACGGAGCTCATTACCGCCGCGGCCAGCCAGTGACCGCTATCACGTGCCCCGCGCTGGACCTCTGTCACTTTCTATTACGCTTCCCGCGCAAAGTCCAAACCTTAACTTTCTATTCAATACAGTATTTATATACTTATCTGCGTTTTCAATCCACCGATTCCCGTAGTAGCTGCTAGGACCTGCCGTAGGCCCCACATAAATTGGTGACCCCGACGTGATCGACGAAGAAAGAGCGCTGCTACGCCATGGAAGTTTCTGGGAACACCGAGACGACGACGGTGACGCACGCGATGCCCGGTACATCGGTCGAACGCGTTTCAGTGCGTTTGCCGCCGTTTTGGCCCGAAGATCCAGAAATTTGGTTTGCCCAGATCGAAGCCCAGTTTGCGGTGTCAGGTACGGCCGCGGATTCTACCAAGTTTTATATGGTTGTGCAACAATTGGATCACAAGATCGCGCGCGAAGTGCGAGATGTAATTACCAACCCGCCGAAGACAGATAAGTACGAGAAGTTAAAAAAAGAGCTTGTCCGGCGTTTGTCGACATCCCGCGACCAGCAAATACGTCAACTTTTGACCCACGAGGAGCTGGGGGACCGAAAGCCTTCCCAGTTTTTACGGCACTTGAGGACTTTGGCGAGTGACGGCGTGCCTGATGATTTTCTACAAAGCCTGTGGGCAAATCGTTTGCCCGCGCACGTTCAAGCCATAATAGCCTCGCAGAAAAATACATCGTTGGACGAAGTCGCTGAGTTAGCGGACAAAATTTGCGAAGTTACGTCGGTACCCATGACTCAAGTAGCAAGTACGTCGAGCGGCCATTTTGATGAAATGTTGAAGCGGATGGAAAACGTCATCACGGCTAAGATTCATAGTGAAATAACGGCTCAACTTGCGCAACTGGACTTCGACGGTCGGCGAGGGCGTTCCCGCCAACGTGGTTACTCAAGTCGATCGGCATCGAGGAGTAGAGGTCAGAGTACAAGCCGAACTCCAGGTATGTGCTGGTATCATGATATTTATCGAGAAAAGGCGCGTAAATGCAGAGAACCTTGTAATTATAATCAAAACAAGGATAAGGCTAATAATAGTCAGGGAAACTTTCGCGGCAATCAGTAGACGCGACGAGTGATTGCTGTGCTATAAATAGTCGCTTATTTTTAACTGATAAGAAAACTAAAATCCAGTACCTAATCGATACCGGTTCCGACCTCTGCGTTCTGCCACGACGTTTTCTTCGCCAGTTTCGTGAACCCACGGGATTTGAACTCACGGCTGCGAATGGCACGATCATCAATACTTTTGGTACACAGAATGTACACCTGGATTTTGGACTGAGAAGAGATTTCGCTTGGAATTTTATTGTAGCTGCGGTGGACAAACCTATCATCGGCGCGGATTTATTGTCTCATTATGGTCTTCTTGTCGATTGCAGGAACCAGCGCCTATTAGACAGCGTCACGAATCTTTCGACCCAGGGTTCGCTCAAGAGTTGCCAGCTTTTCAGCATCAGAGCTGTGACCGGTAACAGTGAGTACCACAAATTATTAGCTCAGTACCCGAACCTCGTAAAACCTTCGGGCGTCTTTCGCAAGACCAAGCACTCAACAGTCCACTACATCCGCACGACACCGGGACCGCCTGTATACAGTAGGCCTAGGCGTTTAGCTCCAGAGCGTCTGAAGATTGCGAAGGAGGAGTTCGAGAATATGTTGCGAGACGGCACGATTCGGCCGTCGGACTCTCCTTGGGCTTCCGCTCTGCATTTGGTGCCAAAGAAAGACAATGGCTGGAGGCCTTGTGGTGACTACCGTGCTCTTAATGCACGCACGATTCCTGACAGATACCCGATTCGTCACTTGGAAGATTACAGTAATCGACTGGCAGGCGCTAAAATATTTAGTAAATTAGATTTAGTCAAGGCGTATAACCAAATCCCTATTTTCGAAGACGACATACCTAAATCAGCCATAATTACGCCGTTTGGACTATATGAGCAGAAGTTCATGGGATTTGGTCTTCGCAATGCCGCACAGACCTTCCAGCGGTTCGTTGACGAGGTGCTACGAGGGCTGGACTTTACTTACGCCTATATCGATGATATTTTAGTCTTTTCCAGAAGCCGAGATGAGCACTTGGATCACCTACGCCAAGTTTTTCAGAGGCTCGAGGACTATGGTCTACTCCTCAACGAGTCGAAATGCATCCTGGGCGCGGCAGAGGTAGATTTCCTTGGATATACCTTAACAGAGCAGGGAACACGTCCTATAGAAGCCAAGATCAAGGTGATACAGGATTTCCCGCCGCCAACGACAGTGAACGGCCTAAGACGATTTCTCGGTATGTTGAACTTTTATAGACGTTTTATACCTAATGCAGCTGCTGACCAAGCGCCACTGCACGGCATGATATCTGGACCCAAGGTCAAGGGAACACAACCTCTTACATGGACGCCAGAACTTCAAGCAGCCTTTGACAAATGTAAGAATAGCATAGCTCGCGCTACACTGCTAATTCATCCGCAGCACGAAGCACCGCTCGCACTCGTCACCGACGCATCAAACACTGCCGTGGGCTCGGTGTTGCAACAGCTAGTGGACGACGAATGGCAGCCACTCGCGTTCTTTTCGAAGAAACTAAACAAAGCGCAGATGAAATATAGTGCTTACGACAGGGAGCTACTCGCAATCTATGAGAGCGTCAAGCATTTTCGATTTATGGTCGAAGGAAGACATTTTGTGATTTACACAGATCACAAGCCACTGACTTTTGCCTTTGGTCACGCAGATCGACAGTGCTCGCCAAGGCAATTTAATCATTTAGATTTTGTTTCACAGTTTACCACAGATATAAGGTTTATTGAAGGCAAAAATAATGTTTCAGCTGATTTCATGTCACGATTGGAAAGCATAACGAAACCACCCGAGTTCGAGAGCCTCGCACAAGCTCAACAGACCGACACGGATCTACAGGAGGTACTTCAGAATGCTACGACATCGCTAAAGCTAAGCAAAGTTCCGGTCCCAGGTACAAATTTGATTTTATACTGCGACACAACATTGCCGACGCCCCGTCCTTTCGTGCCATTGGAGATGCGCCAGCAGATATTCAAAGCGCTGCATGGATTGAGCCATCCCGGAGCAGCTGCATCGATCAAGCTCGTCACTGAGAGATTTATATGGCCCTCAGTTCGCAAAGACTGTCGACTTTGGACCAAAACCTGCGAAGCTTGTCAGCGAAGCAAAGTACACAGACACACGTCTGCACCTCTCAGTAATTTCAAGTTACCAGCTGCCCGATTTTGTTTTGTGCACATCGACCTGATTGGCCCGCTACCATCATCTTCAGATTTTCGTTACTGTTTGACAGCAATAGACAGATTTACTCGCTGGCCGGAGGTTACACCCTTGCAGGATATCACAGCGGAGACGGTTGCAAGAGCATTCTTCGAGACTTGGATAGCGAGATTCGGCTGCCCACTGTCAGTGACGACAGACCAAGGCCGTCAATTTAATTCCCGCCTTTTTAAATCTTTGACAGATTTGTGTGGAGTCCAGTTGCGTCATACTACCGCCTACCATCCAGCATCCAACGGGATGATCGAGCGCCTGCACAGGACGTTGAAAGCAGCAATCATGGCGCACGAAGGCGAAAGATGGACAGACGCCCTGCCATTGGTGCTTCTTGGCATGCGGGCGGCATGGAAGCCGGACATACAGAGTTCGGCGGCTGAAATGGTGTACGGTGAGACGGTCAAGATACCTGGTGAGTTTTTTAACACTCATATAAACACACACACCACGGAAGCAAATTTCGTCACGCTACTCAAAGAGCATATGACACGATTAAAGCCCAGTCCAATTTCAAGACACGGAAGTAAGTCGGTGTTCGTGCACGAAGATCTCAACACATGTTCACACATATTTTTACGCAAAGACGCATTACGAGGATCATTGGAACCTCCTTACACAGGCCCACACAAAGTCATAAGCAGAACAGATAAAACGATAACCATAGACCTACCTAAACGAGGACCTGTTACTATTTCAGTAGACAGAGCTAAGCCAGCCTATACGCTGGCAGAAAATGTTACGACACCGAGTCGTGTAGAGAAAGACGTCCCCCGCACTACACGTTCGGGCCGTCAAGTTAAATTCCCTGATTTTTTGCAGATCTCCTAACCATGGAATCTCCAAGGGGGGTGATGTGGCGCATACCACAGAGCCACGCTGCGCGCCCGCAAGCCAAGACGCCGGCCGGGGGTGAAACACGAGGCGCGGAGGGCGGAGGCACGACGGAGCTCATTCGCGCCGCGGCCAGCCAGTGACCGCTATCACGTGCCCCGCGCTGGACCTCTGTCACTTTCTATTACGCTTCCCGCGCAAAGTCCAAACCTTAACTTTCTATTCAATACAGTATTTATATACTTATCTGCGTTTTCAATCCACCGATTCCCGTAGTAGCTGCTAGGACCTGCCGTAGGCCCCACAAGTAGGCTGATTTCACAGGGATGCTTTGTTTATGCCATTTAATTATTTACATCAAATATCACCAGCCCAGTAAGGCACCCCCGTCAAAGCTCAAGATGTGACCTAAATAAAAAAATGTTTTTCACCCCTACATCAGCTGATTGAACTGTCAGTGGCTCTGTTTACAAACATTCTACATTCTGGATGGATAGACTATAGATAGTCATCTAGCCATAGAATAAAAAGAAACAAATGAATGTATTGGCGCGCGAAAATTTAAATATTGAAGTTAATGTTTTCGGTCGGTATGAAATTCGAGGTAGGGCAAGCCCGGCTTTTGGGCTTGTATGAAGCTACCGCCACTGAGTTTAGGCGTATCCGAAGCCTTCAGAGAGAGAGAGGGTGAGGATTGGTATTCTAAAAGTAAGCTTCTAAAGTTAGCTCTTTTCCATCGCGGTCTGAGAAAACAGTGGCTTAATCAGTCTGAAATGTTCCCACCGAGGGATAGGGCCTCGTCTTAACAATCCATCGCGGGTGCCATGCCAACCAATGAAAAAATAAAAAAGACATCTTTGTTTATTATTTAGTACCTATTTATTTTGTTACTATTATTTGATCATAAACAAATAATAGAAACAAATAATAACAAGTATTTACAATGTACACGATTGAGCTAACTGCAAACTGTTGCAAGTGCAGTAGTGGTTTGCCTTAATAATAAAATTCTTAGTAAAAACATAATATTTTTTTTTATATAATACATATATGTGACCACAAGTCGATTTGAATGGTTGAAATTGAATTGGGATTTTAAACCATCACCTGATTACTCATAAAACAACCCAAGAGTCGTATTGCTCATTAATTTATTCAATGCAATATTCACATCCAAACTGATCATGGTCGAAGAAAAACTTAAATTTAGTGGGCAACAATAAATAAATACATAATACCGGACGCCGGCCTCCCCCTGATAAACGCCGATATCTCATAGGGGGTAATAGATATAATAGGGGGTAATAATATTATATTATCTAGCTAGACGATAAAAAAAACTTGGGACGAGTTTTGCTCGAAAACTAAGAATTTAACAAGGTAAAGGTTTCTTGTTCGCTTATTTACTATGCCTTAAAAAGATAGAAGTTAACAAAAAATCATAGTGGTCACTTTATTTCCTAGTTTTACTTATGTAATTTAATTATTTTGACGTGTCTAGAGTCCTTTAAGTCTAAAGGAAATAAAGCACTTTAACACATTGACCGCTGAAATCACACGGTATGTGTTTTCTACAAGTGACTAATATGCGTAAATCCACACTAGCGCAGCGGCTGAGAAAATACAGATCTGTGTGACTCAGCACAGCCGTAATATTTTTCGAACGAAACGCATGTGCGGTGCAACACAACCGCTATGTAGAGCGGCGGCACGAATTTTTTAGGTTAAAAAAAAGATCGCAGTCGTCGAAAAAAAACTGCAGTCAAAGTGTTAATGTTTGATGTTCAGTTCAATAAAACGCTTACGACGAAATGTTTATAGGCTAATAACAAGTTATTTACTAATACTAAATACTTACATTCATCGTGGTAGGTCTTGAAAGAGGTGTGCAGATTTGTGATAGCACTGCGCAGGTCACCGAACTTGGAGCATGCGACGCGGTTAACTTCCTCCAGAAGCTGGTAATGCTCCTGGGGACAAAGGCAATTCGTTAAAGCCAGGATACTTTTGCGCTCAATCTTTTTATTTAGTACTAATCGATCCTTCAGAATTGAATCGCTTTTAAGCACGCGAACTTAATATGGCATTTTTTCTAATCCGTTGTGTGATACACGTAGCTATAGCCATACACAAGGTCCAGCGAAAATATGATGTACTAGCTGCGCCCCGCGTGGTGCTAGATTTTTTGGATAATATACAATATATCTTTATGAATTGTAGCCTATGCGTTATTCTGATATGTAAGCTATATTATTGTGAAGTTTAATCAAACTCCATTTAGTAGTTTTTGCGTGAAAAAGCAACAAACACATGTACTGACATATATCCTAACAAAATTTCACGTTTATAATATTAGTAGGATATTAGCCAGATTTTAGACCGGTCGTGTTGGGCTATAGCCCAGGCCATCCACCAAATAGGATCCCCTTTACCCTATCCAAACTCAATGTTAAATGTTTGTAAACAAACTATGACACCCAAAACTAAAACTGACTTGCTTGGCGTAGAATTCCAGATATAATTTTATTGACAGCTATATTTATTGAAGGAAGGATCTCAAATGAACAAGAAATGTAAATAGCGTTTAAGAATACGCGGCAATAGAGTGAATTTTGGATGAAGTATGAGCGGTTTCTATAAAAACATTGTACAATTATTTGTTATTGAAGATTTCGTTTTAGTAGTTACTTTCCTATTATCATGTTTTTTAAGCCTTCCATACACAAAATATTTTGGATTATATAACCGAGGATGTATAGTACCAACCTGTCCTGCCGACATTTCTCCTTGCAAGTAATCATTGGTCCCGTTAAACAGTTGTGTTGCCAGACGACTGATAACAGGGTCATGAGGATCTAGCAACTCATAACTGGAACAGCTCGGGGAAATCTGCATATCTGTAAAAATCGGTCTCTATGTTTGTGCCACAGCTAGGCCCAGCAGGAATGCCTTTACTACTCCTACATTCCTATTAAGGGCCCTTGTGACACTCAATTTTTTTATTGGTAACATGTAAAACAGTAAAGCGTTTGACGACCATGACACATTACTCCATGATTTACACAATGAAGCTTCATTCTACTTTAACACAGAGGAATTAAAGAATAATAAAACTGCATTGTGTTCCCTGGAAGAGTCCTCGGTACAAAATGAACAGAAACTCCACTGGCCTATAGGTACTACGGAGAAAATGGCGGGGGAAAATTTATTTTCACAATTTTCAGGATATTTTTTGCAGAAGTTTGTTGTTTTATTTAACCACAATGGGTGTAATTATACACAGCAGTATACTAACTAGCAAGATAAAATAATTTTGATTCTAACCTTTTTCAGACATTGGGCTCCTCTCACAAATCTGGAAAGAAATAAAGTTTTTTGTTGCAGTAAGTCAAGTACAAATAACAATATTTTTGTTTTTGTATGGCTGTATTATTAAATTTGTTGTTTTGATTTATAACAGCTTAGTGTCATCATTTTACCGAAAGATTAGTTGTGTATTCATAGAAATTGACTTCAAACGTAACAGGCAACAAAGAACGTCACTGTACTTACCTCCTATTTTTACAGAGAAAAGTATAGTATAAGCCACTTATTAGATAGATAGATAAAATATTTATTTGGTACTTAAAGTACTAAGTACGTACTTACTCCTTATTAAACATTACTACAATACAAATCAATAGATAATAATCAAAACCAAACAAATTGGAGAGAGGTTAGGTTTTGAGCATTCTACATAATAATAATTAACAAGATATCATATATCTTGTTAATTATTATAATTATTGATAGCCATTGCTCACTGCTAGGCAAAGGCTCCCCTTTTCTTCTAATAATAAAAATAAAATACTAAAATAAACCGCATTGGTTTTATCTGAGATATCCTTCCATCTTGTTTAAAACTCACGAGTTAGTCGTTGGCTTATGAAAAGAAGTATTAATACACGTATTTTTTTATCTTTTGTCAATTAAACAAAAAATTATGACGATATAGCCCGTTATAGTTCGTAAGTGACGTCCGCCGCGCGCCGCGCAGCGCCGTGCTGTTGGCGTGACGTCACGTCACTCTCAAACTACGACGCCGACGTGCTTTATTTTTGGATGATTTGTTTGATTAACAAACGAAAAAATTGTGTTCAATATCTTTTGATAATCTAACTGACGGACTAATTTGAATTTTTTAGTACACTATTTGAGCCTTATCCAAGAATCCAAGATATTTTATACAAAGACGCATTTATGAATGAAACCTAACAAAAACTGTAAATAATAACAGGTAACAACAAGGTAACAACAATAACAGGAAACAGCTCAATTATCACTATAAAGTGAATCGTCAAAAACGCATAATCTCACATGTTAAGTTTAAATTTGAAAACGAACGAAATTTCAATTAAATGATGGATCATCAACCTATAATGGTCAGGTCAACTACTGATGCCGGTGTAGAGTTGGTATCGCATATTTTTGATGCTTGGGAGAAGTCGCAAGATGCTTTAGGCGTTTTTTGCGACTTGTCAAAAGCATTCGATTGCGTTCATCACGAAACATTAATCAGGAAACTACATCATTATGGAATTAGGGACAGCTCTTTGGATCTTCTTACATCTTACTTGAGTGATAGGATACAAAGAGTTGACATTAATGGGAAACGATCTAAAGGGTCTGTTGTTACAATGGGTGTACCGCAGGGCTCTATCTTGGGTCCTTTCCTATTTTTAGTTTATATTAATGACCTGCCTCATCTTGTAAAGAATGATCATGAGATTGTATTGTTTGCTGATGATACTTCATTAATTTTTAAAATGAAACGACAAAATACAAATTTCGACGATGTAAATACTGCAATCTCAAAGGTAGTCCATTGGTTTAGTATTAATAATCTTTTGCTTAATGAAACCAAAACAAAATGTATAAGATTTATTCTACCTAACGTAAAACAAGTTAAGGCTGATATAAACGTAAAAGGAGAAACGTTAGAAATTGTAGACAATACCGTATTTTTAGGAATAACCTTAGATAGTAAACTTCAATGGGGCCCACACATAGATAAGCTATCGAGGAGACTTAGTTCTGCAGCATATGCAGTTAAAAAAATCCGTCATCTTACAGACGTTGATACTTCTAGACTAGTCTATTTCAGCTACTTCCACAGTATTATGTCTTATGGCATACTACTGTGGGGGAACGCTGCAGATATAAACACAGTATTTGTGTTGCAGAAGAGGGCTGTTCGTGCGATCTATAATATGGGTCTCAGAGAATCCCTACGTGAAATATTCAAAGAAATAAACATAATGACAGTACCGTGTCAATATATTTATGAAAACTTGTTGTACACTCATAAAAATATCAATCGGTTCACTAAAAAAAGTGATATACATAATGTAAATACTAGAAATAAGAATAAACTCGCTGTGCCCACAACTAGGCTACACAAGATAAATGTATCTTTTAAAGGGCAATGTATACGCTTCTACAACAAAACTCCAAGTGAGTTGCAAAAATTATCAATAAATAAATTTAAAAAAATTGTGAAACATATTCTTTGTAAAAAAGCTTATTACAAAATATCAGATTACTTAGAAGATAATAAAGCTTGGAACGAGTTTTGCTCCAACTCAAAATCTACCAACTTACAAATAAGCAAATCAAATGTACTAGACACATAAGTTATGAACATACTAGTGGTTTCTTCTCACTTCTTCCACTGGTGGACAAAAAATTGAAGTGAACTATAAAATAATTTAATAGTATAAAATATGACCTGTCTAAGTGCTTATTTGTAAGCTTAAAGAAATAAAAACTTTTCATTTTCATTTTCATTTTCATTTTCATTAATACTGTCCACTGATTGGACGAAGGCCCCCCCTAATGAGCGCCATAGCGCCCTGTCATCAGCTTCCCGCATCAAACATCTGCTTGCTGTCTTTCGCAGGTCGTCATCCCACCTGACCGGAAGGCGTCCTACACTACGAGTCGCGGTCTCCACTCAAGAGCACGTTTAACCGAGCGGTTGTCGGTTGTTCCCGATATTTTGGCCGACTTACTACTACTTCAGCTTGCTAATTTTTAAAGCTATGTCGATGACTATGGTTTTCTGTGTGCGATTGATTTTGTTACTAATCCTAGCCTTCAGAGAGACCCCGATCATAACTGTTTCCATGGCTCCCTGAGCGACTTTGAACTGGTGTACCAACCCTATCGTGAGTATCCACGCGGAGACATGACGGTGGACATGAAGTAGTAAGGTACAACGCACTGATTGAAAACTTTCGTTTTCAAGCATTGCGGTACCGATGACGAGAAGACTCGGCGTAGTTTTTGTACCCTTAGTAGTGCAATAAAGTTTAAATAAATAGAACATGCTACAGTAGAGCAAGTGCATAGAGTTGTTCACAAAATTAGACAATCCCTCGAGAAAAAATGAGTATTCATACACATCCAACAAGCATTTAACAAAGTCTGGCATAAGGGACTTCTATAAAGCTAAAAACCCTGCTACCTAACTCATTTTACATAACCCTGAAATCATACATGGAACAACTAAAGTTCCAAGTAAAATATGAAGAAGAATTTTCAAGGCTTTATCCAATTAAGGCGTCGGTACCACAAGGGTCAGTTCTTTACTCCATACATACGTCAGACCTGCCTGAGACAGCAGATGTAGTGACAGCGACCTATGCAGACTATACTGCATGTCTTGCAAGCGATACCGACCCCCGAACAGGCTTCTGCTAAATTGCAGGTACAGTTGAAGAAGATCAGCGAAGCTGCTAAAACCAAAAATAATTTTGAGCTTCTGTGCTTTGATTTGATGTTAGCAATGTTGTAATGACACCAGTGATGTAAGTACTTTCTTTTGTTTACAAAAGGGTCTCTAAACCCAAGAAATAATTAGGTTTTTGAAAGGAAGTATACTTGTAAGAGCTTTGCTATAAATGGCTTATAAAAGATAAGCCAATTATAGCAAAGCTCATACAAGTTGAATGAATATTAATTGAATGATAATAATAATATTCATATCAATTTAGTAGCTATTGCATACAATTACAACTAAGTTTTATTGCAAACAGTGTATAGTTTGAATAATTTTCATAGTTCAATAGCTGTTACCCGCAACTTTGAAGCATTCAAAGGCACTTTAATTACAATAATCTTTTCTATCAAGCATCTATGAAACACTTAGCTTATTACCTACTCATTTCTTCAGATAGGTAGACATTAGTATCAGACCCAAAGGTTTGGTTTCCTTATACTGAATCCATAAACATCTATATAATTATCTTATTATAATAAAAATAATCAAAAAAATTCTTCACATAGGGTCTAGCATAATATATTTGTGCTAATATCTATGTAAAACCTTGTGAGAGGCTGGAGTCTGCTCTTGGTTTTAGAACCTGTACCTAACTGCAAGTGAGAATGCCTATCTACCCCTTTTGATGTTCACCTTGAACGTCTGAGTATGGATGGATTCCAAAAATACCTACACAATAATTTAGATATTACACTTACCTTCTGAGCACTGGAATTCTATGAACAGCTCACGCAATCACAGTTCATCAAACACCGACGATGGATGGAGTGGCACAGGACAGGACTTGCCTAAACAGAGGGGAGACTAATACCTCAACAGTCCATAAGGTTCATGCATTTTGTTCACACATAGTGCGTTTGATTGATGTATTTACGCGATAATTTTATTATTTGTTACTTTTAACTTTCCAGCCGAATCACCCGGGCGAGTCCAGCGAAACCATACCAATCACAAAGTACTTTTCTACATAATACCAACCAATCATACCATACCATAACTAAAAGGGTGACCATCGCAAAAGTGGAGATACTACCATACACTGCGTGATATTCTTCCAAAACCAGCTAAGCATGACGTTTAACTGCCAAAAATATGCTTAACATACCTAATACCTATGCCTAAATACTATCTCCTTCATTGAAACAGATAAAATCGGACTACCGACTATTACGATTTCAAAGGACTTTTTTAGACTACAAAAATGATTCCTAATTTTCTATGTCTACTATTATTTTATTTACCTAATGCTTTATCATTGCCCTCGAAATATTCATGACATTCACGTTTAATTGTCGTGTAGGTAAGCTAAATCAATTTTGAAAACATCTTTTAATCATTATCTTTAGTTAGTATTTTTAAAGGAGACAGTATCTGTGTTCTTTTCTTCCCTCAAGTCAAGTGGCAATTTATTTATTTATCAAAGTTACACCAACAGTATAGGTACATATTGTGCCTAAATATGAAATGTTAGTCTATGACAAGTTCTAATATTATGTATATACAGATATTAGAACTTGTCATATACTAACATTTAATATAATACTTTTAAAAGGTGGATAATAGGTAATCTTATAACTATTAATATAGGTTTTTACTAATATTCAAATGGAAATATCCAAGCTGCTGGATATTTCCATTTGAATATTAGTAAAAACAATAGTGTTATCATAAAAAATGTATAAATCTTCAATTTTGTTATTCATTATATTGTATTGATTACATAGTCGCACAGTAGGTAGGCGCCTGTAGGCCTGTGTTACAGAATGGTGTATGGAGTATTTTAGATAAGGGACGTCTAGGGATTCTAGTGGGCACAGCTAGGCCAATGTTTTCAACAATAGAAATGCTGTCAATTTTATTATTTAAAATCTTTTCAAGAAACGAAAGCTCTAATACTCTTCGGCAGCAATAAAGCGATTCAATGTTAAAAAGTTTTAATCTAATGTGGTATGGTGATCTATGAGATAGTGGATAAATAAATGCTAGATGTCTAGTCACTTTGGGAATGAATGAATGCTATAAGTAGGATTCCATATTATAGCAATTACATACAGCTGATACATTGTCATGTTTGTTTAGAGAAAACATTCTCTTGCACGGAGCGTTTGACATTAAGAAAACTTTTGCAAAGGTATCCAAAATTTGTAGTAATCATACATAACACATAACTGCACACGCAAAAAGAGAATGAGGTAAAAAAAAGTCGATTGGAAACCGAAGGTGCATTCTTTAACATTATCTGTTCATAATACGTGTAAAAAGGTATTTTTAATTTTCGTCCTCCACTACCAGTGAAGGGGACACTGAAGGGGACCTAAAAAAATCAGCAGGTAGATATAATATGGTCACTATACAGAAGTTTAGTAGAAATAAGTGTTTCAGTTTGTAACCACATAATTTAAATAAATTATTAAAATAGGATTAAAAACATTATTTTCCTGTCAATAACACCGGTATTTGTAGTTTTGTAACGATATGCTACAAAAAAGTGTTTTTCATTCTGGCACTCACAGTCAATCTGAAAAACTGACACGATTTTCTGATGGAAAGTTCTAAGGGAAAAGTAGGTTTTTCACATAGTTTTTCATAATTTTTTATTGTAATTCCGTCCTATTCCATGACTATAAAATTTCTATGAACTATTAACTATTGATGAACGAAAGAAAATTAACTATTGAAGAACTATTCTATGAACACTGGCAGAAAATTAGCAATAACATATTGCCAAATAAAATAGGTAAGTCCGGTATTGCGTCAATCCAGCCAGACGCAGAGCCATCTAGAAAGAAGTTGAAGTCAAGTTATAATTTTCGTATATTTTGATCATTGATTAATTATAAAGTACATTTTGATATTGTCTCCAATTTGAAATTTGAATTAGGTATAAGGAAAATAATCGCAAACTTAGAACAGCCATGGGCATTGGGCAGGGATGGAAATCCCACTGACGAGTTGGATTTATCAAAATGGGGCAGGGGAATTTGGCTTGTGAAGGTACCAAAATATGTCGCCAGTAAATGATAACAAGCTCCTGGAGATATGGAAGTAGGGAAGCTAAATATATCTCGAGAGCCGAGTAAGCGGGCTCAGGTGCAGTTACCCCTCTCGGAATCAGTGCTTTCTCTAAAGGAACCCGGAGAACCGTCTATTCCTAAAGAACACACTCTTGATTGCTCCTTTATGACAAAGCAATGTCTGGCAGTGTTTTCTAATAATGCTCGTAAGTTTCGATTGTTAATTTCATATTTCGTCCCTCAGGACAGCGTGTTGAGGCCTACCCTGTTACCTAGCCGATCTTTGCGGATTGGAAATTAAGAATGTCCATGTTATATCTTACGCTGACTATACTGCTATAGTTATTACTGGAACTTCTTAGGATGATGTATAAAAAGTGCTGAAAAAGGCCTATAAAAGTATCAATATAATTAAAATCAAACCTTACACATATTGTATTGAAAACTAACTATATAATTATTATATTGTACAATGTACAATAGCTCCCAACCTGATTCTAACTTCAATATTTTAAAAAATTTAACTAATTATTTGGGAGTAGTAATAGATTATTGTTTATCATGGCATACCCATCTGGAATTGCATATGAATAAAACCAGAAATATTAAATATATGTATATTTAAAAACTTACGACATGTAGCACCACCTAAACTTTTAAAACAAATTTATGTTTCACTTGCCCAATCAGTTTGAACATAATGAATTCCTATTTGGGGCGCCCCTACAAAGATGAAATCGCTTGATCTCGAACATACTCAACAATTTTTACTTAAATTAATGTTTTTCAAACCTTTTAGGTATACTACCCATATGGTCTACTCCAGTTCAGAAGTTCTGATAGTAAGAAAACACTATGTGCTATACTAAAACTATTTCTCTATGTGCTATAAGGAAACTCTGTGTTATATTAAAACTATTTACTATTGTACTGTATGCCTAAGTAGGATAGGTATGCACTTCTGTATGTATTGATTGTCTAGTAATAAACCTACCATAGTCTCACACAGTCGTTTCACTCAAGCCTCCTAACACCGAACCCTACATGGCGACCCTGCCATATAAGGCATCGAGCGGAGGAGAGATCGCGTTACGAAGATGTTTTAACTAAGTGACTTAATAATTGGAAGTTATTAAAAAGGTGTCGCTCGAATATCGAAAAGGATGAGGTTTTCATCACTCAAAATGCCTCCGGTGGAGTAAACAGCACGGATTACCATCTATCCAACATTAGCATGGTAATGTACATTATGTGCACGATTTTGGCGTTAGCTGGTATTTATGGACTGTACCTGCTCTACAAGAAATGTCACCACGATTGGATGCGGAGCGAAATAACTACTCAGTATTTGAGGCGGTCTTTTCGTCGCTCGGCGCCGAGAGCCTTAGAGGAGCCCTGCGTAGCATGCAGCTGTCGAGACAAGTAGCTGATCGCCGATCGATCAGTATGGTGTTACATAGTGATTTGAATAAAGTGTTTGTAAGTACCTAAAAGTGAATCAATCCAAATATGTGTTTCTATTTTTTTTTTACGTTCGTGGACTCAGAGTGAAACAATGAACTGTAAGGAGATAATATTTTGAAGGAACATTATAGAGAAGAGAACAGTTACTAGGAAGACTATCGTAATTACGTGAACTATGGTTTCGTTCGGTGAAAATTATGGTGGATAGTTTAATGATACTTTGAGGACTCATCTCATAGAGTTATCCTATGAGATATGGTAATGTACCTTATATTTTATTATAAAAATTAAAGTAATACAATGATAATTATAAATGGCAAGCGAAATAAAGACTATTTTTGATAGGCTTAAAAATTTAAAAGATAATTTAATAAAATTAAATTACAGTAACAGAACAGAAAAGGTTTTGAATAAGAAATTAAATGAAGCAGTAGAGTTAAGAAAGCAGTTTGATATATGTATTGTTATTTTAACAGAACAGATAGATAAAAAGGAAATCGTAGGAAGTGTGTTAGAGGATATTCAGTCATATTGCGATTCGTTTGAAAAACTATATAAAGATATAGAGGAATTTTGTGCCAAAAATTATTCACAAGGAAGTGAGGATAGTAACCAAAACACCAATATGGAGTCGTTTGATTTTAGAACAGCGACTTCGCTGTTGCCGATGATGACAGGTAATGAGAACGTCACCAAAAGTCTCATCGATGCTATTGAGTTGTACAATTCTGCGTTGAAACCAGAAGGTAAGTCTATACTCATAAATTTTGTGTTGAGAACAAGGTTGAATGAAAGTGCTAAGTTGAGGTTGTCTAAATCTTATAAAACATGCGAGGAATTAATGAATGATATGCGTTTACATTTACTGACTCAAAAGTCAAGTACCGCAATTCATAACGAAATAATGCAAATTCGACAGAAAAACATGACCATGGAACAGTATGGAGCCAAGTTAGAGAAATTGTTTGTAGATTTGACAATTTCGCAGTCAACTGACCAGGAAGCGTACAAAATACTACGTCCTATCAATGAGAAGATAGCGATAAAAAGTTTCACTAATGGTTTACGGGATAAACAGCTGAGCACGATTTTATTAGCTAGGAATTACTCCACCCTCAAGGACACAATTCGAGCAGCGAAGGATGAGGAGCTTTCGTGTAGCCGCCAGAGTACTGAATCATCAATGTACTTTGGACAGCGTGGACGAGCTAATAACCACAGATATTCAGGTAATAGGGGTAGATATAATAACTACCGAGGTAATTATTCACAGCGAGGAGGATACGGAAGTATGCAGACGCAACCGCAAGGACAAAACCGTGGAGGTCAGAATCGAGGTTCGGGTAACCAACAGCCCAGGGGTTATAGGCCAAATAGGTCTCGAGGTTATTACAGAGGTAACTGGTCGACAAATAATAACAATATGCATTACATGCACAATAACTATCAAAATAGTAACACGGAACAGAGTCAGGCGAACCAAAAGTCAGTGAACACCAATCACAATTCGGAAAACTCAAAAGATGAACTCATGCAGTTTTTTCGATAATAACTTTATATTTGCATGTGATAACAGTAGCTCAGTAGATTTTTTTATTCAAAATTCAAGACAAAGTTTTCTAGTATATTCCGGAGCATCTTTATCTGCAGTGAAATATGAAACAGCGCAGCTGTGGAACATTCCGATCCACTCAGAATGCATTCCCATAAAAGGCATAGGGGGTAAAGTACAAACAATTGGATATGTTTATGTTACACTCAACATAAATGGTAAGGAATTTTGTCACAAGTTTTATGCTATCAAAAACTTACCTTGTATGCAACATGGAATTTTAGGTAGAGATTTTATGAAAAGATATAAAGCAATTTTGGATTTTGAAAATAATACGATTTCAATTAGTAATGATAATGATTGCATAACTTTATCCATGAATAAAAGTTCGTCATGCAATGATATTTATTTGACAATTCCACCAAGGTGCGAAAAATTATTTGTTATAGACAGTAGAAATAATGAAGAATGTGTAGTATTACCATGCGAAGTGAGTAAGGGAGTTTTCATTGCAGGAAGTATTTGCAAACCGAAAAATGGGAAAATTGTCATGCAAGTAATGAATACAAGAGAGTCAGAAGTAAATCTTTCTTATTTTAGACCGGAAATTCATAGCTTAAATGATTATGCGATATGTAATTTTGAAAAATGTGCAAGTGTGGATGGAGAAAGAGTGCGTACGATGTTTGCTCACTTAGATTTGAAACATTTAAACAACGAAGAACGAACATCTATAGAGAGTATATGTGCGAAGTTTTCAGAGGTTTTTCACTTACCAAATGATAAACTTACTACCACCAATTTATACGACCAAACGATACAATTAAAACCAAATGTAGACCCATCATACGTAAAACAATATAGGTTACCTTATTCACAACGAAACGAGGTAGAAAATCAAGTTAAGAAAATGCTTTCCAATGGCATTATTGAACCAGCTAAAAGCGAGTAGTCTAGCCCAGTACTACTGGTACCTAAAAAGGCAAACAATGAGATAAAGCAATGGAGATTGGTTATCGATTTTCGAAAATTAAATGACAGAATTTTAGATGATAAATTCCCTCTTCCGAACATAACAGATATTCTAGATTCATTGTCAGGCGCTATGTATTTTTCACAGTTAGATTTATCACAAGCTTATTTTCAAAGTAATTTGAGTCCAGAAAGTAAAAAATACACAGCTTTTACAACAAATTCGGGACAATACCAAATGACACGTCTCCCGATGGGGTTGAAGGTCAGCCCAAGTGCTTTTTCTAGATTAATGACAGTAGCCATGTCAGGCCTAACATATGAAAAACTATTTATTTATTTAGATAACATAATTTGTTTTGGCAGAAATTTAGATTCTCATAATAAAAATTTAATTGATATTTTGACTAGATTGAGGAAAGTTAACTTAAAATTAAACCCGGACAAATGTGATTTTCTAAGAAAGGAAATGCAATTTTTAGGTCACGTTATAACAACAGAAGGCATTAAGCCGGATCCAGAAAAAATTGAGGTTGTAAAGAATTACCCAGTTCCAAAAAATGCGGATGAAACAAGAAGATTTGTGGCATTTACTAATTTTTACAGAAAATTTATACCTAAATTTGCAGAATTATCTTTACCATTAAATAAATTAGGTCGGAAAAATATCAAGTTTGAATGGAAACAAGAATGCCAAGAATCTTTTTCTTCATTGAAAAATGCATTAATTTCACCACCAATATTAGAATACCCAAATTTTGAGCAGTCTAATACATTTATTTTACAAACAGATGCATCGGGTTATGCGATAGGTTCTGTATTATCAAATAGTAACAACATGCCAGTAGCCTATGCCAGTCTGACGCTTAATAAAGCTGAAATTCGATATCCGACAATAGAAAAAGAGCTGTTAGCAATAGTATGGTCCGTGAAATACTTTAGACCTTATCTTTATGGACGAAAATTCATTATTAGAACAGACCATAAACCGTTAGTTTATCTATTTAATATGACAAATCCTTCTAGCCGTTTAACAAAATTTAGACTTTTATTAGAAGAGTACGATTATATTATAGAGTATGTGAAAGGAGCGGATAATGTGGCCGATGCGTTATCACGTATTAAGATATCAAGTGACGAGTTGAAAGAGATGTATGAACATAGTATAGGTGCGTTGACAAGAGCGCAGCGCAAACGAATGAACGAAGAGTCAGGGAGTAATAAAAATGACTATAGTAAATCAAAGGTTGATAGAGTTACCACTAACGACAGGCCTGATCACCCTAAAGTTGTGGGAGCACTTAAAAAACCGAGCAATTCTACGGAATTAAAATTTTTAAATGACAAAGAATGGAATACATTACTAAAAAATAATGTACAGGAAAAGTCGTTTATTTGCCTATTGTGAGAAAAAGTTAGTAATTTACGTAAATCCTTCATTTCGATCATATTGTGCACGAGATGCCTTTGTGAGAAAGTTGGAAAGTATGTGTGGAAAATTAAATATAGATTGTTTGTATATTATTAAAAATAATAACAACAAAAATATAATAAAAGAGTTAACTCAAATAATAAATGAATCATTAGACTGGACCGGTCCGAGATTATGTGTTTTAAATGATGTTATAAGAATATATGATGAAGACACAAAACGTGTAATTTTGAATGATTTTCATATTTTACCAACGAGTGGACATTGTGGCGGAATTAGGCGTATGGTAAATAATATTAAACGACGTTTTTATTGGCCAAGTTTAGAAAAAGACGTAAATGAATTTGTAGGTCGTTGTGCCAAGTGTTTACATCAAAAACACTTTAAACCAATCAAAGAGCCGATGATAATAACTGATACAGGAGTGTCATCTTTCGATAGGATATACTTAGATATAGTTGGGCCCTTAGTTAAGGATAGTGATAATTATTCGTATATACTCACATTACAGTGTGACCTTAGTAAGTATGTTGCGGCTTATCCTCTTAGAAATAAGGATACTATTTTAGTAACTAGTGCTTTAGTAAATAACTTTATATTACGGTATGGTATTCCAAAACAAATAATATCAGACAGAGGTACGGAGTTTGTTTCGAAAGTTATGAAAGAAGTGTGTGAAATTCTACGAATAAAGCAGACAACATCTACAGCTTATCATCATCAGTCTATTGGTAGTCTGGAGAATAGTCATAAAAATTTAATGCAATATCTTCGTATTCAAACGGAAAATGAACCGCAAAATTGGAGTGTGTGGTTGCCTTATTGGTGTTTTAGTTATAATACAACAGTACATTCAGTAACAAAATACACACCTTTTGAACTCATTTTTGGTAAACTTTGTAATATACCTAGTAATTTAACTTCTATTGTAGATCCATTATATAATGAATATGATTATCCAAAACAACTTAAATATTGCTTACAAAAATCGCAACATGACGCAAGACAAAATTTAATCGAAAGCAAACATGTAAGAAAAGTCAGGTATGATTGTTATACTAATCCAATTACATATAAGGTAGGAGACATGATCCTACTGAGAAACGAACAAAGTGTAAACAAATTTGATTCTCTCTATGTAGGACCTTTTCGGGTAATAGAAGATTGTGAACCTAATATAAAAATTGATTATAAAGGCAAAGAAATGTTAGTACATAAGAATAGAACAAAGCCATACATAAAAACTAGTTAAGTATAATGTGTTAAATTTATATAAGATAGAAGTAACCATTTTAGTAGGTTATCTGAATTATGTAATAAGGTTAAGCATAAAAATAATTATAGTGCATAATTTTTTTATTTTTTTTTCCGATGGGCGTGTACTGTATGCCTAAGTAGGATAGGTATGCACTTCTGTACGTATTGATTGTCTAGTAATAAACCTACCATAGTCTCACACAGTCGTTTCACTCAAGCCTCCTAACACCGAACCCTACACTATATTAAAACTATATAAAACCACAGTTCGATCCCACCAAACTAACACAACATATGTATGTAGATATATGATTTTTACTGAATCACCCTCATTTTATATAACAAAAATAATAAATTTAGTATACATTAAATAATGCTGGTCTATTAACTAATAGGAGAAAGACATGTTGAAGTTTGTGTCATAACTCCTTTTATGCTTTTATGTATGTTTATATCAGCAAACAACCAAGTTATATAATGGTGTATTTTTGTTTACAGCTACTACTAGAGAATCATTTGTACCTGAACCAGAAAAACTGTCAATGGAAGGAAGTATTGTACAAAAATTAGAATGTAGGCCATATGCTCATGACACATACTACAAGATGAAGTCTGAATCAATCAGAAAACCACAGCGAAAAGTACAGCAGTTGGATAAAGTTGTGGTGAACTTCAAACCAGTATCAAATCATACACACAAAATCTTATACAAAGAAAAAAAGAAGGCAGAGGGCAGGAGATTTCGTTGTGATAAAGAATACATGCTTAAAGTTCTTTATGCTGCATTTAAAAAACGTCTGTATTACAAAATAAAAGATCTCCAAAACATAACCAAGCAGCCTTTTATATATCTTAAAAAGATTTTGAAAGAGTATTGCAACTACAACCCCAAGAATCCACATAAAACATGTGGGAACTGAAACCAGAGTACATACAGAATCATACTCATGCTAATGCCAAGGAGGACAAGGGTAGCTCAGACTAGAAATAGATTATAGCAGCAAAATATCAGCTGTTAGTTTTAAGTCTCACAGTTAACTTTGATGACAAGTCGTTAATAAAACTCCTCCACATTTTCATTCATTTTTCTTAAGAGCGTTTATTCCTGCGCGCAAATCGATTCAAATCAGTCCGCCGCGAGGCTTTCTAGAGTGTGGTCACGTCGCTCGGCGCGCGCTCTGACTGACCTGAGTTGACCTTTGTTTTGCGTATAGGGCGAGCGGACATTATAGTGCATTTATAAGATTTTGGTACTTTGGTAAATAAAATATTTAATGTTTTTTTTTTATGGCAAACATATTTTTAGAATGTAATTATATTGTAACAATTCATATTTCAGACATAATGAAAAATAAAAATAAGCCATTTATAGGCAAAAAACGAAAGCGTAAAAATGCAGCAAACATGGAAATTGCAGGAGCAAAAGTTGGTACCTTCACATTATTATGTTATACTTACTAGCTTCAACCTACGGCTTACAACGTTAGATACACACCTTCCTAACATTTTACATGTAATAAACTGATAATATGTATATTTTAAATTATATATTATATTTTTTTATATTCTTTTTTATTTATATTTTTATACTCAGGTTCAGGTTCAGGTGTAGGTACTCCATTTTCCGCATTTGGACTCCAGTTGGTCCTTGTATGCGTAGTAGTTTGCTAGCATAGCCAGCCTAGCTCCGTCCAGAAGCGCAGAATCTTCCTGGGGTCTTCACAGGCTTCGCGGAGCGACCTCGGCAAGTTGAGAATTTCTATACGTTGTGCTAATACTCCCTCGCATTCCAGGATTACGAGGGCAGCTGTTTCGTCGTTGCTGAGGCATCCTCTACAGAGAGGGCTGTCCGTCGCTCCGATGGTGAATGAGTGTTTGTTTAGTGGACAGTGTCCTGTTAGTGTTCCCACAAGGACACGTAGGTCCAATCTATTCAGATTTAGTAAGCGTTTTGTTAGCTTCGGTGATGTTGATGGAAGTGCCGTCCTTGCTTGTCTGCAATTGATTTGGCTAGTCCATCGTTCGTTATGTGTATCTCTAGTTCTGAGCTTGGTCCATGTCTTGGGCAGAGAAAATGGCAGGGGTAGGAATGGCGGTATTTTTATACTATAATATAAGCTAAATTACCACTCACTCACTAACTGACATAATTGTTCTCCTTGATGGTGGTTTTATGGGGGTTGTTAGAGGGAGACAAGTGATTTTGAATGCATAGAAAATTTTGCCCCCCCCCCTGCACCTCAGAACCCCTCAATGGGGGGGCTCCTACGCAGAAACATATTTCTTAAATTTTTTATAGGGGTTGTATAGAGGAGGACAAGTGATTTAGAATGCATAGAAAATTTTGCCCCCCTACCCCCAAGAACAAGTGTGGGGGCTCCTACACAGAGCCATATTGCTTAATTTTTGTATAAGGGTTGTATAGAAAGGAACAAGTAATTTTGAATGCATGAAAAATTAGGCCCCCCCTGCCCCCCCAGAACCCCCTTTTGAGTGTGCTACCAGATGCCGTCGCGATAGAGGGGTACTGATTGCGGGGTCGTATAGGAGGAATCTATTAGTTTTGGAAGAAAAAAAAATTTGACCCCCCTTTGAACCTCTTTTTCGACCCCCCTTTTTCATCTCCAAAACGGATACCTACACTTGGAAGATTTTTTTTTCACAGTCATGTAGAAGAGGACCCCCTTTTTTTTAGGAAAATCCAAAAATTTACCTATTTTGGACCTTTTTTTTCGGTCGCTATACGGTGTGCCGCTATAGTGTGATGGCACACCCACTAATATTTAATTTATAACTGTTTTCGATCAACGAAAAAAATGTCCATTTTCAAATTCAAGATGGCTGACGTCTCTATATAGCAGTTTATACTCGCATTGAGACGGGCTGCCGGGCCGCCCCCGACGACTCCCCAAGACCCCCTCACCTACATAAGCTCCGGGGTAGCTTTGCGGCGAGCGAAGCGAGCCGTGGGTACTATGTGGGCTGTACTGGCATGTTTATGTGGTGGGTGGTATGTGGGCTGTACTGTGTGGCTGACTATGTGGGTGGTACTATGTGGGCTTCTAAACATATGTGCCAAATTTCATAAATAATGTATTTATGTACATTATGTATCCATTTCTCTGAATCTATAAGGTAGATTTTTAATATTCTGAGCTGGCTCCGACTTTAGAAAGAATCCATAATTTTTTTGCTTCTGAGTGTTTCTACGCCTTGAATTCTGTTTAATATTTTAAATTACTTATTAAATTTCCTACTAAGTATTTCATTAACATTATTTTATTTTATTTATTTACTGCATAATATGGATATATGTATAGATGGCACTATTTCTGGCTCGCCAATGTCCGTCTCATGGTAGCTTAAGATGCTTTGTTTATGGGTTACGCAGCAGTACCTATAGTAAACATTTAGAAATAAAAGAGATATATATTTATAGTTGCCACAAGTCTGCCAGTGTTCATGTCACTCAAAAACATCAGTAGAGACAAAACATAGAATTAAATTACTGGCAGTTTTTTCTTAGTTTCTTGTTTGTAGTTTTGTAGTACATTTTGTAGATTCACGGTTAATGTTTTTCTTTATTGTAAATATGATTTCTATATTTTATACTATACATGTAAGTTACCTTCCCTTATAAAGCTTGCGATGCTATCATGATACGGACACTGGCAAAGTTGCGTCAATCCAGACGCAGAGCCATCTAGGAAGAAGTTGAAGTTGAAATGACTGGTAAAAAAGTGTCCAACCAATTACAGGTACCAGCAGGTAATAAAGAATCATCATCATCAATAAAAAACTTTGAATACCTAGTACCATTTTGATTTGTATCTGGAAAATAACACAAAGTTATATGTAGTATGCATGCACTCACAAAGGGTTAATAAGCAGAAGCTGTTCAAATTTGGAAATAATATGTTAGTATTCACAGTTTAATCTTCAGCGCGTTCCGCATCCACGTCTCGTGCAATGCGCAAGAGTCGACACCATACTTACATCTATAATTAATTCTTGAAACAACGATAGTACCATGAAGTAAAACACCTCACCTCACCTCGACAGCCTGTATAAGCGCCTTATTGGCTCATATTGGTACCTATCTCATGGGATGATATGTGAGGTTATGCCCATAACCCCCCACGCTGTATACATGCGGTATTGCAGTTCGGTGGTAGAATTATTGTTCTGCAGGAGGTCCGCCCCAGGTATATTTTCCTGAGTCTTACGTCACCTGCGGGAAGAGTTGGGCTGATGCAAATGAACACATGACGACGGCTAACGGTAAAACGCAGTTTAAAATAAAGCCAATCGATAGTTTGATCGCACAGGCTTTGAGTGTGGAGTTCTCGCATCACAGGCCGTAGATAAGAATGTTCAGACGCTAACTCAGCGAATAAACGTGAGAAAGACGTGTGGGCGTTAGATATTAAACAATATAGTTCGAGATTATCCTCGGGATTATCTCGAATTTCCCCCGTTGTACAAAATAGTTGCTTAACTCTATCTTTAAAAGCTAACAATAAAAGACAAAAAGTTAATAGAACGCAAAACGTTTAATTTCCTACACTAATACTTTTATAATCTAGGGCACTATGATTAATTCTACTATCACTATTAATTTCACTTCCACTTTTCTGCAATAAGTAATTCAGAAACTGAATGTCGGCAAGATCGATTCCATTGAGATTAACGGGTTTCTTCTGGATATCCGATGAACTGGACAATATTTTAGGTAAGTGGACTACAGGAATCTTTGCAAAGATTATGTTTTTCTCATGAGTCAGATGTCTCTTTAGATTCAAATTCTTTATCTTAATATGACAATCATCGTCTAATGTAAGGAGATACGTTCCACAGATGTTTTCCTGATTTATCTCGTTCTCGCAATACTTGGTGTGAAGTAACTTGGAAGTGACGTATCAGTTTTGGTGTAAATTATCCAACGATTAGGCTGTATGAGAAAAACCTCAATTTCATTGATGGTTACAGGAACCTGGTGACAGCTCGAGATGTTGGTAGAAAATGTCATGAGCTCTGTGATACATGCGTCTTCAGCTAGTGGCGGTTCATCGCTCTCAAAGCACAGGAAACTAGCTTCTTCGATTTCTCGGCATGACTGGGAGAGCGGCTTCGTTAGGCGTGAGCTTCCTGTAACCGCTTTCATATGCATTCCTTTCATCAATGATTATGCGAAGGTAATTGAGTTATTGGTTAATCTTAATCATTCAATTAGTCTTAGAATTTATTGTTGCTATGTACCTCATGGAGGAGCTCACCGTGATGCATTAGTACAACTTTTTGATGTTGTTTCGCAGTGTTCTATCGAACATTCTAATGATTCTTTTTTGGTATTAGGAGACTTTAATATAAGCAACAGTCAATGGAATTTTTCTGACAACAATGTTTTTCTGACAACAGTCATGACCATCTTGCCTCTGAACTGGAAAAGTTTTTGTCGTTCTCAAGCTTTGTACAATTTAATTACATTTTAAATGCTAACGACAAGCTTCTCGACCTGGTCATTGGCAATCGTCAATGTAATTTGGTCAGATGTAAATCACCGTTACTACCCTCACCCTCACCTTCCTACTCTAGAAATAGACCCTCACCATCCTACTCCAGAAATAGAGTCTCTAGCACTTGACTATAGGACTATTCGTCCAGCTCCACGAACCATACGCTTTTTCCACGCAGCTGATCATGAAATCATACACAAGGCTCTATCAGATATTGATTGGCAGTGTTGTCTTGATAATAATGATGTAGAGATTGCAACTAATAGTTTTTATTGTGTTGTCAATAATGTTATTGATAAATATGTGCCAAAAAGAGTACTTAAATCTAATAATCGATATCCAGTTTGGTTTTCAAAGCCACTGGTTAAAATAATAAAAGAAAAACTTAAATATCATACTAAATGGAAAAAATATAATAACATTATGGATTATGAAACTTTTAAATTGTTATGGAAAAAGCAAAAAATAGTGGAAAGTCAATGCTACACTAATTTTATCACTCATTCTGAATCTATGATTAATAGAGATAGTAAACATTTTTGGTCCTTTGTAAAATCTAAAAAAAAAGCCGATGATCTCCCGGATACTATGAGCTATAACAACACATCTACCTCTAATGCAAATGAAATGTGTGATATGTTCAACTCTCATTTTCAATCGGTTTTTGAGACACCTAACACTCCTTCTATTATAAGTACAAATCGTGAGAATTCAGCGACAGTATTAAGTAGGTAATAATAAACTATCGTTTCCCATCATTCGGAAATATTTAAAAGACTTAAATATAAATAAGGGCCTGATAATTTGCCACCTTCTTTTCTGAAACAACATCATAGAGTTCTTGATGAACCTATATTTTTATTGTTTAATCTTTCGTTACACACGGCTCATATTCCTAAATTATGCAAGCAATCATTTTGTTGTGCCGAATTTTAAGTCAGGTAATAGGCATGATGTTGTTAATTACAGGCCAATTTCGAAGCTGTGTACTATTGCTAAGTTGTTTGAGAAAATAGTTTATGACACCCCTGTGATTCGGCCACTCATAATTCGCGAACAACATGGATTTATTAGCAAGCGTTCCACTGAAAGTAATCTGTGTGAATTGACCCACCAGATATCTGAAGCTATGGAACATGGTTTTCAGATGGATATAGTTTATACTGACTACTCAAAAGCCTTTGATAAAGTGATTCATTCATTGCTTATCCAGAAACTTGGTGATATTGGAATTCACGGTGATCTTTTAAGATGGCTTGAGGCTTACCTGCAGGCTCGAAGCCAAGCTGTTACAATAAAAGGCTATTGTTCATCTTTTGTTCCCATATTTTCAGGCGTTCCCCAAGGTTCCCATCTTGGAGCTCTCCTATTTTTAATCTTTATTAATGATGCTATTTTAAGTTTTCGTAACTCAAGTTCATTAATTTATGCTGATGATACAAAACTATTTATAAAAGTTTCATCTATATCCGATTGTCAACTTCTCCAAGAAGATCTTAATAGACTCTACTATACTGTCAGTTGAATTGTATTTTCCTTAATGCTAAAAAATGCAATGTTATATCATTCACAAGGAAACCTAAACCTATAATTTTTAAGTATAATTTTAACAATATTGAAATTTCTAGGGCTCTCTCGGTGGTTACAGATCTAGGCGTCTATTTAGATCACAAGTTGTCTTTTATAAATCATTTCGATATAATTACGCCCAAGGCTTATCGAATGCTTGGTTTTATTATGAGAATTGGTAGAGAATTCAAAAACCCTAACACTCTTATCCTACTGTACAATAGCTTCGTCAGGTCAATTCTTGAATATGGATCAACGGTTTGGAATCCCCAATATAAGATACATATAGAAGAAATACAACGAATTCAGAATAAATTTTTGAAACATTATTCATTCCGCTTTCCGACAGCCCCCACGGAGTCTATAGTAGATCTTGACATTCGTCGCACTATACGAGATCAGGTGTTCTTATATAAATTACTAAATATTCAAATTGACTCCCAGTTGTTACTTGAAATTTCTATAGTGTAATATTAAGTATAATATTTCAATCGCTGTGGCCGAGGCCAATAAATGTATTTTTTTTTAGTTGTGAGTCTGGTAATATGATTTGATACATTCAACATAAATTACTACTATCGTCTGGTATCAGCGGGACTTTTTTCTAATGCAACGAGACTTATTTTATGTGACTTACACACAGCTTAATGAATTACGCTTGTTTGGCCTATATATTTAGTTCATTACAGCCAAACTTTTTTTAAATTAACGATCGGCTGTCAGTCTTTTGAGTATTTTCTGCTTCTACATGTTCCTCCTGGAAATTCTGAAATAACATGTTCTAAGGATTGCTTTATTTCAGTAAATGATGATACAATTTACAAAGCAGGATGGAATCAGCCAGTCATAAACCCGGGAAGAATAGAGAATGAACTCTTATAAAAATAAGCGCCGGATGGAATTCTACGTAAAAACAGAAATATCTTTTTTGTGTTACTTGTTACTTATAAAACTACTTCTACTTATAATTAACAAATAGTATAGGTATGTATAATAATAGTATAATACAAACTGGTCACCGCCTCAGTTTAACACTGCAATTAAAAGTGCCATTGAAGCGCTGGTTTTTAACGGTGCTATGATGCTACCTTAACACTAACATAGGTACGGGTAAGATTTCAGAAGGCTGTGTGACAACTCTAAAAATGTCGATCCTGAAACTAACACTTCAACGTCGGTAATTATTAAGAACAAAATTAAATAGATAGGTCATAAACATAAATATATGTACATACATAGGCTTACAGACTGCGACCGCCAAACCTTCGTCGTTTTATAAAATCTGATAGTCAGCGTATGCTCCTAACAAAGGTAGGAACGATAATAAATTATGAAGAATGGGTTATATATTATATGGGATTGATTGATTGAAAATATTTATTTGTATTGCCCACGGACTTCATCTAGGAAAAAGAAAACTTTTTGGACTCCAACCTCTAGAACTAATTATAGGCAGAACATATTTCTGAACAGAGCTTGCAATAATTATAATAAATATTTTAATTAAATTGATATTTTCAACTCAACCCTTGTCTCATTTCGTAGAAGCATTGCAGCCAATGCTGCCGCCAATAACTGACTTAGTTTAGTTTAAATTATGTTAAAACTCTATTGATCTTAGTGGAAACTTCACTGGTCTATGTAAATACTTATTGTAATTCTTTATAATATCTATGTACTGTCTGTCTTCCAAATAAACATTTTGTTCCTTACTATCTAAATTTACCTTCATAGAAATATCATCATTTTCTCCTAGAACGTTAAGCCTAATTCGAGATAAAGCGTCTGCATTTAAATGTAGTCTGCCTTCTTTATGTTGAATATCATAATCAAATTCCGATAATCTTAATTTCCATCTTGTTAATTTACTGTTTGGTTCTTTTAATGATTTAAGCCAGGTCAAGGGTCTATGGTCGGTAAAAATCATAAATTTTCGTCCATATAAATAAGGACGAAAATGTTTCACAGCCCATACTATTGCAAGTAGTTCCTTTTGGATGGTGCTGTACCTTGTTTCAGCGTCATTCAAAGTCCTACTCGCATAAGCTATTGGCTTATCATTTCCTTTTGGTCTTTGTGACAGGACAGCTCTTACTGCAAAGTTGGATGCATCCGTCGTAAGGACGAATGGTTTAGAAAAGTCGGGAAATTGTAAGAGCAGCACGTTTGTTAAAAGCTCTTTTAACAAACGTGTTTTCACACTTTTCAAATGCGTCGATGTATTCCCTTTTTGTGTAATCAATTTTATTCCTTTTTTTTTAAACAAAAAAGTGGCTGTGTCAATTTAGCAAAATCTATTACGAATTTACGATAATATCCTACTAGACCGAGAAAGCTTTTGATTTCTGTCGTTGTTTTTGGTAAGGAAAATTTCATGACTGCTTTAATTTTGTCGTCATTAGGTAAAAGGCCGTCTTTGGTGATGATGTGACCTAAATAAAGGACCTCCTTCCTAAGGAATTTACATTTGTCGAGGGTTACTTTCAAATTAGTTTCCCTGAGCCGTTCGAATATTTTTCGAAGCTTGTCTACATGTTCTTGGAGGCTAGATGAATATACTATGATATCATCGAGATATACTAAGCAGTGGATACCTTGAAGACCTCGTAATATATTATCCATAGCTCGTTGAAACGTCGCTGGGGCTGTTTTTAAGCCAAACGCAAGCCTTTTAAATTCGTAGTAGCCTGTTTGGGTTGAAAAGGCCGTCTTTGATCTATCCGCCTCATTGACTTCTATTTGATGATACCCACTAGCAAGGTCTAAGGTGCTAAAGTATTGGGCTTTACCTATCTTATCTAGAAGGTCCGTGATGTTGGGTAGCGGATACTTATCATCGACTGTGATCTCATTTAAACGACGATAATTGATCACCATTCTATATTTTCTTTCCCCGGATGCGTCAATTTTTTTTTGAACCAGATGAACTGGGGCACTCCGTGGAGTGTGAATCTACAATTACGTTATCTGCCAAAAGTTTATCTACCTGAATTTCATGATTAAGAATAGGTGGGTGTCGATAGGGTCGAATATAAATCGGGTCTTCGTTGGTTGTCCTGATGTTATGTTTCACTTGGTTTGTGAAGGACAAAGGTATTTTGTCGCTAAAAATATGTCGCGGTATTCGTTACACAATTTATAGATATTTTCGCGTTCTTCCTTATTCATGTGGTCTAACCGTAACTTTCCTAAATTCTCTTTTAAAATATCAGCAATCATGCATCTTTCGTAAAATTTATCTCGCATTCCTGATTTTCAAATACCGTGACTTTAAAAGGTTCCTTGAACTGAATTTTATAGGGGATTTCTGAAACATTTTGAATGATTGTTTCAGCAAAATAGTTCTCACATCTAACTAGAGCGCTTGGCATGCGAACGCCTTCCTGAAGCTGAAGGAACTCCAAGATAGCATCACCGGTTTTCAGGGTCGTGGGAATTTTAACCCTAGTCTCAGTTCGTGGCGGTACATCAATCTCATAAGGTGGATTATAGACTATTGGAATTGCCGCATTGTGTGTTACTAACATTTGATTGCACATATCGATGTTAGCTCCTAACTTTTTCAGGAGGTCAGATCCTATCAAGCCGTCATATCGTCCGTCAACATCATAAACTTAGAATTTATGAGGAAGCGTACTCCTAAAGGTCTTCAGTAGTGTATGTATATGATCTTATTGTGCATGCTTTGAGCATGGGTGCTTACCACTGTGAACGGTTCGTAGTATCTAAAGTCGTTGAAAAATTCATGAGCTTTAGCAGGGCTTATAAAAGACCTACTACTTCCGGTATCAATCAATAACTTTGCGCCTATTTCCGGGATGTCAATGTGAGGCAATTTCATTATACTGTTGCAATCGTTTAGGTTTATTACCTGACCGTATCCTTCGAGGGAGTTTCAGGTTTCTGTGTGTCCAAACTGATATTGTCCATATTTACTGTATCCGTGTTGACATATTCCGGATTGAATGAATTGTTTCCTTCGAGCGCAATGTAATTGCAATCACCTACAGGATACTTATGGAGTGCATACGCTCATAGTAAATGATCTCGCTTCATGCTTCTTAAACTCCAAAATACTTTTATATGCCGACGACATGAAAATATTTCGTAAAATCAAGAATATTAACGATGCCAACTTCTTCAAAGACGATTTAGTTAGATTTCAAAATTATTGCACTCTAAACAAGTTGGAATTAAATGTCACTAAATGCTACGTGAGTACATACACCCGTAAACCAACTAAAATATTATTTGACTACAAATTTCATAATATTTCACTAACTAGACTTGATTCTATTAAAGATTTGGGCGTAACTTTTGACAGTAAGTTGTTATTTGATCAACACGTGGACACCATAGTTAAAAAAGCTGCGCTCACTTGGCTTTGTTTTTAGAATGTCATCGGGATTTACAAGTTTAAAAACTTTTAAAATACTTTATTGTGCGTACGTACGTAGTCACCTAGAATACGCCTCCCAGGTGTGGAATCCAAGGTATGATGTGTACTCCGCGCGAATAGAGTCTATCCAAAAGAGGTTTCTACGGTACTTGCAATATCGAGCTCGTATTTATTTGCCAGATTATGAAACTAGATGCCGTAAATTTCACTTTCACCCCCTTCATACAGAAGAAGAGACATGGCAGATTTGACTTACTTAATTAACATAGCAAATGGCACTATCGAATGCCCGGAGTTTCTTGAGCAAATAGGGCTGCGCACTTGCTTGGTTGCACTGAGGAAACCGAACATTCTTTATGTTCCTATAGTTAATACCAATTATAGACAGAATACATTTGTCTATAGAGCTTCTTGCTCGTTTAATTCATTACTTAATAGAAATAGTGAGGTTGATTTATTCAATACCAGTACAAGTAACCTTATACGCTTACTTAGCGACCAATTTTTTAAAGTGTAAACTACATTATGTTATCTGTTTAAATTAGTTTTGTTTATAATTATTTTTCTATACTTATGTCTATTTATTATCTTTATAAAGTCGTCAACCTACTTAGTTTCATAACTTACATTTTTTAATTATCTATCAGCGGAAACTTTTAATTAGTTATCAGCAAACATACACTGGGTCTTTCCAGGCATGTTCTATATATGTATGTGCCTCATTTGTAAACCTAGCTGTAAGTTTCTCCAAAATTTTGTAATAAACGTGTTGTGTTATAAACGTGAGAAAGACGTGTGGGCGTTAGATATTAAACAAGGAATGTCCGATCTTATGTTACGCTGAATACAGACCTTGATGCCATAACTAAGTAGGCAGGTAATGATTGTCTTATAGTAGGTACAATATCTATTTACCACACAATACTTTGAAACGAACGCTTTGCTCTGAATCCGCCTTTTGAGTAAAGAATAATTGTACCTATCTACTAGCCAACATACATATAAAAAAACCATTTTAAATTTTGAGAGTTGGTTAACTTTATAATGACAACTTTAATCGTTTAATCAAAACCATATTCAAAAGTGAGGCGGTCACCATTTTGCATAGTATCAGAGTCGCAGCCTTTCTTTGGAATCGTCGTACAAATGTCTTCACAGTTCTGTTTAGTCTTAAAGTTGTTTTGGTTTTCACCACAACCACGGAAATAAAATGCAACACATATCTTTATTCCAGCTATGAAAGCATACCTGCAAATTACAATAAGTACAGTGTGGTCGTAAATAGTAGTTAGATACCTAAAAATATAGGTAGGTACCTACCTACCTATAAAAAAGCAAAAGTGTATTGCAAAAGTGTTCCATTTCATTACGTACCTACCTTGGTACGTAATGAAATGGAACACTTTTGCAATAAATAGTGCCTCTCGCTGCTTGAAATATATACCTGATCCAGTAGGCACTTTATGAGATATGTAGCTTTAACTGTTATCTTGCTTGACGTTAAGCTGGCAGATTTGAACTGCCAATTTTATATCTATTCCCCACGGTACTTATCTAGATGTGCTGCAAAGCTCAGATAATATTATATATCACTGGCTCTATGAGACGTGCTGTTGCGATTTCGAATATCTGTATTATCAAGTATTTTTTACATTTTCCTAATTAATAATATGGCGCTACCTGCCGCCCGGGGGGCCATGAAAAACTATTCCTAATTACATGATTCCTTAATTCCTTTTGTTAGCCACATTTTTTTATTATTTTATTTTTAATTTAGGTATGCATTTGATGCCCCTCGTTACCGACGAGATGACCGAGATTCCAGAGCCACCCTGACACGCCACTATACCGACGAACTGCCTGACATCAGTCAAGACGAGATCGTGTTAGCTCTAAGGCAGCTTAAAAATGGAAAAGCCCCCGGTGAGGACGGAATTACTTCAGAGCTTCTTAAAGCCGGAGGAGCTCCTGTAATACAGGAGCTGGTGGTGCTCTTTTTTAAGAAGGGAGATAAAACCCTTCTTAAAAATTACAGACCCATTTCACTCTTGAGCCACGTCTATAAGCTGTTCTCACGGGTAGTCACGAACCGTCTCGCCAGGAGACTCGACGAGTTCCAGTCACCGGAACAGGCTGGGTTCCGCGGAGGATATGGCACCATAGACCACATACACACAGTGAGGCAGATTATACAGAAGTCCGAAGAGTATAATCAGCCCCTGTGTCTGGCTTTTGTGGACTATGAGAAGGCATTTGACTCCATCGAAACCTGGGCTGTTCTGGATTCCTTACAGCGATGCCAAGTAGACTATCGTTATATCGAGGTGCTGAGATGTCTCTACGAGGCCGCCACCATGAGTGTCCAAGTACAGGGCCAGCAGTCTAATCCCATCCAATTGCGCAGAGGAGTGAGGCAGGGGGATGTCATATCACCGAAACTGTTCACTTGCGCATTGGAGGATATGTTTAGGTTGCTGGACTGGAAAGGAAAGGGCATCAACATAAACGGCGAGTACATCTCACACCTGCGATTCGCTGATGACATAGTCTTAATGGCGGAGTCGCTTGAGGAACTGAACCGGATGCTGGACGGCCTAGTTTCAGCCTCCCGATGTATCGGTCTTGGCATGAATTTGGATAAAACCAAAGTCATGATCAATGCTCACATTGATCCAAGGCCGGTGGTCGTACATGGTCACCTTCTCGAAACTGTTTCCGAGTACACTTACCTTGGGCAGATTCTGCAATTGGGTAAAAACAGTTTCGAGAAGGAGGCCAAAAGGAGGATCCAGCTAGGCTGGGCAGCATTTGGGAAACTACGTCGAGTCTTCTCGTCATCCATACCGCAATGCTTGAAAACGAAAGTTTTCAACCAGTGCGTCCTACCCGTTATGACCTACGGAGCTGAGACGTGGACACTCACGATAGGTCTGGTCCACCAGTTCAAAGTCGCTCAGCGAGCTATGGAAAGAGCTATGCTCGGAGTTTCTCTGAAGGATAGGATTCGTAACGAATACATCCGACAGAGGACCAAGGTTATCGACATAGCTCAAAGAATTAGCAAGCTGAAGTGGCAGTGGGCCGGCCATATTTCGCGAAGAACCGACGGCCGCTGGGGCAAACGTGTTCTTGAGTGGAGACCGCGACTCGGCAAACGTAGTGTAGGACGCCCTCCGACCAGGTGGGATGACGACTTGCGAAAGACTGCAGGTAGATGCTGGATGCGGCAAGCTGAAGACAGGGCGCTATGGCGCTCATTGGGGGAGGCCTATGTCCAGCAGTGGACTGATATAGGCTGATGATGATGATGCATTTGTTTATGATATTTTTAATTGTTTCGCTAAATGAGTCATAATATTCATTATTTTTTTCGCTCGAAATTATAGTAGTGAAATTAGTTTCAATTAAATCATTTATGTAGTTTTGTATATTTTATTTCGTTGAAAATTATTTTTTCTACTATCGAATTTCTATGGATAGGATTTATTTTTTCATTTTGCATATTTACAACAAATCCTTTATGATCATCACATAAACCATAATCTCTAATATTAACGTTAAATTCTTTGTTATAAAAGTTCCGCGTTGATCCCCCTCGCTTCGGGCCAAAGTAGTCCGAACACGGAAAATCAAAATTTTGTTTAGAGTTTTAAGAATGCTATATTATTCACGTTTCAATAAAATTTTGTTGCTAAACGTAGTTTGCTACCTCAGCTGTAGTAACGCCATCAGTGCCCTCAATTATTTTCTTCTATTTACTGTAGCACTAAATATTTCAAAAATCAACTTATATTTATTTAGTCCCAGACTTACTCCCATAATCCTAGATGTGGAATGATTATTGAAATATTCTATGTATCTAGTATACCATTGAAACAACCATACAATTATTGCTTACCTTGGACCAGGGACACATTTTATACCCTCGTATCTGCCCTTTTCTATGGGTAGGAAGCATAAGCTCGGGAATCCTTCGTCATTATTTGGGATATAAGCATACGGTGGCGGAACATCACTGCTGGAACCCTTTCCAAAACCTGTTCAATTCAATATTTTATTTAATAATAAATAAAGCAGTCTTCCTACAATATTGTCGTAAGTATTAATTAAAATAATGGAATAGACTGTATCTGTGTGGCAGATACACTGCCTGAATACTTCAAGACGACGCTGCAACAGAAATCGAATTGGAATAACTAGCAAATAAAAAGTTGACCGGTAAGTAAACTTTTGAGTGAGTTGTGTTTATAACTTAAAACTTTTGTTATGCATTTTGGATTATCATGTCAACCTCAGGTATGGGTGTCATGGTGTTCCTATCTACAAGATTTTTTCTGTATGGAAGTACCTAGGACCTTTGGTGCTTGTGTATTATAATTTGGACTTTTGCTTCGAGTTAGTTTGTTACCTAACTACCACCAACGTCGTAATTATTTTTAAGTAAGGTTTTTTTATAGTACCGTAACCAAGTACTATCTATGTACTTCAGAAATTATACATAATTTATTTATTTCAGCTATGGCCAACTAGCAGCACTACTTCCTCCGCGTGGAATAATTCTACTACTTCATCTGTTTTAAAAAAATTCTTTCCTTATTTATTTCCCGATCCTTCCTTTATGATCCGATCCTTTATGCAGACTAAAAACTGTCTATTCACATGCAACTAATGACCACCCTTCAAATGAGTCTATAAAAAAAACTGGCTAAATCCATCAGATAATTCATAATATTCGAATTTTTTCTCTCGAGCTGTTTTTTTTTTTAATATAAAAGTAGTCTTTTACCGCATCTGAATTACCAGCCAAAATTAGCTTTTAAGCTGCCATCAAAAGAACTAGTTTTCATCAATTACTGAACAAAATGCTTCCAAGTGGATTTAGCTGATTTTGAAACCAAAGCATTCATTATGTGAAACTTTTTGCTATAATATCTCGTTATAATATTCGTGCAAAGTCACCGGCTACGCTTTGTCTTACTACTATTCATATGGTAGGTATTTATACTTCATTTTTTAAATGCTGACCTATCAATTGGTGAGGCCAAAAAGGATTGTTTCGTTCATTGCGTTCCTCGGAGGTCAATAACCCCGATTCTTCTTTCTCAAATGCTTTCTTTCTGTAGTATTCCAACATCCACGCTTTCCATTTATTTTTAAATGTGTCTTTGAGTCCGTCCGCGGATGGAACCCCTTTAGGCCTGAGGAAGGAAAGGATTAAAGTCCTCGTTGGTCCCACTTTTCGATCTTTTCTCCGTCTTGGTATCAACTAGGGAATCCAATCCTGCATCAAAATCTGAATCCCACAAACCTGCGGGATCAAGGTCGGATCTATCCTGAAGTACCACAAATCCTGCGGTTTGCGGTACGGCAAAAAATCGTAGAAATCGAAACAGTAGCTCTAAAAATCTTCGCTAGGAAAACTTCGTGCTCTCGATCAGTTTGTTGTGAAATGTATGTAGACGTGCATTTGCTTACTCACATAGTATGAAAAAAACTATACATACGGCCGAACATTGTAACCTCCTCCATTTTTTGAAGTTGATTAATAAAGTTGAAAGAAATATTATTAAATAAAAAAAATAAAAAACCCTGTATGTGTCCCATAATGAATGGAAGACCTTGAAAGTGCTTGTGCAGAAGGGGCAAACTAATAAAAAAAAAAGCTTGACCCGGTTGGGATTTTTTTTTAATTTGGAGAAATCATGCCCGCAATTAAAACAATTTCATCGAGGCCAATGCCCTAAAATGTGAACAAATGTGCCAATTTTTCCTACTACAAAAATCATAGAACAAATTTGTCTAATAAATTATTTTATTGACCAGTTTGATTTTGTCTCGCCGTACAAGCACCTTCAAGATTATAGTCTCATTATGGGAGAGCCGTAAATCAATTACAGTAAAGCGTTCTCAGAAGGTTCATCAATTGATGATTTACTAAGGCCACCAACTCCCAATCCGGTACCGGCCCCATATTTGCCACTTGCGCCGAATTTGCCGTATTCGCCGTATACTGCAAAGCCATGTTCAAAGTATGCGCCATAGTCGCCGTAGGCGTCACCCATACTGGCATTAGTTGCATTGGAGTTATTGCCTTTTGGTCCTGGAATATTACAGAAAAGATTTTGGTTTGGTTTGATAATAATTACATACCTACCTATAATAATAACTAGCCGACCCCGCGAACTTTCTTCCGCCTTAGAAGCAAAAAAGTTTAAAAAACGGATAAAAAGTATCCTATGTCCGTCTCCTAGTTCTAAGCTACTTCCCCACAAATTTCCAGCCGGCTGAACCGATTTGGTTCAGCCGTTCTTGGGTTATAAATACTGTAACTAACACGACTTTCTTTTATATAAATATACTCGTATATTTTATTAAAACATTAGGGCATGTGGTGCCGGCATTGCATCCCGACTCTTCCCGGGTATGTCATAAGAAGCGACTAAGGAACACCCGGAGGCGGACTACAGGGCCCCCTGCAGAACAACTCTAGCATGGAATTACAATCCTTAACCCAATCTATTTATTAAAATATTTGGGAGATTATAGATATCTATGTATAGATTTTAGGTATACTAGTTGCTTAGGCTTAGTTAGATGTCTACTCTCGAAACTGACAACGGAGGTAATTGTAATAAGTTATTCAGTTATGAGTTTCAGTTACTAGCTGCGCCGCGCGGCTTCACTCGCGTGAAATCTATGTGCCAAATCCTACTAATATTATAAACGCGAAAGTTTGTGAGGATGTATGTAAGTATGTTTGTTGCTCTTTAACACAAAACTACTGAATGGATTTTGATAATGATGGGTTATGAACGAAATCAAAGAGTTTATTAGATGATTTCGGATAAAGTTTATTGTAATCGGTAATGCACGTACAGCCATTAGGGAGCAAGAGAGAGAGCCTATCTAGACAGAGACGACAGTAGTCTAAGCTAATAGCACTGACATGTGATACTTCTCAAGCTGACTTTGACAATGACATAAGGTTATGTTTACCATTTCCAACACTAGGCCTTAAACTTAACCTTCAATCTCATTACATAAACAACTAGGCCTCAAAAAAATAATATACATTTTTCCATACATACTACTACAATTATAACATGAGTATGATTACCTAAACTTACATAATAAGATACACATTTTCAAGTTATATTTTTCTCAACTTAGAAATACTTATAACTACTAGCATACCTTTACATTTCAATGTTCAACAATTGAGATACATACATTAAATGTTTATCTTTTGTTAATGATTTTGTTAAAATATCAGCTAACATGTTATCAGTAGGAATGTAACATAGCTGAACAATTCCTCCCGTTACCAAATCTTTAACAAAATGGTGACGAATGTCAATATGCTTTGTTCTAGAATGTGACACAGAATTTCTACAAATTTTCTGAGCAGATTGATTATCATTAAATAATGTTATTTTACAATCAATATCAGTACATTCCTGAACAAATGTTTTCAAAAATAATGACTCCTTACAGGCATCAGAAATTGCCATGTATTCCGCCTCCGTGCTAGAAAGAGCTACCGTGCGTTGCTTACGACTTTCCCACGATATTATAGAGTTACCAAGGCTAAAGACATACCCAGTGTATGATCTGCGATTCAGCTGATCTCCACCCCAATCTGCATCTGTAAAGGTTTGAAAAAGGAAATCTTGAATTTACAGGTTGTAAATTCAAGATTTCCTTTTTCAAACATAAGACAATAGTTCAATGTCCCTTGTATCCCTTGTCTCCTTGTATGTCATCAACATATAATGCAATAAACATGATTTCACTATCATGATTATAAACATAAACACATGGTTCTAAAGTTAACCGCTTGAATTGCAATTTATTGGTTAAAACTTCATGTATTCTTTCGTACCAAGCTTTTGCCGCCTGTTTTAGGCAATAAATTGTTTTATTTAGCCTCATCACATTCCAATGCCTCCCGCACTGTACTTGGAATGTCCTCTTCGCTCATGATTTCTGTTAACCCAGCAAACTCCAAACTCTCACTGTCATTAGCATCTTCATAGGATGACAGAGTGGATTCATTTGCATTTTCCAAGCTGGTTTCTCCTGGAACGTAAGTACAGTCCAACAGATCATCTGTGGATTCAATAACCTCTGAGTCATCAAGACTAATTGTTTGTGTCAATGAATCATCATTTTGCAGTTCAAAAATACAATGTCTGCGGCGGTTTATTGTACCATCAGATTGTTGATTTTCATTTAGAGATGAAATTGACTCCGGAGAGTTAACCTCTAAATTTATTCTATCATTCTCATCAGATGAGTTCTCTAGCAAAATTGTGACATTATGCTCCTTTTTATCATCATGTGGCACTTTTCTATACATAAAATCATTTTCTAAAAATTTTACATGTCGTGCACGGACACATTTCTTTGGAAATGCTGGATCAATCAGCCTGTAGCCTTTACTGTCATCACAGTAACCTACAAATATATATTTCTTACTTCTTGATTCAAGTTTTCGACAATTTTCGACTAGTGCATAAGCTGTGCAACCAAAAATTTGCAAATGACTCACATCAACTTTCTGAGAAGTCCACAGTTCTTCCGGAGTCGTTCCCCTTACAGCCTTTGTTGGTGAACAGTTTTTCAGGTAGACAGCCGTATTAGCAGCTTCAGCCCAAAACTGTTTCGTGAGACCAGCATCTTCCAGCATGGAACGAGCCTTGTCCATTATAGTCCGGTTAGCTCTTTCCGACACACCATTTTGTTGACTACAATGTGGAACTGTAGTTTGATGTTTTATCCCGCAGGTTTTCATGTAATCCTGAAAAACACCATTTATATATTCTCCTCCATTGTCACTTCGCAATATTTTAATTTTCTTATTTGTTTGGTTTTCCACAAGAGCTTTGAAAATTTTAAACTTCTCAAATACTTCATTTTTGTTATTCAAAAAATAAATAAATGTTTTTCTTGAAAAATCATCTACAAAAATGACAAAATAACGAGCCCCATTGTATGATGCTTCCTGCATTGGGCCACACACATCCGTGTGCACCAGGCCTAACAATTCTTTAGCTCTACTTTTACTTTTCTTAGGAAAAGGTAATTTTGTCTGCTTTCCTAAAATACATGCAACACAGGGATTGAATGTAGTTGATTGGAAATTCATACCTGTTGCAAGTTTATCCTTCATGAGGTTCATGCTTCTTGAGTTCAGATGACCCAACCGTCTGTGCCAGACTTCTTGTGATACCTGGGCCTCTGCTGACATCGCTGAAAATTTATTACCTTTGCCTTCTCGCAACAACACAGCAGCTCTAGAACCCTCACAACCTGAATATATGGCAGTTTCCGACCTAACCTCACTTATTATTTTATCCTTAGCTGTATCTAATTGATAGATACCATTATGACAAGTACCTGTCGCTATGATTTTACTTTTATCATACATTTTACACTCCTTGGGTTTAAAAATTACAGTATAACCTTTCCTATTTAGTTCACTCACTGATAGTAAATTAGCAGAGAGTTTAGGTACTAAATGGACATTACTTATAGTTTTTATACCAGTCTTGAGATTCACAAACACTTTTACCGTGTCCTCCACTCATCACTGTGTCCCCGTTAGCAACATTTACTTCTAATGGTTTTGAACACTGAAAGTCTGACATCATGTTTCAATTGTTGCACATATGATTTGTAGCACCCGGGTCTATATACCACACATCATTCCGCACATTCACAGACAAAGCAGTCAACATCGACTTATTCTTGGTAGAAGTACTTATGTTCTTGCCATCCTTGTCATCAGCCCTGTGATTCCTTGGACAATTCTTCTTGATATGGCCTGCCTTCTTACATCTGAAGCATTTTATAACATTCTTTACTGTCATCGCATTCATCTCCGTATGTTCAGACTTGCCATCTCGACGTTGCTGTTCCTGCAATAGCTTTGTTTTGACATTAGCACTTGATAGTGACAAGGTAGAATTTTCTAAAGCCATGATCAGTGGATCGAAGTCAGGTGTAAGACCACTTAGCATTATAACGGCCAAGAATTCATCTTCCATCTTTGAGCCTATGTCTTCTAATTGCTGTCCCAGCTCCAAAATGTTAGAAATGTAACATTGCATGCTCTCTGCTTCCTGTAGTTTGACGCCAAACAGTGACCGCAATAGTCCCAAACGCCGACACAATCCCTTGTCCTCGTAGGCACGCTGTAGATTGGTCCATGCCTCGAAAGGTGTTTTTGCGTTACGTACATGTTGTAATGCTGTCGCTCCAACAGACAAGCATATTTTTGCCAATGCTTTCTGCTTCCTTTTCTCATCGGTGCAACCATTCTCAGATTCGATACACGTGTACAGGTCCTCGTGCATGAGAAGCATCTTCATGAAGAATTTCCACTGGTTATAGTCTTCCATACCTTTGAGTTTGTCCACTGGAAGACCAATCGAGTTACCCGTTGCCATGTTCAGAGAGGCGAGCAGCGCCGTCATTCGCCGTTCTCGTGCAGGTTATGATTTGTATGGAGTTGATTATACAAATCGCAAATTGTTTTCCAATCACAATAATTATTTACGTCGCAGAGCGCAGGATACGACCCTGGGCCCATAACCTGATGGGTTATGAACGAAATCAAAGAGTTTATTAGATGATTTCGGATAAAGTTTATTGTAATCGGTAATGCACGTACAGCCATTATCTAGACAGAGACGACAGTAGTCTAAGCTAATAGCACTGACATGTGATACTTCTCAAGCTGACTTTGACAATGACATAAGGTTATGTTTACCATTTCCAACAGATAAAACTTCACAATAATATAGCTCGCATATCAGAATAACACATAGGCACACATTCATAAAGATAATATATTGTATATTATCAGGGTTGGCATGATTAAAACAAGTTGTTTTAAAACACGTGTTTAAAACAGTGTTTAAAACAGTTTGAAATAAAACTATGTTTTATATTAAGAAAAAAACAGGGTTTAAAACTACCTTTGATTGCAAATGAATGTGTATAAATACCACAGACAGGTGTGGTATTTATACATTGCATAGGTAACTCCCCGCCAGTAAAGTCCCGCAGGGAAAGTCCCTATGTAGGCCGTTTTATACACTGTACACTGCATAGGTAACTCCCCGCCAGTAAAGTCCCGCAGGGAAAGTCCCTATGTCGGTCGTCGAAAGAAAGTAATTCACTGGATTAGTGGGTACCTCTCTACCTACCTACAACACTACATACAAGGTGTATGTCAATTGTTTTGTATTGATTAATAATAATAATAATTTTTAATAATTAGATTAGAGGTACTGAGATATGCAACAAAAGTAAATATTTATCTTTTTGTTAATTTTTACTAATGTGAATTAGGAAATAGTTTAGAAATGGATTATTTTATTATTCGCTATAATTGATTTGAAATTGATAAGTAAAAAAAAACAAATAAAACAAAAAAAACACTTGTTTTAAACATTTTGAACTGTTTGTTTTATAAAATATAAAAAAAACTGGTTTTTTTCCAACCCTGTATATTATCCAAATATCTATCACCACGCGGGTGCAACCGCGGGGCGCAGCTAGTAGTTTATGAACCTTCCTCTTAAATCACTCTATAATTATATTGCTGTAAACTGCAAGTTTAATAGAATAATAATGTGGGGCGCTACAACATAACATTTTACTTAAACACCTAGGTACCTACTTAAAAAGACAAAGAGGATTAACCATATGAAACTAAAATATTAAACCAAAACTTTAGACAGTTTCAAACGAATTGTTTAAGATAATAGACAAATTATTATAACGGTTATCGATGCGTATTAGATAATAACGTGAAGCGAATTAAAAATCTATTAATAACGACAAACATTACCATCATAATTATATTCGGGGTTGTTGCCCCAGCAGCAAAATACCAATTTAATGTACATAATAACACATAAAATACAATATTTAAGCATTTTCGTACTTTTCAGCGACTAATATTACGAGTTTAGTACCTAAGTTGGGCAAGCTGGTTTAGTAAGTGGTAATTATTTTCCCTGATTGGATTTTCAAATAGGTACACACACACTAACTACAATTACTACTACACCTAACGATGAAATGAGTAGGTAAGTACTTATTTATCAAGTCATTCACTTGATTACAGAAAATCTCGGAAAATAATAAAACACATTATAGCATTCCACTGAAAAAAAGTGGTTTGTTGAAATTCTCAAAAACAAATCCGTTTTAGGTCTCTTCAATTTGTCCAAAATAGTCCAAATATCTAACCGAGTACATATTACCTATCACTTTCTTTTTCTTTCAGAATCCCACGTTTCATACTATCCAATATTGGCATAGCTTGACTAGGCCGCGTACTTTTCAATCCACCTCTGTACGAGGGTGGATTGAAAAGTACGCGGCCTTGTTCAGCCGGTTTTAAACAAATTGGTCCGGTACCCAAAAATAATAATTGGCAAATTATTTGGTACCGGAACGGAAATTAGAGAGGTAGAGTCGTTGTTATAATCATACCTCAAAACGACAATAATGCTTAAAGTGTGTATTTTAATGTTTAATTTTGAGTTGATATTTGGCTGCGGTGGCGGCGGTGGCGGCGGCGGTTACTACGACGAAGGCAATAGAGAAGGGGGAACGTAATAATTATTTTTCCATTTTATTTAACATGAATTAGAGGTTAATTGACTTTAACAGGCGGAGGTTATGGCACCATAGACCACATACACACGGTGAGGCAGATTATACAGAAGTCCGATGAGATAATCAGCCCCTGTGTCTGGCTTTTGTGGACTATGAGAAGGCACTTGACTCTGTCGAAACCTGGGCTGTTCTGTATTCCTTACAGCGATGCCAAAAAGACTATCGTTATATCGAGGTGCTGAGATGTCTTTACGAGGCCGCCACCACGAGTATCCAAGTACAGGGCCAGCAGTCTAAGCCCTTCCAATTGCGCAGAGGAGTGAGTGACATAGGGGGATGTCATATCCCTGAAACTGTTCACGTACGCATTGAAGGATATGTTTAGGTTGCTGGACTGGAAAGGTAAGGGCATAAACATAAACGGCAAGTACATCTCACACCTGCGATTCGCTGATGACATAGTCTTTATTAATGACGGAGTCGCTTGAGGAACTGAACCAGATGCTGGACGGCCTAGCTTCAGCTTCCCGATGTATCGGTCTTGGCATGAATTTGGATAAAACCAAAGTCATGATCAATGGTCACATTGATCCAAGGCCGGTGGTCGTACATGGTCACCTTCTCGAAACTGTTTCCGAGTAGTTTCACTTGCCTTGGGCAGATTCTGCAGTTGGGTAAAACAATTTCGAGAAGGAGGCCAAAAGGAGGCTGCAGCTAGGCTGGGCTGCATTTGGAAAACTACGTCGAGTCTTCTCGTCATCCATACCGCAATGCTTGAAAACTAAAGTTTTCAACCAGTGCGTCCTCCCGTTATGACCTACGGACCTGAGACGTAGACACTCACGATAGGGTTGGTCCACCAGTACAAAGTCGCTCAGCGAGCTATGGAATGAGCTATGCTCGAAGTTTCTCTGAAGGATAGGATTCGTAACGAATACATATGACAGAGAACCAAAGTCATCGACATAGCTCTAAGAATTAGCAAGCTGAACTAGCAATGGGCCGGCCATATCTCGCGAAAAACCGACGGCCGCTGGGGGAAACTCGTTCTTGAGTGGAGACCACGACTCGGTAAACGTAGTGTAGGACGCCCTCTGACCAGGTAGGATGACGACCTGCTAAAGACTGCAGGTAGATGCTGGATGCGGCAAGCTGAAGACAGGGCGCTATGGCGCTCATTGGGGGATCCTATATTCAGTAATGGATTGCTATAGGCTGATAATTATGATGAAGAGACGTTAACTATGACACACTTTTAAGAAAGAATTATAAAAAATGGGAATGTGCAAACTGTAATCGCAGTTAATTGCATAATTGAATACGTGACTTTTTCATTATTGTCCAGTCATCTAGACAGTTTTACCTCGGAATCTAACAGAATAAGCTGAATTGTTTTATAAAGTTGTCCGGTAATTAATGGATAACCCCCCGCAGGTACTTGTAGTACCTGGGCACTAGGGCCACTCAGGAAAAAAAAAGAAAATAACTATCATATATATCACATTAATTACCGGACAACATATTGTAATGTTAAAATACAGGGTTTATTTTAGCATTACAAATGTTGTCTCAAAACTCATATACCTAATATGCCAATGTGTGAGCGTCCTTAGATATTTAAGGTCAAAGGTCGCAATATCAGTTAGTAATTTTTGACCTCGTTGTTTGTATTTATAAAAGTTATAGAGAATAAAATTTTCTACAAATTTTATTTGAGACAGTTTTTGATATAGAGGGCGCATAGTGTGGAGCACTCAGCTATACATACCTACCCTGGCGCAAGGTTAATCCCGAATCCCAACTATTATACCGTATTTTACTTAACACTTTGACTGCTGAAATCACACGGTATGTGTTTTCTACAAGTGACTAATATGCGTAAATCCACACTAGCGCAGCGGCTGAGAAAATACAGATCTGTGTGACTCAGCACAGCTGTAATATTTTTCGAACGAAACGCATGTGTGGCGCACGCAACACAACCGCTGTGTAGAGCGGCTGCACAAATTTTTTAGGTTAAAAAAAAGATCGCAGTCGTTGAAAAAAAATCGCAGTCAAAGTGTTAAGAGGCCTCCGGAGGACAAATTCTTCATACAAACGTAATACCAAAATGATTTCCAATTCAAGCATATTTCCACTATAATATTGTATTATTTGTATTTAAATAGTAATTATCGAGGTTCCTAAATAGTTTTTTTTTTTCAAAATACTTGCCTAAAATTAAATGAAAACCAATCGCATTTTGCACATTTTTATGCGGAAATGGACAAGTTTTCTTGCTATTTGTTTCGTATTAAAAACATCAATATCTTACGTGTTATTTGTTGGCTGTGTGGTGTCGGCCTAGATAGAATAGCACCACCCCAACTCTGCCCGTGGGTGTCGTAGGAGGCGACTAAGGGACATACACCGGGGGGCGGGCAGCAGCGTCCCTTGCAGCACACTAAATTGCACTGCGATCCCCAACCCGCATGCCCAGCGTGGGGATTATGGGCATTCCCCCCCCCCATATGAGTAGACACGCCAAGAAAAAGTGGCCCCTAGTTCCCGGCCGCCTCGCTATTCCTGGCCATGGCAGCGGCAACGGTAACGGCGGGGCAGGGGGTGCTAAGAATCCCCGGGCTACATTAGGCTGCCACTCAGTAAAAAATTTGACCCTGGCTACGTTTAACGGACGCACTCTGAGGCTTGACCACCATCTAGCGCAGTTGGAAGTGGAGTTAGAGAACATTAAATGGCATGTTCTGGGGTTATGTGAAGTCCGTAGAGAGGGGGAGGACACCGTGACCTTAGACTCGGGCCATCTTCTCTACTTTCGCGAGGGTGATAAAACATCCCAGGGTGGCGTAGGCTTCCTCGTCAATAAGGCCCTCTGTAACAACGTCCAAGAAATCTCCAGTGTGTCGACCAGGGTAGCGTACCTGATCCTTCGGCTGTCTGAACGGTACAGCATGAAGGTAATTCAGGTTTACGCACCGACCTCGGCACACTTGGATGATGAAGTGGAGGATATGTATGAAGACATATCCAAAGCCTTACATAACACCACTAAGGCCCACTTCAACGTTGTTATGGGGGACTTTAACGGCAAGGTGGGGAACCCAGACTGGCAACGAATCCCGAATAGGCCCGCATGGTTATGGAGTCAGGAATCACAGGGGGCAAATGCTTGTCAACTTCCTTGAGAAGGAGGGGCTGTTCTTAATGAACTCTTTCTTTAAGAAACAGCCTCAAAGGAGGTGGACATGGCAAAGCCCCGACACTGTGACTAAAAATGAGATTGACTTCATCATGATGGATAGCAAGCACATATTCAGAGATGTCTCTGTGATCAACAGGTTCAATACCGGATCTGATCACCGACTCCTCCGAGGCTCTCTGAATATCAACTTGAAGCTTGAAAGAAACCGTCTGATGAAGTCCACGCTCCGACCTGACCCAATCCAAATCATGGCGGGCACCGAGAAGTTTCAGCAGCTTCTCGGGAATAGATTTGTTGCCTTGGAACCCACTGATGACGCTGACGAGACCCTACACAATCTGGTTGAAACGTTGAGGGACGAGGGCATCAAATTCTGTCGAAAGCAGCGTACTGGCAAGAAGTCCAAACTCTCGGATGAGACTCTTGTGCTGATGACAAAAAGACGGGAGACCACCCAAGCGGCTTTGTCAGAGAGGTCAGACCTGAACAAGCGGATTGCGAAGATGGTACGACACGACCTTCGGAGCTCCAACACGCGCCTCATTCAAGAGGCGATAGAGCGAAACCGGGGGTCCAAAGTATTCACTCAGCAGCTTGGCAGGAGCCACCTGACAAAGCTTAAAACGCACGACGGGAGGACCGTATTGTCAAAGCCGGAGATATCCGCCGAGATAGAAGATTTCTATGGCCGATTATACGCTGCACATGCCCCTCGTTACCGACGAGATGACCGAGATTCCAGAGCCACCCTGACACGCCACTATACCGACGAACTGCCTGACATCAGTCAAGACGAGATCGTGTTAGCTCTAAGGCAGCTTAAAAATGGAAAAGCCCCCGGTGAGGACGGAATTACTTCAGAGCTTCTTAAAGCCGGAGGAGCTCCTGTAATACAGGAGCTGGTGGTGCTCTTTTTTAAGAAGGGAGATAAAACCCTTCTCTAAAATTACAGACCCATTTCACTCTTGAGCCACGTCTATAAGCTGTTCTCACGGGTAGTCACGAACCGTCTCGCCAGGAGACTCGACGAGTTCCAGTCACCGGAACAGGCTGGGTTCCGCGGAGGATATGGCACCATAGACCATATACACACAGTGAGGCAGATTATACAGAAGTCCGAAGAGTATAATCAGCCCCTGTGTCTGGCTTTTGTGGACTATGAGAAGGCATTTGACTCCATCGAAACCTGGGCTGTTCTGGATTCCTTACAGCGATGCCAAAAAGACTATCGTTATATCGAGGTGCTGAGATGTCTTTACGAGGCCGCCACCACGAGTATCCAAGTACAGAGCCAGCAGTCTAAGCCCTTCCAATTGCGCAGAGGAGTGAGTGACATAGGGGGATGTCATATCCCTGAAACTGTTCACGTACGCATTGAAGGATATGTTTAGGTTGCTGGACTGGAAAGGTAAGGGCATAAAAATAAACGGCAAGTACATCTCACACCTGCGATTCGCTGATGACATAGTCTTAATGGCGGAGTCGCTTGAGGAACTGAACCAGATGCTGGACGGCCTAGCTTCAGCCTCCCGATGTATCGGTCTTGGCATGAATTTGGATAAAACCAAAGTCATGATCAATGGTCACATTGATCCAAGGCCGGTGGTCGTACATGGTCACCTTCTCGAAACTGTTTCCGAGTACACTTACCTTGGGCAGATTCTGCAATTGGGTAAAAACAGTTTCGAGAAGGAGGCCAAAAGGAGGATCCAGCTAGGCTGGGCAGCATTTGGGAAACTACGTCGAGTCTTCTCGTCATCCATACCGCAATGCTTGAAAACGAAAGTTTTCAACCAGTGCGTCCTACCCCTTATGACCTACGGAGCTGAGACGTGGACACTCACGATAGGGCTGGTCCACCAGTTCAAAGTCGCTCAGCGAGCTATGGAAAGAGCTATGCTCGGAGTTTCTCTGAAGGATAGGATTCGTAACGAATACATCCGACAGAGAACCAAGGTTATCGACATAGCTCAAAGAATTAGCAAGCTGAAGTGGCAGTGGGCCGGCCATATTTCGCGAAGAACCGACGGCCGCTGGGGCAAACGTGTTCTTGAGTGGAGACCGCGACTCGGCAAACGTAGTGTAGGACGCCCTCCGACCAGGTGGGATGACGACTTGCGAAAGACTGCAGGTAGATGCTGGTTGCGACAAGCTGAAGACAGGGCGCTATGGCGCTCATTGGGGGAGGCCTATGTCCAGCAGTGGACTGATATAGGCTGATGATGATGATGATTTGTTAAGGAACATAGCTTATATTGTCTAGTTACAGAATAACCATACTTTGTGAAGAATACAAAAAGTTTTCAGTCATAATTTTTGGTATTACGGAACAAACCAAATTTTGAACGGCTAATATTGCTATCGCGCACGCATGGGGTGCGGCGCAAGGGTTAAACAGGGACAGCGATATTCGGAGCGATTTTTGCAAGCGAGGGTCGCCGGGCCCTTAATGATTGAAAAAATAATACTTATTTTAACAATTTAATACCATAAACTGATATACTACTGAGGTTACGTGACAAAGTAAGATTGTAGGCCTCTCGACCAGCATGATCGATGTTCTGGTATGAGAAGAGCCAGTCACAGTAGTGAGCGAACAGTACTAGTTTGGCAGCAGGTTAACGTCGTTAAGCCACATCAGCCATATTGCAGATGTTTTCAAACAACTGCCTAATGCCTATTATGTAACCGATAAAGACTACCAAAATCCATGTTGCTGAAATAATACGTTCTTCAAGTGTAAATATTAAATTCAAGAAAAAATTTAACGCACAACAACAAAACTAAGATTATAATAAAAATGAAATATATTACTTACGGCCTATACCCGAAAGGGGTCCAAACCAACATCATTTGAATACAACTAATACAAAATATACATAATTTTAATAAATCGAAATTTATAATGTTTAAAAAGTAAACATGATACTATTTTATTATTCATTATATATAACAGTATAGATATATATATATATATATATATATAAGAACAGTGACATAAATAAGGAATTTAATCTATAGAAGCAATTATTATTATTTATTACATAATAATCATTATGCACTTCTACTGTTACTATTAGGGTTATGGAATAAATGGCTTTTTTATTTTATTTACTTTATGGAGATCTAGGTAGGTACACTTACCATATCTATTTACTATACTACATTCTATATTTCAGAATTGAAGAAGGTAGATTCGGTGGTTTCCCACTACCGACAGTATTGGAAGACAAATGGGCAAATTTTATGGAAAGATACATGGTTGATCAAAAAGAGAATGTAAACAGAAACTTGACCGAACAGGAAATGATAGATGACCAACGCACCGCTGCCTTTGGTTGGCCCCAAACATGGAAAGGTCAGCTTTAAATATACACTAGCTGTTCAAGCGACATGGTTTGGTTGGACTTCGGTTTTTTATCTTGAAATTTACATACTTACGCTTTTAATATTATAGTAGAGGCTAGTTTTTTACTGCTGATTTTCGCCCTCCGGCTCAGCCATGTGGGTCAGGAAGCCTTTACTGGTAGCTAGTTTTTTTTTATTTAATAAAATTTACTGACTTTGTCTACCGAAATATTCGATTTTTATTATTGACGCCTCCATAAATATTAGTTCTTAAAATTGTATTCAGCTATTTTTCACAGGTTTGAATGCGGGTGACAGTGGTTTGAAAGAAATCCCACCTTGGGCATGGGAGCCAGTCAATGACGAATCACTTCCTACATACTGTTTCCTAAACCTTGATCGGGGCACTTCAACTGGAATCGGAACCGAAGTTTGTACACCTACAAAAAGGTACCAACAATTTTTATAATTTCTGGGGCGGTACGTACGTCGACACGCGTAGGCTTTCCCGTCTGTCGAAGACATGCAAGGGCGGGCGGATCTCACGGTGCTAGGTTTGTGGTTTGGCCAACGATTTCAAGGGCCTCTTCATCGCCTTCGATGATTCAACCTTCTATGCCTACACCGTGTTAGGTACATACGTATTATAGTTATTATAAAGTAGGAAAACAATATAGACCAGTATCTACTAATGTAAGCCTCTGCATATTTGCGGTTTATTTTGTTGACGAATTACCTACTGACAAAGGTACCTACCAAACTAATACCTAACAAGCTACCTACAATTTTTGATTAACGTTTTCTGTTTCAGAATTGGATATAATCCATATTTGAAAGATTGTGTACCATTTACATACTTGGGATGCGCGGGAAATACAAACAACTTTGTCAACTTGGAGTTATGTACGGAACAATGCATGCCGCATCCAAGTCAAGGAGGATGCGACCCTAACTTAAAGCAATTTATTGCCACATTAAGCGATTTAGACTCAGAGTGGGGGGAGTAACAGGATTTTTTTTGTTGGATTATTTGTTTATATGTAGGTAAATGGTAGGTAATGTATAAAACCTTGTTTATAGGAACACATAATGAGGAATATACCAATCTTGTTTTTTTCCCTTTTTTTTTTCCTAGTCCAATAATGATGAAAATCTGTAGATGGGTGACAGAAAGAAAACCTCCGGAAAACCCAAGTTTTTCTCGCTGTCAGTTCCAGGTTTGACAGTTTTGCGGCATGACTTTGGTTCTTGGTTTCTAATCTTGGACGAACTAAATTGCTTAGAATTATGTACTATGGTCTTCCCTTTATTTTAATTTTATGTAATTTATTTATTTTTTCACTGATAGGTTATACATAATTTTATCACCTCATAATTATTATCTTTTTTTTTTTTTTTTTTTTAATAAAATCTAGTATGTAAATTTATTCATCAATCATCTGATCTGAGATCGTGTCTGCCACTCTACCGGGTTCTGACTGAAAACCTGCGCTCTTTCACAAATGACCTGGGTTATTGTGATAGAGCAACAAGCTGAGTCAGGACCTATTAGACCTATACACGCGCGCTTATCCACTTTCTGTGAGGGCTACTTAGTATGCAACCATATGCAATACTACCTACATTTTGTATCTTCACTTGTTATTTATATTTTGTCGATGTGTTTTATAATAGGTACTTTGTAGTCTAATATAATTATGTGTAATTAACCTTGTTTGTGTGTTGTGTTAGTGTTAAATAAATAATTTTCTTTCTTTCTTTCTTTCTATAGGTATTTTTGTCTTGAATAACAAAATAAAATTGTGACAACAGAAACAAATCTTTGAAATATATATAGCCCATTAGATATAGATAGATATACCTACCCAATTAACGTAATAGGTATTTGTAACATAATACCTACCTCCAATAGTACAAGATAAGATCAATATTTAAAATTTCAATTACCAAATTCTATAACTCTCGTTCTTTACTTGGCTTACAGAATAAACACTTAGACATGTCAAAAAATATGCTTTAAATTTTTAATTAAGTATAATATATATTTGTATTGTATTGTTTTATACGTAGGTACACCTAGGTACCTAGCAGTTATAGTATCTACCTACTTATGGAAATAAAGCCATCTTTAACCTGTAGGGAGGTGGGTAAAGGTACCTAGGTCCGACCCGGTTACAGTCAGGGTAATTACCTATGTATGGACTAACTAGTTCCATGTAACAATAATTTTTCGTGATTAGTATTCCAATAGATGTCTACGCTACTGAAAATTAAATCGTGAAAATTAAATCGAAAATTAAAGGTTGTTCTAACACAGGTAATGCGAACATGAAAGTGGTGTAGGTACGTAACGTACCTTACTTACAACCTACTAACTGATTACCTAATCTGTGCTGCAATCTGCAAGGCATTACTTTAATATACCATCACACATATCACATTATTTCGCTCTGAAGACGAAACGTCTTCATTCAAGAGACAAAACGTCTCTTTGAATGTGAATTCCCGTTTTCAATTTTAGAAAGACCAATCGATAGATCTACCTTACCTATACAAGGTATGGTAAATCTATCGAAGAGTGTACGAGAAAATTATTGTAAACATTATACGTGATATACATAACGAAACAAAAACGAAATATATTACATTTATTTTACCTAATGTTAAACAAGTTAAGGCTGATGTAAACGTAAAAGGAGAAACGTTAGAACCACCTTAGTTAGATAATAAACATCAATGAGACCCGCACATAGATAAGCTATCGAAGAGACTTAGTTCTGCGGCGTATACCGTCACCTTACAGACGCTGAAACTTCTAGACTAGTCTATTTCAGCTACTTCCATAGTGTTATGACTTATGGCATACTGCTGTGCGGGAACGCTGCAGATATTAACAGGATCAGATCCGGCATTGAACCTGTTGATCACTGAGACATCTCTGAATATGTGCTTGCTATATGCCATGATAAAGTCGATCTTATTTTTTGTCAGTGTCGGGCTTTGCCATGTCTAAGTGGACACGGCTTACAGGGTAAACCGAAGTTTACTCTGTAAAACGATAAAATTGTTATTTTATTAAGAAACTATAAAACTAATTAAAATTCTTGATTTTATTTGAATAAAATTATGCTGCAATCAGACCAAACCCCAGTCTAGCTGCTCTTGTGTGTGTTGAATTGATATTGTATTATTTTCAATCAATGTTAAAAAAATATTCGAATATTTAGCGCTAAAAATATTAATTTTATCGAATAGTAAAATTAAACGAATAGTGCAAACACTACCTGTGACATCGCCCGCCTCTAACTGTCTTCTACATTTTAAATAAAGCTATTTGTGTTTTTAATAAATGATTTTTTAATTTTATTACTATTACTTTTATTTATTTACTATTTATCTAAAGACTACAAACCTTAAAACAAAATTGGTCATTTGAAAAAACGATGTAATCTTACTTAAACTTGTTTTCATAATTTATAATTAATAAATTCGCATTTAGGGACTGCTACATTGGAGTTAAACTACTGTTACAAATTATACTGTGCACGAGAGCGTGGCGCGAGCGGCGCGGCGCGAGGTCAGCGTGTTCATTTGAAGTTTGTATTTGCGCGACTTGCCACGCGGGGAGGGAAGTATCGTTAAATGCCTACCGCGCTCAAATATCCTGGCCTTAAGTATAGAGACAATAAGAAAAGTGCCAATGGACACGTCTTAGTAATATGCTGTTATAAAAATAAGTTAGAACTAAATTACCCATTAGCCAACTCTATGGCTAGATTGTAATTATACTCTAGTGTATTTAACATTTATATAAGTAAACTAGACAATATAAAAAAAAATAACGGGTAGGACGCACTGGTTGAAAACTTTCGTTTTCAAGCATTGCGGTATGGATGACGAGAAGACTCGACGTAGTTTCCCAAATGCAGCCCAGCCTAGCTGCAGCCTCCTTTTGGCCTCCTCGAAATTGTTTTACCCAACTGCAGAATCTGCCCAAAGCAAGTGAACCTACTCGGAAACAGTTTCGAGAAGGTGACCATGTATGACCACTGGCCTTGGATCAATGTGTCCATTGATCATGACTTTGTTTTTATCCAAATTCATTGATGGATGCTGAAGCTTGGCCGTCCAGCATTTGGTTCAGCTCCTCTAGCGACTCCGCCAATAGGACTATGTCATCAGCGAATCGTAGGTGTGAGATGTAGTTGCCGTTTATGTTTATGCCCTTACCTTTTCAGTCCAGCGTCTTAAACAAATCTTCCAACGCGCTTGTGAACAGTTTCGGGGATATGACACCCCCCTGTCTCACTCCTCTGCGCAATTGGATAGGTTTAGACTGCTGGCCCTGTACTTGGACACTCATAGTGGCGGCTTCGTAGACACATCTCAGCACCTCGATATAACGATAGTCCACTTGGCATGGCTGTAAGGATTCCAGAACAGCAGAACCAGGTCTCGACAGAGTCATAGTCCTTCTCATAGTCCACAAAAGCCAGACACAAGGGCTGATTATACTCTTCGGACTTTTGTATAATCTGCCTCACTGTATGTTTGTGGTCTATGGTACCATATCGTCCGCGAAATCCGGCTCCGATCCGGCTCTGTTCTCGTGGCTGAAACTCGTCGAGTCTCCTAGCGAGACGATTCGTGACTACTCCTGAGAACAGCTTATAGAAGTGGGTCAAGAGTGAAATGGGTCTGTAGTTTTTAAGAAGGGTCTTATCTCCCTACTTAAAAAAGAGCACCACTCCCACTCCACGCCTTTGGAGTTCTCCCACTGTGAAAGACGGCATTGAAGAGGTTCTGTAGCTCCTGTATAACAGGAGCTCCTCTAGCTTTCAAGAGCTCGGATGTTATACCGTCTTCACTGGGGGCTTTTCCATTTTTAAGCTGCCTTAGAGCTAACACGATCTCGTTTTGACTGATGTCAGGTAGTTCGTCGGTATAGTGGCGTGTCAGGGTGGCTCTGGAATCATGGTTGACTCGTCGGGAACGAGGGGCATGAGCAGCGTATAGAAGGCCATAAAAGTCTTCTATCTCGGCTGAGATCTCCGGCTTCGACAATACGGTCCTTCCGTCGTGCGTTTTAAGCTTTGTCAGGTGGCTCCTGCCAAGCTGCTGAGTGAACTACTACTTTGGACCGCCGGTTTCGCTCTATCGCCTCTTCAATGAGGCGCGTGTTGGAGCTTCGGAGATCTTGCCGTACCATCTTCGCAATTCGCTTGTTCAGGTCTGACTCTCTGACAAAGTCGCTTGGGTGGTCTCCCGTCTTTTTGTCATCAGCCCAAGAGTCTCATCTGAGAGTTTGGATTTCTTGCCTGTACGCTGCTTTCGACAGAATTTGATGCCCTCGTCCCTCAACGTTTTTGATTGTGCAGGGTCTCGTCAGCGTCATCAGTTGGTTCCAAGGCAACAAATCTATCTCCGAGAAGCTGCTGAAACTTCTCTCTGCTTAGCTTGGGGCTAAATGATGCTACGTGATTTGTCCATCATTATTATTTTTGGGTTAAGAACATAGGGTACTTAATAATCTTCTCGGTTCAAAACCGGTAAAATCTAAAGCGCGCCATGGGTCGAAGTCAAGTGCATCTCTGAGGGAGAAACTCCACTTGAAAGTTGTTTTGCAGGAATTTCCTGTCGATCCTACAGGTGCTTAAAATGGCAGCTTTTGCATATGAGTGAGTATTCCTAGGAGAGGTCTAACAAAACAATCAATGGATTCGAAAAGCAGTTTCAGAATGACTTCAGTCGAGGTCGAGGATAGTACTATTGAAATTTTAAAAACTTTTTGCTGGTGCCACTTGTGAATGATTTGGTTTTTGATTGAGGTTTACGTATTGAGAAATCTTCTCTACTATGGTGCTTTGCAAGTTATTGATGTTCGGGATCGCGACGCCAATAAGTAAAATAAATAAATATTGCTGGGCAATCTACACAGCATCATGTAGCCCCAAGCTAAACTGAGCTTTTATTATGTGTACTGATCTGATACTCTAATACAATATAATTATTACAATGAGAGATAATTTTTATTATACATAGAAAATAACCAGATCACTCAGACAGGACAAATATTTGCATTTATTATTATTATAATACTAGCCAAATACTAGCTTAATGCGCACGTCTCTGTAAATTGACCTATAAGAAGATAAATTTTATACGAAAAACTAAGCTTGAAACTAAAATCAATACATAATTTGATGATTAGATATTAATAAAAAAAATTAAAATAAAATGTAATTGTCATGTACCTACATTTTCAAATCCAATTCAGTTCAAATTCTTTATTTCCAGGCAACATAGTTATGTCATCACCACGTCTCCATCCATAGAGACTACATAGATTTTTTTCTCGATGATTCTACGGTTGGTACGTTGTTGACAACACGGCTTACCAACCTTAGTGTCTGTCATGTCATGTCAGGTTAGGTTCATTCTGACATTCTGTTCAGTTCGTTCGAGTAACGGAGTAGTGTGGGCTTATTGCGGACAATTACGAAAAGGAAAAGTAAAACTTTTCCCCGGAAAAGTTATTAAAAGTGTGGAAAATGAATCCTTTATTGGTGGGAGTGAAGCTGAAGTTAGTTTGGAGTGTATTTCTACTCGTGATATTCATCCAAGGCGTGCCAGGTGAGAAGTTTGCCGTCTCAACTACCTATGCTCCATCGTTTTGTTCTTACGAAATTCTTTCAATGCATGCTTTGAGGCTTTACATAGGTACCTACTGATGACGTATACATTGCGATGAGCTGTTCTTAGAATAAGAACAAGCTCTGATTTGACTGAACGGTATAGTAAGATGTTCTTTCATCAAGGGGCAGTAAGAGAGTCAAATTACTAGGTCACAAAAATAAACTAATAAAAACAAGATGTGCAGCATATTTTTAGTAAGCGCCTGGTAATGGACAAACTGCCCCATCTCCTTAGCTCTTGTATTGTTTAAGCACCTTCATTTTCTTCCATGTGTTTCACACCCCTGGGTGTATGCCACATTGAACTATACGAAAAGTATTGTTAAGACTTATTACCATACATACTATATTTTAATTTATAATAATAAAGTCATATCTTTTCAGAAGCTCACTGTAAGAGTTTGAGGAGTTCCTCAAAATGTAACATTTAAAACAATATAAGTAAAGCCTTGAAGTTATGATTGTAACTTTGGAAAGTATTTTGGTAAGAAATAGAACCATGAGCCTTATCATTAAAATTATTGTTATCATTTTACTACCTAACAAATGTAAAGATGTTATTAGTAAGATAGTAGTTATTAACAAAAATTATAGCTAGAATTATTTTTAAACACAGTTCTTATAAAATGTAATTTATGTATATGTGATAGATAATTTGTAAATCCTCCATCAAAAACAGACAACAGGCAAATGAAAGCATATAAAACCAGAAAAAGGTACTTCTGCAATTGATTCAGATGGTTGAATATAATAAAGTAATTTCCTGCAATATCTCTTTGAGTATTAATCCATTTGTTTACAAACAATATTCTAGAAACAAGTCTATGTACAGTACATACTACAGTTTTCCAAAGATGTTGAGTAATTTGAAAATAACCCTTATACCACTAATAGGAAACAGTGTTTGAGTACTTACTGTACTTTAACATTGTTTTCTTTGTTTCGAAGAATTAATATCGCAAAACAAACATTATTTTTATCTAATTCTTTTTTGATAAAATATTATGTGGCCTGTACAAAAGGGTCTCAATATAAATTAAGTACATTAGCTTTTCATTGCTTTTTGAAGTTTACAAATTAAAATCATCTTATAACTAAGTAAGAACAATTTGTCCTTCACAGGCATGCATCTAAGTAATAAGTCTAGTTTAATATAAATAATGCTGGACAATTCACACAGCATTATCTAGCTCCAAGCTAGGCAGAGCTTGTGTTATGTGTACTAGATAATAATAATATTATTTGATTGGTTGAAATAACTATAATTTTTGCGGGATAAACACTAAACTCTTGAGAGTATAATGTTTATTCCCCATCTCAGGATCATTCTCTATGCAATATCAAAAGTGTTGTATCAGAGTCGCCTATAATTTTAATTTATATTTTACTTTTAATATATGTTGTTATATCAACAATTATTTTAAAGAGAAATACAAACTCTTTAAAAAATGTAACTGTGTGTATTTTTTCTGTCAGCGGGCTGTATCTCAAGAACATATACATAGTTCCTGAGATAGACAGACAGACAGCGAAGTAATATTGTTGCCATGTTCACCCTTCGGGTCCGGAACCCTAATGGGTACTCCTATATCCACACTTAGACTCGGTCCTTTGTGCATGGTGTGTTTGCTAGTTTAACCAGCCTAACTCCGTCCAGGAGCGCAGAATCTTGGGATATTCACAGGCTTCGTGGAGTGACCTCGGGTGGTTGAGGATTTCTAGTTGTTGCGTTGTTACTCCCTTGCATTCCTGGACTACGTGGGCAGCTGATTCTTCGTCGCTAAGGCATTCTCTGCAGAGAGGGCTGTCTTTTGCTCCAATTGTGAAGAGGTGTTTGTTGTGAACAGTGTCCTGTGAGTGTCCCCACTAGGACGCGTAGGTAGATCTCGTCAGGCACAGTAGGTGTTTAGTTAGTCTTTGTGATGCAGCTGGGAGTGCTGCTTTGGGTTTGCGGCACTCCCATCGCGCTTGACCATCGCTCGGTATGTGTTTCTTTGGTTCTGAGCCTTATCCATGTTCGGATTTAGTAGAATGGTAGGCGAAGGAACGGAGGTGGGCCTTGTGTCGGCGTTTCCGAGCCTTTCCGTGCCAATTCGTCTGCAGCGTCATTATCATTACCTAGTGATCCGCTGTATCCCTAGATCCATTGGAGGGTTATCCAGGTTCTACCCTAATACCTAAATTTACTTTCATACAGCTGAAGATATGTAGATCCTCCTCTTTTTTAAAGTTGGTAAAAAATACATGCAAGCACCATAGTGTGTACAATAAAGGCATGCTTAACTACTAAAGCTGAAATTTTGGAGAAATATTGTTATTAGTCTGGCTGAAACAACTGATGACAGCTGATAAAACGCGAGCGAACCCGCAGGCAGTAGCTCATATTATATTATTTTACAATAAAGGAAAACTAACAGCTGGGTAACTATTATATAAAACATGGTGTGTAACTGATGGCTAATTAGTAGTTTCCACAAGAAAAAAAAAAACTTAATTCGGACATTACAAACAGTCGAAAAAAAGACGGTAGGTAAAATATAAACTAACTAACATGATAATTGCAATAAAACTAAAAATAATACTCTGGGGTCTGTTTCTGTGAGTTTTATACTAAAGAATCTACGTGAGTCGAGGTACCTCCTACACACACAAGGATGGGTCTAGATATTTGTATGAAAGCAGTCCCACGCACTCCAGCACTAGACGACTGATCCATGTGGGGATCTTTATTGGATTGGAATGACAGATACTGTTAATATAATGAAGAGAGGATGTCGCTCTAGTCTTACATTTTACTTATGAATAACATGTAAAATAAATAAAATAAAATAAAAATAAAAAAGTAAAAAAGCCTTTTATTCCTTAAATAACATTGATCAATCATGCTTATGAAAAATTTGTTGTAAGTTGTGATGTTTTGATGTAAGTATGTCAAATATTATAGAAAATGTCATTATGTAGATTTAATAATATTTAATAATGTATTTGAAAAGTTGTTTATTTCGATTGAATTTAATGCATATATTTAATAAGTAGTTAGGACCCCTCTCGGGTAAAGGCCTCCTCCAGTTCTGTCCAGTGTTTGCGGTCTTCTGCGACGCTTGTCCAATTTTGTGTTTTTACATATTTTTTTATTTCATCTGACCATCTTGCTAGGGGTCTACCAATTCTTCTTTTGCCTTTAGGACCTTTCCATGAGGTGACTAAAGTGAACCTTTCTTTTGGCATTCTAGCTACGTGTCCGGCCCATCCCCACTTCATTTTAAGAGCGTGTCGTAGAGCGTCTATAAATTTAGTTTTTGATCTGGTTTCTTTATGTTGTACTTTGTCTTTTAGTCTTATTTTCAGTATATTCCGTTCTATTGCTCTTTGACATTTTGCTACTTTGTCCTTTGCCTCTCGTGTATAGGTCCATGTCTGGCTGCCGTAGGTAAGCGTTGGAAGTAGGCAAGAGTCGAATACTTGCTTCTTTAACCTTAAAGGTAGTGAACCTTTTAAAATGTCCTTCATGCTCCAGAATTTCTTCCAGGTTTTTGTTAATCTTCTGTCTATTTCTTCGATGTTATTTGATGGCTTAAATGAGACCTGTTTCCCTAGGTAAATATATTCATCTACGTATTCTAGTGTCGTATCTTCAATCAGTAAGTCTTTCTTTTCGTTGTTTGTCATAGCTTGTGTTTTTTGTAGGTTCATCTCTAGTCCTCTTGTTTTGCTAGCGTTATGTAGGGTAGTCAAAATATGTTGGAGTTTAAGCGCGTCTTCTGCGAGAAGTACTATATCGTCTGCAAAGGCTAGGTATGTTAGGTTCTGGTCGTTAATTTTTATACCTTCATTTTTCCAGGAGAGCTCATTTATTATTGATCTCTTATGAATCAATAATAAATGAATAACATGTACGTACATACAATCAGCGTCAAATTGATATGAGCGTCTAGAGTAGTCAAAATGATCTGAAAAACATGGAAGCAATGTGATACACGCAGTTGGAATCATCATGTTGTTGTAAGCACCCAAGGTGTTCAAAATATCATAATGCTCATTGTTTCATATTTATGTGAGCAGTCAGGGTGTTCAAAATCATGTTGATAATTATGAGTTTGCAAACTACCTTTGAGAGCATGGTTTGCTCAGATTATTTTTAACGCCCTGACTGCTTATATAAATATGAAACAACGAGTAGAAAGATAATTTGAACACCTTGGGTGCTTAAAACAATATGATGATTCAAACTGCGTATATCAAAATGCTTTTATGATTTTAGATAATTTTGACTACTCTAGACGCTCATATCAATTTGACGCTGACTGTACCTACTCCTGTTAGGTAGACCTGGAAAAAGTATACACTTTTTATCCCAAAAATTCCATAGGATTGAAATGGCGATAAGGGTGTGTACCTTTGAACAACGCGAACTCATCGGTAGGCGAGGCCTAAATGTATGCTATCTCACATGACATAATGCGGGAGGCTTGCGTCCAGCTGCGGACCAATATCGGCAGTTGAGGATGTACGACCGCGTAAAAAATTTGAAATTTGATCCATTAGACCTTTAGAACAAGGGTTAGTTATTATAGATAAAACCGGCCAAGGTGCTGGTTGGACTCGCACACGAACGAGTAAAAAAGCACGTTTATTGTATAAGAGCTAAAATAATAGAATACAGAATAAATATTTATTTTCTGTATTTGTTGTTATAGCGGCAACAGAAATACGTCATCTGTGAAAATTTCAACTTTCTAACTATCACGGTTCATGAGATAAAGCCTGGTGACAAACGGATAGACAGCAGCTACGGATCCCTAAAAAACGATGAGTAAAAAAAACAACTGAAAAACTATGCTACCAACTGATGCTCGAAATAGGCTTGATTTTAAAGTTTTGCTCGCCATAATTTATTGTGCCCAAAGTTGGGCTAATATTAGTGTTGAAATATAAAATTAATGTTTAGAAGCTTGTATTCAAATTTATACCTTTTTTACGGTTTTGGGTGTATACAATACATAGATAATGACATAGTACATATAATCACGAGACAAATTCATAGGATAATATCAATCTCGTCATTATCTATGTATTTTTGGATGGTCAACATCAAACAGTGTAGTAGTTTCCCTGTCAAGTTTGAAAGGGAAGATGAGCAACTGGTTTGACCTTAATCGGTTCTTCGAATAAACGCATGCGAAGTCTCGGGCTGAAACAAGTATGATAATGAAATAAGACGCCAACGAGTGAACACTGTTGACGGAGCGCGCCAAGATCCTTTGATGTGTGCTCACCGGCCAATGTTGGCCTCCAACTTCCAACATACGCTTACTAATTCTCTACACGTTGGCCCAGCGTCCTGGCCTAATGTACCTACACAGGGGTCATACTGTGAAGGGGTCCTTACCGCATACCCACTCGGCTTTCGCTACCGCTCTGGATAGTCAATACCGCGTAGGATTGATATGCCTTTGAACCTACATGACATACATTTTCATTTACGTACGAGTACCTTAAAAAATGGTAACAGTACCGTAAATTACGTTTCTGTACCTACCGACCAACAACTTTAAACTGTCTTTCAATTTGAAACTATCTCTAAGCAGTTTGTCCGTCAGTTGTAGCAGGCGTAAAGATCCGGGTCACAGCACAAGCTTAGAACGTGGATAAAAAATGGTCACTGACATTGTTGTTAATTAATTAACTTGTTTGACGACCTATGTGGCGCGGTGGGCGATGGTCCGCCTGCGACGCAGGAGGTTGCGGGTTCGATTCCCGCCTCGGAACAATTGTGTGAACGATCTGCAGATATTTGTTCCGGGTGTTCTGGTCGTTTTCTATGTATAATAAAAAATATCTATCTATGTAATGTATTGTATTATGTATATCAGTTATCTAGTACCCATAACACAAGCTTTGCTTACCATGGGGCTAGATAATGCTGTGTGAATTGTCCAGCATTATACAATACAATACAATTATTCTTTATTGCACACCATAAAAACAGATACACTGGACAGGAAAAAGAAAAATAAAGAATGTGTTGTACAATGGGCGACCTTATCGCTTAAAGCGATCTCTGCCAGGTAACCTTTGGATGGACATGAAGAGTTAGAACAAGTATAGACGGTGGCGTGTTATATAGAATAATATTTAATTGGGACATACTAACAAATACATATTGATAGCTATAAGTATAAATACAAACATAAATATATAATATAAATATAAAATACACATATAAATATATAATATAGGTATGATGTATATAAATTAACAGTTTGATGTTGAGTTAAGGAAATGTTCATAGACCATATGTTTGAATATAGGAAGAGACTTAGCTTGTCGAATCGAAATGGGTAGGGCATTCCACAGTTTTATGGCATGTACGGTAAAGGATGAGATATAGGAATGGAAGGGGCGGGGAGTTTTTAGTTGAAGAGTGTTTGTTGAGCGTAGGGAGCGGCTATGGGTTTGGTGAAGGTATTCAAAACGTTCCTTGAGGTAACTAGGTGTATTTGGGACGAAGAGGATAGAATATAGGAGGGAGAGGTAGTGTGCATCCCGGCGAAGGCGGATGGGCAACCATTTTAGCTTTTTGCGGTACTCTGTGATGTGGTCATACTTTCGTAGACCGAAAATGAAGCGTAAGCTAAGATTCTGAAGCCGCTCAAGCTTGTCAAGCTGTACTTGGGTTAAATCAGGATAGCTGGCGTCGGCGTAGTCTAGGATGGGAAGCAGGAGTGACTGGGCGAGCGCAATTTTGGTATGTAGCATTATTTATTTATTTATTTTAATTATTACAAAATTAATAGCTCAGTCTCAGAGGTGAGAACGCGCAAGGGCGCTTCGCAGCATAAAAACATCTACTTGATACACGTGCTTTGTCCATATCCATATTGCTTACTAATATGATATAATTTAATTTGATTGTTTTGAAAAAACTAAAAACCGTCTCCGAAACCCTTTTAACACTGTTTTTAAGATTATCGGGATGAGTGCTAATATCTCTGGAATAAAAGCATGATAATTCTCTATACAAATGCAAAAGAATCATCCAAATCGTTCCATAAATGACGGAGCAATTGGGGAACATACATAAAAAACTGGCCAAGTGCTAGTTGGACTCGCGAACGAAGCGGAAGCCAAAGCACTGGACGCAGAAACTTGCAGGAAAGTGATCTCAAAGAAAGGAATTTAAAAAACTCACACCTAATGCCAAAAGCTTCAAATTATGCAGGTTGCAGTGACGACACAACCCGTTTGTTTATAATCGTAAATTTTATAAAAAGCATAAGTAAGAAATCAAGTTCGATGTGCAAGACGTCGCGGTTAACAGCTAGGTATGAATAATGTGATTAATACTTAGCCAAAGTGTAACAACCTCAGCCGAAAACATATATCCGACTACTACTCAAACTATGTTTGGAAATAGTGGATTCCTGCGTTTCCAATTAAAACATTAAAACTAATCATGGTGCACTTTAATTTTACGAGGGACGGCCCTCACTCCCAAGCTATGCCCAACGAACTAAAATTATGCTCAATTGTGATCGTGGCACTCAACTCATTCACAATCATTTATTGTTGAATACAAGCTAATTATAAACCCACGATGATTTTACTTTGGAACTCGGCTACAGAGAAGTCCGGCAATATATGACATTAGTCACTCGCTCGTACTATATTCGCATCTCATTGGTTCCTATTATGCGTGTGTTTACAATGCAGCCGATAAGATAATATCCACGAAAATAGTAAAGTCCTGTTAAGACCTATGCGGTTACTCTACCTAGATTGGCAGCGGCAACAGGCCGTCTTTCATCGATAGATAGAGCGGCTGAATGAATACCATTAGTATAACGTTATCATAAAATGTGACTGTAACCATTTTCTACTGGAGATAAAGTCTTGATCTTTGTATTGTATGAAGTGCATATATCCCTTAGAATACCATTAGTATAACGTTATCATAAAATGTGACTGTAACCATTTTCTACTGGAGATAAAGTCTTGATCTTTGTATTGTATGAAGTGCATATATCCCTTATCTGGTACCCATAACACTTCTCTGCTTAACTTGGGACTAGATGAGGCTGCATGGATTGTCCAACATTATTGTTATTATTAGAATAGAAAATATAACTATTTAATGCACCATTAATACAGATAATAATTAAAAAATTGAACTTAATACTAACTGTATTTAGTGGTACATTGGCGGCCTTATCGCTTAAAGCGATTACTTCCAGGTAACCTTTGGATGGACTGGACATGAAGAAACAATATAGACGGCACTTGAATAGATATCGAGAGATCTCTAGATATATTGGCAGAATTGCGTCAATCAAAGAGTTGAAATTCATATATCTAGAGAAAAAGAAAACCAATACTTACACTACATACCATAATACCTACGAGAATTTGTTCTGTATCATATTTGCTATTTTAGGCAGTCCATCTTTGTGTAGGCTTATTTACCAATTCTGGTTTAATTATCTTTATCATAATATAATAGAACACTTTTATTAGCACACACAAAAAAAAACAGATATACATTAAAAACTCACATGAAGCTAAATAAGATATAAAACTAAAAGATAAACAATAGAAAATAAGTAAAAATAACATAATGCACTAAGGTTATTGTTATATCTACGTGTCAGTAGTATAGGAACGGTCTAACAGTAAAAATATAAAAGTCACGTCCAACAGTCTCATTATTCTACGCTACAAGTGTCACCTTGTGCCCATATTATTCAAAGTCATAATATATGATACCTTGAATATGCTAATTTCATGCGCAACAAACCGATCATTTCTTATTAATTGAATACTACAAAGTCACATACAATGTTTTACTAACAAGAGACATGGCGTTTACAATCATACACTCCTTTCATGCGAACATGATACAATGTAAATGTAGCACCCGTCTGCCGCGTCTCAGGGAATTGCACCACCACACTGTTTTGGTGAGGTGTGACGTGTCAGAAGCATTTTGGTTTCAATTATGTAGCATGATTCCTCATCAATACACATACGCTTACTGCTGAACATACCTCCCCTTGTTGGGGGATTTGGTTATGCAAAACCACCACGCTTGGCAGACGGGTTTGTAATTGCAGTAGTGGTATTAAAATATACGAAGCTACTACCGTTTCTCTGGTAGGTCTCTCAATCGGCTCTACGACATCCTCGGGCATCCTGTAGAGGTCGATACGTAGCTACTTACGCTGCAACCGCTTTGTTTTCTTTTTTTTCATAGTCCTATATATAGACCTACGTTTGACCACAATCTCACCTGATGAAGATGTGACCGACGATGTATCACGAAGGTCTAAAAGATTGAATAAGAAAACCTATTCACTCTTGTCTTCAAAAAGTCTATGTTGTAACTGTGTTTATAATACATATTGTAAAAACAATTACATCTCAATTGCTATGTAATAATTTGTTTCTATCCATACAAAATTTATGAAACCGTCATGATTCTGACGCGTCACGCACGACTCACCTCATCACAATAGTGTCGTTTCAGCTTTATGGTTCATGCAGTGCTTATTAGCTTCAGATAACTGGCGCGGTAGCAATTGATATCAATAAAACAATGTTTATTGAATAGGTAGTGAAGACACGTTGCATAGTGTTTTTAGTATTTTGTAACCCAGAGCGGAAGAGATGCTGAACTTAGTATTAAATTAGCTGAAAATGACAAATTATCTACGTACATATATGTCATTTTCACCTAATTCAATACCAAGTTCCACATCTATTCCGCTTTGGGTTGCATGTTTCAACAATTTTAATATGCGTTTCTTTCCTTAAAAACACAATGGAATTTAAAGTCCGTTTTATGTTTTTGTTAAAAAAAACATCATTATAAAACATAATATTAAGTCAACTAACCTAAATGTTTTACGCCAGATTTAAACGACATCATCCAAATATTTAAACTCGATCCGATTGGTATTTTTGGCGTTGTCTAGAAAGAATCACATACTTTCTTACTAGTATTATTAGGACTAGAGAGCGTCACTCCCTCGAGCGACAGTCAAGGCGCGGGCGTACAAGCAGCGCATAGCATCGACGTTTTCTGTAAAAATAAAGTGCAGTGCGTTAATTTATTATGTCGCGTCACGGGCGAGGTGAAAGCGTGGCGGCGCGGCCGTCAAGTCGGGGGCGTTTTGTCCGACTCGGTACGACTCTACCGTCATTTTTCGCCTTGACTCTACTCTACATAGAAATTACGCCTCGCTTGATTCAACTGAAACCAACCCTATACCACTATATACCTATAAAATTTCATAGGACATTCTAACACCTAAATACTCAAACGCAACTCAGATTTCAGCACGTCTCATGTGAAGAATTTTACACATATTTTCATTGAATACTGTCAAAAAATCGCGACTTGAGACGAGCTTATATCTCATTGCGTTGAGTACCTAGTCGGGGGTTAGGCTTAAATAAAATTGAAAAAGTGTGGAACTGAATCATTGCACTGTTACTTTATATAAAGAACAAAATAAAATGTCAATGTTGTATTGACTCTTCAATTCCAGTATTTTTGCACTGGTGCGGTGTCAAATGTGTCCATGTAAGAGATTGCGTCGTCGACGCAACTGAACCGGTTACTCTGACGAACATCACGTGCCCACCATATTGGCGGCGATCTACGCGAATCGTACCATGTGTTTGAATTGACACAATTAAAAAACCACTTAAAAACATGTTTGTGAGCTAATTTTAGAAAAGTTTCGAAAATCGAAGTAGTCTTATTTTGAATCTCGGGTACCTACTTACAGAGATGATTACCATCATTACTTTGGAATGGGTGCACTGATTTTTATTAAAAAATATGCGAAATATAATAGTACTGCTTGTACTAATAGAAATGTTTGTCAGATGAGGATAACGTAATACTTTATATTCTCTTTGTATATAACCAGTAAGTTAGTTACCAATAGCTTCGTTGAGAAGTAGGATTTTTCCATGAGTTTTTTTCATTCGTAATATTTTTACCTTTTATATCTTTAGGTATTTTTAGTTTCAATTCCTAATATTGTATAGTTTAAAACAAAACCCAAGTTTGTTTGGCTTTTGAAATGAGATATAAGTAATGAAATGCTAAAAGTCTAATTTCAGCATTTACAATCTAAAAACCTAACACAATTAAAATAGTCCAAAAACGATCTACTAGCTCGTTCTGATACAAAAGCTACTTGGCAAACAAAACCAAAAGAGCCTAAACACGGCGTACAAGCTATTTACCTTCACAGAATTTCCTAAGCTGAGGTTTCTGGTCCATCAGCAGACCATCAACTGCTTATACTGAGTGTTTTTTTAACTGGGACATCAGGAGGCGCCCATAACCAGAGGAGATACCGGTGCAGTTCCTTTTGAAACATTAGCTCTATGCCAAAGTGTTTTTCTCCAAAAAGAAACATTATTTTTCAAGCGGGAGGGCATTTGATTCATTTAAGATACCAATCGACTCAGTCCCTTGAAAAATCATTAGCACGTTACGATCAACTAGCACGTTACGTACTAAAAGTACTTTTCATGTTATCACTAACATCTAAAAAAACATTCATTTGTTTTTGCAGCATGGAATGAAGATTACTTCGTGGAAAACGGCGCTAGTCTCAGCGGTCTTCCAACTAACATAGTGTTGCTGAACAATCAGCGAAGCCGTCGTGCCGTACCAACTAACGATGAACCAAAACCGACGCCACCAGCGACTGCCAATGCCACTGCTGCGAACGCTACTCAGGGTAAGTACCTTATAGGCAGATTTAGCTTCTGAGCTTAGATTTATGTGCCATTCAGTTTCTACTTTTGAAAATTTGTTTCTATTTTTTATAGTGAGTTAAGTTTCTTACTGTGTAAGAGCAGTGGCGTCAGGCTTAAACTGCTTTATGATCCGGTTAGTTAACGAAAATCATAATTACACAATTGAACGTGGCAACTGACTTTAAATAGAGACGGCACTGTAGACATTTTTAAGAAACTTTAAATTGCAATCAGGAGCGAATACGACAGTTATTTAACTTGCAAACAGGTTGATCATCGTCCAACCATGTGGCGCCAAGTTTCGGTTACTCAAAACAGGAAAACTGCTGCCATGCATCGTTGAATTTAATGCGGTTGATAAAATATTTCTTACCGCTTGGTGTTTCCAATAAATTAGCGTATTGCAGAAAACGATAAATCTTATCACTTCTTCGGAATTATTAATAAATCTACCCTACCAAATAGTAGACTTAAGTTCATAACTAATTGTGCAGAATAGTTTTATGTGTATTTATTTCCAAACTCTATAGCCCTAAGGCCCTAACACGGGGATCTTTCCCTAGGGTAGAATATAAAATAATGACATCGCATCGTTATCCATTATAGTATACATTATATATAATAGTTACAAGTTGTACCTTCTTTATAGTGAACCATTAAACGAATTTTCATTCTTGGTTATTGCAGTTGACGGAATGAATTTCTATTTGATTCGAATTATTTTTTATCTATTCTACCCTAGAGAACCCGTGCTTACTGGTCGTATAAAATAGAAATGAACAAACAAAGGTAACACGCCTGACAATTGACACAGAATCTTCTTACCCTGAAATAGGTTACAATTATAGTTACATCCAATACTACCCCTGATATCTACCAATACCAAAGCGCTGGTTTTATTGCCTTGGAAAAGCCGGAATAAGCTAATTCGTATTGTTCTCAGCGTTTGTTTTACATATTATTCGTTACCAGTTTCTGTCCATGGCTTCGCTCGCGGTGCATCTATGGAACCGTTTAAAAGTTATTTCTCTCTCAACTGTTTTATGGGATAAAAAGAAGCCTATGTCTGTGCATAATTACAGCCTGATCCGTCCAGTCGTTTTGGCGTGAAAAAGTAAAAAATATTCATCCACATTTCCATCAATCCATTCAAACATCCAAACTTTCGCATTTGTAATATTATTGTGATAGTGCGAGTTATCGTCTTCCTTTCATCGTAATTGAATACGTATACAGGTGTTTCATGTTTGAATAAAGCAAGATAAACGAAGTTCGATATTGTATGCCATAAACTTCTGTTCTGAAGCAATAAGATTGAAAATTGCCTGCAATATATACTAAGTGTTTCGCCGGTTATTATTCAGGTAAATATTATCTGGAAACTTGAATAAACATTGCCAAGGTCGTTTGGTAATAAAATGTGGAAATATGTGTTTTTATTCGTACTAGTTCTGTAAACAGCAGACCCCACGAACACAAACTTTTTTGTAACACTACCTTTATGGACATATGTATTTATTAACAAAGAAAGTTACAGTCAAATAATAGAGAAATATTAGTTATTATATTAATAATAATATTAGACTAGTATTGACAATTTAATAAATTGAGCTGATTGCAGACGGTTGCAAACAATCTACAAGTAGATTAACTAATCCATATCAATACCAGTTTGACTCTGGCTGCATTGCCCCGGCTGGCTGTATGGCAATGCTGATGCGCTTTTCACCTATATTAATATAGCACTAAAATAAGCGAGATAAATACCATAATTTTTGTTTCTAAAAACATGGTAAATATCCCGTTATAAATTAGTTTAGTAGTCATAAAAGCAAAATAAATAATTTGGTTAAACCCAAGACGGAAACTTTGGACCTAATCGAAAAAGAAATAAATAATTTTATCAAACCACCCAATTCGTTCATATAGTGACTTCACCGATAAAAATACTGAGATCTTATAGAAAGGTGCCAAGGTTCATAGCATATCTTAACTTGTTGCGCTCTTTCATTATAATTATTTGTCTTCGCAAGTATATCCATCGCATTTGTTTAAAGGTTGGACTTGCGACGACAAAAATAAAATAATGAAAGAATGTAACAAATTAAGACTATGCTATGAAAGCCACCGAACAAGATAGTTTGATTTTCCTACGCAGAGTCGTCTCAGATATGGCCAGTACCTACCTGTCAGTGTGCAGAAGGTAGACAGTGTTTGGGCGCTTTTGATTGTGTCTGGCTTTTGGATATTAAATTCTGAAAGTACAATGATGGACCCATTCAAAAAGCCAAACGGTCTACTAGCTGTTCCATCAGAGTTACTTGAGATGTGATTCTGGTGCACCATCACATCCTCATCAATTCATCCAAAAGCCGCCATTAAAAAAGAAGTTGAAGATCTAAAAGCTACTAAAACCCAAACACAGCCTACAAGCTATGTAAGCTATGTACCTATGTAAGCACGGTAACTAGGTTCTAAAAGTACTTCTTTAAAACGTTGATTGCAGCGCCCCTAGTGAGAAATTTCCATTTCGCCATTCGCCATTCATCTAAGCTTAAAACCATCGCTAAAGAACCCTATCTATACTAATATTATAAAGAGGAAAGGTTTGATTTTTTGTTTGTTTGTAATGAATAGGCTCCGAAACTACTGGACCGATTTGAAAAATTCTTTCACCGTTGGGAAGCTACACTATCCCCGGTGAACATTGGCTATTCAAAAAGTTAGGGATCCGTACTAAAACCGTGCGAAGCCGGGAAGGTCCGCTAGTACCTTATAAAGGAAATAACGCTTTTAATTAAGTTGTAAAACCCGTATACCAAGTTTCGTTTCAATCGGTTGTAAAATTCGACCTTTAGAGGAGTTCATGACAGATGAAAGCAAATTTTGCCTCATTTGAAGCAGAGACGCTTCGCTCGCTCGAACAATAACATGGTAATGAACAAGCAAGCAAGGACAAAATTACCTTCTGTCTGGCGACCCTCAGCGACCCAAGGGAAATCTTAGGCATACCAGATATCGCATTTGTCCCTTTGTCCCTAATGTAACACATAATAAAAAATAAAAAAACCCGCCATAAATTATTTAATATTTAGTTTGTACTTTTTCGAATCATAGCTTGAGACCCGAATAAATCAACTAGGTGTTTCCGTATCTCTACAATATTAAAGAAAATGATATATTTGTGTTCCGTGCTGTGTTATATGGTATTTTCGGTCGCCCTCATTCAATCAGTGCACAAGTAGCAAAGCTCGAGTATTTTACTGAAATCATGCACAATCGCTATAACTTTCGTAACCTCTAGAACATTCCATCGAGCCGTATCAAATCTCGGTTTCGCGTCGCAGTCACAGATACGAGGACAAATTTGTTAAGCGAAACAAGTTGCGAATAAGGATTGTCCAATATCCTCGGCCGTCATCTGTGGTGTTTATTGTCAGGCAGTAAGATTCATATCTGATTCGCGAAGCAGCCTGGTGTGACCGGTTAGTTGAGGAGATGGCTGTTTCGCTGAGCGGTTTTCTCATATCCTCCTACTACAGCAGATCGACCCTGTACAGTGTCATTTACTCGTCGTATCTAGTTCAATTACTAAATTGTGGTGTTTGCTGCACCGGGATTGGACTGCAGTTATTTTTATAAATCGAGCAAACACCTACTAGCTAGAGATATTTTAGTAGATCTACGAGCTACAGAGCACGGCAAATAAATAACTATCCCAGTAAGGGTTTCCAGAAGGATGAATCTCCTTGGATCCATTGACTAGATCTACGAGTATGATGGATCAACGTAGTGTAGGACGCCCTCGGGCCAGGTGGGATGGCGACCTACGAAACACAGGCAGATGCTGGATACGGCAAGGTGCAGACTGCTATGGCGCTCACCAGGGGAAGGCTTATGTCCAGCAGTGGACTATTATACATAGGTTGATGGTGATCTATTGTGACTTGTATTTCTGTAAATGATCTGAAATCTCATTTTAATGAGCTAGCAGCCTACCTATATTGATTGATATGAAAAAATCGAAAAACCGACTTCAAACTCCTTTATATTTACACAATTTTTTAATGTTTTGCGAGACAAATACCTTAGGGAAAAAAATGTATGGATGGGGCCATCAAATTATGGAACCATCTCGGAATCACCCTGCAGTCATCAAAATCGGTCGATTACTTACTGACGAAGAAATCGGCGAACATACATAATGAAAGATATTTACAGTCGAACTAAGAACCACCTCCTTTTATCTAAGTCGGTTAAAATAATATATGCCCTTTTGATCCCCGGGGCGTGTGTTATACTTTTCGAGTGCATTCGTACCTCTAAGCATCAACACGGCTAAAGCGATTTTCATAAATGATGTAAAAATCAAAATACTGTCTGGTCGCTATATGATTCTTGGATACATTTTGTAAGCCTTCGTCCTTTCATTTGGAGGAATATGTGAAAAACCGACTACAAAGTCGGGTTTTTTTATAGTTTTCAATTAGTATTTTGTTTAGGGTAACTATTAATAGGGGTTACGCCACATGCGGTTAAAATAGTCGTTTCCTCTATCTTTCTTCCATCAATGGTCATTGATGATTATTCGTGACGATCTTTGTTCCCTTTATGGTGAATTATGGTATTGCCTTGTCCACGCTTTTGGGCCTTGACACCACTTCTGTAAGCGGGAAGTAATCGAAAGAATACGATTCCATGACGACTTGTATTGTTTCGAATAGTTTCGATTATAATGGTTAGATAAGTGTTTTAGCCTATACTGGTCCACTGCTGGACGCAGGCTTCCCCCTGATAAACGTCTTGTTTCGCTCGCTTCGCATAGGTACTCTACCTTAACAATAATAAGCATAACATATGCGTTAAACCTTTTTAACTTCTCTTGCTCGATAAGTGTGTCATTTTAGCGTAGTTTTGCGGGCGTACTGTCACTACAGTATATGAACATATAGTATACTGAAACATACAGTATACTGAAACATACAGTATACTGAAACTATATGCCCTAGGGAATAAATGTAATTTTTAAACATTTTCTGTGTGAAATCATCGGCTAGTACAGGACATTCCTCATCTTACATTAAGACTCGACTTTTTGGTATTCCATGTACAAAGATTATTCCTTTGCATTTTTTTTGAAAAATTGAGCTTTAATGGAGCCTTCTTGGTAATTGTTGGAAGAAGGGTGATTTTTCTCCGTGGTAGAATTTGTATGGCGTTGCGCGTAACGAAGACACAAAAGTTTGTAGAAACGCCAAATCACAGAATTTTTTGGTTTATTACAAACTGAACTGAAGATGAACGTGGTTTATTTAATTAAAAATCTCATTCAATGAAAATTAAGTTATTAATGTGCAAATGGAACAGAAGAACAAACAAATAATTCGTACATATGATTATATGTGTTGCGGTCTGCGATCACGAATACTATCTAGAGGTCGGGTCGGCGTAAAAAATCCGTCACCGCAAATAAAAGCGCTCTTGTAATGTGAGGTCTTATTTTGTTTAGTTCGATTGAAACACAGCCAACGTAAACACGTGTCACAATGCCGCTATGTGTATTCACAAGTTGCAAAAATAAAATATTATTTGTTAGTTTAAAGCTAAAAATAGAACTAAATTTCAGTGATCGGCGTAGGTAGAGCTATTTTATGTACTTGCTATGTGAAAGAATAATATGGAAATTCCCCGAAACCACACACTTCACGAACTGCAAATATGTCAGTGTATTACTGCTGCACTTTATCGTTTATCTAATTAATACGTTTTCAAGTTGATATTAACACGTGCGTGACATACATCAATGTGAAGAAAGTACTGGATTGGAATACAATTACATTAGTATTAAAAAAGTTTAGCTAACAAGAAAATACTTTACATTTTGGACAAATAACACTGTACCTAGTAGGTACAAAATGTAAAGTAGTGAATACAAAAAGTTATGTAGGTACTACCTACATTACTTTTTTGTATTCAAAATGTTATTTATTGGTTTGCTTTTTACCTAAGGCAAGCTTTTCACTAAGCCCAATCATATAATTTATCTATTATTTCAAGGTAGAATAAGATTGATACATTAGTTATAGTCAAAATTTACGTTTTACAAAAAAAAAAGAATCTTACCAAATTACTTTGCGGTGCGTCACCCTAGCCAGTCACACCCGTGACACTCTCTGTACGTGTGAGCAAGAGCGCATTATGCAGCGATATCACGACGAGTGTCAACAAAGCGGCAACGTTGGGCGTTTGACAAAAACTTTGGCAACGTGTTGCTGATGTAAAATTTACAACGTCGCTCGTGCGCTTATGGGCTTACATATACAATTTTTATACTTATTGATAAAAATAATTCCAGAGTATTAGTCGGAATCCCGTGGAATATGTATATTAACATTAAAGTTTGCGGTCAATGAACCTAAATAGGTCTACCTATTCCGATCTCTGCTTATTATACAGTTCGGCTTTTAGCTTTGATTTTGTATGTGACCCAAAATTATAGTATCTGTGATCGCATGTTGCGGTCGAATCATGCGAACAATGCGACAAATTTGAGAAGTATAAATGTGTTAAACTTTCTCGCAATCGAAGTGTAAACTAGAGTTTTTCACTCCACTTGGGCCAAAACCACCCATATATCTATACTATATAGGTATAGTATAACAACCTCATATTAACGGGGTGGTTAAATTCGTCTCTTAAAAAAATATACATTTTGTCACCTGCGGGCGGGTTATATTTTTCGTGCGTATATAATAATGGTTATCGGACTTAATAACCTTGATGTATCCAAACGACTTAAGCGATTTAGATAAATGTGGTATCAAAATACTCGTATAAGTTCCTTTTGTTCCTATTTACAAGATGCAGACTTTTGTACCCTGTTTAAAATTGACAGAAGTTTATTAATAACAAAAACAATGCGTTAATTTTGAACGAAGATTGTGAATTTTATGACCATTATAGGTTTCGGGTAGCCCTCATGAGGATCAGATCCGCAAGCTAGCGGAAATCTGCATGACAGGAAATGAGTACATGCACAATATTTTACGCAATAAAGTATACTTTAATTTAGAACCCTAAAAGAAAGTAATAAGAGTTTGATCATATGGTTAAAATAACTCTATTCTTTATTCACAACAGGGAAATAGGTACCTAAATGTTGAAATGAACAAAAGTTATTAAATGTGTAAACGGCGAAGTAGTTTTAAAACACCAGATTTTGATGATTGAGGTAGATATATTATTCTATACATAGAAATTAAAAAATATTATGTATATAGAAATTTCAGAAAAATCGCGGCGAGATTCGAACCCGCAAACCGATTCAAACCCGAAATCATTCACTCTCCAACTTCTGCATCGCAAATAAACCCTCGCCCACTGCAGAGCTTCGGTAATAAGCAGAAGCTGAGATATTTTTTTTTCTTAATTTCGATTAAACAATAACCATAGGTCTACACACGTAATCATTCGTGGAGTAAACAACACATGATCCAAATTATTCAACGTCTAGATGCTAATAATTGCAGTCTATCCAAATGATTCTTCATCTAGATGCTAATAAATGCAGTCTAATATAATTAGTATGCATGTGCATGCCACTTCGTTCTCGTTCCCTTGTTTGTCTACGTTAGGCATTGAATGAACCTCTCACGCTTATTACCGAAGCATCTTCTTTGTCTAAGAAAATGTAGTCATTTTTATAAAATTTACTGACATCATTGCCGTATAGTTCAATCAGTCGTATATAAATGTAAGATTTCACTATGCAACACTTTCACGCACACAAGCGCACGTATAAATAGCAAGTTCAGACTAATTTGTCGCAATTTTTTAGCATATTATGTCGCAGTTTTTGGTTACATGTCGTTTTCATCTACTATCATTCTTCCTTCTTATCCTATGGTAGAATACCTATACTTTTTTCTATTTGTAGCTTGGTTTATGTTGGGGGCTATTTTAACCATTTCGTTGTTATGTTCCCAAGGACCCAGATTCCCTCCGCAACTCTAATGGCGAGCGAGCCTTCCGCGGCGTGCTGAAGGCGGCACAGAGAGCCACGAACGTATTTGTTAATTAATAGATCATCCTCATCATCACACACATAATATGTGTGATGTGATCCTGTAAATCCTATTATATGCTCTCTAGCGCACGCGGCTCACACATTTGTTGATACATAATGTTATGGTTTTCTTGGGGCACAACTATCCAAAATTTCAGGCAGATCCAATCAGTAGTTTTAGCGTTACAGCCGAACATCTTCACAAACTTTCGCCTTTAAGTTAAGTAGGAAGAAGTAGTAGTATTAGTAAGAAACTTATGAAAAAGTTCGAGCGTTGACGTTTATGACTACTATTAAAAAATATGTAATGGAACATCCTATCTGTGAGGAGGGTGAAGGTGTCTTCTTCACAGTTTTACTTAAAGTTATTGCGGGCATAATCGACATTACATACACTTCGTAAATAAAATTTTGAAATTACTTTTTAATAAAAAATATTCTGTGCTTCGACTTTAAATTGCGCAACAGAGCTGTTTTTTTATCGCTCTATGATTGTTCCTCAAGGTCGTTGTGTTCAACCTGTTTCCTTATAATTAAGTAACATTTAAATGCACTGTTGCTATTTTGGCGAACGTAACAACTCTTAGAGTATGGAACACAAATTTTTGCAAGCTCGATACGATACAGGTGGTTTGGGGTTATAATTCGAGATTATCTTAAGGTGATGTTTTTTTATATTCTACGTTTTAATGTTTATATAAAAAAATGTGTACATAAATTGTAAAATAACCAATTTTCTATGAATATAATAAAATTCGTTCCGACATATCAAATTATATAAACAAAAATTAATTAACATAATGTCGTTATGCTCCAGGACGATTGAATCGAGTGTCTGAAGTGGCAAGTTAACGGTTTATTTATCGAAACTAGAGTTATTCAAAATTCTACTTTAATTTTATTATTATATGGGGCTAGACGTTGCTGTGTAGGTTGTCCAGCATTATTTATTTATATAGTAGAAGTGGCTTTTGATTTTCATTAGCAAATATGAATATTGAAGGTCAAAAGTCATTGACATTCACGCATCAGCGAATCGAGATCCGAGACGTTGCTTAATGCTCTCACATTGCTGTTACTTTGTTGATTAATTGGCCAGACGCCTGTTGATTGATATCCCCTCAAATACAAACTTGATAAGTATGTCGAGGGGTCTGGGAAGGACTCTATGAAGGTTCTGTAACCAAAAATCAGGCTAGGCGCACTCCGCGCTCGTATCAAACTAGTATTTTTTTCTTTTCCATATTAAACACTAATTTTATATGAAAGGATAAAAGCAAAATATTATAAATAAGAAAGTATTCTGACATCTGTCCGTCTGTTACCTTATCACATCTAAACTGCTGAACGGATATTAACTAAATGTGGGATATCATTCACCTCCCTGTGTAAATTGATGTCACAGGGACATAGATTACTTCAAACCATGGAGTTTTATAGAGCTTCAAACCGCGTGCGAAGCCGCAGGTTTCAAAAACGGCACGTAATTTACCTATAAATAAAATAAAACTATGTGTTATTTAAATAATCTTTATATTATTTAAATAGTACTTTCTATGGACTACCTTTGAAACCTCAGACATGCTAGTAGGGCTAAAAATAAAAGGTTATAACCGTGAACTAGATTTCTAGATTGCGCTTACATGCGGCACGCAAGATCAAAGATGGCAAGGCCGATTCCTCTGATAATCTCAAGCTCGGTAAACAATTAAGTCAGTTTATAAAATTCGCCGTGTGGTGTCTTAAATATGCACAACCTCAATTCTTCCCCCGGGTGTCGTTAGAGGCGACTAAGAGATATCCATCCGGTGACGGGCAGAACGGCCCCCCGCAGAACAGATCCACTACCTAACTGCGATTCTCAATCCACATGCCCAGCGTGAGAATTATGCCAATACCAGGGGTTAGTGGCGTAATTACCACGAAGGCCACTATTTTTATTTTTTTTCAGACTTCGTAGGTCATTCACACACATCCAATAGATAATAATAATAATAGTTAGAAAGTCACATAAATCTACAAAAAATAAACATTAAATAATCGAAAATAACAATATAATAAACAAAATAAAAAATACACAATTATATTTGATTAAATGAGAATGGGAATGGAATGAAAAACCCATAAAGATGCTTATTTGGGGAGGCCTATGTCCAGCTGTGGACTGACATTGGTTATATGTAGATGAGCCGATTTATTAGATAATTACTCAATATTAATATGTGTGTTTATATATCTGTGACTGCGTGGCGGATGACCCGCGGCCAGATTCTGCTAACCAATTGCTTCTAGTTAGGGCCCCGATTGGTTTTGTTTGTCGAGAGTGCTTTTAAGCTTTTTTCATGAAAATCTCAGTAGCTGTAAACGCGCGGGTGCGTTTCATAGTCGAATCATCAAGGGTTTTCGAAGACTTTAAAATAAAATCCTGTTCAAATTTTAATTTACGAAGCATAAACTTGCCATACTATCTTCATTGTTTTCAGTAACTATTAAAACTGTGGTTCAATTACAATAGTAGAATAATAGTTTTGTTATCATTTTAACCTTACACAAGGTGGAGCTCGCGTGCATAGGCTATATTTATAATACGTAGAAAAGATAATTAAAATAATGATTGTCACCGGGTACTGCCCCACTAGCGTTGCCACAGAATAGATAGTAGTAGAACGACTTGCTTTGATATGGCTTCACCCTTATGAGGAATTGAGAATCTATACACGTTCGTTCACGACTGTATGTTCTTAACGCGCAGACCGTGAGTAGTGTTTTTTTAAACATAATACAAAACAGTACTAGCTGCGCCCTGCGGCTTCGCCCACGTGGAAATCTATGTTTAAAATGGTTTATAAACCTTGCTCTTGAATCACTCTATCTATCAATAAAATCGCATCAAAATCCTTTGCGTAGTTTTAAAGATCTAAGCATACATAGGGACAGACAGACAGTGGGAAGCGACTATGTTTTATACTATGTAGTGGGATATCCGATGTCAAAGGAGCTACAGGAAAACATTCTTAGAATGGTCAGGGTCTCATATAACTGACCCAGATTTAAAAAAAAACACTGTATAATGCATTTTTTTACTTTCTATACTTTTTAAAACAACGCTGGGAAGAAAAAACTATTTGGGATCCTGTAAAATTTGATTATATCTATCCCTGCTGATTGAAGTGACCATATCAAACTGCCCAATTTATTTTGTAGTATTACTATTTTATATTATTTAAATTTGAATCATCATTACATTTAAATGACGGGTGTCCTGTATGGTCTTATGAAAATAAAACACTAATATTCTTCTCTTTTTTCACTTAAAATGGGGGTAACTATTGATAGACGTACAATTTAAAGTGAGATCATCATCATCATCAGCCTATACTAGTCCACAGCTGGACATAGGCCTCCCCCAATGAGCGCCATAGCGCCCTGTCTTCAGCTTGACGAATCCAGCATCTACCAACAGTCTTTCGCAGGTCGTCATCCCATCTGGTCGTCCTACACTACGTTTACCGAGTCTTGGTCTCCACTCAAGAACAGTTCTCTCTCGGATGTATTCGTTGCGAATCCTATCCTTCAGAGAAACTCCGAGCATAGCTCTTTCTATAGCTCGCTGAGCGACTTTGAACCACTGGTGTTGGTGGACCAGCCCTATCGTGAGTGTCCACGTCTCAGCTCCGTAGGTCATAACGGAAAAAAAAAGTTAAGTGAGATAATAATTATTAATAGACTCTGGGCGGACCTAGAGCTGTCATTAGATCCGACAACCGACGCCCACCAGGAATATATTGTTCTAGTCTAGGCAAGCTTGTAAGTAAGGAGTTAGTTAGGTTAGCAATAAAACATTTTAGATTTTAGTCTGGTTGCAATAAACTAGTTTTTAGCTCGAGTACTTGACTTCTGGCGGGTACATGAACGACAGTCCGTATCTCGTATTGTCCGTCTTCTTCACTACATAAAAACAAAGTCACAAACACTATTTGTGGTCGCAGCTTCCCGCTGTCTGTCTGACTGTCCCTATGTATGCTTAGATCTTTAAAACTACGCGTATTTTGTAGCGGTTTTTTTAATAGATAGAGTGATTCAAGAGGTAGTTTAATAAATCATTTGATACATAGATTTCCACTCGGGCCGCGAAGCTGCGGGGCCAAGCTAGTTTGATATAGATGACAGTACGCTCATATTCTTGAGTCTCGTCACGGGCGAGATAGAGGGACGCGGGGTCCTCGGTGTGGTGTCGCGGCGCGGGCGTGGACGTTTTGCCCGCCGACGTGACCCTACCGCAAGTTTGAAGAATTGGTGTATAGGAAGTATAGGCGCTCTCGGCTCTTCATAAAGGCGTCGTCGTCGTCACCGCAACGACGACACTCCGCCTTATATATATATATATATATAGATTACTAGTACCGTTCGAGCTAACATATTCTTGAGTTCGTTGAGTCTAAAATCTAAAAGTTTTTTTTTTGTAACCTATAACCTTGTAAAGAATCCATGACAATGAAAGCAAATCACACGTGTTATATAAACAAGTGTAAACTTAATCTTTGCCCGAAGTCATGCATTTGGTTTTAACGTCAGCTACACCGAAGATTGCTGTTTAGAACAGCAGTTTGAAATTATGTTTGTCTTTGTGTTAGGTACATCGACTACCAGAATTAACCAGGCGCTTCCGTGAGACAATTACACACGACAATCAATGCTTACGCGAAGTTTTTGATACAATGAGTAATGGGGTATCGTTTGTTCCCCAATTCCGAATCATTATGACCCACTACTCATCACACACCGAAGATGTTCGCTACATAAACATACATCTCCTAAAAATGGATCTGCAATAATTACCACGCTTAGCAAGCGGATTAAGTAACCGATCTAGTAACTTAATACATGTATGGTTTAAGAATTGTAGAAGTTAGCTACAGTAGTTATAATAAATTAAGGTAAAATAGGTGAGAACCAACTGCTTAGACAAACGTAGGTTTTTAGGTTGTATTGTTAATTAAGTTATGTATCCTGCTTGTCACACTAATGTTTATAATGATTAAGTTTAAGTATAGATGTTGAGATGCATGGATGATTGTTACTTCTTCACGCCAAAACTACTACACGGATCAGGCTGAAATTTTACGCACAGATTTTGCACGAAAATGTGATTATGATGACAGATGTAGCTGATGAAATCAATCAAAAGCGTTTCAGCCCATGAAACAGTTCCCATGGGCTACAAATAACATTTTAACGGTTCCATAAACACAACGTGTGCGAAACCGCGGGCAGAAACTAGTAATGTGTAAATGATCTATTAATAAAAACCTTTCGCACGGGTTTACTTTGTGGGGTCGATTCGTACGCCGCGACCACCACGGCTGCTTTCGCATACCAAAACCATATGAAGTTTGCTACTACAATCAGGTAAAATACATCTGACAATGTGTTTATAACCAAAACCTTGATTGGGCATTTAGCGCGAACAGAATAATAACTCAGTATTACTGAAAGCAGGATTTGAGCGAGGTTGATCGGTTCTGTGCCCGCCGAACCATAACTATCATAACAACAATGACCCATAATGAATTATTATTGCTCGATATACTCGTGATAATATTTGTTTGCTTCTTGAATGTATTTATTGGTTGGTATTTACGTATATCACGTATCTATATACATAGGTATACATTAGTTAGGGATTTAAAGTAACGCGCGTTTTGGAGTAGTTCTTACATACAGTTATTCTGAGCTTTAGGCTAGATGTGCTGTATTAATTGTCCATCATTATTGATCATCGGCAGCTTGGGTGATTTGGCTGTATGTATGGTATATCAGTTACTTCTAGCATGACTCACAGGACTGTCCAATGATTGATCAGATTTGTGTGAAATTGTGTAGACTAGTGTAGACCAGACTCTACACATTAATCAAAAACGCTCACGACGACGGTAATGTTGGGACTCACTAGTCATTTATTTCTTTTTATTTTATCTTAACTCTTTTTACTTCTTCAAATGTCATGTTACGCGTGGCATCATATTGTTTAAACAATGTATTACGTTGTCACCTCGAGCAAGGCAGGTGACTCTTCTATTGTTTGACAAACATTTATGCATACATACCTTCAACTACATTACAAGGATGTTTGGTAAAGAAGACTTGATAAAAAAACCTTAATGTTTTTGCTTCATTTCTTAGGCAATAGCAGAGATTAACCGATGATACTTACATAACTATATACATCTTATATTACATTCTCTTGGTTTGAGACTCATTTTAAATACCCGTTGTAGTGCAATTTTCGAAGTTTGGTAGTTTTAAAAGTTTTATTAAGTTGTAGAATACCTTCATGTAGAACCTTTTGGCACAAACAGTAAATTTTGGCCATGAAATGTTACCATCCGCAACCGGACTTCACCCACTGTTGAATAGGCCTCGAAATTATTGTCTCGATCTTTACGGTTCTGCGCTAGGCTCATCTACATAGATTCGCATTGCGAAGTTCGCTATATCGAATGGAGTCTAGGACTTAGTACAGTTGGTGACTAAAATTTTTTTCCCTTCACTGTTGGACATATGTTTATATTTTCAAGACAAATCCGTAGATAAACGACCGGGATTTAAACCCACGATCTTAGGAGACTAACCAAATTCGGCTCTTGATCACCCACACACGTGCTCAATTCATTCATTTAGGTTTGTAAGCGCTGTTTTTTGCAATCGTATTATTTTCTTTGCATTTTTAAATATAATTTGCCTTTGCGAGGTTAATTTTTTGCTTCCGCTTTTCCTTACAAAGAACAATAAAAATGTTCCCTTGTTTGGTATGTTATATATGTGTTAATTTTTTTGTAACGCTGTGATGTTTGTTTATTTTGCGAGTTATATCTTATGTACCTGTTTGGCTTGCGTAAAATAAACACATAAAGTGTTAAGTTTTGTCGCCTGTCTTTTGTATTAACTTTTGTATCCGTGGAATTATTTTTTAGTATGTTATTTTAATTGTCATACATCATAGCCTAAAACTTCAGGTTCACTACGTAGCGGGCAGGGGCTAGTAGCATATTATAGATTAGTTGGAATGCCCTGCCCAATAGTGGAATGCCAAGCGATATGATGCCGACGTAAACATCTGCAGTGTTGCATGTTGCGTTAGGTTACTGTAACTGTTTCTTTTTGCTATATTTTATTTCTGCCTTTGCTAATATTTTGGCATGCAAAATTATATAATCGTTATTGCGTTTTAAATAATCATAGATTAGTTGTGCATCTTTCATATTAGCCATAACATTAACAACAACATAATAAGAAAATAAGAGAAGCCGTTGTCCAGTAAAATTATAGTGTTGTTCCGGTTCAGATGCGTAAGACCATTTTAATGTTCGCAGTATGGTTATCTCTCGGTCTGTTAATGTTGCATTCTTACACAAGAATACCAATTTTACGACCGATTACATCTCTAGAGTTAATAACTGTAATATTTTTATTTCTGCCTTAAAGTTCTCACCGCCAATACTGGGCAGTAAATGAATTAAGCCGTTCCCTGCCCAGCCTTAGCTAAGAGACGCTTCTAACGGATATTTGCATTATGGGCACTGATTTATTGGAGGGAGTGAGCGAAGCGAACTCAGTCTTCAGTGGTAGGTGATTGCGATTTATGTTGAAATAGTCACTTCGAGCATAACTGTCAACCGTTGACCTGATTTGCTTGAAATTTTATAGGTGTACAGATGAGGCATGTGAAATATGGTGGTCGAATCCGTCGAGAGTTGTCTGAGACAATAGAGTCCAAAAGGGGCTAAAATCAATCAATTAAATTACGTTTGGGTTCATATGAAAGGTATTCTTGAGTCAACTACTAACTACTTTCAAAAAAGTTTTTTTTATCTAACGCGTACATTTTTTTAAATGATCCTAATTTTAATATGTACCGAAGGCGGATATTACAGCGGATATTGCGCACTCGGTGTATTAATTTGAGAAGACCTGCGAATTGCAAAGTCGCATAGCCTACTTACAAATCTCTACCAAATCAGAGCTCATGTAAGCTAGATTGAGCTCTCATTTGTTTTGAACAACGAATTCTACAACAAACTTCCAGAATAAGGAGACAAAAATCAATAAGAATACATTTTTTTTATTGCCTTTCCTTTAAAATTACGATTCATTACCAGAGAATATATAACAATACTTACGTATAAAATCCTCAAACCGCCGGCTCCTAGTTGACCGCGATTTGCGCCCCAAATGCAAGGGATATAGGGCAGCATTTAGGCAGGCGACCGCTCGAATTATGTTGTTGACGTCGAAAAAAAAACTTTGCCTTAATTCTTACCTGCATTTCACGTAGAGTCGAACTTTTGAAGGCCTTAACTATAGAGTTAATGATCTCACCGCTAATGAGAGGTCGTTGATGTTTGTCATTTTGTTTGTTTGAGCGTAGACATAGGAAAAATCTTCTGTTTTGAAATTTAATTTCATCTTTTTGAGCTGCAAAATTATAAAATCAAATGTCTAAGTGCCACGTCTTTCAGAGTACTAGCAGCCTACGTTCTGAATAAAGTATATAAACGTTTGAGTTATTTTGCAACTGACGCATTTGTACAATACATACATGCCCTAGAAGTCACACACACCGTTGCACGTGTAGCGCAACTCGTCTATGCGCCCAGACTAGGCTTTGTTATGGAGAGATTGTAGTGCCTGGTGTTTGCCATTTCTTCTAGGAATTTCAGATCGTCATAACTCCGGAACCACGCGAGACAGACCCCCGTTATTGGGCCACTTATAAATCAGAAGAATGAAACTAAAATAGTCACGACGATATTGTTAGAGGCTAACTACTAGTTTGCCTCAAGTTAGTAGTTTATTATGTGTCAATGTCCTAAACTCACTGTTGTTTCAACTTTGCATTCCAGCCACTACTAAGCCCTTGGCCGTGACTAAGATCCCACTGCTGGGTGTCAACGGTTCCGGACAACTGAAGGTTAACACTGAGAACATGCCGAAAGTCAGTGACCCCATTGTGCCCGATGAAAGTAAGTATCTATCCTACAAAACGAAATTTTATGAAGTTGAAAGTTTGTGAAGATTTTTTTCCACGAAACAGCGCCAATACACAGAACAGATCGGGCTGCAATCGTGCAAGCTCAAGTTCTGGATCTGGAATTGCAAAATACGTACGACTTCTTATCCCGGCTACTTGTTATCCCGGAAAAAGCGTTAACACGCTTTTTCATGGATAAGATAGCTGCGGACAGAAGCTAGTTATAATATAAGGGCTAAGACCTGCATAGAGACTATAGTGAGTAAAAAACTAGTGCCACCTTTTATACAATTTTGATAAAAAAAAAAGTGAAAAATATGATTCGCATTACAAGAAAATATTTTAAAATATGTTGTTTTATGGTGACTGATTGTACTACTACAGACCCTCAAATCTTAAATTAAAATTATTATTTTACTTTCGTAATAAATAAAGTTAAATTTCCCGCATGTACGGTGACGTTCCACCTTGATTTTCTTAAACTGTACATATGTAGACTTCATCATAATTTAAATAAGAAACCTAACTAATCGGCCACCGGCAGGGCATCCCTGGTCTTTATTGTTGTCCTAATTGAATCACTGCAGGCAGTCAACCACGTAGATAGTTAGTGCACCTACGTCAACATAATTTACTTGCCTTGTTAGCACATAAGGACGGTCTCTATTGATTGGTAAGCCCGAATGGTTGACTTAGCTCAATGAAGGTTGTCAAGACAATACACAATACATTTATTGCACACTTAAAAATAAAAGAAACAAGATTTAAAAAAAATACAACATATGTGACAATTTGGCGGTCTTATCGCTCAAGAGCGATCACTACCAGATAATGAAGAAAATAATCACTAGATTACATACTATGTTTGAGTAAAATTATTTCATGCACAAAATATCAATATAGGCACTAGCACTACTAATGATATAGGTACACAGAAACAATAGAAGTGGCGAAAAGCTATTACTTAAATGGGAGCGAACAAACAATACAACGATTACTTGAATGGGAGCAAACAAACAATTCAATTTTATTGAATGGTATATCGTTATATGAAAAAACATATTCCATTTATATTTAGTAAGCTATCAGGTTAGGACAGGAGTTATTTAAAACGGTTTCGTAAATAGCTGAAGGTAAATGATTACACGTACGTATAAGTTGTGTGTGATGACGAGTGTCATAGAAAATGTCATGCTTAGAAGTCAAGCTTTAATACTGCTCCTTGCGATCTAAGCATGACGTGTTCGTGGCGTGGAAATCTATGTGTCAAATGTATTATAAACCTTCCTCTTTAATCACTCTATCTAATAGTATATAATCTTTAATCGCATCAAAATCCGCTGCGTAGTTTTAAAGATCTAGGGATCTAATAGGGACAGACAGACAGCGGAAAGTAACTTTGTTTATAGTTATACTATAAAGTGATTTGTCAAATATATTCGAAGCGGGACAGTTTGACATGTTCCTCTCATTCGTTATTAACAAACTTTGTGTCTATGAAGGTTTTTGTCGTAAGCAAACAGAACACATGATACTAAAAATATTTAGGTTTAATTATCCCGTTTCTTTACCTTTCTATGTACCTGGTGATATAAGTGTACAAACGAATGAACCTTAGTTTTATTTGAAAGATATAATCGGGATTGTTTTAATGTTATCTTTGATGGAATCGGTCGCTTGCATAGAAACTTACTTTTGGCTGTGTAGATAGGGGACCTGACGGATTTAAAACGCACGTTACCAAATCGCGAATTTGAAAACGCTAGATCTTTTTTTCCCCCTTATAGTGGTTCATTGTAGCAACGCAAACGAATGACATACGCGGTCAAGCATCGAGTGGTGCCGTAACGGAAAATTGTATTGATTACATTGTTGATTTAAGCCTAGCCGAGCCTTTCAAAGCCCTGCAATTATCTGGCAATGGCGGCCGTGTCATTCGTTGTGGTTCAAATAGTTTCAATGTACACACAACTCAAATAGTTTTTAAATTAGAGTAAATACGTCATAGCTAGTTCTATATTATAATATTTACAAGTATATATAACATTTCGTCTGAACCCGCAAATCGAAGAAATTGAATATTTATATCGCTCGCACGCTTGTTTGAAATCACGAAAATACGATGTTAGGTGCGGATGCTATTTTAGTAACTATATTAGTTCTTTGGGGCTGAATAAAGTACTTAACTAAAGGAGTGCCAGATTACTGATATTAATATCGAGGCCGGGAACATATTATACCAATAGAATATTATCGTAATGCTTTAAATAGGCGTCAGTTTTTTATAGGTATTGACACTCCCTGATTAAAACACTCAAAGAGCCTAAAAAAATACAATTTACCTTTATGACTTTTACTTCCTTGTTGTGTGTTTGTACCACGATACTCTAGCGCCTATGATATCGTTTTAGGTTTGTATTAAAAGCGATAAATGTCAATACATTTCGCGATTTTGTGAAGGAGGAGGTGAACGACCTGTATTGCCACCTTATTTGGCACTAAGTCCTGTTTACTAACGCGCCCACAAATGGCGTCGCACATTCGTTGAAATATCGGAAGCATCGAACGTGATCGAATAAAGGTACTGACTGGTGATATGGGTAATTTAGGAAGGTACCATTCGCAAGCATTATAAGTTACTCCGTGTGCTGAATCTCGCTTAATCCATCTCGATCGAGTGCCTTCTTTCCACGCACTGACTTCACGAACGCTCGCTGTGTAACCAGTGTAACACGTTACATTACGCCCCGTAATCGGCCGTGATTAGACTTTATCTCGTAATCATTATACATAAGCAGAGTAAATTCTTTTTACAGAATACGTAATCATTTATATTGTCACAACAATAAAATTGGTGAAAGTGGTGATTCTATTCGTGGATAAATCGTGATAGTCAACTTGTTTTTACACGTCATTTAACCTTGATCTACGTCTATAACCCACAGCGAGCATAAAAACAATAATTACCTATTCAGAGTTTAATGCAAAAACGATAAACTTGAACCTCTCTTCAATCTTTTTCCTTATCGGAGAACTAAGAATTTTAAATGAATACAAATCAATGGCCTATTAAGTTAGGTACCTACTGGTATTATTATAAAGGCTAAAGAGAAGTTTGAAGATGTGGCGAAGACACTCACCACTAACTCCCAACAAGAACGTGTACGTGCTGAAAATTACATTCATTAAGATGGTTTAGCTAGGATTATATAATATGATACGTTTTTCTGTGAATCTTAAGGGCGGCTTTTTATTAGCAGACACTTGAAACTGAAAGTTTATTTCCTTTAGACGTTACATAACTCTTATAAATGCTTTTAAATTGTAATTTCCTTTATTCCAGATTTAACTGCCATCCTCGACGAGTCCCCTGAGAAAGTTAAGGCGGAGCATAACCTCACCAGCCTTACGGTCGTAAGTACAGATAACCTTAAATATTTATCGTACGACTGTTAGTACGATAGTACCTACTATTATTATTGCGAATGTTTTGAAATGTAACGTATACATGTTGTACTAAAGATCATGTTCATGCGTACCTACTGAACGGATAAGAATGAAACTTTGCATAGATGATGAGTAGACCTGCATTAACAAAGGTTTTGTTTAATCTGACAATCAGTTTCCATGAGATAGTAAACACTTTAAAATGCTTTACTAACAGCATTAATAACAACACTAGTAACATAATACTGTCAAAATTTGGGCAAAATGTGGTACAAATACAGAATAATAAGTACATTACTGACGAGAGGTCAGTATTGGGTGGTTTCCTAGCCGTAATAATTATAGCCGAACGTGCAATGTACAAGTCAAGGTCATAATAACGCGGACAGCAAGGGCTGCAATTATGACCAATTATTAAGGCCTAGACCGTAGTAACCTTATAAATAAATAAATAATGCTACACAATCCACACAGCATTGTCTAGCCCCATGGTAAACAAAGCTTGTGTTATGGGTACTAGACAACTGATATACATAATACAATACATTACATAGATAGATATTTTTTATTATACATAGAAAACCACCAGAACACCCGGAACAAATATCTGCAGATCGTACACACAATTGTTCCGAGGCGGGAATCGAACCCGCAACCTCCTGCGTCGCAGGCGGACCTTCGCCCACCGCGCCACATCGGTCGTCTTAGCTTGATACCCACAAAGCGTGGCCAGTAGGGCAGTCATTGCGGATCAAGGCTTGTATAGCGTGTTTACGAAAACGATGCGAGTAATTTAAACACAAATAAAAATGAAAATCTAGCCACATAGCCCCATGTCTGGCCTCGAAATCGTTGTTCTAATCAGCCACAATACGTTTATCAAGTTACGGTTTGTACTTAAGAACACACTAAGTTACCTTGCACCGGAACAAAACAGGTCTCCTCTTTTTAACACTATCTCAATCGGTAATTTGCGAGACTCATCCACATTATTCCGGCAACCAAGTACCAGTAAACTATAAACGTTAAGGTCCCGACAGCTGACAGTACAAAAGCTGTAGTAGAATAATCATCATCATCATCATGAGCCTATAGTAGACATAGGCCTCCCCCAATGAGTGCCATAGCGCCCTGTCTTCAGCAGTCTTACGCAGGTCGACATCCCATCAGGTCGGAGGGCGTCAGACACTACATTTACCGAGTCGTGGTCTCCACTCAAGAACACGTTTGCCCCAGCGGCCGTCTGTTCTTCACGAAATATGGCCGGCCCACTGCCACTTCAGCTTACTAATTCTTAGAGCTATGTCGAATATGTACAATAATGAATATTGTTAAATTCCAGGATAACCACAACTTCTACAACAGCACGTTCATCGGCAACGTGACGTATTTCAACGAGTACTGGGCAAACATCAACGACCCCGGCGCGCATGTTCACGGTGTGCTTAGCAACTCGCATCGCAGGGCCACTGTTAGTATGCTTTTACACTTTATCAGAATACCTTTAATAAGAATAATTATACCCACGGTTGGAATACGCCTGATTTTTAAAAGTCAAAAGAATATAAGTGTTTAAAGTGCTGTTTAGGATTATATTCGTTTCAATCACAACCATCTTACTTGGGTGTTCAATGAAGCGCTATCTGGTCTACCTACCTATAGCCAGCATTACAGATATGATAGATATAGCTGTTTATTAGTGTATATGGCATTGATGCTCGAGGTGTAAGAGTAGACCGCTTCAACTCAGTCCGTTGATGTCGCAAGAGTCGACTAAAAGAACCTACCAGACGGAGGCCAGAAGTTTCCTTGTGTGTATTTTTATATCTCTACTGAGGTCATTAATCTCCCTGCTTCTACAACAAAACTCTTATGCTTATCGTATAAATATTTTACTTATCGCGACAGAAATCAAAATATAACTTTTTTTCAATGTCAGTGTTTAATTTAGGAATTAGACCTTTTCTAAGTGTACATACAAAAAGTTTTTAATTCTTCATTTCTGAAAAGCGTCATTATAGCAAAAATTTCCCGGGAGAGGTACTTTCAACAGTGAACGTATTTACTTATTGTTCGTGTATTGGTGATGAGAATTATGTACTACTATGACCAACGAAAGAAGTATATAGTATAGTATACTATATACTTCTTTCGTTGGTCATAAATCTAGCTTGAGTAACGTTTCTGTCATAGAAACGTGTTATTATCGATACCTATGCATGAATAACTATGTAGGTCGATGATTAAGCAAGCATTTATATTCATAATACGGGCCGTAAATGCTTATGAGGGGATAAGCAGCCTATGACAAAGTAATAATGACCTCACCAATCTGCCTGACTACGGGATTTGGTTGAACTATTCCACTTTGTCCTAAATGCCCTGATAAGTTAATACATCACGAAACCTAAAACATAATTACGAGATTTTATGCAAGTCTAGCAGCTGAATTTTAGACTTAGAGATAGGTTACTAAGTATATACTAAGGTTATTCCTAAGTATATACGATATTGTCTGCAATTTCTCACGTTTCTCCTATCTCGTTTACACCTGCCTTAACTTGTTTTATAATAAATCGACGAATCAAATCAAACGACTTTACCTTCCGCGAGTTTGAGTTCGTTGGATTTGTCTTACCAACATCTTTGGTCCAAGCTTGTGTTGAAAGAGGTATTTACTTTTTTCACAGTTAGTTTATAAGAAACAATGTAAAATAATAACTACAAAAAACACACACACACAAAACTACAAACAAGATACAATTGGCGGTCTTATCGCTCAAGAGCGATCTCTACCAGACAACCATGGATGGATAGGATCGTGTACAGTACCAGGGGATTCGTGTGCATTTAATCATATTTTAATTTTATTTTAATTTCTTTCAGACGCTATCCCTGTCGTTCCCGTTCCCTTTCTACGGCAACCCTATCTACAACATAACGGTCGCGACTGGAGGGTTCATTTACACGGGCGAGCACGTCCACAACTGGCTCGCAGCCACTCAGTACATCGCGCCATTGATGGCCAACTTCGACACCAGTCTCACCAACGAGAGCTATGTCAAACTCTTTGACGATGGTAAGATAACACTAAGTAGTTCTAGTTCTTTGTTTTTGTTGTTCTAGTCTAGTTTGTTCATGACGGGCTAGTGGTTACGCCAATAAAGCCGTAGACATAGGAAGTGCGTATGGTCTAAACATTTTAATGGACTTCGAAAAAAGGAAGAGGTTCTATGTTCGGATGTACGAGTATGTACATATGTTTTTTTTTACTTTTATGGGTTCCGTACCCAAAGGGTAAAACGGATCATATTATTAACTCTCCGCTGTCCGTCTATCCGAACGTCAGTGAGTCCGTCCTCAAAGTACCGGCGTAAATTCCGGAAAGGAACAACATCGGCGCTAACGACTGAGGGGTGTTGAGAGGTGGGGCCCGATATCACTATTACGAAGACTGCCCGTGAGACGGTTTCTCGACCCCCGAGTAAACATTATAAGATGTCTCACGACTCCACTCATACCGGCGAATTAAGGCAAGCAAGAGGTGGGATCTGGTTCTCTTGGGATGCCACTCCGCAAGCGGAGACGAGAACCAGGAAGTTTCCCGGGAGAACTCGGTACCAATGTTACTATTTTTAATATTATTTGAAACTAACTTTGCTGTACGACAAAGAATTATAAAAGCAAATATGCTGTTTTTATTTTTAGCGTGCGAGGCCGCGGGCTGCAGCTATGTAGATCCTCTCGATTTCCATTCTATGTTTCCCTTACTCATTATTAACATTATATTTTATGTGATTTCCAGGTGAGAAGTTCACAGCATTCTGGGAGAACGTGACACTTCAGGAAAACGTGAACAAAACGTTCACATTCGCCGTGACGTTATACAAGAACGGAGATATCGTGTTCGCTTACAAGAACGTACCTATAGACATCCAGGACATCAACGACGCGCAGCATCCAGTCAAAGTTGGGATAAGTGATGCTTATCTAAATGATAATATTATGTTCTGTGAGTATTATAAAGGACCGTAATTAAATAATCAAAAACTAGAAAATTACGGTTTAATTATAATCTAAACAACAGAGATGTGTCGGTATCATTAGCAATTTACCTGCTAGATAATCCCTTTCAAACATAAACCATTTTATAAAAGGGTTCCCCAAAAGAACTAAGCCTAAAATGGGTGAATCCTCGAGTGCCTAAACGTCCTCAGGACTTAAGCGAGAACCAGGCTAAAGTCATAAAAATCGAAACCTCTGATTTTACTCCAAATCATACATTTATATACTTTTTTGTGGCTAAAGAATAATTGTTTCTCTTTCCTAGATGTCCGCCGCAAGACCATCTACGAATACCACCGCGTGTCGTTCAAGAACCATGCGATCACAAACAACACCATACTGAAGTTGACCGCGCTGCCTACCTGCCTTCAGTACGACACCTGTGATTCCTGCCTCAACCATCAAACTGGTTTCAATGTAAGTATACTTACAACTTTTTCAAGACCATTTACAAATACCGCCGCATATCGTTCAAGAACCATGCGATCACAAACAACACCATAATGAAGTCGATCGCGCTGCCTACCTGCCTTCAGTACGACACCTGTGATTCCTGCCTCAACCATCAAACTGGTTTCAATGTAAGTATACTTACAACTTGTTCAAGACCATTTACAAATACCGCCGCATATCGTTCAAGAACCATGCGATCACAAACAACACCATAATGAAGTCGATCGCGCTGCCTACCTGCCTTCAGTACGACACCTGTGATTCCTGCCTCAACCATCAAACTGGTTTCAATGTAAGTATACTTACAACTTGTTCAAGACCATTTACAAATACCGCCGCATATGGTTCAAGAACCATGCGATCACAAACAACACCATACTGAAGTCGATCGCGCTGCCTACCTGCCTTCAGTACGACACCTGTGATTCCTGCCTCAACCATCAAACTGGTTTCAATGTAAGTATACTTACAACTTGTTCAAGACCATTTACAAATACCACCGCATATCGTTCAAGAACCACGCGATCACAAACAACACCATACTGAAGTTCTTTTTCTGTTCATAGCATCTGCATTAGAATGATTGATATGAAATGTTTAGAAATGTGAGTAAAATTATGATTATTCTGTTACAGTGCACTTGGTGTCCTCTAATACAGAAGTGCTCGAGCGGAACCGACAGAAACAAGCAAGACTGGAAACTGAGAAGTAAGTCAAATAATTGCCATAAAGAGGGTAAAGAAAAGGGACTTGTACATATTTAAGAAAAGATTACTAAATGTTTAACTTTTGATGGAAACCATCCATGTACAGTTGTATGATGAGCAGTTTTATTGTTAGCTGTAAAAATTACACAAAGCGTTATTATTGAAGATCAAGGAGACAATTTCAATTTTTTTACTCATCAGAAAAATTTCGGTCTTTGAAGACCTTGTCTATCTGGCCATACTAAGCCACCTTAGATCATGAATGGTATAGGGTCGAACGGAATGCGAAAACTACAGGGTGGGGCATAAGTAATCACCCTATTGGAACACGCTATAACTTTTGCAAATGACGCCAAATGTCAATTCGGTTTTGACATTTGTGAAGTAAACAAACTTAAAATACAAATCGACAAGCCATGAATCGGTTTACTCCGCTAGAACGCGGAATAATTGTATCCATTTTTTTTTGAGAACGCCGCGGGCCCAACGGCGTCTGGACGGTGCGCACTACAGAGCCATGATTACCGAATTTTTCTTCCTCAATTGGATGAATTGGGACTGGAGAACATGTGGTTTCAACAGGACGGTGCAACGGCGCACACTGCTCGAGCCACAACCGATATTCTGAAGGAAGCATTTCCGGGTCGCTTAATCTCTCGTTTTGGTGATTTGCACTGGCCGGCCAGATCACCCGAATTAACCGCTCCAGACTTCTTTTTATGGGGATTTTTAAAGTCGCGGGCTTACGTCAGCAAGCCTGAGACTCTCGAAGCTCTTAAGGAGAATATTCGCCAGGAATGCGAGAACCTGTCGCCCGAAGTTCTGGCAAGAGTGATGAAAAATGCCATAAAACGGGCCCGTATGGTCATCAACTCTGGCGGCGGCCACTTAACCTATATCATTTTCTCAACTTAATGGAACAAATTCTAAAGAATTAAGTTAACGAATTTTACAAGCAGAAACAAAGTTTTTTCATTCAAAAAAAAATTACAGCAAAAGAACATCGGATGATTACTTTTGCCCCACCCTGTATTTAAATAAAAAGTCATACGACACAATCATGCACACGGAGGTCGGAAAACGACTTTTTTTTTCACTTTCTTCATTCTACAAGTAATAGGCTAGAAGATAAGAAACATTGTAATTTTGCAACGTTGTAAAAATGGCTTAAAACTGTCGTAAAACGAATTATTAATCAGCTATATTACGTGTAGAATACAGAAAAGACAAATAACTAGAATTTAATTTCTTGCGTGACTGTCCTTTTTATCCTACTAATATTATAAACGTGAAAGTTTGTGAGGATGTATGTATGTTTGTACCTCTTTCACGCAAAAACTACTGAATGGATTTTGATGAAATTTCACAATAATATAGCTTACATATCAGAATAACACATAGGCTACAATTCATAAAGATATATTGTATATTATCCAAAATATCTATCACCACGCGGCTGAAACTGCGGGGCGCAGCTAGTCCTATATAATAAAAGCTCACTTAGGTCACCTTTGAGCGTGGCCTAGAGTCTAATTATAGTCTGCTCCCCCAGTGTGCATGACATACTAACGTTAACAAGAGACGTTCAGGCCCCAAGCGTGGACAGCTTAGACGGGCTTTGTTAAGGAAAATAGAGAATAATTTCATATATTGCGTAAATTATTAAAGCACCCCGCGGTAATATACAATATATCTTTATAAATTGTAGACTATGTGGTATTCTGATGTATAAGCTATGTTATTGTAAAGTTTCATTAAAATTCATTCAGTAGTTTTTACGTGAAAGAGTAACAAACATCCATCCATCCATACTTACAAACTTTCGCGTTTATAATATTAGTAGGATAATTATGCGACCTCGCGAAAACGCAGCAATCGTTCAATTGCCGTGATGCATGCGTGGGTGTCTTGCGTGATGTATTGTTGAATGATATTCAACAATTCCACCACCTTAAAATTAAACACACATAATAATTTTTAATTAAAACAATACTAGGCAATGAATAAAAAAAATACTTATCACTAGTTATCTTTATCATTTTGTTTGTGTCTTCTGAACTTCCTCAAGTCCTGGTATTTAATTGGTCATAATCAAATATCGTTTTTAAACAGACTGTGACAAGTCGGCTATTTCTGAGGCCTCCGCTTGCAGTGCTGTCCCTAAGGATGCCTCCACCGAGGCCAACAACAAGACTGTTTACGCCACCGATGCCAAATCTACCGCCGACTCCAACGTCGATATTGGTTAGTATTCTCATGTTGATTATTCTGTAGCTTAGAACACTCCCGGAAATGTGAGGAGTGTTTCGAATCCTCATTTGCCAAAATCGGTTTATGTTGTTTTGTAGTTTTGTAGTTTGTCCTACGAGTTCCAGCCAACAACACACATAAATATACACGAAAAACTTAACCTCGCCTCGCGGCCAAGAAATAATAATAAGCGCCCTTTAATCAACGGAGGACTCTCAAACAAAAGGTCATCAAACAAATAGAGAGACGTTTCGATCCCATCGACAATCAAACTCATGGCATAGATCACAAGTTCGAGAGTCAAACCTACATCCCGAGACAAGTTCGACAAAAGCTTGTACTCGTCGAAAGTTGTACTTACTACTCTGGAATCAATACCAAATCTCTTACCAGTTCCAGAATCATCATCCCCGAAGTCAATGCCGAACTCATCAGCTCGAGAGCCACTTTCAGCCGTCGAACCCCAACACTCAGCGGTCGGCGGCGTCATCGGTGCTACACTAGCAATCACACTGCTGCTCTGCGCCGTGTGGACGATCTATGCGTTCAAGAACCCTCACACACGCAGCGGACAACTGCTCATCAAGGTACGTAGACGGGCTTAACGTCGATTTCGTGTGTCTTCTGTCGTCTGAATCGGCTCACACTTCGTTAATCTAGCAATAGGGCGGCCGACTGCTCATAGCCATATCTTTCCATATAAATTAAATATAACTTTGTTTGTTCGGTTACAGATCAATTAACTTCAGTTTGACCAAAATTTTAGACCAATTACATATTACATATTGTAAGTCAATATTAACGTATTGGATAATATTTTCAGTATCGACCATCCCAATGGAGCTGGAAGCGAGGTGAAGCGCGATACACAGCGGCGACCATCCACATGTAATGTTACGTGCAACGCTACGCGTAACGCTCGCTATAACACACGCAACATAACCTTACACGTAGTAATCGCAAATTGCACGCGGAGTAACGATTGATTGGCAGCTTTATCTGCAGCTATATATTATCTTTATTCTATGTTAATATATTTTTCAACTATCAGAAAGTAACGAAGCCATCTATTGGCTAAAATAAAGATATATATAAACTATCAGGTATGAAGGTATCTATTAGGTTTAAATAAATGTAACTGTTTAAGTTTCTTGCAGGATTAAGAGTTTTTCACTGAAATTTACTATGTATTTAGGAGATATATCTACGAATTTGTCAATCGGAACTCCGCATGTTATCGTAGAGACATTAACATATGGATGAACAATTTGAGATAAGTTTTACATATTTCATTCGCTCACGCTCATTTGCACATGAAAAGCTTCTTGCTTTTCAGAAAACTTGTAGTTTCTAAGAGTTTTAAAATGATGACAATCATAAGAGATAGAAAAGTTTGCCGTCTCGGGCATTCGTGTCTCATATACGATTGCCATTCGTTTTGATCGCCATTGAATTTGGGGGTCCCTCTCAAGTTGTTCACCCGATGTGTTCATTTAGTAGGTAAAAAGTGCCTTTGAGAGTTCCGTAAGCAAAACGCGTTCCGTCCCTTTGAAAATATAAAATAATGCCTTAAAAGAAAAATGAATTTTAATCAAAGTTTATATATTAATTAAGCAAACGCTTATTGTTTGGAAAAAACGAATGTAACAAATGTATTAAGTTACATCAAACATGCATCAACTCGAAATGTACACATAAATTAGTCATTTATTTCAGTAACTAAAAGGGAAAGAAGGTGCTTTATGCGATTGATGCAGTTATTGAATCTCTAGCTACTAACATTTCACTCAATAAATTTAAGTATCAGTACATATCGATAGATATAAATCTCATATGGTTGTAAATTACTGGGGCAAAGTTTATTTGACGATTTTATGAGTATTATAAATAAAAGTTTAAATTTTTAAACATTTCATATGAAACATAGGACTTCTCTGTGCAATATCTATCGAGAAGTTGATCTTTAGCACTGAATATATAGGAATGTATGAAATATATAAGTAATTGCAGAATAATGATCTGGTTATACTGATTATGTATACCAATAAAACTATTCTCTTTACAATATGACCATAAAATGGTTTTATTATTCTATTAAAAAATACCCAAAAGGGTTTGATCGAAAATGAAATCTTACGGAACTCTAATTCTAAAGATATTTTAAGTGTACAAAGTGCACATACAACTAGCAGTTTACACTTTACAATCTTTTACATCTCATATTAGCATAGATATTTTGTAATATTAGTGATATTATGTGTAAAAATATATTAACGTAAAGTTATATTGTAATTTGGGGATTATATTTTGTATTTAAGTTCTATTTGAAAAGATTTTGTAACAGATTTACCAAAGACCTTTGAGACAATCAATTTACCTTGACTATCAGGATATGTTCAATCTCTTATTATTTGGTCTACAACTATGCACTTGTGTTTACTTCTCGATTTTATTAATTATAAGGGACCATTATGAAAGCCTAAATAAAGACAGTGCCGTTTAACTGGTTTAATATTCATTTACCACACCCATAAAACAGGTCAAAATGATCTGAAAACCATGGAAGCTATTTGATATACGCAGTTCGAATCATAATATTGTCGTAAGCACCCAAGGTTTTCAAAATATCTTACTAATTGTTTCATATTTATATGAGCAGTCAGGGTGTTCAACATAATCTAAGCAAACCAAGCTCTCACAGGTATTATGCCAACTCATAATTTTCTAAGATGATTTTGAATACCCTGACTGCTCACATAAATATGAAACAATGAGTAGTAAGTAAGATATGTTGAAAACCTTGGGTGCTTACAACAATATTATGATTCAGACTGCGTATTTCAAAATGTTTTTATATTTTTCAGATCATTTTGACTACTCTAGACGCTCATATCAATTTGACGCTGACTGTACCTACTTCATTTCACAAATTGCGGTTGAAATATTAATTGCCTTGATTTGCGATAAAATTGAATGGCACATAAAACCACTGAACAAACGTCCTCGTTTATTTCTACTCCAGACAATAACAAACCCAAGCATTGTGTTGTTACGCTACCTTAGATAACACAGTCCAGCGAGGCAGGTGTCCTTTATCAGTGCCTCGCGAACCTCGCCGAAATGCACAATCACATTTTTGCCCTCTCCGTAACCAGCTACGCCGTTTGCGCGTACGCAACCACATATTGCGAGAAACCCAACGAACCTCTCGAGAAAGGAGCCTGGAGGGCGCATTACAAAAACCTAGACTCCACTGTCGTCGAGAGCGCCCCTGTCTCACTTCCAGAAGGACAAGTCTACGTCTACGAGAAGGACTTCCCTGGATACACGATAAAGTACATCCACGTAGATAATGTGGCGGTCAAGACTTGTGGGGCGAAAGCGACTATCAAAAGTGGAGGTACAGGCAAGTCCACCGTGTTTATAATTATGCATGCCAACTCCAATCAAGAGATCCGGTCTGTTGTAGACATTTGGGGCGTGAAGACCCCGGGGACTACCACTGGCCAACCCGATATACGGAACAGTGGACGCCAAGAACAAAAATATAATTTCAAAAAAATTAAGTCGCTGTACCTCGCGTCCGGCAATCAGTTATCTAAATATTTAGGTTCGTAAATAAATAAAATGCTGTATTTTTGTACCAATAAACATCCCTTGTTCGTTTAAAATCAGATTCTGGTTACGACATTCGTTTTATGACAGACTTACAGTGAAAGGAAAGTACCTAAGTAAGTTCATTCCCATCCTTTAATTAATGGACTTAAAAGTGAATTTATAATAATAAGTTACTCAAAATGTACGATTCATATCTTCGAGAGTTTTCATTACATGGTTGGAATCTTACAGGGAGACGCCTGCGTCCAGCAGTGGGCCAATATGGGCTCTTGAGGTGAGGTTGATGGTAGGTATATATATCGAATAAAAGTCCATTATTTCTTTAGTCCGCTTTATTCATCGTCATTTGATTGCAGTACATACAATAGTCAAACATATAATGACTATACTCGGATTCAAAATCCTGCATATTTTTTGTATACAAATGGGTTACAATACCCAAGGAATATTGGTGTAAAATATTGAACGGCATTGGTATCATCGAAGCAAAACAGCTCGAAACAATTTTCGGTAAATTTATTACAGCACATGAATTCATGCATTATTGAAGTTTGTGTTTTAGTTTTTCGTAATAATCTTGCTGATACCTCGTTGTTTTCTGTTATTATTATCAATTTTTGTTAAGTTTCATTCATATATATCTTTGTTGACAAAAAATATCTTGGATTCGAAATCGGAGTTTATATGCTTACATCTAAGTAACGATACAATTAAAATATGTTTACATTCAAAATATTGTATTATGTGATATTCTGACTAGACATAATATTGGCATATTCTTAGTTTATGATATCTAAATATCAAATGTTATAATATATTCTTATATTCTAGAAACGATTTGTGCCTTTTTGGCTTCGTTGATATAATACGAAAAACACAAGGTATAGGATAAATGAGAATTAGACAGTAGTGAACAAATCATATTCATCTACCATTTTGTTCACCAACAACAATTTTGCTGCATATTGACCGAAATAACATACGTAAATTAAATCTTAATATTACCTATAATTGAATGGTTGTTAACGCTACACGTATTTTGTTATCAAAATACCTTACCTAACATACAAATAGCATAAAAATATTTTTTTTATTAGTGACATGCACCATTTCGGTGAGAACACCTAAAAAAACCAAACCAAAATGGTATCACAAGTTTACTTTTCGCCCCTCTGAACCCGTTTGGGCAACAATTGGTAAAATGAGAGAGATCTCCGCCTAAAGAAGACTTCCAATCGAAATGGTGGAGCCACAAATAGCTTCGCCGAATAATACTAGCGGTTATATTCCTTGCTTACTTTATACTTATTTTTAAAGTTTTAGGCGAACTACTCATTGATAAATATGTACTTGCTATAAACAACAGTTTATACAACATTTAGAAGTTTGAGATTGTCTACTGATTAATAAGATTGATAATGTTAAACTGACCCATACATTTCTATAAACAACAGTTTCCACAACAAAACTTTTGAAACTATCATGGTTATCAACACTAAAGTCATTTAAAACGGGATATTTTAATTTGATTCATTGTTGTGTGGGATCTTTTAGCTCTTTAGCTGCATGTTAGAGGCGTTGTACCACATCCCATACAGAATTAGAACTATTGAGAAACCAAGCCCAGGTTGTGCTCAGAGCGTCTGGTCTATGAAAAATCTTGATCGTCAGGTGTTGCAATCAAACGGAGACACCCTCAATTTAGTCAATGTTCTGGAATTTGAGGATCGCGCGACCGTTGATCTCGGAGTTGCAAAGCTTACGGACGACTTCCTGAGCCTCCTCGGCAGGGAACACCGAGTGTGGTGGCGGTTCGATCTGCGTACAAATACAAAGTTTAGTATAATATTACTCACTTGACAGGCTAAATTCCGCCTTATTTAAAAACCCTCGTTAAACCTAGAAAAGAAGTATGTATAAAAAAAGTTGGCATAAAGAGAAATAGGGGATAAAAACCTCTTTGCGTGCGACCAACGCCACCAACTCCTTGAGCTGTTCGATAGATCCATTCGGTACTATGGTGATATGCACTTTCATGTCCTCAGCTTTCTTAGCGAACTTCGGCAGGAGTTTCTCTCCGACGTCTTCTGTTACCAGCACCACGCCTCCCTGTAAAGGAAGTTCATCCTTGATGACGAGTTGTACAAGAGCCATTTTCGCGGACGTACAAGAATCCACGCCTACACGATAATATGTAATGTATAATACATATGTACCTCATATCGGATGTAAGCGTGTTTGCTACGAATCTTCTTTGTATTGGAAGAACACCAACGTTTCGTCCCATAAAGAGGGACTTCAGAGTGAGTACGGTTGTAGACGCGCGTGAACCGCATCCGCATATTCGTAGTGAACCCGCTACATCCGTAATCAATTCATACTACGATAGTTTCTATAATAACAGCTAACCTATGTACGTTAATACAATTAAAAAATAATATATAAAATCTTTATTTAACTTTAAGCACACATTATACGACACTTTCAAAAATATAAACTTATATATACCTAACTAAGAGATGTGTAAGATGAAAGAGATGTGTGGCTTGTTAGATCTATAACATGATTGCAGACCCTACACTAAGTCGTAAAGACTTGTACTGTAGTGTTTTTTTTTCCTGTCTTGTCTATCTGTTATTTATTATGGTGTGCAATAAAGAGTAATTGAATTGTATTGTATTATTTGATAAAGCTACTGCATTGATCTAGATTCTAGATTATACAATAAAAAATAGTTTACAATTGATGAATTCAACATTGATATAATTCAATTTAAAAACTTATAACTAAGTTAGATTGAGTTTCGTTACCTATATGATACTGGAGAATAATTTAGAATGGTAACTTCTTATTTATTATTATTAAGTCTGAAAAGCTAAGTGATTTTTGTATGGAAATAGACAAAATGGAATCTGTGAGGATCCGAATCTTTGATTTGACCCGCGAACTCAGATATCTCTACGAGGTATGACAGCGCACAGGTGATGAGTAGAAACTTGCAGGTACTTACCGGGGCAAGGCACTGCAATGACCGATGCAACGAGCGTGATGTCGTCCCGAAGTTAAGCACCACATCCACTGGACCGCCGCAGGCGTCTGTTGTGCGCTCTATCAGCTGCTTCTCGTACAGATCCTCGCTCCATTGCAGTACATTTATGCTGGAAATTAAATTAGTATTCATTTAATTTTGTCTTGACGACCTCTGTGGCGCGGTGGGCGAAGGCCCGCTTGCGACGCAGGAGTTTGCGGGTTCGATTCCCGCCTCGGAACAATTGTGTGTACGATCTGCAGATATTTGTTCCGGGTGTTCTGGTCGTTTTCTATGTATACCTAATAAAAAAAAAACTATGTATGTAATGTATTGTATTATGTATATCAGCCATCTAGTACCCATAACACAAGCTCTGCTTAGCTTGGGGCTCGATGATGCTGTGTGAATTGTCCAGCATTATTTATATTTATTTATTTATTTATTTCACTGGACCCCAAAGTAGAGCTTGTGTTAATCAACCGAATACTTATGTACCTACACCCAGCCAGACGCATATTTATATAACTGGTACCTACGTCTCGACGACCACTTCGTTACGATACTATCGAGTCTAAGGGCTCTGATATTATTCACGATGTTTATTTTTTTTGTTTTCAAAGGATATTATTAAATTCTGAAATCTGATGAGTGATTGTATATAGGTATGAATGAGTTCTACTTACGAATATTCCTCGCAGTTCTTCACAAGCTGGAACCCGTCATCCTTGAAGGTCGCAACGCTGATTCCGATCCTCTCCGTGTGTTCCCCACGCTTGAAGCAATGCGCCGCGATCCTCAGTGCCCACAGCGCCATCCCACCCGTCCCCACAATAAGGACTGTGGCTTTGTCCTTCTTATTTGGGCCTTCTAGAGCAGCTTTTAGACATTCGTTCGCTGTGTTCACCAAATTCATGGCTAGAAGCGCGCCTGTTGGCAGCATAGCGGCAACGCTCAACGGCAGATCATCAGGAATCGGTACGAGGCATTTGAAATCCGGGACGACTATGTAATCTGCATAACCGTGTGGAACTCCCTCGTACGGGTAGAGGACTATACGCGAGCCTTCTTTTATACCATCGATGCGCTCAGCCGCTTTGCCTATAGCGTCGACGACGCCCGCAACTTCGTATCCTGGGAAGAGAGCGCCGTCTCTAAGTCCGATGTGGGAAGGGACTGCTGTGTGCATGCCGAAGCTTTCCATCTCTCCTGAGAGGCTTCCTATCGAGGATGTACTACAGACAGACGCAGAGCGAGTGCGACTTGCCCGGTAGCAAGCTCCGGCGTAGACCACGCGGATTCGAGCCCCGTACATGGGCACATCAGGCACGGGAACGTCGAAGCTGAACACGCATTCCCTGAGCGTAGCCCCGGGGGACTCTATCGATACTTGCCTGCACAGCTTGCTCATGTTAGCAGGTTATCTGAAAGAAAAAGAAAATATTTTTTTAATGCGGGGTACTCCATTCTGTGTGAATCAGTTCTATTGTCAATGGGTCAAACGAAGTTGGGTGTGAGAAGGTTCCAATGTACACCAAATGTTAGCAATATTTTTTTTCAGTTGTAAAGCTCAGATTTCCGTACAGCATTTTGTTAAATAGAGCTATTTTTCAATTTCTAATGCAGGTTAGGTAGAATCATCCTCAACACCCTACTTCGTTTAACAATGGCACACCCCGGCTACATGACAGGGTCCGACGATATCTTCAGGGTCGGAAGACTGGACTGGATGAGGCTCGCACGGGACACGTGGGACCTATTGAGATATCGTGTATTAGAGAGGCCTCTTTGTACCTACCAATTAGCAGTTAGTGTTAGCGGAATGATACTGATGATAAACACGTGTTCACTGTCACGTGTTTTACCTTTTTGCGATTTTAAGTGATTTGACCATCAGTTTAATATAGGTTATTATAGGTTGTAGGCACTAGGCACTTGTAGAATCATGAGCGTACGTACCTACGAAAGCGTTCCCAAATAAAATTAAACCTTGCGTATTGTTATATGAGCGGGTACTTGTAGTTAGGTACTCGCTAATAAGTTCATATTTTAAGTATTAGATATACATTGTAGGTAATTACTTTCAACCTACATTAGGTCCCATATTATGTTAATTTATTTATTTATGCAAACTTTTTGTTTATTTTTTTAGTTTAGTTTACCCCTCGTTTTACTAAATTTAGCAGTTTATATGACACGTCCTTAATAACTTCAACCCAAGCGTCAAGACATTGTAAGGTATTGAGCTCTACCTTGCCGTACCTAATACAGTTTTATAAATAGCACGGAAGGAACGAAACATGCTACACATAGAAGCCTTTATTTAAGCGGGTACCTACTAAGTTTTACATCCCATATGTATGTAGGTACCTGAGAGATGCTATCATTTAAAATATTGATCAAGGTATTTGGAATCAAGATAAGTAGGTAAATATCAGAGACAAACGAAAACGATGACATAACTAATAATTTTCTTTATTCTTTAGTGGTATATAACTAACGACCGCCTAATCCTATCTAGGTTTGAGTACAAACACCTATGCCTATACTAGTATAGGTAGGTACACAGGTATTCTGCTTAGTAGTAAACATCCTGGCAGAACTTGTTTTTATTTTTTAAGTCTTATAAGTTAAATCGGAGGTATGTTAAGAAGTTACAGGTAGCTAAGTAGGAAGGTTGTAACTTATTCGAACATTCTTAACCTACCCATCATCGATCGCAGTCGAAGTATCTAGGTACCTACTTACGTCATTTTTTTGCACTTCACTACCGGAAATAATACTTTATGAACGGAGTTCGCCAACAAACATTGACATAATGTTTGTTTTTCTCATTCGAAACGGTGCTGTGCCGGTAATTTGATTTTATGTAATCTTTACGTACTGAAACATATTAAAGGGCGGGTGTGCAGGGTGTGCGGTGCATATGGGCGCCCTGCAAGGCTACCAAGCTATTTACGTACAAGAGCATGTGCTCTTGCACGTTCATGTGAACGTAACGCACTTTATCAGCGTTATTACGCTAATTTTAGCGTGAATAACGCCTTTTCACGCATTATCACGCTAAAATTAGAGTAACAATGGTGATAACGTGCGTTACGTTAGATGCTTAATAGCGTGGTAGCTTTGCTGTGACGCGGCGAGTGTACGACATCGGTTTTAATTTTATTAGAAACTAGCTGCGCCCCGCGGCTTCGCCCCCGTGGAAATCTATGTGTCAAATTGTTTAAATGATAAAAAGTATTCTATGTCTCGCCGTAAAAACCATCCTTGAACTTCAACGAACATTTTAAAAAAAGATTTGGCCAAATTGGTCCAGGCGTTGTTGAGTTATGCGCTTACCAACACATTTTGCGATTCATTTTTATATTATAGATGACGCCGATAAGCAACTGGGCGTGTCAGGCGACGAAGGCGACGATGATGGTGCCAAAACCACCGATTTACTTTGCGGTTCGCTCTGCCCCTCGTTTGTTTCGTTGTTTATGTATTTGTTAAATTTATTGTCGAACCGTTACCTATGTCTTTTGTTTTAACTTCCATATTCCCGAAGGATTCGTATTAATCTACAGTTGAATCCAAGAGGATCGAAGTAGGTTATTAGCTTATTAGTTATTTCAAAATAATTAGGTACATGAAAGCGCGTCTACTAGAGAGCGCCTGGTTATTAGTTGCGCATGGTTGCCAGAGCTGCCCCTGGATAGATCTAGGTAGGCACCTTATTATATTTTACCGAGTGAATTTGTGTTTTTAATCCGACATCGAAAAAAGGAGGATGTTCTATGTTATGTTCGCCCGTACATTGTGTTTTTTATTTATTTTCGTCGATTTCACCGTCATTATGGACCGATTTTAAAAATTATTTCACTATTGTATAGACAATGGTTAAGGGGTGTCATAAAAAATATATTCCCGAGGAATTACTTACTGTTTGTCCCGCAAAATAAATAAATCCGGCCAAGTGCGAGACGACTCGCACACGGACGGTTCCGTAGGTACAGTGTACCTTCTTAACTATTTCGCAAAAATAAGCCTAAGGATAAAGGTTCTTTTATTTAAAAAGATCTAGGTAAATTAAACCAACATGACGCGGTGTCCCATCCAAGCACTGACTTTACTTAATTTCGGTTATTGGTACTCTGCTCTACTTGGTAAGGTGGTTGCCATAAGACCCCTTAAAATAATTAGATTTTTTTATGTTTATTATTTGTTTTTATCGCGGTTATAGTTAAACATACCCTGTCAATATATCAACCGTCTTCTTATTAAGGTTCAAGGGGACAAAATAATAAACATATTTATTCAAGTGTGATCAATACCTATGAATATTATGGGTATTTAATGTAACTAAAACAACCAGCACGCTCACAACTACTTACTACTAAAGTCCACTTTGAATTTCCACTCTAAAAATAGCTCACAAGCGAGAGCGGTCGCTTCTACACTGCGTGATACACTGATGATAATAACAAATTAAATCACGTAGATACCTACCTACATCGCGTGTTTTGAATAATATCAGTGTAAACAATGCTGGACCGCGGTACGTCCTTATGTACCTACATAAGGTACCTAATGAACAGTGGAGTGCCACAGATTAAATAAACGCGATCACTCCTGTAACGCATGACCAAGACAAAATGGAACAGATGACGACGGCCGATGAAATTATATAAACACCACGCTTTGACCTTCCCATAACGCGAAGGTCAGAGAATACACTAACCAAAATAAAAGGACATTATCTACGGGGACAGTTGGGCACTAAAAATACCCTATTTTATATTTGGAGCAAATGCCATAGTAACATTACATAAAAATAGGCGTTTAGCGAAAATATTGTGCTATATTTAATGCCCATTATATTAATATTTTACCTTTCGTGGTAGCTGTTATGAAATAAATTTTATTACCTGTGCTAAACGAGACAATATAAACAAACCGCGTACACACTTCAACTTAGTAAATTTAAAATATTCACTTTGTTTTTACAAGGACAAAGGCTGTAAATGACGTCAGTCAATGATAATTTTGGACGTTCCATTACTATGTGGTTCGTAACTAGCCAGCTTGTTTCTAGCAACAGTCAAATAAGTTTCAGATGACAAACGTCTGCGTTTATTGAAACGATATGTGACATAAATTGCCATCTCTAAAATGCGAAAAGAAATAACTTAGTGACCCGTTTTTGTCTTTCTATTGCAACTTATTGAAAACATCTAAAAAACTAACAAAAATGAGAAAAATATTTGCATAACTAAAAAATCGAAAAGAAAAAATTGCTCATACGACTATGAGTAATTTTCGTAATAACAGCTCATAAAAATAAAATTATATTTGTTACTGGCAGCCCACAAAATTTAGCGTGGGTTTTTGTAGGCAGGCGAGGCGATATTATTTTATTAGCGTGGGTCGATGTGAATATTTGTGATTTTCTCTGAGGATTTGGTTACTTGGACTTGGGCAGAAGGGAGCCTTTTAGGTAAGTTAACTATATAATTTCCTTACAAAATTCGTGTTGAAAAGTGCTTCTATTAGCGGTGGTCTTCGCGAATTTATTATTTTGTGAAGGTATGAAAAAAAAAAGGTGGTCTTGTGTTAGCTCGGTTTTCAAGTAAATTAAATTCCTTCTAGCGACAGTTGTTATTATCCTCTGTTTATTTATTCATGACTAATCGATACGAGCTACGTTGCCGCTGAACCATAACTTGAGCAGACTTGAATTGCGATGCGTAGTTACTCTCGGCTGGTGCTCACTGAAGGAACTAGGTACGTTATTCAAATGATTCATTCAAAAGCGGTTTAAATAAATTAGTGGTAACCTCGGGATGAGATCTTCTCTTATTTTATGTATTTAGTGTGTTGATGAGCAGTTAGAAAATGTCTAAAGTTCATTTTGTGATTTGAACTTTTTACTAACTACCTCAAACTTCATTCTATCTTATTGAAAAAGTTGTAAATGCATAGCTTTAGGTGTTTTGTTGTTTTGTTTAATGTATGCATCCTTGGGATGAGATCTTCTCTTATTTTATGTATTTAGTGTGTAGATGAGCAGTTAGAAAATGTCTAAAGTTCATTTTGTGGTTTGAACTTTTTACTAAATACCTCAAACTTCATTTTATCTTATTGAAAATGTTGTAAATGCATAACTTTAGGTGTTTTGTTATTTTGTTTAATGTATGCATCCTCGGGATGAGATCTTCTCTTATTTTATGTGTAGAAGAGCAGTCAGAAAATGTCAAGGTCATTTGTGGTTTTAACTTTTTACTAACTACTTCAAACTTCATTCTATCTTATTGAAAAAGTTGTAAATGCATAGCTTTAGGTTTTTTGTTATTTTGTTTAATGCATGAATCCTCGGAATGAGATCTTCTCTTATTTTATGTATTTTGAATTTTGTTTCATGGAGCAATAAAGCAACAATAAATTTAAGAAATATCTAATTAGAACAGGTCAACAAATTTGGTTACCCTAACAGTTCGTAAGTTAATGAGTCATATTATTACAGTGATTTGTGTCGTAAAATAAAAGGTGTGTTTCAAGAACTACTCATAAAATTTCATCATATTCTGTTTTTGAGGGTACCTTCAAATTTCTTCCATCTTGTTGAAGATCACGTCAAAAGCAGCATGTTGGGGTTCTCACATTGTGTGTGTTGGATAACCTACTTTCATACCAACATTAACCTTGATTCCGGGAACCACATCATTGTTGATCGGTCATTGAGCTTTGTTCATATTGAATTCGGTATGGAGCTGAAATCTTATAGGTAATTGTTATTCTTTGTAATCGCCTCGTTAACTACAATATTTGTTTTCGCGCTAAGCCACGACCGGTCTTGCCAATCATGGCTGACCTGCCTCGTTCACGGGTTGACGTTGCTTCTAAAGCATTCTCACACACTGTGTGTGATAACGCCTTAAGGCTTACATTTGTCTTTTTACGTGCTTTAGAGCGGCACTCAACGCTGAGGAAAACCGCTGCGTATTTAACGCATGTTGAACAATACGCACCAATTAGGTATATCACACAAAACTGCAATCACAAATATATCTGGATTTCGGGTCACATATAAAATCAAAGCTAAAAGCCGTCTCCGCAATCACAAATATATCTGGATTTCGGGTCACATACAAAATCAAAGCTAAAAGCCGTCTCCATAAATAAGAGCGCACTTGTAATGTGAGCTCTTATTTAGTTTAGTTCGATTGAAACACAGCCAACGTAAACACGTGTCCCAATGCTTCCCAATTTTTTTTAACATCATTGTATTTGTGATGATCGCATACACAAAAAGATTGACAAAGGATAATAGACTAATTATAGCTAGTATTTTTTAAAATGTACTATTTTTCTATTGAATGATTTCTGCATCTGGTAGTAGCATAGCCGCCGGTAGTTTGGGAAACTGATGTCATATTGACCAAATCCAAACTTTACAATAACTTATACCTGAATGGGCAGATTACCCTAAGGCATGAGGAAAGTGCCTGTGGTTTGTATGATAAGCAGTTTCATAGGAGATTGTGATATGCCTAGGTTGTGAACAACTTTTAGTTAGACACATGTAGCTTTGGTCTCTTGATCACCATGCAGTAAGGTGCATACATCGACTGTCTGAGAGGACAAGCAATAAGACTAGTAGAAACACAAAACTAAATAGAATTTAAAATTTAAAAAATTAAGCAAAGTGGCAGCCAAGCATTCAGGTAAGTCAGTCAATGTTTTTTAAATTAATTGAGCAAGGCCAACCTTCCTGTAAAATTTATAGGATCTTTGAGCGGGGCATACAAGTTTGTAAAAATTCACAGATTTCAGCAATATACATATTATGTCATACACTACCTACATAGAAGACACAATAAACTCATTCATGAATGCTAATCTAAACCATACTAAGTTGTACATAACTTTAACATGGTTGAGTGTTTAAAAAAAACAGAATATTTTCATATGTTTAATAAGTATGTACATAATACCGAAACCTGAAACAATATGTAGTGTAATGTGTTGTTAGGGAACATACTGGAAAACCATGGTGTCCAATGTGATAATAATACTGGCGAAACAGTACTAATAATACTTGTGAAGTCTTTAAATAAAGATTTTCTTATTCAAATACGAACTAGAGATACTGAACACAAAGAATAGGGCAATAGTTTCTTGACAAAGATCCCTCTAAAAGGTGTTTCTATGTGTTATAACTTTTTACCATAGTATATAAATATATCTATCTAAAACACTGCCCATTTTCACTTTTAGTTACTTGTGTATGTTCACAATTTTAACTACATAAACGTATATCATGCATGCTTCTTGTGTTTCAAAGGATTGACGCACTGAATATATTGAGAACGAGTGGTTTATTATACATGGAGCCGACATAGACATTGGGTATATTAAATTTTCATGAGTTATGTATGTAGAATAAAACGCCTTATTTCGATGAACCTTAGTAGCTCAGTTAGCAGAGCATAATCAAATAACACATGAAAGTATAGAACTCCCCTACTACTTATAATATAACCTCTTTTATTTCCAATCATTATAAAACATTTATTATTATGTAGATTAGTTTCTTGGGTTGGAACCCCATTTTTGGTATCTGCATCCTGCAGCATATTCCAAACTTCAGTGTTCTTAGCTTTGGTCAGCCATTTCCTGTCTGCTATAGTTATGATGTCGTCAGACCTTTATGTTGGATTACTTCTGTGCATTAGCAACCCTTAGTGGATCTTGGCCACTGGCATTTGTGCATTCTAAGCTGTCTGCGCGGGTTTAGTATAGGCCTTCATACCATCCACTGGTGTCCTGCACTAGCGGTATCCATAGTCGACCCACCTCATAGTCCACCCATAAGAAGGTTATTGCAAGGCAATAACCTTCTTATTAACAAACAACAATTATTTCTTAACATTTTATAAATACAGATTGTTTGTTCCAGGCAACCATGGCCCAACAATACAGTTTAAAATGGAACAATCATCAGCCAAACTTCATCTCGATGTTCGCGATGCTGCGGAACACCCAGGCGCTGGTGGATGTCACACTGGCGGCCGAGGGACGCCATCTCCACGCGCACAAGATGGTGCTATCTGCTTGCAGTCCATACTTCCATGTGAGTTTACATTTAAATCATGTTTATATTTTAGAGCGTGATACCTGAAGATGAGCGTCAAAAGGTCCAACGAATAGCCTAGTAGCTTGTCACCCCATGCGAGCGTACAATACAAAACATCACAGAAGTAAGCGTCCACTGCTGAACATAAGCCAAACATGCATCGCTCTAGTACAACCACTGCTGAACATAGGCATCCCGAAAGAAATTAAGCTAATTCTTAAGTAATCTTCTTGTGTGTCTAGTTCTATTCTTGTGATTACATCTTGAAGTGCAATATTAGTTATGGTTTAACTCGCAGTTTTGGGTCTACCTATCCTAAAGATCCGCTTTGAGTAAAATCATATATTAAACTTGAAAATAATGCTTCATGATTATGCGACTTTTGAGTCTCATTGAGGCATCAACCCCATTGACACCTACAGAAAAGCTGAAACAAAGGTGTTAATCATCAGATGTCCTGCTCTGATACTTCAAGGAGTTGTGCTGGTTCGGTCCTTGTTAGACAGGGATGACAATGCACAATGTCAGTGCCGTTCCCCGACTTAAAACTATAACTACTGTAATGATAACATAATTTTATAAAATTGCCAGTCACTGTTCATGGAAAATCCATCGCAGCACCCCATAGTCATCCTCAAAGACGTCTCCTTCTCCGATCTGCGCACGATTGTGGACTTTATGTACTACGGAGAAGTCAACATCACACAGGAAGAACTTCCTCAGGTATATTGCAAATAAATAAAATAAAAAATCATAGTCGTATTCTAAATGTGAAAAGCTTGAATGGATGGACAGATGGATGTTTGTTAACTTGTTAATTCTTTACATCACTACTGAACGGATCAGGTCAAGATACTCAGGTAGGTATCTACCTGGAATACATGTTTATCCCATAAATCAGTCCCTTTGAACCTTCTGGAATCAACTAGAACAACTTGGGCAGGCAGAAACTAGTAAATATTTTGCCCCAGCTTGAATTTTTCAACGAATCTGGCTGAAATTTGGCATAGGGGCTGAGAATAGAAAATCGTATATCTATGATAGATATACGATTTTCTATTCTCAGCCCCTTCCAGCTTAGAACATTTATGACCCGTGTTTTTTTACTCTGGCTTGTCAACAAAGGAATCTAAAATAAACAGGTCTATAAGTTACAGTTGTACTACACCTGGAATATCATTTGCTATTTTTATTTTAATCCAGCTAAAAGCTGGCCTGAGTCATAATTATTGTCCTTGGAAGTATCCTAATTAAACCACCCTAGTAAGGTGGTTGTTTTACCTTGACTCGGATGATATTCATGTCGAGCTGCATTAAGGTTATGAATAAAGAATGTATAAGAACAATGGTTGCCAGTTGGAAGCCTTGGAAAATAATTATTATACCACATGTAGGTAGTGTTAAGGTGGTGGGTGGCCTTCACTTATTGATATTGATTTAGGGCTGCGTTTTTTAGGTGCTATTAACTGCCTTGGCCATGGACCTAGAATAACAAATAAAAGATTAATACTCTTCTAGTTTTTATGTGTTGTGTACTAAGTTCATGGCCCATGACCCACATTGAAGTCTTCCGTTTCGCGAAGAAGTTCTTATCTGGTCATAGGCTTTACTAGTTCCTATTATATGATTAGCAGAGCCGTGGAGCAAGATTTAAGATGAATTTATCAACAACTTATCTTAGTATGGTTAAATAATAGAAACAAACTACAACTAGTATTTACAATTGAAGTAACTGTATACTGTTGCAAACAATCTACAGGTAGCTCAACTAAAATTTCTAAAGTTATATGTAAGTTATACTTAATATATCTCTGAAATGCCAAAACAGCAGATTTGTTCCGTAGATTTGGTGTGAAGAGGTAACTTAGTATTGATTTATATCTTTTTTTCCATGAACTCGTAAATATCGGCTACAACATATATTAATTTCTAAAAATTAAAGCTGTTATCAAACAGCAAGAGTGCCTAGAATGCTGGAAGCATTGCCACTTTCAATGGATATATCGTTGAAATAACATTTCATACATCTAATCTAATATTTTGTCTTCACAGATGCTGCACTCCGCTAAATCCCTAAAAGTAAAAGGGCTAACTGAAACAGAATCCACATCAGTGATGCGGTCACATTCATCAGACTTCCCGTTCGAAGCACCAGGGGAGCCGCCAGGAGATCAACCAGGAGAGCCATCAGGGAGGCAGGCAGGGGAGCAACTCGAGCCATCAGAACAACACAACGAACAGGGTGATCATGACTCACGCAAAAGATCATTGTCACCCAATAATTCACCCTCTGCAAAACGGCGGCGGTGAGTTATCCTAACTTAGATAATAGGGTTCAGTGTTGAGAAATCATCAGTGGATCATATTTTTAACCGTAGTGGGCAAAAGACCTAGCTTAGTACTTAGAACTTATCCTGCTGGCCTATTTAAGACTGTTATATTAAATAACTTTATACAATATGGTTGCAATAGTACATTTCATTTGATAGGGACGCAGGAAGGTTCGATTCCCACTGTGTGACAAATGATTGTGATCTGTGAGAAATTTGTTTCGGTTCTGAGTAAACACCAATGACCAGACATAATGAATGAAATATCTTATACTGAAACAGGTATTTCGTCACGGTACCAATATACTAATATTCACATCCGGTCGTTCTGGGTATAAATAATAAAAATTATCTATCTATGTAATGTATTCTTTGAGTATATCAGTCATCTAGATGGCATCTTTGTCCAGCACAGACGTTGTAAGAAAACAGAATATTTTATCTTCATTCTATAAATAAATACATTCTATAAATAATTTAAACCTTACAGGCGTAGGCGGAGTTCGAACGGATCAACGTCCATCAACATGGTTGGTGAAGACCCGCCTAACGACAGTTCGTTGGAGATCGGGCGGGAGGGAATAACACTCAGCAGCGTGCCGCGTCGAAGGGAGTTCCCTCAAGAAGATAATAATGCAGGACAACAGGTTAGTTTACTATTTTTACTATTTTGTTTTACTATTTAACCCAATATTAAACATGGTTAAGGTTAAGAAACGCCTAACGAGAGTCAGATTGAGATCAGGAGGTGACATATTTTAAACATGGTTTGTATTTAACATGTTCCACCTTGACTACTCGCGTGACTTTTATTTTTATGATTATTACAAGCCAGGTCACTTAGACTACATTTTATTTTGATTCTGTTTTATAGTTTGCTGTCAATCCATACTTCCCTCCACACTTAATATTATAATAGTGAAAGTAATTGTGTGTCTGTCTGCCGGCTGATAGGATTTATTGATTTATTTATTTCGGAACACCATCAGCTACTATAATATCTATAGACTTAAAAATGACAACAGAGAGCTAATAATAGGTATTCACTGATAGAATCTAAATAAACTAAATTATGTGTGAACACTAACAACATTGTGACAAGAAAGAAAGTGTACTTTATGGGAAACCATAAAGTGTTCGTACTATATCTCACTATTATCAAGAATCGACCTAGACCTAAGTTAAGTGCCAAAAAAGTCAAGAGACATGTGACGCCTTGCCTTGTGAATGCTGGTATGAAACAGGTCAATGTCAAACTTCTTGCATAAGTCATTGACAGTTTTGCTCGCTCGCACCATAAACGAATTCTGTCTGGATCTTAATGGTAGATGGTAATCCGGGGACGGACATACATTACTTTTTATCTTGCAAAAGAGCATGCAATGCGGCAGGCAGCAGATAGTTTTGTTTAATTTCATGTATATTATCCTTGTTTGTTAAAAAAATTCCACATTTTATTAAAGTACAATTTGTTCAACAGAATTCAGAGCCACAGAACATCGGTATGGAAGATATGCATGTAGAGCACGGCGCACCAGGAATGCCACAAGGTACTTCACCTATTTCTATATTCATTGTATCTAACATTTTCATCAGTTCTTGATATAACTATTACATAGGAGAGCAATGATTAAGTAATCTTAAATGTGGATGAAATTTTCAATGGATGACAATACCTACTACCTATTAAATACATAGTCGCTGAAGCTCCAACGCGGGCCAAGTACCAACAAACCAAGAGAGCACATAGTGCCCAATCGCGTCGTGAAGACTTGGGACTGGTTACCGGAATCAGTGATGTGATGAGTGCTCCCCAAACTCTTAAAAATAGACTGGATAATATTATAGTGCACGGATAAGGACTAAAATATACACGCATCAGCTTATGAACTGCCTGTGTATTACACATAATAATAATAACAGTGTTAATAAGTATATAATATGGGAGCTTTCAATACTTTTACTTAAGAACTGGAAACACATTCCTTAGAAATTACAAAACAGGGCGGAGACTTGTCTGCACCGGACCTTCGCGCCACATTGGTTCTGTTCTAAGCTTTACTGATCATCTTATAACTTTACTTTATGCCTGCACGCGGGAAGGCTACCTAATTCATGCGGGCCTCCTGCGATTTAGGTAAAAAACTTTCTTAAATGAAAATGGGCTGGCAAAGGTTGCATTCTCGCAATATATTGAACGAAAGAATGGACAATGCAACGAAAAAATTTATAGTTGACATTTAATTATTAATATTCTGTAGATAAGAATTAAAGCTGGTCTTACGTGAATTTACAGTTATTCAGGAAAATGTCATGTATTCAGGAAGACATCCAATAACTATTGCGCCCAAACATGGGTTTAACAACTTTGAATCAGTCTAATTATCCACATCTCTTATATAATGTAATAATGGCCATTCTTTGCTTTCCCATTTTCATATAATAAATGTTTAAATTTGTATATTTTTAAAATATTAATGTTGTGTACCTTCCTGCATTTAATTGTTATAATCATGCACGCCCTTGTTATCCTATCCTTTTTTGTTGTTTAGTTTTATGTATATTTTACGTTTCGCTTTGAGTTTCAACACCTTAACAAAGCTAAATAAAAGTAGTGTAAAAACCCAATAATTATGCTATAAAATTAAAGTCGTATTGATTAAATCTGTATAAACAATATAACGTATTTGCGTAAGATCTCCCTTTTTTGTGAGTTTGCGCAACAACGTCCTCTATATTCAGGGAAGGGAGATCAATGATCAAAGATATCATTGTTTTAAAAATAGTCAGAGGTTGCATTCTTTAAAAGCCGGACGCGCCGCCACCGCCCGCCGGCCCGAGCTAGCAGTTCGGCCGGAGGGCGGCTGCTGCGCCCCAACGCCTCACCCGGTTGGTATAAAAAAAACATTAATCTCTCTTCCCAGGAGGTCAGTGGAGTATGATGGAGCACTCGTACCCGCGGTATACGAATGCGTGCTTCGGCGGCGGTGCGCTGGGGGGCGATGGGGGCAGTGGCAATGCGGTGGGGGGCGGCGGCATGTACATGGGAGGTATGATGCAGCTGGAGGGCGAGCTTGGGTACGGCGCAGGTGCGGGTCTAACTACCGCCGCGCCGCCGCCCGACCTGCCGCCGCCGCAGAAACGCCGCCGCACCACCAACCCGCAGAGCGAGGAAAACTTCCAGCGCGCGCTCGAGGCCGTGCGCATCGGCGGCATCGGCTTTTGCAAGGCGGCGCGCATGTTCGGGGTTAACAACCGCACGCTGTGGCTCGAGTACAAGAAGAAAGGCTACCCCAACAACCGGCCGAGCATCAAGTCGCGGATCAAGCGCGAGCACGCGACGCCGCCGCCGCCACACAAGGAGGAGGTGCCGCCTCAGGACCACCACATGTTGCTGTGTCCTCCGACACACTCTGCGCCGCACCAGCTCTCCGTTAACTTTGTGGACGCCCCCCGCGCCCCGGACCTTCCCTTGCACTCCATGAACATCCTCTCTCAGTTGAACTTCAACGCGATGCAATAGGACGCGGCCTGCGGCCCGCGACCGTACCCGCGTCGCCGCGCTGCCGCCTTTTAATCGCAACCACGCCTCGTTACTGTTATTTAGCTAATTTATTAGACAAAACACATCGCATCGCCATATGCAAAATATTTAATTGTTATAAATCTAATTCAAGTATACAGGGTGTAACATAAGGGGTGGATCATCGGTGGATGGAGGGGGGGACCTCAGTACCCATCGATTTAAACCCCTGTATCCACCGATGATCCACCCCTCATGTTACATCCTGTATATTACTTGTAGTGAGACAAAACCGGTGCGAAAGAAGATAGAATTTTTTACACGTTCACTAAAAGACATATTATATTTATAATTCAATTTAATATTTAAATATTAATAAGTAGCAAATCTTGCCCATGAACATGGTGTGTCACACACTAACTAACTTAGCAATAATTATATAGCCATAAATTTCTTAAAGCTGCCACACCAATAAATAAAATATACATTTTTATAGCATTTATGAAGTAAAGTCACCTGATAACTAGTATAATAACTAAAGTTGACTAATAACTGTGCCACCTGTGCCTTAAGATTTTCAGCAGCTTTAAAAAAATATTACAGTTATGTAGTGCCTTCCGTGAACGAGTAAAACATTCTATATGTTAAAAAAAATTAGCTCGAGGTCTACTGTCGCAATAAATAAGCGTCTTAATTTGGACGTTTGTTTGTTTGTAAGATGCAATTGAATTGTAGATATTAGAATATTAAATGTATTTTTCGAAATTCATTGATCATGCACACCTAATACTGTTCTTGATCATGTATTTCATTACGAATTTTAGTGAGTAAATCACCAGTGATGATTAGATAGGTCGCTTTGATTCTCTTCTGATTAACTTACAAATAACCAAATGTTCAAAAAACATAACATTGCCATAAAATTAATGTATTAGTACGTTTAAGATCTCAATAGGACCGTAAGTTAAACTATTCGGTTACCGCAACATAGCCTAAACTAATCCAAAATGTTAACCTAACATCAGAAAACTGAAAATACGGGATGTATTTTGAGAAAGTGCTTCGGGAAGGGTCATAGAATGCTATGGTTCAGTTATATGAAGTCTATCTCATCCATCACAAACTATAGTAAAATAGAATTTGTAAACATAAAACTGCACCCTAAAACTATAGTATTTTTTGAGTGTATTTCTTGGTTTACAATTTTTCTATAATTTACAGTCCAGGACATTAGATTAGGTACTGCTTTATCAAATGTGTGATAATACCAGTGTAAATCAATGGGAATCATAGTGCGAATAGTTTTCATATCATTTTTGTATAGTTTAGGACTAAATAGCAAGGCTTCTCTATCCAATGCATTGGCTTGTTTGGAAGGCAAAGGGTTTAAACGAACAGATTAGATATTACGCGTGTTCAAGTAAGTACAAATGCGTTTTTTCCTGCGCCAACTAAAGATGATATCAAACGCTGATGCGTCGGCGCGAAACAATGACACATGTCATATTATTATAGCTGTCTATGGTTTCTTGAGGTTTTTCATTACAAGATACAAAAGCAATGAAATGCCAAGGACCTTCTGAGCCGTGCGCTAGTTTAATTAAATGTGAAAAGTTATATTGTATAGAGTTCATATTCTAATGTCCCAAAGAGATTTTTATAACTTATTACCCTCAGCATTATCGTTAACGTTTAAAACCAATTTGGGGTAGATTCTTACATACATTTTATTATAGAAGTGATTTTTCTATATTTACATCTGATTTAAATAATTTACCTTTACACATTATAATAGTGAATGTAGAGTTTTTTTTAAATATTTTACTTTACTGCAACACATATGAATTTGACGTTCCGACTTCTCTAATTTTGTCATCCATGAACTTAGGCTTTTTCGTCAGTGGTTTGAATATGGTGAAAGACTTATTATTTTAGGTTAGGCTAGTACTTCCAATGTTTTATGTTAGTTATCGTTTTCGAAACTAGCCCTAAAATCGTTTTGATTTGGCAAACTTACGTAAAGATGAATAATCATCAAGAAGTGCTAGCAATTAATTTTGGTTATCGCGTCAGCCGATTTGGCATCCCAATCCGTATTTGGATGTTATGCTAAAATCGGATAATGCTGTAACACTGTTAGATTTAGATTTAGCGCCCTTTGGACGTCGTTTTATTTCCGCCTTTATCTGTTCAATCAACGACCGAATTGATAAGCGATTTGATTTCGATCGAACTATCATCGTTTCGATATTGTTTTCATGAAATTCTTAATTACTGTAAGTATAAGTAATTAATTAGCTTGAGTTTCAAAACAATAATAAATCTCTTCCATTTCAATCGTGTCCGAGAGTAAGGTAGTGCGTCACGCGCGTAATTAAAAATGAAGTACGGTTCTACTAGCAATTTAGCCAGCAGTGAAGTATTGCGACCACTGTAAGCTATTGCTATGAACCCATACTAAATCAAATTTCTAATAAATCGACGTTTTGGAGTTTCGTCATTTTGTTGATTTTAATAATAAATCTTTAACTTAAAACGAAAATTGTTTAGAAGATTTAGCATGAGTTCATAGCAAATGTTTTACTTTGGTTTATGGTCTCTAAACTATTTGCAAGCCAAATTACTTGTAGATCGTAGAAATTACTCGCATCACGTACTAGCTTAAACAGATACCCTCAATTTTTTATTTCATTAGGTTAAGTCTAGGTTTTTTTATGTGTGTTAGGTTAAGTTTAGTTTTATTGTTTGTGTTACCGAATCCTGTCGGCGACTACGCGTTAACCTCATGACTACCAGTCAACATCACAACTTCTAGTTCGGTTCGGTCCAGTTGAGGTTAAATCGTAAAAATATCTATCTATGTAATGTATTGTATTATGTATATCAGTTAACTAGTACCCATAACACAAGCTCTGTTTAGCTTGGGGCTAGATAATGCTGTGTGAATCGTCCAGCATTAATTATTTATTTTATGATTATTTTGTAATGAGGTTCACTTGCAATCATAAAGTTATCATAGAGTTGTACTAACATAACTTCTGGTTATTCTGAATAACTTTAGGTGATTCTGTATGTCGACGATTTAACAGGGTTTGGTTTGTCTTTCACCATATTCATTCTCCAGATAGGAGAACTTTTGTTCCAGTGTCTTCCTTTCAATTGCAACAAGTGCCACGGTTTCTTTAGTATCTAACGTAATGCCAATGTTTTTATTCGAAATATTTTTTGAAAATAAATCCTAATGAATTGTTACTATATAAAATAAAAAATAAATAGGTAAATATTGATCATAGATTTAAGTTAACAAATCAATGCATTTACGGCAGCTTATTATTTTAACTACCAAAGTCTAAAGATGACGTCAATAACTGTACACCAATTAATGATAGTGAAATATAGCCGCGATATAATTATGATGCTCGAGTAGTGCATAGTCCGCTAGCGTACTTATAATTTATAAAAATCTATTGTGAGATATTTAAGCAGCATAGTTTAAGTTTATAAATTTTACTAAATCTGTTTAAAGATCTCTTATAAAGCAATAACTTAGTGACTTATAAGTAGTTGTTGTTTAAACATAAATGGGTTATAGCCAATTTGTCAGATTTTGTGATGTTTGTAGGTTTATGGTTACGCTGTTACGTGATATATTGTGTTACTATGCCGAAAGTATTTCTGTACCCCGAGGGGGTCAAGTTATCTTATATGATTTTTTTTATTTAGATGCTAGATCAGAATCCCCTTTCGGCTTAGTACACAAGTAACGTGGCACCCTGTATTATTTATATATCAGATAGATAAAATGAAACCTTTTTGTAAGTTAACTGTTACATATATATGTATTCTATCATTGACTGTACGACAGCTAGTCCCAGGAGGACGCGCGTGCGGTTACGGTGGACATCGCTAGCGAGAGCGGTTTTCTGACAGTGTTCACCGCCCCACGCCCTTAGTATACCGATGCGGTGGAGAGTGCCTGCGAAAACATCGCGGCAGCGAAACTCCTGCGGAACAATAGTAGACTACAGTTAAAAAGTTGTGTACGTCTTATGAAGTTATGACGCTACGTAAACTGGGTGGAATTTTTATCCGCTTAGACAGTCGTCACCACTGTCACCTTGTGATGCGAAACACGTCAGAACAAAACAGCTAAGGACGCTAGACACAAATATGGAAAGGCTGACATAAATATAACTGACAGTTTTTTCGTTGTCCGCTGCCACATACGAACGCGTCGGTGTACTAAAGGCATTGATGGAACGTCTTCCGCAGGCTGATTATGTAAAAGCAACAGCAACAGCGACGCGACCGCGACCGCAATTTTAGCAAGCAATTTTTAGTTCACCGATTGTCCGGCAGAGGGAAACCTGGTGTCATCTAATACAAAATTGGCTTTTGACAGCACTGATTGCTTAATTTTCGCCTGTCGCAAACCGGTCGCAGTTACATAATCAGGGGGCCGGCTCCACAAAAGATTTCCTTCGAAATCTGTCAAAATTTCGCTTTCGCTCGAGCTGTTCACCTTAAACATGATATCAACAAACAATATTGCCGGTGGACCCCTATTTTATAGAAAATTTATTTACCTTTGGGTCATATATTGGCTCTAGCCCTTGCAATATTGTTTATGAATAGACCAGATTATGACTTATAAACAATTTTTATGCCAAAACGAGAGTAAAGTCATATGTACCAGTACATATAAGTTGGTCGTTGCCAGTTACTAATTGCTATAAGGTGATTGAAAAGGTTACGAAAATAAGTAATTAGGTACCTTCCATCTCCTGGTCAACAATTTTAGTATTTGGAACAAAGCTTACATCCACATATTAAAGCTTGCCGGTTTTGTAAAAGAAATTGGGATGGAGGCAAATGGAATTCCGCTGTTTTTTCCTTACCACGAATCTGCTTGCTTTGATCCTTTTAAGTTGTAATTGTTCCTATTGTACAGAAATTGTTGCCTGCTAAGGCTGTATCAAATTGTATGCATTCGTATCTGAACGGCCACCTCTAGCTAGCAATCGTAGAAATATTTTACACAGTTACCTACCTGAATGTACTGCGGTTTGTTGAGGTTTCAGATACTTTTCTAAGGTTCATAGTGCTTAATGATAGATCTAGCGTATTCGAGGCATATTTTAGTAACGGTGCCAGTGTCATGCGATTTATTTTTTTAGGGATACATTTAAGGATAGCGTACGGCCGCATTTTCAGTTTTAGAACATCAATAGCTAGCAATACTTGCTAAATGTATTATATGTAGTATTTATCCTCATAAGTACTATTTTAGCTCTCTATAACGGCGAGCAAACTTATTATGATTACGAACCTATTAGTATTACTGTTTACTTACTTTTTTTACATTTTTAAGTATTACGCATTATTTGTATTGTTTTACAACTATACTTAATTTTTTCGTGGGCGATCTCTTTTTTTTGGACTGATTTATGTTTGTATGGTAGCTGCGTGTAAATAATGCGCGTGAAGATGTGCCTGTAAATTTGTAAATAAACGGCAAGAAGTTGTTATAATACCTACGGTGGCATTTAACCTATTTTGTAAGTATAAAGACTGCCGAACATTTAACATCAATTTTGAAGTTTGTTTCAAGTTAATTTTAAAGTGCCATTATAGACAACAATATCGAGAGTATTTTTCATACAACACGTACTGTTTTTGTAAGATATTTTGTTACCAGATCGCTATTCATAGGTCTTTTTGCCGATTGCGTCACAAAAAGCATGTAAGTTTTGTACCTTTTTAAAATGAAATAATCGTGTAAATTAAGTATGATCTACTATTGCCACGGTAAACGAATACATTTGAGTGCTACATAAATTATCCTTTGTTACTTTGTTTAAAATTGTCTGTCAATGCATGTCCCATTGGTGTAATATTTGCACCACGCATGCAATAATAAGCATTAAAATAATAATGTTTCATCAAAGGTGCGTAGCACTCGATTACTTTATACCAAAATTATGAAGTGTATATACGGTAATAAGTAGAAAATAAAAAATGATTATTTTGTAATTCGACTTTAAATTTTAACACCCTTATTCCAACCGAATTTAAATATCCTACCTATATAATAAGTCAATAATTTTATACTATAAAGTTTAGTCAAAGCTAATGCGACATTCGCATCAAAAAACATCAAAGTCATCATCGTCCTTGTACGAGCACGTACATTGTGCATCGCCCTAATTAATGCCAACCTCGCGTTTACGCGAGTCATTTTAGCAATTAGTACTTTTTATTGTAATTCAGTTCGCGATCACCTGACAATCGCGCAATCACACGCGTCTCACTATCATCTCATTAACTACAGTTTATCGTTTATTATATCAGTTAAGATTTATCTCCTAGTTTTTCACATATATCCATGCAGCTTAGAGACATGGTGTACGGACCGTACAGTCCTATACCAGACCTCTGCTAGACATAGGAATATATGCCATATTGTGTGGTATTCCAGAACTGATGGCAGGGCTCCGGCTTCGTCGCGCGAAGCACCTGATGCGTCAACCAGCTGTGGAGGAGCGCACGGCTCGTCGCCAAGTGTCGGAGCCGATGCATGCGATAGCACCGATGATGCCCCCGCAAGCGTCTGCTCCTCCACTTAGGAAGCACAACTCTTACCCGCAGTTCCCATCTTCTAGGGTATGTAGAATTTACATCGACACCTTTTTAGGACTGAAGCATAACGGAACACGAAACTTTCGGTTACGGTTCGGTACAAGCCCTTGAAATTTAAATTAATAATATTTTTTTTCCGCCTGTACAGATTGAAAAAAACAAATTAAAAATTTACTTTTGCAGTACCTACTTCCAAAGTATTGTGTTGTATAACATTTCTGAAACTGAAACGCTGAAAATTTTCATTTTCATTTGTTTATTTCAGTTAAGACGTGGATATAAGCCGATGACCTTGCTCGAGATGGTGTTACGCATGAAAATGCCCCGCGCTGACCGTACACCTCCTGACAATACAGACAATGCAAACTCGGGATTGCAATATCACAAATCCGGATAATTTGAATAATGTTCAAGTTTATTTTAACAAAGACACAAAAACAGCAAAATGACGAATTTCAAAGAATCACTAACTAATAAGGACGTATAATTAGAGTAGGTGACGATCTGACTTTTTAATCAAGCCCATCTATAACATAATAAGCTTTTATGTTCGAAGAGACATTCACAGACTCACTTATAAAAACCCTCTAACCAACTTCGATTAGGGACAAGTAATTTTGTTTGTCAAGCGATTTTAAAGTCGAAGTTTCAGTAGTTTCTTTCTGTTTTACACATTATCAGTGGCCATTTTATACCATCTATGGGGTATCTACTTGGAACGAGGCGTCTCTTTATTTCTTTACGCTTATAATATAAGCACTTAGACAGTCAAATGTTAAACTATTAAATTACGATACAAAACATCGTATTGATTATTCAATTAGTTTTATGTTAAACCAAAAAACATACGGAACGGCTGCTTCATCTTAAAAAAAAACCCTCATGGTAGGAAGAAGAAAACGCCGACAAAGTGAGAGCGCCGTTTTAAAGAACCTTAAAAAGCTACAGAAACAAACTTCATGAACGAAAAGTCCTGAACTCACCGAAGTCCATCCGATCGTTGCTATGTTTGGCCGGATATCCGGTATCCGGCAAAACAGCTATTCATTTCATCTCTGAATGTAGTGAAGTAAATAAATCCTTAGCTACGCAGCACTTGTGGCAAAGCATACGATAGCCTCTAATATTACTTTCTTTCTGTATACTTCCAGAACCGTCGCCCCCGCTCCACTCAATCTGTCGACAGCGGCGACCAGCTAGTCGGCGATATCCTGGTCCGTGCCGCCGCTGCCACGGAGAGGCACTCCCCCGTACCCGCCGCCCGCGCGTCCCACACTCCTGCCGTCCGTTCCGGACCACCTCTGAGCTGCAACTTCTGCTGGAATACCGTCGACGAGTTCGGACGCATCCTACGCCGCAAGACTCAGTACCACTGCCCGGAATGCCGCACCAACCTGTGCATCGTCCCGTGCTTCCACCAATACCATGAGGTAACCGCCGCTAACGCCAGGTGAGGTATACCCCCGAGGTCCGACGAGATACTTCAACGTACTGTTATACGCTACGCGGGCCGCGGACAATAAACGCTGTCTTGTATCCAGCTGGATCTGTGTTTCATACCTTTATTAGGTTTCAGTGCAGTGATCAATGTAGAATAAACTGCCAAATGTGGCACCGCGACGTGACAAAAATCTAAAATGATAATCTATTTGACAGTATTTCTAGTAAAGCACTACATTTTGAATAGATCGTGACAAAGAATATACGATGTCTCATTGTCAAAATGACAATTTATTTATCTACTGCATTGTTAGAGTGCCAAATTCATAGTTATAATAAATGCACACTATTTTCCGTAGACCATGGAGCTCTATATTCGTTAGTTCTAGAAGTTATTATTTAGTCAATAATTGTTATAGGTGTTAAGATTGACAAATTTTCTTCAAAAAGTTATTAAAAAATGTTGTGTACAAAATACACAAACGGATAGCGTTAACTGCTGTTAAATATTGACACTGAATGTCAAAATTAGGATATAGCAGTACACGTATTTAAAATTGATGTTATTCTTCTGTATTTATGTCAAAAAATCAGTGTTAGACACAGTAGAAGGGAAATTACTAAAGTTAGTTGATGTTAACTTAATATTAACTAAATCAATATATAATGTCTGTTGGGAAAAGAACCTACTATGTTTATAACTGCTAGTGATAGTCTGTAATACAATAGTGGACACACCACATCAAGAAGATATGGATCGTCCTTGAATGGAGTAGCCAATCAATTGCACCGTACACTTAAAAATCAATGTTATACATGTCAGCTGAATACGAATTGTAATAAGATACTTATAATATAATTCCTCAATATATGTATTAAAATGTTTGTAATATTATTAATAAGCACAGTCTGAAAAATATTTTTAAATGTTTGTCGGCAGCACGAGCCGTGATATATCTATGGAAAATATAAATATATTAGATTAATATACTGGCTTATCGTAATTATGGAAGGATATACTATTATCAGGGAGTTAAATGCTATTAAGTTATATTATTGTGGGCTGATGTAGGTCCTTGAATGTAGTAGCTTATCAATTCCATCGTGCAATTAATACACAATGTTATACATGTCAGCTGAATTAGTATTGTAGTAAGATTTTCATAGTGGAATTTCAAATCGTTAATGTATAAAAATGATTCTAATATTAACGAGTACACGCAAAACGCTCTTTTAAAATTATCCTCGGCAGCACGAGCCGTGATATATCCTAATATCATAATGATATTTGTAAACAAGGTCTATTTTCAGGGAGTAAATGCTATTAAGTAATATTATTGTGGTCTGAATGGTTCTTCTATATATGAAGTAAAAAAAAAGAAAATATATTTATTGATTGTATTAAAATCTTTGTAAAATGTACATATAAAGTTTTACTTTGCTCAGATATTTTAGATATGAGAGTGAAGATATTAATAAGAGTAGTAATTTTTATTTAAGGTAAGAAATCGTTTATATATTTTTTATGAATACTTATATCATATCGCACCATTCGTGTCTCCAGCGTGCGATTTTCGATTTAGAACGATTTTACATATTTTGTCGTGGTTGTGTATCACTGGGTATTCGAGTATATATTATTGTAGAGGAAGTGTGTCGCCTTCAAAAAAATCTGCACAACAGTAAAGGGTCAAGGTCCAATGATGTTAAGTAACATGATCCTTTAACTTTTAGCCGTCTAACTTTTCCGAAACGATTCTGTGATTGCTAGGTAACTTTTTTTTATAACGAGCTTTTTAACAAAATCATGAATACGCGCAAAGTGCACATTTATTTAATTACTAGGTGCTTTGTTATATTAATTTTTTGAATTTTAAAATCTACCTTGACACCTACATATACAAAAATTGTTGGCGTGAGTGGGATATTTTTTTATGACAGATTGAAAGTAAATATTTAGTAGGAAAATTATAAAGTTAACTATGATGATAGTTTAATTAATAATAGTAACTACGTTACGGGTGTTGTAATATAATAAGAGATGAGATGAGTATAGTTTCAGCAATGTAAGCAAATAAATTTAAGTCAAATTAAGAAATAAAATACTAAATATATAATTGTTATGCACAAAAAAGGATAAATTTGTTACGTTCACTAAACATTTTATTTCACACGACACACAGTTTATAAGCTTTTGTAAAAATAACTAAAAAAATTGATAAAAAATGTATTGAAGTAGGTACTCGTAAATAAGTTTTATTGTCATAGAATTTACATAATATACATCTCTCTATAAATAATTCCCATAAAAATATGTGCATTTGGTTAAAAATATAGGTCAAAATAAATGACATGTGAAAATTTCTCTAGTAGCTAAGTAACTATACCTGCACGTGTGAAATGTATTAAGTGTATTAAAATTTATAAGATTTATGGCGTGCTGTTCAAACAATTAGAAAAGTTAAGTAGAAGACTATAAAATAAAGCCCATATCACGAAATCACAGAAACTCGACGCTTAGTTGGGCCCTGCCAAATGTCCTTGGTAAAAAAAGTGTTGAATCTCCCCGCAACTACGTTAGTACTAGAAACTATATATTCTGTTAATTATTCTCTATAATGTTCTGTATATGCCACATTTTGTGAGGCAGTTTATAAATTCTGTAATATGTGATTCATAAATCTGTTATATTAATCTGTAACCCTTATGCGTAAAGTACCTGCTCACTCTTCTTCGCCCAATCCTTTACTGCCCGAGTTGTTTTTTGCCAATATAGGTGAGGCGTGCTTCGTCATTACCAACCTTTAAAACACTGTTAAAAGCACTATTTGTCCTGCTGTCACTAACGCATACCTGAGTCCCTATGTATATAAGAAGTATATGTATTTTATGAAATGTATGTAGTATATTTCTATGTAAGTATTATAAGTATTTTATTTATCATATCTCATACAAGCACACGGATCCCCTGGTACTGTCCGCCATCCTATCCATCCATGGTTGTCTGGTAGAGATCTTATCGCTCTTGACCGATAAGATTTTAACCAATTGTAAATAATTTTTTTGTACACCGTTTTCTATTTAAAGTGCAGTTAAGAATTTTTTATCTATCTATCTTAGACATTTTCTAATCGTCGTAGTTGCTAAAAATTAGCATTTATTTTCACTATTTATCTACTGTATAATTTATAGTAGTAAACAAAGGATTAATTGTATGTTAATTACTAAGAATACATGTGCGTTCTCTTTTTGCCATTTATGCTTAAGTACCGTCTCCATAGACGCTTAACTCCAAAACAACAGCATGTCTATTGGCGTGGTTCTTCTCGGCAATACACTCGCCTATGGAGGTGTAACAGTGTATATTTATTGGAATATTGATCAAATAAATGATTGTTACATAGGTACCTTATTATTACCTTAGTAAATAATAAAAAGACTAGATTTTCGGACACTGGTTGCTGTATTTTGAACTCTGATTTCAATTGACTAGTAAATGCGTAAGCATAGATTTTAAACCTATCTCGATGTTTCTAGTTAATTTATATATACAGAAGAAAGAAACCACGTACCTACTAGAACTATAAAGAAGTAGAACTAGTACCTACACTTCTAAAACTGTTAAGAAATATTAGTTACTAGTACTATTAAAAACTAGTACTAGTACTGTTCCTTTCTTTTGTGAGTAGTTTAAACCTTAGCTTAAAGACTAGGCATTAGTATGTTTCAAATATTATATATTATTATATTATCGAAGTGGAGCGAGGTAGACGCAGTGTAGTTGATGTATTAAAAAAGCGCTGCCTGTTGGTATAAGCTAACTTTGCTTTAACCTATTCATAATAAAATCAGATATAGTCGCATAGATAAAGATGAGGGGCATAGAACAAGTGCCTCTTATACTGTCGCGCTTAGATAATATTAAATTAAATGTGATCTAAGCGGGATAGCATGGGAGAGGCGGCTATTTTCATTCCCAATTATTATAAACGAGACTATTCTTACATTATTTTTAGAACAGTTTCAAAAAAATAATAAAAGGTTTTGTACCTTGTATATATCTACTATGTGTTATTAAATCTTCAAGAAATAGATCCTGATACGATGTAAATAAAAGCGGGTAAACCGCTCGTGAAACTCAAAAGTTCGTTTCATTTTAACCTACTACAAAAATTCAAAAGAGGAGGTTCTATATTCAGCTGTACTTTTTTTATGTACATATGTTCGTTGATGTTCCGTCAATTATGGACCGATTATAGAAATTGTTTTGCTATTGTATAGAAAATGATCCCTTTGTGGTTCCATGAAAAAAATATTCCCGAGGGATTAGTAATTATCCCGTCAAGCATAAACAACAAAATAATACTTTATAAAATCACGACTAACGACTTATATTATTTTGGTGTAATTTTGGGGAATTCTCAATAGATTCTTGCATGTTGTATAAAGGTATGAATTTATAATAACTAGGTACCTATGTCATTATCAGCTTTAATGTTCCTCATCATATCAACGCCCATATCTACACGTCCACTGTTAGATATAGGCCTCTCAGAGATGTAACTTATCTAATACAAGTATCTGAAATACAGATACAAGATACGTATTTTCATCTTGTAACAGGTGGGATGACGACCTGCGAAGGACTGCAGGCAGATGCTGGATGCGTCAAGCTGAAGACAGGGCGCTCATTAGGGGATATGCCCAGCTGTGGACTACTGTAGGCTGATGATGAATAGTCTGTGTTTGAAGGAGACACGTAAAAGTTTGGTCAATTGGTCGGAGCTAAATGATGATTGAGTCATTTCTTGATCCTTGAATTTTTCATAACACCATCTAATAAAAAACAACACTAGGTACCTATATTTTGACGGCACAACGTGTATGTTATTGAACGGAACACAGTAGTAGTTTAACACTTGATATTGGCAGAATCACCAAGAGCTAAGGCTAAGAGCGGGATTCAAAAAGAAAAAGCATAAAATTCCATAAAAAATAGTCTTGTTTTACCCTGTGCCCCGTTTTTTTATTTGTGGATCAACTATATAGACTGCTTTTATGAAATTCGAGATTGCGAACATTGAAACTTAAGTTTTACTTTATTTTGATAAGTATTATATCTATTTATTTACTTTAGTTTAATATTAAATATCTCTCTATGTTAATTGTATGTGTGTGTGTTATAAATTAGTACCAAATAAATGTTTTATCTATCTATCTATCAGTTGGAGCCTACTGAGTTCCGTTGGCTAAGGCCTTAAATTTCCGTTTTCCGAAAATGTATTTTTCTCGAAAGTGCTTATTCCCAAAATGTCTGCAATCACGAACATGCAACATTTACCTAAAATATCCTTATCATTTAGTGAAAATCCTACATCCTTTCCAGGGTCTTAAACCATCTCTAAATCAAATTTCATCTAAACTGGTTCAGTTGGCTTAGCCGTGAAAGAGTAACAGACAGACAGAAAGAGTAACTTTAGCAATTATCAGTATTGATTTGTCCGACCATGTTGGCAAAGAACAGATAAGACGTACCGACGACGTATTCGATTGCCCAGCTTTGGGATTGGATGATATCACTGTTATGCCAGATGATTTTTATAACATTGCTTAATTCCAAATAATATATTTTCTGACCTATTTTGTTACCAATAAATTGATTATATCTGTTATATATTAATATTGCATTAAACATATAAAAAACTATTCATATTTTATTAAACCCCCTAATCATAGATGGTTTCTACCTTATGGTATCCGTTATCGGAACATTTTATTTACGGTTTGTTATGCATTTAATCGAAAATATTATGGTAGGTACCTCATTGTTTTGGTTAATTCATTTGATCGAAAAAAAATTAAATGTCAAATAAATACATAGGTCATAATGATAGTAGATAAACAGTCTGTCAAGAAAGTCTTTAGATTTATGTTGAAGAAATATGACATTTCATCATTTGATAACATGGCACCAAAGCTATAGCACTAGCACCACTATTATAAGCTTTGATGCCATAGTAACAAATGCTAAGACCGACGTGTTCTATCAGAATACAGCACTTTTTTGGCCGGCACTTTTAATTTTGGACTAAAATGGAGGATGTCCTTTAAACGTATTTTGTATTCCATATACTTTACTTAAGGTATCTTGTAGGTATCACTGCCTCCCCTATACGATACGACACCACAAATAGCGATCCCAAGCCGCCTCCATCCATCGACTCCCTACGACCGCTACGATGCCGTCCATGAGTGGGTGATCTGGTCTTCCAACATTCCGTTTCGCGTTGCACCGCGGCGGCCACACGAGAACCTTTAAACTTGATGATGCCAGATACTAATTATCAGGTCACGCGTCGCTTCGCTTCCACCAGACGATCAGATAATTTTACAAGACCCAACCCAACAAAAGTGAGCCTCGGTACCTCGCGGGGTACCAACTCCAGGCGGAGCAATAGCATAGGCTTTATCGAGACCTGCACTGATTTTGTCATTGTGATTTTTTCAGTCCCATAAAATAAATAATAATTAAAACTAAATCAAGTGCTGCATCCACACGCTGGAGCAACACGTTGGACAAAGTGTGTCCATATAGGGGACAATGGTACGCCCGGCCACAGTTTGTTAATAATATGTTTGCTAAGTTTAATCCTAGAGAAATTTATGTGTGATATTCCACCATTTTCTTTCGCTGCCTCCGCATGTCACACTTGGACCGGGAGTGACCTACAGAGTCTAATCTAGTTCACCTAAGGTAAGTTGTCTTATGATCGGACGCATGGTAAATGCTGCCAAAGGATTGTAAGATATGGCTCAAATTAATTTAATGTGATCTTCGCCCCACGTCTGATTATACCCCAACGCACTAAATACAGCTTCTACAAGTACTTTTTACTTACATCAGCAGGCAAGGAAATGAAATAAAACTAATATATAGAATATAATCATCTTTTATTTCCAATTAGTTCTACTAGGTATTAACAGTAATAAGTTTGTATTATTGAGTGGAACTAACATTAAATCGTGTATTTTTTTTTGTTATTTGAGTCTATGTCAATCTACTATACAAATAATTCTAAAATAGGTACATCTGACATAAAACTCGTGCCGGATCGAATTATAAATACACATCAATTTGTTTAGAGAAGCGAAAGAATCTACTCAATTTCAATTTATAACATTTATACTATTTACGTACATAATTTACTCGTATTTAGATAAAGTGTAGTAGATTTGATTGATTACAATTTGTTGTAGAGCACAAAAATTTCTCTACGGTTTAAGATAAATATAAATTAAAACGAAATGGCCTCTAACAGGTCCTCTAAACGATTCGTTTAATAACAGTCCTTAACAAACCTTTGAAAGGTATGCCTATTTTTATATTATTGACAAACTGTGATAAAGATGTGTGCTAAGAAAACTTCGGTAACAAAAGCAGTTCAACAGATTCACCGAAATATTTTATATCACCCACATAGATACTACCACTACTGCGAATAAAGTGCTGTGGTAATAATGTTCATTGGTACATACAATTTCTAGGTCATCCAATAATACAATAACGGCTGTATACTGCCGAACACTAGCAAAACCAGTTATCTATCTACTAAAGATTTATAAAAATACACATTTATATAATTACCTAGTGATCATTATTTTAAGGGTTCCGTATCCACAGGATGCCTCAATGATCCTCTATCTGTCCAGCTGTTAGTAAAGGGTAAACAGTTGAAGCTCTCTATAGATGGAGTATTTATTTTTGTGAGAAAAGTTTTGTAGGATGATACGGAACCCTGTGAAAGTTGCATTATGAAAAATAAAGTTTCCGTTAAGTTAGTATGGAGTATAATACTCCTCAGCTCACGTAGAGATACCAAAGTGAACCAATCTGTCCTCGTAGCTCAACCCTCATTTGCCCAGACTGCAAGAAACGTCAGTGACAAAGGAAGCGTTACTGAACACATCTCTAAAACGTATAGTATATAGATAGAATGTCAATTCTTTCTATAAACTATAAGTTTTAGTTGTTGTTTCAGTTTAGTTGTTGTTCAGTTGTCGATATGCATGGCGCAGTCGATACAGATAAATAGCGCCGCATCAACCGGCAGAGAGGTTTAGTATAAGTACCTAATTTATACACAATACATATATTTTCTGGAAACGACAATATACCGGGAAATGCATTTCGATAGCTGATAGACATATAATCTACTAATTAGGAACTATAGAGCTACCACGTTCACCGGCCATAAAGTACTAAATAGATAAATGAAAATACAGCCGGTGCCCCTTTACTTAAATAAATACATAATTATTATAATAGAAACGTTAATTTGTCTGGAATCAGATCATAAATATAAACAAGAATATCTAGAGATACAGTTCACGAAAGTGTACTGAGAGATGTCAGGGTTATCGAACAGCTAGCCACGGACCAATACGAACACGTCCGCCCAAATCCTAAAATTCTACAAACAACTTTCAGTCTTCTTGCTGTTCGCATTACCCCTTAAATCTGGAAAGTAATAAATTGAAGTTTTACATGGAGTTAAGGACGGTTAAGGACGCGTGACCCAAAGCAGTTCTAATTTTATTCGAGCAATAATGTTAGTGGAGATGGCAGGATTCTCCTAAAAAGTCTTTAGGAGGATGGTCTAGAATCCTATTATCTACACTAACTTTGTTGGAGCAGTTATCTATCTAAGATCCTTTATGATCCTTCTCCTATAATCACTTTTTGAGGATGATCCTATCATCTCCACAAACATTGTTGCTCAACGACTCCATATAACCCCATGGAAAGTTTGGCATAGTATGGTAGCTGTACTATTTAACTCTTGTATTAGAACGAGATGAAATAATGAACCCAATAAATATCTTATTTAATGATCGTAATTTTTGAACTTGACTTTAATCATTTCTATAGTAATAATATTAACCTATAAACCTTTTTAACTTTCGCGATTTGTTAACATATTAAAGATTACCTATAATTACAAAAATATGTGTCTAAGACTATTCGTATAATTCATATGACGAAAATGTGAGCTTTATTTCTTAGTGAAAATATGTTAAACAAAATAGTTGATTACAACCCTGTATACTCAAGTAGTTCTAGTGATAGTCAGTAGTTCATATATACATACAGGGTGGTTATATCTAGTTCATTTAATATTTCTATTAAAAATGTTTTCCGCCTAATTCAAAAGCTAGAATAATTCGATGAAAAGTTGATTGTGTTTGTACCTATGATTTGTTTATAAAGTAATTCAATAGTATAGGATTAATAGGTACTTCATGATTTATTTAATTTTGTGTAACCTTCATTTAAAAACAATCAAATAATACATGATAACTTACGCAGAAAAATATATACAATATTAAATCAAATATTTCAAGTGATACCATAAAACAAGAAAGTTTGGGAATACATTGAATTGTATATGCATTGCACAGTTCTAACATTGCATATACCAACCTAAGTTTATGATTAATAATTTTACATCTAATAAAATAATACTAATAAATGATTGTTTAAATAATTACATACTAAATATCTTCAATACATTTAATAATATGTCCTATATAGAAACATGAAGTGCGCGTGCGCGGTGGAAGGCCGATTAAACACAAAACCAAAATAAGTTTGACCGTTTGGCAGTAATGTAAAATTCTGTTAAAGAGGATGTTTCAAAAAATACCCTCTTGACATTTGAACGCAATAGCTGGCGCGGATCTTTCACGGAAGAATAGAGGTTGTCATTGGGATTTCTTGTCCAACCAGTGTCCAACTTTATATAACACTTTAAGTAACTTGGGAAACAGTCAAAGCGTCGCCTTTTTAATATGGTTGAACTATTTTTTGACAATAAGAATACGCCTCATTGGTAATTCGTAACCCCGTTTACATTTTTGGATTCATACTCTCAATTAAAGCAATAACTTTTTATGTACTTGTTTCGGTGTCTAATCGGCCTTGCCCCAGCGCGAATCTGCAGGATTATGCACTTAATACGGGGCATCCTTATATATGTTTATTTACCGATGTTAGTGATAATTCCGGATCAATATAGTTGTCGTTTAATATGTTAATCTGTTATATTCGGGTCATTGTTGGAGGAAGTGGCGCCCTCATCGGATGACTTCAACTTGTGAACGATATACAAATAAATTGTTAAAACAGTTAATGTTAGATTTTTCTACTGGTAAGAATTTATTGTTTGTTGTTGTTGTTAGATTAGATATAAACAATCGTAGAGGTCTCGTTAACCATACGTTTCATTATGTCTAATTTAACTAAACCTAATAATAATAATGGGTACATAATAAACATTCTTCACGAGAGGAAAAATTTTCACGTTCCCTGTTCGATAAATTGATTTGTTTATGGTAGACAAATTAAATGAAATTCCAAATGGGCACTACTTAACCTCTTCTTTAGTGTATTCATCAACAAATAATTTAATTGAAAAACAAGCATCGCCAAAACAAGAAGTTAAAAGTTTAGTTGTTCATTTAATGAAGTATGCGACACCACAAATAATTATAATGTTGAAGAGATTCAATGAGAATCATTCCAGAATACAAAAGCAAACGACATGGGCGTTTACTTTTAGTTCTAAACAAGAAGTGATTCATAAAATTCAAAGCATGCGACGCCATAACAAGAAAGTTGTAGAATCGTATTTACTCTGTGTGGTCTTGCAAAAACAAATTTTACAAACCTTACCTTATCTAACGCATACGATGATACGAATACTCAAACGCAAATAAGATTTCAGCTGGTCTCAAATGACGTTAGAACGTGTCAAAAACCGCGACTTGAGTCCTCAAATTTGATTAGCATTAAGGTTTACTTATCCTGTCAAAGGTTATGTCAGATAAGCTCACTTAACCACCCGTGTGTGTTTGTGTTGCTAGTGTTTGTGAGTGTATGAGTAGATCAGAACGCCTGCGACGGCTAAAAGGCCAAAGCTGACAGAAATCGCAAGGGGCTTTAGAAAAGACCTCTTGACTGAGTTCCAACGTTCGGCCTTGCGGGCACGTTTCTTGATGCCGGCGACGCGTTCGGCAAGCGCAGTGTTGCGACGGCGACGCAGCCCGGCTCTCTCGCCGGCTCCACTGAAATAGAGGAAACACTCCATTATTTAATGTAATAATAATAAAAATCCATTTGTTTCAGGCAACATTAGTCTAAAGGTACAGGATGGAAATTACTTAAAAACTATGGCCCATTTAAAATATATACCTTAATCTAACATACATAAAATAAACCTATTTATTTACTAGCACGTAATGTCGGCGATGTGTGTGACGCAGTATGTGCTGCGACCGGTAATCGTCCGCGAAAACGCATTTACCTTCCGAGCCCCACTTGAATACGACCCTGTATGTCAATAAATGACTCGCTCATATTTATTGCTCCTTTCATTACTGCGCTTATTCAGAACTAGCTTTTAAAATCAAAATAAATGATTTCTTTTTAAAATTTTCAAATAAATAGTCAAATTTTAAACTTATTTCCTAAAAATTTTGTTCAAATAAGTAAGTGAGCGATGTGAATGTTAATTATCTACGCTTATATTATTTTTTGTCCACTAGTGGAAGATGTAATGAAGAAACTACTAGTAATAGTAACAATAGATTGTTACTACATGTATGCGAAATAGTTCAGTGTTTTCGCGTGAAGAGGTAACAAACAGCCATCCAAACTGTTGTTTTGTGTCAAATAACGTAATTTGTGTAATAACAAAAATAAATACATAAACTTCAGAGAATTCACTCATACTATATGAGCGAATTCTCTGAAGTTTATATAACCTCTGACCGATATCTTAAATGACAATTCTATTACGTGGTATGAAATGATGGACATTATTGGACATATCAATTCTAACTCTGATTACAAAATAATGCATGCATTAATTTAAAATCAGCGTACCACAACGCGACCTTACATAAAGTGCTTTTCACCAAACCCAATCAAAAGGGCTGTCATAGGGATTATTTTGCTAGAGCTAGGTTATATAAAGTGGTTGGTCGCTCGTGAAAATCCGGTTATTATTTTCCGATTTCTACGAGTAATAGATTTTTGTGACATTGTAAGCCAATTGCTATGAATCTTTGCTAAAACAAACTTTGAATCAATTGTAGTTTCGGAGTGTATTAACATAATGTGGATTTTGTCACAATTAAATGCAAATGCACAAATCTTCTCTGCTATTTAAATAACTAATAAAAACTTGAAAATAGTAAAAGCTCGTTTTTTTTCCATTGTCAACCATAACCTTGATAGCCACGTCAAGGTCATTGTACTATACATACCTCTATACATATAAATACTTATATAGTTTTGTAAACAAATAGTGTTCAGTTGGGACCTTTTGATAATAAAGGGTACAAGCCAGTTGGGCTCTAGACCGCTATGTGAGAGGACGTTGTTTCATTAACAGAACCACCCCTTTTATATATCTATAAAAATAATATATCTATCATCAGAAGTGGGATAAATAACCCCTATTTAAAGACATCTAATTAAAAAATAAAACAAGTGAAAAAACAGTCAATTTATAGAATAAATGTGAGTTAGTGAAACAGACTGATCTTAAGTGTAATTAGACAGTAAAACAGGCGATTAGACAAATTAATTCATAAGTGAAAATAACTAAAGTGAAAATGAGTGAAAAAAATAAGAGGGGACAAAAACGAAAAAATTCTTCGGACCGACGAGTGCTGAACCGGCGCCGGGACCGGAAAAAACACCGTCACAGTTTGGTGGATCAACGAGTAAGGCAATTGCATTGCCAACATTTGACCCGGATATAGGAGCCATAGAGGCTTCTGAATGGTGTGCGGAAGTACAAGCCTTAGCTTAGCTGAAAGAAACGGATGGGACGATATCGAGACCATCGCGAGATGTGTACCGTTTTTGGTGGAACGGGCCCAAGATCTGTACAAGGAATGGACCCCACTCGTAAGGAACTGGCCTTCACTAAAAGAGGACTTAATGACCACTTTCCCTGAGTGTAGAGATTTACACCGAGATTTTAAAATCGCTGCTAGCATGAGTAGCGATCAATATACTAGTGTCTATATACAGGGTGTCCGGAAGGTCGATGCAGAGCCGTGAGGGGGGGGGGGGGGGGGGGGGGTGGTAGGTCACCTCGTTACGCATCTATTCAGGCTAGATTACCTTAGTCCAATGTCGACGAATTCCGAGTTATACTAATATCCACGATTTTTGAAAAATTTACCAAAATCATATGCTTATTCGTTCATAGTGTTCAAACAGACAGTTACTAGTGCCTAACAATTTGTTTGCATAATGTGTATTCAATCGATAAACACGAAAACAATGATCTGTATCCACATAACTGACTAAATGGGAGGTGTTTCATAATGAAACATTATTCAAAAATTAAAATTACTTTTTGAAATAGTTTTTTTTTTTAAATAGAGAATACTAAAACATTCAAACATTTTTTAAAAACATCCAGTATTATTGCCCTTTCGATTGGTGTATCATACACGTAGATACCTGCCTAATTCTCATAGCTAGAGCACATAAACCCAAACTCCCCGAGACTCAATAACAATAGGCTCTTGTTAACAAAGGACTCAGGTAGCGTGCCCAAGAGCAACGGGCGACTTTTAATAATACTATTTGACTATTCTTCAGTCTAGCTACGACTGCTCGGGCACATTGACGCATTTACTTCCAATATTCGCGCATTTATCGTGTGTTGACAGTGTTAAGTGTTGACAGTGTTAAGTGTTGACAAAATGAGTTCTTTTACCAATAGAGAGTATGCCGATATCATTTTCATGTACGGTAAAGCCGATCTGTATGCTTCTAAAAAGCACCGTATTTTAAAACAGCTATGATTCTAATTCAGCGAGAGTGAAATACTTGAACTTATTACCGGAGGAATAACTGATCCACATGCAAAATCTATTGCTGGTGGTGCTAACTCTGTTACTATTCTCTATGAAAGACTGGCCCGATACGTACCTATTTCTCTTTCAAACAAAATAAAAGATAGCGAGAATTCTGAGCACCCCTATAAACGATCAAAACAAGAACTGAAGAGGTGCAATCGCTGTAATCGATTTGGTCACAATTTGGTTGCAACGCGACTGTCGAACTAGGGAAGAAAATCTACCAAACAACGGACAAGGCTCAGGATCGTCCTCTAATAAGATTCTGCAGTGCACGTTTTGCCGAAAGAAAGGCCACAGTATCGAAAATTGTTGGACAAAACAAAGGGCACAACCAACCAAACGAGGCAAAGATGTGAATTATGCTACCAATGGGCAGGTATGTACCACAGCAGTGATTATGAATGAAAAATTATTACACGCCTTAATTGACAGTGGAGCGTCGTATTCTATAATGAAAGACAGCCTTGCTAAGTCATTGGGAATACATCGTCAACCATCATTTATTCACCTCTGTGGGTTGTCAAATAACGTTATAACGTCAACTGAGAAAATCACAGCGGTGGTTCAGTTGGAAAACCTCGCATTGGAAATAGATTTTCAAATCGTCCAAAACAACGACATACGTTATGAAGCAATAATTGGCCGCGACGCTATTACGAGGGGCGGCTGATAAGTTCGCGGCCTTAGGTACTTAACAATAATTTATCATCTCGCTACTGATACCACTAATTGCGTGACTCTTTGTTAGTATAAATAGCAGGTATTTTTTTTTTTTATTTGGTTCGTAAACATTTTAAGTTTGGTCTTGATCGATGAAAATGTCAAAAATGTGGAGAAATTAATACTAGATGATCGAAGAATTAAATTGTGGCAGATAGCAAAAGAACTACAGATTAGCAAATAACTTGTTGGAGAAATTTTGCATAATTTCGCAGTGATTTTTTTCATGTGCAAATGGCACATGAAAAAAATCACTGCCCGTTGGGTACCGCGAATGGTGACACCGCTTGACAAGCAGCGATGATTAGAGTGTTGTAAATATTTTTTGGAGTTGTGCCAGCCTGATCTGGATAAAATTATTAATCGCATTGTGACCGTTGTGAAACATGGATTCGTCAGTACGATCCCGAGTCCAAACAAGAGTCGATGCAATGGATAAAAAAGGGAGAAAGGCCACCAAAGAAATTCGAAGTGGAAAAGTCGGCATCGAAGCTAATGGCTTCCATTTTCTGGGACAGCGAGGGAATTTTATTAATTGATTATTTGCCTAAGGGAACTACTATGAACGGTTAGTATTACTCTAATTTACTGAGTCAAGCACGTGAGGCAGTCGTGCAGAAAAGACGTGGCAAGTTGGCGCGCGGAGTGCTTTTTCTGCAAGACAATGCGCCCGTTCACACCGCTCGGGTTGCGAGGGATGTCTTTAAATCTACGGGCTTTATACGAATTGACCACCCACCCTACAGTTCGGACCTGGCTCCAAGTGACTTTTTCCTTTTTTCCAATTTAAAAAAGGAGCTACGGTTACGAAGATTTTCGGACGACAGTGAGATGATGGCGGCCGTAGACAGCCATTTTGAAGAGAAAACGAAATAATATTTTTTTGATTGTATAAAATTATTATATTCACGATCTGAGATGTGTATATCACTTGAGGGGGATTACATTGAAAAATAAAAAAATAGAAACTGTTTATTTCTTTCATTTAGTACCTTAGGCCGCGAACTTATCAGCCGCCCCTCGTACATCAAGCGATATCATGTTGGTAACCACTTGCGAAGGAACCACGATAACAAGGCGCTCTCAGACTCCCATGAAGTACGGACTTGTTTATAATTTGGAGGAAGTGATTAATGTATGTTTAACTCAAGCTCTGAACGAAGCGCAAAAGAACTTACGTGAGCTTTTAAATAAACACGCTGGACTCATTGCTTCGAAGAATAACATTCGACAAATAAAAACTGCTCAGATGCAAATACGCACAACGACAACTGAGCCTGTTGTTTATAATCCTTATTGTATGTCAGCGTCAGAGCGTACTAGGGTACGAGAGATTGTTACGGAACTTTTAAACAATAACATTATACGAGAGTCAACTTCACCCTACGCTTCGCCAATTATTTTAATTAAAAAAAAAAAGATTCAAGCTATAGATTATGCGTGGATTTCCGAGCTCTGAATCGAATCACGAAAAAAGATAGATATCCTTTACCTTTGATCGACGACCAATTGGATAAACTAGGAAAAGCTTGTTTTTTTACTACACTAGACATGGCATCCGGTTTCCATGGGATACCGGTGGATGAAAATTCAGTTGAGAAGACAGCTTTTGTGACCCCTGATGGACATTATGAATGGTTACGTGTACCGTTCGGGGTTACCAACGGCCCCAGCTGTTTTCAAAGAGCTGTGAACACTGCGCTAGGAACATTAGCACAAAATACAGCCCTGGTATACATCGACGACATCATTATCCCGTCCATGACTATAGCTGAAGGGTTGGAGCGATTGGACCAAGTACTCAAAGCTTTGGACGATGCAGGATTTACGTTAAATTTAAAAAAATGCAAGTTTCTGCAAACTGAAATTGAGTATTTAGGGCGGGTTGTGTCCAAAGATGGCATCCGCCCGGGAAATGCTAAAGTCCTAAGCCTTGATACATGCCCCTATTCCTAAGAATATTAAACAGGTTCGGCAACTGATGGGTCTTTCAGGATACTTTCGAAAATACATTCCTGAATTCACATCAAAAACTGCATGCATTACAGACCTTCTGCGCAAAGACACAAACTTTTGTTGGTCGGAAGACTGTGAAAAGTTGCGAAAATACTTAATTGAAAAACTGAGTTGTGTTGGATCCTGAAAGGGAAATCGAATTACACACTGATGCAAGCAGCTTAGGTTTGGTGCTATTTTGTTTCAAAGACATGACAAAGAACTCCGAGTTGTATCATACTACAGCAAGAAAGCTTCACCTGAAGAATCTAAATATCATAGCTATGAATTGGAAACCCTTGCGATCGTGAACGCCTTGAAATACTTCAGAGTTTATCTTCTGGGCTTAAAGTTTAAACTAATCACTGACTGCAACGCCGTGAAGGCGACATCAACAAAACGGGATTTATTGCCTAGAGTGTCCAGATGGTGGGCATACATACAAAATTTTAATTTTGACATTGAATACAGAAACGGTAGTAGCATAAAATACGTCGATTTCCTGAGCAGAAATCCACCTAACAAAGTCGTGGAAGAGGTACAAATAAATGACCAAATAACATGGCTCGAAGCTACACATATGTATAAGAGATGAACATGCTAGTGGTTTCTTTTCACTTCTTCCACTAGTGGACAAAAAATTGAAGTGAACAGTAAAATAATTTTATTTGATAATAATTTATATATAAAATATGACTTGTCGAAGTGCTTATTTTGTAAGCCTAAAGAAATAAATGATTTTTTACTTTTACTTTTACAAAAAAAAAGACCATGAAGTGATCGAAATAATGAGGAGAATTCAAGAAAATTCGGATACTTTAAAAGAATATACTATGAAAGATGGAATCTTATTACGAGTTTTTGAAAATGGGAACAAAAAACGGTATTATGTACCCTCTTCGATGCGTTTCAACCTTGTCAGAATGTATCACGATGAACATTGTCACGTCGGAGCAGACAAAACGATGGCAGCACTAAAATTAAAATACTGGTTTCCAAAAATTACAGCCTTCGTAAGAAAATACATTGGACACTGTATCACTTGTTTATGAACTAAACGCCCAAGTGGACCAAAACAAGCTTATCTACATCCAATTGAAAAACTACCGATTCCATTTCACACAGTACATGCAGACTATACAGGACCATTTGGTACATCGAGTGACCGCTACCGATATATTTTACTATTTTGTATAAGTGGACGCTTATACAAAATATACTTTGTTAGTGCCTGTATAAAACCTAATAAGTTCACAGCTTGTTATGGCATTAGAAACATCGCTTAGTTTGTTTGGCACAACAAAACGATTAATAACTGACAAAGGAACCAATTTTTCGAGTAATGAAACAAAAGCGCTACTGAGGAGAATGGATATTCATATACATTACATAGCGACTGGCGCGAGTCGAGCGAATGGACAGGCTGAAAGATATGTCGCCACAGTGTTGAATTTGTTTGTGAAGTAAGTCGAGGATCAGAATGGTCGAGCGTTCTTTGGAAAATACAACTGACCCTAAATACCACTGTGCAAAAAAGTATTAACTGTACGCCGATAGAATTACTGACCGGAATTCGATCGAAAATGTCCGCTCTATGACGCATAAACTCTGAGTTGCCGGAACTTGAATCGGATGTTGATGTCTGCCAGCTAAAAATAACTGCAGAAGAACGACTCAGAAACAATGCTCTAAAAACAAAACAACGATTCGATAGAATGCGTAGAAATAATATTAAATTAAAAGAAGGCGACATTGTTTATGTTCAACAACAAAGAACACGGTTGAACAAATTAGAACCACGGTATAAATCTATGGACCATTTACTATTGAAAAATATTTACCAAATGATAGGTACAGAGTAAGAAACGTACAAAAGAAAACAACACAAATAGTTCCAAAGGACAGAATGCGGCCATGGACTAAAGATATTTAAAAAAATAAAATAAAAAAAAAACGAAGGCCAAGTGATAGCCAACAAAAAAAATTGGCGTAAGCAACTCCCAATAGAGAGTGCATGGATCGCCGAATACATAAAAATATAAAAATCAAATTGGCGTAAGCAACTCCTAATAGAGTGTGCATGGATCGCCGAATAAATAAAAATCAAATTGGCGTAAGCAACTCCCAATAGAGTGTGCATGGATCGCCGAATAAATAAAAATCAAATTGGCGTAAGCAACTCCCAATAGAGTGTGCATGGATCGCCGAATAAATAAAAATCAAATTGGCGTAAGCAACTCCCAATAGAGTGTGCATGGATCGCCGAATAAATAAAAATCAAATTGGCGTAAGCAACTCCCAATAGAGTGTGCATGGATCGCCGAATAAATAAAAATATAAAAATCTAATTGGCGTAAGCAACTCCCAATAGAGTGTGCATGGATCGCCGAATAAATAAAAATATAAAAATCAAATTGGCATAAGCAACTCCCAATAGAGTGTGCATGGATCGCCGAATAAATAAAAATATAAAAATCTAATTGGCGTAAGCAACTCCCAATAGAGTGTGCATGGATCGCCGAATAAATAAAAATATAAAAATCAAATTGGCATAAGCAACTCCCAATAGAGTGTGCATGGATCGCCGAATAAATAAAAATATAAAAATCAAATTGGCGTAAGCAACTCCCAATAGAGTGTGCATGGATCACCGAATAAATAAAAATCAAATTGGCATAAGCAACTCCCAATACAGTGTGCATGGATCGCCGAATAAATAAAAATCAAATTGGCGTAAGCAACTCCCAATAGAGTGTGCATGGATCGCCGAATAAATAAAAATCAAATTGGCGTAAGCAACTCCCAATAGAGTGGCCATGGGTCGCCGAATAAATAAAAATCAAATTGGCGTAAGCAACTCCCAATAGAGTGTGCATGGATCGCCGAATAAATAAAAATATAATTGCGTAAGTAGCACTTTATGGAGTATGCATGGATCGCATATAAGTCACTCGTAAGGGTGACATTATGATTGAGTTTAGCTTAAAATTATTTTTCTTCCAATTCCAGGAACAGTGAGACAAATCTTCGAGAGCGAAGCCTGGGCAGGAAGGCCGTGATAGATATAGATATTTGTTTTGATATTGACCTAGAATGACTTACAAAATCCAATACGATATTTTATTCGACTTTGAAGGCAATGTTTATAACGACAAAATAAAGGTGAAACTAATTTTTTGCTAAAATTACTGGACTAAACGTCTAGTCTAAGCTGTCCATACTAATTCTTGTTGAGAAAAACTGAAGACTAAAAAAAAATGCTGGACAGTTCACACAACATCATCTAGCCCCAAGTTAAGCAGAGCTTGTTTTATGGGTACTAGATGACTGATATACATAATACAATACATTACATAGATAGATATTTTTTATTATACATAGAAAACGACCAGAACACCCGGAACAAATATCTGCAGATCGTAAAAATATTTGTTCCGAGGCGGGAATCGAACCCGCAACCTCCTGCGTCGCAGGCGGACCTTCGCCCACCGCGCTAGATTGGTCGTAAATAGGTATTGGTGGATTGGTAGATTAAAGAAAAACTTACACTTCCTTCTCAGCTTCCGTATCAATGGACTCCGTGTTATCATCTTCGTCATCATCATCAAGTTCTTCGCTGGAGGGCCCAGCGGGCTTGCTGGGGTTGCCGTGACGCGGGCGAGGCGGTGGCGTCGGCGGCGCGTCCGATCCATCCGAATCAACGCCCGACGATAGCTCAATTATATCTGGGAAAGATTTTCACAGTTTTAAGAGTGCTATGAGACTGTCTGTTCGCTATGCTGTTAAGGCGCCTTCTGACAATCGTCAGTGCATTTTCACTAGGCACTAGATATAATGAAAATAAAACTCCTCGCATTTAGGGATGCATGTTGAGCAGTGGACGTAAGTGCTGATGAAGAAGGAAATGATTAAATTTAGGGCTAGAAATGTGTCAAGGATTATATAAAGGTATTTCAACCGCGAGATTAAAAAAAAACTCATGTTCCGAGAAAGGAAGAAAGTTTTGAGGTTTATTTATATCGGGACGATTTAACTGTTCCACATATCAAGCCATTCGTTATCTAGTGAATATGCACTTTATTGGACAAAAATAATCTATCTACCTTTAGGGCTGACCTTTCAAATATCTGGGAATTAAAGCTATAATGTTCTTTTCTGTTGTTGATAGGCACTGGTATCAGTTTTCGAAAAATCAGCCACAGTACATCGTAAAATTAAAATCGCTTTGAACGCAAACACAATTTGGGTTGGTAGGATCAACATAATAGGAAAGTTTTGTCGCAGCTAAAAGGAAAGACAATGTATAATGCGTGTATTTTTCAAGATAGACGCATTCATATCAAACGTTTCGGTGGTTTTGGTCAGTGCATTCGAAAAGAGATCGTACTGTAAAGGAAAATTTGGTATTAGCCTGAAGGAAGGAACATAAGCAATAAGGCGCGTCACTCGCTGCTGCAGCTTTACATACCCAGGCAACTTTTAATTACAGGCTGCGCACTGTAATGCTCGTTTCTCCTGCACCGAATGTAATGCTAGAATCTGAATATTTGCGGTAAGGAAGCGCCTGAAGGCCCTTATTATGAAAGCTTGCTCTGTCTTAGATCTAAGCTTGAGTAAAGCTTTTCTATGGCTAAATTAAAATACAACATATTTAATTTCTTTAGAGTTAAAAATAAGCGCTTAGACAAGTAAAATTTTGTATGTAATTATTAGCAAATAAGATTGTTTTACTAGTCACTTCCATTTTTTGACCACTAGTTGAAGAAGTGAAAAAGAAACCACTAGTACATTCATATATGTATCATTAAGTGTATAATAAATTTATTTGGTTACCTATATCTTAAAACATATGATGCTATTTTCGATACATGTCAATATTTATGTAAAGCTAAGAAAAACATTGAATTTCTCACATACTATTGTCGGCGCGGAACTGAGCGGCATCTGGCCAAGCATTAACATCATTGATATAATCATTAATACTCAAGTATAGAGCGAGGATTGAGTAAGCTTTCATACACGGCAGTAATTTTCTGGCTCCTTCTCGGGTAAGCCCGAAAGGTCGACTTTACTCAAAGGGGTTTTTTTTTATAAAAAGGCCAGTTCGCAATGACTGGTTCAAAGATTTATAAAATAATGGCAACAGTAATTTTAATTTGAAGAAATATATTTTGAAGTGATAACTTCATTACGCGCGTCGAGCTTTTTTTGGGTGAACAAAAAGCGTGAAACTCGCGTCAACGTCACCGAACCCATAGAACTCGACGATACAATTCACAAGTTAGTAGTTTTCACTTCTATCGGCAGTCCCCAAAGACTGCCCCGCATGTTTTTTTTTCTTGGGACATTGCATTTTTTTAAAATGACACAGAAATAGTTCAGTGACAACACTGACCTACATACCTTACGAATTGTTGTCCTGATACTAGGTAACAGTAGGATTTTCCAATTGTTCGTATAAAATAACAATGTACATCTTATTTGGAAATAAAATAAACTCGACTCCAATAATCTTTAGATATCAATCAGAACTTATAGCGACTCTGCAAAAATTGTCTGCGTCAACTGATCATAGAAAATTACGAGTTTCATTTTTGTAAAGTTCTAGGTATCTGCGTAGAAGGCGGCGATGAATACTAGAACGAAGGTAAAGAAGGGAAAGCTCCTAAGGCTTTAATCGAAAGGTGAACAATGAATGTCACGCAAAAGATTATATATCGAAAGAGTTCACACCTTTGTCATCGATCCCGCTAGCTTGAGATATTGAAATTATGATCCGGATTGGATTCCCTAATTAGTTTAAATTTCCTAATTAGTAAAGAGTTTAATCTATGGGATTAAACTCTTCACTGAAAGTTAATTTTTGTGTAACGGTGTTGGATGTGTGAGCGCCAACCTTAATTGTCTCATTTCGAATACACCCCTTGTGTGTAGTTTATTCATTATTATATCTGTAGGGTTTGAGGGCTTTTAGGTGAATTATAGGTTGTTTTTTTTTTTTCAAATTGGTACACAACACAATAATTGGTTTTGTATCAAGGCGCGAGTCAATACTCGCGCTGTTTTATATTTTAAACGGACTTCAAAAACAGGACGAGATTCTTTATTCGCCTCTATGTTTTTTGGAAAGGCACTTCCATCAGTGTACGTGTGTGCTGGCGAGGATCGTCTCATGGTCCTTGATAAAATTTGAGTCAGACAGCAGTCGAGGTTTCTGTTGGAAGGTAACGCGTTGTGTATATAATTACAACCTATGTGCTAATTAGTGGATACTTACTGTGGCCTTCAGAGCCATCGTTTGAGGGCGGATCAATGTCCATCACGTCGACGTTTTCTATCTCACCAGACGTTTCAAACGTCACCAAATCCTCCGAAGAGATGTAGATATCTTCGTTAGAGTTATGAAGGGCAGGATCTTCGTCAGTTAGCATTGGAAACACATCAACGTTTTGATATACGGTCGGAGTTGGGGATATTTCGCCTGGCTCTGGGGCCCGTGGGCCATACATTCCCATCTGACCCATTGCGAGTGGGTTCCCGAATCTATCGACCGGGTAATCTAACACGACACGCGCTGCCATTAGTGAAAGCGGGGCGAAAGTAGAGGGCGGCACGGCCCGCGGCTGGATACCCATTGAAGTGGCGGCCATTGCGGCCAGCGTTGGCAGCCCGTCGGACTGTTGCCCCGTAAGATTCAAGCCACTCGTCGCAATATTCAACGCGCGCGCGCGTCTTCTCATGAACAGGTTCATATCTGTTTCGGAATAAAAAATAGTGACACTAAACTACGATCGAAACTACGAACTAATTATCCTATAAAGTACAAGTAAGATACTTGTCAAAAGCAATCAGACGGGGGAAGTATAATTTGTATCAAAATAATGATAATGCTGGATAATTTCCAAAGCATCATCATGGTAGATAAAAATTTTGTTATGTGTGCTAGATGTAAGATGACTGATATAAATTAGATAGTACCCAACACCATTGTACATAGATATATATATATGTATATATATTTGTTATTATTTATAGAATTAACCCAGAAAACCCTTTACACGTGTGATTGCATAATAAAATATAAGCATCATGTCAGTGTTTCGTTCATCTGGTCGCCTCAAAGGGTAATATTGAAAATCAGTGTTTTGCTCTTAGAGCAAAGCTTTTCGTTGTGCTATTACCTTTTTGACAGGCTGCAGCACGTACACAATATTTAAATCTCCACTTTTTATTTTTTTTATACTATAACTTATTGTTTACTATTACTATCGTTAGCTTTATATCATGTGCTGCAGTGTCGAAAAAATGCTTTATCTATCTATCTTACAAATATTTGCAGATCGTATAAGATGTGTAAGTACGTATGCAGACTGTGGTGTGTGCCTAATTATATTTCATAATGTCGTACAACTTACTCTGAGCCGACGGATCATTGAGTGGCGGTAACGGCATTCCTTGAGATAGCAATAAACAATTACGTAAGCATTCATACATTCTGGCGCAGTATTATTATAATGGTTAAAATGGTCGTAATGCAGCTATACTACAGGAAAAAAATTGCAACATAATCAGACAAACAGGGCAGGTTGAAACGTGCGCAAGTAACATAAAAAAATTAAGCAGAAGTAAAATTTAGTTACCAATTCAGTATGAATGTCGCTAGTAAGTGTCCAAACTCCGAAATCGACGTAGAGACACGGGATTCATATTGTTTCTGTTCTTATTTATAATATTTTCTCTATGTATCTTACATCAATTGAGTACTTAACTTGTAGTAGCCTCTTAATTCTTTGTTTGTTATTTTCTTCAGAAGCATTTTCCATTCCTTACAGCTTTTATCCATGTTTCTTTTTTGCTTAGCGCTTCTTTTTATCGCTCCTTGGATTTTTTTCTTTTCGCTCTTTGAAATTTCTCCTCTTAAGTCAAAGCTTCGTGAGCTATTTCTTAGTAAGTTAAATTAGCTGTCATAAAGAGTTGAAACAAAAATAAACAAAAATAGTGTAGACATCAAGATGTATGGAAACGATACATGCTGAATGTCACGAATCTTAAATATAAATACACACAGAATTCACAAAACACAAAAAAATATATTGAGATAATAAAATATGTAAATATGATATGATGATATATGATACCGCCTATTAAGAATAGCGGTCGGTAACGCTACTTGCAAATATCATAGTAAAAGTTTATAACAAATATAAATAATTGCAAAGGATTATTTACATCGATATCTATCTATTGATTACAATGCCATCTTCCGACTTTGTCGCAATTACCAGTGTTTCTAATAAACGTTCATAACTGCGTCTAAGCTTAAAAACTTGATATATACACATAACATAATTTGATAGTTTATAGTTTTCGCTATAACAGCTGTATCAATACATATTTTTTGCTGATTAATGAGTAGTAAAGACGAGATAGGCACAATATAAGTACGGCATACAAATAGAAAGGAAAACATTTTATTAATTTACATTATTAACTGTAAAAACTTGAATTCTACGTCAAATTTACCAACAATATTATAAAACTGTCTATTAAATCATATAAGTTCTTGGCGAGAATGATGTCGATCAATGTCAATCCATTGTTTCAAGTGACTTTATTAAAAATGAAAATCTTTACGAATGAAGCCGTACTACGGTATACCTACAAGGAAAACTAGGTGAATAAAAGAATGTTTGCAACTGTGTAATGAGATATTCCATTTGGCTCAAAAGAATCTAATACCAGTTTACTAAGAGCTAACCATTTAAAAGTCTTACTTGTACATTCAAATAAAGTATAGGTACACAACCATGCTTAGAAAAAAATCTCGTTTATTTTTCTATATTGATTTTAGGTATGAGATAATGAGTATGATTCATTTGGAACTGGTATACTTTGTGAAATAAAAGCCTCAATCATAAATATGAACAGAAAAACTATCTGAACATTGATTTTAAAATTTCGTTTATCCAATAAGCTTGTAGTTGACCCTGTTGAGGCATTTTTGAAGTTGGTTGTAGTTAAACAAAATTAATTTTTTAAAGTAATTCCCATGTTTTCTAACTACAGCGTTATGAAGAACCTTGAAAAGAAAAATATTGATAAATGTCGATATAAATATTTTACCTTCCTATGGAAATAACAACTGGACGCGTCGCGCTGAAGACACTATGGCGCTCATTAAGGGAGGCTATGTCCAGTGGTGGACTAACATAGGCTGATGATGATGGAAATAATCATCACTAGTTGTTATCCCGAATATTTGCAAGTCAGCATTACCAAACGCCACCAAGAACCGCCTGTATAATGATGAGTACTTACCCATGGATGCGCTAGCTGGTATTGCAGGCAGCGGGCGCACAGGGGGATGGCCGAGGCTCTCGCCGCGCGGGGGCAGAGGCGGTGGAATATCTTCCCGATCACGCACGATGACAAGGTCCGGTTCCGGAGCAACGTCGGAGTTCGGCTCCTAAGAAAATGTCGAGATTAGGATCTTAACCACTTTAAAACCTATACTAGAAGAACGCGGCGGCGGTGGTGGCTGAATTCCGATGTATTCGAGCTCCGCAGGTCCTGTCTTTCTGGCGATCTTTAGGGGAGGCGTAAGTATGACAGAGCAACAACGTCGGAGTTCGGCTCCTAAGAAAATGTCGAGTTTAGGATCTTAACCCCTTTAAAACCTATCCTGGAAGGACGCGGCGGTGGCAGGAATCCACTGTATTCGAGCTCCATAGGAGCAGTTTTTATGGTGATCTTTAGGGGAGGCTTACGTATGACAAAGCAACGTCGGAGTTCGGCTCCTAAGAAAATGTCGAGTTAGGGAACTTTAAAACCTATCCTAAAAGGACTCCGCCTGCGGTGGCAGGAGTCCGCTATATTCGAGCTCCGCAGGATCAGTCTTTATGGCGATCTTTAGGGGAGGCGTAAGTATGACCAGTCAAGAGATTACATACTACATCGTCAGTCCATCTTGGTTTACCAATACACCGTTTCGCCTTTTAATATAACTTAAATATTATCATGAATGATGGGTAAACGTATTTGAGTGGAGACCACGACCTGCGACCTGCAGATAGATGCTGAATGCATCAAGTTGAGCGCTATAGCGCTCATTAGGGGAGGCATATGTCCGGCAATGGACTAACATAGGCTGATGATGATGGTGCAATATGATCGCTAAAATATCGTCGAACTACTGAGTTCTACCAATACCCCGTTTGGCATTCAAATATAAAAATTGATAAATGCAATCCGCTAAAGAGAATTTCACGCGTTTTTTTACTTATTTTCCCGATATTTCACGGAATAACACGCTGCTGTGGTCGACATCCGTGACCATGGCCTGTTCATGGTTACATTGAAATGTTTTCAATATAAAAAAGCGTTACCTGGTTTGGTTTAAATTTTTAATCGCGGCCTCTATGCAATGGTGTATAAGAAATTTCTTGCAAAAGCCTTTTAATGAATCACGTTTGTCAGTCTTTCCAAATCGAGTAAGAAATAAGTTATAAGTCACGTTTATGCCTTTATGTTAAGCCTGATTAGCCTAAAAGTTTTATAACTACCACAATATTGCAACTGTAAGCACTAAAAATATTTACCAATAAAAACAGCGCCCCCGTCATGATTGCAACCTACATAAAAAAGGTAAAGTTTTTTTTTTTTTGTTTAAATAGGAAATTCTCAGGAAGTATACGGTTTGATTCTAAAAAATATCGTTGGTATCCTTGATAGGCGAGTTGTATCTTTAGATAATAAGAGCGACGCCGCGGATAGAATCTAGTAGTAAATACAAACACTATGAAATCTATCACAAATAAAATGACAAATAAAAACAAAGCGAATCTAGTACTAAATTTAAATATCAATATAAAGATATTATTATATACACCATAACACACTCAAACAAGACAGCACTACTGGGTCTATACCAAAGATTGCGCGCGGTAAACGAGAACGAGTTTAAACCGAAATAACGTCGCTTGTTACACGACTGCTAACAACGGTGCCCACCTTCAGACTGGCGCGGAGCGCCTGGGCGGCCGTACAGTACACAAGAGCGTCAGCGGAATCGCTTTATCATTTGTTACCCATGGAAATGCGTCATATAGTTAACTAGTTTCTGTCCGCTGCTTCGCACTCGTTGTGTCTATGTAAACGTTATTTCACAAGTTTATTTATTTATGTTACATTATAACTGATTTATGGGATAAAAGGAAAAGCCTAGGCTATTATTATGAAAAAAGTGTTTTATTCTAGGTCTCATCATCATCATCAGCCTATAGCAGTCCACTGCTGGACATAGGTCTCCCTCAATGACCGCCATAGCCCTGTCTTCAGCTTGCCGCATCCAGTATCTACCTGCAGTCTTTAGCAGGTCGTCATCCCACCTGGTCGGAGGGCGTCCTACACTACATTTACCGAGTCGTGGTCTCCACTCAAGAATACGTTTGCCCCAACGGCCGTCGGTTCTTCGCGAGATATGGCCGGCCTACTGCCACTTCAGCTTGCTAAATCTTAGAGCTATGTCGATAACTTTGGTCACTTGGTTTGGACACTCACGATAGGGCTGGTCCACCAGTTCAGTCTCTAGATCTATCCGTAAGCAAAATGTCATGCCCGATCCGTTTAGTGATTTTTTTGTTTCCGTTATTGAAGTGAACTATAAAATATGACCTGTCTAAGTGCTTATTTGTAAGCTTAAAGAAATAAAAACTTTTCATTTTCATTTTCATTTAGTAGTTCTGGCGTGAAGCATTTATAATATTAGTGTGATGATGCTTTTACAACGAAATTGTGAAATATTAATATTATTTTCACTATTTCAGCTTAAATGTTGAATGTTCATTCTATTCAATATTATTTTTAATAAATTGATAAACCCCGTTTACAAAGCGCTAAAATAAATAGAAAAAAATATAGTGAAAACTGGGCAAAGCTCTTCCTACTATTTTGGATTTAATTTTTAATTGGACAAAGTTTAGTACATAGGGGATGTACTAAACTGACTTTTCCATGTGTACTCTATATCTGAATGCCGTGATTAACACTTTGACTGCGGTTTTTTTTCGACGACCGCGATCTTTTTTTTTTACCTAAAAAAATCGTGCAGCCACTCTACACAGCGGTTGTGTTGCGCCGCACATGCGTTTCGTTCGAAAAATATTACAGCTCTGCTGAGTCACAAAGATCTGTATTTTCTCAGCCGCTGCGCTAGTGTGGATTTACGCATGTTAGTCACTTGTAGAAAACTCATACCGTGCGTTTTCAGCACTCAAAGTGTTAAGTCACAATACTTCGAGGCGAGAGACTAACGAATTCTTGTTGCCCCGATTGGTTGAAGCTGATCTCAAGTCGCACATTTATGAACGAAAATATGTCAAGAAATATCCTGACCTGAGCTTTGCAAAAAAGTGATAAGAATTAAACCATTTTTATCCATTACTGAAACTGAAGTAAATATCTGGAATTTAAGTCAAAACCGTTTTTTATATTGTATGTTCAAAAATAGTGTAGGGGTAATCTTGCATTAAACATTTACATTAAATATATGTAAATAGACTTTGTCAATTATTACTGGTGTTGGAGAGCGCCCCATCTGATTGGGGGATTAAAACTGGGTCTAAAACAGCAGGTACTAAAACTGGGTTACATTATTGACATCATTATCTACTCATTTTATTCATTCTTTTTGTATTGTTTGCCGAAAAGTGATTGCCGGACAATTCACACAGCATCATGTAGCCCCAATAATAATAGTTTGATCTCGAATAGCTGCGGCGATGATCGACAAGACAACATTAGATAAATTATTATTATTGATGCTTGAAAATGAATTCGTCAGGATTATTTATTTACAAGTTTATTTTACGTCAGATTTCTGATAGGTTCTGTCTTCGTCTGATGACGAGTCTTCGCCAAAAGGGAATACAATTCTTGATACACTAAAAAAAAATACGATAATCGAAATGTTACGATCCAACAACCACAGTTGCATGTGTCCAAAGCCAAAGAACCTAGTTGACAAGTATAGTATGTATTTTCCGCATAAGGAGGTAAGATATGACTAGAAACTTACATAGTTAGGATCCATTCGGTGGATGCCCTCGATGATTGCCTTGTACGAAAAGCGGAACTGCTCCACTGTTTGAATCAGCCCCATGCGGTACCGACGCATATCGAGGAGAATCTCTTGCACGTCGACATTGGCTTGACCTTCTTTACTGATCTGCAATAAAACTTATTTTACATACTACTCTTATGATGCCTAACTACAGGTGGGCTCCGAAATAATTCACGTCTAATTATATAGCGTTTCAATTTATAAAGTGTTTACATCTTGGTTGACTCTTGAAATTAATGTAGTGAGACGACCCTTAGAGTATATATTTAAAAGTAAGAAAAAACAGTAGAAACCTTTCGTCAGACCACAATCTCAACTTTTGGTAAGTGACGATGTAAGATTTAAAATGCACCTATTACCTATTTGAGGTTATAATATAGATGTTATAATGTAATAATAACCGAAGCCGGCAGCGAGTTTGAACCCTAAGCGGTACGAAAGATAAAAGTGGAGAGCTCTTTAGTGAGAAGAATGAATGTCCAGAATATCAGAGTATGACCGATACATTTGGTAAGACACTGAAAGTAAGAGCAGGTCTGATCAATGTAGCAGCACTTACCAATATCATCACCGAATCAACCAGGCAGAAGGTTCCCGATCGACCAATGCCCGCGCTGCAGTGCACCACAGCCGGCCCTTCCGTCCCGTCCAAAGCGTGGTAATCGTTGACGTGCTTGAGGAACACCAGGAATGCATGGGGAGACTCCGGCACTCCGAAGTCGGGCCAGGTCGTGTAGTGAAATTGCCAAACATCGCGGGTTTCTTCGGTGGTTTCGTCTTTAATGCTGCGCGAAAGTACTCAGTTCAAATATCAATACATCTTTTAAAAGATTCACTAGAAGTTTACTATAAATATCATAATACAATTTAAACTTAACGTAACGTTAAAGAAAATCGGTGCAGCCAGCAGATTTTCATTAATTTTACGTTGTAGAAAACCAGTACGGCTGTACTGGTTCAAGAGATAAGAATAATGTAGATCAACTCATCTTTTAAACATAAATAACCTAATTCATATCGCTTCCTCTGCTTGGGATGGAGTTGTCAGATTGGTCAACTAATCAACGTTAAAACAATAGGCTCTATATCAGTCAGGAGGGATCTTATGTATTCGTAACGGACGAGAATGAGTCAAAGACCTTTTCAAAATCTGACGACTAGATTAGCAGATCCTAGAGGAATTAATGATGACCTCTTAATAAGGTCATCATTAATTCCTCTAGGATTAACATGACACTCGGAAGACGGAAGATTGCGTGGTTAAAAGTTCATTTAAATGCATTTCATATTTATAATTTTAATCTGCCAACCAAATAAAGCGAGGACAACCGGACCGGGGTTAATAAATTGTTTAAAACATTTCACCAAGCGTATTCATTTAACAATCAAACGAGCTTTCAGCTTTGAAACTGAAATTCACTGGAAAATTAGTAACTCAGTTGAGTGCAATTAGTATTATAGGTCATTACTAAAATAACATCATGCTATAGTGTGTTTTGTTTACAGGATTCAGAATACTATCGCGTGTGAACTCGCTCATACCATGACCTACATACGCAATTACCGAAAAAATACGTATTCTCACAACCGAACTTCTAAAATGGGCAGCTGTGTGAATGCGGCGAATGTGGGTAACATACGAGTAAACGAGGCATAAATTTCACATAGATATTTCAATACTTCGTAAGGTTTTCTAAATATTCTAAGGAAAAAAGTAAAACTTGATAAATTTTAAAATAAATATAATAATTATAGCTAATTGACATTGTAATTATAAAATCATCGAGTATTTCAAGAATTATAAAATCACTGCTCGGCGCCTACCCCGTGCTTTTTCAAGCGTTTCGATTATTAGCTGGCTGGATCTAAATTTTATTAAATATTATTTTGATTTGAATTTAAAAGTGTTGCTTTTTTGTAATCCTGGATCAAGGCCGAAAGATATAGCTGACCTTTATATGAATATCAAACCAGACGATGACCCTGACAAATATAGTTACAGACCAAGATATGCAATCAGCGCTAGGCATAACTGTACTAAAATGAGAATAGATCGACCAGGTTAGATCCGTGTAGGTACGATTTGTGAAATTGAAAAGTGTCTCGTCTGTGCCCTTAACGAGTAAGCTTTAATAGATCGTATTGTATAATACAGGGGCCTTTTTGTAGATATTAGTTAAAGTTAACACGTTTAAAGTCTTCACGTTGATTTCGTAGAAGTGCTACGCTGCTACGGTTTTTGTAGCAAAATCACATGCTACGAAAATTGCTATGAATGCCAACATCGTGCTACGGCGCGCAGGCCTGATTTGTTGATTTGTTAGTGCCTAAATAAAATAAATGTTTTTTTTTATATTCAACTAGCTGCGTCCCGCGGCTTTGCCCCCGTAGATGTATCAAATGGTTTAAATGATAAGAAGTATCCTATGTCCGTCTTCTGGTTCTAAGCTACCTCCCCACTAATTTTCAGCCAAATCGTTTCAGCCGTTCTTGAGTTATAAACAGTGTTACTAACACGACATTCTTTTATGAAAGATAACTTTTTCTTTTATCGTACCTCCACTATCTCTATGATCTAACCTGTTCGATCTACTCTCGTTTTAGTACAGTTATTATTCAACAGACTCTCGTTCAACAATCTCATCTGATGGAAAGTGACGATCTAGCCGACGGTGTGCCACGCAGATCTAGAAGACACCAATCAAATCTTGTCTTGAAGAGCCTCAGGTTACAATTGCCCGGAAAACTAGCTGCAAGCAGCGTGTTCTAAATCTTAGGGTTGTGAATGATGAAGGTGGAAGAAAACCGCTTAGTGCGTGTGGATGGTGTATCCACTAGGTAAGGATGGATTGCGCCATCCTTCTGACGACCACCTGCGGCGTAGGAGGTAGCGTTTTCGATAATCACAACAACGGGACAATCTGTACGATCTGCAGAAATTTGTTCCGGGTTTTATTTTTTGGATTAGGTATATAAATTTATGTACTTCCAGTTACCCATAACACAGGCACTGCTTTCTTTCGGTCTCAATCATGTTGTGGTATTGTCCAGCATTATTTGTTTCTTTATCTAATTGGGTCTCAGGAAGGCTGGTTACTGGCTTTATCATAAATAACCTAGCTTAACCATAAATTTGCGTAAGCACCAAGTTTTCGTTTGACAATTTAATATATTTCAATCAATATTAGCTGATTTTCTTTAAAAATTGCTCATGACTACAAACGTAAGAGATAAATATCTAAATATAGTTATTTGGTATGTTCCTTGAATCCTCAGTAGTCAGGCTTAATAAATAATAAAAATCACAACGCGAATCACCATCATGATCAGCCGATGTTACTCCACGGCTGGACATAGGCCTCCCCTAATGAGCGGCAACAACGCGAATACTCTATGCCAATTAACGTCTATTCCAAACATATCTTCTTTTTTCAGGTTTCAATATAATACCGGCAGAATAAACATTTAAAATGTGTAACAGTTTGAAAGTATTTCTGCAAGGGCAACCATGAAAAGCAACCTCGGTACGAGTTTATCTTATATCTATTCATTCAATTAAATACAACACAATTTTCTCGAAACTTTCATCTCTGACTCTGGACTCCGCCTATTATCTGGGGATCCCAGAATTAATTTCCAAGTGAGAGTGGCGGTACGTAGGTCAATCTTTAAACAAAAAATAGACATTGCTCAGCGATATGAATATAGTCATAAATAAGAAGAAAAAGACATATTACAAGAACAGTAGTGTCAGATATGAACGTCGATGGATATAGAAGTAGCGGTACGCAAAATAAAGATAGTGTGAAAGATGACATGGGTAATTGGGTAAGTTGACGATAAATGCAGTGAAGCCGTAGAAAATAGTTAGCAAAAGAATAAAAGAAAAAAATTATAACTTCTATCAAGTAAACAGCAAACTAGAAATGACGATGAAGGCAATGAAGCTGTAAAAATAGTTCGCAAGAATAAATTACTAAGGATCAAATTACATAAACTTATGTTGAGGGTGAATTTGACCTATTCAGTTCTTAAGATTCACATTTAATCAAAGCTTATACAGGCTTAAGCAGAGCCTGCATGAGAGCGGGTGGAAAACAATTTGAACATCTGATGTATTCAAAAAATCGAAGAACTTTGTTTTTATTGATGTGTTTGCAAAATTTATTTTTAGTAAGAATAGCCCCCTTGATACATAAATAAGGATATCTCAGCATTTTACTGTATTCAATATCACAGTTTATTAACATTTTAGAATCTTCTTGAAATGTACATGTTTTTAGCGCACATCTTAGGTTTTTATAAAAAAAAATACACCACAAATGCTCAAACTTTGCTTTATAAAATGAAAAATATTTTGTTTTATATTTAAACATGTCTAGAAAATTACAGGTCATAGTTACCAAAATATTTTAAAAGGTATTCCTAAATATTACTTTTTCTTTATACATTCCAAATATAAAAACTTTGATATTGTTGGCGTTGAACTCTATATATATATTAATACCCTTGAAGGTGCTTGTGGGGCACCTTCAAGGGTATATATATATTAATACCCTTGGAGGTGCTTGTGGGGCACCTTCAAGAATATCCACTCATTATGGTACACCCACACCTTGTCTATGCACCGTCATAATCCATGAAGTAAACAAGTTATTAAGGATACTACAAGATATCAGTAAGAATATTTTAATGGCAGCTGCTGCAACAAAATCTATTATTATTCGACATTGACTCCAAAATTTAGACCATTGACCCTGCAAAATTAAGTAGACGCAAATTCTTGCTTTGCGCTGTTGATACAATTGTATTTCGGTTTTAGTTGGCTAAGATATTCGATAACCATTAAATCATTAACCCTAGAGTAATAACAATACTTAGTATTGGCTACTCGACGCTTGCTATGGAAAAACGGGAATTATGATATACAATGTGTATTGTTGAACCTTGATCAAACCAGATGTGCGGATACATGACATATGTATATTTATCAATAAACTACAAAAAATAAAAAATTATATGTTACCTGTCTCAAAAACAAAGCCGATTTAATTATTTTTTTAATGAAAACTACTTCATCTGGTTCTTTCTTCGTTTCTTTTTAAGTAAACGGTGTATTTCATTTAACACTTTGACTGCGGTTTTTTTTCGACGACTGCGATCTTTTTTTTTTACCTAAAAAATTCGTGCTGCCGCTCTACACAGCGGTTGTGTTGCGCCGCACATGCGTTTCGTTCGAAAAATATTACAGCTCTGCTGAGTCACAAAGATCTGTATTTTCTTAGCCGCTGCGCTAGTGTGGATTTTCGCAGATTAGTCACTTGTAGAAAACTCATACCGTGCGTTTTCAGCACTCAAAGTGTTAAAGTAGGTTCATTTGAAAGTTAGATAGTTTACCTAGCTAATAAAACAAAGTACAAAGATCAACAGGAATATCAACTGATTTAATCTAATCATAAATTATGAAATAAACAAGGCAAGATAGTAAAAAATTGAATGAGGTCTTTGCCCAGCAGTGGGATAGTAACGGCTGTTTAAGATAAAGTTTTTGTTTTCTTTACTTTAAACAAGACAAAAAATACTTATTTTAACAGGTGAATAACATGACAACGTTAAGAGATAGGCCCATAATTTTTAGAGGATTTGTAGACTAAATTATGGTGTTTAATACAACATGCAAAAAAGTACACCTCAATAACTCAGTTTTAAAGTTACAGACCAAAAACGAAATATAAATAGTTTTTTTGCAAATTTCTAAAAAAAAAATATTTTTCTTGGCGAAATTGTATTTTTTTCTTATTTTCTTAGACTATCTAGCTTTCAAATGAGATTACTTTGAATAAAATACACCGTTTACTCAAAAAGAAACGAAGAAAAAACCAGATGAAATAGTTCGCATTAAAAAATAATTAAATCGGCTTTGTTTTTAAGATACTCGTAAGTAACATATAATTTTTTATTTTTTGTTATTTATCCATAAATTTATGTCGTGTATCCGCACATCTCGTTTGATCAAGGTTCGACAATACACATTGTATACGAATAAATCCAAAGAGTTAAATTATACTAGGGTTAGTTACTCTCTTATAACACGGTATTTGGTCGAATCCACCCTAAGTAAACAACAAACAAGAAATAAGGCTGACCATAAATGCAGTGAAGCGATAGAAATATAGCTCGAAATAAAAAATGAATAACGTAGGTATAAGAATTTCTGTTAAGTAAAGCACAAAGTAGAGTTTTAAACAGCGAGGTCTAGGTAAGGCTTTTATAAATTTGCATTGAGATGAAAACTTAAATGTCTCGTCCGAAGCATCAGAAAGGAACTTATTTGCTATGCTAGCTGTTTCAAGAGTACAACTTTCTTTTCTTTATGTTGATTGTAAGTTTGTAAGAACAGCCAAACTGGCTGAAAAAATCTCGTAACCTTCATCTCGATTGATCAAAGATTTGATCATCTCGATTGATAGGTGATTAATACCTGAGTATAGTAAGTAGTCTAAGTCCATTCCCGGGACACCGTTTACGCTGCCCAATTTCATAAAATCCGTTCAGTCGTTTAGGCGTAACACACAGGCAGAATTATATTATTATGTGTCGTGTGTGTGCTTTATTTATATCAAACAGAACACTCATAATTTTGACGCTCTTAAACTACCAATAAAATTAATTTAAGAAACAATATCGGGAGTACATTTCATAAATGCTACAAAAACCGTAGCAGCATAAAAACAAAAACTTGCAACCGTCCGAAAAGTTATTGCGTTTTATTTTGTAGCCACTACTCCTCTGAAATCAAAATGGAAAATGTCGGTTTCCTACACCAATATATTCAGCTGCATGTTGTGAGGATATGACTATGTTAATTGAATGTGCGCCCGGTTTAAACCGTTATTACACATGACAGTACAAAGTTAACCGGAACAGTAGAAGACATACTAGTTGCAGATCCCATCTTCAATCCAACGATCCTATCCATCCACGGTTGTCTGAGATCGCTCTTGAGCGATAAGAACGCCAAATTCTCACATATATTGTTATTTTTTATAACAATGTCACAAAAAGAGTCATTAAATTGATCACGGGCTCTTGAGAGGAACCAATTTCTACTATGATTTGTATTAGTCGTCGAAAATGTTTTCTTTTTCGAAAAGATATACGATATAAGAAGATAATATATACAAGGACAATGGAAAAGTATATTCTGCAGTAAAAATGGAGACCCAATAATAATTGGACTATTTAATAACAAGGTTTGATCACTTACGCTATGACGCTAATAAAAGAGCCTAGAACACTTTGCAGCAGATGTCAATCAGACATAGACGATATTATCTTCTATACTATTTTCGTAGCGTCTGCATAGATCAACCATAAAAAGTGAATAAACTTCTTAATAAAGATTAAAAATAACTAAGGTCCCAAGTGCGATTCTTGCGCTACTCCAGATGAAACTGGCACAAGTGAAGAGCACTAACCCTTCATTGTCACTGCTTGACATCGAGATCGCAGGTTCAAGCAACCTCAAAAGATCTCCGTGAATCCCATCTTAACTGGACACAAACACAATGTTATTATCATGTGACTAAGTTGTATGCTAACTGGACGCATAAATCATATGAAAAAAACATTACACAACTGATAAACAATTCATGATGCTATTGGTTCCCTATTGGTTGCGTTGTGGGAGCAGTTGGTCATTGTGGAGTGTGTTAAGGAGGTGACACATTTCAATATGGTTTTAATTTTTTTCCCGCATAAATATATTTTGACATAATAGAAGAAAATAAATCAGGATGGCAATCTAATATGAGCTTTCATTTGGTAGATTCTCTGACTATATAGTAACTTTAATGTGGTCGCTCATATTTAAAAAACGAATCAACAGAATGGGCTTTACTAAGTCACCAGCACATTTCAGAAGGCCAATCTGTACACCCAATAAGATTATTGTCTAGACTAGAGGAAGACTAGAGAAGGAGCTACCAAGAAAAAGTGTAACCACCTACGTGACAGATGATGACATTGTTGGCGTAGCTTTGAAACTTGAAACTATTTTGAAGAAAACATGTTATATTTATCTTAATTATTCTCATTTTGAAAGTGACATTGAATAGATGGAGATAGCAATATTGTTTCAAAACAAAAGATCAGTGTTGCACCTTTAACAAATTTGTTTTAAAAATACACAATAGACAAATTACGTAAAGAAGTGTATCAAGCATTTTTGATAAATTTATCCCTGGTTATATACATAGAAAGTAAAATTGCAATAAAGCAAACCGTTTCTGGGCTTCCAACAGTCAAATGTTTTTTTATTAGGATATGTTCAACTAATTAGCATTACCTTTTAACGTGACAATGCTGCCAGCATTCTGGGCACTCTGCCGTGACGGGTTAGATTTTAAGGAAATTGATTTAAGTGTAATATAACACTAGTTGTAATTTGTCGTTTTATTGTGTTTGTGGTTTAGTTGATTTAACTGCTGTCATATCGTAAAAAAGTATAAGGTCTAAGATGAATATAAAATTATAAGGTATACCTACTCTACAATTACAATTTTTATAAAGTACACTAAGTGTAGAGAGTGAGGCCTATAATTAAGTAGAGCACCGATCCACAATGATGACAATAATCGACTAGGTATCAGAATATTAAAATATTATTACACATTTTTACTGCACATTTTACTGTAAAATGTGGGTTCTTGTTTGACGTCTTAGCGAATGAACTATAGAACTACCTCACTGGAGGGAGGAGTTCTACACTAGGAGGAGTTCTAGTTTAAACCTGTTGAAACGTCGGGAAAATAGGTAAATAAACGCGGTAAATACCGGTATGGTGATTATGTAACTCGCGACCGGTTTGCGACAGACGTAAATTAAGCAATCAGTGCTGTCAAACGCCAATTTTGACCAGTTTTAACGTTGTAGCTAGTGTCAAACTAATATAAAATTGACGTTTGACAGCACTGATTGCTTAATTTGCGCCTGTCGCAAACCGGTCGCGAGTTACATAATCACCCGGCCGTTGTATCAATACTTATAATTATTGGTTCAGATCGCGTAAGTTTAAAAATATTTAGGAGTTCTACAGTTTGGTATATTTTGTTAGTAGAGAAACATTACTGCGATACTACTTTTATATGTACTTTTACACGTCAAAAGTTAAAGTTGACGCTTCCATAGTGTGCTCAAAAGCACACATCTACTTATATAAAATGTACTTGTAATCAATGCGTACTCTTATCGACTAAACTTACCGCAGTTTGCGGATCGTGTAGTAATTGCAATCTTCCTCGCTGATTTGAGAAACGGACAGGTGGACATCAGCGAAATGTATCGGTTTCAGGGTTTTCTCTTCCTTTTCGTGCGGCCAGTACCAGTGGCACTTGATCTCTAAATTTTCAATGACTCTGTTCAGCATGATGATAGCAGGACATTTCTGTTCCCAGATCATCAGCCAAAAGTGGCCGGAGGTGAACATTAGTGGCCCTTGGGTCAGGATGTACTGGCGATTGGCGCGCTCCACCTGAAAATAAGAATTCATTAACCAAAAGCAAAAGAAGACCTCTTTCGATAGATTGACAAGCATCAATGCGAAAATTTAAATAATAATTTCGAAATACACTTGCCGCTAGCGAATATACTCTGCCTTTATTTTAATAGGGTTTATCATAGATAATATATATATTCTATATTATATAAATTAACATATAAAATGTGCAAAAGAGATCGAGCCGATGACTCCTTTCATGATTGATGTCTAACACAATAATCAATCATTTCTTGCATTATATGCAAATAATGTAACGTATTCAATCAGTTTATTTATTTCCACCATAGGTACACAATGTTACACTTGATGCCGTTAAATACTATTTTAAAAGATAAATTACATTTTTATTATGTCACTATTTAAACAAAACTAGAAAACAAAACAAATTATGTATGGAGAGAGGGGGGGGACAGGAGCGAGCGGACGTCATTATTGTTAGGTATATTTTACATTTTGTTACTACTTATTTTTTTCGTTTAAATATTTGTCTAGTCAAAACGAAAGGTGGCGGTTCTGCGACGATACCATTGTCATACTGAAGCGATTGGTTTAGCAAGAAAATGTCTAAATAATTATGTTAAGAACGGAGTTCTCCGGCTCGTAGATCAACTGTTATAGCCGGAGTTCTCCGATACGTATATTTTGACGTACGCTCCTTTTTTACTGTGGCTGGTTAGCGCACGCCGCCACGCACCCCTGAATGCGTAGGTTCGGGTAAAGCAACACTAAACGGTCCTCCTTGGCCTCTTGCGGGGAAAGGAGGGGGTTCCTCGGCTAACTTTGCAGGGGTGTGAATAAAAGTCCTCTTGTTACAGTGGCAGCTCTTCTTGAGGTCCCCTACTAGGGTTAAAACAAAGTCACTGCACTGTACTTCACTATTTATTTTCCTTAAGACTTATTCACCACTTGCAAAACTACTGAACACTTCAAAATATTAACTCACTTCACAATAGAAACTCTTGATTGGAACTGCTTCAAAATTAGAGCTGACTAAATCCACAAACAAGCTCGCCTTTTATACCTCCGTCGACCCTTACTCGAATATTCTAAGATTTTCCGGGCTTCACCCACCTCTTTCTAAAGTCTAGAACATTTTTGCTTTCGTTCGAGAAAATGCACATAGTTAGGTAGGTATACACGACCCGGTCCATAACAACTATATCGTAATCTATGTCGTAATCGGAGGAGAATCTTATAAATTAGAAAATAAGGTTTACTTTTGTTTGGAAGGTTACACAGAATAGGTAATAGTACTCGCGCTATTACCTATTCTGTGTAACCTTCCAAACAAAAGTAAACCTTATTTTCTAATTTATAAGATTCTTATTTAATTATCACATAACGCTTAAAATTCTATTATTTGTGGGTTCCGTCGCCGACAGTTAATAGGTATAATTCGTCTGTCTACTGAGTATCTTTTAAAGATAGGGTAAGATTAATTTGTTGTTTTGTGAAATATTTTGGCGGCAACTATCTTCTGAGATGAGAGTTACTAAGTGGAGCGGGCACGTATACTACACGTTACTTGATGTTCCTTTAGGAATCTATACTAATATTATAAAGAGGAAAGATTTGACTTGTTGTTTGTTTGTTACTCAGTGTAAAATATGGTGCGATGGTTACGTACCACCCATTGAGGGGTGAAACGAAACTCAGCGCGCGCGAGTCCGACACACACGTTGCCGATTTTTTTTTCATATTTTTTCTTTTTTATTACACGAATGGCGTTATTCAATAGCAAGCGCAAGTAAAATATTAGGCTCAAAAGCGTAATTGCCAATGAATTGCGTGTAGACGGCGGTAGCCGATGCAATATTCGTCATAACCACTAGAACACTTTCCATTTTATGGAAAGAAATATTCCACGCGCGCGTTCGCTAAACTGTACTTTGATAAGTAGCACAATTATAGCGTATTTGCCTCCACAATTAAAATTAAGTAAATAAACATTTGAACCTGCTGAGAATATTTTCTGGCATTCTACGAATTAGATTTCGGAATTGTTTCGACAGCCAGATTCATTGCCAGACAGACTGTGTATCCTGTCTGCACTACACACTGGACAGGGATCGTCCTTTTTTAAAAACAAAATGTCAATTGACTTAACTTAAAGACCGAATAAAGTGTACTGGAAAATATTTTATTAATAAATCTTATTAAAAGTAGATAGTTTTGATGGGCTACACAATTTTAACAAAAATGCAAAAAAAAAATCGAACTAGAAAAAGAAAAATCGAGAGGGGTTTTTCAAGGTTCAAAAAGCCGCCAAGCTATTGCACTTAGTTCAACCTACCCACATTATAATACCTCCTAACTCCGACCAAACATTACTGCTTTTATTATAAAACCTTAACCCAAACACTTATTCAAGAAAGTCGCTTTTGGTGCTCCTGTTCCCGGACTCTCATGAGACCGATGGCCATGAGAGAACTTAAAACCCAACACATACTAAAACGCACTCTATACATACACTATCATACACACGCACACACCCTCGCACACAAACCCTGATTTCGTAGCTCCTGTTGTCGGGACTCATATGAGACGGGTTTCTTTGGGACTACCAAATTGAACACACAACTTTTAAACACGTACATTACAAATTACATCATATCCAAGCACTGAATTAAATTTTATTATTTGTATGTCTTTTAAATCATTTTTGTATGTACCGAACCTGATAATAAGGAAGGAGTTCTCTAACTCAACCATATTTGTTTATAAGCCCAACCAACAAAGGAAGGTTGAATGGTACGAACGTGTTTTACATTTCAACCTTTCTTTGAACATAAAAATACATGTTTTAAATTTTTTTTTTTAAAGTTAAATTGCCATTGGTTGTTTTTGAACATTCATATTGACATGTCAAGGCCTTGAAACGTTTAATAAAACGACGATTGTTCATGTTGATTTAATATGCGCCTGTCAAACAGCTCGCAAGAAATTGATCTTTACTAATGTTTTATGCAGGAAGGTTGAAACCTTACTGTATCGATGCATTAAGGAGTTTTCCACGACATCAGAAAATCTCTATGCAATGTTCATACAATTCAGGTGAGTATTGTACAGTGACTTGCCGCTGACAAGGGCTCTACATATACTTATTGACTGGACTTAGATGGGCACTTGGAGTCGAGAAATGTTGCTTTCGCCCTGATTGTGGCGTGACCCTGCGATTTAACTAGATTTTCTTGATGACGTTTCACGTTTCATGCTTTAGCAGAATTACGTTGTGTTTTTTGTTCACTTAGTGGCTCATTTAAACACCTAGCTCTTGGACGAGCTAAATTAAAGGAATACATTTGCACAGTATAGGGGCCGAATTCTGCTAACCAGTCGCGTTACTATGACAATGGAATCGTCGCAGAATCGTCTATAGATTAAATAAACTTTAGTAAGATAGAGCGTGCGGTATTTATTGTAAGGAAAGCTTGATTAATGGTTTTAAACTTGACATTTTTGATACGCTGCATCTGCACTTTCTTTCATCAAAGGTAAAATGCCAAAATGTGTCATCCTGAAAATATACCATTATTATGGCGAAGCAATTAATTTTGTGGGATTCGGCCCCAGACCAGCTAGCTATTAGATAAACTCTACCTAAACTTTTATCAGTAAATATCTTCCTATTAACAAAGAAAATTACAATCAAATAATAGATACAAATTTAACAATTGAAACAATGCAGACTGTTGCTAACAATCGACAGGTAGTTCAACTGATCCATATAAATACCAGTCGGAGCCGTCCCCAAGACGCTGGCTGCATTGACCCGCTGCAGTGGTATGGTTACGCTGATGTGCTACGCCAGATACTCAACAGCTCTCGGGTCGCGCATCGTTTCAACCAGACGCTCAGATATTTTTTTCCTTACTTTTCCCTTCCTCTTCCTTTTTTTCCTTTCTTTTAATCCCCGAGAGTCTCGGTACCCCACGAACCTAGGGTACCTCTTAACTATCACGGTTCATGAGATACAGCCTGTTGACAGACGGACGGACAGCGGAGTCTTAGTAACAGGGTCCCGTTTTACCCTTTGGGTACGGAACCCTAAAAATCAACAAACAGGCAGAGTGGAGTTACTATCGCATTTACAATATTTAATTTCTGAATCATTTGTATTGTTTGTTTTATTTATGCACGTTCAGTATTGTCGTTCGTTTTAAAAAACCATACATAACGTAGAATAACAATTTTATTCCACACGGATAATTGTATTTTTTGTTCACCGCACTGGAAATCAGATGAACAGTAGGTACTAAAATTCAGCTGCTTATTATTATTCCCTCCTATTTATAATTCTGAATCACCTTGATAATAATGAAATAGACAAAATCATATCTCTAGTTGAAATTGGTAATTAATAGTTCTTTATTATTCGTCCGCGTAAAACCATCCCCATTTTATTGCCATCCGCAACGAATTGGTTAAAAAAGACATTATTTAGTGGAACAACCTCTAAAAGAAAATAAACCAATATGCGGCGAAATAGTATTTATGTATGTATGTATTTATTCAAAGCATTACAACTATTTTTACAGGTATTACCTAATACAAAAGTGTAGTCAACTTAATTAATCACTAGCACCGAATTAAAAAAAAACGAATAATCAAATATACATTATAAGCGTAGTAAAGTAATTAATAGTAAGTGTGATACACTCATGAATTCTTCTGACGCCGTGGTAAAAATGTTTTCTTTTTGGCATGATGTTCAGAAAATGATTCCTACATTTATTTTATTATCAGCATATATCTTCCAACTACAGGACAAAGCCTGCAAGTACATATGTGTTTAAATATTTAAATAAAAATAACTCTTAGCCTGGATCATATTGTGTGAAATGTATATTAATTATTATCATAAGCCAATGAAAGTCATTCAAACCAAAGTAAATAGGAATTGTATAAAAGTAAATACGCCTCTCTAGTAAACACGGTGATTTACATAGGAATTATTTAATTTAAAAATAATCTATTTTTTGAATAAAAAAATTATAACTGAACCACTGATTTTTGAAAAATTGCTTTTCTCAGGAAATATGCATACATTCGAAATCTAGTGATTTCGAATGTATGTGCATATATCGTTATTTATTTTCGTAGAGAAACTTATAGCTGCTCTTAATTTAATTCATTAATTAATCTAATGGTTAACTATTTACGTTCCATTCTATAAACAAAGTGAAAGGAAACTAGTATATCCTCATCATCTTCTTCCGGTCCTTATCCCACGCTAAGTGGGGTCGGCACAATATGTGTTTTTCTTCTACTTTCCTCTATCAGCCATGATTTCTGTACTTACACCTTTCTTAACCATGTGCTCTCTTTCAAAGTCTATCCATATTTCCTTCGCCCATCCTCTCCCTTTATATCACTTCAAACCTTGTCTTCGCATGTCACATCAGCTGTTACTCATCATCTTTTGCGTCACTGACTCCACTTTGAATCCTCTGGTGTACTCGTTCCTTATTATTCGTGTCACTTCACATCTAAACTATTCTAAACATTCGCATTTCCTCTGCATGTACGTACAGTCCGTTTATCCTTCCCTTTCGTTGTCCAACATTCATATCAATACGACAGAACGACAGGTCTAAACGGATGTTGCACAATACACTCCAATGCGAGATGTCAGTGCAGATCCCACTTAGAATTAGTTAGCGAAGTAAAAATTTATTTATTATGTCAAATCAATTCTGTCTGACATCGAACTTTAGAAAGAATCTTCATACATCTGGTTCATGAATGTAAGCTATTAATATATGTATATCAAGTTTCCCTAAGATACCTGATCGAAGCTTCACACGCCATAATATTGATGACCTTTGCATACGTTGAATCGCTATGCGCTATATGGCAGTGGTTTTCAACGAATTGAAAATTGAAACCCATCCATGTTTCGACTTGTTGGAGACAGTGTAGTTGGCACAAACGGGCATTGATAAGATATTTGAAAATTGATTAAGAGCAACCGGCTCCGACGTCAATAAGTTCATTCTACTAGTTGCGTGACGCGAGTGAAGTGCTGACAAATATAACAGCTTTCAGTTGTAGCCTAATGTAATAAGACCCTGTAATCAATAAATACACACTTGCAGCATGTACATTGTTTAGGTTTTCGCATGGTTATAGTATAACTAGTTTCGGTAATAATGATGCAGTTATTATTTATTTTTAGTGCTAACTAACTGCAGGCGTCAATATTAATTAATTATTTTTTAGATCTGTAGCCACTTATTTTCATTTCATTCGATATGTGAAATTATTTTAATTCCATATAAAAAAATAAGGCGTCGCGTCGCGTTTGTTGCTCAGCTAGGCCCTAGGGCAAAGTGTTAGTCAGAGTATGAAGTTCGAGTTCATTATGTTGCAAACAAGCTAACTATATTTATTAGTATTCTGAACAAAGTTTCTTTTCATTGTTTTTTTTCCACAAAACAACTATATGATACAAACAAACAATAAAATACCTATTTAAAAAAAGCGTTTCCATCTTTTTCCACGGTACTATGTATGATGGTTTTTTTGTCATTTATTTGTTTATTATTTTATCATGTATGATTCAAAAATCAAAGCAGAAACAGAAGCACTTTAAGTTGATAATACGGTGACGTCACAGAAAAAGGGCCAATTCAGCAGCGTTTTTATGACCCGAAAATTAGTGCAGTTTAACTCTTTGTTTTTTACCTTTGTTTTAATCCGTAGTGGCACGATATTTATTTTTAGTTTCAATAGGTTTGGTACCTCCTTTTTGCCCACTTGAATATATCAGCCAGATATACACAAGTGGGCAAAAAGAAGGCCATAAAGGGTAACTGCACAGCCATGTGTTAGATTTTCCTGTTACTACGCCGCCCACGGTCACTCAATTAACAACGGGCCGCGGGGGGCGAATTCTGACAACGGAGTGCAGAAATCCAATCACGAAGATCCTATGTGAATTTAGGAATTTGATTTTTACGAACAGTTTCATTTAAAGTTCGATTGTCTGGTGTACTCGTTCCTTATTATTCGTGTCACTTCACATCTAAACTATTCTAAACATTCGCATTTCCTCTGCATGTACGTACAGTCCGTTTATCCTTCCCTTTCGTTGTCCAACATTCATATCAATACGACAGAACGACAGGTCTAAACGGATGTTGCACAATACACTCCAATGCGAGATGTCAGTGCAGATCCCACTTAGAATTAGTTAGCGAAGTAAAAATTTATTTATTATGTCAAATCAATTCTGTCTGACATCGAACTTTAGAAAGAATCTTCATACATCTGGTTCATGAATGTAAGCTATTAATATATGTATATCAAGTTTCCCTAAGATACCTGATCGAAGCTTCACACGCCATAATATTGATGACCTTTGCATACGTTGAATCGCTATGCGCTATATGGCAGTGGTTTTCAACGAATTGAAAATTGAAACCCATCCATGTTTCGACTTGTTGGAGACAGTGTAGTTGGCACAAACGGGCATTGATAAGATATTTGAAAATTGATTAAGAGCAACCGGCTCCGACGTCAATAAGTTCATTCTACTAGTTGCGTGACGCGAGTGAAGTGCTGACAAATATAACAGCTTTCAGTTGTAGCCTAATGTAATAAGACCCTGTAATCAATAAATACACACTTGCAGCATGTACATTGTTTAGGTTTTCGCATGGTTATAGTATAACTAGTTTCGGTAATAATGATGCAGTTATTATTTATTTTTAGTGCTAACTAACTGCAGGCGTCAATATTAATTAATTATTTTTTAGATCTGTAGCCACTTATTTTCATTTCATTCGATATGTGAAATTATTTTAATTCCATATAAAAAAATAAGGCGTCGCGTCGCGTTTGTTGCTCAGCTAGGCCCTAGGGCAAAGTGTTAGTCAGAGTATGAAGTTCGAGTTCATTATGTTGCAAACAAGCTAACTATATTTATTAGTATTCTGAACAAAGTTTCTTTTCATTGTTTTTTTTCCACAAAACAACTATATGATACAAACAAACAATAAAATACCTATTTAAAAAAAGCGTTTCCATCTTTTTCCACGGTACTATGTATGATGGTTTTTTTGTCATTTATTTGTTTATTATTTTATCATGTATGATTCAAAAATCAAAGCAGAAACAGAAGCACTTTAAGTTGATAATACGGTGACGTCACAGAAAAAGGGCCAATTCAGCAGCGTTTTTATGACCCGAAAATTAGTGCAGTTTAACTCTTTGTTTTTTACCTTTGTTTTAATCCGTAGTGGCACGATATTTATTTTTAGTTTCAATAGGTTTGGTACCTCCTTTTTGCCCACTTGAATATATCAGCCAGATATACACAAGTGGGCAAAAAGAAGGCCATAAAGGGTAACTGCACAGCCATGTGTTAGATTTTCCTGTTACTACGCCGCCCACGGTCACTCAATTAACAACGGGCCGCGGGGGGCGAATTCTGACAACGGAGTGCAGAAATCCAATCACGAAGATCCTATGTGAATTTAGGAATTTGATTTTTACGAACAGTTTCATTTAAAGTTCGATTGTTTTCGTTCGGATTGAAACATAATAGAATAAAAAAAAAATTTAGACACAGGTACAAAATACAGGCATAGAATAACAAACGGCAAATAAAGTAGTTTATCATGGGGGTAAATGACACAAATAGGTGATATTAAGAATAAAATAAGACTACCTCCATGACCCTGCGCCGAAATAGGGGTTGGCTCAGCGTGTGCTGAACATTATTATATTCAGCGCTGTTTTTCAGCCAAAGACCTTGATTACTAATTGAAGTCACATACAAACAGCATAGTGCATTGTAAATTGCAAAGGACTAACGAACCCAAACTCGACAGGGTTAATTTGTTTCGTTTAGAATCAATTCGTGCTCAAAAAATCCCTACCTAGTAGTTAAATTGCCGATTCCACTGGTAAAAAACGTTTTCGATGTTTCCTCAAATCAAAATTCTCCGACGAAAATTAAGTCGTCAAACCTGTATGACAGGTTTCGTCTACAGCGGTTGTAAAATACGACCTGTTGAAGAATCCCAACCAACTGAGTCTTTTTTTGGAGGAGGAAATACTTCCACTAATCAAACATCCCGAACAACCAAAATAATATGAAGTTGTAAAACCTATACTAATATTAATTATCGTCCAGATCTGTTGTAAAATATAGTTTGTGGAGACTACCAGCAGACAAACAACTGACAAGGGAAAGCAAATTTTGCCAGACTTGAAGTAGACACGCTTCACTCGCTCAGTCAATTATCTACAGTCCCAAAATACCTGCGAAATAAACACTCAAAACAAACTATTCCGTTTACTAATAGTCAATTTCTTACCTAATTTCTCAGTGTTCCTAGATATCAATGGATTAATTCAATCATCTGCCGGAGGTGTAATCAAATAATCCACTTCTTGAAATATCTAGTTATTGCCTCAAAAATTACTTTTTCGCCACTATATTATTACAGCCCTGCAGTATATTTGGGATGCTGAAAATATTTCCAACTGACTTTTATCGTTCCTACTTTGCTAGACGCGACTAAGTAAACGCACGGTTTTATAAACCTATAGCTTCCAATATCGACAATGACGAGGCATTAAGTACAATGAAATATTTTTTTTAGAAGAATCATCATTAGAGTATTTCCCATGTTCATATTATTCGATATTATATCAATGAAGTTCTACGACGAAATTAGTTAATTATTAAATAAATTATTCTAAATCAATTTCTGAAATTGCGCTAATACTTTACATTAGTTTAAAATGTTTAAGTTTAATTTTTTTTTTCATAAATGCCTTGTATATTTCCTGGAAATACATTTGAACTCTAGCTATAAATACATTTCCATGTCTACAGAGTATTAACTGTTAATGTCGTCCTTTGTTGTTCGTTTTAATTTAAATGTGTTTTATCTTCCTTTGAATTTATATCGATTCGATAGATCGACAAAAGAAGAGATGAGAATCAATAATACAATGTTTAATAACAAATCGCTGTAGCGTGTGGGCTGGGCTGTTGAAAATGTCTTTGACTGGGCTGGATTATTCAAAAGCAATGCGCCTTATTTGATAATTTGTTATGAATACTAAAAACCGACTTCGAATCCCTAAGTTTTTAAGTTTTGCGGAATAAATAGTAATCCCTCGGGAATATAATTTGAAAAACAATATTCCTTTACCATCTTTGCTACTCAAGTAATTTTGTGTCAAAGATCTTCTATCAACCAACGGCTTGAAGTACATTATCACCCGCGCGATTGTATTTTGTTTGTCCCAAATGTATCGACACAGTCTAGAATAGTTATTTTCATCCGTAGTTGCGAAGTACTACGTCCGCAATACTCTTGTAGCTCGAAAAGTACTCTAACGCAGGAACAGACGTAGGAAGAATGAGCTTCTTACTTCTGTTCCTGCGTTAGACACCCTTACTCTCGCTTACTTACGAAAGGATCGTTTCCGGACGAGTTCTTTGACTACATTTTTAAAAATTTTATACGTAACCATACTTAGAACCAAAATTTGAATTTGTTAATAGATGAAAATAATATTTTCGTCATTCCAGAATAAGAAGGCAGTACAAGTTCGTACGAAATTTCAGAGTGCCGGACGAAAGGAAACGAAATTTCTGCGTTAATGAATTTGGGGGTAAATGAAAATCAAAACGCATCAGTAACTTTTAGTAGCTGAGCTATACGGAGCAAGTGGTAATTGATAATAATTAAGAATTCAGACAGGAAGAGCTTAATTTGGATCTCATGGTTTCATAATAGATTATAAGGTTAACTTCGTTAATTTCTAATCGCATTGCGAGAGATAATTTTTTTAAGAAATCGACTTGCGTTAGCCAAGCGGCTACTTGCCTTCGTTCCCAGATAGGGTTATTTATCATTGTGAAATTTAAAGTTGTTTTACATTCGGATTATTTATTCTATCTGATATTCAGTGGGTGATCTCAAACAAACTATTCACGGCTCAGAGGTCAGTTTCAAAGGTCAAATATACTCATATTTGACCTTGGAAACTGTCCTCTGTAGTGCAACGAGCGAAGGCGAATCATAACAACAAAAGCTTTGCTTATTTTGATATGGTAGAGCGTGAAAATGTTTAGTATTACGTCTAGATTTTCAATAATATAAATATTAATTGTATATACAATTTATATTCTTGTAATAGCAACAAATAAGACTTATCGATAAATCAGTGAGTCCTTATATTTACAGATATGAATCATAATAGAAATCCGAGAAAACAAGGATGTTTTCCTACGTAAGTAGATTTACGTGGAAAAAAATCCACGGTTTCTCGGATTTCAATATTTATAAGTATTAGGGGCGAAATAAAAGTATAAATGAGTATTTTGATACCGCTCTACTTGTTCAGTATAATTCTGTCTTACTATGCCATTTTCAATTAAGTTGCTTAGCCAGCACGGTTCACACAGAGTACGCGCCTACTTATGTATTGTCCTACTACCACCTACCGACACCTATATGAGCCTACATGAATCCATATATATTAACATTCATGTTTATCTGTATAGGATCCAATTTCGGTCCCATTCAAATATAGTGCATTGAATAGCACTAATCAACACGACATGCCATCAGATATAGTAAATTTGGTGCTCGTTGTTCTCTTGCTGCGAGACCGCAGTCAGGAATGGACCTACAGTACCTGTCACATAACTCCATTAAGCTGCAATCAATAGACATTTTGCATAACACTAGGTGTGGATAGTTTGCAGATTAATTTCCTGTTTCGATACTCTATGATTGAATGCCAGCTATCGTTCGATTGCGTTCCAACTACGAGCGGAACGGACCGTGCGTCCGTCCGTGCGACAGCTTCGGCAGAGATTTTAACCTTTTTCAATGGAAATTGGATTAAAACACAGAAACATAGTTTGGCATTAATTGACTCTCGATCGATCAATTGATCAAAAGCAGCAGGACGGCAGCGCAGCGAAGTGTGCTTGTAGAGTTCGATAGCGAAGCTTCTCAGAGACAGTAACAACTTGGGAGGATGCCTAGGAAGTCATGCACCAGCAGCATCAGTGAGCTGTTAGCTTTCTTGGAGGACATCGGGTGGTTAGATTAGCAGTCGGCAAAAAGGGCCACCCTGTGGCCTAGTTGCGGAAACCGGTCCAGAAACAAGTACAAGTATGTGACATTATACGATGTTACAGTACAGACATTAAAGGACAAACAAATAGACCCGTCAAATTAAAAGCACATATCATAATGTATTCGTCAAAAGTTCAAGGTTTAAAATAAATACAAATCTTTGTTGCATAAGTCTTGTAATTGATAGGTATCTTCTTTAGTCAAAATAAGGTAGGATCCTGCTTAACTAGCACTATAATTCGTCCAAGTAAATTTTTGTTTTAATTTAATATTAACTTCTTTATATAATAATGTACCTTCTTACGTTCATGAAAACGATTGTTTAGTCTTAACTAGTGCTCTCCTGACACCCAAGACACAAGCCTTGTGCTTAGTATCCCAGCGCTCTTTCACAAATGACCTTGAGTTATTGTGATAGAGCAACTAGCTGAGTCAGGACCTATTAGGCCTACACATGCGTGCTTATTTACTTTCTGTGAGGGCCTACTTAGTACCAAATGCTACTTGTGTTAGTACTACATACTTACTTTTTGTACCTTTTCACTTTATTTTTTTAATTTTGTCTGTGATTGTTTTCTAGTAAGTAGGTACTATGTAGTCTTATATTATAATATGTGTTATTAACCTTTATTGTGTGTTGTGTTAGTGTTTAATAAATAATTTTCTTTCTTTCTTAGTTTGGGTCTCACTAGAAATCCTTATCTATACTTAATATTATAAAGAGGAAAGATTTGATTGTTTGTTTGTATTGATTAGGCTCTGAAACTACTGGACCGATTTGAAAAATTATTCGCCGTTGGGAAGCTACATTATCCCCGATGAACATAGGTATAGGCTATAAAATATTAAAAAAAAAAAATAGGGATCCTTACTAAAACTCCAATAATGTATCCCAAGGTGTAAAAAAATACCTTAAAAATTCCTTACATCGCGTGCGCTGCGAAAACTATTGATGATAGAACAAAGTAATGTACTACAACTTTAACACATCATTATCTACATAAAATGTCGCGACAGCATATATCTAACTATTATAGTGACGTCACAAAAAGTGTTTTTTTAAAAATGTAATTATATGCCGCCGTCCTGTATTTGTACCGTGGTATTCATCCTTATCAAAATAAATTACTTCGTATTTAAGACTGCTTCAATACCTTAATATAACTTTTTGAATTATTCAATTTAGGCATTCCATTCGAAAGATATCATCATCATCATCAGCCTATATCAGTCCACTGCTGGACATAGGCCTCCCCCGATGAGCGCCATTGCGCCCTGTCTTCAGCTTGCCGCATCCAGCATCTACCTGCAGTCTTTCTCAAGTCGTCATTCCACCTGGTTGGAGGGCGTCCTACACTACGTTTACCGAGTCGTGGTCTCCACTCAAGAACACGTTTGTCCCAGCGGCCGTCGGTCGAAGGATAGGATTCGCAACGAATAAATCCGACAGAGAACCAAGGTTATCGACATAGCTCAAAGAATTAGCAAGCTGAAGTGGCAGTGGGCCGGCCATATTTCGCGAAGAAAGATATCACGAGTTCAAAAATCTAGTATTACAGAAAAGTCGCGTGGCTCACACTCGGCTAACTATACGAGTAACTATGCGATGTAGGCGTCACTTGGGTACGGGTACGAGAAGTCAATGTTAAGAAAAAAACGGCCGCAAATAAATTATGAATAACAAAAATAATAAATACCCGTGCAAAGCCGGGACGGTCCGCTAGTGTAAGTATATTTTTGGTAAATAAATGAACTATGAACGATCTGTTAGCTACCACTTTTGTCCTAATTTGTAATTGTTACAATTCATGAACGGGTCTGATTTTACTTACGAGTACAGGTTGCATTAAGACCTGGGTATTTATTTATTATCGTGACTAAATAAAACTTAAAGTGTAAAATTAAAACACACTGACTGTTCCAGACCCAAACCTTCCACTCAATCGAGAACGTGACGCCACTTGCGCCACGGAGCTGGAGTGGACCGTGGCGCAATTGGTTCCCGCTAAAAATCTTTCGGACGTTCTATGGCTCTTGTGTTACATGTGGGTAAATCGCCCTAGGTTCTAAGATATATGTACTTCATCATCAGCATATGCTAGTCCACTGCTGGCATCGAGCACATACCCCGTAGTAGATACTCCCACAAATTGGTAATATAAAGTTATCTATGTTATAGTGTAAGTTTTATAAAAACTCCTGGTTATTGCATATTTTATCAATAGATATTGTAAAAAAATTATCTATAAAAAAATAGAGCTTAGCAGCAAAGCTTTTCTATTTGCGCTCTAAAATAGCGGCGCCTTTGCTATACTAATCTCTGCTTCTTGAAAATGAAAATGAAAAGCTTTTTATTTCTTTAAGCTTACAAATAAGCACTTAGACAGGTTAGGAGTTAGGAGGAGCATTTTATACAGGGTTGGCATGATTAAAACAAGTTGTTTTAAAACACGTGTTTAAAACAGTTTGAAATAAAACAATATTTTATATTAAGAAAAAAACAGGGTTTAAAACTACCTTTAATTGCAAATGAATGTGTATAAATACCACAGACAGGCTGTGGTATTTATACACTGCATAGGTAACTCCCCGCCAGTAAAGTCCCGCAGGGAAAGTCCTTATGTCGGCCGTCGAAAGAAAGTAATTCACTGGATTAGTGGGTACGGTACCTATTCCCCGCTCTCTCTCTCTAGTTCTCTACCTACCTACAACACAACATACAAGGTGTATGTAAAGTATTTTGTATTGATTAATAATAATAATAATTTTTAATAATAAGATTAGAGGTACTGAGATATGCGACAAAAGTAAATATTTATCGTTTTGTTAATTTTTACTAATGTGAATTAGGAAATAGTTTAGAAATGGATTATTTTATTATTCGCTATAACTGATTTGAAATTGATAAGTAAAAAAAAAACAAAAAAAACACTTGTTTTAAACATTTAGAACTGTTTGTTTTATAAAATATAAAAAAAAACTGTTTTTTTTCCAACCCTGATTTTATACCATTAAATTATTTTATAGTTCACTTCAATTTTTTGTCCACCAGTGGAAGAAGTGAGAAGAAACCACTAGTATGTTCATAACTTATGTGTCTAGTACATTTGATTTGCTTATTTGTAAGTTGGTAGATTTTGAGTTGGAGCAAAACTCGTTCCAAGCTTTTTTATCTTCTAAGTAATCTGATATTTTGTAATAAGCTTTTTTACAAAGAATATGTTTCACAATTTTTTTAAATTTATTTATTGATAATTTTTGCAACTCACTTGGAGTTTTGTTGTAGAAGTGTATACATACCCTTTAAAAGATACATTTATCTTGTGTAGCCTAGTAGTGGGCACAGCGAGTTTATTCTTATTTCTAGTATTTATTATGTATATTACATTATGTATATCATTGAGCAATTAGCAAGACGGCAAAATCAGCAAGAATCACAATACAAAATCGTTTCGTTCAATGCCTATTTTAATAACTCTTGCGTTTTTGTATTTGTTAACCGTTATTATGTTACTTACATAAACTTCATAAACAACATCATTTCATCTATAACTCAATGAAGTTATAAAGAATTATGCTGCATACAGAACATGCGTCGCTGTCATACGATTGACTCTAATCGGATAGTAAATTTCCTGTTTGCAATTGTATGACACAACAATTCTGAAAGGATGTTCTCATCCTTATATAACGTGTGCACCGCTGCGATGACAGATAAATACAATATTAATTAACTATGCTCAGAAAATGGCGAAAATGCTCCGCAGCGAGTTGTGTTCAGTTAATTATTGATAAAAATGAGGTGCAGTCACGAAAATATGATTTGTGAAACGTTCACCAATATTCATTTTAGTTTTAGCTTGAATTCATTTAAGTGTATTCAATAATCTGTTAATTCGTTTTCAGAGCTGGGTATTGAATGGATAGGATAGTTCGTTTCAAAGCCAGAACAAAGCTTAATTAGTAGAACCAACGAATAACTATTTATTATTTAGCACATGTTATATAGAAAATATTTTAATTACCTACGATGCCGTCTAGCGTTTTTTTTACAATCTTAAGAAAACTTACAGCTAGATAAAGATTAGATGCCAAGATGGCTTTCCTTACTTTTTGTAACTCTCATCTCGTAACAGTTTGATGCATTCACATGCAGAATTTCGACTTGTAGGTACATATCAACTTCAAACCTAAACCAGCGTTATAAAGACTATTTTTGGATGGTAGTTTTGTGCTGACATCGTGGCAGTCGCGTCGCCGTCCTGCACATAGCAGTGCCTAGGCGTCTATATCCTGAATCGATAGGAGTCGGGGTCTGCCACCTAGACGTGGACCCGCTTATTGTGCGATTATTTAAAAACGGTGGACTGCTGCTGCTTTAATCCTTGCCGCGATAACTGGCAGTAGGGAAATGTTTTGCAAAAAACCTCACATGTACGAAATCATTTATCATACTTAGGACTAACTAGTCCTAAGGATTGCCAACTAAAACTAGTTAGTGCATTTTTCGTATTTAGGGTACGTAAAAATTCCCTAAAATCACACTAACTACGGCGCCATTAAGGATTATCTTTCGGAACATGATTTTCTGAATGAAATAGCATTCTATTTTCCGCTTTATTTTATACGGTATACGCAATGTAGCTATACATAATACCTACCTATTTTTAATTTATTTGGGTGACTTTCCTAAGTGCAATTTATACAAAATCCCCCGTAATTAATACTCTTAAGTTTAAAATAGGAGTTTGACATATCACTACCAATATCGACGTAGTTAGAACACAGTAGACAAGTAATACGATAACGACATTAATCCAATCTGAATCTCCGACGATTTAGTCTTCTTTATTTTGTGGTTCTTCTTTATGTAGACCAGTGCGCCACACAAACCTCTCTAGAACCGAATTTGTAGCTACAAACTTACAAGATTCGGAACTGAAAAGGCTGTGGAGCGCACACTTGGAGACTATGCTTCCAACTGGATCTTCGCAGACTACTTGCGAGATACGAAGATTGATTTTCGTCCTGTTCTTTCTTCTCTTTTCATCTTACACTGGCAAATACCTAAATGCTACCTCGTCCTTGTACCTAGCTTACCTTCTCTAAATTCTATTCTACTAAATTCTATGTTAAATTTAGAACAATGAGAAACGTAACTAAATAAATTTTATAAAACAGACCTCAAATAAAACCACGACATGTCTTTGAAAAGAATTCTAAGTACTCTGTTCCTGAGTAATTTGATCATGTACGCTAGATGTGAAATGCTTTGTTAGCATTGTCAACATTGAAAAGAAAGAAATATTGCCAGGTATTGTTTTAAGAGTTCGTAGTTTCAGTAACTAACTTTATTAACAAACATTTTACAATTTATTTGGGAAAAACCGGAAGCGTATGTTTTTTAGTTATTTCAATAGAAGGTTTTCCTGTCACGTGCAACAAAGGTGTGTATACATGAACCATTGGGCATGCTTTTGGTTTAAAGAAACAAAACATACATGTCTATTAACATTCATAAACAGAGAATTGGCTCGTGCTTCTTGAGTAATTAAGGTCCGAAAAGTGCAATTTTTATTTATATGTATGTTCAATTAATCGAATATTTATGTATGTGAATAAATATACGTAATAATCATATATTTATTAAATCATTATATACTCCGTCCACGCGATTATTTCATTTTAACAGATCGAGTGACAGAGTGACTTGACAATATTACATTTTTTTATGAAGAAAATGTAAACGATTTTATTTTGAACATCTTGCATTATTTTACAGACGAACTCGAGCGTTTAAATTACGTTTTCACCATCACTGAATAGGTAATTGACGACCGATGTAGCGCGGTGGGCGAAGGTCCGCCTGCGACGCTGAAGGTTGCGGGTTCGATTCCCGCCTCGGAACAATTATGTGTACGATCTGCAGATATTTGTTCCGGGTGCTCTGGTCGTTTTCTATGTATAATAAAAAAAAAAAAAAACGATCTATGTAATGTATTGTATTATGTATATCAGTTATCTAGTACCCATAACACAAGCTCTGCTTACCATGGGGCTAGATAATCCTGTGTGAATTGTCCAGCATTATTTATTTATTTATTTAATTACCATTCAGTCATCATTCTCTCACCTGTCAACAATTAGGGAACTTAATAGAAGTGCATGCGTCAAAAGAAAATAAACGCGTGGACGGAGCATAAGTAGCCAGAAATTTTATTTGATAAAACATAAATTATGGTTAATTTTTTTTACGTATATTATTTAAGTAGTCAGGTCTTATTCACAGTAACGCGCGTTGGGATGGATTCCGGTGGTCGACGTAGCAACTAAAACTAAACTAACTTAAGGACCAGGTGACGAGCGCTCGCAAGTCCATTCGAGACGCGTGCAAAAATCGTTCTGAATGTTCCTGTCCCACAACACACTTTTTTTGTTTTTAATTTGGTTGGCCAGTCGAGGAAAGAAAGAAATGCAGCACCAACTGTGCATCTCTTTCTGTCATAACCAATTTTGTATTTGCTATCCTTTCTTCTCTGAGAGGGCGAGTTCAAATAGGGCCGTGCCGTAGGCCGACTTTAAGATGTCGATGGCTTTAGGAAAGATTATGATGAATTATATAAAAGTAGATCAAAATATTATTTACGGTACATTGCTACATGGTATCTATCTATCTAAAATGTTAACCTATTTGCTGTGTTAAAATATTTGCCATAGCGCAGTCGGGCAAAATTGCCGTTAAAGACTTATTAATAAATAAATAATGCAGGACAATCCACACAGCATAGATGACTCATCAACTTAATACAATACATTACACAGACAGGTAGATATTTTTTATTACATAGAAAATATGCAAAACACCCGGAACAAATACACGCAGATCGTAGAAACATTTGTCCCAACGCGGGAATCGAACCCGTAACCTCCTGCGTCGCAGGCGGCCCTCACCCGCCGCACCTTATCGGTCGACAAATCGTCAAAGTAAATATACCTTGTTGCAAGTATCGATTGTTTTCATAGAAACTAAATACTTACCCCATCACTAATGTTTAAACTATATCTATACTTGTTATAACTTGTTAAAACACTATCTATTATCTGCGGCTACGAACACAAGATTCGTAAAACTCATCTTCAATCGCGGTAGCCCAGCGCGTTCGGCGTGTGGTCGAAAGACTTCGCGAGAAGACCTTCCCAAGTTCGAATCTTCATTCCACAAAAACTTTTTGCAGCGTTTTTATTGTTTTTTTTTGTTTCTTTTTTCAATTGCAAAATGGATTATAATAAGACTAAATATAAGGGGTGTAAGCAGAACATAACAGCGAAAGATTACCTAAAATGTCCTTTTTGCTCTTTTTATAATATTAGTATAGATAAATTACCCGTGCGAAGCCGGGACGGTCCACTAGTATGTTACTTCTTTACGCCAAAACTAGGCAGAAATGTCTAGCTAAAGGCCTACCTAGAGTGTATTTATTATATTTCATAATAATTTATTTAGTATTAAAATAAATTATAATTTTAATTTTTAATACTAAATAAATTACTATGAAACTATGATTGTATGACTTTTCATTTGGTGAGCGTAAAGAAAGAAGCGTTATGGATTTCTGATTTATTTGAACTTTTCCATTGACATAGCGCGCGCAAAGCCGCGCGCACAAACTAGTTATTTTATATTCTGTCCCTGATAGGCAAATTTCTTGGCAAATGGGGATCTATTTATTCTGGCAAGATACATGCTACTGATATTATAAACGTCAAAGTTTGTAAGTATGGATGTTTGTACTCTTTCACGTAAATACTACTGAATGGATTTTAATGAAACTTCACAATAATATAGCTTACATATCAGAATAACACATAGGCTACTCTAATTCATAAAGATATAGTATATTATCCAAAATATCTATCACCACGCGGGTGAAACCGCGGGGCGCAGCTAGTTTAAATAAAATTCTGCCAATTTTGAAGCTAAATGAAACAATTCGTAAGTACCTACATGTACCTAACCTACCTACCTAGGTAGTACTTCCCTACTTCACTTACCTACCTATTCTAAGATATAAGTAAGGTAAGGTACCTACCTAAGCAACATGTTAGATACCTACATAGTAGGTAATTACTTAAAAATATGAAAACAACTAGGTAATAATAAAATAAGTCGGGTACTAACTGTGAGATACATCCCAACAACAACGTTCGTACCTAACCGCCAACCAACCAAACCGTAATTGTGAAAAATATCAAAGACCGCGTCGCGAGCAAAATCGCGAGCGCGCCGCCCCGCGCCGGCGGCGGCGCTGGCCGCGTTACACGTTACGTTAGTGACTTTTAGCTTCCATATATGATTCCGTAAAAAAAAAACATACCTCCCCATCCACCATCAAGGAGAACAATTATGTCAGTCAGTCAGTCAGTGGTAATCTAGCTTTATAATAATGTAGAACATTTAAAAGTTATTAAATCAGGTAGAAGTAGATAGATACTTATAATTTGTATTAAAAAGGGTTGTTCATAAAAATAAATATAATTGTAATAAAACTTCTACAAATTGTTTTCTTTTACCTCTATGTTGTCGTTGCTGAATATAAAAGTTGTAGCTACATAAATATGCCACATGAAACCAACGTAGGTACATATTTACAATTTTTGATGTAGACTAATTTTAATGTCCTAGCTTTGTGACTGTACCTAGATCTACACATAATAAGTAATGCAAATACTGCTAATAATATTATCAATATTACCTACCTGGAGTAAGAACATAACATACGTACCTTACCTACTACTTGTTTTTCTTTACTGTGCCACCAATATAACATAAGCGGTCAAGTGCCGCGCGGCCTAAAGGCCTTCCCCGCTGGACGCGTAAATAAATACGTCGCGCGCTCAATGGGCAGGGCTAAAAAGCCCAAAGTTCTCGAACTACCTCGCCTTAAGGGTCCGGGACCCTCGCTCCAAACTTCATTTCGAGGCACTTGCAAAAATCGCTCCGAATATAGCTGTCCCTGTTTAACCCTTGCGCCGCGCCCCATGCGTGCGTGATAGCAATATTAGCCGTTCAAAATTTGGGATGAATTTGAAATGTGTTCCGTAATACCAAAAATTATGACTGAATTTTTTTTGTATTCTTCGCAAAATATTGTTATTCTGTAACTAGACAATATAAGCTATGTTCCTTAATAAATAACACGTAAGATATTGTTGTTTTTAATAAGAAACAAATAGGAAGAAAAGTTGTCCTTTTTCGCATAAAAATGTGCAAAATGCGATTAGCTATCAATTAATTTTAGGTAGGTAAGTATTTTGAAAAAAAAAACTATTTAGGAACCTAGATAAATACTATTCAAATACAAATAATATAATATTATAGTGGAAATATGCTTGAATTAGAAATAATTTTGAATTCTCCATACAAACGTAATACACGTTTGTATGGAGAATTCGTCCTCCGCAGGCCTCTTAACAAACCGCCTTTGTTTTTTGGTAGTCTTTTTTTATTGGTATAGATAATGTTACTACGGGTTTCTATAACGGAACGGTTCCTGGAACGTTTATAAATAATCAATATAGTTTTGGTCACTGATTAACACGAAATTTGTATAACTCTTGGAACTGATACTCCTTGCGCGACCGCAGCGCCCTCTCACGTATCATGCACATAATCATTTGAAATACTCACAGATACGTTGGATAGAAAACTTGCCAAGACGCAAATAAAAACAAATTGAGATTACGAACTGCTATGGAACTTTTATGTACATAAATATACAGAGTGTTTGGTGGAGGGTTAGACAAACTCGGTGGGTGTGTAGGTGGACCTGAAGTGAAGACCTTGAAGTAGAAGACCCTAACTCTTTACATTTTTTTTTATCCTGTTTATTGCATATTTAAATAATTTTCCGAAATTTTAACTCTTTTCCCCTACCATATTTTTTTTTTTGGAACATGTTTTTTCGATTGTTTATTTTATTTGGTTTTGGTCCCAGATGTATCCTTCATCTATTGAAAGCATTATTCATTAAAAAAAACCAGTAAATAATTAGTTATACGCTCTCAAAGATAAAAAAAATAAAAAACTGTGTTAAGAATGTCATCTTTACATCGTTTTAAAAAAAAACTAAAAGCGTTCGAGGAGTTCAAATGCTTTTAAAAATGTATCCTACTCGTATCATCGTTTATTACAAAGGTATACCACATGTAGCCGAAAAGTCTATAAACTTGTCAAAAATTAACACTGAAAGGGAAAACGAAGTAACAATACAAAAGAAAAAATAAACCTTTTTTTCTACTAACCTAACAAACCTTTTTACTTCTTTAATCTTAGATTGATATGTCTATTAGAGGATTGAAATTAGGTTAAATTTCCTTGTAATTTTGTGTTTTTCATGGGATACTTGTTATTTTACATTTACAGAATAAACGAAATAATCACTATCTATTTATAATCCGATGGAAGTACACCTTTTCAATCAAAATATTAGGAATAATAATACGACAACTAGCAAAAACTAAATGCCTTGCACATGGATTATGTGCTGCATTATGTATGCATGTTTTCATGGTTTAGATCCCATGCATGAAAATACTGAGGGGATGGAACAAGCTCTGATGGTCAAAATACGCTTTGAGGTAATTTAGACATAACGTGCGCGCCACGGGTTATTAGATTACTTTTTGCAAATTTTGTGCAGCTTGTAAATATCACACAAAGACTCGACTCTAGACTCTACTAGCTGCGCTCTGCGGTTTCACCCGCGTGGTGATATATATTTTGGATAATATACAATATATCTTTATGAATTGTAGCATATGGGTTATTCTGATATATAAGCTATATTATTGTGAAGTTTCATCAAAATCCATTCAGTAGTTTTTGCGTGAAACAGCAACAAACATCCTCACAAACATTCGCGTTTATAATATTAGTAGGATATACATATATACTATATACATACATACTCTATACATATTTTGTACTTGTTATGATTAAGCCAATTCTATGTGTGTGTTTTATGTATCAAATAAATTATTTACTTACTTCCTTACTATAATCCATACTAACTTTATAAAAAAGAGAGTAATTAGGTCAATTACCAATTCAATTGTATTAATTGGTAATTGATGATGATGATGATGAGAAAGTAGATGGTATTTCGGGCCTCGGTGACGGATATTGGCACTTTATATACCGGATAAGCGCGTGCGAAACCGCGGGCAGAAGCTAGTATTCGATATAATTTATGTATTGTTTATTTCATGTTTTATCTTATCATGTACAGTTTAGATTTTTTTTTAAATTTTGTTGCCTAGTTTTAAAAATATCTAAGCATACATAGGGATAGGCAGACAACGGGAAGCGACTTTGTTTTATACTATGTAGAGTGTGCAATAAGTATTATCTATCTTCTTTCCTCTTTATAATATTATAGTATAGATTGTTTTAACAGAATTGACAACAATATCACTATTGTGCTATCAAATTCCAAAGCTTTTATAATTGGTTGGCGGAATACGTACATCGGCAACAAAATAAAAACATTAAAACTCAAACATTGGAAGAAAAACCTTTCAGCTTTGGTTGCAAATGAAAAGAAGTTGTTCATTTCATTTTTCTAATCTGTTTATTTCAATCTGATAATAATTATATTGAAATATTTTATTGAGGCGGTGATTTTAATTTCTCGACTACTTAATAGCTGCGCCCCGCAGCTTCGCCCGCTTGGAAATATGTATATGTGTCCAATGGTTTATGAACTTACCTCTTGAATCACTCTATGTATTTAAAAAAACCACATCAAAATCTGTTGCGTAGTTTTAAAGATCTAAGCATACAATGGGACAGACAGACAGCGGGAAGAAACTTTGTTTGATACTATGTAGAGATGTTAACAATGTCAAAGTCAATAGCATGTATTCTTTAGGCTTACAAAATAAGCACTTAGACAAGTCATATTTTATACTATAAATTATTACGAAATAAAATTATTTTACTTTGACAATGCATTTAGTCAATAATATTAAAGTCTGTTTATGTCTACGTTTTTGTGGCAATTCAATCAAATGGTCTTAAAACATAGAAACTCAATCAAATATAAACATAACCCTTCTTCTTCCGGAATCGGGTAAAAAAGTAGTAGTTCAGTTCAAAACATCTATACTCCGATTTAGAATCCAAAATATATATCACAAATATATTTTTATGAATGAAGACGTAACAAAAACTTAAAAGAACAAGGTAACAAAGAAAGCAAGGTTATCACTAAAAATTGAAATACAAACGTAAACAACGACTAATCTCACATGTGGAGTAAATAATGTTAAAGTAATGAATTTGAAAACGAACGAGGCTGCGAACGAGATATTAATTAAATCATGAATGAAAATGCAATCAAAACCAAAAATTGTTACGAGCTTCTGTGCTTTGCTGCGACGACACCAATGTCGTTAAATATTTACCATTAATATGTAACTGCAAAAACTATCCAGGCGTCTGGATTACAGGGTTAAGTGAAATTTCCAGGTAAATTTCCGCTCACATTATTATTGGAACTTGTAACTATGCCTCTATTCCATGACTATGAAACGTCCATGAACTGGACAATGACAAAAAAGTGGTAAACAGGACACATATTGTCAAAAGCAAAGGATTTAAGTCTCGGGAATTTTTTACTTTTAAATTTAGACTGAATTTAAAAGTGAATACATAAACCTTGAAAAATAGAATACATAAACCTTGAATGTATAATTGTTATTGGCAAAATGTGTCTTGTTTGCCACATTTCTGCCAGTTCATGGTCGTTTTACAACAACCATTGTAAAAGGGACTTCCATTTCGCAGAACTTTCTGAAAAGCTGATAAGCAAATGTTTAGCGATTGATTATTATTAGATCAATGAGTTGACAGACTGGTCAACGAAATAACCTTTGTTCAAAATCAAACTAACAAGCGATTGAGCAGAGCTTAGTTACACCATTGATTGGACTCCGTTCGAGAATCCAGTGGACAACCGAGTATAACTTAATTTCGAAAAGTACACCCCACCCGTTTGGAAATAAGATTTGGCAGGGCATTTATAGCGGATTCGCAAATTTACTTTTACTTAGATACAATGTCAACTCTTTTATATACAACTGACTGAAAATCATCGTCTTCATTTGCCTCCACATTACACTAAAGATCATTTATGTAACTCGTAATCTATATATAAAAAATATATTGCTGTTCGTTTGTTAAACCTTAAGGGACCGATTTAGCTAATTTTGGTTTTGAAATGTTTGTCGTAGTCTAGGTAAGGTTTAAACGGTATTTTTGACGGCTGAGGCGCGGTAGCGTTGTACGTATCGACAACGACAACTCAGCCCGTGGATGTCGTAAGATTCGACGGGGAACCAGATCAAAAGGGGTATATTTTAATTAACACCTCTAATGCGATCAGAAATCCGCCTGCCAATGGTGTTTATGACAAATCCCCTCGTTTGGGGGAAGCATGTAGAGCAGTAAAGAATATTATTGAAAATCCTGCCCATCAAACTGATAAAAAGTGATGAGATAATGGCGCCTGAACGATGTATCACGAAGTCTAAGACATCAGTTCACTCTTGTCTTGAAAGGCCTTTCAAGACAAGAGTGAACTAAGTACCTATCCCATGTCAGAGATTATGTAAGGTTTGTTTTTAAAAATAATTTATTAAGATATTTAGTTGGAAATCTTTATTTTTTTCTTTTACTTGTCTAGATGGATCTCCACCTAAAAACGTCAAGCACCTACGGCGAATATTTTCTGGTATTTTAAGTTATTTTATTTGATTTTAGTTAAGGGCTCATGGTAAAGTTCACGGAGAGATTTGTTTTTTAACTTTTTTGACTTCAAAAAAGGAGCAAGTACTCCATTCGACTGTATTTTTATGTTTGTCAGGTACCGTAGGTTTGGCTTTACCTTAGTAAGATTAAAATGGCTACGTATCTGTAGCCGAAACTAATGTGACGTGTATTTCATGAAAATTACGAAATAAATGATTATTGATTACCTATCACAGAACTTTCTGGGTGAACCGATTTTGATGATTCTTTTTTATTGGTGCTTCCCGTATGGTCTCATTTCAATTTGGTCCAGTTCTGACAATGGCATCCATGAGAACTTAAATTTGCATTAAGTATGCGCGACAAATGGACGAATAACACTTTATAAAAAAAAAAAAGACAATTTTTTTCTTTATCTTTAATGCAATCAGTTATCCGATTTTTTTTTTTTTACTCACGTAAGTAGTAGAAGCGTGTCAGGTATGCATGACATTATGATTTTGATGAATGTATAGCACATCGTTAAATTTAATATTCCCTTAGAGAAATACTTCGCCCAGTAATGTTGTAAAGCGCGACGTTGCTATATGTAACTTATGAACATGAAATTTAAAAGCCTTTGAGGGACTTTCCTTGCGGTAGTTTCGAAGATGCTAAGTCTCAAGAAGTAAGTACTTAATGAGAAGTATGGTGCAGCCAGCTGAAAATAGGTTAATAGGCTCATGGCTTATTTTACAATGACCTAGATTCTCGGCAAATCTTAATTATGCACCGAGTACGTAAAGCATTGTCTTACATCACGGGCGTCATTGTATCCCGAATGCGAGAGGGATTTAATCACACCCAGCACGCAGACAGCTTTATGCATGTGAAGAATAGTCTTTTCACACTTTCTTAGAGATAATAGTAAAAGTTTGGTAGCGTGCTTCGCGGCATTAGTTTTTTATTCTACCTTCTGAACTCTCTCAAAATATATACATATATGAAAATATTGACGGAATTCAATGACAGCCGAGACGTCAGATTCTGCTTTACACACGGTGCATAATCTACTGTTTTCGAGCACGGAGTGTGAAAACTAAAATAATCGCATCCCTCGTGCGGATTATAGTCATAATTGTCCATAGCCAGACTTCACCTACTCTTATATATCGTCTGATATTAGCGTTTAGATTAACCTAAAGAGAAAATCGGCGAATAATAAAATATTAAAATCGCATCACTCGTGCCGATAAATACAATTATCATAGTCGGACTTCACCCACTACTGACCGACCACGTTAAGATAGACATATGCACATTCTCGGCAAATCTTAATAGAAAATAATACCATCTCTCGTGCGGGTTATCATAAAATTTACCGCACCCTACACAGTCTTATCCAGCAATGAAGTTTACGATATCTTTTAAAATCCATAAATATACATAAAAAAAAAAAATAAGATGAAGGTAGTCCAATTGGCCATCAAGCGTCAAAAAACCGATAAAATGAAACTGTTGGAGAGCTGTAAATACTTGATATACCTATACTTAGTCGAATCTGCCAACAAAATTCCTTTTCAATCGTTGCCGAATACCGACGAAATCAAGATTTGTTGTGGAGCTGTCAATTCTTCACTTACCTTCACCAAGTTCGCGTTGATGTAGTCGAAGCCCTCGCGTTGCAGGACGATGCGACTGTGATCGTACGGATTGACATCCCGGTAGCGGTTCAGCAGCTTATTCTCGACCTTCTTCGCTTCCACACAGCTGTACCGGTAGCCAAGGCACCGCTGTGATATACTCTGTGGACAAACAAAAAGTTATTAAGTTACCTTTGTACCACCACCATACACGTCTTTTAATGATCTCTAAAAGCCTATGAATATTATATAGGTAAATGTTTGTCAATGTTCAACTTGAGGCAGAAGCCCATTTCAATAGCAGGACGATAGTGTCCCTTTCCTCGATTGCGTCTCTGACGAGACGACTAACAAACCAACCGACAACGGGTAACCAGTCCGTCGACGGCGGTACATAGCGGCAACTGTGAATAAGAATCGCGCTCATTAACTGACCATCACTTTAAGGGTAAATTAGAACGGCTCATCCTCTCAGAAACCGTTTTACTGTGTAGACACGGTGTTTGTAGACATCCGCGTCGAGGGTCATGAAAGTGTAAGTATATCGGATACAGTGTTCAGGATCCGCCGTCAGCGTTCGACCCAAGAAACACATATGAAGATGCGGGCAGAAGCTAATCTATAATTATTTTCTAATTGAGTTATCTGAGCAGACGTCCGGTTAGCATTTAAAAGGCCTCCAATTAATAATATACCTTGATACTAAATAAACCCATTTCCGGTCTCTATCGTTGTTTGTAATATAACGACAATGTGAAGATTGTCTGTGATGTCACTAGTACCAACTCTTCCCAACCTGCCGGGATTATTCCAGATTCGAATCCTCTAGTAGCAACTCTTCCTAAACCGCTTCCAATACCTACGCAACCACGATCCCACTTCGCCTTAACCCAAAATAATAATTCTGGCGTCTCAATGAATTGAGTCAATAGTTTAGTCAAGAGCCCAGCAGACGAGATGCAGATGCGTCACCTCCTCATCCTGTTTAAAATGCGCTGACTGATTTTGGAAAGCTTCGTTAATATTTTGATGAAAGCGTCTCATTAACCCTTTCAGACCCTGTGGTCACATTTGTTCACATTAAAGTTTTTCCCAAATAAAACAATTTCAAAAAATTATTTAGTATTTTAGAGCGGTTGCGATCGTTTGTACACATTAAAAGCTATCGAAAACAGTACTAGTAACGCCATCTCTTATCGTGTTCGGAAAGTTTTGGTCGAATTTGTGTCAGTGGCCAGTGAACTTTTGAAGAGTGCAGGTAAGCAGTTCTGTTTATTTTTAAATTATAAATTATATTGTAATTATAAATTTTAGGGTGAAATACGTTTAGCAAAAAATGTTTATCGATGAATTGTAGTATTGAAATCATTTGTAACGTATTTCTACATTGTTTGTAGTTTATTTCACTCGGAAATCTTGAAAAATATTTATGTATACATTTGTACACATCAGGCCGAAACAAAAAGTTTCACGCATGATTCAAAAGTTGTAACCGTCTTATAAAACGCGCGCTTTTTTGTTTTACTACGATAATTTTGTTAGACAGTTCAATTACACAATGTATTTGGTTTTACAAAAGTGTTTTTGTTTATTTTTACAGATTACTGTAATGCAAAATGTTCACACCCGATGCATTGGATGCTTTACACAATGGAAATTTATCAGATTTGGATTTATCTTCGGACGACGAATATGTGGATTCTCCTAGTCAACAACCACGACCAACTTCTATCCACCGGAATCTGATGATGAAAAGGAAACAAATAATCGCGCTGAACTTGACTTAGTGGGTGGAGCAATACCGACTCCAGACTTTGCAGATTCTGAAGCTGTTCTGCTCGAGAATGAGTTACGACAGTCCGCTTCAACGGATAATTTTGAATGTCTCACGCCAAAGTCAAGTATTAGATGGAGACATAGAGAAATAGAAAACCAAATAACGACTGAATGGTCGCCACCCATATTCATTGACCCCACGGTTCTAGGTCCAATTGATTATTACCACAGGTATGTTCCTAAAGGATTATTTAGTGTAATGGCTGAAATGACAAACTTATATGCAGTGCAATCTGGTAAAGTTAGGTTCAAGCCTACTTCTCCAAATGAGGTGGAAGTATTATTTGGACTGCATTTGGCCACAGGGATATTCAACTATCCTGCTTTGAAAATGTACTGGGAATCCAACTTTGGCCTTGGTCTATTCACTGAAAATATGTCAAGGGACAGATTTTTTGAACTGCGCACCAATTTACATCTTGTCGACAACACACAGATGCCACATGACTCTAAAGATGTCTTTTACAAAGTAAGACCTATCTATGATGCAATCAGGAGCCGATGCTTGGATCTACCATTGGAGAAAGAACTTGTGTGTGTATGAGCAAATTGTACCTTTCACTGGAAAGCATGTTGCTAAGCAATATATAAAAGGAAAATCTTGTCCATGGGGCATAAAGCTATTCTTTTTGTGCGGGAAAAATGGTCAAGCATACGATTTTATAATCTACCAGGCTTCATCTCCAGAACTGGATCAAACATGCGTGACAAAAATCGGATATGGCGCGTCTGTAGTATTGCATCTTGCAAAACGGATCTCCGAGAGCAAAGGTCATGAGTTATACTGCGATAATTACTTCTCATCTTACTACTTGCTACAGATTTTGAAACCAAAAAGGAGTAATGGCTACCTGTGCCGCTCGCGTCAATAGATTCGGTAAACCTCCGTTGCTGAGTGATAAAGATATAAATAAAAAACCGAGAGGCTTCTCTCAAGAAGTTACCAGCACTGACGGGGATGTCACTGTGGTCAAGTGGTTGGATAATAAGGCCACTCATCTAGCCTCAAACTTTATTGGTGTGGGTCAAAAGGACATTGTGAAAAGGTGGTCCAAAAAAGACAAGCGATTTATTGATGTTGAAAGACCAGAAATCGTGAAAAAGTATAATCATGCGATGGGAGGAGTTGACTTACTGGATCAGCTGCTGAGCTACTATAGAACATTTATAAAGTCTAAGAAGTGGCCTCTGTTAATGATATTTCATGCATCAGACCTGGCAGTTGTTCAAGCTTTTAGAGAGTATCAAATCGATAATGATTTGCTTGGAGTACCGAAAAACAAGAGACTCACTTTACTTGGTTTTCGACGACGTCTAACTGAGAGCTTAGTTTTATATAACAAAATGTCTTCCGCTAAAATAGGTCGTCCAACAAGCAGCAGTCCCTTGCTAGAAGTTATTCCGAGGAGAGTGGGAGAACTTCGCCCAGGAACAGACATAGCTCGCAATGCAGTTGGTCATTTTCCTGTACATGATGACGGCGGTCGAACTGGGACCCGCTGTAAATTGGTGGGATGCAAGGGAAGGTCATGCATCAAGTGTATCAAATGTAAAGTACACCTATGCCTAAACAAAGACAAGAACTGCTTCCTAACTTTCCATACGTAAACATAGGTATGAGTATGAAACTGTAAAATATACCTGATACCTGCCTACTGATTACCATGTTCCTATTAGAGTGTAAGGGTTTTTTCATAAGTTTAATTTGTCCAAAGATAAAGTACAATTTTGCTATTCATTTTTAAATTTATAATAAACAAATCTACAAAAATATACCAGTCTTTGTTTGAATAGGTAATCACCCCATATACGAGTTTTATAACAATGTAGGCCGAATGTACTCATCTGTGTACATTAAGAAAACCTAAAATTTCCTGAAAACTACACATCTTGGAATTTTTCTTTCCGTATTTTCTTACTCAAATTTACCCCCTTTATCAACACAAATTTAATCACAACTTAATTTGAAAAAAATATAATTCAGGACTGAAAGGGTTAAAAGATTCGCTCGAAACATTCCATACCTATGATCAGTTGTATTGTGTGTCCCGCAACCGGACCTTTTTGTCTTTACAAGCACATTCGGACAGATGCATATTGTCATGCATGGAAATCAGAGAGTACCAATACCATTTAAGGAAACTATATAACACCGCAGCTCAACGATCTCTCCCACATCTCCCACGCCTGATTACGATGTGTGTGATGTTTTGCGCAAACGGATATTAGGTACAATTATGTAGGGGGATCTGCGATCTGCAGTGGCGTTGTGCATACGAGGTCTATGCGTTATCATATCACCTTGCATATCAATTCCCTAGCCAACCCAACATCACTCAATTCATTGAAGGCGAGTTGTTTATAACATTGTTTTTAAACATCTCACCTTGAGAATTAATTCAAAACACGAAAATCCTAAATACTATAACTGGCGTCGAGTTACAAAAATAATCGGGATGATGACAGTAACTACAAATCACCAAAATTATGTATTTACCGTACATGAGTCATAGATAACAAAACACGCATTATATTTTTTATTTAGATCGAGATTAATAATATTATTTAGATAAAATAAAACTACAAAATACAGCAATCCGCCATCACATACACGGTGAAAACCAATTAGAGAATACCGATTTGCGACATCATGCCGCCGTCACGATAAGTACTTTATATATACGTATAAAGTATATATAAAGTATAAAGAAACAGAATAACTATGCTAAAGGTCTGACTTTCCTCTCTTGAGAATACCGATGCATAAATATCTAATGATACAGAATTACCATACATTCTGTATCGTGAGATATTTGTGCATCGGTGACGTCATAGAAAGATGCCATTAATAGTATCTATTGTAGCGTTTTAGAGCGAAATTGAAATTGCACTTTTAAAGGCCCAATTTATCCTAATATGGTCAAATAGTGCAAATTCTATTAAAAAATCAACAGATATTTTTGTCTATATCTCGTCATTACAAGAAATTTTTATTAAATACAAGTATGGGAGCACTATTTACAAACATTTTATCTTGAGTTTGACGGAATAAGGCTAAGTCTGGCTGCTTACTAGTCTTTATCGCCACCGCTTATTAACAGGTATTCTACGAGAAATATGGAAATCGGCCTATGTAACTCCAATCCGCAAAAAAAGCGCCCAAGGACGTCGTAGAAAATAATAGACCTATTTCTAAGCTATGTCTATTTTGATAAAGTCATCGAAAAGGTAGTATATAACCAAGTATACTCTGCATTACGACCACATGCCGCAGCAACATGGCCGATTAAGAGCAGATCTAAGAACGTACTTATCTAAGAACATGGCCGAGCCTTCGGGGGGGGGGGCTGTGTCTATGCTTTAATAGTTGCACTGCCTAGCTGCTTGCTTGCTTCCCTAGTCACCTAGTTTAGCTGCCTGCTTGCTTAGGATAGATACAGACCTGCCTTGCATAGCTCTTCAAGAAATGTAAGGCGCAAATGGTTTTAGGGGAGAGTAGCGCAACAGTCGCCGATCCCTAAGACAAGCCTGGTGGGGAATCCTTCACGCGGTTGTCCCCTGTTATCGGTCTAATTCCCTCAGAAAAAGACGTAACTAAAACCACCAGACGATAGTTAAAAGATAAAAGGGAATGATAACCCTCAAATTATTAAATATGGCAAGTCTTAAAAATCAATATGTTCCCCAGGAGGGTACCGGTTCTACCGGAGAATCCCTCCCCGAGCCTAGCTCGGGCCGCCCCTCGTACTCTGGGGTGCCTTCGCAGGTGGACATTATATACACGGACTAAGAACGGCCAAACCGATTTGACTGAAACTTTGTGGGCAGGTAGCTTACAACCAGGAGAGGGACATAGGATTTTTATGTATTATACTATGTATATACTTTTTTCTTTGTTTTCAAGCGGGCGAAGCCGCGGGACGCAGCTAGTAATTAATGAAAGAAAGCAGCTACTTAGAAAAGATTGACAGAAAGTAAACGTTTTATTATTAGGTTAAAAGGAAAAGGTTAGACACAAAAAAGAGATTTATATCGACAACTGACTTAAAATAGCAAAGAAATGATTACCTAGTATGCGTCTAAGCTGTTAGGTTTCCTGAGTATTCCAATAATAAGTTCGCAGTCCTATCTGTTCAAGAAGCTCTAAACAGTCAACCTTCCCAGATGGTTCCCATCTTATGTTTATATTAGATGCCAGACAGTTGTTCTAAGCCGGTATTTCCTCATTACCCATGTTTATTCTTTCAGGAGTCCCGCAGGGGTCCCTATTAGACCCTCTACTTTTTTGCTATATCAATTAACAACATCTATCCTGCTTCATACACTCGAAAATCATACTTTATGAGGACGACATGAATATATTTATATAGTATCTTACTGATGCATATCATATTTCACGAGTAGATACCATCCGAAAGTTAAGTGTGTATACAAAAAAAAATACAAAATTCATTTATTTACCAACACAACAAAAATGCTTATATTTTACTGGTGGTCCCCGCACTAGGTTCAGAACCTGTATCGCGGGAGGCCGGATTACAAAAAGAATTACTAATAATCTAGACTGTAGTAAACAGGGCAGCAGTTCACACTAAGAAAAATACTTTAGAAATACAAAATAAAAAAGCTAATACTAAAAATAACAAAAATAAATTATAGTGAAAAAAATGGATAATATAAAATTTGATCATAAGTACCTACACAACACACTAAGAGTGGGACGGTTAAGGACTGGGGAGGGAGGGAGGGCATCAATCGGAGGGAAACGTGGGTTTGAGTGGTTGTAGAGAAAGATAATAACTAAGCAGAAATTAGCTTTGAATAAGTAAAAGCCTTTCAGTAGCGTCATAGTCCTACGTAAGAAGCCACTTTCGAACCTTCTCCTTGACTCCATATAGGGAACATGATAGGAGTTCACAGTGCATTATTACCCGACGATAGATATAAGGGAAGGAGAAAGACCGAAAGCGCCTCGCGAACGAAGATTTGACCGAAAGGACTTTAATTTTAAATCGACGATGACTGGACTTTGAGTGGGTGTCACGTAATGATTTATCTGTTGACTTGTGGTACGAAGTTGTCACCCGGAATATGTAGAGCTGTCTTACAGTTAATGTTTGAGACTCTACATGAAGCGAAACAGTTGGATGCCTGAAGGGCTTGCGAAACATGACTTTTAATACGGCTCTATGTGCTCTTTCAAGTGATATCATGGATGACTTCGCAGCACCGCCCCAAGCAGTGTGTTTCTCGGTCAGCACCATCTCTAAGAAGCTTCATAATATAAATGAGCTTCCTATTGCGTCCTGCTACAGCATTAATGTGATGTATGAACGATAGGTTTTCATCAAGCATTACTCCAAGGTACTTAATGGAACTGGCCTTTTCAATTGTCGGGCAGCAACAGTTTATAAGAGATGAAAGAACTGAACCACACTTATGAATATCGGCGTGATAGCAAATTACTTTTTGATACTCATGTTAAAAACAATAAAATGAGCATCCAGAGCTCTTGGTTTTATTCTTCGTATGCCAGCTGAGTTTTCAGACATGAGATAATTAAAATTTTGTATTATCGTTCGTGCGTAGTCTTTTGTAATACGCCTGTCAAGTATGGATTCCGTGCTACGATTTATATAGATTACGGTTAGAAGGTATTCAAAAGAGATTTTTACAAAATATTATATATCAATTTCATTTTCTGTCGCTCTACGAAATAAGGAATATATTAGACCTGACATTCCTTTTCAACATGGCGAATGGCTAATTGGACTGTCCTGAGTTACTAGAGCTAGTGAGATTACGCACAAGCAGAGCTTTTAGAGATCCGAATACGTTGTACGTACCGCGTGTTAATACTAACTATAGGCAGAACGCATTTATTATAAGACCAAGTTATTATTTTTTACAAAAGAAAATGTCGATATAATGTACTAAAGATATCAAATCTTTAGTACATCATCATCATCATCATCATCATCAGCCTATAGCAGTCCACTGCTGGACATAGGCCTCCCCCAATGAGCGCCATAGCGCCCTGTCTTCAGCTTGCCGCATCCAGCATCTACCTGCAGTCTTTCGCAGGTCGTCATCCCACCTGGTCGGAGGGCGTCCTACACTACGTTTACCGAGTCGTGGTCTCCACTCAAGAACACGTTTGCCCCATCGGCCGTCGGTTCTTCGCGAGATATGGCCGGCCCACTGCCACTTCAGCTTGCTAATTCTTTGAGCTATGTCGATAACCTTGGTTCTCTGTCGGATGTATTCGTTACGAATCCTATCCTTCAGAGAAACTCCGAGCATAGCTCTTTCCATAGCTCGCTGAGCGACTTTGAACTGGTGGACCAGCCCTATCGTGAGTGTCCACGTCTCAGCTCCGTAGGTCATAACGGGTAGGACGCACTGATTGAAAACTTTCGTTTTCAAGCATTGCGGTATGGATGAAGTGAAGACTTGACGTAGTTTCCCAAATGCTGCCCAGCCCAGCTGGATCCTCCTTTTGGCCTCCTTCTCGAAACTGTTTTTACCCAACTGCAGAATCTGCCCAAGGTAAGTGTACTCGGAAACAGTTTCGAGAAGGTGCCATGTACGACCACCGGCCTTGGATCAATGTGACCATTGATCATGACTTTGGTTTTATCCAAATTCATGCCAAGACCGATACATCGGGAGGCTGAAGCTAGGCCGTCCAGCATCTGGTTCAGTTCCTCAAGCGACTCCGCCATTAAGACTATGTCATCAGCGAATCGCAGGTGTGAGATGTACTCGCCGTTTATATTAATGCCCTTTCCTTTCCAGTCCAGCAACCTAAACATATCTTCCAATGCGCACGTGAACAGTTTCGGGGATATGACATCCCCCTGCCTCACTCCTCTGCGCAATTGGATGGGTTTAGACTGCTGACCCTGTACTTGGACACTCATGGTGGCGGCCTCGTAGAGACAACTCAGCACCTGGATATAAAACGATAGTCTACTTGGCATCGCTGTAAGGAATCCAGAACAGCCCAGGTTTCGACGGAGTCAAATGCCTTCTCATAGTCCACAAAAGCCAGACACAGGGGCTGATTATACTCTTCGGACTTCTGTATAATCTGCCTCACTGTGTGTATGTGGTCTATGGTGCCATATCCTCCTCTCTTTAGTACATCAGTGTATAAATTAAATTTTATCCTTAATGACAAATTATTTTTGGACAGCGAGTAAACTAATTATTAAACTAAGGAAATTATATCAAATGGCATCAAAATCAAATGGCCTATTACCTTTATTTAACTTTTTGAGTATATCTTTTAGCGTGTATTTCCTTACATATGTATATCGTGGTCTATTGATTTTTACTTAAGTGTTTTAGTAAGTATCAATAATCTGTTAACTTGACATTAGCTCTCAGTAGCAGTAGCATGCATGATACAGCATATCATGTATCATGCATGTTATCTTAACCCTTAATTTGGATATGAGAAGTAAAAAGATCTTATAGTAACGTTATACTTGTAAATTTTCTTAAAATTCGAAAAATGTCATAAAAAATAGAATGGAGAGACTTTTGGAAGAATAGTAATGTTGACCGAAATTAAACTCACTCGGTGTTCACGGGAGTGTCGTACTAGGTTAGTATGTCGTTACACTTTATAGCCCACTCCTTTGTGTGACCTGTTCTGTGACTGTACAGCATACAGTGTACCACGAGTTCTTGTCTCTTTCGTTACTGCTGAAACTGCTCTCTCGCAAAAGCAGTTTTGGCAGTATTTCTGCGTCTTCAGTTTCAAATGGATAATTGTTGAGACTCTTACATATAATCTTTGCGACGCGTCGTCTTATCCCGGTCAGCAAAACCTCTATTTTTACGAGACATTGGTGTAGGTAAATGACGTCGCTCGTATTGTCGCGACTTAAACCAAACGACGACGCGAAATCTGTATAGAAAAATGTACACAGATCAATCTTTTTCTGACCGGTTTATTCCTCGTGCGGTTTTTTTTGTCTTTTTGTGATTTTAGTTTTATGAAATATTTTTGTCTTAATATGACTGTACTATAATATTTGTAAGTATTAATGAGGTTATCCATATATTTTTTCATTTCTAGAATTGATTGCTAAGAAAGAAAAATCAATGTGTCTGAATGCAAATCAACCAATCTTAAGGCTCAATCTTAATATATTGAATTGATTATATCAGTCATCTAGTGCCCGTAAAACATGCTCTGCTTAGTTTGGTGCTAGGTTATGCCTGTTATGCTGTGTGGATTGCCCAGCATTATTTATTATTTATTTATTAAGGCCGTCCACCTTAGATATGCAAAGAAGCTGACCGGTGCATGGCTGATTAATGACACCATAGGACAATGTGAGTGTTTCCACCAGAGATGTGCAAGCAAATTGAACAGTGTGAGGAGTGCAGGCTCTTTTCAGATAAGCAATCAATTTGTTTGCTCGAGGCCCGCTCAAGCACACATCACTTGCACACATCCCTAGCACACATACTTCTCTTGTTTGTAAGTACAGAAACCTCGATCTGCTGAGCCATTTCCACAAAAGTGAGGCTAGGTAAATGAAGTTATTCTACTGGTTCATAACAAAAACATTCCACACTACACATCCTCGCACATCTCTAGTGGAAATGCAGCCCTAAGGCTGCATTTCAATGTCAATCAAATGTCTTACAAATCTGATTTACTGACATGTAAATCAAACATCCATAAACATTTTATCTAAGGTTAAACAAAAAATATATATTTATCCCTCTTTTTGGCTTATGGGAGCCTGCTCTCATTTCTTATTGAATGTACATTTTATTTTCTACTTTGCGTAGAAATTCATCAAACCATTATAAGTATATTTTATTTCAAATTATAATTAGCCCGTAACATCCCACAGTTGGGCAAAGGCCTACTCATCTTGATTGCCTATTTAAAGGTGGTGACAGTCCACAACACAGCACAAACCAATTGTATGATGTGTTGTGGCCCGTTAGAAGTATTTTGGTTTCATACATTTCATATAGTTATAAACAAATTACAGTGTTGTGTCTAGTATATGATATTTCTGATGTTTCACAACACTTCACTCCATAAAAGTGTGTTTCAAGCAAGCTTAACCATTCTGCCTGTGTAACAAAACTCAAGACTGAAAATGTCAGAAATGCATCAATTCAGCATGGCTACGGAAAAAAAACAAATCAAGACATTTTCTTAATATGTAAATAATTCATTCCTACAAACCATAGGGTCAGAATAGGAAGAATAGCAATTCAAAAACTGTTATAAAGTACTATGGAGAGTAACCTAGGAACTTCTAAAAAAGTTGACTTTTGCAACTACACATGAACTACCAAGATTTGACCAAAACAAATAAAAAGACAACAGAATGGTGACACAGAACTAAAAAGTTGTTTAATCTAACATTGCTTTAGGATAAACCAGTCAGAGCATAAAAAACCTGTGGAAAAGTAACAAAATATTGCCAAAACATTAGCGTCACTTGACGAAAGTTTAGATTGTTATGAGACTCACCTGGTACACAGTCGACCACCTATTGCTAGCCACTAAGGCTTTGTACTCTTCCTCGACTCTTTTTGATTCCATTGTTACTAACCAATTATTATCATAACATCAAAACCCCAACGCACGCGTCAAAGTTTTTCGAACTTGAGTCCCGGAGAAACTGTTGTTCCGATGCTCGACTCGACTCGATTGTAACTAGAGAGCTCTGGAAACCGAATGCCCGGTACCGAAGTGAAACTACGGCATCGATGAAGGTATCTAATGATGCGGTGTTAGTGAATTTACTGTGAACGCGGATATCTAAGCGGCTTTTTGTGTTCTCAATGAATGAGTGAGGAGCATACATAGGTGAGTGGCGCACGGACCAAGGGAGACCGACTGCCGCCGCCGCTATTTTGACACATGGAGTGTTGCCGAATGTGAAAACCTCATGAAACCTCAAACCACAAAATTACCAACTATTAAATGAATTTTTATCATAATAATAGACAAGCGTTTGGCTTGGCAGTGAAATGATTTGTGGAGGGTTGTAGGGGTTATGATCTACACTTCTCCGGTAGGGTAGACCCATGTGACACGGTTGCTGAGTTGATTTGTGTCGGTTTTTTGTAAAATCTATCATTCTAAATCTTGTCCTTAAACCAAAATAACTTTTTGATATACCTATTATTTATATATATTTTATTTGTGGCTGCATGCAGTAATAATATTTTTATTAATTTTTTTTGGCCTGTTTCGTCCCACTGCTGAGCAAAGGCCTCCCCTAAAATGTAAAAATATAACTTTAAAAAATAATAACAATCAGGCTAGGCGTATGCTGGGACTTAGGCGACTTGAGGCGACGCATATCCACGCAGCGCAGGGCAGAGCAGATTTTGTAATGCATGAAAGTAATACAAATCTGCGTCGCACGTGCCTGCGCCACAACGTACGGAGCTTCAGTTCAGTTCAGTTCTTTATTAATAAGAAAAATTCTTATATGTCAAACATAAATAATACATAGCACTCGGTACTTTCATGCATTACAAAATCTGCTCTGCCCTGCCCTGCACTGCGCCCTCAATCATGATTCATGTGATGACGTAAGAAATCATTCATTAGTTCTAGTTAAGAGGTGAGATTTTACCATGTAAGTAAATAAGGCAAGAAATCTGTACCTACTTGATTGCATGACTTTTGAGAATGTAGTCTAGAATCACAGTGGCAAAATCAACCAATGAAATATATAATATCAATTATTTCATATCGTCGCAAGATTAATTTCTATTTGAATTTTGTTTTTCTGCGTTCTACTAGCACTGGAACATATGCAAATAGTCCGGTCAAATTAGACATCCAAGGTTACATAAAGTCCCAACAAGCTGGTATAATTGTTTTAAACGTAATTATAAATAAAATTTGAAAGATTCCCATCGTTCCCGTACTTGCAAAATTTTTTATTCAAGGTCAATGGTCAAAAAAATGAGTTTTTCACGATTTTCAGCAAAACGGTAAGTTTTATCATAAAATTACCCCAGACAAAAAAAAATATATATATCAATACTTTTTTCCTAAGAGCCACCGTTTTTGAGATATAACGATTCAAAAATTTGTAAAAGTTGTAATCGTCATAATATGTACACGTTTCCACGCCACCTATAAGTTAGTACATACATTAGCAGACGGCACCTATAACGGCACAAATCTCATAACCCATAATATGAGGTTTGTGTCGTCCAGATTGCATTAGTTTACTTGCTCGTGTGGCTACTGTACGGTGTTCCGTGTTTTTGTGCAGTCGATTAACTGAACAAATTGGACTGCGCCATGCATGAAAGAGCGTGTGGCCGAGCCATTATGCGTAAAATGGAACGTATCCAAGATGCGTTCAAAATCCAATTGTGAATATTGTTAACTTTATTTCATTATAATATGGCCAAGCAGATAAAACTTTTAATCCCTGAACAATAAAATGTCACTAATTGAAAACTAAAACATATCACTTTTTATTCCGAATGCATCTAAATTCGGAATAAAATGTGATATATTGTTTTACTTTACAAATCAGGAAAATCTCCCAAGGTAATTTTTTTCACGTACTTAGTATATCCAACAACCAACAACATTTATTATTTCTCACTTTCACTTCAGTTGAAATTTATGAACGCATTTAGGAGTGCTGCCAGGAAGTATCTGATCTGCAAAGGTAATATTTTTACGTGTTTAGTGTTATTATATTTAAACAGGTTCTTCTTCCTTTATATACAGCTAAACTACAAGCTATTTCAAAAATATTCCTACTATTCCATTTACTAGTAACTACGCTACTACATAAAGCTACTAAAAGCTACCAGACAAACTAGAATATAATCGGCCGTTATTTCTTATATTTGTAGACTATGAGAAAGCCTTTGATTCAGTCGGAACCTGAACAGTCTCTACAGCGCGAAGTTATGCCAAATCAACCATGGATATAGGTATAGGGAGATTATATTTCTAACTGGCAACCCAAAATAGTGCCAGCTGGCTCGACTGATGGGCTCAGAATTTTTTGTCATTGTCACATCAACATTGTCCAACAAACCTACAGTCCTCTCATCATCCGATCTCGTGTGTTCCGAAGCTCCCTAGTGTAACGTGAAGTGTCTATACGAAGGCTGAGTTGAAATTCAACTGTGAGATGGCCTCTCCACGTACTCGTCGTCGGCTGAACAGTATCCGCATTCAAGACGAAAACAACGTATGTTACCCACTTTATTTGTTCTAACATAAAACTTTTAACACCTGTGTTCTCGTGTGTTTGATAATTTTCTCTCGTTTCACTCTAATTTTTGTGAACACTGTGAAATCTCTGAAATCAAAATAAAAACACAACTGCAGCTAAATAAAAGTTTCCTTACAATTATTACCACCAAAGTATAGTTTAAAAATCCAGTATAGGTCACATTGCATGTAGATAATCACCCGTCAATAAATAATGCTAGGCTAGACAATCCACCACCAAATCATCATCTAGCCTGAAAATCAGCAGAGTTATTTTTATTAAGTAAGTTTATACATATTATATTAATATAATGACAATAACTAAGTATATAATTATATTTAATACATACATAGTCAAAGATTTTTTTTTTTACCATTCTTAGAAAACACTCAAAACACCTGGAATTTCCTAAATTATTTCTATCTGTCATTAATAAGGATTTTAACACTTTGAGTGCTGAAAACGCACGGTATGAGTTTTCTACACGTGACTAATATGCATAAATCCACACTAGCGCAGCGGCTGAGAAAATACAGATCTTTGTGACTCAGCAGAGCTGTAATAGTTTTCGAACGAAACACATGTGCGGCGCAACACAGCCGCTGTGTTGAGCGGCAGCACAAATTTTTTAGGTAAAAAAAAGATCGCCGTCGTCGAAAAAAAACCACAGTCAACGTGTTAAAAAACATTTTAATGTGATTACCAATAATTTATTTTATTTTAAGAAATGCTTCGAGTGCAGCACGCTTAACCCCCAGTGGGCTTCGGTGACATACGGGATATGGATCTGCCTGGACTGTAGTGGCATTCACCGCAGCCTTGGTGTTCACCTCTCGTTTGTCCGCTCTGTTACAATGGATAAATGGAAAGAGATAGAATTGGAGAAGATGATGGTAAGTTTACCCTAAGGAAAATATGGCTGTAAGATTTGCCCAATTTCTTGTATTGTTTCTCATTCTATAGAAAATATATTTTAAACTATGTTAAAGCCTGACAGCCTTAGGCTTTGAGTTGTTTGATAGTATATTATTAAGTATTTTTATCTTCACCAGCTACAATTAATAAGGCACGAAAGAAAAGTTTACTTAGCATAATATCAAAATATATTTTCTTATATAAAAATAAATGAGACAAATGAAGCTGAAAAAAATACAGGGGAAATGTATCCTTATAATTTTTTTATTAGTAATGTACACCTATTAATTTATCAACATAATTCATGTTCTTTAATATTCTCAAATAAGTTAACAATGATGATCATTCTTCTATATGGTGCACATTAAATAAAAATTGTTTATTTGTGCCTATCTCTTTTATCAATTTTACTATTATTTAGCATTAGATGATATTCATGATTTTGATTGGACCACAATTGTAAAATTAGTACAAACTTTGGTCTTTATAATATTAGTGGGATTATATCATTGAATATAGAAAAACATATGTAAAATCTTCACTCAAAGTGACCTGAAGGGTTGCCATGCAAGGAGGTGTCCTACTTGTCCGATGTCCTTGTATGTTGGTGGCAGTCAAAGTTTAGTACTATAATTATGTAGAGTAGGACTCTACCTACTTAAAGTGTCGTTAGTCTTGTCGCTTAACGTACTTGACCTAGGGGTACCTACTTAATTATAGAAATACGTCTCAACGACGTATTATTTAATAACTGGATAAAAAATGTTATAAATATGATTGTGTAAGTAGTGTAATTGGATTGCAGATGTTCGATATAAAGGTACAATACACATACAATTAATATTAATGCGTAAGTTCGGATAGATGGATGGATGTTTGTTTCTTCTTCACGCCAGAACTACAGAACAAAGTGGGCTATAATTTTACCAGATGTACTTTTAGACCTGAAATAATATATATGCTACTGTTCAACCAGGGAAAATGAGAAGACGCGCTTTGCATTGATTAGCCTATGTGTCAATCCATAGACATAGACTAGACTTACAGTCTACATCTATGGATTAACACATAGGTTTTTATCCAAAGTTCCCATCGGATAGAAATATTTTTGTAACGTTTCCACCGCGAAGCCGCAGACAAATACTAGTTCTTCATGTCAATTAGAAACCTGTCGTCGTTTGTATTGTTGTCCAATGTACGATAGCCTTGCCCTATTCATTGGACTCGAACATCAATTTATTAAGTAACGAAGAACGTATACATACATACATATGTACACACCTAACTTGCTCAGTGAATATTGTGAATTCCTTCACACGCAAGTGTAAACGCTTTAGAATGGTATTCATGCTAAAATAGAATAAAAGTTTTACGTCAGACATAAAGAATTTGAAAAGAGCGTTAATTTGTTTAGGCGTCAAAGTTCCGACAGTGTATATAATACATTTTCAAGTTATTTTCAAGCGTATACCTTGATCGATTTATCACTACATCGAATGGTTTAATTCATAGTTTAGTATCATGATACCCCGGGTTTTTAGGATATAGATAGTAATAATGGAGTCAGCCGTTCACAGCGAAACTTTTTTTTTTGCCTGTTGACGAATACCATTTTTTTTTTATGTAATACGACATCCAGGTTTTTGGAAAATGCCATTGCTTTTAACAGTAACTAATTACCTTTAGCTTCTTGCTAATATAATTTATCTGATTAATTGAGTCATATAATAAAAAAGTAGAAAGGAAATACCTATACTAAGTATGAAACGAATAAAGCCAATAGAATCGCAATCGCATAACATATATGTAGGTACCTATATAGAAAATACGCGCGCGAAATGTCCTAAAAGGTGATAGAGCTTCCGTTTTGAGACTGACTAAACTTTATATATATGTATATTAAATTTTTTTTGCTTTCGCTTGTTATGTATTTATAATTTTAATGAAGTATTATTTTACTTCTTAAAATCTAAGTTTGTATTGCGATTTTGAACAAATGTCTAAAAACGATAAATCACTGTACTTATAATTAAGCGAAGAGTATAATCAGCCCCTGTGTCTGGCTTTTGTGGACTATGAGAAGGCATTTGACTCCGTCGAAACCTGGGCTGTTCTGGATTCCTTACAGCGATGCCAAGTAGACTATCGTTATATCCAGGTGCTGAGTTGTCTCTACGAGGCCGCCACTATGAGTGTCCAAGTACAGGGTCAGCAGTCTAAACCCATCCAATTGCGCAGAGGAGTGAGGCAGGGGGATGTCATATCCCCGAAACTGTTCACGTGCGCATTGGAAGATATGTTTAGGTTGCTGGACTGGAAAGGAAAGGGCATTAATATAAACGGCGAGTACATCTCACACCTGCGATTCGCTGATGACATAGTCTTACTACTGGCGGAGTCGCTTGAGGAACTGAACCAGATGCTGGACGGCCTAGCTTCAGCCTCCCGATGTATCGGTCTTGGCATGAATTTGGATAAAACCAAAGTCATGATCAATGGTCACATTGATCCAAGGCCGGTGGTCGTACATGGTCAACTTCTCGAAACTGTTTCCGAGTACACTTACCTTGGGCAGATTCTGCAGTTGGGTAAAAACCGTTTCGAGAAGGAGGCCAAAAGGAGGATCCAGCTGGGCTGGGCAGCATTTGGGAAACTACGTCAAGTCTTCACGTCATCCATACCGCAATGCTTGAAAACGAAAGTTTTCAATCAGTGCGTCCTACCCGTTATGACCTACGGAGCTGAGACGTGGACACTCACGATAGGGCTGGTCCACCAGTTCAAAGTCGCTCAACGAGCTATGGAAAGATCTATACTCGGAGTTTCTCTGAAGGATAGGATTCGTAACGAATACATCCGACAGAGAACCAAGGTTATCGACATAGCTCAAAGAATTAGCAAGCTGAAGTGGCAGTGGGCCGGCCATATCTCGCGAAGAACCGACGGCCGATGGGGCAAACGTGTTCTTGAGTGGAGACCACGACTCGGTAAACGTAGTGTAGGACGCCCTCCGACCAGGTGGGATGACGATCTGCGAAAGACTGCAGGTAGATGCTGGATGCGGCAAGCTGATGACAGGGCGCTATGGCGCTCATTGGGGGAGGCCTATGTCCAGCAGTGGACTGCTATAGGCTGGTGATGATGATGATGATGATGATAATTAAGCAAGACAACCATTTCATCAATGTTTTAGTATAATTTTAGATTGTAGTAAGTTAACGTTAAGTTTCGCGTTAAATTAATGTTTTAGCTATAAGCAACTCTTTGGAACAGTAAAAAGTTTATTTATTTATTATTTGTTCAGTTGCTTACAATTGAGTTATGTTTTTGTTGTATTTTCAGATGCTGCTCGCTCGCTTTTAAATTTTGTTACAACACCTTGCGATAAATCGAATTTATGTTATTTCTATTGAGCTTGTACATTTTTGTTTTTTTATAAAAGAGACAGGACATTGTTTAAATCTAGTACATTATTTGATTCTAGCTTCTGGCCGCAGTTTTCCACGCATTTATCGAGGATAAAAGCCTATAGGTTAATCAAGGAGTTCATGCTTAAAAAATTCAGGACTATCCTTCACAGAAGGTGCTATGATGTGACTAACTCCTATCGTCACTTACCAAAGTGTAATGATGGCATAACCGTCATCACATCATCGTCATAATAAAAAAAATACATATTATACATAACAAACTCTCAATATTATTACTTAATTTTAAATGGTGGAACATTTTACCACCATTTACTTATGAAGATCAAGGTCTCGCCTAAGATTACCCTTTCCTAGAATATAATATTACATAGTAGGATTATAATAAAGGGGTGGTGGAGTGCAAATTTTCTGTGACAATCTGTTTGTTGACAGGTCGGTGGAAACGTGAAAGCTCGAAATTTCTTCGAATCACAACCAGACTTCAAGGCAGGTCTAACGATACAGCAAAAGTATAACACCAAAGCGGCTGCCATGTATCGTCAGAAGGTAAGTAAATTCATCTCGAATTCTGGAAAAAGTATTTTATTTATTTATTTTGCTTTATTTGGAAGACAAACAGTTTTACACACTTTACATATAACTTAAATAAAAACTAATAACCATTTATGTGTCCTCGCATATAGTAGCTAAGGGATTGCTTGCTTGCAGAGGACAAATGAAAATTAAGAAATAGCTTAGTCTTATAACTTACACATAGGTACATTGAATTAACATAAATAGAACTAACAATAGATAATAAAAATATTATGATATATGAATATGCAAGTACCTACTAACAAATACCAAAATTATACTATATATTATACAATACAGAAACTAATTATTATTATATTAGCCTGGGGTGTCCCACTGCAGGGCAAAGGCCTCCCTCCCCTTCTTCCACTCATCTCGGTCCTCAGCAAATATATAAAATATATAATATATAAATATATAATAAAAAACAAAAAAGCAGAATTTACAAAGAAAAATTATACAGAGTCCTAATAACTTATGGTGAAGATGATAACGCATCAAACCAGCGCTTTGTCAGGAGGTCAGGTATGTGTATTATTCATCTACATTAGATGAATATTTTTTATTCTAGTATAACGCAGTAGATATTAGAAACTAAAGTTAACTCTAAATATTTATAGAATTATAAACTCCTAGGTTAAAACCATTCGTTCCCTACTTTACCGGCGATTCAGTAATATTTGCTGCCCAATTAAGTGTACTTCGGACATTTACCATAATTAGAAGTTTTATTATGTTGTGAGTCTATTAAATTGCAGCAGTGATGCTATTGTAGACGAAGTTTGACGCAGTCTACGTCAGTGCAGTTAACTAAGTTGTACTCCAACTCTGCCATAAACCCATACCCCACACGTTGCACAAACCTATATATGTATGTGTTTAACTCAAATGCCCTTCTTGAAGAAAAAGATGAGATCCCCGCGTGGGAAAGCCCTAAAAAATCAATTTTCTCATATGTCTTATTGATCTCACTTTTTAAGGAAAACCCGTTAAAAGGCACAACCGAAATCTAACTTATCACAATTTTTGAACATTGATTAAAACTACCAAATTAAAGTGTAAACGCATTTGTATGGATCAAGTTCACTCATCTATTTCAATCAAAAACTAAATTGATGAAAAATTACGGATTTCTGAGGTTTGTAATTTTAAAAATAGACATTCAAAATTAGGTCCTCCTTATTTTGAGTTCTATTAAAATCTCCAGAGTACTTGCTAGCCCCTAGGCTTGGCTAAAGTAAATCAATAATGCCAGACTAGGGGAAAGGGGTGCTCTGAACCCTCGGAGGGTGAGCCTAAAATACCCTATCCTGGCAAGCTAGTACACAAAATACTATTAAATTACTTTCTGAATTCAAAATCAAATCCAACTAGTTTCGATGATCGAAGGTCGTCGATATAATCGAGAAATAGTAGATGTGATAGTGGCACATGACGGTCAGAATAACGCAATAAAATTAAATTGGGAAAGAAATAATGGCATTCTTTAATGAAATTAATAGATTCTTTGAACCGAAATTTCTGGAGAGCCAGTAAACGAAATATCCCAATTCAAACTTATGACTGTGAGAGACTCCGGTCAAAGATATTGCGTTTCAAGTTCAGAACAAATTGCGAACATCTTACTGCTATTTACTTCACGTTGATATTTGAAAGTTCGGTGTAGTTTGCACAGTACAGTTCATTAGTTAAAATATAACCTTATGAATTTTCCATTTTGCATAATCGAATTTAAAGTATTTATTTCTAGAACCCTTTCTGAAATAGTTATTCATTATGAAAATAATTGAAAATTACGCCGTAAGTACTCTTGGCATCAATTGCATCAATTAACCCTAACATTGTACATTGATTGCATCAATGAACCCTATCATTGATGCAAATAACGCGAATATGATGGAATATGGCCTTCTTGTTCGAAGGCGTTAGCTAAGAAACGCTTGTAGTGCAAGACCAGCCGTAGCCCTAGGGATCTGAATATGATAGAAGGATCTAAAATGCATCAGACCTTGGCCTGATGCATTGTAGATCCTTCTCTTTGACGACCTCTGTGGCGCAGTGGGCGAAGGTCCGCCTGCGACGAAGGAAGTTGCGGGTTCGATTCCCGCCTCTGGAAAAATATTTGTACGATCTGCAGATATTTGTTCCGGGTTTTCTGGTCGATATCTATATTTAATAAACAATATCTATCTATGTAATCTATTTTATTATGTATATCAGTCATCTAGTACCCATAACACAAACTATATATATATAATTTGTTAGAATACGAGAGGCAAGATATTGACAGCTATAGTGATCAATATGAACGCATTCAATGCCTATAGTCGCATCGCCATACATCGGCGATGCGACTCGAAGGGGCGCGCGCGCCGCCAGTGGCTTGCTCTTGCCGTTGTGCGTGAAATGAAAATAGATACTGACCACTAACAGTAATCAATTTGAGTATCTTCGAGCTTGTATTTATTCTTTGCAATAACGAGGATAGGCATTATTTTATTTTATTTAAGCGGCGAGGAATCGCTCTCGCATACCTTTTGGCATTGGAGAGGCATTGCTTGCTTTTCTTTCACCAAAGTGTCCGTCATTACGTTAAAGTTCCTCCGTCCGTTTTCTCGTAGGTCATCTTGGTGATCTACTTTTTACACCAGCATTAGAGCATTTGAGAAAAAACGCCTCGAGACAATGGACGCAAGACGCCAGATACGAAAACAGAGACCTAAGCCCTGCTACACGTATACATACAACTCATCAGGCCAACTCTACTGCCATACGTGCCGTAGGGTATTCAAGGCCAAGTTCGGTCTAGTGAGCCATATTAGTTAGGGTCGCCGTCATCGAAATCAATGAGGAGGCCTCTATATATAAAGTTACACCAGACAGATTGTAAGCCTAACTTCTTTCACAGATCACGTCGAACGCTGAGGGTCGTGAGTGGAGTCCCGAAGACTACGTGCCAGACGCGCCGGCAAAGTCAGAAGAGTGGAGCTCCAAAGAGTTCTACGGTTCTGGCGGCGGCAACATCCATTCAAGCGGGTCGGATCATAACATCAGTTACCAGTAAGTGCTACCACTTACTGGTTTTATACAAGAACAAATATTTTTTAAGGCTTACCGTATTATTCGATGGCGACGGATGAGAAGCATCTTGCTACATCAGTAGGTAAGTTTTACAGTTAAATACTTCATTAGTCAGTTCCTAGATAAAATATTGATATAAATCAATTAATTTTGAATGGAACTAGTTCGTATCTAGGGAAAAGACACAATAAAAATTTTGTCTTGTAAAATTTTCTCGAAGGGGTAAAATCCTATCCTTTTAATATTAGAAACACGAAAGTTTGTAGTATGGATGTTTGTTACCTACTCTTTCACGCAAGAATTACTGAATGGATCGGGCTGAAATTAGTTCCCATGGAATAAAAATAAACACATTTCCAATAACATTTCCATAGACAAAACTCGTGCGAAGCCGCGGGCAGAAACTAGTCTTATTATAAAAGTTTTGTATGGATGTGGTGACATCTATAATAAAAGCATAGAACTTCTAACAACATCTTCTAGGTGGAAAAAACCATGCGTCAGAATTCTGTACCTGGTGGGAGATGGAAAGAAATGTTTCTTAACGTACTATTTCTCAGAAGCTTTACTTCGACTTCGAACTTTTCACAGTATCGGGTATGAGAAAGCAATTTATTCTATATAAATCATACTATATTCGATCTCTAAAACTTTGAGGTCGAGAGTTGAAACGAATTGCGACCCTTCTAGAGGGTGCAGCCCTTTGGCCCCTGCGAACCTACTATACCTATACACCTAGAGGGCGCTAGGTATAATTAAAATTTTGGTAATCAAATCTTTGTTTGCTAGGCATTGCGACCCTTCCAAAGGGAACATACTACTCGTACACTAACCTACAACGTAAATGTAATTTTTCACTGCTCTACTTTTTCAATTCTTCCGCTGTTGGTCAAATATTTATGTAAAGAGAATGAATTGTTTATGTTGTTAAATGTTGTGTGCGAATCTGTCGACTTGAAGAATATGGGGACTTACGAAAATTACTTTTTTTATCAAACTAACAAACTTATCTGATTACAAAAACTGAGTACTTAAGTCTGTTAAATAATACAAAACGTTGAGCAAACATAATAAAATCGATTACAATTTCCTCGTAAACAAAAACTATGGTCATACAAAATATCGAGAAGCAGGGACATGATTATTTGTTTGTCAGTCAAACTACCTAACAGAAAATATGATCGTCGAATAATTTTATGTATCTATATACTTATACCCATTAAAATGGACACTTACAAATCTCACAATTGAATACCCACTTCTTATATTAAACAAATTTTATACCCTAAAAAACACGTACAAATCTCACAAATTTGACATTATTACTTTACGTCACATCCAGTCTGCTGTTTATCAGATCTTTCAAATTTTGCGAATACGTTTTTGTTGCCAGGCAGTGCAATCCTTCGAGAGAGGGTAAAGCTCTGAAAGACCCTGGCAAACCTATACATTACCTCTAGACTGTTAGGTATATCACTTCTTTCAAATGTCGTATGTCGGGTAATTATTGCTAGGCAGCGCGACCCTTTGAGAGAGGGGAGCACCCTATGAAGTTTGTGATATAACTACAGCACCTATATGACGAAAAGGGTGTCTGGTCATATTTGATAGGACAGGTTTACGTTTTGGATCCCTATGTTTTGGACGTAATAATATTGTCGAATGATTGTCATCATCATCATTTACAACTTTACTTCTAAGTACTTCTTTCGTCAAGTAATCGTATTCAAACCATAATACCTTGCCAATTCTAATTATTTTAGTTTATGACTACTTTAATAATTTTAATTCTTCGACTGTTGTCAGTCGAAATAGCCAAAGGTCGAAGATTGGTCTAACCCAATCCCCACAATGTTACGACCGTCTATGTAATTTGCCATTACAAATTCAATATATTATCAGAACAAATATTCGCTCCATTGCGGTTCGGGTTACTATGCAAGAAACTTTTGTAAGTTATAATTTTTCGGTAACTGTTAACTCTTTACATTTCCTTTGTTCGGTCATCTGCGTATATCGCTAGTTCAGGCCTCAGCTGCTAGCAACACAAATTCTCCCGACATGGATTGACAGGCATTCATTAATTGAACGTTTCAAGTTCCCCTACGAAGCTTTTGAATCTACATATATCTGCACATTTGCACGTGGCTGTCGGCTAAGCTTACTTTTGTTACCTACCCCTATGAGCTTTTTTGCTTCGACTGTTACGCAGTGTAAAATGAAAAAGTTACGGACTGCGTATAGCAGAGGGTACATTATAGCTTGCAGATCGCGATTCTAATTGGTTTTGATGGAAACGGATAATGAACACTGCTCCCTCTGATCCGTTTCATATCTGGCTTAACAAAGAGAGATTTGCGTGTACATGTACAACATACTGCGTAGGTACAACATACTGCGACTTATTTTGGATCTTTTGTGCAGTTCAATTAGGGACCGGTCCCTCTTAGATCGGCTCATCGTAATTTGCGCAGCTGCTGGTCGGACCATGAAAAGATTTTTATTTAGTTAACAACAATGATTTTTAAACCTAGATAGCTAACGTTCCTAAACTATCTTGATAAGCTAACCATTCGTAATTATTAAGATCATTATAAAATGGAGATTATACAAAAGAGAATACATTTTAGTATCATATTTTTTTATGCGTTCATAAATATAGGATATAAATGAAAGATATTTACCATAAAAATTAATATATTATACCAGTAAAGTACTATTATCATAAATAACAAATAGCACTAGTTTTTCGTGATCAAAATCACACTCTTACTTATAAGCGACGATTATGTAAATAAAAATAATAAAATTGTGAAGATTTTTTATACAGTTATAGAAAAAAACATATTAGTTAATGTCTTACATTAAATTTTTCACATTTTTAGAACGCAAGTTGGGCAAATACCAATTTAATGTTCACCAAAAATGTGAACTTTGCAACTGTGGCAGTTTTTCATTCTCATTCGCATTTTTATATACAAGGACACATCGCTTTTCCTCTTCTTTGTCGAGTCATTTTCAAGTATGAGAAGACCTCCGGAACCTGATGGCCCAGGAATTTGACCTTGATCTTTGGAACTTCAAGAACCAACACTTCAAGTTCAAGTTCAATTTTTTCATGTAAATCCTGGGGGAAATTGTTTTACCACCTAATAAATAAATAATGCTGGACAATTCACACAGCATTATCTAGCCCCATGGTAAGCAGACCTTGTGTTATGGGTACTAGATAAGTGATATATATAATACAATATATTACATAGATAGATATTTTTTATTATACATAGAAAACGACCAGAACACCAGGAACAAATATCTGCAGATCGTACACACAATTGTTCCGAGGCCGGAATCGAACCCGCAACCTCCTGCGTCGCAGGCGGACCTTCGCCCACCGAGCCACATTGGTCGTAATGTTAAGATACTATGGAAATATTATAATAAATGAATTAATTCTAGATATTTTTAGCATGTTATAGAACAAGAACATAGGCCATCGTTTGGTCTTGCGGTTGCATGACATCAGTGAACAAATCTGATCAAATGTATCTACGCCTCCTTTTGTTGCATTAAATAAATAAATAAATGCTGGACAATTCACACAGCATCATCTAGCCCCATTATAAAACTCAATCATATTAGGTTTTAAGATATTGGGTTCACAGTCCCTTCTTTACCACAAGACGACAGCAGATAAACCATACCCGTATATGTACGTCATTGCAGTTAACAACATCCTCTTCATCTAGCGCACGAAGAATATCGACATAAGTGATGTTGGATCTCCCAGCTCCAACATCATACCTCACAATAAATAAAGAAACTAAAAAAAACAAACCCAACTGTAAATAAAGTATACCATAAAAGTTACACATAAGCTAACCATTCGTAATTATTACGAACACACAGTAGGTATCTCCAAAACTAAGCAACTTACCTTCTAGAAGCGACCACCACCAAACACAGTCTAACAAACGGTAAGTTGGCACGAAACCGCAATTCCGTAGTTGTAACTGTTCGAAAGGGACGAAACGATATTCATTCGATGTGTGCAAATTTTGCGAACGTTAGCTTTATACGGTTAAACGAAGGGTTCAGTCAGTACCATTTTGGATTCGTAACAGGCACCACGTACTCGCACATTTCGACTTAATACAAAACCGTCAAAAACAAGACAACCGTTGAATCAAATTTATTTTGAATATAAAATATAAAATAAATCAAGGATATTAAATAATTTAAATGTGAGTTTTGTAAAAATTATGATAGGTGCCGAATTTTCGAGTGAAATCAAATTAAAGTTTTTCATTTGGTCAAAGTTCTCAAAATATTAGTTGTCGTATGTTAGTTAATCGCAGAAATGTAATCTGTATCGCAGTTCTACGTAACTCCATCGGATTCTTCGGTAAGTGCACTTTGAGTTAATTAATTAATGTAATACTAAACAAACAAGCAATATTTATTACCCGTGCCAGTTATAATTGCGTGCAAATTGCATTTGCTCCTAGATTTGGACTGCACTCTTTTAAGATAAAAATATTGTTGATAATGAAACTAGAATTCTAGCCTGTATCGGACAGGAATCCGATCTTTTTATGCGGCGTCGGTTATGTATTCTATATTTTGTTTTGTGTTAATCTTTTAGCGCGTAGCTTTGTATCCGGTGAGATACCTAGGATTCTTCATTACCTCCAAGCACCAAAATGACTAATGCTTTGATAAATAAGACATGAGAGATGCTGCGGGTTTGGGTTTTGGTTTTATTAGACTTTATAATTACTGCAAATTTTGCACTGCTCTATGGTTATTTAAGTCATATTTCGTAATTTCCGCCCAATAGATACTTAAAAATAATGTTCGAGCAAAGGACTATCTAACAACACGTTTTCGAAAAATCTGAAAAAATAGTATATCAAACAATATGCGTGAAACTAAAACCATTAATTGTATTTATTGTGTGTAAACATCTGCGTTTTCAATTAAACCCCATATTTCTGTTGTTCTGGTTGTTATGTATGTATAATAAAAAAAAAAAGACATTAAGTATATCAGTCGTCTAGTACATATAACACAAGCTCTGCTTACCTTGGGGCTAGATGATGATGTGTAGATTGTCCAGCATTATTTATTTATTTCGACATTGCATAGGCTCCTCGATTTGAACTGCACTTTTTTGAGATAAATAAAAATGCGAGCTACATTTCTATTCTGTATCGGACAGTAATCCGTTATTTATTTTTTGTATGTTTGTTTTCGCGCGTACCTATCTAAGCGTAACCTATATCATAGGATTATTTATTATCTCGAAGTGTTCAAAAGGCTAATGCTTTGTTATATCAAAAGAGACACCGAAAGATGCTAAGGGTTTGTTCTAGACTTTACTTTTTTAATTATTGAAATACTTAAAAACTTACTTCCAGTAAATTATTTGTTAGTCAAGTCATCCTTCATTATTTCCAACCAATAGATACATGTCTCTATTTTTTTTTTGTAACGGACTTTATAACTTACTTATGTACGTTTTCGATAAATTGGAAATAAATCATAGCTTGTCAAACAATATGCGTCAAACAATTTATTTTATTTAGTCTTACATTTACTGAAAGTCTGCTAAAATTAAAACTGAAAAAGTTCTAATGTTGTACTGATTGGTGATTCTTTAATTTCAAAGTAATTTCTTCTATTAATCTCTCGTATATAAAAAAAGAAATTAAATAATAACCAAAAAAATACTTTTTCCGCGGGACTTCAACTCGCGATTTTCTCCTAGAGATTAACCCGAGTGCCCTACGCACTCTAGTTTTTCTATAGATTGGGCCTCAATCTCAAAAACAAGTTGCATAAATTAATATTCTTGCACCGTCTCTCACTGCTCTATGAAGGCTGTCAAACCAACTCAATCACATCGATAGTTATAATGAAAACGAAAAGAAAGATATTTGGATAAGCCAATATCCTTTTATAAGTAACCTATAATTTATCCGTCAGTTGCCGATATGTTAACACTGTTGTTACCTCTTTTCATCGCTATGTTCGCAGTGGCCATCTGCGTATTCAATTGTATGTATTAAACCCCCCAGATTTTATCAATGTTATGTCTCCCTATTTGTAAAGTTGGCTAAACTGGTATTCATTTATTATTGAACGTTTAATAATTCCCTTTGATATTCATCTCTGTATAAAGTTGATATACTGTTGTCCTGGTCAAAATTTTATCCCGCCCGGTGGCAATTGTAAAATTGCACATGTCTGACGGCTAAGCTTAAATTTATTAAAACGACCCTTCTGGTCTTCGCTTTGACCGTTACGCAGAGTGAAACTCCAAAATGGCGGACTGTGCAAAGCAGAGAGTGCATTTTATCTTGCAGAAAACGATGTAGCGACTTATGATCACTGCTCCCGTCTGATTTGGTTGATGCCTTTATAAAGGGGAATTAAAACTAAATTTACGCTAATACTTCGTACTTATCTCTACTTATATCAGATCTTTTGTATAAGGGAATTGGATCATTTTGTGTCCTCTGACAATAAATGTTTACCTATAGCAGATACGCGGACCCTTAAACAATATATAATATATATAGTAATAAGTAATAGTTACATTTATCAATGTCATAGAACGTCAGAATGACGGCTTTTGGCAATACCATTGACTGGCGTTAACGGTTTTTGAATATGACGGCTTATAAAATGCGTCCAAAATCATGATCATTCGCGAAGAAGGACGCTACGCATGCGCTCTGTGAGAAAACCACTTGTGTTAAACATGCATACGCGAGCCGCGGCCTTCATCAAAATTAATAAATGCGATAGTTCTCGCGTGTGTTTAGATCAATAAAACATTTCTCAGGAGAACTATGTGACAAACGAGTATAAGAAAAGCTGTGCTTCAAGCTAGATAAATCGGCATCAATCAAACACGTGGATTCTATCCTGGCGTCTCTTTTAGCGCATGCGTGAAAACCACCTGGTTTCAAACATGACGCGACGCGAGTTTTCTAATCGTACTAGTAATTAAAAACAATAAACATTTTCTTACATTTCACTGCAGTGTATGTACTAAGCTTGATTAACCGGCATCTTAATAATACGTACATATGTAGGTATCTCCTTTGTGATGGCGACTGTTGTCAGGCAACCAGAAATTATATAGCAGGTGAGCTATTCTCACAACTATATATGTATGCTTCTGGCGTGAAATCTATGTGTCAAATGGTTTATAAACCTTCCTCTTGAATCACTCTATCTATTAAAAACCGCATCAAAATCCGTTGCGTAGTTTTAAAGATCTAAGCATACATAGGGACAGACAGACAGCGGGAAGCGACTTTGTTTTAGTTTTATACTATGTAGTGATTAGATTTAGTAGTGAATCTAAAATCATAACGCTTTCTCTTGGCTAGGCTTTTAACTGGCAATAACTAATATTGGAGACCTTAATACCCAGCGGTGTTGTAATCGGGTTGCAGTTGATGGAAAATAACTTACACCGAGGGGGGATTTTGAATATGGCGGCTAAGCACAACGCTTTCGTTGTTAGATAGGTTAAGGGCGTTACGCATGCGCTCTGCATGAGAACGACCACGTGTGAAAAGTGGTGACGCGACACGCGACATGCTTCCCATAGTAATTATAACAATTGCTAATAAAATCATTTGTCGCGTGTGTTTTAATCAATAAAAACATTTCTGAGGTGACGTCTGCTATGTATCTGAACTTTAGTGCAGTGTCCCAAACTAAATAGACCGGTATCATGATAATGTGGCTCGCTTGTCATGGCTGCCGGTATCAGACGAAGCCGGCAATTATATTGAAGGAGAGTTTTTCTCTTTTCATTGTTACTATAGTACCGTAGTACGTACGTAAGTAAATATTAATTTAGGTTAGGTACCCACAGATTCGTAAACACAGTATTCAGATAAACTCACGCATTCATGAATATTGTGCCTAGGGCTACCTTGTGGAGAATTTTCAAAATAGGACAAATTACGGAGACAATAAAACGACGATCTGTGAATATTCTGGTAGAAATTTTGTTGCCTTATTTGTGTTGGAACACAATGTCACGATTTGCTTCAAACTTAATGAGAAAAATAAACAAATAAAATTACTAACAGGAAACGGGTTTACAAATTAAAAAGGTTTTTTTTTACCTTTTAACTTGACATATTTTGAATTATTACGCAAATATACCGTACCTATTTGCCTATCATACACATCTTAAATGTATGAAGCGTTCGTAGATAAAGTTGTACCGCACCGGTTGAATGGCTGGCAATAGTGGAATTTTATTGCTTTTCGTTAATTTATGTACGGATTATATTCTTAAATATTTTCAAAGAATGTAAGAAGTATCTTATTGCGTGTCGTGACACCACGATTTAAATTTTACAGCAGAAATATAGAGGAGAGAAATATAGAGAGTAAGTGGAACACATTATTATAAAAAAGGTCAGCGATAATTTTCAACAACACGGGTCACACGGAGTAGAATATGAAATATAATGAGTATATGAAATATAATTCATTTGAGTTATCTCAAGCCTTAAGCTACAATAAAACAAAAAAGACCCCTACAGACTTGAATTTTGTGTATTATTAATAAACATACTCCTATAGCGCTGTGACCTGCCTATGTAAGCTTTTCGTCTGTAAGTCTAATTTAGTTTAAATTAGACTTACAGACGAAAAGCTATCGTATATAGATATTATCTACGTCAAGTTCTACAATGCATCTTTGTCTACAGCAGCGAATCGGGTAGCGGACGTTACACCGGTTTTGGCAACAACCCGATGCAGTCCCAGTCCACGCCGATGTCGCCTTTGCATAGCGGCAACGAGATGGTCGACCAAACTCTGTCATCGCTTGCTACGGTGAGTCTTACCTTTCGTAGTTAGTCAGAGCTTAGAGGTGTGTCGGCCATATATCCCGACGAACAGACCTCTATCAACCTCTGGGATAAACGTGTTGTTGAGTGGAAACCGCGACTCGTAATTTATGTCGCCCTCCAGGTCAGGTAGGATGACGACCTGCGAAAGACTGCAGTCAGTTGCTTCATGCGGCAAGCTGGAGACTAGAAGCATCATCTCATTAAGTCAGTCCAAAAGAGGACCACGTATAAGTCTGATGGTTATACGCCACATCGATCGTCTTGTAATAGATTAATATTATTTAAACTCAGTGTTAGTTGTTCTTCTCTATTACACACAAATTATTCCCGCCTCGGAACAATTTGTGTGTACGATCTGCAGATATTTGTTCTGGGTGTTCTGGTCGTTCTCTATGTATAATAAAAAAATATCTATCTATGTAATCTATTGTATTAAGTATATCAGTCATCTAGTACCCATAGCACAAGATCTGCTTACCTTGGGGCTAGATGATGCTGTGCAGATTGTCCAGCATTATTTTTTTATATTTTATTTACATAGCAAGCATTTCTTAGAATATAACAGCAGAGTATTGTCAACAGGGTTGGTCCATGTTCGCGTCATCAGTCACCAAGGCCGCCCGCTCAGCCACCGAAAGCGCTGTCAAGTATGGGGGCATCGCCACGCAGAAAGTCTCTGACATGGCTACAACCGTAACTGAAAAGGTATGTTACATTCTGACACTTTTCTTTGTAGGTTGGTTAGATATATTTTATGGAGTCTATACCCCGAAGTCGGCGAGCCGCTGACAATTTAACAAAACTCTGAAAGCTACACACATCATTCATCAAACTCATAAAATTCAAAGAACGTAAGGATACTCCGTGATAGATCCGTTGAAAGCTACATCGAAGTAGCATGTGTTCAGTAGGACCAAATGTAAGCGCATACAGCTTCTTTTGAAATATTTGAAAAAAAATATGGATAATGTCTTATTTAGAGGTAATAATATCAAAATCTAACAAGAATCTCATGGCACGTGGAGACTTTAATATTGATATTTAAGAAGTTTACTCCCATAGTAGATTTTTTTTTAAATTCTTATGATCTAAAATATTATGCTACCTACTAGAATCATTGAAACTTCGGCAAAATTGTAGATAATATATTTGTTAGCCAAAATGAAAACATTTTTAATAAAAAAGGAATTTTAAATAAAACTGATTGAATAAGAAATACAAACCAAAAATAACAATTATTAAAAGGAAATAAAATACATACCTGTGACCACAAATCGATTTGAACGGTTGAAATTAGATTTGAATTATAAATGGATATATATGTATATTTCGGAGGAGGGCGTTGTCGTCTGCGACACAGTTTTTAAACTTCTGCAGATGACATCGTTTTCATTCTTAACTTTAAGTAAGCATTGTTTTTGTTCCATAATAAACGATTTATTTTATTTATTTAAACCATCACCTAATTACTCACATAACAACCCAACTGAGTCATATAGCAGTTTTTTTATTGCTTTTTTGCCACGGTTTCGATAATGAAAATATATAGTTTAGTTAGATGTACTTACATTTTGAAAGTTACTTTATGTACGAAATGTATGAAAACGAAAGCTCTTTTTATTAATTTTTTTTTGAAACAGGTTAACAACCGCAGCGGCTGGAGCGCCCTAGGTGGCAGCACTGACAACCGCCGCGCTAGCAATACCAACGCTCCGTACCAGTCGCAGGGCTATGGTGCCATGAAGAGCTCTTCATCGGAACCATACTCGCAATGGTGAATATAGGACTACCCGCTGCGCTAAATGAAACCATACTTTGCAACAATTCTTGGACAAAAAATAATGTTAATAAATAATGGTGGCCAATCCCCACACAGCACCATCTATATACTCGTAGTTCTATAGTAAGCAGAAGATAATCGTGTAATGTGTAAAATGACTAAAGCGTCTCGAATTCGAGGTTGCAATCTCGAGGTGCATTTTTCAAGCTGGTCTGTAGATAACTCAGATGACATGAATTTATTCTTGAATCAGTTATCTTCTCAATTACCAAATAATAGTGAATTATAAATTCAAAATGCCCTTCGCCGTTATCATCATAAACACAGACTTCCAACAATAGTCCTGCGCTAGTATCAATACAATATATCTTTATTGCACCATCAATATACATATATATATATCACCCTGTTTAATGCCCTTACATCTACATCCTATAACCTAGATCCTGTATACTGGTCTTCTGCTGGACACCGACGCCTCCCGCTCAAAAGCGCCTTATTGGTTTTTATCAAATGAAGGGGTAACGCCCATAATCCCCACACTCAGCATGGAAAGAGATCGCAGTTCAGTGGTAGAATCGTTCCAATGCTGCCCGCCTCCGGTGGATATTCCTAGTTGCTTCGTATGACACCCTCGGCAAGAGTAGATTTAGTTTATAATAACTATAGTAGGTAACTTTTGGCATTTCCAGGAACGAGCAAAGCCAGCCGTGGCAAGAGTCCGTCACAACGCGCAACCTCGACAGCGGCGACCTCTCGCGAGCCGGCATCGGTAGCCCTCCACCCGACGTGAAGAACATCCGCGTACTGAAGCAGGAGGAGTCTTGGGACTGGCTTAACAACTCTGATTGTAGTAAGTAACCTCAGCACATATAGGTCCATTATTTAACATGCCTATCACAAATTGTCAAACATATTCTTTGTAAAAAGGTTTACTACGAAATAACAGATTATCTAGCTAGACGATAGAAAAGGGATGGGATGAGTTTTTTTGCTCCAATACAACTCGAAAACCAACCTAACAAGGTAAAGGTTTCTTGTTATCTTCTTTACATTAAAAAGATCAAAGTGAACAAAAAATCAAGTGATGATTTTGTGACGTGTCCAAAAGTCCTGAAGGGTATAAAGCACTTTCATATTCCCAAAGGTTTGAATATCGTCACGCTTGGTAGGATTGTTGATTGCAGTGTAGCCTACTTTCCTTCCTCTGATAGGTTCCATTTGTGGCTCTTACGATGTCCATGGTTTGAGTTGGAGGGGATTCTTATGCTACCACCGTCACAGCACGTTACATACATATTCAATTTACAAGAAAAAATACATACGTTATACATTAAAAGACATAGCGGGAGGCAGGGCAAAAGTAGAAAAATAGATACATGTAAAATAGACCAGCTTCTGACCACCGCTTCGCTACCTGAATATAACGAAACGAATATCACTCAGGGATAGCTTGCTTTCTCTAGTTAGCTATCATTGCAACCATTTTATGAATCGGACCAGTAATTCCGGGGAGAGTATCTCGTATATCCAAACTACGAACTTACAAATTTTACCTCTTTTCTCTTATACTATAAATTAATTATTAATTAACCTTTTTTTTATTTTAGATAGAGCGGATATAGAGTGAACTACCAAGGTGAGGCCGCAATATAACTATAGAAGTTAAGCTTGGAGTAGTACATTTGTCCTCTACGATCATATTAATTTAGACAAGCGGTTCATTTCTACCATTTTTAATATGTATGTATTTGTCGTTAACAACACCTTTGCCTACGTTTTGTAATCTCGAATAAATATCAAGGCGATTACGTTTAGACAATCATGGGTAGGTTAACGCATTGCGTTGGTTTCAAAATTATGTCTAAGTTTATAATTTCTATACATGTTCAAGCCGGTCAAGTGCCTTATTTTTCAGACGGTGTCAGCTATGTATGGTTATAATTTACTTCTCTTTGTATAATAAGCTGTTAGTCCACTTTAGGTTCGTAATATTTCAAATTCCAAATCATTCCAAATTATGTGACACAATATGCAGTTAGTTATTTTATAAAGCTGCCATGTTTGAAGATTCTGTGTTCAAAATAGGAACATATAACTTTCGATACTGCTGTTTAATTTTGGAGTACGGGAGTGGAGTTGGGGACGGCACGTCCACTGCGGCTTTCCTTCTGAAAACGCAGTGGATCATTGGTCAAAAACATCTGACCTATAATGTCATGAACATCTATGACCACCAAGTCAGGACCATCTATGACTTTGTTAATTTATATCAAAATTCAGTAGATTTATCTCACAATCCAGGTCTCAAATTAATCACTATGTTACGTTTCTAGCAACATAGTTACAGTTCTCAGGTTTATGAACTAGTCGCGGTGTTGAATGAGTAAGGCTCACGTTCCTTATTTTGCGGTTGTGGCGGTTTTTGGTCCACGCCGTTTATGCCTGGCTCACGGCCCGTGCTGATCCATCGGCAATTTATTGGCCGTGTGCTGGTTTATTATTTGCTTACTTTTAGCCATTATGTCAATTTGCGTCACTGTTCGCGGTGATGCTATATATCTTATGCACCGAAAGCAAAGCTATCGTCGTCTTGCCCGAGTCTTTAATAAAACCAGGTACGACGTAGTTAGTTTTGCTTTACGGAGCACCCTTATTTATTTTAACGTGGGCTTGCTCTCGTTGAATACTCGCGACTTGTTTAGTCGTAGTTCACCTTCTTTGCTTCGACATGAGTTACTTCGGACGAAGGCTTACGAAAGTCTACAGGCTGTTATAAGATTCCTTATGAAACCGTTCCTTTCGTCGGCCTAATCTGCCCGGAACTGATATTTGTCGAATATAAGCGGTTGGATTCTCAAACGCATTATCTTCAAGAATGGCGTGCTCTACTCTAAGGAAATCGTCATCGACATAGTCTTAAGGATATTAGTTGATACAAATTTTATATAGAGGCCATATATAGGATGGTTGCCGTTTAAGAGTAATTAGTTACACGCGGAAGTCTAAAACGGGAAGTAATGCTGTGGGCTGTCCTAGTATTGCAAACTGTTTTGGAATGACGTGGAAGCGTCGGTAGGGTTTGTCAACGCGAGCTTTGTAAAGGAAGTCTCAGTTCTAATAATATAAGTCTTTATATATTACCCATATATCAATATATAAATATATAATTATTCATGTATGTAATATATATATCTAGTTAATTTTTGTACCTACAAGTATTTTTTTTTTATTAAATGCATTTATTTGATATCAGTATTTATCTTAGTATTTATGTAGTTTTATTTAATTTTTCTTTTATTTAATTCCCTTCAATTTTATATCGAAGTTTTAAGTAAGTTCTGTGCTCAAGTATAATTGAAAACAATACCTACTTGCCCTCTTTTATATGACAGCCTTCACGACAAAATGGCGGCCGACAGTGAGTCATCAGTACATTTCTGCCGCCGCCTTGCGTGCGTTTTTGCCCGTTTATTATTATATTATAAAAATATGAGATACAGTACAACGTAGTTCGTTTTTTATATAAAGCTACCATATTTGAAGGTTCTATGTTCAAAATAGGAACATATTAGTTTCGATACTTCTGTTTAATTTCGGAGTACGGGAGTGGAGTTGGGGACGGCACGTCCACTGCGACTTTCCTTCTGAAAACGCAGTGGATCATTGGTCAAAAACATCTGACCTGTAATGTCATTAATATCTATGACCACCAAGTCATGTCCATCTATGACTACTTTGTTAATTTATAACAAAATTCAGTAGATTAATTTCACAATTTAGGTCTTAAATTAATCACTGTGTTACGTTTCTAGCAACATAGTTACAGTTCTCAGGTTTATGAACTGGTCGCGGTGTTGAATGAGTAAGGCTCACGTTCCTTATTTTGCGGTTGTGGTGGTTTTTGGTCCACGCCGTTTATGCCTGGTTCACGGCCCGTGCTGGTCCATCGCAATTATATATTGGCCGTGTGCTGGTTTATTATTTGCTTACTTTTAGCCATTATGTCAATTTGCGTCACTGTTCGCGGTGATGCTATATATCTAATGCACCGAAAGCAAAGCTATCGTCGTCTTACGGTAAGACGGAGTTAGTTTTGCTTTACGGAGCACCCTTATTTATTTTAACGTGGGCTTGCACTCGTTGAATACTCGCGACTTGTTTAGCCGTAGTTCAGCTTCTTTCCTTCGAGATGAGTTACTGCGGACGGAGGCTAACGAAAGGATACAGGTTGTTATCAGATCCTTCAGACACTGAGCTATCCGAACATTTCTGCAGCCGCTGTGCGTGCGTTTTCGCCCAATTGTAACTTTTTAGACTTAATTACGGGACCTCCGAATCGAAGAGGAAAGGGGTGGGGCACTATCGCAGGAAACTACACCAACAACTAGTAGTAACGATTCAAATGGTCTTGTAAAAGTCAAAAATCATTTATTCTTTAGGATTACAAAATAAAAACTTAGACAAGCCATATTTTAAACATTAAATTATTATCAAATAAAATTATTTTACTGTTCAATTTTTTTTGTCCTCTAGTGGTAGAAGTGAATAAGAAACCACTAGTATGTTCATCTCTTATATGTCTAATACAGCTTGGCAAAAAAATATAGAAAATAATGGAGGTGCCACTGTGCAAGGTATATGGCAATCCGAAAATATTATGATAAATGGTTTTGATACTTGATAACTTTGCTAGAATCTACTCATTTGAAATGGCATCCTGTCTAACATGGGTGTTTTTCAAAGGCATGCCTTTTTGTTTGTTTTGTGTGTATAATGAAATAATGTATTTTTTTTAAATACATACTTTTATTTTAAAGAACATATGTATTTTATACTTTTTAATCTAATAGGTCAACCTCCAAATATTCAAAGCCTGAGAATTCCATATCACAGCTTGAGCTATGCGCAACATTGGGCATGTCATTTTCCGAGTCGGATTCTGAGGTGTCATCACTGCTGCTGTCATCTTGAAGGTTTATAACAAGACGGTCAATATCGTCGTATAGAGTATGACTCCTTTCATAATAACCTCGTTCTATCTTTGTGACATGATCACACGATTTTCGCCAGTCTTCAACAGATATGCTTTGAAAAGCCTGTTCCGCAGCAGCCTGAATAAAAAATATTACTGGTAAATGTGATTGTCATGAATGATATGAACTCTAAACAGATAATGTATATGATAATTAAACGTTTAATAAAACCTTTATATCAACCGACACCACATTATGCGAGGCAATTTTTTGTTTTGCTATTCCCCAAATCAATTCTATAAGGTTCAAGTCACAGTGATAAGGCGGAAGTCTAACCACTGTGTGTCCTTGTTCATTAAATATCTCATCTATTTCATAAATAGGTTCCGGCTTGTTTTGTTTTACAAGCAACAACAGTTGCGGCTTCTTAAGTGATTCATCAAAATGTATGTTATTTGCTAACAACCATTCTTTGATGTCTGCAACTCTTGTTGCTGTAGTGGGTGCTCTGTTTCGGACCACTGAATGGTATGGAGCATTATCCATCACTATAATTGAAGACTCATTGATGTTGGGAATCAATTTCTCTGTAACCCATTTTGTAAAGTTGTTTTGATTCATTTCTGAATGATAATCTTCATTTTTATTGTTCCCACTAAAAATCAACAGAGCATTTGGGACCTTTCGCAGACCCTGCATGTACAATTATATATCTTTTGCCTTTAGATACATTTTGTTTCACTCCGCAGACATTAATGGACTGCCAGCACTTTTTGAGCTTGTAAGATGAATGAACATAACTTTCATCGAGGTAGATGATGTCTTTTCTGAGCTCTTCAGGCAATTTTCTATTTTCCATGATAATCTTTAAATATGCTTCACGCTTGGCAGCAATGTGTGGTTTTTCTATCAAGGCAGTTCTTTCAGATTGACATTTTTTATATTTAAATCCTAAGGCTTTTATAACTTTTCTTAAATGTTCTCGGCTTCCATTAAAATTTAAATCTTCTCTGACTGGAAGTAGGTTGGTACCTAAAAAAACAACATTATAAGTAAACAAGGTGTACTACATACATATGTGTCAAAATAAAAATAGTAGAAATTAATTAATTCATTTTATAAAACAATATAATTGATATGGTTACCTGCTTTCTAACAGTATAGAAATGTTGAATTTTTTGCCTTATAGCACACAAATCAAAGCTATCCAAATCCTTCCTGGGACGTCCTGTTTTGTGTTTTCCTGGTGTGGAAAACTTGCCATTGTTATTTGCACCTTCATTTACAATTCTTCTCACTGTACTGACAGATTTACCTGAAAGAAAAAACAATTTATTTGGAACCTTTTCTTGAAGTTGGTTAAAAGTATCAAAATTTCCATGTTACACTATTTTGTTTTGTAAACATAACCTACAAATGATAGTTTAATTATTTATCAATTTTAATATACGAGACGGTTTAGAACCAGTAAAATATACTAAAATAACCGTATCTGATTAGAAAAATGATTTAAACATAGTTGAATACCTGTCATTTCTGCGGTTCTCTGAAAAACTTTATCGAGATCAGACAACATTGTTCCTGCTTCTTTTTCCAACAAACACCGCTTGTAAACTTTATAAATCACTTCTCTGGCACTGCTCCGAAGAGTTTTATTCATTTTGAAACACTCCTAGTCACAATAAACTCGCGAAATTGATAGATTTAATAATAAATGCAAAATATTTACGACTATCTGACGTTACTTGTACCTCTGCTTGACACCACAGAACAAATATATCCTAACCTTGACACTGAACGGGGTTGCCAGTAGGTATCATGTAATTTTAGTTCTGATTCTAAACATTTTTGCCAAGCTGTACATGGTTATTTGCCTATTTAAGTCTAAATATAATATGATTCGATACATGTCAATATTTGAGTAAAGCTATGCACAACAACAAATTACTTACATATTATTGTCAGAGCGAAACTGAGCGACATCTGGCCAAGCATTAACATCATTGAGATAATCATTTATGGATTAGAAAGCCTTCTCAAAAAAAAAAAATAGGTTGTCTTCTCTGCAATTTAGTTTACTACTTATTTATTTAAATTAATTTGTTTATAGGTCGTATCATTTATATCAATCTTGTTCATATTGGAGAGGGCAAAGGTAAATTCTGTGATCATAACAATATTTAGGACTATTCTATCTGATCACCTTGTATTATTTGTAAGTATTACGAATTGATAGAACTAAAAGTAAAGTAAAGTAAAAAAGTTATTTATTGTCATAATAGACAGAACTGCTTATGGAACCTACTGAAGATTAATACGGTCAAGCAAGGTAATCAATTCAGAAGAATTTTTCAACCAACCAAGAATGGTTGGTTTAAATTTAATTCAATATGAAAGGCTTTTGCTAGCTATAGCTAGTTTTCTTCTGCGCCAATTTGCCTACAATTCGGATTTAAATAATACTATTAATTTTCGCCGGTACGGGTACCTATACCGATTTATAAATGCTTTCATAACACATAAAGATAACCGCAGTGCAAAACGCATTTATACACATTCAAGGGGTGAAAAGGGGGTCCACGTTTTCGTAATGTATGGCTTATTGTACCCTTCATAGGTAAGGTACGCATATAGGCTTTCTAAATATATCATAAACGTGTATATAACTGTCTAGATTTTCTTCATACTTAAGCAAAAGCACTTTCATAATGTTGATTTATGGACAAAATTTGTAGTTCTTTCATTTTAGCTGTTTCGTATGCCTATGACAATTTTATTTCGAACTCGACGTCAAAACGAAAATTTTGTATTTTTTGTCTTTGGTTTTGTTGGAGTTTTAAACAAACGTAATTTTTTGAGAATGGCATGAGTTATAGACTTACCTAATGATACTTACATTTATTTTATAAAGAAACCTACAACACAATTATGGTAGTCTTCCTTAAAAGTAGTAACACAAATTACAAAAAAAAGAAAATAGATGATGTTGTGTGAATTGTCCTGCATTATGAAAACATTATACATTATGATGTGATACAGTATGTACAACGCATTTTGTTATTTTACAAAGCTGCCATATTTGAAGGTTCTATGTTCAAAATAGGAACATATTAGTTTCGATACTGTTTAATTTCGGAGTACGGGAGTGGAGTTGGGGACGGCACGTCCACTGCGACTTTCCTTCTGAAAACGCAGTGGATCATTGGTCAAAAACATCTGACCTGTAATGTCATTAATATCTATGACCACCAAGTCATGACCATCTATGACTACTTTGTTAATTTATAACAAAATTCAGTAGATTAATTTCACAATTTAGGTCTTAAATTAATCACTGTGTTACGTTTCTAGGAACATAGTTACAGTTCTCAGGTTTATGAACTGGTCGCGGTGTTGAATGAGTAAGGCTCACGTTCCTTATTTTGCGGTTGTGGTGGTTTTTGGTCCACGCCGTTTATGCCTGGTTCACGGCCCGTGCTGGTCCATCGCAATTATATATTGGCCGTGTGCTGGTTTATTATTTGCTTACTTTTAGCCATTATGTCAATTTGCGTCACTGTTCGCGGTGATGCTATATATCTAATGCACCGAAAGCAAAGCTATCGACGTCTTACGGTAAGACGGAGTTAGTTTTGCTTTACGGAGCACCCTTATTTATTTTAACGTGGGCTTGCACTCGTTGAATACTCGCGACTTGTTTAGCCGTAGTTCAGCTTCTTTGCTTCGATCATGAGTTACTACGGATGAAGGCTGACGTAGGGTGTCGCCCTACGCCTTTATCCGTAGTAACTCATGATCGAAGCATGGCTGTTATTAGTTTTCTTCAGTCACTGAGTCATCCGAACATTGTTTCCGCCCAATTGTAACTTTTTAGACTTCTTTACGGGACCTCTAATCGAAGAGGAAAGGGGTGGGGCACTATCGCAGGAAACTACACTGACAACTAGTAGCAACGATTCGAATGGTCTTGTAAAGAGGTTGCTTCCTCTGCAATTTAGTTTAGTACTGATTTATTTACATTGATTTGTTTATAGGTCGTTGAATTGATATTTTCATTTGGGCAGGGTGAAGTTATGAATTATATTGTCTTAACATTATTTAACTGCTTAAGGTACCTACTGAAGACCTATGCCTAAAACCGACAGCGAAAACAGTAGGTAGTTTTATATCGTTAACTTTAAAAAAATAATGAAGGTAAAAAAAAAAAAAACTAAGTAATCTAAATAAATTCTAGTATAACGTTTTCAAATCTCGTGCCCCTTGCACTCTCAACTTGTTATTTTTAGTAAATCACATTCGTGCACTTCTAATAGATGCGTAGGTACATAGTATCCGCATATTATTACGCAAAGCAAAAAAATATTTTAGTTATGAACTTAATCTCAAAAAATCTGCTAGCAATATCTGCTAGCTCAGTGACTTATAAACAGACTGCAAAAAACACAAAAAAATGCACGTCAGTTCCACCTGAAGTCGCATGATCCACAATTTCCATACGAATAGTTGGAATATAACAATAATTAAGACTTAATATAAGTTTTTGCACTTATCATATCGATAAATAAATATCCTAACAAGCAAAGCCTATTTCCGTTAAATTAATAATAACTTCAAAAATATTGCAAGTTATTTACAAACATTATTTTTGAGAATGGCATGAGTTATAGACGCGCCTAATACACTTATTTTATTTTATTTATAAGGAATCCTACAACAAAATTATGAGTCTTCCTTAAAAGTAGGAAATGTAAATACCTAAGTACAAAAAATTATGATGCTGTGTGAATCAGTATTATTAGTACTTAAAAGCCTCCAAATTACTTTCATTGCATGAATTTATTATAAAATAAATTGCGGGACCTGCGAATCGAAGAGGAAAGGGGTGGGGGATCGCAGGAAACTTCACTGACATCAAGTAGTAACGACTCAAAAATGGTCTTGTAATAAGTTTGCGAGTTCAGTTTTATGGCCACCATATCAATTATAATTTCAGGCTTGTTTTTAAAAAATAATTAATATGCATTTAATAATCCGTAGAAGACCACCGAACTAAAAGTAGTATGGGGGCCGGGGCCAGATCAGATACGTAAACAAGGAGTTGTTATTATTACTGTCGACTATCAAACTAATTAGGTACATGGTACCGCGCCCAAGTAAAAACCATTGAGGTCTAAAAACGCCGCTATCTCCGACAGATATATATTTTTTATAATAATATAGAAAATACATAGAACACCCAGAACAAATATTTGGAGATCGAAAGCAAACATTTGTCCCTAGGCGGTAATCAAACGCAGCCTCCTACGTCACTCACACGCGGACCTACGCCCGCCGCGCCATATCAGTCGTAAAATTATTAGAATAATATAAATTTATTATATGTATAAAGAGTACGGGAAATCCTGTTTTTACTTTTTAAAACGATTTAATTCTTAAGCCTTCTATTATCTACTTGTCTGTTTAAGGGAAAATAATAAATTTTTCAAATTAAAGAGACAACTTACTACGCAATATAATAAGCTCGGTATACCTATCTATGTATTTCGCAAATTAATAATAATTATTTAGCCTTTAATAGCCTACATGCCTAGGTAGGAAGTGACAATTTTATTGGCTTAAAAGGTACCCTTGCTTAAGCATTTAAGGCAAATGCAAATAAAAATGTTAAAACTTTGGAAATGTAGAATACTATGCCTTTGGAAAACTAATAGGTAGTTTTACTAACAATTAAGAAAATTACCCTCAAAAGATTCTATAAATGAAAGAGTAGGTAGCAAGATAGGTACCTATTACGAGGACAGAGATTTCACTAGTCATATGAACATTATAGAAATTGTTTCTAGAAGTATTTGTGAACTACAGTATGTTCTTATAACCCATAATATTTTAAACTTTCAACTGTTTTACAACATAACAAAAAGTAGAACAGTTCATAATAAAGATTTCTGTCCTTGATTCCGGGGTTTTGTATTGCTGTAAGTAGGTTATTACCTGTGCAATTTTATAAGTACCTTCGTAAGTCATAATATTTTATTTCCTATTCTGAATAATTTCTTACAATTTATCAATGTGAATAAATAATAAAACATGTGTAAAAATATATTTCTTTTATTTAAAACATTCCTTTTAGTATCTAACCTACATCTGTCTACTAAGGGTGGATTCAAACAAAGTAGTATAAAATTAATCTTGACATTAAAATTGCATATTACTTAATGTATACTATAAAATATGCATATTACTAAATTTTAGTCCATGAATAACTGTATTATCGATAGTATCACTCAATGTTTTGAAACTCTTTAAGAGTTATAAGCGATGAAAACCTCAGGACAAGATACGTGATTTGGTCGAATCCATCCTAAGTATAATGGATACAGCCAAAACTCACCAGGCGAAACATGTTTGTTTGTGAAATACTAGCAAAACTAAGACTTCTGTCATAGAGCTTATAACAGGATCTAAATGCTTGGAAAATGTAATAATTTTTTTTTAGATTATCTTTATTGAAAACAAACAAGCCCTTTAAATGAAGTTATCATGAGCAGATTATGAGTTTTAACTGTAATAACACATTAAATAGAACAAACATTAAAATTTTCCCAACACCGAATACAGATACTAACTACCTAGTCCCATCAAGATCAAGGATTAGTGTGGCTCTTACATATCCCCTTTGTCTGTGTTAATTTTTTATAATGATAATTTTACATCTGTTGAACTAAAACAGTGTTTAGGTGACTGATGAGTTCACCGGCAAAGGTACTTGTAGTATGAATAATGCCGCTATTTACATTAAAAAGTGTAATAATTAAATAGCCTAGTGGGAATTACACATAGCCACATGCTTACATCAATCCCAAAACATTAACTAAACCACCACAGGAATTCATTTTATAGCTAAAAACTTTAATAGTTAACAATGACATGATTCTGAATTGGTTACAAATTTATCAGTTTTTAAGTAACAACATAAATATAGATTATCATGTGATAGTATCTATCTGATAAATAAGAAAAACAACCGTGCACCCTGATTTTATGATGCCCACATGTAAAAGTATATGTCTTGCCAGTGACTCAAATACTGTATAATTGGACCACTGAGGAATGACAGCATGGGAATCTTTTTAGACATACCATTCAGAGTGCTTTCTATAACATTTTTAGAATAACCATTATACATTGGACTCCTCAAAAAGTACAATACAAGGCTAAGCTTTCTGCGGCTCAGCTCTAGTCTTTGCTCCTGTGTCATATCCTTCATATGCTTTCTATACAGTCTCAAGCAGGCTATGTCTATACTAAGAGAAACTGCCCACTGCTTCCAGGCTTTGGTTCCAAATGCTCTCATGGCTGCCAAGTGAATAAGAGGCTTCAAAATATGCAGTGATTCAGCATAAAGTATCTCCTTGACATCAAGCTTGCTGTATTGCTCATCTTTGACTTTGACTGGTTGCCAGTCTCTGAATGCTATAGGTGGAGCCCCATCTACTCGCCGAATGATCCTCCCTGAGCGCTTCAATGTAAAGAATGACTCTTCTTCCTCTATTTCCTTGCCCTCAGTAAACTTTTTTCGTAGCAGCGCTGGAATGGGTGGGTGGGAAATAGGCATATCTTTAAACCTATGAAGGAGGATAAGACCAGATGTGCATTTTAAGATTTGCAATACAGTAGCAGCTGTCCATTTGCCTTTGTTACCCCACCGGCTCTTCACCATAAGTTCTAGGAATACTTCACTGTAATGTAGGACAGTAAGCCATAACTTGATTTGTTCACGCAGCCCATAGTATTGCGCTTCGTTTCCGTACGCTTCGCGGATCAACCGATCATTATACAGCGACACTAGTTTTGATATGGAGTAAACCAGCTCGGAAACCACAGGTGATTTGTTGATCTTACCAACAATGAAGTAAGATGACCAGGTTCCCACGGTTTCCATATCTGTGACCAGGTTGGGGTTGGTTACTACCCATTTCTTATAGCTTTCGTAGATTTCTTTTAGCGATATATCCTTGCCCATTTTTAATAGTGTTGGTGAGTTCTATAATTCTCACCTTTTTTTAAGGTACCAAGGTACCAAGCTTGCACTTTGACCCAAGTTAATGGCTGGGCACCTCACAGGATCTCTTCAGCACAAGGTACATTTATAGAAGTACGGGAAACTCAGTTTAGTTAGGTATTTCCAGTAAACAGCAAAAGAAAAAGCAATAGGTACAAGTGTATGATATATACAAATCGAAAATTTGCTGCTATTAACTACTTGGAATTATAAATATGAGTCAAATTTCAATTCAAAGATTTGATAATTTGTTCATATTTGTTCTATTCTCTTTGCCCAACCAAAATGGTTTTCCCTTTTCCTTCATTTCATTCTTCAACTTCTTCGAGCCATGGGATAGCTGTCAACGATAAGCGCTAGACTATACATACCTTCATGGCTACCAGTACCACGCTATTTAACACATAACGTAACTCGCGTCATCAGCGTTATTACGCGAATTTTAGCGCGAATAATATGTTTTAGAGTGCATTTTAACGTAAATAGCGTGGAAAGGTAATTTTTTTTCGATATTTCATCCTAATTAATAGAAAGTAAATTTAATATAATGAGTAGTGACAGTGAGGATTCATCCACGCCGCCGCGCCGCCGCCCCGCCGCCGCCGCCTAGGAAAACAACTAAAAAGGGTGCACGCAGGTCACACGGTTTTTGAACATCGTACGCATAATATGGACTCGTTTCATTTGATTACCTCAACCTCAAGAAATGAATAAATCTAATCCAAACCAGAGATACTCGTAACATTGTTCAGAACACAGATTTTCACTGTAACGAGAAATTTTTAACCTTTAAATTTGTACGACGTTATGTTCTAAAAGAACGAGATTTTTGGCATCCCCGGTACGAGAAAAAAGTTTAGACAACTGGCAACCCTGAAAATTTCGCTTCGCTTCGCAGTTTGTTTGTGTTAGCATCTCTAGTACATCTGTGGCAATTATTTGTATTGACTAAAACCCCACGGGCTGGTGGCTGGCTTGGCCAGTACAGTAGTAGTTACTGTATTTTCTTTGTTAGAATTTACCAAAGAGTTGAAGTTGAAAGTTCTTTGTTGTGAGAGAGTAACTGAAAAAGATGGATGTGTCTGACGGGTGTGTAGATCCCGAGAGTACTCTAGCCTTGCAACCGGCGGCGGCGGTGATGCCGGAGAAAAAATCTAACCCCTGGTTCTCTGGAGTATTCAGCTGCATGTCTTCAGTGCTGAGCCTCTTCGGCAGAGAGGAATGGCTAGATGATTATGAAGGTTAGTCACATGGACTTACTTGGTAAATCAGGACTGAAGATTGTGGGTAGCTGCCATCAGCATCTTTACCGAAGTACCCACATATATTTAATTATTTATTGAGTGAACTCATTATTCGGTATTTAATACACCACAGTTATGGACTGATTCTCTTAATATTTATTTTAAGTACATAAAGTTGGCACAAAATAGGAAAAAACTTCAAAAAGTAATATATCATGAAAATATAAATACCCTCTCATAAAACAAAAGCATGAAAAAAAAATCTGCTGCAATATGTCATGTTTAGTATGTGATTTTAATGAATTCAGGTATTAGGTAGTATTTTAATGTTCTAAAATACCAGAATATTTATAAATCAGTGATAATGTAATTATTTATTGAATAATAATATGGCTAAGAGCACCAAGCAACTAAGCCTGGAGTCAAATAACATTACCCAATCTGTGCCTGAGTTACTCAATAGTCTTGAAAGATTTTTATTTTTACTGAGATTTGTATACTTCTTTGTTCACACGAGGCACTATAGCAAATCCAATTCAAAAATGGAATGTCTCGATGACATCTTGATACTATTGAGTAACCAAACTCAGGGCTCTTATGCAATTGCCTGCATTTTGTGTAAGTAAGCTGTGAGAACAGAGAAACTCAACTAATCTCTCATCACCAATAGATTCCTTTTATATCAAGCCGGAAAGAATCGTGGAGTCAAAACTCATCGGCGAAGGAGCTCAAGGGAAAGTCCATCTCGCCATGCTGATGCAAAATAATGGAAAGGAACAGATAGTAGCAGTAAAATACGTTAAAGAAGTTGATTATATTACAGCTCACCACCTCCGTAGAATTAACCATGAGAACATTGGTAAGTAAACGCTTATAACACTTGAAATAATCACAACTGACTGACGATCAAAGTTGTGATCACAACATCTTAAACATAAGGAATTTATTAGGTTAGTATTGTTAAATAATATCTTTAATATGTAATATAATAATATCTTTAATATATATTACATATTAATAATGTCCTTTATAAACAAGTCGCTTGTCTTTCCATACAAATGTGGAATGGTAAATACTACACTGTTTAAGGTTGACCATCCAAAACTAAGGACTTAACAATGTTCTTCTAAACAATGATTCTGATCTTTAAACTTCTAAACAATGATTTTAGGCCAACTTTGAGTGAAAATAAATAATATACCTAAGTCTTTAATAAATAACCCATATATGCCCAGGAGCACAAAAACAACCCAAACATTTCATCATCATCATTGGGTTCATTGATGCTTGGATGCCTCTAAAATAAAAATTAATTATAATAAATTGTGTTTTACGCTGTCTATGTATTGTATGATGATATAGCTAATTACCCATCGCAGTTCACATGTCAACACAGTTCAATTTCGGTCGGTTAATTGCAGTGCAAGTTGTGACTTGGTTTTAATCGCGAAATTTATGCACCAGCTCTGACAAAAATGTAAGTAATTATTTATTTACTTGGATTCTAGTTTCTGTATTTGAATTATTAGTAAAGTTAATATATAATATAAGTACACAAGTAATAAGTTTTGTATAAAATATGTATTTCACCCCGTTATTAGAATGGATATTTTGATGGATCACTACCAACCCTCTGGACTAATATGATACAGAATGTTCTCCTTTTTTCTCAGGTCACGTCGAGTACTGTATACGAAATAGTATGATGTCCTAGAGAGTTTGGGTAACGACGAAGGTCTTAAAACGTTGATGTTTATTTAGACCCGCCTTGTGATGGAGCAATATCAGGTTGATATTGCTCCATCGTCATGATCAGTGATTCGGGAGATGAACACAGCGGCGGCGATATTGAAAGGTTGAACTGACTTTAGCTGCTTGCCCCCGCCGAGTTGATCTTACAACACACCCAAGATATTCAACAGTGCGAGGTTCCTGAAGCTGTTACAACAGCTTTTCCCCCACCAGGTGTCATCAGCAAGGCTTTCACGGATTCAATCATCAACGCTGGAAGTACCGACTTGATACAGTCATCCTATCCACATCTAGGGAAACACGAAGTGCCGGATCTCAACCACAACCTAGAAGACAGATCTAGAGGGATCTGCGTCAGTCAACTGAGGAGTGGACAAGTCCTCTACCACGAGCAGTACATACATTGTCAGAAGCAAGTGAGAACATTGACTTTTTGAACTATTTTTCGACCAGGAGTTGGTAAAATACATCGTGAGACATTCGGGGTGGCACCCTCAGATACTGCTTACAAGCAGATCTGTATGAAGGAAGATCTGAAGCGGGAGAAAATGGTGTTAGGGAACATGTAGTGTCAAAATTAACGGAAGCAATAAAGATCGTGTACCCAGACAGTTCATCCTCTGAATACTGTGATACCTTTTTCACATCACCGACCCCCAGTCGCCCAATAAAACAGATTTGCCAACATTGACACAACAGATAATGGCCTGGAGCCTAAGCTATATTGTTGATTTGTTTTGTTGGGTTATGTTCCTTATTTCTAATTATGTACTCGTATAAGAACCAAAATTACCGACAAAGCTCAAAGAATTAGCAAGCGAAGTGGGGGCCGACCATATATCGCGAGGAACCGACAACCACTGGGATAAACGTGCTCTTTGTGGAGACCGCGACTCAGCAAACGTGGGGTAGGACGCCCGCCGGCCAGGTCCGATAACGACCTGCAAAAGTTTGCAGGAAGATGCTGAATGCGGCAAACTGAAGACAGGGCGCTATGGCGCTCATTAGGGGAGGCCTATGTCCAGCAGTAGACTATTATAGGTTGATGATGATGACGACTCGTATACTGGTACCTACATTAGCAGAAATACAAAATTTTGTCGTTTAAAAATAAGATACTGCGTTTAATTTACCCATACCCATACATTTTCCATTGTCGTCAAACCGTTATTAACCCGCGGGTTCGATAGTGACCCTTCAAAAAAAAGGTACTTTCAACGTACTTTTTAAAAAGGGAAAATAAATATATTATGAAAATGTGCATTCATTAGTTTTTAAATAATTAATACCTTTTGTGCAGTAGTTACACTTTTTTCATGATTACTCTTCATGTACACACTTTTTTTACGTTTTAGGAGGGGGTTTGGCAATCACGACATATCACAAGGGGTAAATGAATAAATAAAGTAATAAGATTTCAATAATGATAAAGAAGTAAGATATCACGTGTTCTTACTTTTTCGTCATTCCTTTAGTAGTCTTATACCATGTATCACCAGGGGGTATTAAAAATGCTTAAAAAACATCACATGATTAATGGACGGCCCGTTTCTTTGTGACATAGAACCTTAAGTGCAATATAGAATAGAAATGCTGAGGATCGAAAGCGGTGGCTTTAATACCGGTATCGAAATACGTTAGTGTTACTACCATACATTGACAGTAGGTATACTTGTTAGAATTTATTTAACAAAACATTTCCGGGGTTCATCAAACCTCTCGTTAACAGTTTGAGTTCCAGTATTGGAGGAAAGCCTCTTCACTTATCATAATTATACTCGCGATTTTCGGGCCGTCTTATCTATGCATATATCAATGACTAGTTATGGATATCAGTCCTCAAGGACGTTAGTAATATTAGAAACTCTTTTCTCGTTTATGCCCGCGGAATCGCACGCGTTTTTGTAATAAATAGCCTATAATAATGTTATTCCTGATCCAGAACTTTGTGTGCAAAATTTCAGCTCGATCCATTCTATTAGGGCAAAAATTGTGCCTCAATTTATCTTCTACTGATTTTTTTTTTTTTTTTTTTTTTCATTTGTTTTTTTGATCCCTTTGGATCCTCAAGTAACTATAATATTTCTTTGTCAAGAACCATGTAGCCAGCCATGCATCACCCATCTATTAATTTCAGTTCAAACAATTGGTGTGTGCATAGAACCCCCTACGCACTTCATTGTCATGGAATTTTGCGGACACGGCTCCCTCTTTGACTATATGCGGTCAGGAGTCAAGTTCACTCCCACAGAAATGGTGAATTTCGCTAAAAACATAGCCAGAGGCATGCGACACTTGCACGAAAACAAAATAATACATCGTGACCTTAAAAGCCCCAAGTGAGTGATATAATTCAACATGTATATTGTATTATGTAGTATGCATTTTTTGATTATTTTACGCTAGATCCTTGTCTTACTAATGATAAATTTATTGAAAAAATCCGACTCGGTCCCCGTTGTTTTCTTATTTTCTCGCAAGACAGATTGAGTTACTGTGGTATACTATAATTTTTATACATATAGTAATTGGTTATTTTATATCATACTAGCTGCTCCCCGCGGCTTCGCCCCCGTGGAAATCTATGTGTCAAATTGTTTAAATGATAAAATATCCTATGTTAGACTCCTGGTTCTAAGCTACCTCTCCACCAATTTTCAGCTAAATCGGTCCAGCCGTTCTCGAGTTATAAGTGTTGTAACAAACACGACTTTCTTTTATATATATAGATTAATTTTTCATAGATAAATCTAGAGCTCGATAAAAACCTAAACTTTCGTAAGACCCCTTATGTTTCGATTCTACAGATTCACATCTGTATCTGTCAAACGTAACTTGTGTTTATCTGGTTTTTTAAGTTCCGTTAATTCAATAAAGCTACCACCTCGACCATTTGTAGATTAAGGCTAGGTCACTCTTGCACTCCTGTCTTAAGATCAGTGATCACTCCTTATGTGAATGTGGGATAGATGAAGGCCACGTGGATCACATTTTTTTTCTGCTGCCCTATTGTTTCTCTCTCTTTATATGATTCCCTTCCTCCTGATGTCCCTCTTCCAACTTCTATGAAGTGTATTTTATCTCTTTGCTTCTCCCCTAAAATTAACTATGCCTTATGTAAATTTGTATATAATAATGATATAAAATTGTAATTAGTATGCCTTTTTCCTTAGTGCTTTTATATATATCATGCAGTTTTTAGTTAGGTATTTTAGCACTGTTTTTTCTTAGTTTCTTGTTTGTAGTTTTGTAGTACATTTTGAGGTTTTAGGTTAATGTTTTTCTTTATTGTAAATATTATTTCTATATTTTGTACTATACAAGTAAGTTACCTTCCCTTATAAAGCTTGCGATGCTATTATGAGACGGACACTGGCAGAATTGCGTCAATCCAGACGCAGAGCTATCTAGGAAGAAGTTAAAGAAAAACAAAAAGTGAAAAACTTAATGTAATTTTTTAAGAAGTTCGCGTCACTCTTTGTCTAAAATATTTTGTTTCGTTACGCATATTTCATCTGGAATTAGGTTTGAGTGTAATGTTTTATTTTATTCTAGCGTCCTCATCGCTGAGAACTTGGTGGCAAAAGTCAGTGACTTCGGGACGAGCCGCACCATTGACAGTGCGAGTGCTAAGATGACGTTCGCGGGTACCGTCAACTGGATGGCTCCGGAGGTAAGGACGTATCACCCTTGACCTAGTGTTTGTCCTTAGTCACCACACAGGTAGTAAGTACCTATACGCTCTTTCAGTTTCACTTCCGTCCGATTTGAAACGGTGTATGGTTGCATACATTGTCTGTACGAACACTCGATCAAGTCACATTAATTAATATAATGCAGAAATTCACAAAACACAATATACCCGGTTTTTTAATAAATGAAGAATCAAAGGAACAACAGTTAAAAACTCTTTAAGTAAGAGTTTTTAACCTGGTTTTTAATATTTCAACCTGTAGGTAGATGAGAAAAGAGAAGACAGAAAAGGTCAAATTCCTATTAATTAAACTATAACCGTGAACTAAGCAGAGCTTATTCCAAACAGGTGATACGCACGGAGTATTATTCGGAGAAGGTTGACGTCTGGTCTTTTGGGGTTGTGTTGTGGGAGTTGGTAACTCTCCAGGTGCCATATTACAAGATGGAGCAGCACACCATCATGTGGGGGGTCGGAACTGACTCCGTATCCTTGCCGATCCCGATGGGCGTGCCGAACTCCATCCAAGCGTTGCTCATACACTGCTGGAACCGAAAATTTCCTCAGCGGTAAGTTATGGCCCACGACCATCTAGCGGGACGCACGGATGTCAATGCTAAAGTCATCTACGTGACTGCCACAACGAACACTGCATAAACCAACCTGCGTGTAGCTAAAGGCCATTGATGATGATAAAGTAATATAAAGGTTATGAATGGTTCAACAACATTAAAAACTGAAACATCAGTTTACTTGCTGGCAGCACTAACGGAATACCAAGTCCTATTTCCTTGTTTCGTTTACGTACCAATATTTGAGTCACCAATTTCGATGATTGACTGCGACTTTAAAGCTGCCTACAAATCTTAATATTTGAACTGACATATTCTTAAAGTTTACAACGTCTTGTTAGACTATGTACACATTAGTGCTTATTGAGAACCATATCCAGTCTCTCATCTGTGCACACCCAAAGGCGCCCTTCTATTAGAGCACATTTGGATATGTACGGACAACGCACGCCGAAGGTTAATACTTCGTATTCAGAGATACTTATTTTTCTTCTCCTAGCCCAAGTTTTGCCGTGATTGTGCAGTCCCTGGACTCAATCGCTGAGGAACTACAGGACTGTGAGGTTCGCGCCTTCATGAACCGGCAGGCTGCTTGGGCCCGCGAAGCTCGCGAATCTCTCGAAAAAGTGTTTTTAATGAAGTAAGTGTTATTTATTAGATAAAAATTATGTAAGTAATTTAGGTCGTCGTCGTCGTGGTTGGAGTTCCTACAGCGTATAAGAGGAAAATATGTGAACCTAAAACGCAACAAAATGTTATCTTACAGCTTTTCACTTCATTAAATACTGTTATTTACATTTGGTACATTTAGTATCTTATTTTTTCAATCATAAAATATACTACTATGCATATGTTTTTCATATTATAAATTTATCATAATTCTTATAATTATTACAAGATAATCAATAACTTGTGAAATATCCTGAATGTAAAAATTGATTAAAACATTCGGAAATAAAGATAGACCATGCAATTAAGTATTCATGGTATTCGTCTCAATTTCTGTACCTAATCTCTCATCCATCTCAGTTTGTTATCGTAGTTTTAGTTAAAATTTGTACACATTTGCTACAATAAACTATTTTTTTCTTGACTTTATTATTTGGCTTATTCTTTGTGTAAAACCACCCCTCCAGCAAATGTAAAAAGTAACATGTACATAATGTAAATTAAGTCAATTGCTTTTATGTCGCAACATTAAATTTACCATCTGGTGTCGACTACCATGCTATATTTTAGCTTCTTGGCTTTTTTTTTCGAGTTCATCCCTCATTTATAAGTCATTTTCACTTAGCAAGCGTTCGGTGACGATTCAGTATGATAATTATAGAAATTACCTAAGGTGTAATCGAAATAATTTAATTATTATTTCGGCGACCGATGTGGCGCGGTGGGCGAAGGTCCGCCTGGGACGCAGGAGGTTGCGGGTTCGATTCCCGCCTCGGAACAATTGTGTGTACGATCTGCAGATAATTGTTCCGGGTGTTCTGGTCGTTTTCTATGTATGATAAAAAATATCTATCTATGTAATATATAGTATTATGTATATCAGTTATCTAGTACCCATAACACAAGCTCTGCTTACCATGGGGCTAGATAATGCTGTGTGAATTGTCCAGCATTATTATTATAAGATTTTAAGTGACTTGATCGACTTACAAAAATCGATTTTTCGTAAAATATTGCAAGATGATGATGTAGTTACGACTTTAATTTGCTTTAATCGACTAATCGATTTTCCGGATTCATTTGTGCCATCTCTATTAAGTTCCGTTCTACGCAAAACTAAATACCTCTGATTTTATAAAGTTTTTTTTTTATTACGTTTGGAGGTTTTAAATAAAATTTTGTTTTTGATAAGTTGAGTGGCGTACTGAAATTTTATAGCATAATTCATACGTGTCAAAGGAAATAAAATTTATTTGAATTTTCGAAATTATTATTCAACAAAATCCTAGTCAATTTTTTGTTTCGTTTCATTTCAAACGTAGTCCAACCGTCAGGGAACGCTTCCTGAGTGAAAAGGACTATTGTGAGACACATCATCCAGCCATTCATTACCTGTCAGCGTTGAGCGTACCTTAGTAGGAACTAACAAAAAAGTGAAATTTATTACGAAACGTACAAAATATGTCACTTTTCGCACTCGCAATTATCCTCACCTACTCGCTACCTCTTTCATCTTTACATAAATAGTTTTTAGTTGTAGAATGGATTGTGTAATCCATTCAACAACTAATAATTATTTTAATATAAATAATTTACATTATCTTGTCATTTATTCTAATTGTAATTATTTTACCAATTTGTATATAATTGTAGGTTAGATACCTTTATTTTAGTTTTTTTGACAATGCAATGCAAAGGAATGTCATAATTTTTTGACATTGTTATTAATTCTAGGCCCCTTTAATTTGTTAATAATTTTTATGAGTTTTGTGTTTTAAACAGTCACTTTTTTGTCTGTTTTTCTTATTATCTCTGCTTCTCCATCAATCCCTTATCGTGTTTCATATATAAATAATAATAATTAAGTAATATGTATACAAGTAAATTAGAGTTTTAACGACACTGAGTGTAACATGTGCCTAATTGTCCTTTCATCGATACACACCTCTATTATCTCCTCGCTACCCTGTAATCCTTTTACTCTTTTATTATCTCCTACTACCCTTTCATCTTATACATCTCTATTCGTTCCTACTAGCCACCTCTTTCATCCATTCACACCTACTTACTACCCTTTCCTCCGTACTCTATCTCTATTTTATCATAATTTAATATCGATATTTCTTCTATCTTACACACATCGATTTACACGTATCCTGCACCCTTTCATCTTTACTCATGTCAATTCAACCGATTGGGGTATCCCTAATAAATAAAAAAATAAGGTATTATAAATCAGGTGTTTTTCTACAACATCTAAATCAACAAATTGTAAGTACATAGTTTAACCCAGAACTCTCTACAGGAGCGTGGAACTCAGCAAGAAGAAGATTCCAACGTACACTGACCTTTGTACGATGTACAGCCGTCGTGATCTCAAGGATAAACGCCATGCGTTGAATTTACGCTTGGACATGACTAATGATTTGTTCTTCGAGATGTGCTCAGTGCGGCTTGCTCTGGAGATGCGCGAGCGAGAGTTGGCTGAGTGAGTACTGTCACCAAGGCATGCACAGTAGACAATTTACCCGCTTTATTTTAAATACTTAAGGTAGATGGTTACATTGGCTACTCTTTTGCAGCCTGGTAGCATTATAATCCTCAGCTGTACAGTAAGCCTTCTTTTTGTAGGTTTGTTCAGTAAGTGGTTGTCGTTCCTACCTCTATATACCTCTCTCTACCTCTACTACTATTTTTCACATTCTATTTACGTACTTAGTATACATTACCAAGTCACATTACCATTCACGTATACGTTACCCACAGTACCCGTTTACACTTTCAATTACGACATTTGCGTTTTTACCTGAACACATAGACCGCCACCACTGCTATTCACCGCTTAATCCTTCATAAGATCTACCTCTAGAATTCATACTGACAAATAAATACGTTCACTGCGGGAAAAAAAATCCTACTGACATTATGATTTATATCGGGGCGTCGCGTCGTCGTCGTCGTCGCAAAGTAAAAAGACCGTACTCTTGAGCACCTTGTTTTAAATACTGTACACTGAGTACATGTACTTAGTGTATTTAAAACAAGGTAGGTAGGCAGTGTTTGATATCCAGTACTACTAATGTAGTACATTAGTAGTAATGGATATGAAACACGGGGAAAGTATTTCTAACATATCACTTTAAGTTCACTTTTACAGGAAAGAGCTCATGGCTGACTTCTGTCGCTGCGGGGCGCGCCGAGCAATCAAACTTCGTCAGGACTCGTCCTCATCTTCTGATGCTCTGTCAAAAATTGGGTACCGAGCGCATCTCAAGATGAAACCTGCTGGCAGCCTCTGTGTCGACCTGGTTCAGAACAAAGCCGTTACTAAACTCGCTGATTGCGAGTGCAAAGATAAAATTAACCGCAATGTGCCCAGTCTGGAATCTAAGAAGGATACTGTTGTCGAGTTAAACGGCAACGTTCATGTGAAAAAGCCTATAAAGAAGGTGGTAAAGATCGCAGTTGACGTCTAAATAAACTAAGATCGAGGAGAGGTATTCTACTTGATTAGATTAATGTTCAGTTCAGTTCAGTTCAATTATTTATTGATAAGAATATTCTTATGTAATAATAAAATCTAATGTAATGGAGTTTTTACGAGTCATTTTGTGTTTAGTCATTCATAATATATGTAGTTTGTTAGGTATATTTATTTCTGTATTGTTTCTTTTACGATGACAAATTGATGATGTTTTAAGGGTACAAATTTTTACAGTGGTCATTTTTGCGGAACAATATTTTCTAATAGACTACTGTATAGTAAACATTTGCATTCTCGTTTCATCTGTTAGATTCAGTTCTTTTGAAGGAGAATGGTTTTACCACCTATCGGCTTAATTTAATAACGTGTAGCATGTTTTACTCATTAATAAGTGCTGAACCGATCAGGGTTTATAATAATTGTATGTGCAAGATCCTTACCTTTACTTCATGGTCCTCCATTTCTAGATAACATTTATGGACTACTGTTTAGTTCAACGACATAATCCCGCCTACTCTATGATCTCAATTTTATATTTTACCCTGTATTTCGTTCAAGATAGCGATTCAAAGTTTACGGCTTCAAGAGCTGTCTGTTTAAGTTATTTAACCCGAATTTGTATTTTGGGTAATTATTAAAACTCAAAAATATAATTTCTATTAGATTAGATACTGAAAATATTTTAAAAATTAGATTTTATTATTTTTTGTAAGAGTTTGAATATTTTTATAAAAATATAGTGTGCTCTATCACATAATTATAAAAAGGTGTGTTTAAAAACACTTAGTATTATTGGGGCCTAATTAACTATCGGTCGAGAAGACATACGATTTCTGATTTCTAATGGAATTGGAAAAATGTTGCCTGCTGCGTACTGATCTTGATTTTTTTTGGCACTGCTCTTTTAAATAGGCAACATAATTATTTCTTGTTTGCTAATTAAGATAACTTTTGGTATCTTTTCGACTTAATTTTCGTAGGTATAATATAAACATGCACTTTTGTTCAATATAAGCAGACGCTATAATATTATGTCGTATGCGTGAAAAGACTCATATTTTCTAAAATTTACTCTTTATAAACGTGTATAAATGAATTCTATACCTACACGACTTAAACTTACAATAAACTTATTTCAGCTAAATAAATAGATGTTTAAAATTATATTCACGTAGTGTTCATGTTCCAAATTGTAGATACTTCAATCTACATAATCTAGAACATGAAATATGATAATGATAAAATAAACTAACCTACTTACGGAAAAAAGTTTGAGACACATGTTTTCGTCTTGACGAATCAACAGAAAGCTCACACATAACTGTGAATGGGTTCTGTAATTGTATTACGGTCTAAACATAAGATAAAATGGTAGTTCTTCAAGTAGTTGTGTAGATCAATAAACAAATAAAAATATTTGTTGTTTTAATTAAAATCCCACCCCACCTGTGAGAATGCTTAGGCAGGCAAATTATTAAATAAAAACACAGATATCTCAGATATCTGTGAGATATCTATGCTATGGAAAACAGTAGACATTATTTTTAAAACTGCGTTTAGATTGCGCAAAAATAAATAAAAACTAAATACAACCAACCAATATACCAACGAATAAAACATGTGCCTACTACTGTCATTAAAAATTAAATAATAAGGCCTAGGTGCTTACCTGTTCAAATTATTACTCAAAATTTCAGTTTCCATGGGAAATTACCTTTTTAGCTTGTCATAGAAGTATTCTATTCGCGTGCGAAGCCGCGGGTTGAAACTAGTGTCCAAATATTTGATGAATTGTACATAGGACATAGATATTGGATGAGTCGAATGAGTACCTAAGCTAAAACAAAGATATACAAAAAAAATTAAATGTCCATACATTTGCCGATGTAGGTAGGTTATGTATGGATAATATGCATTTAGTCAAAAAAGGTAAATATGTCTTAGCATTTAGTAAAAATAAGTAATTGGTGGTATAAAATGTAAACTAGATCGCCCGGACTTTGTCGATCGATAGGTAACAAATCGATTGACTTGACATGACACCGATCAACTGGGTTGATCGGTGTCATGTCAAGTCAATCGAATCACAGACCCAGACCTGGGACAAATAGAATGTATGTATTACATATTTTTCAGTTTATTGTCATCTCCTAGCTCACCACCACAGATTCGTATGTGCAGAATCTGCGGACGACCTGTGAAAGACTAAGTCAGACGCTGGAAGTGTCAAGCTAAAGAAGGGCTGCGGCGCTCATTAGGGCAGGCCATCGTCATCTTACCCTAGGGTAATATGTAGATTGTAGATGGGGCAGGCCTATGTCGAGCAGTGGTATATAGGCTGACTAGCTGCACCACACGGCTTCGCCCGCGTAGAAATCTATGTGTCAAATGGTTTATAAACCGTCCTCTTGAATTGCTCTTATCTATTTAAAAACCGCATCAGAATCCGTTGCGTAATTTTAAAGATCTAAGCATAGGAACAGACAGACAGCGGGAAGAGACTTTGTTTTATACTATGTAGTGATGATGATTTTGTCACGCAGACCTTCGTCCGCTGGCTTGGCGGGGGCCAAGGTCCGCCCGGGGTCGATACCCGCCGTATCATATCTATTCATAGAACAAAAGCTTTGTTCTCACATCAACTTGATACAGAGCATCCAACTAACAGAGTCCTTACTTTATGTTGCAGCGTGTGCAATAAGGTTTTAGGTAAGTAGGTACCTATTAAGGTACCGCAGGCATACTAAATTTTAAACTTACCTACCAAATAGTTTCGAATGATATGGCTCCTGAGCAAAGAAGGAATGGACGTTTGGTAAGACCATAGACCTGACTTCCTTTTTGCCTGGCTAATCGCAATGGTACCTACATTAGGAAATTTTAACAAAACCGATACAGCTGTACATAAAAACCAGGCTCTCTAAGCTGTTAAAAATCCATTTCTGCTCCCCGATGTCCACGAACAGAAAAGCAGCCTGTGTGTGAACGAATTTGAGGCCGGCGGCGGTACTAGCGCTTATTACTGGCAATCTGTGGTGGTGAGCTAGGAGATGACAATGAACTGAAAAATATGTAATTATGACTAGGTAATACTAATGATTTTTGTGTAAGTAGGTACACTAGAGAAAAAGTAACAATGTTTCCCACGGAATACGATTAACAGGTAGGTACGTAGTAAAAAAGCTTCAGTTGAATATAAAACCTATGTTGAGTTATACAAAATAAAATTTGGAAGATAAAATAATACTGAAAATAATATAAAGACACAAAATATTTAAAATTAAATCAGGAAAAAACTAAATCAATTACAAATTAAGGAAAATGAAGATGAACATAAAAATATAATGCCACTGCCTGAAATTGTGCTGTCCAAGCACGTTTAGCCAAGAGTCGAAGCCGAGTTATCTTTGATATAATATCTGTTGCTTAAAAACATCAGACCTATACCTTCGTGCGTAACTTTGAAGAACTGAGGGGTAGGTAATGGTCGATCGTTAACTTTCTTGACGCAAATGAAAGCTCCTGTAAAAAACCATGTGATAGTTCGATCGGTTCGAGTTAATTCAAGTGCAACGGCCACTTATAAGTAGGACGGAAGGAGGTACACCAACGAGTGGTTAAGTTACTAGCAGTTCTAAGCACTTCTCATTAGTGGTTAGTAAGTTGAGATGGGTACCTACAATTCGTGTTCATCTACAAAGCAGTTCGTGTTAGGATAAAAGTAGCCTTTTACGTTATTCCAGGCTATTTATATGCGATGCATATACTTTTGGCATAAAAAAGGATTGTAGAAAACATATCCACACATACAAATTATCGCATTTATTATTAATTTTTGCAAATGACTCAACTAAGTCACACTATGACTTAGTTGAGTCATTTGTAAAAATTAGGTATGTACGTAACACAAAAGAAATCAATATTTTTTTCACTTCTCTTGCTCAAAAAGTGTATCATAATAGTGTAGCCTAGCGGGCCTAAAACTCGAGTTTAATACCTCGGGCTAAAAAGTATTTTTTCTTTTTAATTTTTGTCTAAAATCATCAGCCCGTACAAAGCATTCGTTCTCTTACATAAAAACTCGACTTCTTGGTGCTCCGTCAATCTTTTTTTTTGAAAATAGAACCGTCTTGGTGATGTTTTATGAAGGTTGATTCTTCCCTTCACTTCACGGTAGAATGCGAACTGTTTCGTTGCGGGTTAAATAGAAATTTAAAAAAAAAAGATGGTATTGGCGCTAAATCTCTTGAATTTTCTCTAGAATTTCTGAAAATGTTCTAATTTTGAATTGTTTTATTTTCTCGCAATCGAAGTGAAAAGTAGAGTGTTTTACTCGGGCCAAAACCACCCATTATAACTCGGTCTTGTCATCCTCCCTCGCTACGCTCGGGAGTATAACAACCTCGTATATAATGGGATGTCCCTTGTAAAACAATCTACTATTTACACATAGGCTTGCTACGTTACACAAAAGAATTTATAAGAATAGTTCACATTTTCGCCTGTACTTGTCCTGGAAGAAGCCTAGCTTTGCCTTATGATATAAATTTACTTAGCAACCACGTAGGTATGTGGTTGGTGAAAGTTTTACTAGGGAGTTTCCTAAGGCGGGAATCGAACCCGCAACCACCTGCGTCGCAGGCGACGACGCATCGCGCTTCGCCCGCCGCGCCACAATAGCCGACAACATGGACCATGATGATGGTTGCCAGAGATTTTGCGGTAAAGTATTTATACAGGTGGGTTTTTGAGATGGGAGTGGATGGCCAAATCAGAAACCGAGTTTCGATTTATGAGAATACATAATGAATTGTTTAGATTATTTTGTTTTTTTATATTTGATTTTGCAAAAGAACGTACCGACTGATTTAAAAAAAATATCTCCTTTCTATTTTTGAACCAGCGGTATATTATTGAAATTAGAATACCTACTCTATAATCATTCATGTGAAAAGTTGTATAATCCTTACGAACAACTAGTGTGCTTGCCGCTAGCCAGGATACGAAACCTGTATTTTAATAGGGTTTATCGTAAATAATTAATTAATTTTAAATGAAAATTTCCGTAAAAACAATAAAAAAAGGATATACTTAGTTTTCATTTTCTCATACGTGAGAGAGAGACCTTAAATGAGTCCGGGACTTTTCTCGTACTCATTTTAGGTCTCTCTCGAAACTCATAGAGTTTCGGGTTTGGCCATACATTATACAGAGTGGCTTTTTGAGATGGGAATCTCAAAAAGCCACTCTGTATAATAAATAAATTCGTTTGTAGATATATTTTCATCAACCTACGTACTGAACTGTAGGTAGGTATATACAAAAATGCAGATCAACAGAAACAAAATACCAAAATAATGAGTGGTCCAGCTCAATAAATAAAGTCAAGACGATCAGCTGTTCGGAGTTCCAGCCACGGAATTGGCAAAATATGCATTCGCGTCGCACGAAATTCGCTCGGCGCGCGCGTAACATTTTTCTGGATTATTTTTAGAAAGGCGAGGGACGAGAGCCGAGGAGCGCACACGCCGTGGCGCGCGCGGCCGGTACACATTGGAGCCCTATGGAGCCCCCCGCGCTCGCCGCCGGCCCGGCGGCGCCCGTGCGCGCGGCGCCTGGCGCCCCCGCCTCTCTGCTGCTGCCGCCTCCGCTTGCCGGCACCAAGCCCTTTACCTACCGCTGGTGAGTACCAAGTGATTCCCCACACATTCCTCAAACTAGTTTGTAAAAGTCTAAAACGATCCTCGTACAGTGCGAAAGTGAGTTCTATTCCGTAGGGCGGGCGGCGCGCGCCGGGCAGCGGCGGCGGCGTTGTTTGTTTTTCACGTGTCTATGTATAAATACAGCACCAGGAAGCGCTCGGCCTCCGGAGACACTCGACACTTTAATGTTATTGTGAATCAGCCTCCTGCTGATGTCAAATAAGCGAATGCAGTTTGTGTAATGTAGTGCTTTTTATCTTAAAGAAACATTGCCCGCTTCTTGCCATTCCAACGACAGAAGTTTAACATAATACCTAAGTCCAGAGTTTCAATGTAGTCCGATTGATTATAAAGAACGTTCATGAAGTTAAGAATAACTTGGCCTTTCCTAGAATTTTATTGAGTACGTTCGTTAATCGATCGAAATAAGTAGGTGGCTAGTTTCTCTTTGTAATTTATGAAATTTTTTATATTACTTGCGTTCAACATTGATAAACTTTAAATGTATTATAATTTAATTTCTTGTGATAGCAGTCACTATTTTCTATAGAAGATTCTGTTTACTTTCCTTATCGACTAACGCAACAAGCATAATCTATTTGGTAGGTACTTTGAGGTTGAGTGCGACTCGTGATGTCAGGGCATGATGTGATGTGTGAGCCTAAGTTTGAGGATAATGATGTTTGTGGTTCTCATTATCATATTATCTGTGTCTACCTAATTAAGAAAATTAATACCAAAAAAGCCCTGGCATGCACATTTCTACAAAATAAAAGACGCTTTTTATGGAGCTCATTTAAAAGAACTATAGAGTTTGGAATTCGAACCGAACTTGCCACGAATTCTGACTATTTGTCCAGCTCGTCCGAGGTTTCTGAATATTTCGTAGACACTTATTAACTTACCTTAAAGTAATTTGGACGAGTTTCATATTATTATGTATGTCCGCTGTAACCAATAATTCTGAAAAACCGCCTATACAATCAACGTGTCCTGCCATGGTTGTGCTTGTGTTGAGATTTGGATGACTTTATCCATGTCTCGGCATAGCTCGCTCAACCAGTCCTCTGTGCAATTATCATATTGTGCAGTATATCTACAGTAATACGTATATACTGTGTAAGTACAGAATAATTGCACAAAGCACTTGACTGTTGAGTGAGCGATGCTCGGCACAAAGTACACTGTTCATTTGGAACACAGTCAGTACCTCCAAATGTACGGGAAATTTTTTTTTTGCTCCTTTTAGTATGCCTAATTTAGTCCGTTAGAAGTCTTTGATCTGATGAAATTAGATTGATTGTCATCATCAAAAACCTTTTGTAAAATGCAATTTTCTTGCTTATTGTTTTTAAACCGATAAAGGGCGAACAAAAAAATATAGATCCTATGACCATCTTTATCCGAACCTAACTGCCCAAAAATCCGCCCTGTATATCCGAACGAATACAAACGAAGAGAGGCCGTAAGAAGTGACTCAAGAGTTTCCATTACATCGTCTAAGGGACCATTATTGAGCTCCTTCCTAAAGCACGATTACGGTTGTGGTTCGGTAAGGATCGATATGGAATGGACCGATTAGTTCCCTGGTGTCCATAAAATTCGAAAGAAACGTTAGTTGGTAGAGAAAGTATTTTCTGGTAAGGCAGACTATCAACCTTACTATAGACTGTATGTCTATCTTACTTTAAACTGTCTACTTTACTGCAGACGGACAACATTTTGTTCATACCTAATCTAATTGAGGAACTAATTTTTGAGTTAAAAGTAGCCAAAGTTTTATTCCAAACTACCTGTTTGCAAAATTCCAGCCCGATCCGTTCAGTAGTTTTGGCGTAAAGAAGTTACAAACATACATCCATACCTACATCCATCCATCCATATAATAAACATCCAAACTTTCCAATTTATAATTTTATTAATAATAGTAAGATACAGATGGTAGGTGAAAAGGTAGGTACCTAATACCTAGGTAAGATATGTGCGCACAGTGTGTTATTTGTACATAACCAGAATAATTTATTATAACACCTACTTAGATTTTGATAATCGATGAAACACTGGTGTTTCATGAATGCCTGAAGAATCGAAAAGTACCTACACATAAAAAAGGTGATGATGAAATGTGTAGACATTGTCCTAGGATAATTAGGTAGGTATACAATCGGTGTACCAGAAAAAAACACAAAGAGAGATTAGTTAATTTTATGCTATGCTCGGCGGCTAACTAACGTTGTAATTTAGTTACAGCTTTGCAGAAACTATGTACGTCTGCCAAGGCTTACCTTTTACGAACCAAAAATAAATATGAGCTTATCAAGAATGTCTCAGTTAATTTAAACCAGCGCCATCTACAAGTTTCTCGACATAACAATTGTATCGAATAATAAAGCTCCATCTGTTGAGACAAAACTGAACTACATTGATCTTACTAATGATTTAACAAGCTAGCTTGGTTGTAATATTAGTTCTGGTTTAGCTCACATGACGTTGGCATACAGCTGCGCTGTGCTCCGAAAATTTTTTTTGAATGTTTAGGCAGGTACTTCGGTCCTCGGTACGGTCCTCTCTGTATGCATCTAATAAAACACATATATGTAGATTTTAAAAAGATTTTAGTTAAAACAAAACAGGGAAACAGTCTTATAACAAAAAGTAGTGTCGTGCCAAACCAAACGCAACGTCTCTCATCGATAAAAAATTGGAACAATCGAGCGTTATTTGCGTCGATTGACACCACTATGATGAAACAGATCGTGGAATGGGCGCGTAGCGTAAACACGGGCCGCACATCGCTAGTACGAAAATAGGCAGCGCGCGGGCAGTGTGCGTCGTACGTCCGATCCTCGGAAGTCGCGGGAAGTCGCGGGAGCGCGGCATGAGCTCGACATGGGCAGCAACTGCTGCAAGGGTGACGCCGCGCGGCCGATCCGCTCCACCTCCTCCATCTACTCCAGGTATTGCCACCTCGCCATCCTCTGCGCGCAGGAGTGCCTCTCTGTACCCTGGATCCTCAGAACCCTCGCTCTTTCGTACGTAGTGCCGTGACAGTGAAGTGACGGTTATGTAATGTTTGTTTACGTGCTTGGACCGACTCCAGCGTAGCACCAGAATTACGCAACTCTGTTTCGATCCTGTTGCATGATTAATACACGACAGTAGACCAGGTCTCGTGTTGGCCGAGATTGTCCAGTGTCCAAGTCAAGGTTCGCTATGACTTGGATATAAAGTCTCTTATTCACAATCGTCGTTTGTGAAGAACTCGGTGAGCAAGAAATGCATTATGTGGTCGTATTCATCGTGTAACATGTTCGCAACAAGAACCGTAATGTCTTTACGAGATTCTATGTGACTCACTGCAAGGCTTCGATGTCTAGACATCGAACTTTCGGTTGATTATCACAATCTAAAGTCTAGACTTTAGATTGTGATAATCAACCGAAAGTTTAAGGTCCTACTTGTACTTGCATGGTATCTACGCTTCGCGATGGATCAACTACCTAAACTATACCTACCTACATGAACAAAACCTAGAAAGTTAATTTCAGAATGGTTCATATTCTAGTTACGTATCAGCTTGCGCATTTATGATTACATTTCAATTCAATATGAACCTTATATAAGCTTGAAGCATGGCCGGAATGTGAGGGTCAGTTCACACGCAGACGCGACGCGACGATACTTAAAGAGGACGGTGATTTCGCGTCCGCAAGTAAGTCGCATCGCGACGCCGCCATGCAGCGCCAGCGAATTGGACATAGGTACTTACTGTCGATAGTATAAGTCCGATTATAACAAGATCCTAGTCTGTCATAATAATTTCACTTCCGATTATAATATAAGATCCCAGTTTATCATAATAGTTTCACTCGAGCTCTCGACTGAAATTCATCAACTTATCACGAAATCTGGACGAAAAAAGTAGAGACAAGTCGCCACGCCGCCGACGATGGCTTCAGGTTGCGTGTCGCGTGCTTGATCCTTCGTCTTTGCGATGTGATTTCGCGTATCGGTGTGAGTTGACCCTTAATATTAACATCCTGATTAAATGAGAACTATATATTTTATTAATTTTGCTGTGCGGTTTTAAATATGATAATGAATATGCATTAATAAATATAAAAAGACGATAAATACATTTAACATCAATCTCTTATATTTACTCAGCACACAACCATGCTTACTTTTTATTACACCTTTTTGTGTAATCTTACTGGAAATATGAAAATTTGGAAAGATAAATATACGTTGGTTTGGCCATATTACAAAAAGAAAATATGGATAGAAAGATATAAGAATAGAAGACATAAAAATTATGAAATATAAAAAGATGAAATAAAAATATTTCAAACACAAAAATCTAATGTGTGACCAGAATGTCTGTCATGAATCTAAGTCACACAAAGGTACATTATACCTACAGAGAAACTAAATTAAATACTTAACTAAATTTGTTACATACATATATCATTTAAGTCCTACTTTATTAATAAACGCCAAAACTAGTCAATGGATTTATAGATTTGAAATGTTGCAACATAAAGATCTGTACCTACCTGATAAACATACAGGTTTTTTTATCCCCAGGGGAACAGACTTAAGCCAGAATCCTTGTCTTTATAAACGATTTCCCAAATAGGGAGAGTATTTCTTTATTGAATGCCTGAACCGATTGCTATGGTTTCGATATCGTCCAGTCCTTACTCATTCTCATTCATAGTGATACTAGTAAGTAACACATAAAGAGAATAAATATTCTTTTTTCTCTTTATGTACTATGCGTTATTATTAAAAACTAGTATTTTCCTAATAAGCCAGCTTTATTTTATAAATAGGAATCGGAAATAACTTCAAATAAACAATGCAAGGTCTAACTAACAATTTAATATAACAATAAAGAATGAAGGGAATTAATTAAGTACAGTCATATTAATTGTCAAGTCTTCACGTCATCCATACCGCAATGCTTGAAAACGAAAGTTTTCAAGCATTGCGTCCTACCCGTTATGACCTACGGAGCTGAGACGTGGACACTCACGATAGGGCTGGTCCACCAGTTCAAAGTCGCTCAGCGAGCTATGGAAAGAGCTATGCTCGGAGTTTCTCTGAAGGATAGGATTCGTAACGAATACATCCGACAGAGAACCAAGGTTATCGACATAGCTCAAAGAATTAGCAAGTTGAAGTGGCAGTGGGCCGGCCATATCTCGCGAAGAACCGACGGCCGATGGGGCAAACGTGTTCTTGAGTGGAGACCACGACTCGGTAAACGTAGTGTAGGACGCCCTCCGACCAGGTGGGATGACGACCTGCGAAAGACTGCAGGTAGATGCTGGATGCGGCAAGCTGAAGACAGGGCGCTATGGCGCTCATTGGGGGAGGCCTATGTCCAGCAGTGGACTGCTATAGGCTGATGATGATGATGATGATGATATTAATTGTAATATTTAAGCCTTTCTTATACTGTATTTTCTACGAACAGTATTCAGCACTAAGCTGTTGTTTCAACAACTATGTTCAATAAATGTTTTAAATACATTAAGTTCTCCTTACAAACCGCATGCCCAGCGTGGGTACGCGGTTTTAGGTATAGGTATGACTACCATTTGATACGAGTAAAAACCAATTAGGCATAACAGGGAAGGCCTGTGGCCAGCCGTGGCCCATTATAGTCTGTAAATGTGTATATAGTACTTTATACATGTGTAATCTGCAGTGCACCTACCTAACTAAAAAAACTTTGTTTAAAAATAGGTACCTACTACGAACAGATTTCTATAGTTACTGCTGTGTCCGACGCGAAGCTAATTTATTTGCCGATGTCGTATTTTTAGGAACGTTTTTCGCTTCCAACGATATTTTCATTCAACACAAAAAAAATGAGTTTTTTTATAACTGATTGCCATCGCGCTAACCTTGTCGCGTGAGATAATGTAGGTCGGATTCTTTTGGATTTACGTATGGCATCTGGACAAACATAACTTTGACACATATATGTAGTATATATTTCAGAAATAGACATTTACGCTACTCAATACCGCTATCTCACACAAAGCATTGATCATTGCTCTCTTTTCTGCTATAAAATTGTGATTTTAGTGTTCTTTATGTCAATGAAGAACACTGTAAGTACTACTTTCTTGTAGACTAAAAAAAAATCATTTATTGCCTATAAACTTCTTAACCTAAACTAAAATTAAACACAAAAATAATTACTTATCACAGGCAAAGGGAGTGTATTCAGCATTGTGCTGCATGCCAAGACATGCGGCGCTAGCAGACTAATTGTGCCCGCGCCTTCACCCGTACAGAAATCATAAATTCAGGGTTTTTCATTTGTTGCGCGGACCATTAATATTTCTTCTAAAATAAAAGAAGCCGTTACTCGCTATAACAACAGCTGCAATTTGCCTGAGAACCTCCCGACAAAATCAGTGCACCCATTTATGAGATAATCGAAAACAAACGAAAGACAGATACAAATTTTATGTGTTAAATAAAGTATATATCCATGTAGGCAATGTATTATGTGTAATCTAGTACCCATAACACAAACTATAGTAGGTCCTTACTCTGTGCAGATAATAATTATGTCCTTTGGGGCTAAATAATCGAGCATTATTTTTTTATTTCAAAATGTTGTTTCGCAGATGAACTATTGTATGGTGCCGTGGTCTTTCAAATACATACATTTCAGGAGATCGTTGTCATTTTGACATTACAAACAGACACGTACATATGTATATTAATGCATGTAGGTTCCTGATTGCAGATCCTTTGTTATCGACTAAGGTAGGAACCAAGGTAAATGGCGTTACGTTCTTATTACCCGGCATATTGTTAGGAACCAGGTACGTTCTAAGATAAAGGAATCAGGTGCATTGTATTCTAAACCTTATTGTCTTTCCGCTAGAGATGATGAGGTCAAGGCGTAATGCACACTCTGTGGACGCGTTTGTGTTGGGCGCTAAACATAAATACACAATGTATAAGATACTGGTTGTTATATTATCCCCATATACTAGCTTCTGCCCGCGTCTTTGCACCTGTTTTTCTGGGATAATAAAATAACTACAAATTTTTAACCCAATCGCAGTAGTTTAAGATTATGGAGAAGTAACAAAATATACTTTCATCCATACCTCGTACATTCGCAGTTAATAATGTTAGTATGATGCAAACATTTGGATAAAAATAAATCTTATCCATAGAACAATTACATTTTTCAAATTAGCTCCATTAAGAAACAGTTCACAATCTCTATCCCTATCGACTCTATGTCCCACCCCACTTTGAATAGAGTCGAAAGTCACAAAAACAAATCGCTACTATTGGAAATAAAAAATCAATGTTTCGAAATTAATCCCAAACACAATAAACTCTTAGTAACCTCAAGAGCATATTTTCCCTTAGCAAAGGAGTACCTTCAAGGACATCATAATTTTGCTTCACCCTGTATCTAGTTAATCTCGCGCTGTGGTTCAGACGTTGCAAAACAGAAGACAGAGATCGAAGTTGAAGGAGTTAATTTAAGCTGCACTTCCATTGAATTTAGGTCTATGCAAAATTGTATGTGTATTGTCTAAGGGACTGGGTGAAATGATAATAATAATTGTTTGTTGCAAAATATTACTCACAAATAGTATAACAAACATCCTAACACCATTTATTGATGGGCCTCAATCACACCTCAGCCGTAGGAGTTGCTACGGCGTAGAGGGTCTACGAGTCGTAGCAAGTTTGCTACGAGGCAAACTTGCTACGACTCGTAGACCCTAGTAGACGCATCATTATTCATAAAGTTGATAACTTTATAGGGTAGAATTACGTAATGACACCTGGAGGGAAAGTACTCTTAATACTAATACGATTAATACGACGACCGATGTGGCGCGGTGGGCGAAGGTCCGCCTGCGACGCAGGAGGTTGCGGGTTCGATTCCCGCCTCGGAACAATTGTGTGTACGACCTGCAGATATTTGTTCCGGGTGTTCTGGTCGTTTTCTATGTATAATAAAAAATATCTATCTATGTAATGTATTGTATTATGTATATCAGTCATCTAGTACCCATAACACAAGCTCTGCTTATCTTGGGGCTAGATGATGCTGTGTGAATTGTCCAGCATTATTTATTTATTAATTTACTTAATCACTAGTGCATAGAGAACTGTATTAACAAAGTAAATTACATTGAAAACTAGAAACAAATTAGGACTAGTATATAATGGAAGCAGTTGCAGGTTGTTGCAAACAATTGATATATAAATCATTACTAGTCAGAGAGAATGATAGAGATACGGAATAAAATATTTATTTATTTCACCCTGTATACATATTTTTGCTAATATTCACCGTTATAATAACTCCTCTCTCTCCTCTGTAGCGTGGTGGGTGAAGGCCCACCTGCGACGCAGGAGGTTGCGGGTTCGATTCCCGCCCTGGGACAATTGTGTGTACGATCTGCAGATATTTGTTCCGGTTAGTCTGATCGTTATCTGCATATAATAAAAAATATATATCCATGTAATATATTGTATTAAGTATATCAGACATCTAAATAGTACCCATAACAGGCTAGTAACCATAACTTAGCTTTATTTATTTATTTAATTGTCAAAACAGAACTCAAATGAAAATTTTTCTCATTATTTCTCACCAGATTTAACGCAATTGTAAGTAAGTTAATATTATTCTTAATATAGGTTCATACAGAATGAGCCCGAGGTGGTCGTATAAACGTTTTATTAAGTCTAATCGTACGTAGCCAACCAATTGGCCGACAATTTTCACTCATTATGTATTTAAAAAATGCTAAACCCTTATATAGGGTGTAAGGGGGACTCCAACATCTCGTCTCCCAAGCCAATCTGCACGTGGAAACCCTGCCAGATAACGAACTAGGCTCGGGTGAAAATATCATACATTCTTCATAATTTGATAACAATTTACAATTATTTTAAATTAGTTGACACATGCAGAAACGTTTCCAACCAGACACAATTGCCATTAACAAAGAATCATCATCATCTTATGATGATGAAATGGAATTGTTAATGGGTTAATGTGACCTAAAAAACAAGTAGGTAAAGCATCTTAATTTTGCTGCCTAAAATCGACTTTATAAAAACGTGCCATAAAACTCACAATAAGCCCGGCCCATTGGGCTACATAACGAGTTCAGTCGCTCAAGATGTCAATGTGGTTCAATGCATGTTGGCGCGCCTCCAGGCAACGTGTTGCAACTGCTGAGATCACTAATAAATTCATTTATATTTGAACTTTACACCGCCTTTATCTAAAATAGTCCTTTATAAGGCAAAACTCCTACAGGGCTACAGGGTTACTCCTACAGGGTTTTTTGTAATTCACTGACACCATGTGAACGTTTCTGTATGCCCTTCATCACGGAAACGTTAAAGAAACCGCAAAGTTCTTAATTTCTAAAATTTTATATTAATTATCCCGTATACAAATCTAAGAAAAGGTTTGTCCAGAGCCCAATGAATTATTAAGTTCCACGCAAAAACAGCCAGTAATATTTTACTTCATATCTCTCTAGCGAATCCTAATCTTTTTTCAGCGGATTTCTTGTAAAAAAAATATACTATACGTCTTGTTTACGATGTGTAAACTTTTTCAAATTGATATTGTTATCTTGGTGACTATAATACAGTGAGGGAAAAGAAGCAACTTTACAGTATACAGTGTGTTTTACCTGTAATTGTAGAATTTGTAACATTACATTAACGAAGGAGGCGAACTATGCGCGCAGGGCGGTATAACCGCTTCTTACGTTCCAATTCATTTGAGCAGCAGAACGCTCTAAATCGAATCTTGGTGGAGATTGCTTGCCAGCCAGAGATTGCTCAAGGAGATTGTGTATAGTAATGATCACTGGATCTAATTCTCGAATGAATGTCAACTTACAAGCGAAAGCACGCGGTGAGAGAATACCTGTAGTGCTTTGCGATGAACAGGGAACTAGTAGCTTTTTACATTTTGGGTATTTATTTTAATGGTACTCTCGCGGGAGTTTTCCTCTTGGCTCCGAATAATGTCTCTCATAGATCAATTGACAACATCCATGATGATCTTGACAATAGCATCAAGTAGCCCGACGCCACCGATGAGATTAATATAAGTTACTATAATGCTTCATTACCCGACGCATTGTTTATGAAATATTCTCAAAACACTAGTTCCACTTTGCTTGCCTATGTGACAGTAGGCAGCATTATTTTGTCTTAATAACATTTACAACATATAGGTACTTCTTCTTATTCTTATTACGAAAAAAAAAATATGTTTTATTACTACATCTAAACAGAACTATAGTTAATACAGATTTGGTATGGTTTAAGTAGACAGAATTAATTACCAAAAGTGCTAATGATTCCCACACTAGGCACTTAGTATATAATCATGATTTTATTTCCTTAAAAATATTACACAATTAACAAAATATAATACGCTATTGCTATTGATTATTTAATTTTATAGATTTTGCTTTGGAACCTCCTACTTTTTACCTTTTGTTGAATCTGTTATTGTATTTTGATTATCAGAATAAACGCATTTTACAGACAGCACTTAGCGTATCCGTTTCCGTATCTAAAGGGCTATAGATGTACGATAACATGAGAAAATGAAAATGAAAAGTTTTTATTTCTATTTTATAGTTCACTTCAATTTTTTGTCCACCAGTGGAAGAAGTGAGAAGAAACCACTAGTATATTCATAACTTATGTGTCTAGTACATTTGATTTGCTTATCTGTAAGTTGGTAGATTTTGAGTTGGAGCAAAACTCGTTCCAAGCTTTTTTATCTTCTAAGTAATCTGATATTTTGTAATAAGCTTTTTTACAAAGAATGTGTTTAACAATTTTTTTAAATTTATTTATTGATAATTTTTGCAACTCACTTGGAGTTTTGTTGTAGAAGCGTATACATTGCCCTTTAAAAGATACATTTATCTTGTGTAGCCTAGTTGTGGGCACAGCGAGTTTATTCTTATTTCTAGTATTACATTATGTATATCACTTTTTTTAGTGAACCGATTGATATTTTTATGAGTGTACAACAAGTTTTCATAAATATATTGACACGGTACTGTCATTATGTTTATCATTATGCCTACACTACATAAACCATCCTCGATGAATCGCCATGGGATAACCATGACTTACCGTTTTAGGTATTCCTGTCTTATCGAGTAAATATAGAACGTCAAACGCATCGAGGAAGCCCTTGTTGCTCAATCAATTCTGGTCCAAGAAATTCTTGTTTGAGTGCATTAGGGCGTAATACGGACTGATTTAATACTATTATGCTTGTAGATAATATGTCTGAACGTATCTGCTCTGCGTTCTGAACATAACACATTTATATCGCTTGTATATAGCTACATTCCAATGCACGCACGAGCTGGGCGCTCTTGTGTCTATAATAATCCAAATATAGCATCTCGTATCTGGAGCAGCAGTGCATCGATAAAATCTATAGATTTAAATTTTCAGTGATAGTCATAGGGAGTTAACGTTTTGAAAATTGCATGCAGGAGGTAAGTCATCTCCAGAACTGTTCTCGTATCAATCTTTGTAATCGTTCACTTCATTACACTATTATTAAAAATGCGAAACATAGGATGAATAGATGGATTTTGTACTTTCTTCACGGCGAAACCACTAAACAATTTGAGCAAAAATTTTGCATAGGCTTAGCTCAAAAAATAGGCTTCTTTTTATCGCATAAATTCCACAGTTCCTATGGGAGAGAAATAACTTTTATACGTTTCCATACAAACAATACGTGCAAAGCCGTGGTCAGAAACTAGTTATCCATAAGAGACAAACAGTAAGTTTTATCCGGATACCGATCCAAAACTCAGAATATTTGTATTTAAAACGATTTACCTAATCTAGTGTTAAGGAATGGAATAAGTTTAACAGTTTTTCGTTGGACGTACCTACAAGGGACAGCATTAAAAAGAAGATCAACACAGCACAATCTTACTACAATATTACAAACTAAAAAGTTTGTATTTATGGATGGATGTTTGTTACTCTTTCACGTAAAAACTACTGAATGGATTTTAATGAAACTTTACAATAATATAGCTTATACATCAGAATAATATATATGCTACAATTTATAAAGATTTATTGTATATTATCCAAAATATCTATCACCACGCGGTTGAAACCGCTGGGCGCAGCTAGTAATGTATAAAAGTGAAAGTACAAATACAAAGAAAGAATATAAATAAATTCTCTATAAAACACAAAAACAAGTAAGGCTTGTAGTTAACCCGCTTGTATTCGTAATGAAAGGATATATGTTCAAAGCAGACAGGCTACCTATTTTATACAATACAATACAATAAAATAAAATACAATACAATATAACTTTATTGCACCATCAATACAAAAAATAATAATAATAATACAAAAGGATCTCAATACTCACTATAACTAGTGGCACAATCGGCGGCTTTATCGCTAAAAGCGATCTCTACCAGGCAACCTTTGGATGGATAGGATCGGTACGTATTAAGTACTCTTATTTGTATTACTACTAACTAAAAAGTCAAAAACTCTCTGAAAATACTCTTGTAGATCATAAAAAGAATGAATGAATGAATGAAAAAGCATTTGGTAAAAGGATAAAAACCATTGATTAAGAGGATGGCTTTTATAATTCCTCGATAAATGTCTTCAGATCTAGAGTCTATAACTATTTTCTTTCGCAAGAATAATTCGGCACGTAATTATAATAATATAATTAATTATTTATATAGGTATATATATTACTGTTTAAGTATAATATAAGTAGCTTAGTATCATTATGAGTAGTATTTGTTATTATCTCTATTATATAGCGCTACCTACCAATCTGTTGTCCAGACTACCCAAGGGTTAGCAGGTAGAGAATGCTATCTAGCATTATGCTCGCCTATGTACAACTTTTTGTGCAATAAAGTATATTCTATCTATCTATGACGACCGATGTGGCGCGGTGGGCGAAGGTCCGCCTGCGACGCTGAAGGTTGCGGGTTCGATTCCCGCCTCGGAACAATTGTGTGTACGATCTGCAGATACTTGTTCCGGGTGCTCTGGTCATTTTCTATGTATAATAAAAATATCTATCTATGTAATGTATTGTATTATGTATATCAGTTATCTAGTATCCATAACACAAGCTCTGCTTACCATGGGGCTAGATGATGCTGTGTGAATTGTCCAGCATTATTTATTTATTTATTATTTATTTATATCTATCTATCTATAACTAAGACCCTTAACAAGATGTCTCCAGATAGATTGAAGCCCCAGCCAAAGTCTAGTTATGTATATACAATAGGCACGCTGGTTAATGCTTACAGGAAGTTTATGTTACTCAGTTTAATGTTATGCTATTTATTGTACGCTGGGAAGTTATAAATGTTCAACTAAGTTCCGTTCACGGAATTATTATGAAATACTGTGGCCCCGCGGCTTTGCCGGCGTGGTTGTTATGTGTCAAATGGGGTGATTTTGATGAACTTCAACTTCAACTTCTTCCTAGATGGCTCTGCGTCTGGATTGACGCAATTTTGCAACAACAACAATAAACAAGACAGCTAAGCAGCTGTGTGACAGTGACACAGAAAACGTTTCGTTTTGTTTTTTCGCGTCTAATTTTTGTTAAAGAAGAAAAAGGTTTTCGAAAATACTTGCATATACTACATTATGAAATTATTTGCGTGCATACATTATTAGAGAGAGCATATACTACATTATTAAATTATTTGCAATATGATCGAGCTGATTGAGATAGACGTTGTTTAGAAAGGCACGCACTAAACAATGTTTTGTGGTAAGAGAGTTAAACTCTTGTTAAGCCCTTGCCTAAATGTTTAGGCACTGTCTAGCTAAACACTTGTTAAACCAGTGTTTACGTTTGTTTTTGTAGTACAGCTGTTAAAGTTTTATCATGTTTTGACTAAATGTGCGAAACAGGGTTTTCTTTTAAATACATATTTTTGAAATTTGTTGCGCACCCCAATCAATCTATAAATATTGATAAACTTTCAAATTTTTATTTATACTGAGTTTTGAGTATCGAGCCACGGACTAAAACAAATCCAAAAAAACTTTACCATATCATAGCCTAATTTTTGAATATAAGATTATTTTATGTATTATTTTAGAACTAAAAATATCGACATACCAAATTTCATCGAAAACAGATAAGTAGTTAAGGAGATACGTAGTAACAAACATTCACACAAACTTTCGTATTTATAAAATACATAAATAAAATAATAAAACCTTTTATTCCATAACCAGTACGCAGGTAAAAATAATTTCGAAAAAAATAATAATCTGAATATTTAGTACCTAATTAGATTAAATGTATTTAAAAAAAAACATGCATTATGAATATGAATAAGTAGATAGTATTTTATTGATTTAAATTTTAGTAGGTATTTCGATGGTTATGACACCTTTCACAGGTAACAGGTACAGGCCTCCTCCAGATCTTTATCGTGTTGGTAGTCTGCTTTAATCTCGCTAAGTAGGTTGTGGGCATGTCTAATTCATTTTAGGATTTTACAAATGTCTTATTTTTTTATTTTCACTTTTGTTCTCTTCGTTATTTATAATATAGGATAAATCAATAAATAAAATAAAAATAAATAATGCTGGACAATTCACACAGCATTATCAAGCCCCATGGTAAGCAGAGCTTGTGTTATGGGTACTAGATAACTTATATATATAATACTATATATTACATATATAGATATTCTTTTTGATTATACATTGAAAACGACCAGAACACCCGGAACAAATCTGCAGATCGTACACACAATTGTTCCGAGGCGGGAATCAAACCCGCAACCTCCTGCATCGCAGGCGGACCTTCGCCCACCGCGCCACATCGGTCAGGATATAACATTACCTATATTTTCTTTAGCATCGCATGTAATTTTGCAGTTCATACAAAAATCAATAGCTTTTTACCGGTAAGTGTTGTTATCGATTCATTTAACTATTTTTTATTACATTATAAAAAATAAATATATGTATAATATTATATTGTTCATCACTTTTTCAAACAAAATAACCATATCGTCACCACAGACTACGAGTATACTCCAGCCAAACCCAAGACACAATTATTGTAAACATGCAAAAATATCACTCAGATTATATTCGATTTTTTTGACAAAATTTTCGCTAGCTTCTTGTAGGACTGAGAATACCTTATACAATTCACAAAGATTGCTGACATTTTTTACTAACACAACGGCATAAAAGAATGCTTATTTGATACTATGTTGTGACTTGCTTAAGAATTTTTTTCGGCCTTTACGCGGCCAGCCAGATCAGGCTTTAGGTTAGAAATGCCTGGAGTGCATAGTACTCCTTCACTTCCACGGTACAGACAAATCACGGTAGAATTTTATTTTTTCTACGTGCCCTGTTAACTAATGAGTGTGATTAATACGTCTCATTTTTTGTAAAGCACTTTGGTCCTTAGAAAAAAAAATATAATAAACATTTTTTTCATTCCACCCCACTCACAACATCCTTACTAAATTATCCACATCTATATGACATCCGAGTCGAATTCGTTTTTTTAATATCATAGCTCTTACTGGCTGTTAAATTAATAAATGCTACTAAACTTCTACTACTTATAAACTAGGTACTACTACTGTTTCAAAATACTACTAATTGAAGTAAATTGCATACTTCAATTTTTGTTTAATTACGGTCTACGGTTTACGTACAGATTTCAAAAAGCGTAGCCAACGTAAACATAAACACTATCATATAATCAAAAAGTAAAAGACATGACGCTTTTAGATGGCATAATTATTTATTGGTTACTATCTTCTGCCTGTGGCTTCGCACCTGTTGTTTATGTGGAAAAGTTTTAAGGTTATTTCTATCCTAAGGGAACTGATTTATGGGATAAAAAGTATCATTGATTTATTCCAGACTTAGAACCTGTATGTATTTCAGCCCGATTCGTCGGCGTAAAGAAGAAACAAACATTCATATATCCATCCATCCATCTATCTAAACATAGGTTTAATATTCATTAGTCTCAAAAAGACAAATTATGTAAAGTCACTTACATGAGAACACGGTTCTTAGTTTAAGTAAATACATAGGTTGTGTTCGTTCAATAGCTGACTCTATCGATGTGTTCACTTAAAAACACATCCAAACTTTCGCATTTAAAATATTAGTCTGATTTAACTTTGGGAGCTTAAAGCTTTTGAGACTGCATTATCGCCTTTGCAGCTGCGATAATAGTTATAAATGAGTCGAGCAAATCATCTTGGGTACATACGGACTGCTATTTGGGATCTATTCGCGTCAGGTTCATCGACCCCGCTGTTTGCCCCATATTCGGACTGAATACGTTTGTTAGTATTATCATAGAGTATTAGTATTGAAGCTACGGCCTGCACTGCAAGATGGTTGCTTGAATGGTATAGCAGAAAACAAAATGGACGAATATGTACGGGACCAGCCATATTACAATCGTCTAGCTTAGTTTATTCTGGATTTTTACCTGTGGTCGTCTCTATGCAGTCCAAGTTATAAAGCTACGCGCCTTCTTACATTGAATCGTATCAAACCTAAAAGGAAAGGAATGCTCAAGGCAGACATCCAAGCATCTATATTAAAGTGTCTTACATTACAATTACAGTGCCTTGGATTAACAAGATTTCGCTCGATATCCGCTCTGAGATTGTGTTAATTGCCTGAGTAATTGCTCGTAGTAGGACTGGCCTGGATAATCATAAAGGTGCCCAGACTAGTTGTCTAGTCGTGAGTTTAATCGTCATTGGGGCCTTTGACGATTAAACTTATGTTGCGTTTCCTCTGCCAGCACGCCCCTACGTAGAGCATTGGTATAAATGCATGAAAACAATAATAACATAGTAAAACATTTTAAATTGTGAAAAATAAATATAGTCCGACTTTCTTTTAATAATATAGAATGAACTCCCGTATTTTTTCGAAACTTTCAATTTTTACTGGTCGGTTCAGATTTATTCGTGACTAGCTGCGCCCCGAGGTTTCACCCGCGTGGTAATAGATATTTTGGATAATAAACAATATATCTTTATGAATTGTAGCCTATGTGTTATTCTGATATAAATAAATAAATAATGCTGGACAATTCACACAGCATTATCTAGCCCCATGGTAAGCAGAGCTTGTGTTATGGGTACTAGATAACTGATATACATAATACAATACATTACATAGATATATATTTTTTATTATACATAGAAAACGATATAAGCTATATTATTGTGAAGTTTCATCAAAATCCATTCAGTAGTTTTTGCGTGAAAGAGCATCTAACATCCTCACAAACTTTCGCGTTTATAATATTTATTCCTTATTTATTATTTTTTTTACAATAATTTTTGACGCCATCTACTTTTTACTGAAAAAAGAAATTCAAAATTTTTAAGAGCGTTATGAACTATTTGCATATTTTATGACTATAAGTATACTTATTATATTATACTAGCTGCGCCCCGCAGCTTCGCCCGCGTTGATATATATATATTTTCTCACCGTTTAAACCTTCCCTGGACTAAGACAAACATTTCGAAACCAAAATCACTAAAATCGGCCCAGCTTTTCTCGAGTTTTAGCGAGACTAACGAACAGCAATGGATTATTATATATAAGATTTTCTAATATACAAAATTTTTAGAGCGTAGTGGAATCAATGTATGAACATAACAATTATAAGAACAATAGGTACCTACCTATTCGAGCGCGTCCACAACGTTGGTCCATACTAGATGTAGACCAATAGAAATAGCATAAAACAAACTTTTGGTGATTACTAGATTACACATTTATGTAATGAGAATGCGAATGTTCTATTAACAACATCTCATTCTTTCTCTCATTCAGGAGAAGTTCTGTTTACATAATAAACAAATAACGTGATATATTTACATATATATATACGTAATAACGTCTATATCGTATAGCTTTCCGACCGTAGCCCATCTCCGCCGCGTAATCATAGTAGCGGAACCGTAAAGCGAGTTTACAACATTACATTGATATACATACATTTTTCGAGTAGTTGTATACATGTATATTGACTACTGGAACAAGAGACATGCGAAACAAACGTGGTATTGCAGCGATATGGCTGGAGCCCATTTATTGGAAAACTGTATTAAAAAAATACAAAAGCGATCTGTGCAATGTTTCCCCAATATATGACGTCTATTATTGCGAATCACACACAGGCTCACGTTATGCCTCTATCCGATTAGTTCCAATATCCAATAGCTTCGTTATTCACCCTCGCATTTGGCTCGAGCTTTTCAATGAGATGCAGTTTCATGATAAGACTTAAGTCAATCGAAGGGGATTGCTGAAATCACACCGTATGTGCAAGTGACTAATAATGGTAAATCCACACTAGCGCAGCGGCTGAGAAAATACAGATCTGTGTGACTCAGCACAGCCGTAATGTTTTTCGAACGAAACGCATGTGCGGCGCAACACAACCGCTGTGTAGAGCGGCAGCATGAATGGCTTAGGTTAAAAAAAAGATCGCAGTCAAAGTGAACTGAATTGGGGAACTGCAGGGGAAGAACATAGACGTGAAACCAGAAATTCATTTGAAACTTTTATACTTTATTTTCGCAAAATATTAAAAAAACTTTTTGCAAAGGTATATAAAAATCTGGCTTAGAAGGCTCGTCATATAAGATCAAGTCTTATAGGACGAACGAACATTTTGGACTATTTTCTATTTTGTTTTGCTTCCATTATGTAATTGTAATGTTGTGTGTAAACAACTTCGTAGCAATAAATAAATTTAACTATATCTATCCATAATTACTATACAAAACATACACGTTTATTTGTTTTTATAATATATTTTTTAAGAGAGCAACGGCAAACGCTACACTAGCCTTTACTATATAGAAAAAGCTAGTCTAGCCTTTTCTATATAGAAAAAGCTAGTCTAGCGTTTTCGTTTATATATGTATCTATGACTGAGCAAGATTTCTTAACTTCTTAAAACTGGTGTCAAATAATTTAAAACTTTATATAGCGCTCGCCGTGTCGCCTGCAATTGCGATGTTTATATTTCATTCAAAGTTTATCTAAATATGAGTTTTGGCAAATATAATACGGTGAAAGTATGTATAATTTATGCCAAAACTTATAATTAGACAAAGGTTGAATGAAATCGTATAAACATCGCACTTGCACTATTTTTGAGTATCGATTATTTTTGCCCAAACCAAATTATTACGATATGTTATTGTATAATTTTGATCTATGTATTTAGCATTGCTTGTGGGTAATTGTTTTAATTAAAATTAATAATAGGTATTTACAGTAATCTATATATTAATATGAACCCCTATTTCTTCTGGTCCCGTTATAACTTGAGAACGGCTTTACCGATTTCAGTCATATTTTTTGAATGTAGGTTACATTAAAAAAAGAAATATATAAATAAAATTGTGCAGAAATTTCACGCCGGCGAAGCCGCAGCAAATAATAAAATAAATTTGAAGAAGGCATCACAACAGTCTGAGATAGTTAATTTGTTTCACGTGTAATTTGTTATATATCCATTGTTATGTAAGGTAATGCGATTCGTAAAGCACAATCGGAACTGTAGATCCGATCGGAATTAGCCCGCGCGCGCCCGTGCCTCGTCCGATCTATTCTGGGCCTGCGTGAGAGTTGCAACATGGGACCAAGGTCATCGGCGAGCCCAAGTTCTCCGCGGCCCCGAGATTGACTAGACTTGTTTTGACCGATTTGCTAAATTGTAAAGATATATTTTTAAATGAAGGAGAAAACAGATTTACTTGTGCCTATCTGTGCAACGTAGCTGCCAAACGGCGAAACCGATTTTGAGTAATTTTATTTGGTTTGATGGTAGTTTTAGTTTACGACGACGAAAAAAGTTTTCGTCTCTTTCCATACATTTGCAACTTGCAGCGCCTCTACCGGATTGAAAGGAGCCAATTTTCAAAGTTCGACAGCGCTTTATTTTTTTAAAGGTTTGGAGAGATCTGGTAGTGCCTATTTCGCGGAACATAACAAAAGCTCTACTTAGCTTGGACCGTTGCTGCGTGGATTGTCCAGCATTATTCATTTAATATTCTATAGGTTTAATTCTTTTTTTTCACGTAACTTGTAAGCGAGAAAGAAGTAAAAGCCTGTAAAGCTCTCGAAAAGTTTATCCGTAATCAATGTGCTACACTGGTTCTAAGCGTACAGTTTAATTAACTAGCAGACGAGATCGAATATGGCTCCGAACGAGATCATTAATGCAATCCGCACTCTGACAAGTCAAGCTGATTGGAATTTTGATGGGACATGTTCCTATCCGTGCAGTCGATAGATAAACTCAGAACGAATTAATGTATGGGTATTTCCGTAAATACTTTTTATTTTATTTGGGAATTAAACTGTGCATAAAACTAACAATTATACACGACTTTTTTCAAATCCAATACTTATTTTAGTAATATAAGTCACATTACACTAATATTCCAAAACCGAAAGTTTGTATGTGTTTATGCTGGTAACACTTTCAGGATAAAACGGCTAAACGGATTTAGTTATATATAAACTCCTTCGTGATTATATTTAATCATAAAAGTACGATATGAAAGCTTTGGCCAAAAAGTAATTTATCTCAAAATTAACAGTATTACAAAAAGATCAGAAAGAACCACTGTATTCATATTGAAATGGAGTTTCTTAACAAATGGCATCATTAGTATTATAAAAATACTAATATTATAATAGGTACTTTACGATTGACGGCAAACTTCTTTTCCGTTCGTTTTATGCCCTGTAGAATCTGAAAAACGCTCTACGTAACAATAGGACAGCGACCCGGCAAACGTAGGGTAGGACGCACTCCAACCAGGTGGCAGGATGATCTGCAACCTCAATCATAACAAGTACATACAAAATTAAAACAAAACATAATTATGTAACTAAAAATGCGTACGTGTAGCAGTGTCAATGGGTTTTAGCTCGGTGTTAATATTGCTCTATAAGCAAACACTGATTTTCAGCTATCACCTTCGAGGTGACGAGACAAGGCGAAGGCCCAGCGACACACGTCTGTCAGTAAATATAACCTACCTACCTGTTGTCTACAACCATAACCAAGAGTTAAATCTAACAAGACCATCTATTGCACTTACTAATTGGCTAATAAAAATATATTTTGTGATGTGATAGGTACTGAAGCTAAGGTTGCTGTTAATTACCTATAAGTTTAAATGTATTGTGACTTATCTAAGAACATATACATATATTGTGTCAAAAGATAAATAAATGAATTGAATTGAATTAACTGCTATATCACTACATAGTATAAAACAAACTCGCTTCCCGCTGTCTGTCTGTCCCTAAGTATGCTTAGATCTTTAAAACGGATTTTGATGCATTTTTTTAAATAGATAGAGTGATTCTAGCGGTAGGTTTATAAACAATTTGACACAGATTGCGGGCGTAGACGCGGAGCGCAGCTAGTGCTATATAAAAAAATAAATTAAAGCAATATTTTGTTTGCTTTCGACGAAAAAAATATCCTTAAACCGAAATCATCAATTTATAGACTGACTGTACCTGGCTAGCGACCAGGGCGTTGTAATACAAAATAGCATTACGGTGAATAGACATGATGTAACAGTGATGAATGGACGGGTATTATTCTCGGCTACGCACTCGTCAGGCGTGGGGTCAAGGCACACTGAACGTTAATGCGAGGAATTTTGCAGATTTTGACTATATTGACCCTACAACTTTCGAAACTATCATGGTTATTTACACAAAAGTCATTTAAATCGGAATATTTACCATGATTTAAATTTTCCAATATTGCACATTTTCATGCGCCATGATCACGAAACAACGAATGTATAAAGTATCATATTGTACTGGATACGATAAGCTGAAGATATGGCGCTCATCAGGGGAAGCCTATGATGATGATGAGAGTGTGCGAATCCACAGGCATCTTATAAAGTTTGGAAACGCGAAAAAACAATAACACATAGAATTCTAAATTGATAATAGCTAACCAAAGCCTAGGAGTCCTACACTCCTTACAGCATTATCCATGAATTGGCATTCTGCAGTGTCCGTCTACATTCCGAGCTGGATTTTGGTAGATGCTAAAAATGCCAATGCTTCTGCAATTGGTATTTTCTGCGTTATTTGATCAGAGTGAGCGAGCAAAAACATTCATTGCAAGTAGTCGCAAAAACCACGAAATAAAGAAGAATAAAGAGAAGAAATTTCGGTTGTGGTCAATAAACATTCCACTTGAGTCACTCTACGAGTATCTATTAAAAAACCCCATCAAAATCCGATGCGTAGTTTTAAAGATCTAAGCATACAGGTTAGGTTAGGTGGGGGTACTCTATTTTCCGCATTTGGACTCCTGTTGGTCCTTTATGCGTGGTGGTTTGCTAGCATAGCCAGCCTAGCTCTAAGCATACATAGGAACAGACAGACAGCGGGAAGCGACTTTTTTTATACTACGAGTATGTGATACCATTGAAAATATCTCCTCTCTATCCTCTTCTAGACAAAGTCGCGAAATATATGGGAATAACCGAAAACTTTAAACTATATTTAGTTTTCGTTAACTATACACAACTTATACTAAGGACTCTGATGTCCTGGATGTAATACAATACCGAGTTCTATTATCTACATTCTACGTCTATGCTTGGCAGCACCTCTATAGGACAAGCATTTCTGGTTAAAATCTAGCTGGATTGTTGTGATTTCCAACTAGACTCTGAATCTTATTTGTTTGATACTGCGCTCATGGGTTAAAAAAATTAGTAGCCACCGACCACAAGTATCGACCACCGGCCACATGTGGTTCTCGCGCGCTTCAGCTACCTTTGTAGCCGCTTCTAGCTTCTCGTGGCGGCGTTCGTGGTTGTGGCCGGTGGCCCGTGTGCGGGGACACTAAGTTCTATAATCTATGTCCAAAAGTGAACTATCATAGGTTTATGATAATGAGAAAAAAAACATACATACAGCCGAATATAGAACCTCGTTATATACATATAAGTCTCGTTATGTATAAGCTGCTAGAAATACGGTAAAGGTTTCCCTTTGGTAAGTTTTAAAAAGTTCAGTGAGGTAGCTGACAAGTAGAAAATAAAATTTCCTACGAGTAATATTTATAAATACTTTTACCTATTCGTTGCATCAAACTTTATCATAGCTGATAAACGAAATATTTTGTGTTTAATTAAAAGTACAAATGAGAAAAGTGGAATTCAATGCTGCCTGACACTACACATTCAACAACTACATATTATCCAATTATAATTAAACATAACTTGGATTTAGCATTGCATGTGAATTAAACAAACGAAATTCACGCGTTCGGAAATTTCGTTATTACAGTCCAGTGCTCCGTTTGCCTTTATTTAAAAACTTTATTGCACTACAAAGAGTACAAAGGGTGGGATTAATGCCGAGCATTTCCTACTTGCCGACCAGAAAACACATGTGCCATGCATTATTAAAAAAAAAATATTTTTGCAACGGTGCAAGTTAAGTCCTTTATCCTAGACTTCAAAGTCTCTTTGACTACTTTACGATACTGGAATCTCTGAAAGGATACTTTGATACTCTATGATGCGGGAATCTCTGAAAATAATCTTTGACATTCGTTGTAAAGCAAAGGATGTTTCTGCATTAATGTTTGAGGCATGTTATTAATTAGGGATCGAATATCGGAGATATAAAGGAGGGATTGAATTGGCGGAGTCATTAACAATGTTATGAAAAAGGTATTAGGTGTCTTTGGATTGGCCTTTCTCAAAGTTATCGTGAAGTTTTGCGAAAGACTGCAGGCAGATGCTGGATGCGGCAAGCTGAAGGCAGGGCGCTATGGCGCTCATTAGGGGAGGCCTATGTCCAACAGTGGACAATCATTATATTATTTATCATAGGTTGATAGTGACGAAAAAAATAAAAATGATGTACATATGTCCCAAAACTATCCTAGACTCTATTGTGCTTGCCTACACGCAAGTAAATAAGAAAATTGTATTACCTTACCGCTCACTCAATGGAAATACATAGGTACAATTGAAGTAAGAACGTTGATCCTAGGTATCTTTTCATCAGGTCAGATTGTGGTCAAACGAAGGTATATGACAATTAAAAAATATGAATATATAACAAAAAATTCTGTGAATACTTCAAGCATCCACCTGTAATTAATATCGAGCTTAAACGAGCTAAAAAAATAAAGTTTGTTGTATGGGAGCCCCCTTAAATATTTTTTTTTCTAATTTTTGTATCTGTTGTTATAGCGGCAACAGAAATACATAATCTGTGAAATTTTCAACTGTCTAATTATCATGGTTCACGAGCCTGGTGAAAGACGGACGGACGGACAGCGGAGTCTGAGGAATAGGGTCTCGCTCTACCCTTTGTGCACAGAACCCTAAAAAGGTTTTAAACTTTTGTGATATTCCAGGAGCCGCGCTGGTGCGTCGCTTGACGACCGTTTCACATCGTCGGAAGACGCTGGCGGCGTTCGCCTGAGCGTCTCGGCCGCGCAGACCGGCGACAGCGGGGTCTACACACTACAAGTAAGTTATACAATCATCGCCAGCCTATAGCAGTCCACTGCTGGATATAGGCCTCCCACAATGAGCGCCATAGCGCCCTGTCTTCAGCTTGCTGCATCCAGCATCTACCTGCAGTCTTTCGTAGGTCGTCATCCCACCTGGTCAAAGGGCGTCCTACACTACGTTTACCGAGTCGTGGTCAGTTATAGAATAAGTTTTCGTAAACCCATCACCTCAGACGTATAGCGCAATACAATATTTACCCTGTGAATAAGCCTTACACACGTACTAAGCGGTCTAAGCTTAATCATTCGCACTACTTAGTTTTGAAAGACGCAGCGAACTGCTGTTTTGCCGGCCAATTACTGCAACCTGGGTCTTCAAGACATGAGTAAAAAGGCGTTTTCTAGACCTCAGTGACACATCAGCGGTTACATCGTCACTTTCCATCGCGTGAGTTTGGAGTCAAACGATGGTCTATTGATAATAATTTAAAAAAACATTCAAGGCACACACGACTGTGGTGCACGAGAGCTAGTCACCTCGAGAGGGATTAGGGAAGAGGGGGTACGTAAAACAATATAGAGCCCTAATTCCACTAAATTAGTCGCTTCACTATAACTACTACAGAATGCACATTTTGGCATTCTACTTTTTATGAAGAAACTACAGTAGGCCTAGTACGGGGATCGTTGTGCTAGACAACGAGAAACTAGAACAGAGAAAAATCACATCGCCTTACATTGCGTAAATTATTGAAGTTTGAAGGAATGTGTTTCACATATTTTACGCATTCGATATTATTTTTTCTCTATTCTACCCTAGACAACAAGACCCGAAGCCTACAGATGAAGGGACGGAAAAGTGCCAAGGTTGGAACCATTCCATCAATCTCTCCGTACAAATATCACCTCACGTTTTTTTTCATCTATGAATAATTCTGCGAGAATACCATTGTCATTTTTGGTCAGTTTTTGGTTCGTATACACAGTGTAATTTGTTCGGCCTGACTAAGCAAGCCACAGCCATCGGTCTTATATTTTAGTTAGAATTAATAAGGATAGAATTTATAAATAAGTATTATATAATGTATAACTAATAATGTATTGCAATTTTGTTTACTATTTTTATGTATAAATAACGCACCTGACGACCGTGACGTGACACGATCCCTCTGGTCTTCACTGAAAATCAGCGCTGGGTGGACACATTAGTGTGCATCCAGCACAATGCTGAGTGAAGGCCATATTTGCCATGAACTCTGCTACGCACAATAATTTGCAAGATATATAGTATTAATTTGCGTAGTTTTAAGTTTGTTGTGTATGCTAGTTTTTAAGGTAAATAAAAATATTTTCTTTCTTTCTTTCTTTGTCATAAAAAGGGATTAGTTAGCAGAATTCGGCTTCTAGCCTCTGACAAAAGAAAAGCCTCCCCATTCTCGCATACGTTATTATTTTTATTCTCTGCTTTAGCCCTCGTGCTATAAAGTACGTCTCTACCTAACATCATTTACACGCATGGTAATAATTGATTATTTTGATAAAAAATTACCAACTTTGAATGTCAAAATTTTACATTGTTTTTTAGTTTTTCGGGATAATACACGCGAATATTTTTATTTATTTAAATTGGAATCATTCTTTATACAACTGCAAAAATATATATAATATATTTACTTTGACGACCGATGTGGCGCGGTGGGCGAAGGTCCGCCTGCGATGCATGAGGTTGCGGGTTCGATTCCCGCCTCGGAACAAATGTGTGTACTATCTGCAGATATTTGTTTCGGGTGTTCTGGTCGTTTTCTATGTATAATAAAAAAAATATCTATCTATGTAATGTATTGTATTATGTATATCAGTTATCTAGTACCCATAACACAAGCTCTGCTTACCATGGGGCTAGATAATGCTGTGTGAATTGTCCAGCATTATTTATTTATTTATTTACTTATAATACCATAAATGAATAAAGCGACGAACGTACATAAAAAACGTTCATAATAGCTGAACATAGTAACTATGCCTTTTTACGAAGTCGTTTGAAAATCATAAAAATGTGTATGAGAAGCAGATTTAAACAGTTTTCTATGGAACGTTTGCGCAGCACGCGCGATTTAGCGTTTATAGGTAAACCTAACAAAGTGGGGATAAGCGAAAATACAACACTACCTCTGCTTTCTCGCGGTCCACTGAAAATGTAGGTGTATCCTAAAGTGCAGACACAAACCTAAGCCAGGCAGACTTAGGTTTGAGAGTGCCTGTCGTCAAAGATGTCTTATGAGATTTGTGTGAATCCAATTGGATCAGTCCTAAGCGATTCTGTTGGTCGATTTAACACACATCTTGGAACTCTGGTGTAAAATACAATACAATTCTTTATCAATAACACCAAGTTACAACACATTACATTAGTTGTGTGTAAATGGAGGAATGTGCTGAATTCAAATGAAACCCTGTGAAGTTCTCCCAAATATATATTTATATTTTTATACGTATTTAGTTAAAAATGTGCACCTTATGTACCTAATTGCTTTTTTCTTTACCGGTAATATTGCACATTTTTAATTTTACTTTACATTTACCCATAACACACGCTCTGCTTAGCTTGAGGCTAGATGAGGCTGTGTTTATTGTCCAGCATTATTTATTTCTTATATAAATAAAAATTATGATGTTTGTCACAGGCATAAATCGTCTCTACTAATTATTATTACTACTATATAGTTATTCTGTATTATTACCTAGTTGCTTTATCCACGACCTCTGTGGCGCGATGGGCGAAGGTCTGCCTGCAACGCAGGAGGTTGCGGGTTAGATTCCCACCTCGAGACAATTGTGCCTACGATATGCAGATATTTGTTGCGGGTGTTCTAGTCGTTTTCTATGTATAATTAAAAAAAACTATCTATGTAATGTATTGTACATATATTAGTTATCTAGTACCCATAACACAAGCTCTGCTTACCATGGGGCTAGATAATGCTGTGTGAATAGTCCAGCATTATTTATTATTTATTTTAACATTTCTCATTGGTTACCAGGCAAGCAATGCCGCCGGCAGCGACACCTGTAAGATCCGACTGGAGGTGTCCGCTGAAGAGGCTCCGATCGGGGATGACCCGCCAGCGTTCCTCCGCCGGCTTCAGGACCTCACTGTGAAGGTCGGCTCACGCACCCGCTTCCTTGTTGAGATTATCAGCTCCACGGAGTGTAAGGTGAGAAAATAAAATCTGTATTGACACGAGATAAAGACGCGCGCCAATTATATCGACCTTCTTGATCTGCTCTATTCCAATTTACTACTCTGGGGCCGTTCAAGTGTTACGTAAGCACTATGGGGAGGTGGGGGGGTCTTTGTTTTGCTTATTTTGGAAGACATGGGGGGTAGGGGAGTCTAGACGATGATTACGTCATTGGTAGTTATTTACTTTTTTACACGAATGGCAACCCTCACATTGTCTATGCTTGAAAACGAAACACATTTTCAGGGATTCCCGCAAATAATGCATATGTTTATAATTGTAATATAAAAAAAATACATTTATAATTGAAAAATGTTTACGTAAGCATGGGGGGAGGGTGTAAGAGCTTTGCTTAATTTGCTGACAAGGGGGATGGGGGGGTAAATAATTGTAATAAATCTGCAGGCAACCCTCACATTGTCTATGCTTGAAAACGAAACACATTTTCGGGGATTCCCGCAAATAATGCATATGTTTATAATTGTAATATAAAAAAAATACATTTATAATTGAAAAATGTTTACGTAAGCATGGGGGGAGGGTGTAAGAGCTTTGCTTAATTTGCTGACAAGGGGGATGGGGGGGTTAATAATTGTAATAAATCTGCTTACGTAATATTTGAACGGCCCTTCTACTGTGAACCATCAGTTGCTCGCTCGTGCTACGAACGCGTCAAATGCAGTTTGCTTTATTCGAAATTCAAAATCCATTAAAAAAGATGAAACCACGCAGCTTACCGCATGTATTGGATTTCTGTGTTGTGAATTGTTTACATTATTTATTGAAGTTGGCTTGACTAAGTAGGTAATTTTCTGATACCATGTTTTGCAAATATTTACTTACTAGCTGCGCCCCGCGGCTTCGCCCCCGTGGAAAGCCTTGTGTCAAATGGTTTAAATGATTAAAAGTATCCTATATATGTCCGTCTTTTCTAACATAGGATACTTCTTATCCCGGAAACCACCCTCTAAAGGGGTGAAAAGGGGTCTGTAAGTTTGTATGGGAAATTAAAAACTACTGATAGTTTTTATCATTTAATTAAACACATAAATTTTCACCGGGGCGAAGCCGCGGGGCGCACGCAGCTAGTAGATTATATAACTCTTCTTTCCAGGTAACATGGTACCGGAACGAACGCCGTCTGCTGGAAGCGGAAAGAGTGGCATTGGCTCGCGACGGCAACTTCTGGTGCGCTGACGTGGCGGCGGTCAGCGTGGATGATGCTGGCCGATGGACCTGTACTGCTGAGAACGCTGGCGGGCGGGCCAGCTGCTCCGCGCATCTTAATGTGCTGGGTAATAAATAAATAAATAAATAAAACTGGACAATTCACACAACATTATCTAGCCCCATGGTAAGCAAAGCTTGTGCTATGGGTACTAGATAACAATACATAATACAATACATTATATAGTTAGATATTTTTTATTATACATAGAAAACAACCAGAACACCCGGAACAGATATCTGCAGATCATACACACAATTGTTCCGAGGCGGGAATCGAACCCGCAACCTCTTGCGTCGCAGGAGGACGTTCGCCCACCGCGCCACATCGGTCGTCAGGAGGTAAGATGACGTATAACTTTTTTTTTTAATTTCTTTATTTAGCCTGTTTCGTCCCACTGCTGGGCAGAGGCCTCCCCCAAATCTTTCCACTCAGATTTTAGAGAAAATATCACGTCTAATATTTTAGAAAAAACAATTCTACATTTCATCATCATCATCAACCTATGTTAGTCCACTGTTGGACATAGGCGTCCCCCAATGAGCGCCATAGCGCCCTGTCTTCAGCTTGACGCATCCAGCATCTACCTGCAGTCTTTCGCAGGTCGTCATCCCACTTGGTCGGAGGGCTTCCTACACTACGTTTACCGAGTCGTGGTCTCCACTCAAGAACACCTTTGATGATTATAAGTGTCTACATGAGGTGATTCAAAGTCTTAGTTTTTTAATATAAATCTTTATTCTGAATCTTTATCTTTATTGAATCTGGCATAAATCGACATGGCCGACTAAACTTTCTTATCAGTAACTTATTGCAACAATAACTTGACTTCTGCGAAAAAGGGGCAGAAATAGTGTCCACCGCTCTATTAGCATTGCAAATTAGTCCGTTTACCTGAACTCTATTGTTTTCAATTCTTTGCGCGAAAGAGATAGATAAGAGTGCGATATGGTTTTTTTTGTCGGACGGCTCGTTTGAAAAGGTACAAAATAATGAATTTTAAGAAAATAAACTGTAACAACAACCTATAAATAATGTCTATTATTTGTTAGTTATAAAACCTACATAATTAGATAATTACACCTGTAACGCATCATACTCATAATAATCATAAACATAAAATTTCACAGTGAAATTTAATTACTTATTTAGTTCTAAAATACTTTTTCGTCGACTGTATCTGGTACAAATGACTTTTAATTTGACGAAATTGGCTGTTATAACTTAATTGATAATCGGGGTCCTCCACGATGGGGGCGTCAAACACCGGGGGCCTAACCCACGAACCCGAACTATCGACTGGGTGAACCTGCGCGACAAATGGAGGAATCACTCAAAATCACGCCAACCGATTTCGATGATTCTTTTTTAAAACTAAGTACCTTGTCTCCAAAGACTAGCGAAAAAAAGTACAAACCCATTTTAATTATTAAGAAATTCGAAGTCGATTTATAGTTTTTTAAAACAAGCCAAATTATTTATTTTCAGTTCCTAAAGCATACAAACGTCCAGAGTTCATGGAAGAGTTGCGGGCTCTGCTCACGGAACAAGGGACAGTCTCGCTCGAGTGCAAAGTGGTCGGAGTACCTACTCCAGTGCTGCGATGGTTCAAGGTAAAATCATTGCATATCTTGTGTCTTTTTTGATTAAAATAAATAATGCTGGACAATCCACGCAGCAACATCTAGCTCCAAGCTAAGCAGAGCTTGTGTTATGGGTATACATAAAACAATACATTACATAGATTGGTATATTTTTTTAACACAATTCGTATAAAACCACCAGAACACTCGAAACAAATATCTACAGATCGTACAAACATTTGTCCCGAGGTGGGAATCGGACTCGCAACCTGCTGCGTCGCAAGCGGTCTTTCGCTCACCGCACCATCGTCAATTCACTGCTGGGTTAAGGTTTTCATGGTTGGGAATCAAATTGATGGTCTAGCCACTAAGTAAAATAGTGCGTAGGCACACAAACTACCCCATGAATGGATTAAGAACAATGACGTATTGCAGCCATCATTGAGCCACACAAAAGCGACTTTTGTGTTCAATCAATCAATGGAAACCTTCGTAGGTATAGTCAATTCAGTCTAAGCTGGTCCTCCCTTTCATCAGCACACACTACATGCACTGTACAAACAAGGTGGCAATATATTACCACGCTTGGCAGGCGGATCAGTTCTCGGAGAAGGTGTCAAGAATATTAGAGATGGTGCTAATGGAATTAAATCGTTTCCAAGATATTTTATATCAACAAAGACATTTATGAATGAAAACTCAACAAACAATTATTATAAAAATAACAGAAATCAAGAAGGTTATCACTAAAAATTTAATACAAACGTGACAGACGGACGGTTGGTGGAGTTTTAGTAATAGGGTTAAAATGACATCGACGATGAAAATGTCGGTACAAGATTATTTTATAAACGCACAAATGTTTGTTTATAAAATTAGTTTCGCAAAATTTGCCCTTACCTATAGCGTTATCCAGGACCCTTGTGACTTTTTTATGGGGGTATCTTAAATCTCGCGTATACAGTATAAAACGTCACAAAAAGCTCGCGAATTTATGATGGCTGCCGCGTTTAGTTCGGAGGGGAGATGTATAGATGGCGCCAATGCTGAATGTGGGTCAGTAGGGTGGCACAATAAATGGCACAGTGACCTACTTAGCACCCTTCTTTATACTTAACAGGTGGCTGCGTGTTCCATTCTTCCATTCAGCGTTGTCCTTGAACCTCTTGGTTACTTACTTTTGGTTAACCTTGGCATTGATTTGAATGGGGAAAAATATTTTTATGTATGAACTACGGGTATGCCCCGGATGATCACACGGAAACTGATACCACGTCACATGATCACACCAATCAGTGTCGTTTGATTACGTGATTAAATGGAGTAAGAAGAAGCAAATTCATCCAGTACGTTTAATCACCGCCATACCTACGTATGAATTCATATATTACCTGGAATTTGTCTTTGTGAAACTATTTCAATTGTTATTAGTAGTGTCATATTTAATGTTGTGGCATTCTGTATGTACATACATATGTATAAAGTACGTAAACAAAAACAAAAAACGCGTACCATCCATTACGTCTACGGTCTCGTAGTACTTCCAATCGTTTTTCTAGAATGACCTTTACGATTTCGTAGCTCGGGCTCTATAATCTCGTAGCACTGGCTCTATGATTCTATGACGACCTCTGTGGCGCGGTGGACGAGTTCGATTCCCGCCTCGTAACAATTGTGTGCACGATCTGCAGATATTTATTCCGGGTGTTCTGGTCATAATGTATGTATAATAAAAATATCTATCTGCAATCTATTGTATTAAGTATATCAGTCATCTTATACCCATAACACAAGCACAGCTTGGGACTAGATGATGCTGTGTGGATTGTCCAGCATTATTTATATAATATTATTATGATTTCGTAGCTCTGGCTCTACGATCTCGTAGAACTTCCTAGTGCCCTCGTATACCTCGTGATAAATCGTCGGCCATTGTCGCAAACAAACTTAGTTTTCTAGCACTTCGAGTGCTGAAATCACACCGTATGTGTTTTCTACAAGTGACTAATATGCGTAAATCCACACTAGCGCAGCGGCTGAAAAAATGCAGATCTGTGTGACTCAGCACAGCCGTAATGTTTTTCGAACGAAACGCATGTGCGGCGCAACACAACCGCTGTGTAGAGCGGCAGCACGAATGGCTTAGGTTAAAAAAAACGCAGTCGTCGAAAAAAGTTCGCAGTCAAAGTGCTAGTTTTCTAATAGCCTCTCCGTGCGTGGTGGATGGAGAGCGGCTATAGGTCAGTGACCAACCGACAAGATTATAAAATATTGTCTGCCGCCTACAATTTTTATACTCTGAAATGCCACACCGAGTTATTTCGCTGACTTTGGCGTTTAGACTCCACAAGGAACTAAACGTTGGGTTCTCCGAACACAAACTTAGTAAAATCATTTCAAACGGGATATAGACCGTGGTTTGATTTTTGAGTTTTCTAATATTTCGGCACAGTTTCATGCGCCATGATCACGTTATTCCGTGAAGGCACTGCGAGTTCGTTTTTATGGGCAGACATACCGATCTGTCCTCATTTTCTGTCTTTTGCTACGAATTCCACTACCTCTAGAACCTATGAACTCAAAAATCTAATCATGGTAAAAATCCCGTTTTTAATGACTTTTGTGTTAATAACTATGATAGTTTCAAAAACAAACTTCGTAGTTAACCCGCTCGAATGTAATTAATTTCACAGCACAATAAATTATGAAGACAGATACAACTTCATCATCATCATCATCATCATCATCAGCCTATATTAGTCCACTGCTGGACATAGGCCTCCCCCAAGATACAACTTAACAACAACTAATTTTTGTCTTGTGAAATCTTATAGGACAGTCGCGAAATCAAAGCTGGTGATGTCTTCGCGCTCACCGCCAACGCTGAAGATCCTACCTCTCTGGGCACTTACACTTGCGAGGCTGTGAACTGCATGGGGCGAGCCTATTCCTCCTCGAAGGTGCACGTCGTGGGCCGTGCGAGCAGGGAGGGCTCCGCTAGGCCAAGCTCCAGGTGATTATAATAACAGCTTCCGCACTTCGTTTCAGTTTAGATAGATAGAAAACACTTTATTATACCACACAAAACAGAAAACAATACAGGATTAAAAAATAGAATAAAGGAACTATAAAGGGCGGCCTTATCGCTGAGAGCGATCTCTTCCAGTCAACCTTAGGATAGACTGGACATGAAGGAACAAAATAGACGGTGGTACTTTAGTAACAGTTTAGTGTTTATTTAATTGATAAGGTTTAAAAGTTACATGTCATGTTCTTAATTCCAATAACATTATCATTATCGTCTCGGTTACTATAATTAATTTGTATATATAATAATAAATTGAATAATGGCCGCTTGAGCCTAGCTTCGCGGTCGGTGATCTACCGTTTTGATATATTTTTTCGAGAATTTTAAATAAATGAGTGAATTGAATAAAAATTAAATTAAGTTATAATTATTTTAGAAATCGAAATTCTAATCGTTTAATGCTCTGTGACCAATTTCTGCTAACCAATTGCTTTACTATGACAACAGTATCGTCCATAGATGAAAGAAACTCTACATAGATAGTGCATGCAGTGCTATTTACCATTACACGTAGATATAGATAGACTGGTTTCAACCTTGATACTCTTGAAACGCGTCCGTCGCCATCTTCAGTTTCATTCATCTGGTAAAATGACACAATGTTTCATTATGAGACGATACCACCGTTATGGGCAAACGTGTTCTTGAGTGGAGACCACGACTCGGTAAACGTAGTGTAGGACGCCCTCGGACCAGGTGGGATGACGATCTGCGATAGACTGCAGGTAGATGCTGGATGCGGCAAGCTGAAGACAGGGCGCTATGGCGCTCATTGGGGGAGGCCTATGTCCTGGACTGGTGGACTGCTATAGGCTGATGATGATGATGACCACCGTTATGGTGAAGCCCATGCCCCTGTTCTCACTGATTCGTGTAATATTCCAATCTGTTATAGGTTGCCGTCCTTTCGATCGTAAAGAAACATACGGCATCATTTCTTTGTTTAGTCTTCTAGAGTAGATTTAAAAAATGTTCTATGTTTGGATGTAAGGTGAAAAGGTGCATGTTTTTTTTATATATGTTCGTTAATTTATTAGCCTATAAATAATAATTTAATAATAAATATATATATAATTTTAATTTTAATATAAAATAAATAATTTTCTAATTTATAGCTACTAGCGCCCCGCGGTTTCACCCGCGTGGTGATAGATATTTTGGAAAATATACAATATTTACAAATTGTAGCCTATGTGTTATTCTTATATGTAAGCTATAATATTGTGAAGTTTCATGAAAATTCATTCAGTAGTTTTTGTGTGAAAGAGCAACAAACATACTTGCACAAATTTTCGCGTTTATAATATTATTTTATATACATATGTATGTACTTAGTAGGATTTAAAAAAATATTATTTTCCTAATTACAGTGGTATGACACCGGAACCCCCGCCCATCTTCACGAAGGAACTAGAAGACGCACATGTGAAGATCTGCGAGCACCTGACGCTTGGCTGCCACATCGTGGTTCCACCCTGGCCCCGCAGCGTGGTCTGGTACAACAAGGAAGGAAAGCTTGAACCGGGAGAAAGGTCAGTTCAGTGAGCATGAGTTATCTTTAGAGAATAGTCACTATAGGCGCGGTGGGCAAAGGCACGAGTTTGCGGTTTCGATTCCCGCCTCGGGACAAATGTGCGTATGATCTATATATATTTAGATATATTATTTATTACTAGTTTAGCGTAGTTCGCATAATTAAGTTATTTTACAAATTTGCACCGTTGCTTTGTTCTATTATGACTACTGATTGTATGACTCTGATTATAATGGTTTACTTAACCTAGTTCAGGCAAATGTAAATCACACAGCATTATCTAGCCCCATGGTAAGCAGAGCTTGTGTTATGGGTACTATATAACTGATATACATAATACTATATATTACATAGATAGATATTTTTTATTATACATAGAAAACGACCAGAACAACCGGAACAAATATCTGCAGATCGTACACACAATTGTTCCGAGGCGGGAATCGAACCCGCAACCTCCTTATTATTTTTGTTAGACCTTCAGAACATAGAATAATTGACTCTTGTTATCCATTTAGTCCTAAGCTCTTTTGAATAAAATTATTTATTTATTAGTTGCGTGTGTTTTGGTCGTTTTCTATGTATACTAAAAAATATGTATGTATGTAATGTATTGTATTATGTATATCAGTTATCTGGTCTCTATAACATAAGCTCTGCTAAGTTTGGGGCTAGGTGATGCTGTGTGAATTGTCTAGCATTATTTATTTATTTCTCCACGACAGGTACCATGCACAAGAAGACGGTGTTGGTGGGTACCTTCTGGACATACCCTCAACGGAGTGGGCGGACGAAGGCGAGTGGAAGTGCGTAGCTACTAGCGCCGGCGGCCGCGTCGGTATCACCACCTGCTATGTCGCCATGGATGGTAAGAAATAAAAATATATCCAGCAATAAATTGATTTCACATATATATAGTACCAGCAGCGCCCTGCGGCTTCGCCCTCGTATAAGTCTATGTTTAAATTTGTTTATAAACCTTCCTCTTGAATCACTCTATCTATTTAAAAAAACCGCATCAATATCCGTTGCGTAAAGTAAGTAAAGTAAAGTAAAAAATCATTTATTTCTTTAGGCTTACAAAATAAGCACTTAGACAAGTCATATTTTATATAAATAATAATAAATAAATAAATAAATAATGCTGGACAATTCACACAGCATTATCTAGCCCCATGGTAAGCAGAGCTTGTGTTATGGGTACTAGATAACTGATATACATAATACTATATATTACATAGATAGATATTTTTTATTATACATAGAAAACGACCAGAACACCCGGAACAAATATCTGTAGATCGTACACACAATTGTTCCGAGGCGGGAATCGAACCCCTTCGCCCACCGCGCCACATCGGTCGTCAAAATATATATATAAATTATTATCAAATAAAATAATTTTACTATTCACTTCAATTTTTTGTCCACGTAGTTTTGCGTAGTTATATAATTATCTGAGCATACATAGAGACAGGCAGACAGCGGGAAGCGACCTTGTTTTATACTATGTGGTGATAGTATATATTTTTACAAGGGACCAAACCTCAATATGTACGAGGCTGTTATAGCACTGATTGCTTAATTTTCGCCTGTCGCAAACCGGTCGCAGTTACATAATCAGGGGGCCGGAATGACAATACCGAATTACAATGGGTGATTTTAGTCCGAGTGGAAAACTTTGACATTGATTGCGAGAAAATAAAACTATCACAACACCTTCATAATGCAAACTTTTTTTACTTCTCATCTTTACGAATTTGTCGTAAGTTTTAAATATATTTCACGTGATATCGACCGCAACAGATAGAATCATATTAATTATTTCTTTGTGACTTTATTTTGTAAGTTATTGATTAGGGGACATACTGATTTCTGACAAGACAATAGGTATTATTATACATTGTTTTAATTTTGCTTTCAGTGCCTAAAAACTACCGAAAACCTCGATTCATGGAGAACCTTCAAGCAGTTCTCACAGAAGAAGGCCTGGTCTCTTTCGAGTGCAAAGTCGTCGGCTTTCCAACACCGGTTCTCAGCTGGTTCAAGGACGGCCAAGAGTTGAAGCCAGGAGACGTCTACCAGCTCACTGGAACCAACTCCTTAGGATCCTATTGTTGTATAGCCAGGAACTGTATGGGCAAAGCTAGCAGTTCCGCTGAGCTAACAGTTGAAGATATACAGAACCAGCTGAATGAGGAGGAAAAACTACAGCTTTTCTCTAAGAACCAGGCACCGAAGTTCATCCAGGGACTGAAGAGTGTCGAAGCGAAAATCGATGAACCATTCCGTTTTATTGTTAAAGGTAAGATGTTGAGTAGCGGATACCAATCCTTTATATTTTTATGCACACATGTAGCAAGTTCACAATTCTGCAGGAAACTGCTTGTTTTGCATAGAAACAAATTGAATAGGGTTATTAGTATGTATGCTATGAAAAATTTATAAAAAGACGAAAAGAAACCATTTTCTCTTATCTCCTAACTTAGCAGAGCAATACATAATTCATGTATATTTTACAAGGAAAATAATTTCAGCGCGTCAGTTGCAGGTTCGACTATACTAAAATTCTCAGCTTAAGGCATTACATACTTTTTTAAAAACTTAATACGTCATTAAAAGGGCCGAAAAATTAAGAAAAACTGCTTACTCAACTTTTTAACGTGTTTTGTGGGTTACCCCAAGTGAACCTGCAACTGCCGTTCTTTATAGCGAAGTAATGCAGATGTAAGTTTTGAAAAAAATTACCAAAAGCGGTGGGCAGAATTTCCCAAAATTGGGGGGGTAGGACGGGGTTCTAGTACATCGAGTAGGAGGTATCAAATTAAATGTATTTGTGTAATTGATAAAAGTTCGTATCCCTCAGCGCGTGAGTCACACTCGTACTTGACGAATCTTGTTTCTGCTTGGTTCCAGTCGCTATTCCGCCTGAACCGTCAGTGCTGTGGTACAGAGATGATCAGCCAGTCGACGAGTCGAATCGCTGCCACCTCGAGAAAGAAGACAAAGGTATCTTCAACCTCGACATACAAAACCTTGAGTTCCTGGACCAAGCCGAGTGGAAATGCGTTGCTATGAACGATTTCGGGCACAGCGTTACGTCATGCTTCCTCAAGCTCATCATCCCGAGGCATTACAAGAAACCGAGGTTCCTAGAAAACTTGCAAGCAATATTGTCGGACGAAGGTGCTGTGAATTTAGAGTGCAAAGTTATTGGAGTACCTCAACCAGTTCTGAAATGGTACAAAGATGGAGAGGAACTCAAGCCGGGTGACATCCACAGAATCATATCTGGACAGGACGGCACGTGTTGCTTAGGCACGTACACTTGTGAGGCGCAGAACTGCATGGGAATCGCAGCAAGCTCCGCCTCGCTGCTAGGATTTGATGACTCCATGAAAGCAAAAGCGAAAAAATCCGAAGATCAAGCTTTGCAGAGAAACCTCTCTCTTAGTACTATTCACGAGGAGAGAACCTCTCAAATGTACGATACTCCAGTCGGTGACATAACACTAGATGACAAAGGAGAGATTTCTTTCTCTTTTGATGGAAAAGAAGTATCAGTGTCTCTGTACGAGACTCCTGATTTAACCGAAGAAGAAGCGTTACAAATTGTGGAAATGTACGCTGATCAACTATCTGAAAATGTAACAGAACATAATGTAGTTGAACTACCTCCACTACGGTTTGTCAAAGAAACCTCAACTTCAGGTAACTTATTAATGGAGGCCATTATTATAGACGTTTCTCCAGAATATTTCCCGGCGCCAGATGAACGCACTGAAGCCGATGTTGAAGACTTATCCATTGCTGATGAAAATGGACTGCCACAACTCTCGCTAGACCAAGACATTGAAGATGGCGGTGAAGACTATTTACAGAAAACAATGGCACTATTATCGGACGAGAAGTCTGATTTTGCAGCAAAATCTAGCAGGAAGAAGTCTGATTCCCAGAGAAGTATCGATGACTTCTATAGCTTATCCAGAGATCAATCGTTATCTGAAGAGAAACATGACGACGACACGCACGTTTCAGAAAGTGAACTCCAAAGTTTTGCCAGTGCTAGAAGCTCAGCAAAATTTAAATCCAAATCATCAAAGCCATCAGATGAACGATCCGAGCCGACCAAGACAATCCTCATGAAAGAAGAAGCTGAATTTAAATTGAAGAAAGAAGTAACTAAACCGCAGGAATCTGAAGTACTTACGTTGAAACCGAAGAGAGAACGTCGCACGAGCCGAGGATCCAGGAGGTCTAGTACAAGTAGTGAGAAATCTATTGGTAAATCTAGAGAAGAACTTCTTCGACTTAAGACGGATATAGAACAAATACCAAAACAGCCATCAATGGATATTGAAGAATTTAGAAATACCATGGGTATTATAAGCACCTCCTTAACCAAAGTTATCAATGATGTGCAATTGATAGAACGAGATATTATACTTAAATCAGAACTTATGTCATCAGCAGCTACAGCTTCACGGAGTTTAGAAATTATAAGTAGTTTGATAACTCCACTATCCGAGATAAATAGTATAGCTGACGCAGCAAAGGAATCAGTGACTGAATCAAGAGAGGTTGCTAGCACAGTATTCAATACCATACCTCAGCCTTTGAAAGCTTTACAACAATCACTGACAATAATTGAAAAGTGTATCGACATGGAAAGCGATAACAAGACTCTGGTTAAAAAAACATGTGTAGCATTCATAGAAACTTGTGGAACAGGTATACAAAAAGTGTTATCTGATATCACATCTGTAACTTCTAAAGATTTTTTAAAGGCAGAAACTAAAATTATCAATGAAATTGATTCTGTTGCTAATGAAATGACCACCCTTATAAAATTCTCTACGGAAACCATCAAAGCCAGGAATCTTCTTACCGAAGCCAGTGAAATTAAACAGGAAGAACCGACTGTAGAAGCAAAACACTTAAGAGATACACAAAAAGCTGTTTTTGAATTAAAAACTCCTTTGAACTCGTTGTTAAGAATTGTAGAGAACGCAGAAAATGAGAAAATTACAGATTTATTCCAAACAAAAAACAATGCTGTTATTATGCATGACATGTCAGCATCAATTCAAGATCTTCAAACTGCTTTAGAACAAATTGAAACCCTTTCGGTCAAGGAGTCATCGAGCAATTTACAAAAACATAACACCGAAATTATTGAGACTGTAATGGAATCAGTTTTGAAACTGAGAAATTCATTTGAACTTTTATCAACAGAGCCCAATAAAGAAGAGGAAAAAGCGATTCTCAAATATACGCTCAAAGCACTAAAAGAAAATTTAACTGAAATTTCCCTCAATATTAACGCTGTTGATGAAAAAGTTGGACAGTTCGATGTATTGCAAAGTGAAAATAAACTAGAAATTCTTCAGAAAATGGCTCAGATTCTTATTGCATTAGAAAATAATCTTCCTAGGTTAGAGTATATGCCTGAAGTAAAATCTAACTTGGATACATTCCATAAAAACTTGACAAGAGTCCTTGAAAATGTCATAGAAAGCAATGATGCTAAGAAATACGTAAAAATGATGGAAATATGTGAAACTGTCAATATAATTAATTCTTCTGTTAAAAATATGGATTCAGAAAATATTTTACCTCTAGCCAGTCTTAGCAATTCATTAAAGATTATTCGAAATAATTTTATCGTAAATGTTTTTGAATCTGAATTAAATTCTTCTCTATTGGATAATATTTCTGATATCCTTGTGGGCATAGAAGAAGCAATAAATAAAGCCGAAGAAGTAAGTTTACAAATAGAATCAGAAAATATAAAAGAAATGTCAACTCCAGTTTTCGATATGGCAAAAGTGAACGTCATTTTAGAACAAATTGACCAAACGATCGCTGCCGTTAATACGATAAAAATTATTGAGAGCACACAAGAACTTAAGATGGCTCTAGCACCTACCCTAGAGAATATCTGTCCAATTCTGGAAGAATTAAGACGATGTGTTGCTTCTGTTCGACCAAGTGGAGTTGAACAAGATGAACATATTTCTGAAATATCAGATACGTCATTAGCTCAAACCTTAGCTAGTCCTATTTGTGAATTGAACCAGAATATTATTATTCTTAATCAAATAATTGTTGATAATATTGAGGAAATAAAAGATAAATTCGAAATAATTACTGCAATTGCGGAGCCTTTGCATGAACTTCACTCTACTCTAGAAATAATTCAACACGATGTAATTTCTCAATATGGGGATGATTTGACACCATACGAAGTTAGTGTCAACATGGCAAGTGTTGTCCAAAACTTACAGAGCTGCATTGTTATGATTCATGAACAAGCTGGAGTCGAAGGAGCAGATGATATGTCAACGTTAGAAGATATTTCGGGCATCAAAACAACCGCTGATAATATACCATCCGACCACTTAGTATTGCCAACTGCCGAAGAAACTGCCATAGAACAATCTCTTCCTTCTTACTTAGTACAAGAAGTAGCGACCACAGCCACTGCACAAAGGTTGCAGGACCTAAATGAGCACATTACTGTTTTACAATCACCTGAAGTCATTGAAGCTTTAGATACGTTGTCAGAAGTAAGTGACTATTTCAGTTTGAAATCTGTGGTTGTTGGGCTAGGAGATCTTCATGCCGGTCTTCAAGGGATTCTGCATCCCGTGCCTATTGAAGGATCAATTGATCTTGAAGATTCAGTTAATATATCAAAATTAGCTGCTATTGCTGAGCCTATGCAGGATATTCAGCAGGGTCTATCTATTTTAGATACAAGTAACATTCCAATTTATGAAAATATTTTAGATTTACCAGCGGAAAAAGTACATTCCGTGTTTCAAACTATTTCTGAATTCAAGAATTCTTTAGAACAGTGCATGAACGCTGTATTGCCTGCAATGGAAATAACTAATAATACAATTGAAATATCTAATAAGGTATCAACTCTAAGAGAAGTTTGCGAACAATTGAAAGACATTTTTGAAACAGCTAAAGACGCAACAAGTGACACTCGGCTGCCATCCGAGATTCATGCTTTGGAACATGTAGTTGATAGTCTGATAAATGCAACTGACGTTTCACAAGAAATTAGAATTGAAGTTGTGAAATCAGTAACGGAACAGTTATATTCCGAAGTAATAAAAGCTCAAGAAGACATTATTCAGTTTACTGCACAAACCCCGGAAAAACTATCGCAAGAAGCTAAATTGATACAGATAGTAAGTGATGTTCAAAATAACATAGCTGCACTAGAGCAGTATGATTTTATTGACCTGTCACAAGCGTCGGACCTATCAATAGCATGCATTTCGCCACAAATAGCTTTTGAAATAGATTCCGAGGTACTGACGCAAGTATATGATATCGCAGAAAATGCTGTAGATGTGCTTCACGATTCTTACCAAGAAATTCCACCAGCTGACCTTATGATAGTAGAAGATTTCTTTAAAACCTGTAAGAATGAATTTACTATTTTGAGTTTTCTTATTTCAAAAGCAACAAGTCACAAGAAAAGTATTAGATTACTCCAAGAGTTCAGCTCTTTGCAAGTAATAATAAATAATTTTACGTCTCAGCGTTTAGATCTTCACCTATCAGATGAAGTGAATGAATGCTTGACAACTTATTTGATACACGCTGATGAATGCCTTAGATCTGCTCGCTCAACGTTGATAAAAATTATCGACTCACAATCAGATATGTTAATTAAAACGCCTATCTCTCAAATGCAATCAATGCATGAACTTGAGCATTTAATGAAAAGCAAACCAAATACTCCAATCGGAAACGTTGTTAAAATTCTGATTGAGTGTGCTAATGTAAGTCAATCTCTAACAGACAATTTACAAAGAAGTATTATTAATGAACTTTCTCAGGCAGCTAACGAACTTAAGCCAACGCAAAATGAAATAGTTGTGGCGGAAAAACTGGAAGAGCTCGCCGCAATTGTTGATCCTCAGTCCACACCATACTTGCAGAACTTGGAAGCATCTTCTAAATATATTTTTAACAATCTGAATGTATGCATCACTAAGCATCAAGATTATAAGGATGCTATTGGAACAGGGAAAACGTTAATAGCTATAAAATGTTTGGCAGAGTGCGTGAAAATTATGAACCAAGAATATACAGAAACGAAATTGAGTACGGATGAAACAGCAGAAGTAAAAGAAAACCTTCTTAAAGAAGTATTGACCGAAATGCTACAACCATTGCAAGCCCTCCAAGTGCAACTGATAAACATTCAGAAACAGGTCTTGGCAGGCGCAGATGAAGACTCAATTTCTATTGATATAACTACTACAGAATCTATAATACAAACAATGACAGAACTTCATCAAGATATTGTTCATCAGATAGAATCAGACGAAACGACAATGGATGTTCAGGAGATCGACTTGATCAAGGAAGTCGATAAGGAAATACACACTATTCAAGATAGCATAATGTCAATGGATAACGGGCAGGTTGCTCAAGTTGTGAAAGAAATAACTAAGCCTATCGATGTTATTGAAAAATCTCTTCAGGATGTGCTATCAACAGATAAGGATACTGTTGAAAAAACTCTTCCGAAAGGTTCGTACTTGTTTTTATGCAATTTTAGTTGGTCAATCCGAGCTGTAACTTTTTCATTCTTAATCTTATGTAAAGTTTTTATCAAGAACATTAACATAGCTTAGCTATAGAACTAATTTTCTAAATTGACCTCAAATATATAATCGATCTCTTTGTATTTAGACATAAATTCAAATATAATTTCAATCGAATATTCCGTCGATAAATTAGAACTAGAAATAATTATTGCATTAACTTCAAGTTTACTTACAATGAATATCAACCAGAGTGTAGAAATGGCTGCAGATTTTATTAATTTTTTTCTTCAAAATATTGTCAGATAAGGAAAGAAAAAATCAATCAACTTATGAACATTATCAAAAATTGATTAGATTTATACATTTACAAATAAAATTCTTAAAAGGCAAATATAATATTTTAGATGCTCTAACAAATATTTGAAGTAGCGTACCAATCTATATATATAAAAGAAAGTCGTGTTTGTTACAACACTTATAACTCGAGAACGGCTGGACTGATTTAGCTGAAAATTGGTGGTGAGGTAGCTTAGAACCAGGAGTCTAACATAGGATACTTTTTATCATTTAAACAATTTGACACATAGATTTCAGCAGGGAGCAGCTAGTTATGTACAAACTGTGAATATTAACATACAGAATATTAGCTCGCTCGACAAAATGTTTATGAAAATGACCATAACGGTAAACTACATATATGAATTTCATAGTCACTTCTTTGGTTTAGGTCCACAAAAGCTTTGTTAAAACAACGCAACAAAATTTGATTAAATGTATGTAATAAGTTATCCAATTATATGCATACACTAGCTGTTCTCCGCGATTTCACCTGCGTTAAATTTTAACTTCACTTTTCCAGCACTTAAAGGAAGAACTTTATGCCACTTCACGACCATTCAACTGTTGCGATGCTAAAAATCATGTCGATTGGTAGCTTTGTTAGGCCTTGAAGGGAGGACGAATTTTTGTATATAAATGCGAATAATCCCATAAATCTACCATTGGAATTTGATGTTTTACCGAGACAAAAAGTAGCCTATGTTTCTCTCCTCTCAATCCTTTCAACTAACTCTATGCCAAAAATTAAGTCGATGGTTGCTTGGCTAGGGCGTGAAGGAAAGACAAACAAACAAACATACTTTCGCATTTATAATATTTGTTAGGATTATCCTAACAAACCTTAAAATTTTTCACAGCCGTTTAAATTTATCGAAAATTTATAATTTTTCAGAAACTACGTCTCAGCTTTTAGATACCATTGACCAATATATTGAGCTCATAGAAATCGTTGAAGAAATGTCAGCAGTAATAAAGATAGAAGATGTCAAAGATAGTTTTGATATTGCGCGTGAGTTAAAGCAGATCATTTCTGTATCTGAAAACATTTCTGCTAGCGTAGAAATTCAAGAAGAACGTACTAGATTAGCTCTGAAACTACAAACAGCATTGTCTGCGTTACACGTACAGGTATTAGACAGTGCACAAGAATTAGCGCCAGTACTTAGTGCTGATGCTTTGCAACGTATTACACAAGTTACAGCACAGCTACAAGCTAACTTAGTAGCAGTAACTGGGTTCCACGTAGCTGTTCAAGCTCCTGTACCTTTTATTGAGTTAACAGCACCTTTAGAATCAGCAACAGCTGTTTTATCTGCAGTATCTGAACCCGTAGAAGTAACTAAACTCGAAGATACAGTTCAAACTGTTCAAAAATCTACGACAGAAGAACTTGTTGAAATGGATATTGAAAAAGGCTTTGCGATTATAGCAACCGAAGAATCAACTAAGATTAAAGCTGAACCATCTTCAAAGAAGGAATCAAAAACTATTTCCAGTCGTATTCTGGAAACTCCACAGCAATCAGATGAAAAAATCGAAGAAATATTAACTTCGCAAGGTGAGAAATTATTTTTTATGATAATATTGAACTTTATAAGTTATAATCAATTAACTAAGTACATTTTTCAGAAAATCTCATGCAACATATTAATGAATATGTTTCTGAAGATATCATTGAAGTTGTAAAAGGGTTATCTTCTATTTTAAACTCCGAAGAACTTAACCAATCAGTAATGATTGCAAAAGAACTCAGAGAAAACGTTACGGCTATTGAGGTTTGCCTAACTGAGGAAGCTATTGGCATTGATATAGAAAAAATGCAGGAGCATCGAACACAGCTATTGCAAGACCTACAAAGTTCATTATCATGTATAAGCGAAACTACACTGGAACATTTGCATAAAGTGCCGTTCATAGAAAAAGATAAATTTGCGAAAGTAGTACTTATGGCAGAAAACTTGAAAACTGATTTAGAAACAATACAAGTTTCTCAGCCAGGAGTACTCCAAGCTGCGACACAAGATGAAATAAAACACGGGACAGAATTTGCAATAGCCGATGTTGTCAATGAAAGTATAGGAGATACGGCAAAACAATCTTTGGCTCATTCATTACCTATTGTTGAACCAGTTGAACAGATTGAACCTGATAAAGAAGGGATATTTGTTGAAGAAGTACGTGTAAACATTGAAATAAAACAAGATCCGGATACTTCCATCTACAAAGAGCAAGAAGTAATTGCTGTCGCACAATCTAAAGCCCTTGAAACAGATGCACAAGTTTCACAGTATGCTGCTTCGACCAATACTGTTGATATAGAACAACAAGAGTGTGTAGAACAAACGAAAGATGATTTAATCACACATGACTCCGATGCTCTTAAAACAATTGTGGTCAAAACATCAGTTGCTGTGTTACCTGAAATAGAGGAAGTTAAGGGTCCAATCGAATGTACATTTCCGATTCCTACAACCGATGCGGAAGAAAAACCTATCCCAGCTGCCACTGTCGCTGAAATCGTTTCAATCAGTGAAGCTCTTATTATTAGTGACCAAAAATCTTCGATGGAAATACCAACTGAACTATTATCAGAAACTGTGACAGTGGAAAAAGATCAGAAAGAGACTGCTCAACGAGTTACAAAATCAACCGAAAGCTTATCTATGCTAACTACAGGTAAGTTTTCAGTATTTTTTTAGGTATATAATATTTTTTATTAAAACATTATAAATAGTGTAAAAATCTTATGTTTTTCTATAAGAACGTAAGTTATACTCGCTGTTAAAATCAATCAAAAAATCAACAACGAATATTGTATAATACAATGTACAGCCTGTGTCTCGACATTCATGGATACTTTTATAAAAATGGATACATGCAAAAAGATAGAAGTTTGCTTGGTCTTCGAAGCAACCTTTAATCGTTTTTAGCATGATAAACAAGTCCATGAATAATCTTCGAAGGTTTAACTGCATAAGTTTTGTTTAAATGGGCACAAATATCATAAAGGTTGTTAGAAACATGGGAAAAAAGTGTTATTTAACGGCTCGACTACGGATGTGTTAGCTAGATTTTTTATTTTCAGGTTGTAACATTTTTTACTCAATGAACACTCAATTTCTTATAACAAGCAGACACAATTTTTATTACATTACACTATTTTTCACAGAAACACTGATACAAAATATCAACGCGTTCTTATCCGACGATGTTTTACTCGAAGTCCGTGAGGAGCCTTTATGTGTAAATGATATTAACCAGGCACAACAATACGCGAAGGATTTGAAAGAACAAATTGTTTTCTCAAAATTAAATATAGGCCAAGAATTTTACAATGAAGCAAGCATTGAAGTGGTTCAGGAATTTACGACATTAGCACAACAACTCCAACAAGCTTTATTTCATGCACAGGATAAACTTGAGCAAATAATTTCGAAAGTATCACCAAACCAAACTTATGAAGCACTAATAAAAACTATATCACAGCTAACTGAAAACTTGGCTCTAGTAGTCGAAATACAACATAATAATGAGAAATCAAGTACAACCGCAGATATTTCTATTTATGTACCCACATCGACAGACCATTTACCTGCTCCTGAGTTAACTGCTGCTGCAATTATATTGCAAGAAAACATAAACCTCACCAAAGATATTCAAAACATGGAAACAGCAGGCATCGCTGTTCATAGTAAAAGCGACGAAGTTTCTTCTGCCACTGGTACACGCATTGTGAAAGAACCAATTTCAGAAATAAGCAAAGCTGAATATTATGATACTTTCAAGGAGCTATTTTCTGACGTTGAAGTTGAAACTGAGAAACGTGAAGTGAATTGTATGCTAGTTGATGACCATACAACTGGCATTCCACAGGATATAGATATAAAAGAAAACATTGTCGTAAAATCTCTAGGTACTGATTCAGACATTGCTATAAATCAGCTTTTGCATGACCAAAATTTAGAAACAGTAACTCACCAAAATATTTTAATAGGAGCAACAGAAAATATCCTAACGGAAGCTGCTAAACCGTTTGAAGAATTTTTTGATGCACCTACATCAGCCGACCTTTTGCCCTCAATGGAAATAGTTGCTACTGAGCATACTCAGCCAGAAGTTATAGAGATAGCTCAAACTATTAAAAGTAAAGGCCAATGTAAAGAAGATGCAATTTCAAATGTTAATCAATGTCACATTTCTGCTGTCACTAGTGTAGTTAATATTACAGAAACCGCTGTAGAAGTAGTTGAAGATGTAGACTATGAAAAAATAACTGAAGGTTCTGAGATATTGGATGATGTAAATAGTCTTAATAACAACGTTAATGCAACAGTTATTCAACAGAAAATTGACACAAAAGAATACTTTGCCACCCTTAGTCTCGACCCAGAATCAGTTGCATTGCAAGAATCCGTTTTGGTTGATAAAATAACAGAATTACTCAGCCAAGGAAACACTGCAACTGAAAGTACTGAAACAATCTTGATAAAAGCAGGCAAACCTCTTAAAGAATGTTTAGATTCACCTAAGTCAGATAATCTCTTGCCTTTGATAGAAATTTGTTCCCATGAACAAACACAAAAAGATTTAGAAATAACTCACAATACTAAAAATGAGATCAAACATATAGAACATGCCACACCTAGTATAAATAATGGTCTCGTTTCCGAAGCTACCAAAGAACTTGATTTAACAGGAGTTTCTGGAATAGGCAACATTGAAGGTACAGTCTCTGAAGAAGTGACTTTTATTCCCTTAGTGGAATCTGTAATAAATAATAATAAAAGTGCTATTGAAACAAACAAACAACAACAAAAAAGTAGTACTGAATGTAAAAATGCAGACTTAGTTGAGTTACTAGGAAATAAAATGGAATGTGAAGAATCAGATATTAGTTGCCTAGAAAATTATACAACAGCTGAAATGGTTTTTTCGGAAGTAGCAAAGCCACTAAAAGAGTTCTTTGATTTATCGAAATCAGAAGACCTCTTGCTTACAAATGAATCAGTAGTAATCGAACTTACACAGCAAGAATCTTTGGAAACAACTCCGTATTTAGAAAGCCAAAGAAATATTGAAATAGAAGCTACACCCACTCTAAGCGATTGTCATTCCACACCTTACACTAGCGGAATTATTTTGACACAATCTTCAGACAGTGGTGATGTGAAATGTGCAGCTATCATAGAAGAAACTGGTAGTCTTGAAATAGAATACGTATCCAGTGATGAAGTTAGAGAGAACATTGCCCTAGATACATCTACAGAGCATAATGCAAAAGTGATTGATAAATTACCAGAAAGTTTATGTCAAGAAAATTTAACAGTAGAAGCCAAAACTATTTGTAATGAAGAAACCAAACCATTTGAAGAACATTTTGATACGCCGATATCAGCTGAACTTCTTCCTTCAAAAGTAAAAGTAGCTTTAGAATATGAAGAACAAGAAATCTTAGACCATGATATTGAATATACTAAGGGAACTGCAAATAAATTAGATATTGCCTCTATGAAAGAAGTTTGCGTAAGTGAAATTATTGTACTACATGGTGATACAAATTCAGAAATATCTTATAATTCCGCAATGTCAACTGATAATACGCAATTACATGAATTAGAAGCTAGTGAAATTATTCAAAAGGCAGAATCTGCTAATGCAAGTTTATCTGATGGACTTGTTTTAGCTGTTATTGAGGTGGTCGATTTAAAAGAAGATTTGGATGTAGGTAGTGGCGTTGATGATCCTAGTTTAAATAATTGTCAAATTGGAAATGATACAAAAGGTCCTGCGCAAGAGCAGGTGGCTGTTTGTCAAGAAACAGAAGCAGTTTTATTAGAATATATAGATGTGGTCCTCCAGAAACAAACAATTTCAGACCAAGAAAACACTGAAAACACTGTAAAACCAGTATCTAAAAAAGTTTGTGATGAAGAGATTAAACCTGTTGAAGACATCTCTGATTATCTTTTAATAGCAGACCAGTTGTCTCTAGGTGAATCTGTTGCTGTCGAAGATGCAGACACAATAGTGATTGAAGATGTTTTCGCTATTGACCAAGAAAAAAGGCTTTTTGGTATAGTGGTTTTGGAAGAATCAACTTTGGTACCTTCTGAATTTGGTGTTACTAAAGTTTTGGCAGTTGAGGCAGACGTTTTGAAACAACCAAACACAATTATTGATGAAAAATGTAAATTATCTGAATCATCAACTAATAGTCAAAAGAGCCATGTAAAGGACACAGCTATACCAATCGAGCTGGAAACTCTCAATGATGGAATAAATAAAGCTAATTCATGTTCAGTGCTAGAACAAAAAGCTCTTGACATAACCTTAGCTGGACAATACAAAGATTTTTCCATCGAAGAAATCAATGAAAATCAGCGAATATTTACTACGGCCGATCTTCTGCCGCAGGATCATGAAGTGATCGCCAACAAAGAAGAAATAACTTCACTTACAACAATAGAACCGCTACATAGAATTGGTAATCAATTTGATATCTTTGTTCTTGTTTAATCAATAACCCTTGTTTTTGGCATATTAAAACAAAATATTTTTGTAAGCGCTTTTCAAGCAATAGGTGATATAGGTGTTCTTTGTACTAAATTATGAGAGAGCGCTTTTGATGGACTTACCGATTGTGACTGATGCTGTGACTGTACAATAAGGGTACGCTTTTATAATTTTATGTGTTATGTTGTAACAATTAATTTATAAAACTTATAAATTCTAATCAATAACGCTTAAATTGTATTATTACATCACGTTAACTAAGTATAACGGTATTTTAGATTCAGAAGCTTAGTTTGTAGACTATATTTTAAATAGTTCTGCCTTAATTTTTTCTAAGTACTATTTATCGTAACAGCGACTTCATTAATAGCTTAAAATAAGATAGGTACATGAAAATTAAAATACCAAAATAACACTCACTCGTCCACAGTACTCTATAAATTGTAATTTAAACCGACAGAAATTCTGAATATTTTATTCAGAATTTCTTAAAGTGGCTTTCGAAGCAGACCCCCTTCTAGCCGATACGATAACCTGGCAACCAAATTTTAATAGTTTCGATGTGTTAGTATTTTCGTTAACATTCGATTCTTGTCGATGATGATGATGATGTTATCTAAATTCTTAATCAACACTATCTAAAATGATTAATTCAAAACCGCCGAAGTACCATTGACGACCGAATATTTAACATTACTTACAGAAACTAAAACATTGATGGAGCACGGACTCTTCTACACACGCATTCTATACAGGCATTTAAGTAAACACGGCTAGCGATAAAACAGTGCTGACCGAAAATATGCCGACTTTTCTTTTTGAGTTGGCCAATCATTACCCAAAATTAAGAATGCCTGACATTGAACTGAAAATGCTTCCTTTCTATGCCAATATGATTGCAACATGTTTGAAGACGTTTAGTTCAATAAACAAACAGCTGAGGAAGTCATTGAAGGAAAATAATTACACAATGTGTACCTATTGCACCGAAAAAACAGTCATCACTGACTTTTTGAATGATAGATATAATACTAGGAAAAGACGAAGTCGAGGTGTTAATCTAGAACAAATAAGATTGTGAGACAGGATAATGAAAGAATAACATTTGCTGAAGCTTATTTTAAGCTCAAATAAATATTTAAAACACACTAAGATAAAATACACGAGCATTTAACTAAAGATAAATCAGAAATATTAAATTAAAAAAAACCTCCAAACCATTCGATGACTATACCTACTAAATATTTGTTCTGTACAGTAACAGAGAATAGAGTTTTATTAATGACAACAATTTAAGAGAAATCTCATAATAATTTAACAAAAATCAACACATTTTACAGTAACACTACACAATTTCACACTTAACTATAATAAACTTTAAAAAATACTTGAATAATTGTCTGTTATTTAAAATTATTATGTTTATTCCAGAGCGCATTCATCTTATACAGCAAATAGACGCTTTTATCTCTGATGAAGTTACTGAGATTGTTGACGAAATTGCCAATATTACTAACATCGAAACTTTAAAGGAGTCTGTAGTTATGGCAAAGAAACTCCGTGAAAGTGTAGTTGCTTCGGATTATAGTACCACTGAAACAGCAAGTCTCCTAAATGAGAAGGATCAGCTAGAACAAGCCAGATTGGCCCAAACATTACAAGATGCCCTTTCCATGTTGCATACACAAGCATTAGATAGCGTACAAGCTATTGCACCAATCATTTCATCAAACGCGTTGCAAAAATTTTCAGAAATCATTACTCTTCTACAAGAGGATTTAGCAACAGCCATCGTTTCTGAAGTTAAAAGTATTGCTGCATTAACTGACTTTGGTAAGGCCTTTATTTTCTCTGTAAGATAGAAATTAATCTTGTTTAATTTAAACATTTTCATGTTGTTTTACTTACAGAGGTAGTGGATGAAACTGAAGAGCGAAACAGCATGGCTCAGCTGGAATCATTATTAAAAGATGTTAATATAAAAATTTACCTCACGTCTACGGAACAAACTAGAGACATAGATAATTCTGAGTCGCTCAAAGATACTCTAGACGAAGTACAAACTGTTATCATAAAACTTAAGAGTGAATATGATGATGCTTCAAATGATACTTTTAATGAAACTCTCGAAGACTTGGAGTGTAGTGTCAGGAGCGTTCAACTTCAGATAAACGAAGAAAGTCCACCTGAATTACTCTCTGAAGCATGTGTGACGTTGCAATTACTTGTTGATAATATGAATGCTACGCAGCAAGTTCAAGTTTCTTCAACAATTACACGAATGGAAAATACAGAAAATATTATTGAGAAATGCTCCAATGAAACAGATGAAACCGTAAAACTGCTTGATATTGCTTCTAAATTTGAAACTAAAGGAAGTCACAACCTGACTAGCGTAGTGAATAATCTAAACATCATACGAAGTAGCTTAAAATCCTTGCGAGATAAATTTTTGATTGATGCAGATACAGTTATTGAAAACGGTGTTGAAATTGTGCAATGTCTTGATCAGATCGAAGAACACATATTTGCATTAGAAAAAGATATTGACTTGTCAACGAATGTAGTAATTAGCACAAAAGATAGCATATTAACAGCCGTTCATTCAGTTTATGGAAGTATATCTAACATGCGCAGTACGGTTTCAAGTGTACAAAAGCGATACATGTTTGAACATTATGGCAAGCCATCAGAATCTTTACTCCATTCTATTAAAAATTTAACTGTTATGTCCGCTCACGAAGATGAAAATAATAAATTAAATTTAAAAAAGGTGTCAAAATCGCTGCGTAAAGTTCTTAATCATTTCGAAGACATTAAATTTTACATAAATCTTGACAAAACTGCTAGATTACCGAGTGACGCTGCTTTTACAAAAATTATCCTAGAAGAATTGAAGGATAATATTTTCAGCATCTTAGTCCCTCGAGCGGTGCAAATTAACCCAGATATGCTTCAAAGAGTTAACAATTCCCTCAAATGTGTCGAAAGTAATCTCAAAAGTATCGAATTGGATTCAATGATAGAAGTTAAAAATAAAATACCTATGTTCAAAGAAATTGCTGCTGACATGCTGAAGACAACCTCTTGTATGAATAAATATTTGGGAAAATCTAAAGAAGTCATTGTTTCTAAACATGAATCACCAGAGTTAGAAGAAACTGTTGGGGACTCTGAAACACCTAATAAATTGGCAAAAAATGAAGAAAAACTTGATATTTTGCCGATAACAGATTTTGATAGACCTTCGACCAGCAAACAATTTCAAGATGTGGTACTCGATCACTCGCAAATAATTCTAAATACAGATTCCGTACATTCAAATGTTGAAAAGACTGAAGACGAATCAGCTGTAACTAAATTCCAAGAAATAGAAAATATTGTATATGTTGAAAAAGTCATCATGGAAACAGGCACCAACGAAGAAATAATCACAGTAGCTGAAATGAGTGCAATAGCAGAATATGACTCTATAAAAACTCAAGATCAAATAGAGGAGACTGATCCGAAGGAAAATTTACAAAATCTAACCATTACCAAGGAATCTGAAAAATTATGTTACAATGAAGAAACCAATCAGCAAATAGAAAATGAAACCGATGACCTAAAACAAAATCGAGCGGAAGGTCTTTTTACGACGGAAGAAAAACAAAAACTAGAAAATGAATTGCTACAAGGAGGAGCTGAAGTAAGAGAAAATGTTGAGAAAACTACACATGCAGAACAAGAAGGACAACAAGAACAGGTAGAAATAGGAAAAATAAAACTACAGCAAGAAGAACTTCGTTTGCAAAAACAAGAAGGAAATGACGAAAACTACCAAAAAGAAGATCAACTGTGTTTACAAGAAATGGATGCAGTGGAATTGAAAGAGAAAGAAGAAGCTGAACTTCGTCAAACAAAAGAAAATAAAACGACTGATTTGACCAAATTAAAACAAAAACATGATGAAGAACTTGGTTTCGAAGAAGATCTAAATGAAGGAGCAGTGAGAGAAAAAGAATCAGAAGAACATTTTGAAAAGGAAACGGAAAACTTGGGAAATGTTTTGAAAGCTACACAGGTTGAAAAGGAAAAAGTACAAGAAATACAATGGCAAAATGAAAAAGACATGGCAAAATTGAAACATGATATAAAAGATGAAGAATTGCCATTGGAAAAACCAAAAGAAGATTCTGAACTAAATCAAAAGACAATTGATGAAAATCTTATACGGAAAGAACAAGAAGCCGCTGAATCAAAATTAAAAGGAGAGCAGGAATATCAAACGCAAAAAGAAAAAAAAGCGACTGAAGGCAATCTGGAAGAAGGCCTTTTGCAAAATCAAAAGGAACAGGCTGAGTTAACACAGAAACAAGATGAAACAATAAATATGCAAAAAGACGTAGATAAATTGAAAACAGAGGAGGAAACACGCATGCAAAAAGAAAAAGAAAGCGTAGAACTGAAACAAATAGAAATGGAGGAACGACATTTGCATGACGAAAAAGAGGTGGCTAAAATGAAAGAACAACAAGATGAAGAAATACGTACTCAAAAAGACAAACAGGCAACTGAGTTTCAATGTGGGAAAGAGGAAGAAAAAGAAGCTAATATACTGAAACAAAATGAAGAGATAGATCAACTTTTGCTGAAAGAAAAGGAAATAGCGGCGTCGAAACATAAACAAGAAGAACACACGAATGATAAAGATCAACGTTCGCGGAAAGAAAATGAAGAAACTGAATTAAAAGGGAAAGATAATCAACAAAATGAAAAAGATGTTGCTGATTTGAAAGTAAAAGAAAACGAAGAACTGCGTTTGCAAAAAGAAAAGGAAGAATCTGAATTAAAAGTGAAAGAAAATCAGAGAAAACAAAAAGAAAAAGAAGAGGAAGAACTTCGTTTGCAACGAGAAAAGGAAATGGCTGAATCGAAACAAAAACGAGAAGCTCTTATTTTACAGCAGGAGAAAGAAGAAGCTGAAATTAAAGAGAAAAAAGAGGAAGAACTTCGTCTTAAAATAGAAAAAGAAGCCGATGATCTGAAACAAAAAGAAAACGAAGAACTGCGTTTGCAAAAAGAAAAGGAAGAATCTGAATTGAAAGAGAAAGAAAATCAGAGAAAACAAAAAGAAAAAGAAGAGGAAGAACTTCGTTTGCAACGAGAAAAGGAAATGGCTGAATCGAAACTAAAACAAGAAGCACTCATTTTACAGCAGGAAAAGGAAGTAACTGAAATTAAACAGAAGAAAGAGGAAGAACTTCGTCTTAAAATAGAAAAAGAAGCGGATGATCTGAAACAAAAAGAAAACGAAGAACTGCGTTTGCAAAAAGAAAAGAAAGAATCTGAATTGAAAGAGAAAGAAAATCAGAGGAAACAAAGAGCAAAAGAAGAGGAAGAACTTCGTTTGCGAAAAGAAATGGAAATGGCTGAATCGAAACAAATACAAGAAGCACTTATTTTACAGCAGGAGAAAGAAGCAGCTGAAATTAAAGAGAAAAAAGAGGAAGAACTTCGTCTTAAAAAAGAAAAAGAAGCGGGTGATCTGAAACAAAAAGAAAACGAAGAACTGCGTTTGCAAAAAGAAAAGGAAGAATCTGAATTGAAAGAGAAAGAAAATCAGAGGAAAGAAAAAGAAGAGGAAGAACTTCGTTTGCGAAATGAAAAGGAAATGGCTGAATCGAAACTAAAACAAAAAGCACTCATTTTACAGCAAGAGAAAGAAGCAGCTGAAATTAATGAGAAAAAAGAGGAAGAAATTCGTCTTAAAATAGAAAAAGAAGCGGATGATCTGAAACAAAAAGAAAACGAAGAACTGCGTTTGCAAAAAGAAAAGGAAGAAACTGAATTGAAAGAGAAAGAAAATCAGAGGAAAGAAAAAGAAGAGGAAGAACTTCGTTTGCGAAATGAAAAGGAAATGGCTGAATCGAAACTAAAACAAGAAGCACTCAGTTTACAGCAGGAAAAGGAAGTAGCTGAAATTAAACAGAAGAAAGAGGAAGAACTTCGTCTTAAAATAGAAAAAGAAGCGGATGATCTGAAACAAAAAGAAAACGAAGAACTGTGTTTGCAAAAAGAAAAGGAAGAATCTGAATTGAAAGAGAAAGTAAATCAGAGAAAACAAAAAGAAAAAGAAGAGGAAGAACTTCGTTTGCAACGAGAAAAGGACATGGCTGAATCGAAACTAAAACAAGAAGCACTCATTTTACAGCAGGAAAAGGAAGTAGCCGAAATTAAACAGAAGAAAGAGGAAGAACTTCGTCTTAAAATAGAAAAAGAAGCGGATGATCTGAAACAAAAAGAAAACGAAGAACTGCGTTTGCAAAAAGAAAAGGAAGAAACTGAATTGAAAGAGAAAGAAAATCAGATGAAACAAAAAGAAATAGAAGAGGAAGAACTTCGTTTGCGAAATGAAAAGGAAATGGCTGAATCGAAACTAAAACAAGAAGCACTCAGTTTACAGCAGGAAAAGGAAGTAGCTGAAATCAAACAGAAGAAAGAGGAAGAACTTCGTCTTAAAATAGAAAAAGAAGCGGATGATCTGAAACAAAAAGAAAACGAAGAACTGCGTTTGCAAAAAGAAAAGGAAGAATCTGAATTAAAAGAGAAAGAAAATCAGAGAAAACAAAAAGAAAAAGAAGAGGAAGAACTTCGTTTGCGAAAAGAAAAGGAAATGGCTGAATCGAAACAAATACAAGAAGCACTTATTTTACAGCAGGAGAAAGAAGCAGATGAAATTAAAGAGAAAAAAGAGGAAGAACTTCGTCTTAAAAAAGAAAAAGAAGCACATGTTCTGAAAAAAAAAGAAAACGAAGAACTGCGTTTGCAAAAAGAAAAGGAAGACTCTGAATTTAAAGTAAAAGAAAATCAACGAAAACAAAAAGAAAAAGAAGAGGAAGAACTTCATTTGCTAAAGGAAAAGGAAATGACTGAATTGAAACTGAAACAAGAAGCTCTTATTTTAGAGCAGGAAAAAGAAGCAGCTGAAATTAAACAGAAAGAACTTCTAATGAAAATAGAAAAGGAGGAATCTGAATTGAAAGAGAAAGAAAATCAGAGAAAAGAAAAAGAAAAGGAAGAACTGCGTTTGCAAAAAGAAAAGGAAGAATCTGAATTGAAAGAGAAAGAAAATCAGAGGAAACAAAAAGAAAAAGAAGAGGAAGAACTTCGTTTGCGAAATGAAAAGGAAATGGCTGAATCGAAACTAAAACAAGAAGCACTCATTTTACAGCAGGAAAAGGAAGCAGCTGAAATTAAACAGAAGAAAGAGGAAGAACTTCGTCTTAAAATAGAAAAAGAAGCGGATGATCTGAAACAAAAAGAAAACGAAGAATCTGAATTGAAAGAGAAAGAAAATCAGAGAAAACAAAAAGAAAAAGAAGAGGAAGAACTTCGTTTGCAACGAGAAAAGGAAATGGCTGAATCGAAACTAAAACAAGAAGCACTCAGTTTACAGCAGGAAAAGGAAGCAGCTGAAATTAAACAGCAGAAAGAGGAAGAACTTCGTCTTAAAGAAGAAAAAGAAGCACATGATGTGAAACAAAAAGAAAACGAAGAACTGCGTATGCAAAAAGAAAAGGAAGAATCTGAATTGAAAATGAAAGAAAATCAACGAAAACAAAAAGAAAAAGACGAGGAAGAATTTCATTTTCAAAAGGAAAAGGAAATGGCTGAATTGAAACTGAAACAAGAAGCACTTATTTTACAGCAGGAAAACGAAACGGCTGAAATTAAACAGAAGAAAGACGAAGAACTGCGTTTGCAAAAAGAAAAGGATGCAGGAGAGTTAAAACAGAAGGAAAAAGATAAACACCGCCAGAAAAAGGCAAAAGACACGGCAGAATTGAATGAAAAACAAAATGAAAAGCAACGTCTGAAACAAGTTAAAGAAGCTGCTGAATTAAAAGAAAAATTAGAGAAAGAACTTCTTTTACAGAAAAAGAGAGAAGCTGATGAATTAAAACAAAAGCGAAAGGAAGAAAAAGCAGAGATTGAATTGAAACAGAAGAAAGAAGAGGAAATTGGGATCAAAATTGAATCCAAAGCGGTGGGTTTAAAACTACAACAAGATGAAGGATATGGTTTGCTTCAAGAAAAAGGGGTGGTGGAATTAAAGCAGAAGGACGTAGATGAACTTCAGTTGAGGAAAGAAAAAGAAGAAAGAGAACTTTGTTTACAGAAAGATAAAAAAAATACTGAATTGAAACAAAAACATGAAGATGAACTTGATTTGCATTTGAAACAAAAAGACAAAAAACGATTGAGAAAAGGAAATGATGACCTGGAACGGAAATCTAAAAAAGAAATCGAAGCTCCCATTCAGAAAAAAAATGAAAAAATTGAAGAACTGCGTTTTAATGAAGAAAAGACAACAACAGAAAAAGCAACTTACCTACAAAAAAAAGACGATGATAGAAAATCAAGAACAGACATCAAGCTAGCAGCAGAAAGACCAGAAGACAATGAAATTATAACTTCTGAAGTCAAGATGTACACAAAAATTAATAAAAAAGATGACATGCCCAAGCAATCTAGTAAATATGCCGAAAGACTTGATAATAATGAGCGCCGCGACGAAGAACTTCATGTTTTCAAAAATGATTCCCAAGAAAATGGCAATGTTAGCCACAACAGCAGACACGAAGTAAGCCATGAGCAGCATTACATCAAAGAATATCAGTACGACGCTTCGCAGGCCAGTCGGAAAGTAGAGTCTAGAGAAAAGCCTCGATTTGTCGATCACAACCACAGGGATTACACTATGGAATTTGCTAGACCCTCACGCTATCGCGAAAGGCATTTCGATTCTGATAAAACTGAGAGCCTTTCCTCACATGAGCATTTAGGCAGAAAAGCCACAATATTTAAGACAAAAACTTTAGTACTAGATGCACAACTACGATCTTCTGCCCCTCCGTACCCTGAAATCAGTATAAGCAGGACTCCGGAACTAACCGAGAGACATTCCGAAATAAGGCACGATAGACGGTCTAAAGCACGAAGTGAAGCTAGAAGCGTCATTTCAGAAAAACGCACAGCTTTGACACGAGACTCAAAGAGAAAACCAGTATTCTCCACGTACCTGACAGATAGAACAGCGGTTGAAGGTTCTAGAGTAAAACTTACCTGCAGCGTTTTATCATCATCTGATCCCACTGTTACATGGTACAAAAATGGTGTCATCGTAGATAATAAATTGAAGTATAGAACTAAGATCGTTGATGGTTTGGTGACACTGGAAGTTTTGAATGCGATACCGAGTGACTCAGCGGAATACAGCTGCACGATATCTAATGAAAATGGATCTGTAAATTCTTCCGCCAATTTGAAAGTCTACCCCAGCTTTGAAGCTTCGCCTATACCCCCAACGTTTACTCGTTCGATACGCGGTAAGTGCATTTTTTTCATAATTGTCACATTTTAGAATGAATCTATCTAAGTTTTTTCCAGCTGACGTTACACGCCAACATAGTATAAATAGCGTTTTCATCCTATCCATTCATATTTTATCTATCTTTTAATACTATTACAAGTATGTATTATGTATTTGCTAAATAAAAAATTATCGCGATTAACTTTTCAATCTACAAATAAAAGACTGTTAGTATAAACAAAAAACGGTGCTGCTTAGTTACTTCCCGTCTATAAGCCGCTAAACTCTGCCGTTATACTCGTGTGGTGAACCAAAAACAGTAGCTAAGCAGTGCTATTTATATTTATATTATCTATTCTGACTTTTCAGTCATTAACTTTAAACTCTGGTTAGCAAAAGCTTATTACATTATGTTTAAGGGGTTGAAAGATAAAATTACGTCATATCTATCAACAGATACCTACCACATGGCTGAAAATGAGCTAGTTCTGGAGTGCCGCATCCGCGGGCAACCCCTTCCAACCATTACTTGGCTGAAGGACGATAAGCCCATCAGCGGAAACAGCCGATACCAAGCGTACTACCTCGCGGATGGAGTCTGCAGACTGGCAATTGATCACCCCACACCAGATGACAGTGGGAAGTACACTTGCAAAGCTGAGAACTCCGTTTGGTCAGATGAGATCACACATGTCGTCAACTTCACTGGTAAAGACGTCGAAATGTTCCCCTCCTCCCTCTTACAAAGAAAAATCTTTTGTATCTTCTTATATTTTTTCGTATTAAATATGTATAATCCATGGAGAAATGTATAATCTAATGTAAACTGAAGAACAAACGACTCAACTTCTCTTATAGACGCATAGGAACCGTTCTCTAAAGGGTCCCTTTTCGTTGTTATTTCGCATAATTCATTAAATTAAAAAGAAAATAGCTTTTTTGGTACGGTGCAGCTGTGCCTATAATGAGATGGACTATCTATGACATGCTTTATAATTTTACGTTTATCTTTACATTTTTTATTAAGTAAATGTCTAAACATGACCAAAGGTTTGTGGTAAATCTGCAGCTTACTACTAACATTACTTATCGATTAAAATAGGTACAAGTCACACGCGGTTTCGCTCACTTTTAACGTAGACAGACACTAAAAACGTAGGCTATGTTTGAAGTAATTTACACTTGCCCTAATGAGAATTCCCTATATATATGTATAACAAGATGCGGACATGACATACTATGACATATTAATACAAGCAACTTACAATTTTACTCCTATTTCAGGTAAAGAAAATCGCGTAAGCCCGAACATAGCAACAATAGAAAAGTCCCGCTTCAACCGTCAAGTTATGGAATCACGGAGACCTCATTTCACGAACGTCCTATCCGACTACAAAGTCGTGCAAGGCGGAACAATTGGTCTCCAAGTAGAGATACGAGGCGCACCCACAAGGGTCGAATGGTTAAGAGAAGGATGCTCCGTAACTGAAGTCTACAGAAATGCTAAGACTTTTGTAGAGCAAGGGCTGTACACACTTGCTCTATCTGACGTAACGGAGAAAGAATCTGGCATGTATACGTGTAGGGCTTGGAGTTTGCAGAGCCATGTGGATATGAATGCAGCTATAACGGTGGTTCAGCCTAATGAGCTTGATGGTAGACCGGCTATCATAGTTGGTCGTCCGGAGAAGGACATCCTTATATCTGTGGGAGAGGATGTTAATATTTCTTTCAGAGTTCAGGGCGAACCTAAGCCGAAAGGTACGTTTTTTTCCTTTTCATCACACGATACCAAAGCTAGTAAATTACTCTACGTTTGTTTACCTAAGCAGAGATGCAGAAACAGATTTATCTTTTTTTGAGGTCGGTTAATATACCAAATATGTAGCTGAACTAACAGCCTCTTTTTTAAAACGATTTGTGGAAATGTATTTTACAAGTCCGTTTAGATCAGTTCTTTGTTGTTATCTATATATAGCGTTTGTAATTTTATCGAAAAGGTTATACGTTCGCCCACTACCACGCACACAAATTTATACAGTGAAATACATATAAAGATAATGCGTTTAATGCTAATTTTTTATGCTGTTCGGCTGCAGATTGTGTGTGCTACCTTTGGTCTTTTAGGTGCAAAGCCAACCTATTCAACTCTCTAATAACCATTTTTTTTATTCAATTACAGTGGTATTCATGAAAGGCATCAGAGACATAACTACAAGCCAACGCGTCTGCAAAATGACCTCCGACGACTACGTCAAGTTTACTTTGAAGAGATCTGTTATATCCGATGCTGGCACTTACTGCATCCTTGCCAGGAATGCGTACGGCTGTGACAGAGCTTTCGTCACTGTTGTGGTAAGAAATACCCAGTTTAATATTTCACCGTAGAAGGATAAGCCGTTGCGGTTCTCGGTGTAATAGTCGACCCCTCAACTCAGCTTATGGATGTTGTGAAAGGGGACTAAGAGATTCTTCCAATGGGAACCTTCTTAAATGGAAACAATGGAGGAAGCTACTAATTATCTAACTAGCAGCTTCCTTTTTTGTATATTGACAACGCTACTGCAATAACCAGCCCAGTCTTGTATGAAACGATAGGACTGCGAAGCATGAAGAGCGTGAGTTTAAATCTAGTGCATGCTATTATATGTACGTGGGTCCAACATAGCTTCGTAGCACACTTTACGAAGCTCTACGATAAAAGCCAACGCTTTTCGGTTGCAAAAGAAACATGGAAGTTAAATATAGTAGAAATAGTAGTATACAAAGTATTCATTTTCAATCTAATTTATAATTAGTGATCAAAAGTCTAAAAGAAACATGGGCCATGCCAGGACGTGGCATTCTATTGTTTTTTTATATTCAGTCAATTAGTTACTTAAATATCAAAAACAAAACAACTACATACATAAATTGTTCAGCATTATATTATACTTACACATTATTTGTTTATATTTTAGATACGGCAGCGTGCTTCGTCCGATAACTTGATATCAGACTGGACGTACCCCACTGAAGATACTGGATTTAACGTAGCTGATCGTAAATACAAATGTTAGTACATACATACATATTTAAGTGCCTGCTACTGAGACTACTGACCAATACTTCTCTCTAAATTGTTTGCAATAGTCTGCAGTGAGTTTAACTGTTCCTACTGTAAATACTAGTTGTAATTTGAATCTATAAGGTGTTTATTTCTTAATACTCATCTTAACGTTGCAAAGCTGATGAAAGTCCTAGTCTGAATTAAAAATAAATCGAGAAGGGTAGTCGAATTTAATTTATTTTATAGAATTAATTACACTCAAAGTCGATATTATACGATTGCAGGCCATATAAAATCAAAGAAAAACAAAAAACTAAATAAAACTACCTACTAACTTATGTATGTCTACGTCTACGACGTAGACGTAGACATACATAAGTTTGTAGGTTGTTGTGTGTTGAATCGTAAATTGATTAGTAGGACGTAGACTCTACGTCCTACTAATCAATTTACGATTCAAATTGATATTGAAACTGTTTCCAAGAGCAAGCACCTTGTTTGTCTTACGAGATGCGTCAGCATTATAAGTATAAATTATATTTAAAGCACCATCATTCAATTTTACGTGTCGATCAATCAGATGCATCTGGCACTTGTCGCCTGGCAGACAATCAAGTATTCTCTGAGGCCACTGCCGCGTTCATGAATCAAGAACTTTATTTTAGCCGTGCCTGAGCGCATCCCGGGAGTGCCAAACGTGGTGGAAGGAGGCAACAACTGGCTGTCTCTCGCGTGGCCCAAGTCCGAGCCAGGACCGTCAGCTCCAGTTCTCGCATACAAAGTTGAAAGTTGGCTGATAGGTACCGAAGGCGGAGCGCGTTGGACTGAACTTGGGATAACCCCACTGACCTCGTTTGACGCCTTCAACCTAAAACAAGGAGAGGAATACCACTTCAGAGTCACACCTCGCAACAGATACGGCTGGGGAGAATCAGTTCAGACGCCTTCACCTATCAGCGTCGGTTCGGCTGGCGACAGACCCGAGTTCTCTGAATCCCTACCAGGACAACTGAAAGTTTTAGTTGGAACGACGGCGAATCTCAGCTGTTGTGTCAAAGGCAAACCGGTTCCCGAAGTGGTTTGGATGAAGAACGGGCATGAGATCGAGGATGAGGACAGACGGTTGTCAAGTTCATTCAACGGATTCAACTGCTGTCTTACTATTAAGGACATCAACATTGAGGACGAAGCGCGGTATAGTTGTGAAGCTGCGAATGTGCATGGTAGAGCATCTACTTATGCCAGGCTAGCAGTTGTCACCGACAGATCAATATGGGAGGCTGACGTTAAGTTGAAAAGGTACGTGATGTGTTTGTGTTACTCTTAAATCTCAATAACTCACAGTTAGTGATTGCTACTTTGTTTTGAATTGGTTTGACCTTTAATTATCTAGAGCACGTGTATTATTAGACTCACAGCATTGTCTTTGAGAATTGATTGAGGTTTGTTGATTAAATCATTGCTTCAATACAACGAATCACACACCTAAATTGATCAAATGGAATTTGTATCACAAAATGCGCATGCCTTAATGCATTATTTAATTGTGTCATCTTATAAACGGCACACGAGGATATAAACGAGACTGTAGCAAGAAAACTAAGTCGGTGACCTGAAAATATCACGATACAAATAACAGTGCTATAATAACATGGAACATGTTTCAAACTATTTGTTAAGGTGTGATCACATCTGTAATAAAAAATGCAAAGAGCTTTATTTCATACCATAATTATCACATAAACAAAAACATAAACTGAAAATCATTTATAATCAAAACAAATATTATTTATGTAAAGGATTAGAAAAATTACAATAAAATAGTCATTCAACTATTCACTAAATAGTATAAAACAAAGTCGCTTCCCGCTGTCTGTCTGTCCCTATGTATGCTTAGATCTTTAAAACTACGCAACGGATTTTGATGCGGTTTTTTTAAATAGAGTGAGTCAAGTAGAAGTTTTGTAAACCATTTGACACATAGATTTCCACGCGGGCGAAGCCGCGATTTGTAGCTACTTTAATATTATGTGAAAGTCCGTGAGAATGTTTGTTACCACGTATCTCCGTAACTGCTTAACTCATTTACATGAAATTTGGTATGTAGTTTAGGTTCTAGAATAACACATAAGCTAGTAAAATTTTTCAAACATTACCTCAAGAGGGTTAAAAAGAGTGGTATAGTTTCTATGGAATATTATTCTTCCTGACTCTAAAATTGCGATATAGTGAACACACCTTAAAATCTGTGACGACTCCCCAGGTACCTACTAAATCATCTACCTACCGTCATAAAACATTTTCACCTTCCAGAAATATGTATGTACCACTCTTTATCTTGTACCGCTCTTTATCTTTTACCTTTCAATATTTAGAGATATTATCAGTTTATTTATTTATTTAAGAAGATAAGACTATACAGTATAAACCAAAAAACTCACTACCCTATCCATATCCGTTAATGTACCCGGCGACTTTTTAAAGTAAAAAGTAAAGTAAAGTAAAAGTAAAAAATCATTTATTTCTTTAGGCTTACAAAATAAGCACTTAGACAAGTCATATTTTATACATTAAATTATTATCAAATAAAATTATTTTACTGTTCACTTCAATTTTTTGTCCACTAGTGGAAGAAGTGAAAAAGAAACCACTAGCATGTTCATCTCTTATATGTCTAATACATGGTTATTTGCCTATTTAAGTCTAAATATAATATGATTCGTTACATGTCAATATTTAAGTAAAGCTATGCACAATAACAAATTACTTACATACTATTGTCTGTGCGAAACTGAGCGACATCTGGCCAAGCATTAACATCATTGAGATAATCATTTATGGAGTAGAAAGCCTTCTTGATGAGATTTATTTTTATGTAATTTTTAAATTTACGAATAGGGAGCTCATTTGCTTCAGATGGAAGCTTATTATAGAAGCGCACGCTATTGCCCATAAATGATTTCCCTACCTTGTGTAATCTAAATGATGGGAAGTGTAACTTGTTCTTGTTTCTTGTATTTCTATTGTGAACATCACACTTTTTCATAAGGCTATCCTTATTTTTGTGGTTATACATTAGATTTTCATAGATGTATTGCGATATTACAGTCAGAATATTAATGTTTTTAAATAATTCCCTCAAAGAATCTCGTGGCTTCAATTTATAAATAGCGCTACATACATATTGACTTGTATTATATCATATTATATCTGGATATAATAGACAAACAACCATGTATTAGACACATGAGAAATATTAATGTACTAGTATTTTTTTTCACTTCCACAAATTGACAAAAAATTTAAGTGAACAGAAAATCAAAAACACCTTATTCATATTTGATATTAATTTATAGTATAAAATTTGACTTGTCTAAGTGCTTATTTTGTAGGCCTATAGAAATAAAGGATTTTTAATTTTGTTTCTTTTTAATAACAAGCTCTTCATATGTTCTTTGCTTTCGCTTTCTTCTTTTTCATTGGCTGCTCGTGCATCACCATCCATACACAAAGATTTGTTGAATTCTGGAACATCTAGGCCCACCACACGAATGCGACCGTCTTCAAGTGCTGTTCGCCATTTTGTTAGAGAGTTGTTTGTCTACGTCCTGTTAAAATAATTAAATTTAAATCATGTAATTATAGATAATTTCGTTTTCCAGAGAGAGATCAGCAGATGTAGCTGGTGACTTTCCACCCCAGTTCACGATGCGCCTTCGCGACAGGCGGGTGCAGGCCACGTATCCAGTCCGGCTGACGTGCCAGGTCATCGGTGGGCCTCATCCCACTGTCACCTGGTTCAGGGATGGACAGCCTGTTAAGCTGGATCGTGAGTGACCTTTAAACTTCGTCATTTGGAACAAACTTTCCACCCCAGATCACGATGCGCCTCCGCGATAGGCGGGTGCAGGTTACGTATCCAGTCCGGCTGACGTGCCAGGTCATCGGTGGGCCGCATCCCGCTGTCACTTCGTTCTGGGATGGACAGCCTGTTAGAATGGATCGTGAATAGAAATCGTTACACTTCGTCATTTGGAACAAAGTAACTTTACTTGAAGTCGGTTGATCTATTTTGTATTTAAGAGTAAAAAAGATCTAGAAGGCAATTTATAAAAGCTGTAACAAATAAATTTAAAAAATTGGCATGCGGTAGTTCTGTGTTCTTTATATTTCGTCTTCAAGATTTAAAAATATTGAATGTCAGCTATTAAAATCTATTATAAAAATAGATACTTTTGAGAACATTTACTGCTGTCTTAAAAATAAAAAAAAAGAACTTGTCTCTAGTCTAGTGAAAACTGAATCTTTCATGGCTTATAAGAAAAAATAAATGAAAAGTTTTGTTTATTGTATACCAATATCAAATTTTAACCAACCTTCGCCTTAATGAAGTTCGTGGTACCTGGTGCAATCTGCTGTTTTGTTTTGCACGTTCACGTTCTACGAGCCTCTACCTACGACATCAAATATAATTCATCTAAAAGGAAGGTAAGGGACAGGGTAGGAAAAAGTAATGAGGAAGAAAATGATCTCTATTATATAAACTGAATCACACAAATTCAATTCCTCAATCAGTTGAAATTGCTACGTGAAGGCGCCGATAATGACACTCTTATGACCGTGTATTCAGCTCTTTTCCAGTCCATCATGGGCTATTGCATCAACGCCTGGGGCGGGGCTGCTAAAACCATCATGATCAAATTCGAAAGAGCTCATAGGTCTGTGCTTAAAGTCATATTTCGTAAGCCAGTTAGATTCCCAACCGTTACCCTACATTTAGAAACTCAGACCTTGTCTGTTCGACAACTCTACGTCTTGGGTGTCGTCACTGCTTTTCATAAGAAATCTTCTGCTGGTGCCTCGTCGAAAGGTCGTCGCGTAAGAATCAATGTTCCAGTCATTAAAACTGCCTTTGCTAAGCGTTTCCGTAAGTTTGCCTTCCCTTTCATCTACCGCCCCGGGTCATAAAGCATTGCAATCTGTCTAGCGCGCTATATGGCGTTAAGGAAAAGATTAGACGATTGCTACTTACCCTTGACTACGATGCCACTGAAGACCTCTTAAGTATCTTAAAGTAAATGTAAAGATTACTATAGTTTTATTCCATTGGCTCCATTATGTAAGTAAAAATAATATAATAATCTAAACTCCTCTTTTCCACTTCTACCCCCCCCCCCCCCTTTTTCTCCTTGCCCTCAAGCCAGTAACTCCGCTCTACGCATACGTAATCAGTGAGTGACTCATATTTTTGCAGTTTTTGTGCTCTCGGTTTGTTTAATTTTTCAGAAATATAAGTGAAATGGCAAATAAATTATTTTGTATTTTGTAGTTTCTAAAGAAATCCTCATAAAATATTGATTTTATGAGGCTTTCTTTAAAAACTTTGATGTACGAAGCAGGTGCGCGTCTTTTGTGTGCATGCGTCTCAAATTGACTAGAGATGTACACAACAAATGTTAATCATAGAGGATGAAGGGTATGGATAGGAAGAAGTAAGATAATATCAGAGGAAAGATGGTCAACTTCCCTACACAATGGGGAAATTCAAAACTCTCTACGATTTCTTGTTCCTTCTTGTTCTTGTTGACATCAGAAGTAGTGTGATTTAAACGCCCACTCGCGCAAATGGCCACCGTGCCAATATCTTTAAACCATACGTCCTGATACCGTGAAAATATCTTACATTGTATTTTAACTTTCCACTCTCCAGTACGCCGAAACCACTTCCAAGACGAGCACTTCCACACGCTCGAAATCGCACCGACAAATTTAGAAGATGGCGGCGTGTACGAAGTGATGGCTCGAAACAGCAGCGGCGCAGTCAGCTGTCACTGCAGCCTGGTTGTGGACAAGGGGATACGGGCTTACGTGGCGCCTGAATTCTGCTGTGGACTGGAGCCATTGTATAAACTCAAAGATGGTAATGTTAAAATTTGTTTATATTTGAAATTGGGTCAGAAGCTAATAAGGCTAATTTGACTAGGCTTTTGCTATAATAGGAGGCGATTTGAATTCTAAGAGGGAAAAGTGCGATTTGCTCGGAGATCTTGCATGTGACAGTAGAGGGTTTGATATCAGTTCTTTGATATCACTAGGTGTTGACTGACGGATGCCTCAATGAGACATTTCAGATTGTGTTGTTGATTAACGAATAATTATGATGGCTGAGTAGACAGGCCTATACCCAGCATTGGTTGCTTATAGGCTGAAAAGATATTAGATAACATTTTGGTAATGGTACTGGTGGACTATTGGTATTTGTAGGTGTGTTAAGTGATTTTCTCGTTTCCAGGTGAAGAGCTAAGAATCACAGCGGTAGTAGAAGCATACCCATCAGTAGGGGTTACGTGGTACCGTGACGGAGTACGCCTGCGTCCTAGCAGACGGACCATCATGACGCTAGACAGAGACGGACAGATCGAGCTCGCTCTCGCAGCTGTTACGTCACGGGATGCAGGTTGGTCCTTAGAATTCTAGAGGTACATCGTTCTAAGTGGTTACCGTAAGGATCAAATAACACCGTTTAGAGTCTCGTTCCTCCTGGTCAAGATACCTTTTTTATTGTTGATAAGATTTAAAATGATTTGAAATTGATACGGCTGCTTGCCGTTGCTCTGGCAGCCGCTGAAGAGTGACGCAGGCACTTCGTTCCAGTCTATACCTACATACCTACTTATACATTAAATATAACAGAATAGTTTTTCGTATGTCATTTCATGGTAACTGTATCAACCAAAGGCAGAGAAAAAAATATTTTCATGACACTTGGGTAGGCATGTTGACAAAATATAGAGCTAAATTATATGGTTTGACACCTTGGTATTCTTTAGACTTATGTATGGGAATATTGTTTAGTTTGGCACTGCGGTATATCAACATAGTATTTTCCTGAAGATAGGGACTTTTGATCTAAACCTTTTTTGTATTTCTCAGGAGTTTACACATGTACTGCGTCTAATGAAGTTGGCCGAGCGTCCACGTCGGGTAAAGTAGAGGTGACAGGAACAAACGTGGTCAGGACTCCGCCTATCTTCATCGCACCTGATGAGCCGTAAGTGTTCCTATTTATATTTGTTAGTTACCCTATTATCATAATGTACGTAAGCAGATACGGCAGGTAATTATAATAATTCTTATTAATTAATTTATTTACCAAATACAGAGTTATTCTTTTAACTGGGACAATATAGGGGCACCCATAACCAGTGGAGATTTATTTATTATATATATTTATTTTTAAACATCAACTCCTTTTTAAAGAAAATCATTTTGGGATTAAACAATTTTTGGTAAAGCGTGAGTAGTGCCTTAAAATGGAACAAATTGAGAAATAAAAATTGAAGCCAATCGACTCAATCCCTTGTAGGGATAATTTTATTGTATCTGATGAAAAATATCTGGGCAGCGGAAGTTGCATCATAACAATACAAAGTTGCGTAATGACAATATTTGCTTTCCAGTTTAAGATCTCTTCCTCAGAGTTGGGGCGCAGAATGACTATAAAGTCTTGCGGTGAACATTGTTTTGACTGATCTGAATCACAAAGATTTTGCTCATCATATTATTGAGAGCTATGCTCGGAGTTTCTCTGAATAATAGGATTCGTAATGAATACATCCGACAGAGAACCAAAGTTATCGACATATTTCTAAGAATTAGTAAGCTAAAGTTGCAGTAGGCCGGCCATATCTCGCGAATAACCGACGTGTTCTTGAGTGGAGACCACGACTCGGTAAACGTAGTGTAGGACGCCTTCCGACCAGGTGGGATGAAGACCTGTGAAATACTGCAGGCAGAGGCTGGATGCGTCAAGCTGAAGACGGAGCGCTCTGGCACTCATTGGGGGAGGCCTATGTCCAGCAGTGGACTAATATAGGCTGATGATGATGATGATAATGTTTATTTAATGCTCGTTCCAGCTACTCCAAAGAGCCGATGTTTATCCGCAAGCCGCGGTCCTCGGAGGCGCGAGAGGGCGACACCGTCATCATCGCCTGTGAGGTGGTCGGTGATCCTAAGCCTGATGTGTACTGGCTGAGAGACTTCTTGAAGGTAGCTGATCTCACTTTACTAGCATAAACTATAAGCTACTGCATATGATTCATAGTATTTATAATTATTGTATAAGCGATAACCTTTTTAGACCCAATTTTTGTTTTTTTTTTTTTTTTTTATTAAACACACAAAACACATTACAATGTTATCTAAAATAATCATAAAAAAGTAATTTTAATCTACATTGTACCGTAAAGATATGTGTGTACAGCTATACTTAGTAAATTATATTATAATAATTCGTACTAAAGGACTAATATTAACAAAAACAAAAACAATGTTTAACAGAAACTGGTGATAAAATTAAACAAGCACTACCTATAAGACCGGGCAATACTCTATTCAACGTATATATGTGTGTTTATTAACTTTTGACTTAATTTGTTTTCAAATTAATCTAATAAAGTTAGACGAAAGTTCTATTAACGTTCCACATGGTTACTACATAAAAAACATACTTATAAGCTGTTTACCTTCTAGCCCGACTACTACCGCGATGCGACCCACTTCAAGCGCGTCGGCGACGGTCCCGAGTATCGCTTCGAGATTCCACACGCCAAGCTCGACTACACAGGCGCCTACTCGGTCGTCGCGAAGAACCAGTACGGAGAGGCTAAGGCGATTATATCACTGCAGATCCTCGCTAAAGGTATGGTCCTAGCAGGTATCGATCAAGATATACATGATATACCCACATATCACGCTTGCCCATAAACATGCAAAGGTTTCTAGTATGATATCTTGTGGTAGAGCGGATAGTATGTCTTCAAAATCCAGCAAGTTTTGCTCGACTACACGGGCGCCTACTCTGTCGTCTTGAAGATCCAGTACGGAAAAGCCAGGGCGATTATATCGTTGCAGATCCTCGCTAAAGGTCCTAGCAGGCATCGATCAAGATATGCGTGAAAGTTGGGTATTTTCACGCTCGCCCATAAAAATGAAAAGGCTTCAATTCTGTGTTGACGACAACATATGTATAGGTGTGCCATTGTAAGGGGGTTTATTTTTACTCTTCCTTCCTAGGTAGACAAATTCAGTATTGATAGAATACTGAATTTGTCAAACTAAGATAGTTTTGATCAAAGTCGCTCAGCGAGCTATGGAAAGAGCTACATATGCTCAGGGTTTGTCTGAAGGATAAGATTCGAATACATCCTATAGAGAACCAAGGTTATCGACATAGCTCAAAGAATTAGCAAGCTGAAGTGGCAGTGGGCCGGCCATATCTCGCGAAGAACCAACGGCCGCTGGGGCAAACGTGTTCTTAAGTGGAGACCACGACTCGGTAAACGTAGTGTAGGACGCCCTCCGACCAGGTGGGATGGCGACCTGCGAAAGACTTCAGGTAGATGCTGGATGCGGCAGCCTATGTCCAGCAGTGGACTGCTATAGGCTGATGATGATGATGATAGTTTTGATAGACATTAATCTAGATTATTGCTAAATACCATATTATTGAATAAACAATAATGACATCGCATCATACATTCCATACATTATTTAAGTTGAAAGAATTAATTTCAAATAATTTACGTATTCGATGACAAACTGACGTATTTTTCTCTATTCTACCCTAGACAACAACCCGCATGCTTGCCCTGCAAGCCACATTTGGTAACATAAGTATTGTATATGTAATGATAATAGTAGTAGTATAAAGTTATAAATAATATTTAGTATAATCTACTTTAAGGTACCAGAGGCTAGTTTTAAATATTGTAAAACATAGATTAATTTTTTCTCATGTATCTCATTATAAGTGAACCATGTGTGTTTGTATGAGAATTAAGTTCTTTAAACCTAAGTAAAACGTAACTTAAACTAAAGTAAGACATAACTTTAATTCAGTCTTGAATAAATAAATACTTCTAGAAAATCCACACATCAGCATATTTTATTTATGTCTTCGTCTGGCATAGTAATTTTGATATAAGTAGTACCTCTTATCTAGTTCATTCATTATAAATCCGAGCTAACTACAAAGGAACGAGCCTTATTAGCGAGTATTCCCAGACTTAACCGTTTTGTTTGTTTATTCACCACCATTTTATTTTTCAGATCCTTCATCCTGTGATGATACACACAACATCAGCTACGGGTGAGTGTGTTTCGTATAGAGTATATTATATACTGCTAGAAAAAATAACATTTATATTATTTTTGGATCTCCGCTATATACATAGCGACAACTACGTCTACGATTTTGCTAGCCAGATTTCACAAATTGATACTGGTTAACACTTTGACTGCGGTTTTTTTTCCACGACTGCGATCTTTCTTTTAACCTACAAAAATTCGTGCTGCCTCTCTACACAGCGGTTTTGTCGCGCCGCACATGCGTTTCGTTCGAAAAATATTACGGATGTGCTGAGTCACACAGATCTGTATTTTATCAGCCGCTGCGCTAGTGTGGATTTACACATATTAGTCACTTGTAGAAAACACATACCGTGTGATTTCAGCAGTCAAAGTGTTAAGAATTTACTCAAGGCAGTGGCAATGGCAATCGAGCCGCAAGATATAGATTTGTATAATTGAGGCAAAAACATTCACGAATATCAGAGTATTTAATGTTATTTTTTTGCATCATATACTCCTAATTGCACGAAGGATATTTAACTAGGCCACCCATGCTCTTGTTATTTGTTCACTCCCTCGGTGCTATGACGCCCTGGTAGAATTGTCCGTCATTTTTCGAAATTCGGAAAGCATGGACATTGTCGATGTGAATTAAATATGATTAATTAGTTATTAGTTGCAGGAGTTAAGAGTAAATAAATAAAAAATAAAATACGTCTAATTCAAATAAAATAATAAATAATCCTGGACAATTCACACAGCATTATCTAGCCCCATGGTAAGCAGAGCTTGTGTTATGGGTACTAGATAACTGATTTACATAATACAATACATTACATAGATATATATTTTTTATTATACATAGAAAACGACCAGAACACCCGGAACAAATATCTGCAGATCGTACACACAATTGTTCCGAGGCGGGAATCGAACCCGCAACCTCCTGGGTCGCAGGCGGACCATCGCCCACCGCGCCACATCGGTCGTCAAAAAAGTTTAGCAATTAAAAAAAATCTTGTGCAAGCTGGTCTTCCTTACATGTTAGAGCGATTCAAAAACCAAGCTTCTAAGCTGAACATCTTTCCGCGCCGCAATCATCGCATTTTCTAAATCTTTATATAAAATAGTATCCAACTTCGCGCACTTAACTGCGTCGAACGCGCCGCATTTCTGTATAAATTCCATGACTGCGGCTATAGCGACTCCTGCGGCCCGGACAGGTGCGCGTTCATCTTTATTCTGATTTCAATGCAGTTCTCCATCTTATTCCTCTCCCTTTCTCTCTTCAGGCGAGTAGAGGTCCTGCCACGGTTCAGCAAAGAACTGACAGACTTATTGTCGTGCGACGGCGATGTCGTCGAGTTCGAGTGTCGACTCAACGGTAATCCGGAACCTACCATCAAGTGGTTCCATTATCATGAGGTACGTGGCAAATTTTAATTCTCTAATCAATTCTATCACATTCTATGCAAAATATTCATATTATTCATTGAATATCGGTAATTCATATAACTCGGATTGAACTGCGGGTTTTACCCGTCATTAGGATTACCTTCGTGAAGTTTAATAGCAGACTAATGCAGTTGCAGTCACGAACTCGGACTTACACCGTATAGCCCAGTGGAGTCGAGCTCATGGTTTGAAAATCAACCCCCTCAAAACACAATCTATAATAATCGGTAGCTCAAGACTGATCGATAGATTGGATTGGAAAGCTGTACCTCAGATTATATTTGATGGAACACCCATTCCTTACAGCGTGACCGTTAGAAATCTAGGGGTTACCTTCGACCGCAAACTTTCCTGGGGTCCTCAGATGGAAGTTACCTGTAAGAAGCTATATGCTTCAGCAGGTTGCCTGAGGAAATTACGGTACCTTCTACCGACCGCCATTAAAACCGCACTTGCCCAATCCCTACTTCTCCCCGTTCTATGCAGATGCCTGCTATTTGGACCTCGTTGAGGAACAGCTAGATATACTTGAGCGCCTCCAAAATTTCTGCTTATGTTCATATTTGGTTTGCGCAAATACGACCATGTCTCTCCTTTTCGCACCATGCTCAAGTGGCTCCCTATTCGACTTCGCCGGGGCATGCATGTTCTTATTCTTCTCTATTCCATTCTCTTTAATCCCTTGGTAAATGTTTGAGTTCCTTCATTCTTCTAACTCTCACAATCTCAGGTCATCAGATAACTTACTACTCAAGTTTCCCTCTCATTCCCAAACGTTCTATGGTAACTCTTTTAGTGTTCAGGCTGTACGGCTCTGGAACAAACTGCCTGTTGATATCAGACTTGCACCTTCCATTAACTCTTTCAAATCTAAACTAAAGTCCCACCTTCTATCTTCAGTTGTCTAAAATTTTCCCTTCATTCTCCTCTCTTTCTTATTCAGATTCTTATTCCTGCTCCAACAGTGATCAGATTTTATCGAAATTTTATTTCTGTGGTACCTTCTTATTGTATTCTGTTATTCTTATTTGTATTTTTTCTTTTAGGTTAGTTTTAATTTAAGTAGTTTTTTATTGCATGCAATTTTATATAAAAAATAGGTTTAAGCGATAAGGCCGCCTATTGTACTGTTATTATGTAAGATTTAGATATAAGGTGCTATTTTATTATTTTGGGTACAATAAAGTGCTCATTCATTCATTACTAATAGAATAGGCAGACCTTTCTGAGTAGGACGCGCCGAAGGGCCGAAGGAATCGAAATGAATAAAACTTGTGGAGATAAGATAATATTACTCACATTCAAAATAAATGTTAATTGTCCCAAACAAAACCTTGAAAACCTTCCCATATTTTACATAGACGGCACGGCGAGGTAGAGTTTTTTCCAGTTTGGCCTATATTACTCTAAGAGACAGGGGAAAATGGAAGAAATTAGATTTAGGGAAGGCTTATAAACTGCATCGACCCTCAAAAAATATGACGTGTCTTTCAGTTAATCCGCGACAGTGAAGACTTTGAGACAACCTTCGATGAGGGAACAGTGCGGCTAAAGATCAAGCAAGTCACTGCAGAGGATGAGGGAACCTATACTTGTGAGGCTGCCAACAACCTGGGCAAAGCCACGTCTAGCGCTTGCCTTGTGGTCTATCGTAAGTGTTGACCATACAAAATATGTACTAAGCCGATTAGGGGTTATTCTGGACCCATATGGTCCCATATGTGTATGTTATGGATTTTATGAATTTCACCACGTCCAGTCCTTGTGTGCTACCATGAGTGTTGATGATAAAGTGTACTAGATATACTAGGGCAGATCAAGCTAGATCCAGCGAGGACAAGAGAATCTACACATGCAAGGAGGGGAGCCTTGAACAACGTAGGCAAAGCCAAGTGAAGTTCTTGCGTCATGTATCTACTACACACGTAGACCAGTGAGTGTTGACGATTGAAGTATATGCTTGAGGGTTCCAAAGAAATCAAGGAAAGCGTCAATCTTACTCATTAGATGATAAACCCAACACACTATCATAGCAATCTAGAGTGAAAAGTATCCCTTCGATTGCCTTTTCCAAAGTAAAAAATAAAAATCACCTTTATTTCAGCACCCGGAGAGCCCAACACCCTCAGCCAGCGCCTGCGCCGCCCGCCAGCGTTCCTCTCTGCAGCATCCACGCCCCGCTCTACCCCACGCTCCACACCTGCCAGATCTGTATCTAGAACTCCAGGTATACATTATTATAAGTAGCAGAAAAAGAGTTGACTGTCTTTTTAGCCGAATTTTAGCCAGGGCGACTCGTCCCGGCTGGATACTGGCAATGTGGTGCATCATTGACATATCTATAGGTGCGAAAGGCCTTATTAAAGACGCAGTACCTACAATGTTTTCGGTAAACAATGACAGCGGGTTATTAATCAGCGATTGACTGTCTCAATGGAACTTTACCGGTAAAGCGATTCCGTTTTCCGGATTTCCATTAAAAACTGTCTAAAACACAATTTTCACCCCAAAACTCTATACTATATGCTAGGTTTTTACCCATGCTCTGCAGTGTCTTCCGCCTTACTCGCTGAGCTTTTGAACGGCTCCGTATCTCCGACATGGAAACTTCCTTCATGGGTTTATCAGCATAAGAATAAGAATAAAAACAGTATAGAATATTTTATTGGAAAAATTTATAAAATTGTAATATGATTACTTTTTAAGTTACTTTAGTAATGGCTTCCTACCATCACCAGGTCCAGAACCTCGCCGCCTCTGCAGCCCAGCGCGCACCCTGGGTCCCGCCTTCTACACATACCCCTTCAACAAAGTAGCGGAAGAAGGAGAAACCGTCACGCTCCAATGTGCCATCAAAGGCAACCCGGCACCCTGGGCAACGTGGGACAAGGACGGAGTCATACTTACTCCATCCGCACGCGTGACCATAAAAGAGAAGGAAGAACTGAGAATGATAGAGATTGAAGAAATCTCGGCTGATGATGTGGGGGTTTACAGGATAACGATTGAGAATGAGTTCGGGCGGCAGGAGGCAACGGCGAGGATCGAGGTAAACCTGCGACTTTTAGGCCCAAGCGTGATCTACCATACTTGAGTAACGCTATTTATGGAATAAGCGTTACCTCAAGCATAGATCGATGATTGAGCAGACTAAGCACGCTTTCAAAATAAGACTCTGAGGGGCCTTTTTATAGCTATATCTGTATATATAATAATCGAACGATTTTTTCTTTTGAAGAAAATCGTGTTTTATATTTTATATTATAGTATATATTACCTACACAATATTCACCCAAAAACTGTTCAATTTGAGAATTCTCTGTTTGAGATCATAATGAGTTTGCCAACTTTTTATACGCCGAGCTTCCTACGATAGTACTATAAATAGTTTTTCGGTGTCAAACTTATCGTCAGAATTCAAATAAAATCATTCTAACTTACAAATCGATGAACTCGGCTGCCTCAGCGAGTCCATTGTGGGCCACCACAATGGACGTTTTTATGTATAATATAATCTATGTAATGAATTATATTGTGTATATCAGTTATCTAGTACCCATAACACAAGCTCTGCTTACCATGGGGCTAGGTAATGCTGTGTGAATTGTCCAGCATTATTTTATTTTTACCGCTGGCACGATTATCATTACAACTGAAAAGCTCCCCTGAAGCACAGCACAAATATGTGCATTCAAATACGGGTTTTAACTCGTAATACTTAGATGTATTTTATATTGACGGCATCAGATGATATCTCAAGATAACGAGTTTTAGCGGTTTTTAATTAATGCACTCAGAGCTTTAATCTTCTTTATGGCACTAACTTTCTGTTCTCTTTTCAATGCAAGGTAATAACGCAGAGAGGAAAGTTCTACGCCGGTGTACGAGCCGTCAGCCCATCACCAAGGAAGTCAATGACGTATCGCAGCCGCCGGCCTTCCACGCCAAGGCAAGACTAAGCACCTGTAAGTAAGGTTCTTGGGGGGTTGATGATCAGAAACAGTTGATTTTTTTCTCTAACATACAGCTGGAAAAGACATAAGGAACTGTACGAGCTCTGTGTCCGAAAAAGAATAGAGTAACATTGATTTTTACACACACATGATCAATAAAAACGTCATAATCCTCCTCCATTGGTAGTCGGGTAAAAACTAAACAAAGAACAATTAATGTACTACCTATAAATACTAGTTACACTATTGTTATTATTTTTAATAAATTGCTGCACCCTTATATTTAACACCTACAGAGGTAGGTGTTAAATATAAGCTAAAATTTTGTGACAATGTATGTGTATACAATAAAAAAATGAATATGAATGAATTTGTATAATATGTATTCGTATTATTCATTCACATAATGTATATTTATGTAAAATATAAAATTCTAAAATCGTAAAACCGTACACACATCACAGCAGTTGATATAATATCTGGCATAAGTTTTATTGTATGTTAAAGTTTTGAATATGGATCATCTGTCTAGAAATAAAAGTAGGTAGGTATATTATTTTATTTATTAGGCAGGACACGTCTGCTTCGTGTTCAGCGACTTGTGAGCAGAGATCACCATATATGTACATTAGCGCGGGGGATATTAAATGCGATAACTTTTACTTTGAGGTCAACCCGCGCAATAGTTATTTCTACAACGACAAGATAGAGGCCACCCAAATTTAGGAGTTACGTGAATGATCCAGGACGAGCTGGACTTGATGAACCTATATAGCATGTTTCCATGTTCAAGCAATGGAAGGAAAATCAGAAACCTGATATTTCTGATAGTTGCTGATATTTTTGCCTAAGCGATCGTTGCCAAAGCGTGTGTTAAAAAAAAAAGCCAAAGCGTGTGTGCTCAAGCGAAAATCCGTCAAATCCAGCTTCATGTATGCATTATAGCAATCACTATAAAGCTCTGCAGACAGTCCAATATACCGACAAAAAAAATATGCATTCAAATACGGACTGAAACTCTTTAGATATACATATTTCATAGGAACTTACCACAAGTAACTTTTTATATCATGGGGAATAGCTGATATTTAGATATTTCCATTATAATTTTGGTATATCAGCGGCATTAAATGCTCTATTTTGATCAACTCTAGAATGTGAGCAAATCGCTCAATTTACGCTAAAAATCGCTTAAAGTTCTTTGCGTATACAGTTAAAAACTATGGTATGAAATATATATTTCAAGCGTTATATGTATAAATTAACTGCAAATTAATTGTTTCAGGATATCTGGAGAGCGACGACCTTAAGAACAGTGCAATAATTTTATTTTATTTCTGTTTTTTTTTTGTGCATTTTATTATTTAACATTATTTTTTATGCGACGTTATGTTTTCATTTTGTTAGTGTTATGATAATACCTATATATAAAATAGCCTAATAAATATATTAGGCCACTACTCATCCGTCGTCAATTCAAGGCATGTTTTTTATAATTTTATTAATTTAGTATAACATTTTTTAAATGAGAATGTATCGCATAATTCATTTCTGACGTAGGTGCATTTGGTAGAGCACCTATGTTTAATTTGAATTCGCAAACAGTCCTATTAAGTTTTTCTTTAAATCAGCATGGGCGTTGACTGTACCTACTGAAGTTTTTGTAGTGTTTATTTCGAGCAATAAACTAATTATTATGAAGTTACCTAATTATTAAGTTGGTAGAATCATATTGCTTGATAATAAATGATTAGGTATAATTTAATCTTTTTTATTTGCGCCCTCTTAGCTCAGATAAACCCTGTAGACTATAACTATCACTATCTTACTGAACAGAAGTTCACTTCTGGACGTGGGTTTCCCCTACAGATCACTATAGTGACCAATGCTGCGCGGCCCACATCCACATCCCTAGGAACTTTCACCAGGACATAACTTAAGTACCAGCTGGTCTATTGAAACGTTTTCGTGCGCCTATCACTCATACTATTTTTGACGCTTATTCCTTTATTTTCTTTTGTTTTTGTTTGTATCAATACACTGATTCACGAATACATTGAATTGCTTGCAGGATTGTTTCCTACTTATAGAAAACGAATGAATTTTGCATGAACGGTTACGAAATTGATTAAACTACCTACTAGAATAGACAAACAAAACACTAGAGTCTATGATAATAGGTAGACCAGGAAGGTATTATAGGTATACTGGTACTTTCTCACATTTTTTCCAAAAATAAACAAGATAAACTTACTTCTCGATTTGAAATCCAATAGATTTCAATCAATAAAAACAAATGAAGCCGGACGGAACCCGGAAGACTGATCGTGAATTGGTATTTTGTGTATACAGATTCCTATTCTATTATACTTAGGTGCCTACCGGCAAGATTTGACAGTAAAATTCATTATTTAGGTACATAAACGTTTTTGCTGATAACGAACATATTCTACTTATGGCGAGAATGAAACACATACCCATCGTTTTACGCACGAATGAAACACATACCCATCGTTTTATTTAAACGATGGGTATGTGTTTCACCGACAACGTCTGCAGATTATTAAATACATTATAACACACGACCGTTTAACGCACCACACACACACACGCGATTTCCCACACAGTTGTATCGTTTTGGTTCGGTAGCGCACGACGGCGGGCCGGCGAAAAACACGCTAGAGTGTGCGCTAGCAAATGCGTCCCTCGTAATAAAACACATATGTATAGTTTCAGCGGTCTACTGCCGCTATCGGTCTTCAGCTTCATCGGCTGGCTTTACCCAAGCGACAGATCTCTTGCCAACACTTTGGATACACAATACAATTGGTATTATATGTATGTGCGCGAATCCTGTTGCATAGACTTCGAGATAGAGAGAGAGATAGAACTGTCTGTTGAGCGCACCGTGTTTCGACGTGTCTGCCGTAGACTGCAGCTTCATTTCAATTCTCTCTGCCATTAACTGCAGAGTAATAATTAAATAATATTTGGTCTTATCACAAACAGTTATATTTCAGTATTGTTGGAGGGAATAAGAAATAATAAAAATATAATATTTTATCAAAACCTATGCCAGCCTCAATCGTCTGTCCTAATCCTACTAATATTATAAACGCGAAAGTTTGTGAGGATGTATGTAAGTATGTTTGTTGCTCTTTCACGCAAAAACTACTGAATGGATTTTGATGAAACTTCACAATAATATAGCTTACATATCAGAATATAACATAGGCTACAATTCATAAATATATATTCTATATTATCCAAAATATCTATCACCACGCAGGTGAAACCGCGGGGCGCAGCTAGTTTAAAATAAATACATTCAGACCGCTCACTCCATCAACTTTCTAACTAAATATGTGTGTAGGGATTTAGTGGAAAAATCATCCCTAAATTCCTTCTGAAACGACCTCTTTATGACTAGTGAAGTATATTTATTTATTTATTTGTATGGGAGCCCTTCTAAAAAAATATTTTATTCTGTTTTATTAGTATTTTTTGTTATAGCGGGAACAGAAATTTCATCTGTGAAATTTCAACTGTCTGACTATCACGGTTACACGGATACATTCTGGTGACAGACGGACGGACAGCGGAGTCTTAGTAATAGGGTCACGTTTTACACTTTGGGTACGGAACCCTAAAAATTAAATGTGTATTATAGAACGATAAGGACTCTAGCGATGATCTTAATTGATGACCCTAACCTTTTTAGGGTATATGTAGGTCAAGCTAACCTTGTCTGAAATAACAAGGTAAAGCCTTGGCCTGGCAAAAGGAACACGCATGCGCAATTCAATCCACCCTGTTCGATCCATTAGGGCTCGACGCCATTATTGCAAAAGCTCTGTGCACATGTTTGTGTTGTGAAAAATACCGGCAGAATATGTAATATAACATCATGGTGAATCCGGCTTTGGAGACACTGTTGTTCGGGGTCTACATAGAGGCTTTGGAACACGGCACTGCTGCCGAAAAGCACATAATCAGAACCGCCCTTGATACTCTTCACGTCAGGCCACCAGGATGTGTCAATCGTTTAAGGAACGAGGGCAGAAATAGCGAGGGATTTCAGGGATTCGACGTTGGACAAACCGAGCAATTACATACCAAATTCGCTGAAATGCGACTGGCTAGAACTTTCTTCAGAACTATACGTCAGGAGCTGATAAGAAGTATGCCTCAAATTTATTTGAACGAGAGCGCTACCCAGCTGGAGCTGCCCGATGACGTCGGAGATGAAGACAACGACGACGACGACGAAATCACCGCAGCTGACCGCGATACCCCCAGGGTAAAGATACTAAAGATAAACTACGGTCGGTTCCACTCTATTATGTTCATTTTCTCAACCAACAGCAACCGCAGCCCATTCCTTGCTGTTAAAGTGAATATAAATAACAATGTGTACTCGACACTGGAAAATTAAAACATGTCTAAAATTTCAATGTCTGCATTTCAACCGTTAGGGTACGTTAACCAGCAAGTGACAATTAAATAATTCTTGCGCAAAATATTATCCAAAAATGCTTGTGCGATACCTACGGCTACTCTCTTTAAATTATGTGTCAATCATTCATTATTATACCTGAATAATTATTATATATATATTACATAGTATTTAAGATCATAAAATAATGTAAATCCCAATAACTTACCGGGAATTTAAATATCTAATGCGCATTTTAATCGTTTATACCTAATTATTAAGATATTTATTTCATTAAATGAATCACATCCTAACAAATTATTTTATTTAATACCTACCTACTAACCAATCAAAGATGTATTTTCAGGTTAAATAAATGTAAGAAGTCTTATTGGGAGTCCAGTGGTAAATTGAATTCCAGGCCTGGTCTGTCGGCAAGTGTAGGCATGTGTCGATGAGTGAGCCGAGGGACATAGCACAACTGTTCATGGAACACTTTAAGGTGCAGTCTCCTCTCGGCCCATCGGCTGGATTGCCCGATGCTGAGTGCGGCTGTCAGGGTGATGTGATGAGCCTCCGTTAATATTTCTCATAAAAGCAGGTGAAAACCGTCATTTTGAAACACGACAGAATCAGTATCGAGGATTTGATATATGCAATACGCGGGGTATCACTTGCCGAGACTGTCCATATTTTACTCGATGTGTATCCACTCCTACTTGCCCGCGGACGCCGCGTTGTTGAAAACGATCGTAGTTGCGACAGACTATCAACTGAAAGCGCGATTTTAGGGCTCAAGCACACTGTCCAGTATTATATATGAGAGCGCATGAAAGCGCACTGGGTGGAACCTGATCACGAGGTGTCGCAGCTCCTGACGGGCCACGCGTGCAGCTGTGGGGAGATGAGAGAGACGAGGGATCACATTCTGTGGGACTGTCCTTTGTATGCGGTGGAAAGGGACGCGCTTTTACGGGGGATAGTTAGGGAGGGACCGATTTACCACTCGGATATTGTAAGGAGTGCAACTAATTTCGGCATGTTTAAAAGGTTCGCCAAAATCTGGCACAAATCTAGGCGCGTTGAGGAGTGCACGTTTTCGACCAGAGATGGGGGGGTGCACAGAGCTGCACCAAGCTGGGGTGGAGCAGCCCGGCAATGAAGTCTGTAATGTGATGTGGCATGCCCCAGAAGGGGGAGAGTGTTCGGGACAAAGAGCGTAGGATTTGTAGAGTCTGGGGTCACCCGAGTGACTCTTTTCTCACAGTTTCGGTCCGTATAACCGCAAGGTTAGCAGGACCATGGGAAGGTTGGAGGGATGTCCAGTATTATACGTAAGACGCCGGTGTAAGCCTGTTTCCTCGACCTATCCAAGGATTTTGATGTTGTATCATATGACCTACTCTGAAGAAAGGGACAGGGGTGTACCGGCGGGAATACTAAAACTGTTCCAGTACTGGTATGTGAACCAACGGAACTGTATAAAGTGGGCCAACAACGTGTTCTCGGAGGCGTACCTACAGGTTGGAGTGCGGAGTAAGGCAGGGGGCGAACTTCCCCAAAGCTCTTCAACCTGTACGTTAATCAATGTTAGTGTAAATAATATCAGTCAATGATCATATGCGGACAACATGGTGCGTATCTATCGAGGAGACTATGTGGTTCCTACGCTGCATCGCACGGCCTCACCTGTACTGTGAAAAAGTATGAATACATTGTCTTCAGGACCGCCGGTGGGACTCCTGATAACGCTCGTGGCTTGGCCCTAAACGGTGTCAAGATCAAGCGTGTATGAGTACTTAAGGCATGTTCGCACCGACGATCTTAAAGAAAATGTAGACATAGAAAGGTAACGTAGGGTTCGGGCGGTTTGGGGTAACATGCTAGGCCGTAGATTTGCTGTGTGTGACGACGTGAAAGTTACGCTCTTCAAGGCGTCAGAGCCTGTACACTGGCAATTTTCGAATGTAGTTCTAGTGTGTAGCCATACAAACGCTCGGGAGTATACATATACAACCAACCTCGTATCTTAAAATGGGGTGGTTTGTTTCCTTGTAAAAAATAAACTTTTTATATTCTTCCTCGAAAGATCCCATCTATTTAATTCTAAGGTAAATATGATTTTTTTAATATCTTGGAAAACGCCTCATTACCAAAACACTTAGCAAAAAGTTGCCTCTCTCTTGCCGATTTGACAAGAATTTTTAATTGCCCGCGGACGGATTTTAATTTCACGATAGTTAGCATCCTGTGGAGAAGGTCAATGAAAGGCATTTGTGGGATACTAAATTGTACATGTATATGTTTATTTAAAAAGCGAAACCTACTCTGGTTACATATTGTAAAGCAGAATCATTGAGTGAAGATGTAAGTTATTAACAATAGTATCAAGAGGAAAATAAGGCTAATAACCTGCTATCTAAAGTAGGTACCTACTTAAACAATTTTTCTGATTAAACGTTAATATTCTCAAGAACTATTTTATATGAAATTTCGCCAGTAGTTTCAGTATCGAACAATAATGGCTAAAAGCTGAAAATTACCTTCTTGTCCTTGTTAGTATTAAGAATTACGAGTAAATCACTAAATATTGTTACATTGATCTTACCGCGCTACGGTAAGAGTGATACTATCTACGACAATATTTCTACATCAAAAAGTATTGTAACTAGATTATTTTAACGAATAGGTATATATATTATATATACAATATAATAGTATAAAGAGATATAAAAATTAATTATGATTTCAAAAAAAGCCAAAACCATCTATCGGAACCTTGAAAAAAGTTTCAATTGATAGTGTTATAATACCTCAGATTCTGGTAATTTATCATTTCCAAAACTAAAAAATAAATCGTTAATTTTTAAACTAATAATTGTCTAGGAATTATTTTATAAACAAATAAAATTTACTTCACAATCATGGCCAAAAAACGGTGGTGGGTGGTTTTTGCCTTAAAATACAGGTTTAAAACAGCGTAAAAATTCAGAAATTTCAAGTAGATTTCAAGTTTTGTATCAGTTTCGAATTATTCTACACAAATATTTTGACACAAACATTTACTTACCAACTATGATATCATTACCATTTTAATACCTTCTAAAAGACTATACTTTAATAAAAAAAAGTAATTAAGAATAGAAAAATAAGATGAATTATTTAAGATTGAGCTATACATGACCTTTAAAAACATCTTGATATTACACTATTTAATTGAATATAATACTAAACACCTTTACTAAAAATACTCAGAAACTTAATTTATAATGTTATAATACACCTTGATATACATATAATCTTCAATTTGTTTTATATATATAAATAGATATCTAATCACATTACCACATTGATGATACAAACGAATAACAACAATCGCGATTAGATTTCAAAAAAACGAAACATTATCAAGGTTTGGCGATTTTTAATAGGTGAGCTCTTGAGCGCAACTTTTCTATATTAGTATAGATTTATTAGTTACAGGCAGGTTAGGATTAATAACATAGATCATATAAGACAAAATACTTCGAAGAGTTGGAGTTATATACCTGACCTACCCACACACCTCACTTGTAGGTGTATTTTAACTACAAGTAGGTACAGAGAGACAATCTACTTGGTAGGTACAACATTTTAGTTACTAAATAATAGTCATTAGGCTACTGAGTGTAGGTAGGCTCTATGCTACCACGGTGCAGACCAAAGGGTACCACCTAAGCTTAATGATAACTTAAACTACAAACATACATAATGGACACAATCATAATATTGGTAAGGCTAGATACGCCACAAACATGCCGGAAATCCTGTTTTCTCTAAATAAACAATAGGTACCTTATTATATGACAAACAATTAGCTGAAGAGATATTCCCAGAAAACCCAAGGACCGAGGGGTCGTCACCCCTCGAGTTGACGCCGGGGTAATGAGGCCAAGCCTCGAGGCCCCTCTCTGTGCCCCCACCAGGGCCGGAAATAAATTTATTGATAACTGAAGAGATTTTTACACCGTTCATTCAAACTTGCTATGAAGATGGCGAATGAATGAATATCCAGAAGATGTAGTAAATTCGATGGCATCTGAAAAAAAAAAGATATTATAGACTTTTATTAAATTGACCAGTGTGCTTTTTATTGAGTTTTGATAGATAGATAGATATATTTATTTATTGATACAAATTTGTTACATTTTGTTTATAATTCTTTGCCACGACATTCACACATATCTTAATGTTAGGTGTAGGCCTCCCATTCTAAATTTTAGCCTAATAACGATAATTTATGATAGCAAAATTCCGTTGTGAAATATTGCTAAGGCTATATTTGATATCCGCTTGGAATAGATACTATTACAAAGGAAATTGAAAGAAATAAAATACTAGGTAATTGTGATTGGTGTATGAACCGGGAAATTGGATTACAGACGCCATAAACATCGTCTATTATTATTGTTGTTGTTTATACCTTAATTAGTTGGTAGAGTAGAGATACAATCTAAGCGCTCGGCGGCGATAGGCCCAGTACCGAAAGGTCCAGATCATTCAGTACTTGTGTTAGGTTAGTTCTCGTCTCATTTATCTGTTTTATCTTTTTGAGTAAATCGCAAAATTTTGTATCACGAGCGATATAATCTTGTAGTAACGGTACTATGTCCACCTTAGGATGCAGGTGAGGTTCCGATGGATATATTTCTCCGTTGATTCTAATCTGTTGTATAATTTCTACGACTTTTAAATTTCTTTGCAGTTTTTGCTTTTTTGCGGTTTTAAAATGGGATATTAAAATTGAGGTTTCCTTCATATATGACTTTATTTTGTGGTATACGTTGGAAATAACTGTTATGGGGTGTGTTGCAATTTCTGGATGTGCATCCATTTCATCGTCGTCACATAGAATTTCATCCAGTGACTGAAGCTTGAATTTTACGTTTTGGTAAAGAACATGAATGTCGAGATTGGTTGAGATTATCTTATCCCGTTGTGCAGCTATATACTGATAGTGAAAAACGTTTCCAATATTTTCATATTTTATCTTGCACATGTCACTTAAAAACGTGTCCTTTAGAATAGAAGCATATGATTGAAGAGTACATTGAAGGGATTCAATCAACTTTTCTATGCGTCGGAGCTCCAAAAAAACTTCATTTGTAAAATCATGAAGAACTATTTGTGCCGCGTTGTTTGTAGATTTATTAAACTTTAATATTTCGGGGCCTATACGGGCCAACACGCGTTTCTCGATATCTAGTTCCCTAGAGTGTTTCGTTGGTTTAGACATTATGATGTTTTGCTTTCGGTATTTTAAAATTAATTATCTACTTATAAACGTACACAATTTCACTATTAAATTTTAGGTGATATTCGACAGCAATGGCTGCCGATTGGGCTTACCACGGTGACAAACTATTTGAACATGCGAGAGGCGCGCGCAGATCGATACTACCTACATAAGTCGGTAGGGTTATGCCGGCAGTAGAGACGACTGGGGCGCTCGTTCGCTAGGGATGTCCTCGAGCACCCCAGTCATATTAGCCAACAATTTAGGTCAACCTAAAAATGAGAGCCAACAAAGTTGGAAACTCGTATGGTAGGTACGGCTTTATTTTGGCGTTTGTCTCCAAAGTCTCGTGTTTGTATCGTTAGATAATCAAGGCCCGAATACTCAAACTTAACTCATATTTAAGCACATCTCAGGTAAGGGATTTTTGACACATTTTCATTGAAAACTGCCAAAAAAATCACGACTAGAGACATATAGTATAATATAATGGATGGTTTATTTCTAAAAAATGGTGGTACTTATCTTCTGGAATAAGTGATTAAGTTGTTTGATTAATTGATTCCTAAGAAAAAAGACAACCGTTCCACCTTCCATCACTGTTAGGAAATAATCTACATATAGGTTAAGTTTGACATTAATGTTGCACTCAAAGATCTTATGCAAGTAATCATCTTCGATCGCATAACATTAAATAAAAAACATTTGTTACCAAAACCAATAAGAATAAGAGCTGATTTTTCTTTGTATATTTGTAAGTTTTGAAAAATATTCGCTTTTGAAGAGACCACTTTTGAGGGGGTTCATTCTATGCATATATAGCTTTATTAGAATAGTATTACTTAGTATTTATATGATACCCTCTTTCAGTGTTCCTGACGCATCCTTAGAAGATGGTCATTGCAGCTTTGACACCAATATAACGGCTGCCGACAGCGGCCAATGGCAGTGCTACATCAGTAGTCAAGTTACTTTTAGTCGGATATCCATAATTTGTATAGTAAATAAACAAAAACATACATCTGATATCTACCCTTCTATACAAAAAAGCTCTGCTTATAAAATGTTCAAAAATACAGTGAATCGAAAGATTTAAAAAAAATCTGTATACTTAGTATAAGTAGCCGTAGGATAAAAGCCTGGCTAACTGACAAGTAAGTAAATTCATCTCATGTGGTTCGTTCGTGACTGACAAATAAATTATGACTTGACATTTGGTTGACAGACCTCGCACCAATTACGGCAATTACAGATTTATTCTCCTGGATTTCTGAGACGATGTGTGAACGCAATTGTCAGCTTAATTGTAGATAGACGGAAGATATTATTGTTTTTATTGTACCTAATAGGTATTTTTTTTTATTTATTAGCGGCTGGCTTTTCACATCGCTATTCTCTATTATTGTTCAAGTAATACAAACTTCTACAGGAATATAGTTAAATAAAACACCGAACTAAACGCGAATAGCTAATACCTACCGAATAGAAGCGCCACAATTAAATGTTAGACATTGTTAGTACTTCCGTAGTAGGCTAGCAGCCATGTAGTTGTAGGTGCGCCAAAAACCTGAACAGCTAACTATGAAGTGTTACAAAAACAGCACAGATGGCGCTATTTGCAATAGAACCGTATGAATTACGCCTCCAACCGAGAGGCCGCGCGAAATTCGGTTGCGTCGTAAATGAAACAACAGAAGACTATCTCGCCACCGCTTAAACATGTACCATAGCTGATGTCCTGTCATGATAAGGAGGTGGCACCTGTAACACCATCGACCGCGCGCTGCTTAGATACTGCCACTTCCAACCGCCAGCTCGGAAACCATTAGTTCCATTAGAGAAGGGTATACATTAACAACTTGAAGTGATTTTGGCCATTTTCCACCCCCTCTCCCCTTGGTGACATGTCGTGCGATTTTGCTGACGCGGCAGAATCCAACTTCCAATGCGTACTAGCGTAGGTACTGTGGGTTCGATTCCCGATGATTAGGTATGCTTATAAGAACTAGCAATACGATTTATCTGTGTTGTATTGTAATTAGTATTAAGTGACATTTTCACAAATACCTAAAACAGGAGCCGTAGGTAGGGCTCCTGTTTTAGGTACTTAAATAATGTATCAATTTATCTGTTACCGTTTTTGCCCTACTAACTATGTACCTATGTATTGAATAGAATGAAGCTGCAGACAGGGCGCTATGGGGGGAGGCCTATCTCAGTGAACTGACATAGGCTGATAATAATGATGAATGATATAAAATTTGTGGACTACGGGGCTTAAAAAGCTTAAAAAGCCGGAGTAAATTACTGGACAGGAACAACATCGGCGCAAACGACTGAGGGGTGTCGAGAGGTGCAGCCCCGATTTCACCATCACGAAGACTGCTCATGAGCGGGTTTCCTCGCTATTACGCCATTAGACACTTCCACCCCCGAGTCTACATCCTAAGATGCATCTCTCGCGACTCCAGTCAGACCGGTCAATCAAGGCAAGCAAGAGGTGAGGATCTGGTTCTATTGGGATGCCACTGCACAAGCGGAGACGAGAACTAGGAACTTCCCCGGGAGCTCTCGGTACCCGTGGTGTCGCTGCTCACCAACAGCTCGCCACAAGCTGCCCTGCGGCCTTATTATTATTATTATTATTATAGTAGTGTGTACACACTAAGGCCTGTATTCTGAAAGCTTGCTCAAACAACGCTCTATGCTTGTATGAGTATCGTTTGTAACAACCACATATTACAGAATCTGTAAGGCTAAGTTTAATAGTTTAATTATCATCTAGCCCTAAGCTGAGCAGAGCTTGTGTATGGATACTAGATAACTGATATATTTAATACAATGCAATTACATATATTTTAAATGTACATAGAAAACACCCAGAACACCCAAAAACTATATTTGCGAATCGTACAAACATTTGTCAGGTGGGAATAAAACCCGCAATCTCATGCGTCGCAGGCGGGTCTTCGCCCGTCGCGCTACTGAGATCCATCATTATCCTCCTACCTCTCCTACCTACACTAAACTCAAACGTTTTACCTAGATTCCAATACCTACTTGGCCGTCGCATTTGGAGCAGATGCCAGCGTCGTCACTTTCTTGTCACGCTGCTGGGGTTCTTCATCAAATGGGGGCTCAGCTTGCAGACCGAGATTGAAGAACAGTCCCCCCACGACCTCGTTTTAGGATTCCGATCATCACGGTACATATGACAAAATTATGGAAATACTAAACACAATTTTTAGATTCCTAAAATAACTTGAGAAAAAGCATGAATACAGCTCTGTATCTAGTATAATCATAATACTACCACCAGTTTCTTACAAATTAAAAAAAGAACTAAAAAAAACAATCGCCCTCCTGTACAAATTGTCAGTAACATCGATGTTCTACCAAATGAGCGATATGACAAACGTTGTGTCAAACACACTGTAGGTAGGATATTTAATATGAGTCAGACATAATTAAAACTTATGATCGTTTTATAAAAATACTAGGTAGGTACTTAGTTTATAATGATTTATCAATGCGGACCTTTAATGCGGACCTAAGCGGACCTTCCCGGCTTCGCACGGATATTTATTATCATTATTATTTACACACATTTTATTCGGCAGTTTATTTCTTAACATTATGGACTCCGCCTTGACTCACCCCAGTGACGCCTACGTCGTCGCATAGTTAGCGACGACGACGTGACCACGTGACTTTTTTCTTATACTTAAATTTTTTAACTCGTGATATCTTTTTAATGGAATTGTATGTATATATACAAATTCATATAAAAATGGTAAGCTAAGTAGAACGTCGCTTCATCTTTAAACTATTCATGATTTAGATTACCTTGCATTGGTCTATAAAACCAAACAGTACATTTTCATTTCTTTATTTATTAATAATTCAGTTAAATATTATGTTTATTTCTAAATAAAAATAACCACCTAGTGGTGCACATCTATTCATTGCTGTAATACTAAATCAAGTTTCCTGATGAAGTTTATCCAGTTGCTGTTATAAGTTAAGAGAGGTCAATGAAGGGGTTTTCAGTACCATGGAAACCTGCGGTCTCCGTTCCACAAGAGATGTCGATAAATACTCAGAGCCTTGTCTTCCAAAGATTTCTGCGGCGTCTTAGGCCTTGGTAGGTTGTAAAAAATAATACAAATGGTATGTTTCTGAGCTTTTTTGCTTGAAATAGCATAGTAGTAATTATATAGTATAATTTTCTAAAAAATTCTATATACTAATAATAATAATTTTCTGTTCAGTAAAATCGTCTAACTCTTTGCTCTGTTCATAAGAAGTGACTGTAGCTTTGTCAGCGCCTTGATTGTTAACACTTTGAGTGCTGAAAACGCACGGTATGAGTTTTCTACAAGAGACCCCCTGTGTTGAAAAAGAGTTTTCTAGAAGATGCGTAAATCCAAACTAGCGCAGCGGCTGAGAAAATACAGATCTTTGTGACTCAGCAAAGCTGTAATATTTTTCGAACGAAACGCATGTGCGGCGCAACACAACCGCTGTGTAGAGTGGCAGCACGAATTTTTTAGGTAAAAAAAAAGACCGCAGTCGTCGAAAAAAAACCGCAGTCAACGAAGCGTAATATTTTTTGCTTCTGTGTACACGCTGAGATTTTGTCACTCTGATTGGCTTTTATTTATTTTTATTTGCTTTTGTCATTGAGACGAAAAATAAAATCTTTTTAATACTTTTTACTATGTATAATCACCATGACAATCTACTAAATAAGCTAGATTGCTTGCAACAGTCTTCAGTAAGCTAACTATGTATTTTAATAGTAAATTGCTACTAGTTCTAATTTGTTTTTATACTTTAATTTTCATGTAATCTTTTATATGTAGAAGTTTTGAGATAAAAAAATGAAAGGGTTTTAATATTTTTCATTTCCCAAATCGTATCGTATTATTATATTAGCCCGGGGTGTCCCACTGCAGGGCAAAGGCCTCCCTCCCCTTCTTCCACTCATCTCGGTACTCAGCAATCGTATCTCTTTTATAAAATTAATATAATATTTTATATGTGTAAATTTCATAGAGCTAGACGAGACGCTATGCGAGATTAAAAAGGACTAACAAAAGACTTAAACGCGCATCTTCTGCTTTTTTCAACACCCAACTAACTACGAATATTGTTGTTTATGGTAGAATACACAAAAAATACACTCTCTATATATATAGATATATACAATAAGTTTTCTTAATCAAGATTTTTGTGTTTTGTATTGTATTTGTATATTAACAAAAGAATTATGTAGTATTTACAATTAAAACAATTAAGCTAATCGCAGAAATTGCAAAAACGCTATTCCGATCCATATCAATACGAGTTGGAAGCGTTTCCAAGACGCTGGCTGCAATGCTGATGCGCTGCGCCAATTACTCAGTTAGTCCCAGGACTTGCTTCGTCCATACACTCAGATTTTTTTTAAGCCCGGAGAGGCTAGGTCTCTTTCGGACCTAGTGTGGATTGTCCAATATTATTTATTTATTATAATAGTATATATCGATATGCAGCCTTTGACCAACGCCTTTTGGCAAAACCCAAAATAGCTTTCTATTTCGGCCTTTGACTGATGTTCTTTTTAACCTAGAAGTAGGTACCTAACATTTTAGTCAAAAGTAGAAAGTAAAAAATTTGATTCGGGTTTTACCTAGTTTATTCTAGAAGGCAAACTCGGTCCGACGTCGAGTTTTTGAAACGACTTGAAGAAATATGTTTTGTTAAAACAGAAATCCAATATTTTATTATATATTATTATTATTATATTAGCCCGGGGTATCCCACTGCAGGGCAAAGGCCTCCCTCCCCCCCTCCCTTCTTCCACTCATCTCGGTCCTCAGCAAGGAGAACCCACTCCTTATTGTATAGGTCGAGCTCATCCCGCCAATTCCGCCTAGGCCTTCCACGTGGCCGTTGTCCGTCCGGGACCCAGTCAGTGGCGATCTTCGCCCACTGCTGGTCTGACATACGCCACACATGTCCAGCCCAGTCCCACTTGAGTTTGGCGGCTTTTTGAGCAGCGTCGGCTATTTGCGTTTTGGAGCGCAGGAGCGTGTTTCTGACGCGGTCTATAAGTCTGACTCCCAGGATACCGCGCTCCATAGACCTTTGGCACACCCCGAGGCTGAACTTTTGGCTCTTCGTTAAAGACCATTACCAGTATTTGAAAAAAAGGTGTAGAAATCAGTAGCTACAATTTTATGAGGACAGGTTTTCTACATATTTAGAGGTATTTCAATAAATAAAACAACAATTTTATTATTTAGGTCTTTATTATTTTAATATTCTACTATAACCAAACAAATGGTTATTTTCTGATTTCACACGAACTTGATGAAAAGTAAAGCATCGGATTTATAGCAAGCAAAATCACTAAAACACATTTATTTTAAATTACAATAAGTTGACAGATGAATAAATAATAAATAAATAATGCTGGACAATCCACACAGCAATATCTAGCCCCATGGTAAGCAAAGCTTGTGTTATGGGTACTAGATAACTGATATACATAATACAATACATTACATAGATAGATATTTTTTATTATATATAGAAAACGACCAGAACACCCGGAACAAATATGTGCAGATCGTACACACAATTGTTCCGAGGCGGGAATCGAACCCGCAACCTCCTGCGTTGCAGGCGAACCTTCGCCCACCGCGCCACATCGGCCGTCATTAATAAATGTATCATAAGAGAATTGTTAACTTTAAATTTTTTAATCTAAAATACATAAAATCCTTGCCTATAAAACGCCCAAGCTATTTTTCTATTCTATATTAATAGAAAGAAGGTGGTAACGTGGCCCCTTTTTATTGACCTTATGATTTTTCATATATAGAAAAGCGCCATCTCGCGAGACTTTGCGGTAACAGACAGAACGAGTGATCTGTCATAATTAATTATCAATCAATCTACCTGGATGCGCTCCAATATTTTGTTTTTCGAATTTCGAACAACTAGGAAACTGCACCGGTAAACTTTTTGTCTGAGACCAATTTTGCATTTAGGAATAAATTAATGGTAGCTTCATTTACGTCACCTTATATTATGCGTATTTAGATGATTCAGGAAAGTTATGAGGTATTCATTTGATTTCTTGTACAAGTAGGTATTTAATTTTTTAGACTAAAACCTTGCCTAAACTACTTTTTTTTAAACATCAATAAGAAATACAAGACACGAACAAAGTGGGGGCCACGATATCACTTTTTCTAGAACTACTCTCTACGCTTCTCTACCAACAAACATTTATTTCAAGAAATACAAGAACGATAATATCTGTGCAAAGAAACCAGTATTTTTACTTATAAGACTAAAACCTTGCCTAAACTACTTTTTTTTAAACATCAATAAGAAATACAAGACACGAACAAAGTGGGGGCCACGATATCACTTTTTCTAGAACTACTCTCTACGCTTCTCTACCAACAAACATTTATTTCAAGAAATACAAGAACGATAATATATGTGCCAAGAAACCAGTATTTTTACTTATAAGACTAAAACCTTGCCTAAACTACTATTTTTTAAACATCAATAAGAAATACAAGACACGAACAAAGTGGGGGCCACGATATCACTTTTTCTAGAACTACTCTCTACGCTTCTCTACCAACAAACATTGATTTCAAGAAATACAAGAACGATAATATCTGTGCAAAGAAACCAGTATTTTTACTTATAAGACTAAAACCTTGCCTAAACTACTTTTTTTTAAACATCAATAAGAAATACAAGACACGAACAAAGTGGGGGCCACGATATCACTTTTTCTAGAACTACTCTCTACGCTTCTCTACCAACAAACATTGATTTCAAGAAATACAAGAACGATAATATCTGTGCAAAGAAACCAGTATTTTGACTTATAAGACTAAAACCTTGCCTAAACTACTTTTATTTAAACATCAATAAGAAATACAAGACACGAACAAAGTGGGGGCCACGATATCACTTTTTCTAGAACTACTCTCTACGCTTCTCTACCAACAAACATTGATTTCAAGAAATACAAGAACGATAATATCTGTGCAAAGAAACCAGTATTTTTACTTATAAGACTAAAACCTTGCCTAAACTACTATTTTTTAAACATCGATAAGAAATACAAGACAATACGAATTTAATTGAAAACAATCTATGCAAAGAAGCCCATTAGCATGACTTCTAGGCACGACAATGCGGTAACTATTACTTAAAAGGATGTCCTAATAACTGTCTAGCATGTAAAGAAACTTTTATACAAATAAACAATTTTCAATTTCAATTTCAACTATATAAATATTTTCTGTCGTGTCTGGCCATGTCACCGTGTTATCTTGATTGAACAAAGCTTTGACTTCTTTGGCTATATTTTTATTCGATTTCTATAGTGTTCGTCCGTTTGATATACTGTGTAAACCTAACCACTAGTAGCGATGGATAACCTGAGCCTGTAATTTCTAATTTGTGTGAATACGTTCTATATGATAAGAATTTGATTACATAAAGCTTTACTAGGTGTTTACAATAATACGGGTAAAGATGTGTTTTTTTCCCCTGATGCTTTGGGGTGTGCGAGCATACGTAGTCGGTGAGCAGCTATCATCACGTTTCCCGCTCTCTGAAATACGAATTTTATATATTTTTATACGTAAATTCTATATATTTTTATATGTATACATACATACCGGTTGTTCGTACGCCAACTTGCTAAGCAATAATCCAATATCTTGCCAATTAGTTCTTTCGCTTGCCGAATTAAAAGTTAATCATGTAGTTAATTATAGAAATTATCAGCGTACGAGCAACCGGCTGTTAATATTATTTAAGTTTTTTATTATGATAACAAGGTGGCAATGAGACATGCGGGTTGCCTTATGGAAAATGGTTACTGCAGCTAATGGACGCCTGTACATAACACGCACGTTGCCGACTCTTTAATTATATCTTAAGGACCCTTTTTGAAGAACCTCAGATTGTAACATGAGATTATTGTAACATTTTAAAAAGAGTTCTTCAAAAAGGGTTTTTACAGGACTATCCATCCTGAGGAAAAAAATGGGCACAAAGAACATTCCACAACCAAAGTAGATGAATGTGCTACGAAAAAACAGGTAACACCTTGCAGTCTGCGAACTACAAGGTGGGGAATAATGGGGATGAGATCTCTGCCGATCGAGAGCGGTGAGTGCGTAGGAGAAAGCCGCAGGCGTCAAATATTTCATCGGAACACAATCCTTTGTATATAAGCAGTAGAATACACAGAGGAATAGTAAAAGTCTCTCCTGAGACTTAGTAGTTCAATACGCCGCCCTGTAAGCAATTGATCGTCAACATATCACATCCCATCTTTGAATCGAGTGAAAGGCTCCAAGCTGGTACTCTTGCCTAAAGATGACTAAAATAATCCATAGCAGTCGGAAGTCGGACTTGGCCTTATCTTCCAGATACCTATAACTTGTAGTCACTGGAAATTTCGATACCGTGGTGTGTTCTAGAACTGTGGACTAAAAGTAAAGTGTGGCAAAAAAGCATAAAAAATGCAACATGGACGCTTGCTTCTAGGTAAAGTAGAGTAAATTAAAGTAATTAAGCTGTTAATGGTTTTGTTATATATAATAATATAGATAAGTCTATTTAGCTAATTACTGACTACTACATACATATAATGATCTGAATGAAAAGCTATTTGAGAGCAGTTTAGCTAGATCTAATTAATATAAATATCAGGCCATCTAACAAAGTGTCTCGAATCATCAACCGACTTCAAAAAAAGGACTTCTCAATTTCAGCTATAATTTTTTGTATGTTTGTTGCACAAAATATCCAACAACTGTTACCTGATTTTATCTATTTTGTATACAGAACTTACTATACTTATTATGCCCCGTGAATATTAAAAAATATATTTTCATTATCCTGAATTTTAAAGTCGGTTTTTAGTTTATGTAAAAAATACTAATAACATTTTAAATAATAATAATAACTAACTAAATATGCTCTGGAGAAACTAAGTAGCTCCTAACTGAAAAAGTTACAATTTCTGCTGGTGCGGTGATTATTTGATAGACAAACATTTATGAAGTATTATTATAGTCGTTACCTATTTCACTGACTGAAGTCGGTCAGGTCATGGTCCAGATCACTGAGACGTTCGTAGAACTACGGCAAAAAAAACAAGAGATTTACTATTTTTGATAAATCATATCATTTACTTGGGATTTGATAGGAGTTGATCGGTGGAGGGAGTCGGCTTGGAGGCCTATATCCAGCAGTGGACGTATGTGGACTGATTTTATCTTACTAACGTATGCTATGCCGGGAATAATGGTACTAAGCTACTGTACCAAGTTTAAAGTGCTAAATCAAATCATCAGTGCTTAGACTAATTCCTGACAATGCAGTTTGGTTAGTCATTTTAGTATTTCAATATTGTTGATTAATATAAACGAAGTAGGTACTTACACTCGGCTCTAGAACCAGAAACATTACAAAATTTTAAGGACTCTGGTATCATCGAAGATCATAAAAAATGTTGAAGCTTACATTCAAATTAATTGTATTCGTCTCTCATCCGTTTTCCAAACCGGATGTGCATCTAATTAGCTGATCATGTGAAATTAAAATTTGAGTCCTCACCTTGCAGTGTCTTCCAGTTGTCTGTTATATATATATATATATATGCTATATATTATCATGATCATCATCCATCTATAATAGTTCACTGCTGGGCATAGGCCTCCCCTAATGAGCGCCATAGCGTAACATAAATGTAATTAATTACAAAAAATATCGTCGATTCTAGAGCAGAGTATAGTACCGAAGCTTTGAAATTGTTGTTGGGAATTTTAAAAGGTTCTATGGTAGAGTATTGGAAGGAAATTACAAGATTACTGTCTTACCTGCCAGTGATGTTTATATTCTACCAAATAGCTCTTCATATTCTTGCGCATTTTGGCCAACCGCTTGGAACCAGCGCCACGTGGCGGCCCATCTCTCAGCCATCTATGATTGAGTGCTTGCTCTGCGCTCATCCTGCGATGTGGTTTACGAACCAGGAGCTTGTCGACGAAATTCTTAGCGAGATCCGATACCTGAAATAACGCAACGGATTTTGAGGCGGTTTTTTTAAATAGAGTGATTCAAGAGGAAAGTTCATAAACCTTTTGTCACGTCGATTTCCACGCGGGCGAAGCCACGGGGTGAAGGTAGTAAATAGTATTTATTAAAAGTCGTCTAAGTTACATATGTCTCCTCAACACCATACATTACAATACAATAGAAAAATTATTTATTGTACACCATAATTAAATCATTACAAAAATACATTATATGCGACAAGTAAAATGGGCGGCCTTATCGCTTATCAAAGCGATCTCTTCCAGGCACCCTTACACATTATACATTCGTCCACAACTGCACATTCCTCCTCATGTAGACAACAGTGATCGCATTGGTGGTATTAAAAATACTCAGAAAGCTTTCGGCTCGGACAAATAAAAGTATTTCAATTGAATAAATACCTCATCGAAGGCGTCGTCATTGTAGTCATATTTAGCTGAGGAGATGTTGATCATGCGTTCCATCCAGTTGTTTCCAGCAAATGGCATCAAGCCAGACAATCTAGAACAGAGATTGACATGATTGCGTCGTGATACAAAAGACTAAATAACTCCTTTATCCACAATACTCCATCAACTTAAACCATTGTTATTTTTCACTGTCTTTTAATTGACATAAGTCCAGGGTGAGAAATAACAGCGGTAAGCATCTGTTTTAAGTTAGCGGACAATTATGAATATGGGGTGATTGGTCTCGCACTGTATCCGATCTGAATGGTTAAAGAACTATTTGTCACGCACCAGACGCGATTTTTGTCATCCAACATCTTCCGTCATCCGTGAGTCTCCAATTCGAAACAGAATATTGATGGCCCAAAGTAACCGTAGTAGGTAGGTCCTATTAATACTTATAAACTCTTTCGGACTTGGTCAGATTCAAATCCGAGTTATAACCGAGCAGCGTTGAAATGACGTGTATTGTACATTTAAGCCAAAGATGAAGACCCAAATTCAAGCTGAAGTGTTTTTTTGCGTTGCTCGGATTTGGATCAGATATCGAATCAGTGCATAAGCAAAGAAATTCATTAAGTTTTTTATAGATTCACGAATTCGAATACAGTGCGAAAAGCAATATCCGTTTTAATACGTTTTTTTATGGATTAATTAAAGATGCAATGCGTAAAAGCTGTCGAGAAAAAAAATGTCGCAAGAGGTAGACGGTTTTGGAGTTAGTAGCAGCAATCGCCCTTTTACTAGCTGAAATAAAAACGGGGGCCGAATTCCACTAAATTAAACGCTACACCATAACAATGGTATTGTCTCATCTTGGCATTTCAACGTTTATGAAAGAAACTACAGGAGGAAAGACGCGTAAGAAAAGTGCCAACGTTGAAACTAATATAATCAATCTCCCCGTTCGGCACGCACTATCTAGAGTTTATTTCGGCTACGACCATACTTTTGTCATAGTAAAGCGATTGCTTCGCAGAATTAGGCCCCAGATGTTCTTGTGCGGTTCACAGCGAACGTCATTTCAGCCTTTGAGCTGACGCCGTCACAAAGCCTTGGGATGGGCTACAGAGGCATGATTCGACCAATCATGAACCAGCGGTGAAGGTGAAAATTATAAAGCCAATGTAATTGGTCGTATTCTACGTATCGACTCTACCGCGCGTCAGTGGGAAACGCATGTTTTCTACTAAGTAATGCCTTAAATACATTATTACCACGCGACGCCACGCCACGTTTCGGCACCCCATGTGCATCGTGCACATTAGCACGACAGACCGGAGATGCCACGACAGATATGTACAATTTCTTCCAACTAGCCTGCTTCATTGGAGCGTTCAGTGTCTCTGTCGTGATTCTTGTACCTTCCCTTCTGAAAGCTTTTGGAACAACTAACGCGTGGCATCGGGTAATGCGTGCTAAGGCGCATTTTAACGTGAATAACGCGTGAAAAGGCGTTATTCACGCTAAAATGCGCCTTAACACTCGTTATTCTCGCTAAATTCAGCATAAAAACGCTAACGCGAGTTACGTTATGTATTGTATAGGGTGGTAGCGCCACTGGACTAGAACACAACGCGCGGACTGCGTCGTGTGGTGTGGCATGTTTACCCCACTACCGGCAATACGTCGTCGATCTGACAGAGACAGGTCGGGTGGAATGTGCACGCGTTACGTCGTCGTCGTCGCGACGAGTGTTGATAATGTGACTGGGCATAAAAAATATTACTAAATGATTCAACTCAACACGCATCGCGAGGCGTCGGGTGGCGAGTTGATAGTCTACTTCCGGCTTATTGCTTGTCGCATAACTTAAAAGCACCGCTGCAGCACTTCACAAATATGTGCATTAAAATATAGGCTTAAATTTATAATAACTGGATGCATTTTATATTGACGGCATCAGATGACCGACGATCGTGAGCCACTCGTTCGAAGCTAGTCCCCACAAGCTTCGAAGTCCTATTTGTCACTTTATAATTTATGTGTAGGTTTAAGATGAGTTTAATATACGCATGTATATTTAAATACAAATTTTTGTGCTGTGTGATAGTGGTATTGGATTAATGTGCGCAGTGATTTATTCTATGCCTAAAATCTTTTCCTGAAATCTTTCCTCTCTTCCTCAATTCCTATTATGATATCAATCATCATCATCATCCACTTAACCGATGGACGTCCACTGCTGGAAATAAGCCTTATCTAACGGCAATAGTAACAACATCATTTCCAACAATCTGAAATGAATTTATCGAATATCTTTGTTTAGTTATATTCAATAAAATCATATATATCGCTTTTGGCAACAAGGTGTGAAATCCAAATTTATCGTGAGTCACGCAAGAGATTAATAATAATAATAAGCGTAGACCACTCTATTGAAAAGCACTTGGCTTAGACCCGTGCGTTTAGGATAGCACCGGTTCCCGAAAGCGAGTAGATTAAAATCTAAATATTGAATAATCATAATAAATAATAGTCGTCTAGTCACTTAAACAAAACAAGGGGTCACCGTCGGAATGATAGATAATAAGCTATAAACTCGTACACACCTTCATTTTGGTCTTCTAAAAGATGTCTTAAAATTATTTATTTTAAATTATATTTCAATTATTTAATAACTTTATACGAGGTATTATTCACTGAGATTCACGGTTCACCTATTTTATTATAATTAATTAATTAGGCTGAGCGCTGCGGGCTTCGTGCACTCTACCTCAAAAAGTTGGTTGGGCGTGTGAAAAAAATTTATAACAAAAATTGTCGCAAATTGTTACACTGCAATTTTTATAATAAATGTCATCATTGGAGCTATAGAAACTAAGATGATCGCGAAAAACTGATATTTGTGACCTTTGACCTCGAATAACTCACGACGCAGACAAGAGATTTTATGAGACTGAGACAACTTTAAAAAGACCAAAAGTAATGTTTATACGAGTTTTAGCTTATTATGCCTCATTCCGTGATGGAAACCCTAATACACTATAGGTGCGAGCAGCACAATCGCGGCGAGAGAGAGAGAGAGAGTATTTAGATACTTACTAACACAAACGTGATGAAAAAAAAACAAAACGCAAGTCCCTGTGTCCCCGAGGGGCGTCAATGTCTCGTAAGTTTCAAAAGTTGTTAGTATTTTTTTCCTTTCTTGCTTTAATATACCTTAATGCGAAAGTAAATGTGTATTTTACCGAGGTACGCACTCGTACTAAAACTGATTAAGTTATCAAAATAAATATTTTAATCTGAGGCAGCATATATCTTAAGAAGTTTTATGCAGAATGACCAGTACGGGTTTGCACAATACCGTAAAGGAAAAAAAATTCTCAAAATTGAGAGCTGTAATGCGTAAATACAACAAATTACTCAAAAATATTCGAAAACTACAATCGTATTCGTATGAAGCTACGAATCGGTGTCATAGCCTACTATGAAAAGTAGTTAAGTCTTAGTGTCCGATAAGGGTGCAGAGCCCCTTATGTGGAATAGTAAGACTGACTACTTTTTTAAGCCAAATACGGTTGGATAAGAAAAGGAAAACTTTTATTATTCAGTAAACTATGAAAAACTCATCTGATGGTGTCTGGGGTGACAGGTTTTGTTAGGTCCACCATGTCACAGCCGTTTCTGCCTATTGACTGTACCAAAGTAAAAATGGTGTGGGTTGCAGAACGAAGAGTATTATATATAGCTCTTTTACGATTCATCAACTCACACCAGTTGGGACAAGATTCTTGGTGTGAGTTGACGAACGACCCACAATACCTACCTATGATGGTTTGTTTCACGAGCAGCGGCACGAAACGCCCCTCAGTGGATCTTGACCTCCGACGAAACTATGCATTCAATTACAATTTCTAATAAGTATCTTATTGGGCATAGGAAAGGCCTTTACTAAGGTAAAGGCTTTCCTCATCTCCCATACAAGCATCATCGTCTCATGGCGGGATTGCCCACTCGTCGAGATGTTTCGTGCAAAGACAATAAAAGCACTCCGTTAGTATTGTATTGTCGAACGAGAGCATGTTAGCTCCAACACACTAGTGCACAACCTGTCACGTGGTTAAGCGTGTTTAATCCCACCATCAGCCGCTGGAATTCCCTGCTGGACATATATTCCTCCCCTAAAGATAAACCATTCAATACAATGATCACGATCAGTCTTCGCTATACCCACATCCAGCGATTTTTATTCACTAAAGTGAACGGGCCGTCGTCGACAAGTAGACAAAACATCTGCACCGTCTGCTGTATATTCAAACACAGAAAGGAGTTTGAATGGCCTCTAAGATCGGCCACCTCCTAGTTTTTTTTTTATCGCGGCGCACAATGAAAGTTTTACAGGGTGGCTTTTTGAGATGTGTTGGAGTGGATGACCAAATCCGAAACCATGAGTTAGAGAAACGTCGTGAAAGGAGTCATATATGCTCAATTGAAGCAAAACAAAACTGCATACATATTTTTGAATTGTTTATGGTATTTTTCATTATTGTTTACATAATTCATTACAAAAAGATGTTTTATCGAGGATAATTCCATTAAAATACAGAGTCAGACCTGGCTAGCGACAAGCACACCAGTTGTTAAAAGATTTTTTTTAATTTACACATAGTTTCTTTAGTGGGTTTTGTAGATCTAAGTAGATAATGACTATTTTTACAATTTTAGTTTGAATACTTCCCATAATTAAACTTAAATTTTAAAAATATAATAGCTATTATCTTTTTGAATGATTTTCTTGTAAAAATGGATCCCTATCAACAACGGAATAGGTTGGTGCAATATATCAAAGGTTTGAAATTTTGGTAAACTAATTATAATTATAAAAAACATGCAGATGAGAAAGCAAAACGCTTTCTCATAAAAGGACATTTCACATCTCCTTTGACGAATTTTCGCTGTCATGGTTTCTGATTTGGCCATCCACTCCCATCACAAAAAGGCACCTTTAAATTCGATTTTCTTTGCATAGAGGATACTTATACAAACAAAAAATCATTGTAATAGGGACAAAATTTAAAACCCCTTTTGCACTAACCCGCGGGCTCTGTTGAAATGTGTAGGTGTAGAAAATCTATTTAACTTACAGTACATATGTCACAACGCCAACGCTCCACATATCGCTGAATGTCGATATTGGTTCGTAATCTAAAATTTCAGGAGCGACGTATTCCCTCGTGCCGTAAGTCTGACGGGGAGTGCCTTCGTTGAGGAACCGTGCGACCCCAAAGTCAATAATCTTCACCTGAAATATAATAATTATTAAAATGTATTTTAAAAGTAGCCCATGGCCGTCCCTCCACCAACTTCCCTTACAAATTTCATTAAGATCCGTTTAGACATTTAGGAGTGAATATATAACAGACAGAGTTACTCTCGAATGTATATTATTCTATATTATATTAGGGCCTAGCAACCCGGCCCGGCTTCGCGGCAAATGTATGTATTATATAATTTACATAGCAACTTTCCCTTGAATCACTCATCTTTTAAAAAAATACGCATCATTATCGTAGTTTTAAAGATCTAAGCATACATTGGGACAGACAGACAGCGGGAAGCTACTTTGTTTTATACTATGTAATAAATTAAAAACTAAGAAACTGAGGTTGTAATATGAAACTTTTACATACATTTGTAGAGTTGGGGTTGATGCAGATGATGTTCTCTGGCTTGATGTCCAGATGAACGATGTCCATATTATTGAGGTACATCAGGGCCTCACAGATTTGATAGACGTACTCGGTTACATCTACCTCCTTCATATACTCATCTGCTACTACGCGGTCGAAGAGCTCTCCTCCCCAGTAGCTAAAATTAAATAAATAATAATCATCAGCCTATACTACACCGAGAACTACCAAAGAAAGGATAAATCTTGATCAAGGTAGATTGCGGATCACTAGGTATCGACGCCGCCGATAAATTGGCACAGAAAGGTTCGGACCCGCTGTCTCACTGTCGTTCCTTCTCTTGCCATTCTCCCAACTTTGATATTAGATAAGGACTTATCCTCATCTGGTTTTGAGCCTTAGCTCAAAACCAGATAAACAACAGCAGCTGCAATAATAGCCAGTTTTTTTCTTTACCTCCCTTTAATTGCCATTGCCTTTATTATACATAGTGATGCTATTCCTATATCTATTTAGTTGAGTATAAAAAATTGCGCACCCTGCGGCGTCCCCTATTTTACGATTGTGGCATATGCATGCATATATGTATATATCATGCATACTAGCCCAGTAATTTCTACATAAGGTACTCTTTTAATAAATAAAAAAATACAGGGAGAGAAGGTTTAATACCCTATGACTCACTGGCGGCGATTGTAGTATGCACCCCCTGTACTCTGCTTTATAAAAGTAAATAAAATAACTTAGCTTCAGGCTTGAAGCTGTTGTTCTGACTCCTTCAAGCTGCCTTTGTACACAACTAAGGCTAGGCGTATGCTGAGACGCAGGCGACGCAGATTCACGCAGCGCAGGGCAGAGTAGATTTTGTAATGCGTCCCAGCATACGCCCAGCCTAAGCCCTTACACATATTCGTGAATATATTTTCGCCGCTCTATGGCTAATTTTCTTTTGTTTTTATTCGTAATCAAATGATGCAGAAAATGATGAAACTAATATGAGAGTGAATATTATAGAAACATCTGAAATGACCAGTAAGTGGGCCACCCCGGCTTGATGCGTTAATTAGCAGTAGTAAGAATAACACCATCGTTGGTCTATAACATCATAGAGGTTGGTTTATATGTGAGATTGTTCGTTTGTTGGCACTCTGAAGCTAGGTAAAGGTCGGCACAAGTACCGAACATATCTATATACTTGTTTAAAAATAGAAGATAAAGTACTTACTACTCCATCACAAAGATGAAGGAAAGGGGCGTTTCGAAAAATCCCATAAGTTGAACGATTTTGGGGTGCGATAACTTATTCATTATGCGGAACTCTCTTAAGATATTTTCACGCCTTTTTCCGGTCCTAGCCTTTACTACTTTTGCTGCATATTCCCTTTGGTCTTTTTTATCTCGAACCAACGCGACGCAGCCAAACGCGCCAGTTCCGATGTTGTGGTCAGTCCTTAAGTACTTTGCGTTGAAGGCCGTTTCGCTAAGTACGTTAGTAGGAGCCCGATCTCTGTGTAATGATTCTGGTGGCAGGACTGAAAAGAGGAAAATGTGTTTATGTATAGTTAAATATATTTTTGGCATAGAATTTTGGATCGTTCTTGTTGCTAGTCAAGTTTTGGAATATGTAAATATGCATACATTACCAGATCAATATTGTGTTCCTGTGGGGTTTTGAGCGGCAATTATCTTTATGCAACTTATATGTAGGTAAGCAATAAAACAACGAATAGAGGAAACGTACATACTTCGAATATCGATTGTAGTTTTCAGTTGGTAAATGATCCTATTACCATGTTATCAGCATAGATTTAAATCATTAGATACACTGAGTCCAAAAACTGTAGCTTTGTCTTTGAATGTGTGCGTCACAAACGCCGACGCACGCACACTACTAACGAGGAGTTAAAATAAGTGTTTTTGCCAATAAACCTTACTTATTTTATTACCATTGTTTGTGTAATGATATTGCACACGATTTTGTGAAAAAATAAATGAACTATTGCCCTGAAATCGAAAATATTTGAATGTGTGTGACAATCATCAATCGTGTGTACGACGAACGCACACTACCTAACGAGTAGTTAAAAATGGTGTTATTGCCAATAAACATAATTATTATTATGACCATTATGTGTGCAATTATACTGCACATACTTTCGTGAACAATATGGCATTTTGAAATACTTCTTAACAAAAATCTGCCAAGTCCACGCGTCTGGTACTCAGTGTACCTACATCTGAACACAGTGTGAGCACTTTGTTCAGATGTACATAGGTACACTGAGTTCAAGTGAGTGAGCTGAGCTTACTTACGCCGCGTGGCAACAAGGACGCGCGGTCTGACCACGGTAGGGGCGCTTCTAACGATTTAAATCTTTGAGTATGAGTATATATGTATATTACTTACTAATCTCGATATCACTGTGTTCCGCGTGAAGTTGAGTCTGCTCTTCAGAAATGCGGAGTACCATTATACGGTCCACTGGAAGGTCGTAGATCACAAGATGCTGTCTTTTTGTTAACCCTATACAGGCGAAGGATCTATCTTGGAGTTGTATTTTAACAGTGTAAACTACGTCTATGCGGTTACTGGCTTTGAGGTCTGCCCTGAAATATAAAAAAAAATTAAGAGCCTTTTTTATATGATTATGTATAGTTATTTTCACGGTTTTTGAACACGTTCTTTTGGCACCAAAGTAAGCAGATCTTGTGTTACGGGTAACAGATGGTTGATTGATTATTTATACATAAAGTCATTATGCACTCACACCCGGAACAAATACCGCAGGTCCGAATACGAGTGTAACATAAAATAAGGACCAAATGCTCCTGATTCACCCGCATAGAAATCTATATGTTAAATGGTTTATAAATCTTCATCATGAATCACTGTATTTAAATATCTATTTAAAAAAATATTTTTTATCGAGAAACAGAAAGCATAAAATTAAATTAAAAAAAAGCCAGTACAAATATTTTCGTCTTAAATATTTTTAAGGAATATATTATTCAAAGTTACCGAACATAGCTCAAATAATTAGCAAGCTGAAGTGGCAGTGGCCGGCCATATATCGCGAACAACCGCCGCTGGGGTAAACGTGTTCTTGCATGAAGACCGCCACTCGGCAAACGTAGTGTAAGACGCCCTTTGGCTAGATGGGATCACGACCTGCGAAGGACTGCAGGCAGATGCTGGATGCAGCAAACTGAAGACAGGGCGTTATGCTGCTCATTGAGGGAGGCCTATGTGCAGCAATGATGATGAACATTACTTACCATTTTATCAAAGTTGATGCCTCCTCACCGGTGCATTGGGAGATGACAGTGTTGTCTATCCTATACGGGTCACGACCGTGAGTCGTTGCGTGCAGAAAGAAGAGGCCCACGTTATTAAGTCTGGAAAACACAAAATACAAAACAGATACATGTATCTTACTATATACTTGTGTTTGTTAAATTAATCATTCGTGAAGACAGTGTATTGAAACCCTTCAAGTCACTCAGCCCGAGGATGTGAATCTATTAGAATTAGACTCGACTAAATATACTATGTAATATATTAGACTATCTATTAGACTTTATATATATACAGACTAGATATTATATATAGACTTTATATATATTTTCCTCTTTGACAGGGGAATAAAGAGGTATTAGAGGAAGGATAGCAGTTTTCTTTCGTGTATTCATAACACACCTGTGGTCACCAACCCGCCTGGCGTCCCTGTATATTTTGTCTTTTCTATATATGTATATGTGTATGTGACATAATTAATTCTAAATTCAATTCAATTCTAAAATTATAATGTACCTACACGACTATTCATTCTTTATTTTACCATTATTATTGTTTTAAAATTGTACATAATAACTATTGGGATATGGAATAAAGCTGTTTTTATTTATTTTATTTTATATATGTACGTACATATCTATTGATCTATCTATTTATCTATCTATCTACTCTTACAGCTTTAACATCGGTTCTGTAGAAGCTGTAAGAGTACTGATCTCAAAGGTAAATCCGAAGTACGTACACACTGATATTCTATACCTATGTACCTTATGTTTTTTTTTAATTAAACAAAGATTATAATTTAATGAAATTATGATAAGCATGTACCTACTTTGTAGCCTTTTCTGAAATAAAACTTATTTTAATTATATACCATGTTTGAAGCTGTTTTGACCATGTTGAAATTACTACCTTTAATTTAAAAAAAGACGATCGAAATAGGATCAGTTATACAGGCGAAATAGATTTGTAGATAAGTAGGTCTGTGCGCGCCAAATCATACATATTATTTGGCTAAAAGACTACTACTTCGATGCCCCAGAAAATCACTAGCAAAACCGTGACAGTAATCAAACCCAGTGAGTCTTTGTCTGACCTTTGCCCACTGCGGCAAAGACCTATCTATTCCATTAAGTTCCACTAATTGCACCAAAAAAATCCAGTTATATCAACTTTAGTATTGTAGGTCAAATAGGACAGAAGAATATATTAAAAGCACTTACTTGCACAGGATGATCTCGAAATAAAAGGTTTCGTCGATCCTATCATCCTGTTAAATAGAAAAAGAATCTGTGAGCTTTTGCTATAAAGAAGCGATAACGGTTTTCGACATATATTATCCATATCGGGATCCGAATCCGATCGTGCACCTGGGTAGACTCCACAAATGAAGGTATTGCAAAATTATAACGTACTTCCTACACATCCTACTCATGCAAAATGGGTATGATAAAGCGTCTACGATAACTGTAAGAAATGAAGTCCTTACAAAATATTTTACAAACAACAGCTAACAAATTTGCATTTTCAAACTATAGGTAACAGTTTTATGTGGAGTGGCTTTGTTTTCTTATTAATGTTATTAGTAATAGAGAACGTATGGGTACTCAGTCTTCATTCTTCAATCGATTAGTAAATTTTCCGTCCATCAACTGGGAATGCTCAACCGCTATTAGTTGAGATATGGGGAAACTTATGTAATTGCTCAACTATCCGTAAACTGGTCGAACGGTTAAGATCGTTCGTATCTTTCTGTTGAATTCTAAGGCACAAATATAAAAAAAATGCTTATATAAATAATATTAAAAATATTATAACATGATTGAGCTGGACTGAAGACAATTTATTGAATCGTAATCATTTTTTTACTAATATTTGCCGTATCGCCGATCGTACAAACATTTGTCTCAAGGCGGGAATCAAACCCGCTACCAGAGGCACAAACAAACATCAACTCGCAGGCGGACCGACGACGCCCGTTTCGTCACATCTTTCGGCAACCGATCAACCTAACGTATCAACCGACAAAAAACAAAAGGTTCTTAAATTTGGATGTACGTGTTTATTTACTATTTACTTTTTTTCTTGATATTTGCGCCAATTTACTGTCCGATATAGATTCTGTGACACAGTGTTAAACTACTGCAGATGTCATCGTTTCTCCATCTATGAGTAAATACTCATACTTAGGATAATGATTGTTATTCATGTCGTTGTAACCTTTTTATGGCCCAAAAAATACAGATGATAACCATCTATCTGAACTGATATTTTTAGATAAATAGTTCCACACTGAGAAAACATGAAAAATAACAGTTATAAAACACGTTTTATTATATAATCTGGAGGCACATTCGGGGAGTAAATGTACGAATGTGCTGAAACGAAAAATATACGAAAAAAATAATTTAGGCGCATGTGTGATAATATCGAAATTGCATACCATAGAAGCATAATTTTAGGCAAAAATAAAAACTGCCATAATCTCAAATCTACGGGTGCCATGCCACAGAACAATTATATTTATAGTAAGAAGGTAGATAGCGTATCTCAGGGCAAGCCTAATAAATTTACAATAAAATAAATGTAAAAAAATGTGTCGCTAAATACTATAAGGTACTTCTCGAATAACTCTGGTGCAACTATGGTGGCTCTAGTGATGATACCTGTGGCATGGTTAACGGCATGGAGAGAGATCTATGCATTCCGCATATAGCGCCCATTTTGCAGAATTTTAGCAGTCTCGTACCCCATGATCTTGCTGGGCGTTGCTGTGGTATAAAAAATATGATAATACTTAAATAACAAGATGTAGGTTAATAAATACTAGTTTATGTACATTATTATTTTTATATATTTATACTATTTTATAATACCTAAGGATCGATAGCTTTAACAATTGTTAAAATCTTTAAAAAACGAGAGATCTCCGATTTGGGGTGATAGAGAACAGTCTCTGTCACTAATTACCCGTTTTTGACTTATTTTGAGATTATGAATTTGAAGACGGTCTGCAAATTAATGAGGATTTGGTGAGCCAACAAATGGATATAATAGAAAAAGTTGACGGCAAAAATTACTAAATTGGTCGGCCCTTCAAATATTTCCGCAGCAATATATAGTAACAGAAAATAATGATACGGATTTTATAAAATTTGGCACACATTAAAACTTATTTAGATATGCTAAAAAAAACAATTCTCTCTCAGTTTTACATACCCACTAATGTTGTGGTCGATAAATTGAAGGCTGTCGGAATTTTGAATAGTTACATTTTATTATTCTTATTATATACGGTAAAAAAGACTTTAATTTAACATAATACAAAAAATGTACATGTTAAAATTGCCAACTTTGTGTTTATTAACTTTATCTTCTCACCCACTTAGCGCAAACACTCTACTCAATCATTTTACTTCTTTAAGAAAGTATAACCCTGCTCAATTCCAAATAATTAATTCTGATAACCAAATCATTCATGATTTCTTAAATGTCTGGACAAATAGAAGCTAATTAATTTTCCTGGTAAAACAGCTTTTTATTTTCTATTCTATAATAATTTAATTTCCGAGCACGTATTACTGATGGTTTATAAGTTAACCCTTGACCAAAAGATTTATGATGTCCAAACAGTTTATAGCAGATTTTTCCAGCCGACCGAATATTTAAAAAAATAACAATAAATTTACTTCCTTTTATAAATTACCGAAAAAAAAATATAATTACTTACTACTTCCCATTCGTTTGTTTTTATTGAAGTTTGCTTGTTTTAACTTTTTTTAACTTTGTTTACGCATGAGAGAGCTAAAACTTTTAACTCTATGCTGAAACAAATATCACTACTTCTTTCATATTTAGAAGGCGGCATCTGTTTGTGTATAGTTGAATAATTAGGAATATCTTACTTGTTAAGTAACATATTCAAAACTATTCAGTGGTCGAAGTTCAAAAATCGCTTAATGCGTATTAGTCAGCACAAACAAATATTAATTACTCGCTAGGCGCAGCCGGCGGCATTTTTCACTTTGTCGAAGTACGTATTCAGGGTGCCACGTAACAAGTGTGCTAAATCGAAAGTTCTGGACCCCGAGGGGGCAACTTTTGTTCTTCCTAGGATTAGGATCTTTTAAAAAAACGGTAATATTCTGGAGTTTTGCCTTATTCTTTATTCTTTCTTTATATTTTCTTCATATTTGTGTTATTTTACATAATAATTATGGTTTTTATATTTCACAAAATTTTTAATGTTTTGCTGGAAAAAAACTTTTGTGAAATAGTTTAGTGTTAAATAATACAAGAAATCGTGTCATTTAAAACAAAATGGAAGAAAAATATTTTTTTACATAATTTAAAAAACTAAATTAAAAATCGGTTATTCACAAATTGATCCCCTCGGGGTACAGAATAACCCCTTTTCGGCTAGTTGTTAACATGTTACCTCGCACCCTGTATCTGAGTCTATATTTGCTACAAATACGTGATGATTGAACAAAATAGTCAGCAAGTAGGTACTCGTCTCACTTCTCCATACATTTATAATAAAATAATATTTAAACTAATATTTACTTATGATCTAAAATTTGTTAAGCTAATAAATGAAGCTTACCATATCAGAAACGCGTGAATCCGGGTTTTCCTCTGAACCATTGCGGCAACCATAAGTCGGAGAGACCATTGATATGGTCGGGTGCATTCGACTGATAATCAATTTGCTTGTAAGAGCATTGCGGGGTCTTTCATACATCGCGCAGGGGGGAAGGCAGGTGAGGTTCGCATAAGAACGTTGCATCTTCACTGATGAGTGATTTGGGTAAGATCTGCGGAGTTCGCAGATTACCTGACCCGCCATGCAGGGTTTAACACATTGGATATACAGTATAAATTGGCCGCAACCAGTAATCACCTGGGAACAAAGGATATATAATTAGAAAGCAGAAAGTTCTCAAGATACCAAACCATAATTATTGTCATAGATACTTACGTCGAACAAACTGTTTGTTCTCTCGATGGTATAATGACCGATGTGCCAGACCACATAGGAGTTTACCAAATCTTCCAGCGCAAAACTGCAGTCGAATAACACTGAGCCTCCGCAACAAGCCACTACTGACTCTAACTTCCGCACCACCCTAACTTCCGTGGGATGCGGTGGCGGTGGCTCTAAAACATTTTGAATATCATTCGTTAATGATAGAAAAACTATTTAAGTGTAATCAAACCATGTAAGCAACAAGACACTCACCGTTGACTGTAAGACATAAACTTGCTTTGACAACTTGCGGAATTTGGCTATTAGCCATCAAAAGTTGATATGTACCGGCTGATGATATTTTGGGAGATGGAATCATTAATCCAATATAATTATTACCAAAATCAATTTGTCTAATATCGTTTGTGACTTTTATAGCTTCATTGCGTCCCCATCGGGAGATAGTTTCAGTATCAAATTGTACTTTGGCATAAATTCGTATTTCTTCACCTATATACCCTTCAACGTCTTCAGGGGGATTCTCCTCGATGAAGGGGAGAAGCGGTAGCTTTTCATTGGGTGTTCCTACTACAACATGAGCAAAGCTAGAAAAGTACCCGTGATTCGTTATTGCCAACACGTAATAAATTCCAATATCTTTCGCGTTAGCATCTGTTATAGATAAAGAGGCTTTTTTTCCGTGTTTATCCATGTTCGTTCTCCTGTTATGATAAAGCATTTCATTATTTTTAAACCAGATATAATCATTTTTCGGTTCAAATGCGAATATGGCTGTCATTACAAATGATTTACCAACACGGACTCTGGTGTTTATCAAGTGTTTTATTACACCTGATTTTGAGTGTTTCTGAGCAAGGTGGAACACTCCCGAACTATAGGTACGTGGATATACGTAAAGGCGATGATGAATATTAACGTGCCTATCGAATTGCTTGCACTCGAGTGTGTAAACTCCGTGGTCACATAATCGAACTCTTCTTATGTACAACTTTTGCCATTGGCCATCACTTAGGATAGTAGTTCGCTTGTCTATATGTATTTCAGATCCATTTTTGTACCATTTACAAGTTGGATTTAATTCCATATTTATTCTAGATTCAAACAAAGCAGTTTGATATTCTGTAACTAATACAACTTCTTTCGTTTCCAATGCTTCGAGCTTTTCTGGGAATGGCGAAAATGGACTCACTGGTCTGTTTTCTTCTGGTGGTATTTCTGAAAACAATAATTTAGACTTATATAATAAGCCCTTAGACAAGTAAAATTTTAATCTATAAAAAATATTATATTAAATCTATAAAGCAAAGTCATGTTAGTTACACTGGCTGGATAGAAAGGCTGGAAAGCTTTTAATTATCTTTGATTTATTATATACGTCTCCGTCCCTGATAGCAGAATACCTAATTATACAAAAATTCAGTATCCGAGTAAAAAAACTGTACGGGCGATGCAACTGTGCACACAGTTAGTTATAAAGAAAATGTTACTGATAATCTCTTCACTTATTTTTTGTTCACTAGCGGAAAAAGATCTGAACAGAGTATGTAGTTCTTTTTATATCTTTCATCTAAATAATATCCTTTTTTTACGATGGGAAAATGCTGTTTGCGCTTCGCCTCTAGCCTGAAGAGGGCTAGAAGGGTATGTTGGGCTGCTAACAGAGTGTTAGCAGATAGTGACATACCAACTAAAAGCCCATCGCTACTTCGCGTCGTCAAACCAGTCGGCACCAGACATGGGCGTACCCAGGGGGGGGGGGGGGGCAGGGGGAGGCAGCTGCAGGGGGGGCCTGGAAATCTCGCAGGAGATGTATGAACTCGCCTAATTACTAATCAAAGTTTAAACGGGGCCTTATGCTCTAACTTTTAAATAAACCGCGCAGTAGATACTAGCAAAATGCACGGTGCAATTGCCAAAAAATGGTTCGTTAAGCGAATATTTTCGCCGATCGTTGTACGTGCCCTATTTGGATTCATTATCATCCTCATTAGAGGCGAGATTCGGTAAAGAACATTCACCAGCGTTTGCTCTTTCATTGTTACACCCTGCTCAAATAATAAAAATTACAGCTCCAAAATTAAGAAAATGTGTGGATGAAGTATCCAAATTTTATGAATTAGAAGGGATCACATCTGAAGCTGAACTATGGCGCACTTTTTGGGTTAACAAGCAGGAGGACTTCGAAGATTTGAAGATAACGGAATTAATCCAACAAGCAGAATGTTTTTATCCGAAAGTGAAAACAGCCCTAGAAATTTTACTGGCAATGCCTTATTCCACGGCTACAATTGAAAGATTATTCAGTACACTCAGACGCGTGAAAACGTAGCAGAGATCAACAATGATTGAAGACAGGTTAAATGGACTTTGTTTGCTCAGTGTAGTACATAAAAAACTTGTAAACAGTATGGGCGATTCTTTCACGGAAGACGTTATAAACCGTTTTGCAGAAGATCCTCGAAAATTACTTTTAAAGTAGAAACGATTTAAATAAAATAAAAATGCATGCATAGTCAAATTAACTTTTTTTTATTTATCTACCTATAAAACAGGATCATTTGCGGCTGTTCGCCCGACACCTTACACTTCATATACCTACCTAATGTTTCATGAAGCTGTGTTTGTTTAGTATGAATGAAAAAAATACGCAGACGATCCGACCTAAAAAATCAGACTTGCCCCCCCCCCTAGGCCAGAAGCTGGGTACGCCCATGCTTCCGATCCTCCGCCGACAGAATGGTTTTTTATAATAATTAATAGTATAAAATATGACTTGTCTTTGTTAAAGTGCTTATTTGTAAGCTTATTTTATTTATTTATTTATTAACCTAATGATGAGACTCAACCAGCTGTAAACTCGTTATGAGACTTTCGAAACAACTTACATAACGCTAAATACTTTGGTATAGGTGAAAACATAATATGGATGGACTATATTATAAAATGAATAATAATCGGCGTGATTCATTATGTTCCGATATAAAACTTAGTGTGGCGTAAAGTTTGCTCGGTTGCACAATGCCGCTACCGATCCACACAAAATATCGGCATTAACCGCTCGGTTGAAGCAACATACACTATATTATTACTATTACGGCTATTACGGCTATTTGCCGAAGTGTGTGGAGTTAACTTGTTGCTGTCAGCTCAATATGTGGGGGCAGGCGGGAGTGGCGCGTGGCGTGGCCCAAGTGTGCTATAGTGACGTCATGGCAGACTTCTACCTACTCGTATGTTACAAAACTTTCAAAAATACATGCTATTAGATGGCATTTTCTTGAATGGTACAGCCATTCAACTCGATTGAGCTCTATGCGCAAAAGCACTGGACCACCTGGGTGATGTGATGACCTCTGCACAGACACATAAAAGATATGAACGTAGGTACTATTGGTTTCTTTTTCACTTATTCCACTAGTGGACAAAACATTGAAGTGAACAATTTAACAATTTTATTTGATTATAATTTATAGTTAAAGTATGACCTGTCTTTGTGCTTATTTTGTAAGCCTAAAGAAATAAATTATTTTGAGTTTGAGTTTGCAAAAACTCACCCCGTCCATCCTCCCCCTCGAGGTGAATCGGCATCCGTGCATCTGGTAGAGATGGTCTGTGTTTCTTAAAGACGCTTCTGCTGCTTTCTGAAGTGCTCTCTGAAAAATACAAAAACACAAATACAAAAATCTTTATTAGAAACAAGAAACTTGTGCAATTATGGGTTGACTACCGCAAAAGTTAAGAAACTGTGTAGCGGAGTCATTGCCCTCCGCAAGCAAAATAAATAGGTAAAAGAAATAAAAAAGAGAAATATATGTGAAGTATGCGTGGTGTGTGTGTGAGTGTGTGAGGGTGCGTTTGTGTGTGTGTGTGTGTTAGTGTGTGAGGGTGTGTGTGTGTTAGGGGGTGTGTGTGTGTGTGTGTGAGTTGTGGTGTGGTGTGTGTGTATGTGTGTGGTGTGAGTAGGTGTGTGTGTGTGTGTGTGGTGTGGTGTGGTGTGGTGTGTGTGTGTGTGGTGTGAGTAGGTATGTGAGAGTGTGGTGCGCCTAAGGACACCGGTCTCATAAGAGTGCGGGCAACAGGAGTTACCACTGTGAGTGTGAAAGAGAAGGGGTAGGATTTCACTAGGTCATTTTTGATGTTTTAAATTTTTTTTAGTATCCTCGTAGGAGATTGATAAAAGCAGTAAGTAATGGTTTTAAATTTACCATATTTACACTATACTATGTATAAGTATACCTATGTACTATGTGTGTACTTGTATAGTAAGTTGACAAAGTACATTAGTCCAAATTTATACCAATAATTATTAACAAACTAGCTGCGCCCCGCGGCTTCGCCCGCGTGGGAATCTATGTGTCAAATAGTTTATAAACCTCTCTCTTGAATCACTCTATCTTTCTAAAAAAAACCGCATCAAAATCTGTTACGTAGTTTTATAGATCTTAGCATACATATGTACATAGGGACAGACAGACAGCGAGAGGCGACTTTGTTTTATACTTTGTAGATCTTTAAAACTACGCAACGGATTTTGCTTCGGTTTTTTTTTATCGATAGAGGGGTTCAAGATGAAGTTTTATATGTATAAAACATGCATTTGCACCCGTGCAAAGCCGCGGCGGGTAATAAACTTCGTAATAAACTAGCAATATAATAAATGCATACATAACACATAGGTTCCTTTATCCCAGAAAAAAATGCATGTGAAGCTAGTAGAAGCCAGTAATACAGTAAAGTACAGCGAAATAAGAAGGTATGGTATTCTAAGTACCAGTCGTGTGAGTCATATGTCGTAAAAGGTCGGCCAAGGTGAGCCGAGGCCAACTCCAAAAACATACACAGCCTTGCACTGCCTCAGTACCTGTCTGTGTTGCCCCTTATGGTTAAGCATTTTATTATAACTTGGCCCACCTTAGACCTACGCATTACTTGTGCAAATAAACGATTTTGTATTTTTTTTTGTAACTATTTTTTTTACATTATATTCTGAGCCATGAATCGTTTTATTTGGTAGGTCTTGAAATGTTTCGGTAGATGTCAATCGAAAAAAGCCAAACGATTCTAATCCCAATCTGAAATTCGAACCGGCGGCGCGGCGTCGTCACTGCTAAACAGTAATTATTAATTTCCTAAGTAACAAAATACATATGTATATTATGTATGGAGAATAGCAAAAACGGCCCTAGTCGGACATTTTGCGATAAAATTTAGTGGCAAAACGTGTGTGCCATCAATAACTAATTCTGTTCCCGTTGTCTCTGCTTCTCAGAACGGTCCTCCATGACCACATTTTAATGCATCGTCCAGATTGCTTATATAAGACCTCTTGAAAGGGCAATGCATTCTTTGACAACATGATCTGCTATGGTGAAAATCAGTGCACGAAATCAGCCTTGCCTACAAGCATATGCATACTAAATAGCTGATTTTTGCTAATCTCGACGTGGCCTACATGCTACTGGTTTCCATATCGAGGAACGCGTGTCGTGCGTTATATAATTTATGAAGGTATATTTGTAGGTAAATGTTTGTGGACTGGCATGGAAAGTATTTAATTTGTAAATAAACATTTTGCAAACTATTCGCGAAATATTTCATCGCGGTCTCCTAAAAATATTTTACCTCGCATACGCATAGTAGGTATTTTATTTATGAACGAAATCCACAGCAATTATTAATTAAATTATCTTATTAAATGTAACAAACAGCCAAAAAAGGATTTACATAATTATTATTGAGAAAAATAACGACGACATCACCAAAAGTGCCAGTATAGAGGCCACGATAAAAGGTATGCGAATTAAATCATTTTTGGGACACGGTAGGTTTTTCTCGATACACCTTAAAATAACCTTTTAAAAACCTTTGTACGGTATAATTCAATAAACTATGCGGATGCATGCATCCATCAAATTGGATCGGATAAATAATTGTTCAGATTCCACTATTCCCTTTCAACAAGCGGATGTAATCCTATTACATCCTTCCAGCATTGAGGATTGCAGCATTAGGAATGGTTGGTTGGGGGCTAAAAGGACATTTTATCATCGTGAGGCTCTTTGTCTGAAAACGGAAAACCAGCAGAATGTCCTGTCTGAGTGATTATGAAATCTTAACGAGGGACCATTTAATGTGAATGGTCTCCGCCTTTAATTGACTAATGAATGAGCTGTAATATAATATTATGTACCTATATGCTTTTGAAATTAAAAGTGATAGGTTTCATTTCAGAAAAGCATTGGCTACATAGGTACTAATTGTTTAAATTATTTATTGTCAATAACCATAAATGTAACTTATCAGCAATTTACAGCTAAATTGTTACATTATGCACATAATAAAAAAACATATAAAATACAGAATAAGAAAATACTAAGTTAGGTACCTACTAACAGTAGAAAACAGAATTAACACGTAAAAATTACACATAAAAATCAATCTAAAATGGAAATAAATCTAAGATGGAATTTATAAACAAACATAAAAGCGTAATAAAGTATGAGAAAATCATGTTTTAACTATTTTATGGATTCAATAGGTACCCGTTTAAATAGAAACGTTTCAATAGAAATTCATGCGGAAGCAGCAAATCTAATATAGACAATTCAACCGATGTCGAGATCGTCGAGATGTCGACCGTTCGATAGGTCAGCAGGTGTGGAATGTTCCCATCTCAATCTAAATTCTAAAGGTTCATTAAATCTAAAACCTGCTCTTGAATTCCTTTGTACGTTTAGGAAGTTTCAGAGTAATTAAATTAATCAAGTTTCTACATAATTACCAACCTGACGAACTTTCAAGCAAAATGTTACAAAGAGGTTAATGGTTGTATAACATTTGCTAACATATTTACTTTATAAAGTACTAGCTGCGCCTCGCGGTTTCACCCGCGTGGTGATAGGTATTTTGGATAATATACAATATATCTTTATAAATTGTAGCCTATGTGTTATTCTGATGTATAAGCTATATTATTGTAAAGTTTCAGTACAAACTTTCGCGTTTATAATATTAGTAGGATAACATTTTAAATTTGCACGCCTCAACGAGGCAGAATGTATTGGAAATACTATTATTATTAAAAGCTTGTGTACCTACAAACGATTTGATTTGATTTGAAGAAAGTGACATTAGTAGACATATGTACATAAATAACCTGCAGTACGAATGGTCATATTCATAATAATGTAAATTCAATTCAATTCAATTTATTTAATTCAGCTTCACAAAATACTCAATATTATATTCATTGCGGATGATTGCGTAAAAGTAATCAACGCACGTAAAGTATGTATTGGAAATACTATTATAATTAAGAGCTTTTGTACCTACAAACGATTTTACTTGATTTAAAGAAAGTGCATAAATAACCTACAGTACGAATGGTCATATTCAACTAATGTAAAGGAAATATAGAAATAAGGTGCTATGTTTTATTTCGGCCACTTTGATAAGCATCTAGGCGTAAGGAATTGACCCCGAAACCTTGAGTTTTTTACTTGCTATTTTTTATGTTATAACAAAACCCTTCTCTCAAGCTTTTTTGTATCGACTGATAAACTATTTTATAGATATTTTATTACTATAAAATATCTATAAAATAGTTTATCAGCCCTTCCTACTGGAAGGGCTTTAACTTAGGTTTGATAGATAAACACTGAGTGAGGCCAAACGTCCTGTATTTTAAGAGTTCAAGCGATTCTAACTCGATGGATAAAATACGTTCTCAACAGAAATAAAAACGCATTCTGTGGCAGAAACAGGAGCCCAATTCTGCAAACCATCGCTTGCTATAACATGGTATTGTCGCAAAATTATCACGTAGAAGTTTAATAAAGACATTCTAGATAGTGGGCGCGGTGCTATTAACAATGATTCGAATTTAGTACTTTGACACGCGTTAGGTTTAATTTCATTAATCTAAGATAGAATACCAAAATGCGCCATTCTGTGACGATACTATTGTTACCTAAGCAATTAGTTTAGCAGAACACGGCCCAAAAAAAATCATTTTACGCGACATACAGCTCAAAAAATAAAGCTCGTTTATTTCAACCTAAAATATGAATAATTAGTAACGTATAGGTATATACTTATTTTAATAACAATAATAAATAATGTTTGTAAATCATATTTTATAATAGAAAAATCAATATTAGTAAATATTTATTACTAATCTTTAGAATAATCCGACAAAGTTGTTAAGTTAAATCGCTTATCACAAGACCCGTGGCGTTGTCCGAGGCAAATAGCAGACATACATATAAGGAGAAGTCTGGTTGATTGCCCAACTCAACAATATTGAAGTAGAAACACAGCACCTGTTGTATACAATTTGTGCGACTGGCATGGTACTACTTTTTGATATATTAAAATTATAAAAAAGGGTAGTAGCGAAAATTAAAAATATATTGGCACACGAAATTAAGACTTTTGATGCATTTGGGATCGTATTCAGTAGAATATATTGGTTTTAGAGCGCCTGTGGGAACACCGAATGATTAAATCACCCTTCCCACTGTTTTATTTTAATACAATTTAATTACCTACGAATGTGATTGTATTTTGTGAGTGAGATGGACTTCAAGCAAGTGGGTACTACTAGTATAGACTAATTATATTAAATAAGTGATTTGTTTGTGTATGGTACAGTCAGCGTGTGTTGTGTGGTGTTCAAAATTATCCTTGCAATTATAAGTTTACTTGCATACTAACTTTGAGAGCTTGGTTTGCTTAGATTTTGAACACCCTGACTGCTCATATAAATATGAAACAATAAGTAGTAAGATATTTTGAAAACCTTGGGTGCTTACAACAATACGATGACTCAAACTGCGCATATCAAAATGCTTTTATGTTTTTCAGATCATTTTGATGACTCTAGACGCTTATATCAATTTGACGCTGACTGTACTAATAAGGTTTATTAGCGCGCGATCAGAAAGAAATGTAATTTCGACCTGAAATCAAAAATATAACGGAGGATCTCCCAGAGCTCCAATTTTTGTATTTTAACAATTAAAATAATAATTTATTTATATTTGGTTACTCTAAATTAAAAATAAATAATGCTGGACAATTCACACAGCATTATCTAGCCCCATGGTAAGCAGAGCTTGTGTTATGGGTACTAGATAACTGATATACATAATACAATACATTACATAGATAGATATTTTTTATTATACATAGAAAACAACCAGAACACCCGGAACAAATATCTGCAGATCGTACACACAATTGTTCCGAGGCGGGAATCGAACCCGCAACCTCCTGCGTCCAAAATGACCTTCGCCCACCGCGCCACATCGGTCGTCAGTCAATTTGAGAAGCGGAGTATTTTTTACGCAAGGGTTTTCAATTTGGTGTTTTTCTATGGTTGATGGAAACTTTTTATTGCCTCGAAGCGTCAAAACGACTCTAACAATGTTTATAGTAGGTATAAGAATATAAGAGTATACTATAAGAGTTCTTAGCTACACTTTGAAGTCATTTGGCGAAAAAAGAGAAAAGGCGAGGACCGAGTTGTTTTTTCAATGTTTATTTTATTGTTATATTCCTTTGCAATTACTTGTTTTTAATAATAATAATAAATAGATTTGGATCATTGTATGAACAATCATCATCATCATCAGCCTATATTAGTCCACTGCTGGACATAGGCCTCCCCCAATGAGCGCCATAGCGCCCTGTCTTCAGCTTGACGCATCCAGCATCTACCTGCAGTCTTTCGCAGGTCGTCATCCCACCTGGTCGGAGGGCGTCCTACACTACGTTTACCGAGTCGTGGTCTCCACTCAAGAACACGTTTGCCCCAGCGGCCGTCGGTTCTTCGCAATATGTTTATGAACAATATGTTTATACATATACATATTGCTCATACATAGTTTGTGCATTTTCTATATCGCCTGATGTATCATAACTGCTACATACATGCTACTTCTCGGCATATACCGTGTTCAATGTATCATATCTGATACATCCAATTTCCAAAAAAGTACAGCAGTTGAATTTTTTTTAAATCAAATCGCTCGCCACCACCTACACTTACTACTCTATGATGATGAGAATCGGGACAAATTCTCTGAAATTATACGACAATATTGGGAAATCATTAATAGCAATATCTCAATCGAGGGATTGAATAATCACTTGGGTTCGTAAGTCAGGTGTGTATTTCGTATTTCAGGTTGTATTTACTATTTACCTTCTATTGTATTTACCGTGTTAGGATATTAATAAAATAAAAACAGCTTTATTCCATATCCCAATAGTTAGTAGTATGTACAATTTTAAAAACAATAATAATAGTAAAAGAAAGAATTAATAGTCGTGTAGGTACATTATAATTTTAGAATTGAATTTAATTTTGAATTAATTATGTCAGATTTTTCTATGTCATGTCCTGATATGGACCACCTTCGGCGGTGTATGCCTCCTCCAAGGATCTCCAGAGGTTTCTGTCTCTGGCTTTTTGTGGCCACATTTTTCCAGCTACTTGTGTGATGTCATCATTCCATCTTTTGAATGGTCTCCCTTTTTTCCTTTTTTGGTCAAGTGGTATCCAGTTTGTGACTATATATGGCCATCTGTTTGATTTTAATCTTTGAATATGCCCTGCCCATTTCCATTTTAAGCCCAGTATTCTTTTTACTACGTCTTTTGTTCTGGTTTTTCTTCTTATTTCTTGGTTTCTCACTCTCTCTCTGAGTTTGATTCCTAAGAAACTTCTTTCGGTTCGGATATTATAAATATTAAAAATCCGCCAAGTGCGATTCGGACGGGCACGAAGCGTTCCGTACCAATATCTATAAAAACGAGCGAAAAAAATCACTTTTGTTTGGGAGCCCCCTTGTATATAAATTTTATTATGTTATTTTTATTTGCTGCTATATTCATAGAAATACATCATCTGTGAAAATATCAACTATCTAACTATAACGGTTCATGAGATAGCCTGGTGACAAACGGATAGCGAAGTCTTATTAATAGGGTCCCATTTTACCCTTTGGGTACGAGACCCTAAAAAGAGTTATTATTATCGATGCTATTCAATACCTCAATTGTTAGTCTTAACAACTATATGCACTATTGACAGATTCGACTTTTAGCTGGGTAAGGGTTTTAATACTCCTCATTTCGATCCCATAACAATTAGTGTGTTACCACATGAATAAGAAATTATATACCTATACTATTATATTATATCAATGTTGACATACCAACATAGCCATCCGTGACCAAAGATCACCTGCTAATTAAACAAAACCCACGATGATTTTACATTTTACTGAAGAAACAGAGCAGAAATGTTTTGTAAACATTCCTATATTGTAATATTAGAGTAGGTACATATAGGTAAGTTATTTATACAGGGTGCTACGAAACATGTGTACTAAGCCGAAAGGGGGTGATTCTGGATCCCGACGGATCAGCTTTTGTTTTACGATTTTTTTAATAATTTTGTGCTGTGCTTATGGGGCACAAACAAATTAATTTGAATCTGACGAGAACAGCAGAGTAGAAAAAATATCTACAAGATATGGGTACCTACGTCTGTTTGTACTAGGGCGAAAAGAAGATGATTCATTCATGATCAGGTTATTAGCTACATTAGAAAGTCACGCTCAAGCTACAAAAAAAATGGCAAGAAATGTATACAGAACAGGAAATTATGTCCTGCGGAATGAGTATTTAATTAAGTATGTCATGTTTGATGTGATTTTATGAGAAACAAGTAATTGATTGAAACTATGAAAAGCCGATTAGTGGCGCTTTAATACTTTTTTATTAAGTTAGTAGCAAACGCCTACCAAGTGTAGCCAAGGACCACATAGGGTCCAGAGAAATCATTTAGCCATTCGGATGCTTCGAGCCAAAGAGTGTTCTAAAGCGAAATAATAAAAACACTCGACAACCTCCAACCCCTCTTCGCATCGGGTAAATAAAACGACTCGTATATATCACTATTATAGAAGCTCGATCATCAATCACTTGCCACAAAGTCGAACAACATAGGGCATCATTAAATAGTAACATTCAATAAATTGACGTATTTGACCTTGCACCCCTCTGGGTTAGTAATTCATGAATGGGTGGGTGGCCTTACCCTCACCCCAATTATTATCCAAACAATTATTCATTTTATCTATACATGTTAGCTTCCCATAAAAATATTTGAAGACAAGGTGCTATTGCGCTCATTGGGGGAGCCCTATGTCCAGCAGTGGACTAACATAGGGCGATGATGATGATGACACAGTAGCGATATCTATCGCTTCAGAGGCTGCATTCTGTGAACTAATCATTATTACGCTCCAAAGTTTACGAGTCGATGGATACAAAAGAGCTCCAATTGATAGTGTATTAGGTCCCGCCCGGCATATCTCGGAAAATAGATACAACAAAGGACCTAGATAAATACTAGGTATTTGAAAATAAAAAATAACATTATTATGGTGGAAATTATGTTCGAATTAAAAATAATTTTAAAATGACTTATTCGACCTTGCACCCCTCTGGGTTAGTAATTCATGAAAGGGTGTGTGGCCTTACCCTCACCCCAATTATAATCCAAACGATTATTCGTTTTATCGATACATGTTAGCTTCCCATGAAAATATTTGAAGACTGGGCGCTATTGCGCTCATTGGGGGAGCCCTATGTCCAGCAGTGGACTAACATAGGGCGATGATGATGATGACACAGTAGCGATATCTATCGCTTCAGAGGCTGCATTCTGTGAACTAATCATTATTACGCTCCGAAGTTTACGAGTCGATGGATACAAAAGAGCTCCAATTGATATTGTATTAGGTCTCGCCCGGCACATCTCGGAAAACAGATACAACAAAGGACTTAGATAAATACTAGGTATTTGAAAATAAAAAATAACATTATTATGGTGGAAATATGTTCGAATTACAAATAATTTTGTATGGGCGTATCATCCTCCGCTGTCCCATTAACGAAGGTTTACGAAAGTTTGTTACTGACTAAAATGTTTATATTTTCATGAAGTAGGCCATTATACTCGCAGTTCTATTTTTTTTTTTCAGAATGTACTGACTCTTTACATAATACACAATGGATACATAATAACTACCTATATTATACATATCAATGCACCTGACTGTATATAGCTCTTAAAAAGTTTTTTCAAATTTGGGAGTCCAAAGGGCATACGGGCCGATCCAATTTAAATAAAAATAAATTGAGCAAAAGAATACAATACCAACTGAAATTTGAGCTGCAGCATCAAAAGAATTCATAACAACGGTGCAAAAATATGTATTGAGAAAAATATTACTCGTCAAAACAATAGGATTTTTTTGTATTCAGCTTAGCCTTCACGTCAAATCAACAATAGATCTTTAGGCACAAATAAAAGTTAAAAAGAAATTGAATGCTGAGTGGCTGGCGAAGACTGGCTCGTGTAGATATTGCATTTCTAGGGTTCCGTAAGTAAAAGTTGCGGTCCGTAAGTAAAGGCAGAAAGTTGTCCAACTGTCAATCTGTCCTACAAATTATAAAATATGGAAAATAATTGTAAAGTATATGAGTTATCAAATTATGATATTTTCACGAACCAGAAACAGTTGCCATTAATTAACAAATAATCATCATTTGCGATGCTATCATGAGACGGACACTGGCAGAATTGCGTCAATCCAGACGTAGAGCCATCTAGCAAGAAATTGAATAGTTCAATATAAAAAATACAAATAATAACTTTTAACTAACTCTCCTGATCCTTTTCCGTTTTCTCTCTCTCGTATTAGGTTATTATAAGTTTTAAATGTATCCCAAATTTTTTAAAAATCGCAATTTAAATATGGCAAAAGCTAAAACTAGCGAGTCCAAAAAAAAAAAACTTACCGACTTGTCAAGAAATATCTGAAACTATTTACAAGAGCAACGACGCTGAAATCTTGCACGGAAGTTTCTTAAACTGGTGTACCATGACGACGTCGACGCACCCGCTAAGAATGTTGGGAAAAAGCATTCTAAGAAGTTAGAAATGGGATTTATAAACTTTTGCATAATTGCAAAATATATTCAATGTTGGTTGTTAAACGTCGGCGATGATAGTTTGCATGGAAACTAACATACCAATTAAGTTGGATATTTCTAAAGTTCACGTGAAATCGCCGGCGTAAGTTAGTCACATCATACCTACTACCACTACATAGTACAAAACAAAGTCTCGCTTCCAGCTTTCTGTCTGTCCCTATGTATGCTTAGATCTTTAAAACTATGCATCGGATTCGATGCGGTTTTTTTAAATAGATAGAGTGATTCAAGAGAAAGATTTATAAACAATTTGACACATTTTATTATGTATTTTCGATTTTATATATATCATTATAATAATAAATAATGCTGGACAATTCTCTCAGCATTATCTAGCCCCATGGTAAGCAGAGCTTGTGTTATGGGTACTAGATAACTGATATACATAAATACTAGATATTTTTTGAATTAAATACATAGATATTTTTTATTATACATAGAACGACCAGAACAAATATCTGCAAGATCGAAGTACACACAATTGTTCCGAGGCGGGAATCGAACCCGCAACCTCCTGCGTCGCAGGCGGACCTTCGCCCACCGCGCCACAGAGGTCGTCAAATAATTCAATTCAGTTTAAAATTTCTTTATAATAACATCAGGTATTACATTATGAACTTATAAGCTAGTGTACATGTTAATCCTAGCCTTAGAAACAATGTTATTACAAAAGTTTAGTAAGTATTTTACTTGACACAAAAACTTACGAGTATGATATTGGAGATAATTTAAATGGAGTGTGACGAATTCTATGAATACACCTTATTAGCAACAAAGCTGCAACAAAGTTGCAGCTTTGTTGCTAATAAGGTTATTAAAATTCTACGTAAGCTTTGGTGTGAGCGATTACGTTGTATGGCTTGTTAATTTGACACAGATTTCCACGCAGGCGAAGCCGCGGGGTGCAGCCAATATATTTTGGTAGGTTTACTTATCCCATTAATCAGTTCCCTTGGTCATCAATAGAAATATCCTTTTCAGTTCTCTTTCTCAAAAAGTGTGTCATTATCTAAGGTCATTAAAGCATAGCTGAGCGGTCGTAAGACTTAAATCTACGCCCGAGAGACTAAATAGGTACGAGTATATATTTTATTAACTTTTATCTGACTTCATCACGTACGAGGTGTAAAAAGTAAGTAAGAAGACGCATGTCTTATCCGTCCTCTTACATAAAGACTCGACATTATTTGGTTCCATTCACAAAGAACATATTTCATATGAATTTATTTTTCAAAATGGAACTGAAAGCGCTTTCTTTGTGATTGTTGGATGTTTATAAGAGGGGTGATTCTTCGTCCCACTATGCACGACGCAAAGCATTAGATTGCGTGGGTAGTTACTATGGGTTCTGCGTAACGAAGACAAAATGTTGGTTAATACCACGATATAAATAAATGAATAATGCTAATTCACATAGCATTATCTAGCCCCATGGTAAGTAGAGCTTGTATTATGGGTACTAGATTACTGATATACATAATACAATATATTACTTACATAGATAGATATTTTTTATTATACTTAGAAAACGACCAGAACACCCGGAACAACATCTAAAAAATCTAATATCTGCAGCTCGTACACACAATTGTTCCGAGGTGGGAATCGAACCCGCAACCTCCTACGTTGCAGGCGGACTTTCGCCCACCGCGCCACATCGGTCGATATCACTGGTTTGTTTTTACTATAAATTGAACTTTAGGTAATCGTGGCTTATTTATTTTGTAATATTCAAATGGATAAGAAGGGCAAAGAAATAATTAAATGATTGTTTTTCAGCAAGTCCATACCTCTATACCATAGAAGAAGGCGCAGAATTATAGTAGACATAAACGACGCATGGGTTGCCAAATCTTTCAAACACACGAGTGAGAGTTAGAAAGGATTTCTTGAGATAGAAAGGGCTCAAAGGATAGAACAAGATACTGTACAAGAGCTGGCCAGGTGGGATGACGACCTGCGAAGGACTGCAGGCAGCTGCTGGATGCGACAAGCTGAAGACAGGGCGCTATGGCACTCATTAGGGAAGGCCTATGTCCAGCAATGGACTGCTATAGGCTGATGATGATGATGATGACTGTACAAGAGAGATAGTATGTGAGCAGCAGCTGAGCAGTTGGATGGGCAACATGAGCTAAGCGCGATATTCAGAAACGAGGTCATATTGCAATTTTGGAGTCGCTGAAGCTTGTTTAATTGATATTCAGTGAGGTCCGGCTAGCAAGCGTTGGCGTTATCGGGAATGGGAACAAAAGGGACTGGGGAAGTGAAATCCGAAAATATTAAACCCAAAATATTGTGCAGTCGCCACAGTGAGCCGGCTGATCCGAACTATCTATTGACTTCGAGGTTTATAGGTTACTGCTACTAGCTGCGCCCCGCGGCTTTGCCCGCGTGGAAATCTATGTCTCAAATGGTTTTGAAAGCTTCCTCTTGAATCGTTCTATCTATTAAAAAACCGCATCACAATCCGTTGCGTAGTTTTAAAGATCTATGCATACACAGGGACAGACAGACAGCGGGATGCTACTTTTATACTATGTAATGCTGGAAAATCCACACAGCGTCATCTACCCCAAACTAAGCAGAGCTTGTGTTATGGGTGCTTAATAAAAAACATTTACATATGTAGATAAATATTTTTCATTGGACATATAAAATACCCAACACCCGGAACAAATATTTTCAGGTCGTGCAAACATTTCGGCGACCTCTATGGCACGAAGGGCAATGGTCTATGTATAATAAAAAATATGTATCTAAGTAATCTAATGTATTTAGTATATCAGTCATCTAGTACCCATAATACATGCTCTGGTTAGCTTGGGGCTAGAGGATGCTGTTTTAGTTGTCCAACATTATTTATTTATTTGTCCCAAGGCAGGAATCGAACCCGAAACCCTCTACGTTGCAGGAAGACCTTCGACCGCCACGCCTCATTGGTCGTCGGCATAAGTAACAAATGATCCACCATTTCTATTAATTTTTAAGGTGTAAGAGTAGATAATAGGTTTAGAATAACTATCTATAATAGCACGTCAGCAACGCTCGGGTCGGCTAAAAGTCGTCCCGTTTGATAACAAGAGATGCCTTTGATTTTTTGCGCGAACCTTCAGTCGGATACTATAGTTCTCCCATGGTAAAAGATAAGTAGATACAATTTAATTCAATTCATTAATTTATGTTTAGACACGATAAACATGTTCTTAGATAAGTTACAACACATTTTAAACGTACATATGTCAATAGAATTCTTTTAATAATTACAAATAGTTCAATTTCGGTTTTGTTTCTAAATTCTAATGGTATTTTATTCAAAAATTTTATAGAGAGGCACATAAAGCTTTTTTGTGTAAGAGTAAATAAAAGGTTTAGAATAACTATCAATAATAGCACGTCAGCAACGCTCGGGTCGGCTAAAAGTCGTCGCGTTTTTGGCCGAAATCGAAACTGCCGCGGGACTTTGATTTTTTGCGCGAACCTTCAGTCGGATACTATAGTCCTCCCATGGTAAAAGATAAGTAGATACAATTTAATTCAATTCATTAATTTATCTTTAGACACGATAGACATATTCTTTTATAAGTTACAACACATTTTAAACGTACATATGTCAATAGAATTCTTTTAATAATTACAAATAGTTCAATTTCGGGTTTGTTTCTAAATTCTAATGGTATTTTATTCTAAAATTTTATAGAGAGGCACATAAAGCTTTTTTGTGTAAGAGTAAATAAAAGGTTTAGAATAACTATCAATAATAGCACGTCAGCAACGCTCGGGTCGGCTAAAAGTCGTCCCGTTTTTGGCCGAAATCGAAACTGCCGCGGGACTTTCTAATAATGAATCTATTCTAATAATAAATTCTATAATGGTTTGATAGATTAGCTCACAGGCATTATTTTTAGCTTGCATACCTAACTAGCTTTAATAATAACCGAAGTGCGTCAGAGCTTTGCAGAGAGGATTATTGTAATTAGAGCTAAGTGCCTATGATTGCTACGATGTTGAGGGTACCTATTGAACTGTTTACAAATAAACCTTTAAGCTCTTTGCGATAGCAACACAATTAATACGAATATTCTCCTCATTTATGAACTCAGAGAGCTTTGCTATAATTGGCTTATAAAACCAATACTCCGTTTTAAAAAACTTGTTATTCTTGGCTTTTGTGGCCTCCTTGTATACAAAAGCGGCTACAAAACTCAAGAAATATTGCACTACAGCATAAGAAACAATTTTTTTTCTTTCAGCTTTCAAGGCTTTCATACATCATTTATTAAATACTAGCTTTGCCCCGCGGTTTCACCCGCGTGGTGATAGATATTTTGGATAATATACAATATATCTTTATAAATTGTAGCCTATTTGTTATTCTGATATGTGAGCTATATTATTGTGAAGTTTCATTAAAATCCATTCAATAGTTTTTACGTGAAAGAGTAACAAACATCCATCCATCCATACTTACAAACTTTCGCGTTTATTATATTAGTAGGATATTGATCGTGTTTCAGTTTTAAACTTTGAGCATTCAAAAGGTTTTAAATGACCTTATGTTTCTGTTATAACTTATTTCTTGATTTTGTTTATAAAAGATTTTATTGACATAAAATATCCTGGATTCAATAGAATTAAATGAAGAATTATTTTACAAAGTATCCAGGTTTGTTGTTAGATGTTAAATAATAAAAACAAAAAAAAAATAACAAATTATTTTATTACTATTTCCCTGCTAACAATCTTGTTAGCAGGGAGTTCTGATTGATGTAATTATAATTTTTCGTTTTAAGCATTTTCTGTCTGAGAAATAGGTTAACTTATCCTAGTTCAGGCAAATGTATTATTTTAGATCTTAAGAAAATAGAATAATTGACTCTTGTTATCCATTTATCGCGAAGAACCGACGGCCGCTGGGGCAAACGTGTTCTTGTGTCGAGACCACGACTCGGTAAACGTAGTGTAGGACGCCCTCCGACCAGGTGGGATGACGACCTGCGAAAGACTGCAGGTAGATGCTGGATGCGGCAAGCTGAAGACAGGGCGCTATGGCGCTCATTGGGGGAGGCCTATGTCCAGCAGTGGATTGATATAGGCTGATGATGATGATGATGATCCATTTAGTCCTAAGTTGTTTTGAATAAATTTATTTATTTATTATGGCGTTATACGGTGGTCTATATCCAGCCGTGGGCGTTTAGTGGGCTGGATTTATAAGAATATTATAAAAATAGTTTAATGATCGTTGTTTTTTCGATATTATTATTAACTAGCTTGAACCGACAATCGCTGGGGTAAACGTGATCTTGAGTGGTGACCGCGACTCGTCAAACGTAGTGCAGGATGCCCAAAATATAATATAGCCTATGTTCACCAGGAAAAGTGTACTGTAAGTGTAGTGTGCTTTCGAACGGTGAAAGTTTTTCAAATCGGTCCAGTAGTTTCGGAGCCTATTCAATACAAACAAACAAAAATTCAAACTTTTGCTCTTTATAATATGTATTAGTATAGATATAGATTTGTGTTGTTGACTTCACCGTTCTAATTAATAATTTAAACAATGACTAAATTTTATCGTCAGCCTTTTAGCTTATTTTAAAGGTTTTTTTTAGAAAGTGAATAACTTGGTACTTTTTTACTTTGAAAGCATTACCATTAAGTGTAATGGGTATACGGCGGTATCTACTTAACTACAAACTCAAACTAATTGCGGGTCCAGTAGATAACGAAACAAACCAATATTTTTTGATACGCTGACCCAAAGGAGCGGTGAAATGTCAAATTATACGTCACACTTTATAAAATAAAATAAATAAATAATGCTGGACAATTCACACAGCATTATCTAGCCCCATAGTAAGCAGAGCTTGTGTTATGGGTACTAGATAACTGATATACATAATACAATATTTAGATAGATATTTTTTATTATAAATAGAAAACGACCAGAACACCCGGAACAAATATCTGCAGATCGTACACACAATTGTTCCGAGGCGGGAATCGAACCCGCAAACTCCTGCGTCGTAGGCGGACCTTCGCCCTCCGCGCTACATCGGTCGTCGTATAAATAATTCATCATCATCAGCCTATATCAGTCCACTGCTGGACATAGGCCTCCCCCGATGAGCGCCATTGCGCCCTGTCTTCAGCTTGCCGCATCCAGCATCTACCTGCAGTCTTTCGCAAGTCGTCATCCCACCTGGTCGGAGGGCGTCCTACACTACGTTTACCGAGTCGTGGTCTCCACTCAAGAACACGTTTGCCCCAGCGGCCGTCGGTTCGTCGCGAAATATGGCCGGCCCACCGCCACTTCAGCTTGCTAATTCTTTGAGCTATGTCGATAACCTTGGTTCTCTGTCGGATGTATTCGTTGCGAATCCTATCCTTCAGAGAAACTCCGAGCATAGCTCTTTCCATAGCTCGCTGAGCGACTTTGAACTGGTGGACCAGCCCTAAATAATTATATTTGTAATATAAAAATATAATATCTAATTATAATAAAAAAATTAAAAAAGATTGATCGATATCATCATCATTGGTCGGTTTCACATCTGATAGAAGTGCATCCATAAAAGTTCCATGGCAGTTCCTAATTTTTTACGTTCTTTCATTATTTTATTTGCGTCTTGGCAAGTTTCCTGTTCAAATCCAAAGCGTATTTGTTTGTATTTCAAATAAATATGTGCATGATATCTCAAAGGGCTATGTGTTCGCACAGGGAACATTCGCTCCACGAGTAAGTGATTAAAAAAGTATAATTAAGAAATTTAAAACTGTGTTAACCATTTACCAATACGACTACCAAATAACAAAGACACGATAGAAAAATGTTTATTAAACCACACAAAACAGAAAGAAATACATAGAATAGAGGAAGTGTATATATAGCAGTAAGGCCGCCGATTGTGCCACTAGATTTAGTTAGTATTAAGATCCTTTATTTTTATTATTTTCTTTGTATTTGATGGTGCAATAAAGCTATATTGTATTGTAAGTATAAAGGGTGGCCTTATCGCTGAGAGCGATCTCTTCCAGACAACCTTAGGATGGACTGGGCATAAAGGAACGATAAAGGCATAAAGAATATTTTGTTAGGTATTAGTTGCTATCAGCCCTCGGAACCCATCACAACGCGCTTTTCCGAGAATACGACACCAGGGGTCCTAATCTATACTTATATATTATAAAGAGGAGAGGTTTGATTTTTTGTTTGTTTGTTTGTATTCAATAGGCTCCGAAACTACTGGACCGATTTGAAAATTTCTTTCACCGTTGGGAAGCTACACTATCCCCGGTGAACATAGGCTTTATTATATTTTCAAAAAGTTAGGGATCCTTACTAAAACTCCAGTAATGTAACCCAAGGTGTAAAAAAAACACTTAATAAAGTGAAATTTGTGTTTAACGCCGGTGAAACCGCGGGGGACAGTTAGTTACTTATAAAATACTATCTGTGCCCCACGCCCGTGGAAATATGTGTCAAATGGCTTATAAATCATCCTCTTGAAGCAATAATCTATGTATTTTTAAAAAAGCACATCAAAATCCGTTGTGTACATAGGCACAAACGAAAGACACTATAACTTGTATTCAGTCTATGCCTTTATTTACTTTTGACACATGCCCGCCTCACGTCTAACTGTTGACAGGTGAGTGAATGAAGACTATGAAATAACGTTTAATCCCACCTGTTCTGTTGAGTAGTTCTGTTGACAGAACTACTGGGATTTTTTCCCCCATAAGCAAAATTTCATTAACATTAACACATTATTTCATTAACACAGTATCTTTTTGAAAATGCCTCGACTCGAACTATTTTGGGACTAACGAGAGCTTACTTGCGTTACTTATCGATATAATTAATAAATCGAGGATTATTCTAGATTTTCATAATAATGCGAGTTGATGGAAAACGATACCCGTGGGTGCAGTCACACAATGCGAGAATTTTTCCATAACATTCATTTATTACTAAGTTAGTTTAATAGCTTGTAGGTTTAAAAATATTTGAGATTCAGAAATGAAAAAAAAAATTTAGTTATTGTCATACTTAATATAAGTAGACAGTGTAACAGACAAAAAGAGTCCATAGGCTTCTGAACTTGTAAAAAACTGTGTTTCAGGAACCAGTGACTTCTCAAACGAATATTTACATATAATTAAGAAGCATGCCTAATCGTTCATATAAAATACACACTGTTGCCTTGCTTGTTTCTTTCCGAACTTGCATTACGCAGTAAAAGCCGCGGTAGAAGTTATATAGTATGAAAAACAGCACGCGTCAGGAAACATTTCATTGAAATGAACTAAAAAAATTACGCTACCGCTTCATACCGAAAGAGGATTGGAAAAAGATAGTTAAAAAAACTAATTATTGAAACAACAAACTCTGTAAATAACCACCTGGCAATATTTCGTTTGTTTCAAAACAACAAACTCTCTGAACAAACAATACCTGAAAATGTTTCGTTCGCTTTAATGTTCACACTGCATACAAAGCACTTCACATCTAGCTTACATGATCAAATCCCTCAGGTAATCTGATTGTTGCATATACACTACAGGCGAATGCTAAGGGCCTTTAGAGATCCTGCTTTACCAAGTCACAGTAAAGTGACACAGTAGTGTGTCACAGTGATTACTCGACAGGAGCGTGGTGCTACAAAATAACTGTTGTTCCAAAAAAGGATTTACACTTTCACTAGTAAGTCGCTCGCTGTCACTAAGTTACATGTAACATTAATATTAAATATTTAATTTTATTAATCTTTTATAAAGAAAGAAAGAATGTCCACGAACCACATAGAAACAGTAAAATTACATAAACGCGAGCGTTCGATCGACCGAAGCGAAATAAGTGGATAATAATTATGCTCTTTAACCGAATTTTCGCTCAGTCTCGAATAATCTCAATAGCGATCATCGATATACTATACGCGTGTATTAATCATTATAGAGGACATAGTGAAATTTTGTTGTAGCAATACCGTATCTACATTAAGTACACAATATTGTTCTTGTACCTCCCTACCAAGGTGAGTTCGTAATCTCCAAGGCTTTGTGATCTGGAGCCATACAGAGTTTCTGTCGTGATCATGATCAATCATCGCGTCGCATTGTGGCACCGTGTTGGCCTCTGTAAAGCGGCGTCTATTGTATCTACCCGCATATGGAACGCATGCAAGAGCCAGCTAATTCTAACATTATAGAATAGAGACAATTGTAATGATGAGACGATGAGATTGAGATAATTAAACATAAATAAATAATCCTCAATTAGGAATTCTTGAGAGCTGTTATGAGTTACAGGTACTAAGTGATCTGCATAGTTTTATAGCACTTGAACCACGATTCAAACAAAGTCTTCGCGGAAATTCACTGGAATATTGCGAACTTTCCATAAACTTCCAGTAAAACATCCCTGTGCTTCATTTAATCAAATCTTTGTATTGCAATATAAGGTTGCAGGCAGATGCGGCTAGTTGAAGGGCGCTATGGCGTTCATTAGGGAAAGCCTATGTCAAGCTGTGAACTAACGTATGTTGATGACGATGATGATATTGGCAATGCACTCGGTGCTTCTAGAAACAGATTTCTTTTTGAAAACCAATGAAATGTTTTGGGAAAATAGTTTATGACACTGATGACATTTTTTCATTCGTTTCGCTTCTGTGTTCCGCGAATTTGAGTCGTGCTCGCAGAGCTTGTTAATTACGCTGCTGAATTTGGTTCTAAAAATCTCGGTTCCTTTCAATTTTTGTTAGGATTTCATACGTGAGTGAAAGTTATTGACATCAAACAATTTTTTGGATTTCAGAACCAATGATAGTATAATTCTGTGCTATTAATTATGAAAAAAAAACAAAACGTACGCGATAAATAGGTTAAACGAAGAATACTCTATTTATTGGTAAAATAAAGTAAGATATTTTTATTTTGCCAGAACAGAGGAATAGTAAATACTCTTATAAATTAAACTTAAATTAACAGAGAAACAGACAAAATCGGTCTCCACTCAGCATGTGCTATGGGTAAAGCAATTCATAGGTACCATAGCGCTGGTCTTCCGTGGAGACCGTGGTGCGTAAGGTGAGCATGAACATATATCGTATATTATCTAAAATAAAATCACCACACGGGTGAAACCGCGGGGCGCAGCTAGGTACTTATAATTGCTATGTAAGTATATAAGTTCTAGTAGTAGAAATCTCGAAATAAAAAATTTCAAACAAATCGCTGGGCGGTCGATTATTCCGAGGAGAAGTAGTAAAGAACGACACGTCTTTTCTATAAATATTCCTTCGAAAATACGACAAATCCATTTTAGTTATAAGTTTTAAATAACATCGCTTCGGTTACAGAGTTTACATTTCTTCGCAAAAATTTTTTCCATTCCTTTTATTACCTACCTTCCATGTTGCGTAATCAGCCTAATGTCCCTTCATTTAATATTCTCATGTACTATAATATTGACTAGAGTGGTTATGGTGTATTTCGGTATTATTGGAAGCAAATATACTTTTATTTGCTTCCAATAATACCGAACCGAAGGTTATCAAGGGTCGAGGTAACTTCAAGGGTAGAAGCCTGAACGCATAAACAAGGTAATTACACCTACGTAACTTCATTGTGTTGTTATTTTATGTTATTTTTTCTACGATGAAAAGGGTAAATTGTTATTAGAATTAGAATTAAATTCTTCTGGGTTCTTATGGCCAGGTAAACTGATACTTTTGGGAAGAGACAAAATCTTGATGAAATCGCAATGGAACAGTTATTTACGCAAGAAATGGGCCTTAAAAAAAAAACAAAAAAAAAAAGACTAAAAGGAATTGGTGAGAAAGAATTTAATTCCCAGTTATTACGAAGGTAGTTGATGATAGTTAAGGCATTAAGAAAAGTAAAAATTTTGTAAAGAAGAAGAAAAGTTACAGATTAAGTAGGTATAACTTTTGTCACTATTTTATTTTTAGAAGCAAGCGAAGTTATTTAGTAATTTACTTACATAGCTTTTAGCTATGTAAGTAAATTACTAAATAACTTTGAAATATTCTACCTGAATGACTGATTAGCTTGGTTAACCTTTTATTTGAAGCATGTTTTTCTTCGTTTCTTTATTTGTGTGTGACTGTGTAGGTATTCTTATAACGAAAAGTGTATTAAATGTTATTCATAAATAAAAATCTTTCTATAAAATTTTTTAGTTCCTTAATTTGTTTTTGTAGTTGATTAATATTAGGTAATTAGTTGTGATACCTACAAATAAAAATTACTATTTTTCATGCTTAAGTATAGATAGTACTTGTGTTACTATAATATTTTATTTTTGTTGTTTAGAATAAGCATAGCAAGTGATATTGATGACTGACTGTCATTTGGTACAATACATAGCAAAGATTTAAAATGGTTACCGTAGTACAATGTGCGTAATGTTAGCAAATTATACTACGTAAGTTGATTAATTATGAAATTTAATTACAATTTGTTATGAACAGATATTAAAAGATCTTGATACCAATTTATGTTTTATTTCGCATACCTTAGGATTATTTGTAATATTAAATAATGTAGTACATTACTGCATCATTTAATATTAGACTGCAAAAATATCTTGAAGTTAAGAATTAAAGGGAACTGTTTGTAAATAAGTCATCTAATCAAACGTATGCTAGGAATTAAAGAGACCTATTTGTATAAAAGTCAAAAGTTCAAAAGTTTTTTTAGTATTAAAGTGACTCTTTATTTGAACTTTTTTTTCAGCGTTGATTTACTCCCACTATTTTAAATATCTTGAAAGATATTTTTATGCGTATAAGTAGTCCTTAGACCAAATAACCTGTAAGACTTTGAATTTTGTAAATAGCTCTCTGTTTCATAAAGTTATAGTGTGATTTATAAAAAAACTGTCAAGGACCGAAACACGTTTTCTTCATTTCCCAAAAAAGATGAATTTTGGATTGAGTCAGTCTACGACTGGAGGTGCGATATGTATGTGAGATTCTTTGGTCTACCAAAAATTCTTAATGCCTGAACTATCTGTAGAGGGGAATTATCATGGAAACCTTGCATCATAAGTGACTCAAACAATTTTTTTTAAAGCTGACTACTGACGTTTTTAGTGGCTTCATAATGCCGTGGTGAGTGGCAAACCGTTTCGGCAAAGACTGGTCAATATTTTTTGACTCCATATCCTCCCGTGGACGTCGTAAGAAGTGACTAAGGGATTACACCAGGGAAAGGACGGTTGCATCCACCTAAATAATCATACTAGTGTTCCTTCACTCACGCTCAGTGGGTGTTATGCCTAAAAGTGTTTTCTACCTATCTATCTAAATGACTTTTTTGATATTATCACATACTTGAAGAATTCATTACGCATGTCGTCGGAGGGACGCCGTGCGCGTCCAGAACCGCACTCAACCTGAAGTTCGTCATTAGGGTTCTTCCAACACGGCAATTAGGTTAAGGTTATGCATAGGCTTAAGGTTCGTAGGTATGTGATAATATGAATAAAAGTCACTATTATTTTCAAAATAAATAATCGGTATTGTAATATCGTAGTACTTAACTTTATCCCCTCGGGATCCAGTATCCGCTTTCCTGACTTACCTACCTAGTACCTACCTCCTGTTTGTGGCGCACAGTTTTCTTACCCCCGGGCGGTGCTTTCAGTTCAGCCGCAACCGCAAACCTAACAAATTAACAATGCGTTTCGTTTCGCTCCGACATCGCAGATATCAGGGAAGTTTCTACTAACCTACCCTTTCCTTTGAAACATAATAATGCTGATATTTCGAATACTTTCTGTGATCTGAGACTACAAATTGTTCTGGATGCTTACACATTCTTATATCATATTTAATTTATCGTGTTGCATTGGAAGGTAGTTAAGTAGGGGCTCGGGTGACTCAGAGGGAGCCGTCTCGCTAACAGCGAGCAAAGCGTTAGGTAGGTACATTATTTTCACCGGTATAAAGCTTAAAACTGATTGGTGAAAACGAGTAAGTAAAGTAACTGTAACATTATCTAATACGGCGATCGTGGTCGATTATGGCTGGGGGACTAAACTGGACATTTCTTAGCTGTGTCTTCTATTATTACTATTGTCATAAAAAACGATAAAAAAAAACAAAATATTTGAAACCATACTGTAAAGCGTTTTAAAGACAAATTATAACATCCAATAATAATTTTCTAGAAACCCGAACCACATCCATTTTCCATTTTCCACGTACCATTGTGTCTCTTATTATTTTTTAGTTAAATTTTTCACACCTTGATTTACATTATTGGAGGATCCTTAACTTTTTTGAAAATATAATGTACACTGGATGCCTATGTTCACTGGAGATATTGTAGCTTCCCAACGGAGAAAAAAAAATCAAATCGGTCTAGTATGTAGTTTCGGAGCCCATTCAATACAAACAAAGAAACAAAAATCAAATCTTGCCTCTTTATAATACATATCAGAATTGAAAACAATAGCACAACAATATTGTACTATCAAATTCCAGAGCTTTTATAATTGGCTGGCAGAATACATCGGCAACAAAATAAAAACATTCAAACTCGACATTGGAAGAAAAAACCTTTCAGCTTTGGTTGCAAATGAAAAGCAGTAGTCCATTATATTTTTCTAATCTGTTTATTTCAATTTGATAATTATATTGAAGTATTTTATTGAGGCAGTAATTTTAATTTCTCGACTACTGAATAGCTTATTCTTAACTAGCTGCGCCCCGCAGCTTCGCCCGCTTGGAAACCTATGTGTCAAATGGTTTATAATCCTTCCTCTTGAATCACTCTATCTATTTAAAAAACCACATCAAAATTCGTTGCGTAGTTTTAAAGATCTAAGCATATAGCATAGGGACAGACAGACAACGAGAAGCGACTGTGTTTTATATGTAGTGATGATGGACTCTCGCTGCGTGGGTGAATGCCGTAGGTATCCAAAATCGTGGGTTCACATCGCAATACAAAAATCAGAATTCAGAATATAGAGACAAAATAAATTGCATAATTAAAATGCTGGACAATCTACACAGCATCATCTAGCCCCAAGCTTAGCAGAGCTGGTATATGTATATGTCCACCACTGTATATATATATATATATATATATGTTGTATAACACACGACAACTAATTAGAAACAATACAAAAAAATAAAAGATAAATCATATTTAATAGGTTTAATTATTTAGAATTATATAATTTAGGTAATAGATACTGTGTATAGGCTACTAAAACTTATAATTAATATTTTGTCTCGTATCCTTTATTATCAATCACAGCTCTACAACGACGCGCGACGTGGCATTGATTCAAGCAATTTCATACATTTTTCTAGGGGGATTGAATTCCATGCTTCTACAAAAGCTTCGTAGAGTTCGTTGTGACTGGAGTTACGTTTGTTTGAGACTTTCTTTTTTACGACATGCCACAGATTTTCTATGGGATTTAAATCAGGGCTATTTGCAGGCCAGCCTAAGACGGAAATACGCTGTTCCCTAAGAAAATATTTTACACTGTTGGCAGTGTGTTTAGGGTCATTATCATGCTGAAAGATCCAGGTTACAGGCAAATTGTCGTCAGAGTAGGGAATCATTGTCTCTTCTAAGATATTTTTGTACTGCAGTTGATCCATTGTACCTTCAATCTTACGAACGGGTCCAACTCCACATCCAGAAAAACATCCCCATTCCTTGATATTGCCGCCTCCGTGCTTGACTATGCTTCTAGTGTATTTATAATTAAAAGCATGGTTCATTGAACGTCTAACGTAGCGCTTTCCGTCTGAATTTACCATGTTTTTTTTAGTTTCATCTGAGAATAAGACTTTTTTCCAATCTCGGACCGTCCAATTGACATACTTTTTAGCGAATAATGATCGCTTCTCTCGATGTTTCTTGGTAAGAAGCGGCACCTTTCGAGAAACCCTCCCAAACAATTTTGATTCCACTAATCTACGACGTACTAGTCTTGACGGGACATTTCTAGCGTCATCAGGCGAAAAAACTTCATTTTTAATCTGGTTGGAGCCTTTAAACGGGTCTTTCTTAGCAATACGTGCGATTTGCTTATCTTCTCTCGGCGAAGTTTTCCTCGGTCGAGCCTTTCTAGGAATATTTTCAATAGTTCTGTTTTTTTTTAATGGTCAACAGCATTGAAAACTTTCTTTACCGAACATTTAAAATGATTAGCTATTCTCCTGTACGTCCATTCTTGGTCGATGTGCAAATTAACAATTATTTGCCTAGTTGACGCGTCACAACTTTTATTTTTGCCCATTTTGAACAAAAAATTGTAAACGGATTTTCAATTTGATGGTCAATTGCCGCCAAAACGATGGAAAATAGCTAAGAAAGAAGTTTTATTTTGTTCAATTTCAAAAATGGAATGTGCCGTGGATGTTTTTCTAAAGTGTTTCTAATTAGGCGTCCAAGAGGCCCGTAACAGAAAATAAGCTATGTATGCTTTAAACTCTTTTTATGATGAAATTTAGATAGTTTTGTTTTTTTAATGTATTCTATTAGTATTCTAAATTGAGTGGCTATATTGTTGCTTGATTATAAAAAATTGAATTTATAAATTTTTCAAGAATGGATGACATGGACTTCAAACTTTCATAATTCATATTAAGTGTTTCTAATTATATGACCACCACTGTATATATATATATTTAAACTTACATGGTTATTAATACTAAAGTCATTTAAAACGGGGTATTTCCCATGATTGAAAAACTTACTCGCAGCGCCTTCAGTTATTCCGATATCATGGCGAATGAAACTGTGCCGAAATATTGGAAAACTCATAAATCAAATCATGGTAAATATCCCGTTTTAAATGACTTTAGTGTGTATATATGTTGACGTGTGGTTTCTTTTCACTTCTTCCACTAGTAGACAAAAAATTGAAGTGAATAGTAAAATAATTTTATTTGATAATAATTTATATATAAAATATGACTTGTCTAAGTGCTTATTTTGTAAGCCTAAAGAAATAAATGATTTTTTACTTTACTTTTTACTTTGTCCAAGAGTCCTGTTAGATATAAAGGAAATAAAGCGCTTTGATGTTTGATGTTAAGTACATGTTGATTTGATTTGGTAAAGGTTGTTTATATCCCATGGGAACGGATTTATGTTATAAAGTAACTTATGTTTTATTCCTGGCAACTACCTATACGCAAAATTTCAACCCGATCTGTTCAGAAGATTTGTCGTGAAGAGGAAACTTCCAAAGTGTCACGCATCTATATTATTATAGTAGATATACCCACTCCATTCCCTTTTGTTCCGAGTTTTCATCCGGACATGGATTTACAAAAATAAATTCTTTTGCATTACCTAATCTGGTTTCGGTTAAACCCTAACGTGAAATATCAATTCGCTTACGTCAATTCTACAATCAAATTTTACAATTTTCATTCTTTAAAAAAAACCACAATACAAAGCAAAGGGCGAAGACAGGAACTACAAGAAGTGCTAGAGATGCTTCACTTGCACCCTTATCTAATTTTGACAACGTATAATTAAGCGTTCGAATAAACTAAATTATCGTTCGGATAATCGAGGTTCTACTGTATTACAAGTAGGTTGGTAAAATTGGAACCTACATTTTCTGTCACAGACATTTTCCCCGAACGACATACATACGAGTAGGTACTAAAGCGATTATGTTGAAATCCAGAATGATTCCCATCGCGTAGTGGGACGAATTAATTTGAATTTGCAAACTTATTTGACGACCTCGATATCACTAGTACAGTTGACGCGATAAATGAAGAACGTTTTCAGTATGACGATATCCGACCTGTTTTCCATCGTTGCAATACAAGTAGATTCTAAGCTAGTGAAAGCGTTTTAGAGTTAACATTCAACAGGACGGACGATAGCTTAGTCTCGTTTAAGAATATAGAGCGCACTAGCGGGTCACACCTGTTGTGTTGTACCTGTGCCATGCACTCACACGTCTAGGTAAGTCTCAACATTTTGGCATAGTCCGTTTTGAACTACTTTGCCACAAGACACCGGACTGATTAGATATGTGCGGTTTTTTGTTTCGGGTTCGAAATTTATTCGCAAGGTTTTTCTAGTAGTTATTATAGTGGTCACTCGCCAGGGCGCCCTTTTGTGTGATGTATTTACTGAAAACCAATATTTCCATTTATCTCCATTTGAATAGTATGATTTTAATTTCTAGAGTTCTGAGAGTTCAACGGCGATGGTTCATTGCTAAGTGTTTTGATGATACTAAACCGGTGGGCGCCGCAATAACTTTTTATTAATACATTTCATAGGGACCTAGTTGTGATATAGGGATACTCGTACTATTCTACTAATACTATAAAGGCGAATATTTTTGAGTTGTGCTATTGTAAAGATGTTGGAACCCTTGTTCATCTGCGATTTTTATAAACCCATAATTATATAGGCACTTCCGGTTTTTCAGTAATACCGGCATGTAGAGTCTGTTGTTGTGGATGGGTGTTGAACCTATGTGTTGTGTAATACTATTGTGTGCGGCTAAAAAAAAAAACAGGATAGTTCATCTGCATTAAAAAGCACCGAGATTCTTGCTATAAGGCAATGTACCACAGTCGAAGAAGCTTAGTGAAAACCCGTTAAACGTACCGATTTAAGTGGTAGTGATATGTTTGTCTTAATTATACAGGTGTACCAAAGAATGTTCATATTAAAATTGTTTGCTCATAATATAATTGTTTTCAATTCTAAACGAAGGATATTTAAAAGAAAGGGAAAGGCTGGAATTAGTGACAACAGCTGTAGAAAAGATAACAAGAAATCAGGGGGTTTTGAAGGCGAAGGTAAGAAACAAAGGCTTAGGGGCCTCCCCGTAGAAAAGTACCTTTTTACTTTGAGCACATCCACTTAAGTTCACAAAAGGCAGTAAGTTAGCAAAAACAGTTGTAGATTGGAGAGATCAACCACCAATCTGGGGGCGTGGGAGGGCCAAATCCCTATCAGGAAAAAACTTGTCCACTAACATTTACAACATTGCATATTGTTCAAAAGATATAAGTAAAATAAAAATGATATAATTATATAAACATACAATATGCACCCTGCGGCTTTACCCGCGTGGAAAACTATATGTCAAATGGTTTATAAACTTATCTCTTGAATCACTCTATCTATTAAAAAAACCGCATCAAAATCCGTTGCGTTGTTTTACAGATCTAAGCATATATAGAGACAGTACAGACAGCGGGACGCGACTTTGTTTTTTTTGTAGTGAAATCCTTCTAATATTATAAACGCGAAAGTTTGTGAGGATGTATGTAAGCGTTTGTTGCTCTTTCACGCAAAAACGACTGAATGGATTTTGATGAAACTTCACAATAATATAGCTTACATATCAGAATAACACATAGGCTACAATTCAAAAAGATATATTGTATATTATCCAAAATATCTATCACCACGCGGGTGGAACCGCGGGGCGCAGCTAGTGATATATTCTTATATGTATATGATACATATAAGTAAAATAAAAAAGTTTATTTGGGCCATTTTCTACTAACACGTGAATTTACCGCAAAAGGAAGCTTTAGTAGGCCGCCCTTGGTCACCTATGAGAGGTTTTCTGTCGCCCCCGCCGCCCATATGTCCACAAATACGGGATACCGCAAAATTTCATAAAAAGTAGGATCATTTCGATGTAGCTAATCGTACGTCCAAACCAGCATAATTATTATCATCATCATCATCAACCTATAATAGTATACTACTGGACTTAGACATGAGCGCCATAGCGCCCTGCCTAATTATTATATGGGCAAATTTTAAAGTTACGAATTTAAAAAACCTATCCCATTCATATAAAACAAAAAGAGCTTTATTGTTCCAAAACACTAATTTTAACAAAATTAATGTAGGTACCTTTATTTATCTGTATCATCGAGATTGAGTCAGAAAGCGATTAAGTCCTAACTGCTATCTAGTTAAATCAATATGTAGTCTTGAAGCTTCTAACTCGTAATTACATTTAATAAATAATTTGTTTCTGTTTATAAGTATCTGATTTAACCATTTTGACTGGCCTACTTAAGATATTAGATAGTTCAGATGATGCTTAGGCATAAATTGCCATAAGAAAATGTTTAACGTATACACTGCCCCCCCCCCCCCCCCCCCCCTCCCCGCGCCTTCGCCCGCGAGGAAATCTATGTGTCAATGATTTATTAACATTCCTTCTGGATCACTCGAACTATTAAAAAAACCGCATCAAAATCCGTTGCAGATCTAAGCATACATAGGGACAGACAGACAGCAGGAAGCGACTTTGTTTTATACTATGTAGTGATGTACGAATTAGTGATTGAGTGAGTTATTTGTGATTTTCTATATAATAAAAGAAGTGATCGAGCCCCACCCACGCATTATTTTCTTTCTAAAGAAATCGTTAGGCTGTATCTATTTTTGCTCTGCTGATATAAAATTCCGATAACCGCTGAGGTAAAGGTGTTGTTGAATGGAGACCACGACTCACGTGTGAAGGACGCCCTCCTAGCATGCGTAAGACTTCTGGGAGATGCTGGATGCGTCAAGCTGAAGCTATGGCGCTCATTAGGGGAGGCTTATGCCATAGGCTGATTATGATAACGATGATTAAAACTTCAAATTGATAAACATTTCAGATGATTACACAAAGTTATAAGTGATTTTTTGGCGCACAAGTTATGTAGGATCCATAGACCATTCAAGTCCAACCCTAGATACGTTGAACCTACGAGTACTTTGTTCAATTCTATCCTACAATACATTAAGGCTTTAATTCAAAAGTAATTCTATTAAAAACACAACATGTTTTGATGAAAAACAGTGTTTCTAAGATTCAAAGTCCTTCACTTCATGTAGCCTTGTTATCTGATGCGCGCTTCAAAGCAAAGTTTCACATTGACTGTACCTACTTCAGTAGATCGCTACGCAACAGGAATAATTCTAATACAGAGCGTATTCGAATGGTATGGAATAAAATTCACGACGTAACGTGTCGATTTGTGTTTGTTTAAATTTGATAGGTTCGTTTAGTACATTTATTTACCCTATTAGCCCTAAAAGTTACCCTTAAAGTTTTAACACTTTGACTGCGGTTTTTTTTTCGACGACTGCGGTCTTTTTTTTAACCTAAAAAATTCGTGCTGCCGCTCTACACAGTGGTTGTGTTGCGCCGCAAATGCGTTTCGTTTGAAAAATATTACAGCTCTGCTGAGTCACAAAGATCTGTATTTTCTCAGCCGCTGCGCTAGTGTGGATTTACGCATATTAGTCACTTGTAGAAAACTCATACCGTGCGTTTTCAGCACTCAAAGTGTTAACATAATACACCATGTTAGTGTGTGACTTATCAAATGACAGAACTCGAAGTGAGGGTTCTAAATAAGTTACTATTACGCTCCGTAACAATAAAATCCTACTACCGTAATTTACGGTCAACAAATTAGCAGTACCATTCAACATGGCAATACTACCTGCGTTCTGGATACTCTGCCTAATGGTGTGGGGACTGCATAGATAAAAAAAAACACACAATGGTAGAACATATCTACAGAAACTGTTTTTGTAGCATTGCTTGTTGTTATGCAATATAACAATAGTAAATATTAGTCCATATAACACCGAACCTACCTAAGAGGCGCATCTAATACGTTTTGTTGTCAAACTTAGCCTAGATCTCAGTTCTTCAATTCAGTTTCAGTTAACATTTCACATTATTTATATGGTTCCCCTTTTGTGTAGACTCGATTGAAAAAAAACATGCGTGGTAGTTTTTCGGGACTGCCGATAGACGTGAAAAGTAAGTAATTTTATATTTTATTTATACTGAAGCATGCGGTGACTATGATGCGAGTTTAACGCTTTTTGTTCACCCAAAAAGTACACATATATGTACATATATATACAGTTAGGAAAGTACACATATATGTACATATATACACAGTTAGGAAAGTACACATATATGTACATATATACACAGTTAGGAAAGTACACATATATGTACATATATACACAGTTAGGAAAGTACACATATATGTACAGTTAGGAAAGCGTTCGGTGACAATGACGCGAGTTCCATGATTTTTGTTCACCCAAAAAGTGCTCAACGCGCCTAAAGAGGTTTTCACTTCAAAAAGATGAACAAAACGTTGAAAGTGTACATAATTTTAAAGAAACCCTGTTTTTTTATTAGTTGTGTAGTTTTCTTCAATAAAATATTTACGTTTTCCAAAAGGATCTCAATCGCGCTCCTTTGATTGCGAAATCCTTTTCAAATCATTCGCTCAGTCATAACATAACTTAACAAGAGCAAGTATCTGCGCTTCCTTAGAAATTGCTTTGTTGAAGAATTCCTCCCACAAAGTAAAAATACTACCTGGACATCACAGGCAAACAAGATTTAGTTTTAATAAATAGAGCGGAAAATAGCTTTGATAACGCTCGGTAACTGGAATTCTTGCCATGAATCGTTGAATTTTTCTTTTGATATGACTATTGACTAAGAACTTTTGATATGACTATTTGTATATCAGTATATGTATATCAGTTATCTAGTACCCATAACACAAGCTCTGCTTACTTTGGGGCTAGATAATGCTGTGAGAATTTTCCAGCATTATTTATTTATTTAAAGAGATAATAAATAAATAAATAATGCTGGACAATTCACACAGCATTATCTAAGATAGAAATCAAGAGATAATTGATTTCAGGTTCCATTTTCTTGAGTGCGCTTAAACATAAATATCACTGGCAGGGGCGGATAATAGGACCTACAGTTAAATTATATAAAGCCTATGAAGTATGCATTAGAAGCATAACTTTTTACCCGCGGAATATTGAGGATTTTTGAGGGTAAATATGCTCGGAATAGTATATTATCCACCGAGGGTGTAAAGCAGGGTTTTACGTCACGTACATCATTGAATTCTAAACACAACTCAGGGTAATATTATAACTCGAGCGAAACAAGGATTACCTACTATAGTGCGTGAGTGATTGAATAACGCCCAAGACGAAGACTACTTTAAGCACGAGGAGAATAGGTACCTACTTTAATTTTCACACTTGTTGTGAGAAAGCAGTACAGTAACAATAAAAGGAATCTGTTATCTTCTTTCAGCGTTGTGTGTCGTATTCGAGTTGCGTTCGATAATAAAACCGGCGGTAGTGGTAACGTTCGGTACGTCTGCCAATGTAAACTCATCCATGATGAAAATGTGCATAATAATGGAAAGGTCAAAACTCAAATCAATTGCAATATCGAATTTATTCGGAAAAAGTATATATTCGGTTAGATACGAGTAGAAGTGAATATTCTAGACATGGTTTTATCCATTTGTGAAGTACCAAAAAAAGAAGAAACATTTATTTTTGTTTCATTGTATTCCCAGGATAAGTGTTATTTTCTTAATAATTTTTTATGTGTTTTCAGTAAAAAACGGGTTTATTTCGAGTGCTTTAAGAAATCTTTAAAGACATTGAGTACCTATTCTTCTTTTTTTCTTTTAAGTACATTGGGTAAATATTTACCTATATATAACATTGAGTACCTATTCTTCTTTTTTCTTTTAAGAACATTGGGTAAATATTTACCTATATATAACATTGAGTAACTATTCTTCTTTTTTCTTTTAAGAACATTGGGTAAATATTTACCTATATATAACATTGAGTACCTATTCTTCTTTTTTCTTTTAAGAACATTGGGTAAATATTTACCTATATATAACATTGAGTACCTATTCTTCTTTTTTCTTTTAAGTACATTGGGTAAATATTTACCTATATATAACATTGAGTACCTATTCTTCTTTTTATCTTTTAAGAACATTGGGTAAATATTTAAGTTAGCAAAAAGCTATATAAATTGTATAATCTCTTGAGTATTCAGAGATGAGCTTCGTGGTTACAACGAATACCAAAAAAATCCAAGGGAGAATCTAAAAATCTCCGATACGACATTTCAGAAAAAATGCATTCTTGTAGAACCTTGTGCGCGAATCTCAATCGAACTTTACTAGTCTTGCTAAATTGATTCTAACCAAATCCATTTTCTATCACGTAGAAGAGTTATACTATATAGGTATTTTCCAGTAGCCGTTGTAAATATTTTTAGGGACTTCAAAGTATAAAATACAATATACTTGTTTAACACCGGCGGCATTCGGATAAACTTGACCCAGTGTAAGTAATTCCTCGCACTTGACGGATGACGACGACTGCTTGGAGAAAGTGAATTTATTCCCATGTAGAGCAACTTGCCGCTGCGCCGTTGCCTTCGTTGCACAAAAGTGCACAAAAAACTTTAAAATAATAGGAAAAAACTCTCCCCCTCCGACAAAAATTAAATAAATAAATTATAATTAAATAAAAATAATACTTCAAACTATTTAATAAAAAACTTACCGGTATCCATGATGGAAGTTGGAAATGAACGTTCACTCGCACTTTTTTCGCGAGCTTATTACGTGCACACTGCACAAGCTTCGCGCTACGATTGCTGCGTAGATCGAGGGCCGACGCGAGGAAGGGTGCAGTACTGGGGGGGGGTAACGAGCGCGCGAAGGACGCTGTGCGCGAGTCATACTGCCCTGTTTTCCTGTTGCTAAGTGGTGGAAAAGAAAACCGGACGACGCAATTTCCCGCGTACCTTGGTATTGGCCGCGAAGAAATTACGAAATTAGGGATCTTCTCACATGACCAGAGAAAAAGTAAAAATCCTTTACGTGATTGTCAACGTGCCGGAAGTTATTATAAACTTTCAGCACGTTAATTATCGTCACCTACATAGATGTAAGCTGTTCATAAAGGCACGGAGCTAAATCTTTTAACAATAGAATGTTATATTTTCTCTCCATGTTACTTTTCATCCCTTAAATCAGTTCCTATGTGATAGAAATAACCTTGCACGTTCCCATAGAAAATCACTTGCACAGCCGCGGACAAAAACTAGTACCTATTAAATAATGGGAAAATTGCATTAATGGTACTTCTACACCCGAATTGACCTGCTAAAGGTTTTGTAAGCTTTCGAATTTACTATGTCTTCATTGGCAAACAGTCTCAGCCTTGCTATATCTAATCCTCGCATGAAAGCTTTTCAACTCGTTATAAAACTTTTAGACTAACTCTGGGACCTGAACTAAGCTGTACTTTTTTTAATTTTCCCTAAAGTTCGTTTTAGGAATCATCAATTCAATTATACATGAGCGAGTTCCCGTTGCTAGTTGTTTTCGTTAGTTAAATTAGTTGGCTTTCGTAAAATAGATTTGCTTTATTTGCTTTGTCAAAACTGTTTGAATTATTTATTCACTCATATTAATTTTAATACTGCTGAACAATAACTTCATAAACGTAATGCTGAACTGATGCTGGAATGAATTCGTAATAACAGAGCTTTAGTGGAATGATAATAAATAGAGTGTAGGTTGTGTTGTATATGTTTATGCTTCACGTTACGTCGTACGTTAACGTCGCACAATGGGTAGGAAAACCTTTGGAGCATGGTGGTTCACATAAATACGGTTAAAGTAATATTGACGACCGATGTGGCGCGGTGGGCGAAGGTCCGCTTGCGACGCAGGAGGTTGCGGGTTCGATTCCCGCCTCGAAACAATTGTGTGTACGATCTGCAGATAATTGTTCCGGGTGTTCTGGTCGATTTCTATGTATAATAAAAAATATCTATCTATGTAATGTATTGTATTATGTATATCAGTTATCTAGTACCCATAACACAAGTTCTGCTTACCATGGGGCTAGATAATGCTGTGTGAATTGTCCAGCATTATTTATTTATTTATTTATATAATTTTTATGAATACTATGTAGATAAATAAAAAAATGCTGGATAATTCACACATCATTATCTAGCCCCAAGTTTAGCATTTTTTGTATTATGGGTACCAGATAACTGATATACCTAATACAATACAAAACATAGATAACTATTTTTTATTATGCATAGAAAAATACGACGAAACAAATATCTGTAGATCGTACACACATTTGTCCCGGGGCGGCAATCGAATCTCTACGTCGCAGGTGGATCTTCAACCACCGCGCCACAGAGGTCGTCGATGAGATAGAGCAGTGTTTTTCAATCTTTTTGTATACACGACCCCTTTACAGGATGAAAAATTTTCACGACCCCCTTAACACATATACAGACAAAACTATTAATTTAAATTAGTATGTTTACGATTTTCTCTATTTTGGTACGATTTTCTCTGTAAAACAATATATTTGAGTCTTTCCCGTGTGTTCAGAAGACTGTTGATGATAATGCAACAACGCAATCACTTGTTACAAAGGCTCACATTCCTTCTATGATACAGAGCTTACATAATTTGCAAGAGAAACATACTTTCCAGACTTGCACTCTGAAGCTGAGAATAGGCGTACGTGGATTTTGGTCCCTTTCTTGGATGAGTCAATAGAATTGGCAGATCTCGCTATAAATCTGAAGGAAAAACTTGTAGATTTAGCTTCTGACGGCGGCGTACTGAAAATGAAATATCATTCGCAAAGCATTGACGTGTTTTGGATGAAAAGAAAACAATAATATCCAGAGCTGGCAAGGGAAGCTCTAAAATCATTAGTGCCATTTGCCACCTCATACTTGTGCGAACTAACTTTCTCCTCAATGGTGGACATTAAAACTAAAAAGACAAACAGACTACTACTAGAAAATGATTTAATCATAAACTTTTCTGAAATAGCACCACGCTTTGAGAATGTTTTGAAAAATAAACAAGCACATCCTTCTCACTGATATTGTATTTTTATTGTAGTGTAGAACCTTGTCATTTCTCTTTTGCCGTCGATCACCCGAATAAGGCTTCGCGACCCCCCTGGGGGTCGCGACCCACAGATTGAAAAACACTGAGATAGAGAATATCGAGATGATCCAGTACATTTCTAATAAACCACCCCTGCTCAGTAGCAGGGGTGGTTTATTAGAAATGTACTTGGATTGTAGTCTAAACAATCGCCATGCTTACTGAAGCAATCCAACACAAAGTGAGGTCATTTTTCTATATTCTACCTCTAGGGTATAACAGAGAAAAATTACGTTACTTTGTTGTCGAATGCGTAAATTATTTGAAATTTATTCCTTCAACATTAATATTATACGAAATGTAAGCGATGCTATTATTGTCTGTAGTCTTTAGAGATAATATCCGTGCTTACCTTATTGTTTTCGAGCAAACAACAAAATATAATCCAAACCGGTCGAACGGTTTTCATGTTTTAGTGAGACTAAAACAAACAGTAGTATAATTGTATTGCGTAAATATCTGAAGCTTGTGCTAATGAGTTTTAATATGAATGTTGTACTTGTTTGTAGATATACAGGGTGACATGTTACATGTGTACTAAGCCCAAAGGGGGTGATTCTGGAAATAGGGTGTTTTTTTTCTCAAAAATATTAATAAAATCTAGTTTCAAATACTGTTTAGGCTTAATACGTTTACATGTATTCTATGATGCTAATTATATTACTATGTAATATAATTAGCATCATAGAATATTCCATAAATGTTTTTTGCTGGATTTTTTATATATATATTTATATATATATAATATGAATTCTTACATTATTGTTTGGAAATTTCAAAGGAAATTGAGATATTTTTGTACAAATTTTTTTATGACAAAACACTAGTTTTGCTAAAAAATCCAGCAAAAAACATTTATGGATATATATTTATATATATATATATATATTGTTCTAAAAACAGTTTAAAAAAATCGTGTTTATATAAAGTCGAGCATTAACGTAGAAGTTTATTCCTAACGGGGCCGCGAGACGGGGTCCGGAATCATCCGCTTTCGGTTTAGTACACATGTTTCGTGGCGCCCTGTATGTTATGTCTAGTTATCAATCGATGTAGCGCGGCGCGGGCGAAGATCCAACTGCGACGCAGGAGGTGGTGGGTTCGATTCCCGCCTTGGGACAAATATTTGTACGATTTGTAAATATTTGTTTCGGGTGTTCGGATATTTTCTATAAAATAAATAAATAAATAATGCTGGACAATTCACACAGCATTATCTAGCCCCATGGTAAGCAAAGCTTGTGTTATGGGTACTAGATAACTGATATACACAATACAATACATTACATAGATAGATATTTTTTAGTATACATAAAAAACAACCAGAACACCCGGAACAAATATCTGCAGATCTATGTATATATCTATCTATCCATTTAAATGTATTCTATTACGTATATCAGTTTCTAGTACCCATAACACAAGCTCTGCTTAGCTCGGGACTAGAAGACTGTGTGGATTGTACAGCATTAAAATATGATAAAAACGCTCGTCATAGCTACTCAAGAACTTTAGGATTTCGTCCAGTTTGTCGCTTTGACCAGTTTTGTTTTGGTTGCTGGTTGTTGCAGGTTTTCCAGCAGTTGCTTGGGCAAAAGAAAGCTTTTTGTTTACAGCTATCGGTGGTGGCGCATGAGGTATGCTATTTGTATTGGGCTGTGGGAGCGGTACTCTACGGTACGAGTTTTTATGACTAACAACACACTATAAAATTAAGATAAAACACAAAATATTATAAAAATAGGCACTTGTGATAAGATGAGATGAAACAAAGGATAATCAATCAAGGAAATAGCTTCCTTCATTGATCACCCTCCGCACTTCCAGGCTGGAGATGATAGGCAATCAGCCCCAGTCGCCAGAATGCTGTTCCGCACTCTGCGCATCAGGGATGCTTTTTTTGCGTATGATAGCGTGAAATCCATATTGTAAGACTAAAGAAATTGAGGATAATAATAGCTTTTTCACTGACTAGGTTCTGCCGTCGGCTTCGCACGCGTTGTTTCTATCCCATGGGAACAAAATTATGGAATAAGTAGCCTATATTTTATATCAGGTCCCGAACTACCTGAATGTATTTCAGCCCAATCGCATTTATGTGAATTTATTTCAATATTTACAGCTAATATGGTGATGAATGGAAAAGTCGCGTTGAAATTGCATTACGCAACCTTAATTAAAAACATTAGTGTTCGGTACAGGAATGTTTCTAATTAAATTGGTTCGAGGGTTCTTAAGGTAGCATTCCGTTCTTAGCGACCGCGATGCGCGTCCGCGACAGGGTCGCGCGACCAACTGCTTAGTATTAATTTATATGGAGCACAAAACAAATGCCGCGACTGAGTCGCGCGACAGGTGGGCGTGGCCAGAGAAACGCGTGGCGCAAGCGACCCGGTTGTGTATAAAAACTGCCGGATGACTGGCAGATGACGTCGCGGTCGCTGACATTATGGTGATTATGTAACTCGCGACCGGTTTGCGACAGGCGTAAATTAAGCAATTAGTGCTGTCAAACGTCAATTTTGTATTAGTTTGACACCAGCTACAACGTCAAAATTGACGTTTGACAGCACTAATTGCTTAATTTACGCCTGTCGCAAATCGGTCGCGAGTTACATAATCACCATACGGAAAGGTTGCTCGGCGACAGGCGACCACGGTCGCGTGATCGTCTGGTCGCCGTCGCGGGTCGCGGTCGCTAAGAACGGAAAGCTACCTTTACGTAATATCTACGTAAGTGTACTAGGTTCTATTTGTAGATTAGAAGTATAAATCATAGAGGTATTAGAGTACAAGCCGACGGAGCCTAGAGCCTCTGCCTGCCAATTTGCTCACCCCTACTTATATCTTTAGTCATACCTCGACCACTTTCGGTATGAAAAATCCCTTCAAAAATTTTGGTTATTATATTATCGAAAAAAGAATACCATAAAACTAATCAAGCCATTTCAATTCTATCAAAACTTTCTCTATGTTGAGCTATTTATATCTAAGAGAACCTATGTATGTACTACAAATTGATCTATGTAAATACCCTTATTATGCCTTATTGATGAAAATGTTATACCGAATAATAAAGTAAAAGGCCTAATAACAAAGTAATAAGGGGTAAAAGGGTATTTACAATACCCTATTACGTAACCAACTACTATTTTGTACAAAAACGATTAGTCGCATAATGTTTTATCAAGAAACTTTGTATTGACCTTTATTATACCTATCGTTGTATAGTTTTGAGTTAAAACTTGTAACAAATCAGGACTTCAATCAATGCTTTACTAATAAAAAAACCAAATAAGACGAGGACTTCCATTACAGAAATTTCATACAATACCGCCAAGAAGAATAGATTTTGCTTCTATTCGTAAATGATCTCTATTTTGTATGTTTATCTAAATCGTTGGTACCTATGATGAATTTTGATGTAAGAAACGAATATTTTGTATTAAAGTTGCAATTACAATAGCTTAAAGGTCATAGATTCTCTCATTGATTCTAGAATTCATAAATTATCAATAATCTCAGCTTTATACAGTAGATGGTGTCAAAAAAAAACTGATAAATACCAAAAGAGTGTTTTTAAAATACTCGCGACACAATAACCCATAACACTCTTTTTGGCCTGATAAATAATTGTCAGCATTATGCATTGTAGAAATAACTTTAAATCGAAAAGTAGTTCGTTGCACGCGGGGTTGTTCATACTCCTAAGTAATCCTAATACATGAAATTATAAATACTCGCTGCCATCTCCACAGAGGCATAGCATTTGACAAGCCAAAAAAATATATCTAAAGAGTGTTTTGTCAGCTCGTAAAAATAAATACAGTGCTTAGGCTCAGGTGAAAATATCAAAAAATCTTCATAATTTGATAACTCATTGCTTTTAAAATTATTTGCATTAGGTACTTAACACCTCTGGCAGAAAAGTGTTGAACCAGACACAATTGCCATTAACAAAGAATCATCATCATCATCACTCAGACAATCTTATGACTGAATGTCAAAAAATTGGGTAGCCGATGAATTTTTAATATAGCTTTTTACTTTAGGTAACGTTCTATTATATTTATCTTATTACTATATCGCACTGTAGGCAGGTCGCAATTGTTAATTATCTAATAGCAAATAACTAAAAAGAAACTATATAAATCCACTTCTAAAGGCATATTTATTTTCAATTTTTCTAAAAATCAGCTATGCGATAACTAACCATAGGGTTGCTATCATTATAATAAAATTACGAAAAACGACATAAATGTTTTACTCCACGTCCGCTAAATTTTATTGTTAACTCGATTTCGGAACAATAATTTAAACAAGTTAACAATTATAATTTAAGTTCTTCTGGCCACGTGCAGAAAAGCTTCACGGTTCTTGGTCTTTACCTTTTTGAGAAACAACTTTTACACAACAACGATAACTACTAACTGGTTAAGTTGTTTTCAATAGAGTTTTAATTAGTTCTAAAAAAAATTTGTAACTGCCAAGGACCTAAACGTGCCTATTTTTTTAAGCCGAACGAATATTTAAGCATTCTTACTTATAAATTCACACTACCTACTATAGTAGGATTTTTAACATTTCCATTTCGGGACTCTGACTTCATCAAAAATTATCACTATAAAGCTTCATTATCATCATCATCATCACAACCTATAATAGTCCACATATGCCTAATGAGCGCCATAGCGCCCTGTCTTCAGATTGCCACATCCAGCATATGCCTGCAGTCTACGATAAAGCTATAAAGTGAACTTATAAAGTCATTTAAAACGGGTTATTTACCATGATTTGATTTTTGAGTTTTCCAATATTTCGGCACAGTTTCATGTGCCATGATCACGGAATAACTCATGGCAGTGTTAATAACCATGATAGTTTCAGAAGTTTTATTGAATTTATAAAGCTTAATATTTCGCAATTGAAACCAAAGTGAGAAAAGTGAAAAAAGTATGGCCAGCTTATATAAATAATATAGTTCTGTATTTTTTTGTGTAATTATACCCTGAACAAATATTTGCAGATCGTACAACCATTAGCCTCAAGACGGGAATCGAACCCGCAACCTCCTGTGTCACACGGACGCGCCATATAAATAAATAATGCTGTGGTCGGTGGTCCTGTACCAAAAGTTTATTATATTTGCTACCCTTGTCGTCGATAGGTATAGGTTCGTGGGGTGCCGAGGCTCTCCGGGTTATCTTAGCGTTGTCGTCGCCTAGTCGAAGCGACGACGCGTGACCCGAGAGCTGATGAGGCTTAGCGTATCAGACTTGCCATACAGCGACAAAATGCAGGCAGCTAGCGTCTAGGGACGCTTCCGACTGATATTGATTTATATGGATTAGTTCAGCTACCTCAATTAGCTCAATTATACAGCAATTAGCTCAATTATTTCCATTGTGTATTTTTCCATTTCCATTTCTATTTGTAATTTGTGTCTATTATAGGTATTATGGGGGCTGTAGCTTTAGCAGTGGATCCGACTGGCACAAGACCGCCAGGGGTGACGAGATAAGGAAGAGGCCTATACTCAGCAGTAGGTGTTACCGGCTGATTAGATAGATAGATATTATGTGTACATTGTACAGCATTATTTATTTATTTATTTATTCGTTGAAACACACGTTAAATTTCTTGAAAGTACATAGATATATTCATAAAACTTATATCTAAAACAGTTTGGTAAAAAACTCAAACGAATTGGCGGGTTATCGATCACTTGAAGCGATTTCTTCCAGGCAACCAAAGTTTTATAGAGAAAATCAAAGCATGGCGGTGTGCAGGTGCTAAAACTAAAATAAATCTAATACAAACTAAAATAATCCTAATACACATACACAAATAGAGATTTACACGAATACATACCATTTGTAAAACTATTGTTAGCACGCCAACCCTCTGTAAAAACTGTGTTTTAGGTCGACAAGTAGAAAATGCCTCTGCAATGAGTCCACGTGTACCTTTTTAGTGCAATAAAGCTTTAAATAAAATAAAATTAATAATAACAATATTAATTTTATTTTATTTAAGCATGCCGGAAGGAAGTTTTGGGCGTGGTCGGCCAAGAAAGCTCGGAGATTGGTGGGAGATCGCACGTGACCGCACTGAGTGGAAAGATTTGGGGGAGGCCTTTGCCCAGCAGTGGGACGAAACAGGCAAAACAAAAAAAATAAAAAAATAACAATATTATACCTAGGTAGTGGTGACTTTGAGAATCACACTGATAACCTAGTCTGACCAAAATAATATTCCTAGTAAAGAAAGTAATTTGAATATACTCAGTATATCATCGAGTGATTTTAATATTATCAATTTCAGATTTTTTCCTCATAGTTATTTCATAAGTTGTAACTCGTATGAAGCCATTTTCCTTTACACTTTGTAACAAAACTCGGTCAGTAAACGTAGTGTAGGACGCCCTCCGGCTAGGTAGGATGACGACCTGCGAAAGACTGCAGGTATATGCTGGATGCGGCAAGCTGAAGACAGGGCGCTATGGAGCTCATTGGGGGAGGTCTATGTCCAGCAGTGGACTGCTATAGGCTGATGATGATGAACAAAACTGAGTATTTTTTCCTATGCTTTAACAACACTTTCACAAAAATGGCTAAATTTCAATGTATTTAGGAAAATTACCAATTATATATACATAAGTACTTAACAGTGAATTATTAAAATATGAAATATGTCTCTTCACACAATCGAGCGTTTGAAGCTTGTTCAGCGTATTCTTTGTTGTAGTGGCAAGAAATATAAATACGTTCTGTAAAAATTCCAACGATATACCTTTATACGGCTCAAGAGGCTAATACAGTCCACAGGTAGACATATGGACAGACAGACAGCGAAGGCTCAGTAACTTCCGCTGTCTGTATGTCCGTCTGGGTCCTTTTTCCACCATTCAGGTACGGACCTTTAAAAAGCAAATAAAATCATAAAGGTACCGCTGAACATAGAACCTCCTTCTTGATTTAAAGTCGGTTGACAAAATATGCTTTCTTGGATGCTTAATATAAGGTTTGAGTTTCCTGTCGCCAAGAAATGTTAAGGTCATGATTTGTTCAGACGGTATTTTTTTAATAATGTTAACATTTACGAGTAAACGATTTTTTTCAAAACAAGCATTTACTTGTGCTTTACACGTGCTTGGGATGACAAATACGATCCCAAACTCGATACAGTTACGCCGTATTCGTTCTTTATTCTATGGCCACCTAAGCCACCTGTCTGTCTGTTCCTGTTGTCTGTGTGTTCTGTCTCCATCATCAGACCTGCGTTGTCACCAAACTTACAAAATTGAAAATTTGTCCCACACATACATAATATATATAATATATAATCCTGTTAGATACATGTTGTATCTAACAGGGCAAGTTAAACACAACTTAAAATAATGTTAGGAATTGTTTTAAATTTGAATGCAGATGTTTAGGTTTATTTCAAATTTTAACGCAGCGCCTCGCGGCTTTGTCCTCGTGGAAATTTGAAAATCATGAAAAAATAGCAATTTTATTAAAAAAATTATGAACCTCTTTTTTTTAAAAAGATGAATGAAATCCGTAAAGCCGTTCTAAAGTTATAGCGTGACCAGGAGGAAAAGGAATTCATTATTATATAGACACATAGATTTTCGTCTCGGATTCTATAAAAAAAATATATTGATGTATTCGTTAACGAAAGTGGATTTTATAACTTATAAAATATAAAAATCAATAACATTTTCTCTCTGTGCTATCGGGTTGGCTGGTAAGAGCGGTGTATCGCTCGCCTAACATACCGCTTGTATGTGAGGCACTTATTACACTAATTAAATAATTACATACCAGCAGTAAGTGAATCCCTGGCAACTAGTCTTCCAGCTACGGTTGTCAGTGCCTCCTCAACGCAATCCTTCAAAAGAAAACTAAAATTCTGGCTCATTGAGGAATGTCACTATAAATTTAGTGAAATATTTGATATTTTGTAATTTAAATGTATATATTATAATTTATTTATTTTTTCAATTTAATTATTAATCAATTTTATGATAATGTACTCTAATTATCAATTGATAATTAAATTATAATTTAAGAAATGACATGTAACATTATAAACGTTATTAATAAATAATCTGAATCTGAATCAGAATCTAGTTAAGTAAATAGCTATCTAGTTACGTGACTGAAATAGAGGGTAGTTGAGAGTAACATTTTTATACTGATGATGTTGGGGTGATTAGTCTAATGGATACCATTGGGCTCCGTATTTCCCCCATCCAGCTTAATGCACGTATTACGTGACACATTGTGTGCCTACTCGTAGTCATCAAAACCTCCCCATTTTATTTGTTCGGGTCATTTATCAAAATGTCAAATTCTTTAAGGTAGTAAAGTTAGTTACTGGTTATTGTGACAGAAACAAACGACTACAGACGAATGACGCCTGTATCTAAGTACCTTGACGCGCTAAAATGCTTGACACGACTTTAAGTCGAAATAAGATTTTTAATAACACTCGTGAACTTCTTGAAATCCATGAAGATCATTCATTAGTGACCTGGTTTTTCGAATGACATGCTTACTAAGCTTACAGCAAAAAAGCTCTTAATGATATAATTAAGCCTGCGGCTTCGCACGTGCTTTGAAAATAAGTAAATCTATTTATGTAATTCTCGGGATACAATCTATATTCGATATCCTTGCCAAATTTCATTATTTCCGTTTATATGTAAAAAGTTAAGAGTTTTGAACTAATATAAATAATGCTGGATAAATAGAGATTTTAATAGATTTTAATCCACAATGCATCATCTAGGCCCAAGCTAAGCAGAGCTTGTGTTCTGGGTACTAGGTGACTGATATACATAAAACAATACATACTATGTATGTATCTTTTTTATATATTTTTTTTACTATACATAGATAACGAATAGGACACCCGGAACAAATTTCTGCAGATCGTACATTGGCCGCAGAGTCGGAAATCGAATTTATAACAACAGCTTATAATAGAGTTATTCTTGTTTGTTAAGCTTTTATTATGGTTATTGACAGCGACTTAAAGTCGCAGCTTACACTATGCTCTAACCATGTTATTCGAGTATTAGTACCTGCATCACCACCAATTACCAACCCTAGCTAGGTGGTTTGAGCTAACTACCCCTTAAATAATTAAGTTATAGGTCTTATAAGGGGTTGAATTCGAATTCGAGCGCAGTATCGTGCGAGCTCTTCGAACAATAACACCCTCAACCATATCCAATTATAAAACGGAAGTTGAAAACCCGGTAGTCTGTAGTTTCATGAAAACTAAAAAGATTAAGTTTTTAAAATAATGTTTTTACGATCACTTGTAAGCTAATGGTAAATGGTTCTGTATAAAACCTCCGATTGCCCTTATTATATATAGTGCGGATGCAAACTAAAATCAGGGTAAATTAAAATTCAGATTAAATCAGTGATAAAAAAACAAACAACTACAAAATGTCAGTTATCCCGATCGAGCTGCCACAGCCCGGTGAGTGATATAAATTAGACCTAAACACATTATTATAAATATTCACGGGTATTAATCGCGTTTATCTGTTGAAACTTCGGGAAAAACAGGTTTAAAAAAATAGCGAAAAATACTCGTGAATATTTCTAATAAATTAAGACTTGCTGCCATTCTTTAATTAGAAAGCCATATAATGGTACATTTTCACTTTTAACTGATAGGAAAGTGTTTCAAATTATGTAAAAAAACTCATTCGAGACAGATCCTTTAAATGTAGGTTACCTTTACTGCTCAGTGCAATGACTAAATTCTGGTCTTCTACTAATTACCTTAAATGCCTTTACCCGATATCGCTTAACACTTTGAGTGCTGAAATCACACGATATGTGTTTTCTACAAGTGACTAATATGCGTAAATCTACACTAGCGCAGCGGCTGAGAAAATGAATACAGATCTTTGTGACTCAGCAGAGCTGTAATATTTTTCGAACGAAACGCATGTGCGGCGCAACACAACCGCTGTGTAGAGCAGCAGCACGAATTATTTAGGTTAAAAAAAGATCGCAGTCGTCGAAAAAAAACCGCAGTCAAAGTGTTAAATAATGAGAAGCAAAATACTTTTACGTCTTTTTAGTTAAGAATTGTCCTGAACACAACATAACAAACTAACAAAAAAGGGAGTTAACCAACCAATTTTTGTTGTATATTAAATAAAATAATTTTGAATAGATGCTTAGGCATAATAGAGCTGAGCCGCATCTCTTAACTAAAATGCCACTACTGCCGCTCGCGCTTTGTCCATTTGGAGGGATGGAGAGGGAATGCCGACCACTCCATTCTGGATTTCAGCTATATCGCTAATTATTAATTTTAAATGACAAGTATCAAGTATATATCAAACGACCACGTATGTCTTCATTGAACTGTTCACTGCCTAAAGGCAAACGATTGAAAATAAGAGTATAATTAACAAATTAATTTATTAAATTTTACCCCTTTTAAAACCAAAGCAAGCAAGCTAAGCAGTGTTTTATAAATAAGTGTATTTAAAAAAATAAAAGTTCAATATTTTTGGAAATTATTTTACTTTGATAGATGTATGTTATTAAGCGGAATAATTAATTGAAATATTAAAATTAACGAAAACCAAGCATTAAAAGAAAAAAGAGGAAAATGCAAAATAACTAGATGAAGCACATGGGCTATGTGAATACATATTTTCTAGTAACAAGTCGGAGTAAATTTGATTGTATAGTATTTTTTAACATTTCTTCTCGCGATAAATATGTAGACTTACTCTAAAGTCCGCAGAAGATATCGGAAAGCTTAGCTTGATCAATTTAGGATGATAATGGTCTTCACATTATCATGCCTTACTTGAGTCTCGGGCGCAAACGTGAAGTCATCGTAAACAGATGAACATGCTAATCAGAATGAGAGAAGATAAGCCATGACCACATCAGCCACCACGCTTTACGGGACGCTTTTCAGATCTGAAAATACTGTTTAGACTCGCTCAAGATATCTTAAAGTACAAAAACGAGCAGATATATTCCACTTTTAAATACCCAAGTGACATCCTTTATCCTACTTAATATTATAAACGCGAAAGTTTGTATATTATAAGAGGAAAGGTTTGATTTTTTTTATTTGTATTGAATAGGCTCCGAAACTACTGGACTTTCACCGTTGGAAAGCTACACTATCCCCTGTGAACATAGGCTATATTATATTTTCAAAAAAATTAGGGATCCTTACTAAAACTCCAATAATGTAGCCAAAGGTTCTAATACCCGTGCGAAGCCGGGACGGTCCGCTAGTATTTAATATACTTGCTTAACAAGTCTTATTAATGGAAATTTTAAAAAAATCCATCTTGGTCCATACTATTTCCCCTTTTTTCACAAAATAACATGTCAATGTCTATAAAATGAAGCCTAGAAATATAGAAACCAGATAAGTATTATTATAGGTACTAGTGGCAGATCACAGTGCTCCTGTTTTTATGTGTGAACATCTATGCAATACCTACAAGGTATATCAAATGAACTTACTTACGAACCAAGAACATCGGCAAGAACGAAGAACAAGAAGATCTCGAAGAAAATACAATTAAAGAGCTCCGTTTGCGATCCGTGGTACGGTTTAGAACGAGAATGGTGTTCAAGTCTTCACATTCCCGTAACTATACCGAGCCTTGGATACAAATGTGAAATCATCAATCAGTATACAGCGAAACTTGAAAAAACGGAACGAGAGAAGTTTTGCCATAATCACGTCAATTAGGTACCAAGCGTAGCCAGATTGATAATCCCTGTAAAGGTTTAGAAATACGAAGAAACGTCGCAAGTATATGATGTAACTAACTTAACTTCTGTCTTGCTCCACGCTTTTACTGATTTTTTTTTTGCGAAGGTCTACAAATTTTTATCGTAGCTATTAGTGGCACATCACAGTGCTCTTAATTTTATATGTAATTAATATTACTTAGCGAATATATACATAAGACAGGGCGCTATGGCGCTCATTGGGGGAGGCGTATGTCCAGCAGTGGACTGCTATAGGCTGATGATGATGATGATGATATACATAATGTTGAAAGGTTGCCTGGAAGAGATCGCTTCTAAGCGATAAGGCCGCCCATTGTACCTGTCGCATATAATGTATTTTTGTAATGATTAATTTGAGTATGGTGTACAATAAAGAATTTTTGTATTGTATTGTATAATGTGTTTCTTTGTTTATAATTATTTATTTATGTTATGTTATTTTGTATATACCTACATACTTAGTATTTTTTTAAGTACATAATGTAACGCATTAATTTGTAATGAAGCTGTATTATAACATATATGATGAATTAACTAAACTGTACCCATCAACAAGAACGAAAAACAAGAAGATCCCGAAGAGAATGCAATTCAAGAGCTCCGTTTGCGATCCGTGGTTCATATTAGGTTGATAATGAAGTTGACTTTTAAAATTATCATGCCTAGTCTGGGCTTCGGACGTAAACGTAAAGTCATCGTACACAGCTGAACTGAACATGCTAAACGGAATGAAGGAAGATTTTTGGGAATACGCAGTAAAGGTTTTAAAAATACAAAGAATTCTGCATCGCGGTTATTTTATGAACCTTCTTACTTTTCAAGTGTCGTTAATTGAAATCTTTAAAATACCCAACTAAGACTACGCTTTTTTTTCTTATTTCGCAAAATAATAGGGCAAAGTTCAAAAAAATGTAGCTTCCAAGCAGAAACCGGACGAGTACCGATAGGTATAAGTGGCAGATAGCAGTGCTCCTAATTTTAAGTGTGAATATATCTCTAATAACTTTGAAAAAAAAACAAACGGGGGCAAACGTGTTCTTGAGTGGAGACCACGACTCGGTAAACGTAGTGTAGGACGCCCTCCGACCAGGTGGGATGACGACCTGCGAAAGACTGCAGGTAGATGCTGGATGCGGCAAGCTGAAGACAGGGCGCTATGGCGCTCATTGGGGGAGGCCTATGTCCAGCAGTGGACTGCTATAGGCTGATGATGATGATGACCTTTGAAAGAAACAAACGAATAAATAAACTTACAAACTAAGAACATAGCAAAGACCGACGAATAAGAAGGTTCCAAAGGTAATGCAATTCAACGGCTTCGTATGCGATCCGTGTTACGATTAAGGGTGAGAATGGTGTTCAAGTCTTCACATTCTTGCAACTTTTATCGAGACACAAACGTGATATCATCGTACACAGCTGAATATGCTTATCGGAACGAGGTAAATTATCCTATAACATTAATCACCACGCTTCACAGGTGTATTGGTAATCGTAGTGGAGGTTTTAAAAATTCTAAGAAACCCGCTTTGAGGGTATATAATGTGTTTACTTAACAAGTGTGATTAACTGAAATATTTAAAGAGACCTAGTCTTCAATACTCTGGAAACACGAAGACTATGTAACCAGATCATGAAAGTGTTCCGTATTTGAGGGGTGTTGTAGACAGTTGGACGTACAAAGTTTCACCCCGGGGGTGGGTGAAACCCACCGTTTGCGCGTTTGTGCAGCTTTTTTGGCAAGTTGTTTGTTTAATTTTGTTTGTGCAAATTGTTATTCTATTTCTATGTCGGAATCCGTATTTAACTTATCTGTATTTAACCCTAGATCACTAAACATTAGTCTCACAGGCGACACGGTTCCCGCGCATTCGCTGTTTAGGTATGTTCCCGACACTACCCCACCCCGCCACGCTCAGTACCTTCCTAATTTAGTGTTTTAGCACCCTGTGCGTACGCATTACGTACGTCAAGTAAAATATTGGCGTTTTATTTTGTTAGTCAGAACGACTAATGTTTAGTGACTGAGTAACTCGAAAATATGTTTAGTGAGCTAGGGTTAATGTAAATTTCTATTACTACCCACTAAGTATTTCCTTTAAGAACATATTGTAACCCATTACTTTGTGTAATGTGTGTATGTATGTATTTATTTATTTAAAGAATATACATGATTTCTCATATTTAACACTCTTTAAACCCGTAGGGGTTTGACCCGAATGTTACTTTCCTAGGGTTTCAATCTTAAGATAAAGTGTACATAATTATGTAACTTTGTATGTAGGTAGGTACAAGGAATTAACTAAACTGTAACCAAGAACGAAAAACAAGAAGATCCCGAAGACAATGCAATTCTAGAGCCCGTTTGCGATCCGTGGATCATATTAAGTTGATAAAATTGGTGTTCAAGTCTTTAAATTGTCATGCCTATTCTGAGCCTCGGACATAAACGAAAAGTGATCGTACACAACATGCAGCTGATCATGCTAAAGAAACGAGAGAAGTATTGACATAATCAGATAAACACCACCACGCTTGGCATATATGATATTCGCAGTAAAGGTTTTAAAAATACAAAGTATTGCCTGCATCGCGGGTAATAATAATAATTTGGTATAATAAAATGGACTAAAACTAAGCTAAATAGCCAACAACCCTTTTCATGCTTGATATCCTCAAACATGAAAACACTCTAAAAACATTCACGCATCACGAGTAAAAAAGCTTCAGGCGGAATTGAACCATGACTGTAAAAAAATCAAGCTATTATACACTTCAACAACATTCATAATTTAATATAGGTAACACAAAAAACACACAATATTAATTAAATTTAGGCTTGTGCTCGATATAAACACTTTTTTGTTTATTTTTTATTAAACACAGACAGAACAGGGAAAATACTTGGTAAGTGAGAGCAGGTAGCATTCACACAGTATTTTTTCAAGACCCGTAAAAAACGAATAGCTAAATACCGTTTCAATGCCAATTTATTGCCTTAAAAATCTGCTATAAGCGTTCTGCTTGATATTAGCTACAATGCGCATCGACAGCAATCTCAACGTCAAAAGGATTATTATATAATATCTTTCTCTACGAGCATCTTCCAGAGATACATCTCCTTCTCGAGCAGAGCACAAAGATAGGAAACCTTAAATAAAATTGAGTGTAAAAAAGAAATTACTTGACATTCGACGACCTCTCAGTGGTGTAGCGGGCGAAAGTTCGCCTGCGATGCAACAAGTTCCATTTGCGGTTCGGTTCTCGCCGCCTGACAAAATTTGTACCTTCGATCTGCAGATGTTTTTTTCCGGGTTTTAAATGTAGTTAAATAGAATAGAAATACCTATTTACCTACCTAAATTGTTTAAATCGGCTGCATAGAATAAGTTATTTTTTAAGTTTCGGGCGATAAGTACTTGGGCTTTAAAGTTTTATCAGACCACGTCGTTGACTCGAGATTATTCATAGATATATGTATATCCATACAATAGGGCAAAAGTTTCAAAATCGTTCTATAATTGACGGAGAAATCGAGGAACAGATAAGTAATATAAATGATGATTAAAACAACAACGAAAAGTAACATAAATACAGTCAAACATAATTTTAAGTCAAATCAAGTTTAATTTATTCAATTACTTTTTACCAACATGGTAAAACGAACAATACGTAAAATCACAAACAACCATCCGAAGTACATATCTAGTTGAATAAAAACAGCCAGGTTTTCATAAGTTCCGCGCCGCGGGCGGCCAGTCGGTTTATAATAAGACTGACCCCTAATGAGACTGTCGGGCCGATTGTGCGGGACATGTCATTAAAATTAGCAAATCTGATCATTCCATACATACTGAGAATCATCGTTGTGGGGTTACTCGCAACATTCAGCTGAGCATGAACCTGTTCTGATAGCGCAGGAACACGGCACTAGACATCACACATGGCTTGATCTACACAAAATTAATCTTGACATGTCCGTTTTTTTAATCAATGTATATTATTCATTATTTACTTGTAAGTCTTTTTAAGATGTGTGCTGTGTTTTTTTACTTCAGTTAAGTAAATACTTAAGTTTTAGCTCTATCAGAATAAATATATTTTCATTTATTTCGTCGTTTTAGTCGTCGGGCCCAAAACCAACGGCTTAAATAATACAAACTATGTATATAGTAATAAATAACTCCTTTATGCATATAGGTAATATTTTGTAGTTATTTTTAACTTTCTCTTATCTTTTAAAAAGATGTTTTTCACTTATTTTAGATAGATTTTTTTCACATTGCAATCCATACAAAACTAAACAAAATAAATTATTGGCAAGCTCCATTGCAAAACAGAAGCTGTGTAGGTAAATGAAAAATGATTAATCTATACTAATTATATAAAAAGGAAAGGTTTGATTTCCCGAATAGGCACCGAAACTACTGGACTGATTTGAAAAATTCTTTCACCGTTGGGAAGCTACTCTATCCCCGATGAACATAAGCTATATTAAAATTTAGAAATGTGAAATTTAAATTTAACGCGGAAAACAGTTATATAGATAAAAATAAATACCCTTGCGAAGCCAGGACGGTCCGCTAGTTGAATAATAAAAGTTTTGCGCGTCCGAAAGTCATTACCCGTTGTACAAGACGCCTTACAAATATAAAACTGTTTTGAAAGTTTTCTACCATTCCGTTGCGCAATTATTAATTAAAAAGTTTTATTTTAGTGCGGTGCCTATCTTACCTCTATGCTTTCTTGCCTCCCAGAAGTACCTAAAGGTGCGATCCGATTTACTAAAAAAACATGTTATAAAACATAGATAGGTAAGTATATAAGGCGCTATGCAGACTGAACTACAGTTGTGGTTGAAAAAATTGTGTGAAAACCTTACGCTCCTCGTAATTTATTGTCATATATAAAGATTCAAAGTATTCATGTCTTAAAATCCTATTATAAACTTAGAACAATTGTAGTATGAAAATCAGATAGATTTCTTTAATTACTATGCCTAGAACTTGGACTGCTAGTAGGTAATGTATTAGTAAATATTGAATTTAACAATCTTATTTTGTATAATTTATTACGGCTAAGGATAGACATAGGCTCCACCTGCTGCCCCTACCAGTGACCCTCGGCTCCAGACTGGACAGGCCCTCTCCGTATATAGTCTACAAACTACTAGTTCTCTTTCTAGTTTGTGACAAAATTGGACAACATATCAGAAATAGTTATCGGGACAAGAGGACTTTATTTTTTATCAAAGCTCCTATAACTAGTTAGTGTCTGTCCGAATGTAATCTCAATTACAGGGAATATTAATTTGTGATATTTTATTTAATTAATTATTCATACCAAAAAGTCAGTCCTCTAGGTAAATTGAATCTTTTGTCTATTTCTTATTTCATTTATGTACATGTACCCACTTCTCTCTTCACTTTGTCTCCCTCTCCCAATAAGGTTAGCTGGAAGAGAACTCATTTTAGGGTTAAGTTCGCCTTTGTTTAAATTTTCTAGAATAAGTTTTGTGTTATGTTTTTCGTGCAAAAAGATAAAATAAATAAATAAAATAGGTTTATCTGCGGGGCTTAACTCTACTAATCTAGATATATGTATAATATCTGACCAGTACCGAAAAGCTCCTATTTTCTCCCTCTGGAGTACACACATACAAAGGCTTCTTTCCACAGCCCAAAACTCTACAGCGTTATACCGTAGTATGGTTCTAGTTTCAAGTTTTTCTACTTGATGTTGTAATCCAGATTAATTCTAGATATAGAGGTAATATAATGATTCACCCAACAGAGAGCATACGTCTCATAGTTCATATGGATGGTATCACTTACGGATGATACACCATGGTGACTTATGCTCCGAGCTATTGTCAGATTGAGATCAAAATATTGAAGTCTCTCACCTGGAGACAACTGAATATACAGTTAAAATTGTATTAGGTCATTCATATCCATACATGGAACCAGATCATATCACTATGGTATTTATTTAAATTTTAGTAATTATTTAATTTACATATGTAAATAAAACTACTCGCAATGGATTATATCACTTTCGGATTTATCCATGGTGCTACCGCACCGAGCTAATCAGATTTTAAGATAATTTAATTATCAAAATATCAATACATTATCTAGTCTCTCTTTTGGAGACGACTGAAAATACAGCCAAAATATTAATAGTCTCTCTCTTGGAGACAACTGTATATACAGTAAAATTACAAGAAATACAATTGAAATAAGTAATTGCAGTAATTTGTCTAAACAAAACTCCTTTGCTGAAAATAGGTACACATTGAAATACATAATGTAATAAGCGCACAGCGAGCAAAATCAGTAATTTAATAACCTTTTACGAATTATTTAGAGTTTTGCTAGGAAAATAATTATTTTATAAAAAGTTATAATTTGACAAATATAAAACATGCAACTTAGCTCTGGCTGGAAACGGCCCTCGAGCGACTATTCAAAACTGGCTTTACGTTACACTAAATTAATCACATAACAAATGTTATGGATCCAAACACTGGCTTTATATTTATTTATTATTATAAGCGAAATTTGCCTTTATTTTATTAGATTGTTAGGCAAATTTTATATTAAATTTATCACAAGCTGTTTGCTAATTAATTCACTGAAAATATAATTAACTCAAATCTACACTGATTTTAATCAATTACTTTAACTTTCAAATATCAATTAGACCGCGCGCGATTGCATTAGTTAGGGGTCCTTTGCCCTAGACTCGTAAAACCCGACTGTCCTCTTCAGCTTCCCGAAAAAACTATCTCTTCAGGGCGACTCCCGCGCACATAAGGTCAAAATTCCCACCAAAAGTTTCAGGCATTTCGCTTATCGTTTGAAAGTGATCCGTTTATTTATAGTAAGAATAGGGTCTGACTGTCCCGCCCGTGGGAGTCCGAATGTTATCAAAAGTGGTAATTAAACCTAAAACGAAGAAATTTCTTACATCCATGATCAAACAAACAAAACATCGAACATCGGTGTCATCGGTCAAAATCATTACCCTTGAGTGCGGCGTAGATACATCCCTTGCATTTGGAACCAAAGATCCTATTAAGAGCCTACGTTTTTTGGAACGCATACCGAACTCATTGGACGCGGCGCGGCGGCCGGCGGCGGCGGCGCGGGGTGAAGAAGCTCTGTCAGGTGGGAGGCCATTCTGTACATCTATTCTCTGCCGTGGATTTGTAAAGTTTATTTAGACTGTATACATACAACCAACCAGCATCTAAGTTAGTGTAATTAACAGATGATGTTTTCCTACCCGCGACACTCAGAGAATATCTATGAAACCTTATGAAACCATCCAACTATAAAAAATCTTTTGATAGAAGCACGTAAATTCAACCTGCAAATTATTTGATCACCAGCAACAAATAATGACAGATTGAAAAAATATAACGTTTGACTTCTTCGTTCGACATCTTGACATTGTTCGACATACAAAAAAAACAAAAAAACACAAAAGTCAGGTCAAAAATTTTATCAACATCTTTCAGGAAATTTTCAACTTAAATCACAAAAGTATTACGCTTTTTACGTAAGACATATTTAAATTGAAGTGTACATGGATACTTTAGATCGAATAACCAATATTTTCTATAATGTGAGACAAGCTGTCAAGACCAAGCACTCTTCGGAACGTCTGCAGAGTTTGAGAAAGGAGCTTCAGATACTTAATTCTGAACTTGTGGTCTTGGGTAAGGAAAATCATGATCAATATGTCAGATCCCTTGCAATGGAGGGCTATCTCGCCCTCCTCTCAGCCAAGACCATACCGGTGGCCCTTTTAGAAAAGCGAAACATCCTTCTCGCAGCTTACACTAAGCTGAAACCTTTAAGCCTCAGAGATGAATGCCTCTTCATATTTCTGAGAATTCAAAACCTTCTCTGCTACTACCTGATCCAGCTGGACGAACTCAACATGGCCAGAGAGATTCTAGAGAATACGGAAGACCTTTACGAGAAGATTGCCGACTCTCACCCTGATAAGTACCTAGACGCAGAGGATCTGTTCACTGCCGAGCCCATCCAGAAGATAAAGAAGGTTAAACCAGAGAAGATAGATAGGGTAATCACCAACAATGTTCAAATGCAAGCGTTCTTGTACAATAAACTGAACATTCAGGAAAAATACACTCTGTACAATCACACAGCTCTGCGTAGGCAGCTTGAGATGAAGGAAGGGACTCCCCAGGACTGGGCGCTGCGGGCGGCGCGGCTTGGCAACTACTTCACCTACTTAAACCAGATGGGGAACGCTCGCCATCACCTTTGCGCCGCCTATCACGTGTTGCGCTCTTGCCACGACAATTGCAAGCTTAAACCTGAAGAGTTTATTCTTCAAAAAGCAGACTTTGAGATGCATTTCCTTGAGCTAAGCCATCATTGGGTCAAGTACGGGCTGACGCTTTTCAAGTTATCGAAAAAAAAGATATTGAACCGGTACTTCACGAACCCTTCGTCCAAAGCTGACCTGTGGAAGACCGTCGACCTTCTGGAAGAGACTGCGACGGACGGCAGCGACAAGTTCGATGATGACTTTTCTAAGGAAGAGGATGCGGGAAAATCCGGAAAAGGAGACTGTACTCCTGAAAAGTTGTTTACGTTTCCTTCATTGCTTTTGAAAGAGACGACGGCAAAGGTTCCGTTTGAAATAGTCTTCAACGTGGCAGAAGCTCGAAAGCTATTTGCTTTCTCTCATAAATGGTTGATGAGGGCGAAGCACTACTACGACTTCGAACACCACTCAGCGCAGTACATTTCCTGCTCCCTGCATTTGGCAGAGCTATACGAACACCTCGCTTTTTTCGAGCGGAGCATAGATAACCAGTATAGCATTCAAAAGAGGCGCGCCGAGGTGCTAGAGACTCTCAACTCGTTGCTGAAGACTTGCGAAAACGTTATTTCCGTTCAGATCGACGTTATCCGCGAGCTATCCCAGGTGCAGCTAGAACTGATGGCTCTTAACTTGCAAAAGCTGTGGCGTGAGGAATCGCAGACTAATATATTCAACTTGGACTGTGATGCTGATTCGATTATTAACTCTCTGGGCTCGCAGTCGAACAAGACTCTCACTGAGAGAACATTAAACACATCGTGTAAAAACATGTTCCTCAGGAAGATGGAGGCTGCCACGTCCATCAATGGGAAACTGTATAGACTAAGCGGCCAGCTCGTACCCAGCACGCCGTCGCAGATTAGCTTCGAAACCAAGAGCTGGATGGTCGGATAATGAATATTATTGTTACTTAGACTATGAAAATAAACCTTGACCAAAATTGTTTGTTTCTTAAAATCATTGTAACTTCTAATTAAAATAACTTAACATTTTGTGACCAAGCTTATCTTTCCTATACGCTAACTAATGTAAGAAGCTATGGTAGGAGGAGGAAGACGATGATCAGTGGCGCGGGGGGCGAAGGTCTGCCCGCGACAGGAGGCTGCGGGTTCGATTCCCGCCTCGGGACAATTATGTGTACGATCTGCAGATATTTGTTCCGGGTGTTCTGGTCGTTTTCTATTGTATAATAAAAAATATCTATATGTATGTAATTGTATAGTATAAATATACATAATATCAGCCATCTAGTACCTATAACACAAGCTGTGCTTAGCTTGGGGCTAGATGATGCTGTGTGGATTGTTCAGCATTTTTTATTAATTGATAGGATTTGCTACAAATACCAAAGAGAATACCTTAGTTCTTCGCATTATTTCAGAGTCTGAATTAATGAATAATTCAGATCAAATGTGGTCTCTCAAAACAAAAATCTTTATGGGTCGTAGACGCCCGGTAAGCTTGATAAAATTTACAAGCATGTAAAACACCAATCTGCACTTATTATTATCTCGAAAATCGCCTCGTTGCTGTTCAGGCTGCACGGTAGTCCAACATCATTCTGAATGCATTATCCAATAAATGGGATAGCCCGTTCCTCAAGCACTGCAACCAAGTAATGATGAAATAACCACTTTCATCATTATTTGATTGCACTGTTTGTAATAATTTACATAAACTGTTAATAACTAACATATAATACATAAGTGAAGTAAAATTGCTACTAACGTGATATGGACCAAAATTTAATTTTAATTATGATTTGTCGTTGTACGAAATAAAAAAATCTTATTTATTAAAATAAATAAATTTTATTTATTTATTATTATTTTGAGCCATTATTGTCCCACTGCTGGGCAAAGGCCTCCCTTTTCTCCTTCCATTGGTCGTGATCCAACGCTGCAACAGGCCATGATGGAAGATGTGCTTCGAGCTCGTCACACCATCTCATCCTGGGCCTTCCACGTCGCCTCTTAGTGTTGGGTGGGTTTCACTCTGTGGTGGAATCAATCTGCATTCACCTTGGGCAGATTCTGCAGCTAAGTAAAGACAGTGTTAAGAAGGCCAAGAGGGCGGGCGGGCAGTGTTTGCGAAACTACGTCGAATCTTCTCGTCATCCATACCGCAATGCTTGAAAATGAAAGTTTTCAATCAATGCGTCCTACCTGTGATCCTACCCGTCATGACCTACGTGGACACTGACGGTAGGGTTGGTCCAAATTTAAAATCGCTCAGCGAGCTATAGAGAGAGCTATATTCGGAGTTTTTGTAAAGGATAGGATTTCATAACAAATACATCCGACAGAGTACCAAAGCTATCGACATAGCTCTAAGAATTAGCAAGTTAAAGTGGTAGTGGGCCGGTAAAATCATACAAAGTACCGCGCACAAACACGCCATTCTACAAACGTAGTGTAGGATGCCCTCCAGCAAGGTGGGATAACGATCTGCGAAAGACTACAGGCAGATGCTGGATCCAGCAAGCTGAAGACAGGGCGCTATGACGCTCATAGGGAAAGCCTATGGCCAGCTATGGAGTAGGTAATATAGGCTGATGATGATAAAACTCACACGAGACACTAGTAACTTACTGTTTACTTCACTAAAGATACTAATAAAAAGCAATAAAGACTTGCTCAGTGTGACATCATCTTGACCTGGTTTTCGGCACGGGGGATCTTAAGGCCATTCTCCTGTGTGTATTAACCAAGTAACATTGTAATTTTCGACCCACATTTAGAGCCTGCTATCTTGTTAGATCACCATTTTTATCTTTAGCTTATAACCACCGGGGTATTGAAACGAATCATAGGATACCTCATTTAATGCAATCGGCTACATACATACTACATATAGAGTACTAACATCATAACCCTCCTCCGTCAGTAGTCGGGTAAAAACAAAACTTTGGCCGCACTAAAAATGTTGTCGTCCCTTTCTAAACGATTGTAAGTAAAAGGATGGCATATTTTTTGTAATGTCAAAATTCAAATTATAGATTACTAGCTGTGCCTGAGGCTTCGCCCGCAAGGAAATCTATGCATGTGCCAAATGGCTTATAAACCTTGAATCACTCTATCTATTTAAAAACCGCATCAAAATCCGTTGCGTAGTTTTAATGATCTGAGCATACACAGACAGACAGCGGGAAGCGACTTTGTTTTATAATAGGGATGTAGTAATCACTACATTCCTATTATAAAGCTGCCCTGCTTTGTTTGGGGCTAGATGTTCTGTGATTTTTGTTAACCATTATTTATTTAATTTAGTGCTTGTTACATAATAATTGACACTATTGCCGCCTAGCCTACTATATAACATGCACTTAAATAATAGATGCTCGATTGATCGAAAGATTGTGGGACCTATGAAAAACCAGTATGTGTGGACCAATGAAGTATTATGCATCGACAAGCAATCGAACAAAAAATACAACTCCATTGTATACCTGACACTGCTCGATCCTATTTTATAAGCCGAATGTTCTGCGTTTGTACTGCCCGTTCCTTACATCGTTTGGGATGACAATATTATAGACAACAATAACTTAAGCTGTAGGCCGGCAAATCCCTTCCGCATCTAACCCGAACCAGCCCAAAAACAATTTATTATGTACGTTTCAGAACCGCCCTCTTACACTTTAACGTTAGCGAGGGTAGGTTAAACAAAATGGCGACTGCGTATATAAAGCCGGAACTGGTGCGCAATAGGCCTTCGTTTCAGGTCTGATAATTTATGACCGCTCTCTTCCGCCCATTGGTTGGTTTTGAAGCTTTGAAATGAAAATGGTTAGGTGCTTTTTATTACTAAAGGGTTTGTTAGTATACAGCCACGATGTCTTTTTTTACAATGTGCTTTATTATGATCGCATTAGATCTAATAGTAATTTTTACTACATAAAATTTAATAATTAAGTTTCTAAGGTGTTGGTATCTTCTTTTTTGCCCTTTCACTAATTTGTTCAGCAGCTTAATTAGATATGTTATTATTAAAATTTGAGCAATAATAACATATCTACAAACGCTCTTATTATGCTGACAATAGTTACTGTGAGAGCGAACAGAACAAATGAATGAATGAACAATATACATTTGTTTTGTTCTTTTTCTAACTAGGAATATGCTATCTCTACTAGGATATTGTTAACATTTATTATTTTACATTACTATTATTTACATTATTCTTCTACATACTAACATTTTCAAAAAATATTATTGTCTGACTGATGGTGACCTTACTTAATGAGGGGTAACTAAAGAGAAACTAAAAGTATTTTGTAAAATCCTGCCTGATAATTATAAATCCAATTAAAATGGTCACAAGAAGTAAAAAATATTTAAAACAAACTTTAATTTCACAGGTGTATAATTTTATTTTGACTTATTACGAAGTAAAACATTCACATACACTTTTAAAAACATGTACAAGTAATACATTGGTGCTCATTTTGTGCGTAGTTATATAAATAGAAACTATATATTATGACAGTATGTTCTAAGGAAAAAGTTAGACTGAATATAAACTGCATTTAATATATACATTCTAATCAATCCGTCTTTATATGCTTTAACATGTAAAATTTTATATATTATATTATCTAATAATTATGCTTCCATGAACATATATATACAAAACATGACTATACACAATCAAATTTGATTGATAATATTTTATAAAAATATATCGATATCAACCTTCATAACATACAATCGTGATATAGATTTTTTTCTCAGACTTACACTGTTAATATACCATAAGTATATTATGCGTTATATTAAAATTGGTTAATGATTTCATTAAAAATATAATTTTCTTTTATAATTTGTATGTACTTATACAGATAATCAGAAATCACGGTTTAGGTTTCACACATTAGGTTGGGAGTGTCAATTTAATGTCGGCAAAACTTAAGGTAAACAAATTTGACAAACTAAAATTACCTTTAACCACGATCGAAATGAAAAGGATAGTATTATTTTTAGTGCTGTCAAACTATTAGTTAATAGTTTAATTAAGTTTTGACGACATCTGAATTAGACACTGATTAATGATAGAGTCAGTAAATTAATCACAAATTTTAATAAAATGTACTAAGTTAAATATAATAAGTGCATTTGCGCGTTAAATTCCATTCTGACTTGCAAGATGGCCCGCAAAAAAGGGCGAAAATTTGTCGAAATATTGAACTAAACGTTCATTTACCTAGTGTTTACTTTTAGAAACACCGATTCGATTAAATGCAACTTCAAAGTAGGTAAGGTTCATCAACATCTGGTAAAAGTTATGTCGTTAATATATGTGCATAAGATTTTCATATTGCACGTTATTTATTAAAAACCCTGATTAAGTAACGTAAAAGTAAATTACTCTTAATAAAAAAACAGAAAGTACCTACTATCTAGAGAACTTAAATTAACTTAAAAATGATTTACTTTAAAATGATATTACTTTTTGAAATGATTGAATTTGAAAAAAAAAACTGTTAATAAATATTTTTTAGATTCTGCAAGTAATTTAGACAACAGATAATAATTTTTGCGCACATTCTTAGCCATTTGCTATGAATCTTTGGTTTAACAAACTTTGAATAAATTGTATTGGAGTCTATCGGCACATAAAATTGATTTAAGTAATCAATCTATTAATTAACGTCAATAGATTCCAAAACGACACCTGATTTGTGGTTTGTTTTAGCGTGGGTTCGGAGCCAATGGCTTGAAATGTGTGCAAAACTTCATAACTGCTAGCTTATTGACTTGTAAAAGCCAGTTTTTTTTAAGTTACTTTTCACCTTAAAATAGTGGCCGCGCTGAATTTCAGTGAATAGTTTTTTTTTGTTGCAATTTTAAATATTTTTTTCTTATTTCTTTCGTTAAAAACACCGAACATAAAAAACAAAAAACTTGAAAACGGGTGAACAAATTTATCCAACCGTTTTCGTTTTTTTTTTTTTTTTTTTCATTTAGCAATGCAATATTTTTTTTTTGTATTATCAGGGTTATTGGTAATTCACTGACACTGCGTGAACTGCAGGTTCTGCCCATCTTTCCGAACACATTCGACGCAAGGTCTTAATTCTTAAAATTGGTAGAGAGGGTATAATATAAGTAGGCACACCCTCCATTGAATACAATCGTTTACTAGAGGGGTTTTTAATTAACACTTAAAAAAGGTTCTGCCCAGTATTATAAGTGCGTAGCTCTACTTTTATAGAGGTTGAGATGTAAAACAGGATAACAGTTTTGATAATTAATTATATCATCATCATCAGCCTATAGCAGTCCAGTCTGCTAGACATAGGCCTCCCCCAATGAGCGCCATAGCCCTGTCTTCATCAAGCTGAAGAATTATATCATAAATAAAATAAATAAATAATGAATTACATGATCAAATTTTAAGATCCGGCTTCTTCACAGACTTATTCACGTTGATGGATGTGGTTACGCAGCGTCAGTGAACTACCTATAACCCGTGAATATTTTTTTTTTTTTAAAGAAATTTGCTAAGTATTTACCCAGGTAGGTACTTAAGTGCACAAAAAGTCACATCATTTTACATAAATAAAAAATATAATACATATAAATAAAATAACAAACAGTTTAACAACAAACAAAAATATTTTTTGAATAACATAATTCGGACATGTCTTAACAAATGCATAAAGTTACTTCAAATGACTAAAAAGGAATGTTACTGGAACTATTAATAAGTTAAAAGTACTAATGAACAAAGAGTACTAATTCGGGAATAAGTAAATAAAATACTTAGTATAGGAATGTCAAATAATCACAAACGATTAAGTTAATATAGCAATGACGCGGGAGGAGTAGGTACGTCACGCACGCGTTACATAATAAAATAGGGTATTAATATTTTGTAGTTTATACAAGCGATTTTAAGGTTTTGCGATATTGTTATTATTTAATAATATATTAAATAAAAAGAAATAAATGTATTACATGTTAAGACTTTCACAAAATACCTGAAACTAGGAACTAGCGTCACGTTCCACCTTCAAGAATTTTGTACGGGTTGCTTCAATTTGTACAGGTTGGTAATGAAAAATGTTAACCAACTTTGAGAAAAGGAGAAGTTCAATGTTTGGTTTTATGTTTTATTTTTTAATGTATTTTGTTATATTTTTTCGTCGATTGTGGACCGATATAGATTTATTATTTACTGTTACTATGAGAGACACTTAGGAAGAGACGAAGTTTTAAATGCTTTTAACTTAAACGATCGCTCGCCGCTGCCGCACCGAAACGGCAGTTACGGTGTGAATCTGCCCGTAGCTATTGCCTTTTATTTTTAAAGGCCTAGAATATTTTTCTGCTGTTCTTCGCTGTGACGGTCACGGGGTAAGAATTGACACCAAAATTTATAGTTAATCGTAAACTTTATACTTATAGTATTCATTCATCAATACCATAACTTTAACTACATGTATTTAGTCAAATGGCTTTTAATTAACAAAACTACATGGTACATGCATTTTGTCGTAATCAAATGTTTATAAAAAATTTAAGTAGTAGTTAGTTCCTTTTTTTTACTCAGAAAAATGTAGAAAAATAAATTTCAATTATTGAAAAGTATTAAGTGCTTTGTATTATTTTTTAGCTTTGTCGCATAAAAGCCACGAAATGCTTATCACTTATTTCCTAAAACACTAATTCATAATTGTAACAACGATGTTATCTTTTATGAATTTGTAGACTGAAATTTACTTAATCTTACATAGAACGAGCTAAAATATATAACACAAAATATTATTATTAATAAATAAATGATGCTGGACAATCCATACAGCATAATTTTGCCCAAGGTAAGCTTAACTTGTGTTATGAGTACGGAATAACAAATATACTTGATACAATACATCATATACTTAATAAATATCTAATTAACATTATTTTTCGCGATGATCGTACCCACAACTTCTTCCGTCCTCCGCTGATTTACCTAGGTCGTTTAATGTTTTAATAAAATAAATAAATAAATAAATAATGCTGGACAATTCACACAGGATTATCTAGCCCCATGGTAAGCAGAGATTGTGTTATGGGTACTAGATAACTGATATACATAATACAATACATTAAATAGATAGATATTTTTTTTTATTATACATAGAAAACGACCAGAGCACTCGGAACAAATATCTGCAGATCGTACACATAATTGTTCCGAGGCGGGAATCGAACCCGCAACCTTCAGCGTCGCAGGCGGACCTTCGCCCACCGCGCCACATCGGTCGTCAATATAAAATATAGTATAACTTTATTATCAGCAGGAATCAGAGGCTTTATAAATTATTCACAGAAAAAATCTCTGAATAGAAGCAATATGCTAATGAATGTTAAGAAGCATATTTTGCGTTTTTGTTCATGGATTATGTCCAGCAAATTTCGCAATTTATTTTACCTAAAACAACTACCTACTATATTGTTACTAACACACCATATAAATAAATAAATAATGCTAGACGTGGACAATCCACGCAGCATCATCTAGCCTCAAACTAAGCAGAGCAACATAACTAATAAACTACATTACATAGATATATATTTACATAGAGTAATATAATACATTACATAGATCGATACTTGTTATTATACATAGTGAATAGAAAAAAATTGCACTAAATCTGACTACTGAACAATTAAGTAGATGAAGAGAAGTTAACCAGTGTAAGTAGATAAAACCGACTTATGGTTAATAAACTAGGTACGTGTTGCTGTTTTTTTTTTAATTTTATAAAACTTCTTAACGTATATCATTTCTTATAAAAATTTGCACGTAGGTACGTGCTAATTTTTATAAGAAGTGAATGATGTGCGTGTGTTTAATCTGAGTCAAACAAATTTCAGATAGAAATCATCTACGGTAAATCTTACACAGTCGCGACTAAAAACAACAACAAAACACTCCAAAAATTCGGTGTACACACGTTTTTGGAGTTACAGTGACTATAAATTGAGTTTATTTAGCTGCTTTCGTCACAATCAATGACTTTATCTCTGTGTTAGTAAAGTATAGTTTACTAATAGCTTAGAAGTGTTTGTTGAATTCGGGCCTTAGTTATAAATGTTATAATTATAACATGAAGAAAGAATATGTTAGCGATTTTAAAACTTTATGCTGTTACAATAAAAATGTGCATTTACAATACATAGTTATAATAATCTTGGTGAAAAACCGATATATTTTGTAAAATCTATTTTGTATTTTCTCTTCGTCGTCATATTTGACCGAAACCGCTGTACCGCTCCTTAGGAAAGTGCGGTGAGGTGGGGGACGAGGGAAAAAGAGCAATAGTACGCGTTGACGACAGACTGATGGATCGGAGCGGCCGATATTTCCCCCCCGTCTCGCCGCTCGCATACCTCAGGCGCGGTACAGCGGTTTCGGTCAAACTATAGTACCATCACTTGTTCTTAACATTTATTAAAAATTTGCTAAACTTTAACTACGGGACGTTAAGTCTAAAACACTTACCTATATTTTTCGGAAGCCTTGAATAATCTATCGAGACAATATGCGGAAGGTACATAGATATTGTGGAGAAGATGAAATATAGTGCCATTTCTACTAGAGTTACTTACAACGAATATACTATTCAATTATATCAGATAGGTATATATTGATGTCATCTTCTGAAAATTATGTCAAGGGAAATTACTTATCTTAATTTTAATATTTAGTCGTTTTATCTTTTAGGAAGCAACAAAGCAACGTGAAGAGATGGGTATTTAGTATATAGGTGGTGAGTTTTTAGAAGAAAGAAGAACTTGAACACTAGAAATTGTTAGACCTAGCGGTTTTCTTTGGTTTTTAGCACCATAACTTATGACTGAGCCTTGAATTAATGTTTGTGCGTTACCTAATATAATATACATAATATACTCATTACTCAACATGCTATATATTTTTTTGTATAAATAATGTGTCATTTGAACCCTGTTGTAATGTTATATTACTGTTTCTAGTTATATATATATATTTAAACGGCCAGAAAGAATTTCGTTCTAAATTAATCATATCCTAACATACTGAAAGTAATACATATATTCTTAAATATCCTACGATTCGTACTAGTTTTTACACCTCAAATGAGATCGTAACATTACAAAAAAATATTGAATATAACCTGCTTATTTAAACAATGGGATTGAAAACGAATTCATCATATTATCAGAAGGACACTCCATTTTCGAGTCTGCGACACGGAATTCAATATTCAAATTTTTACAAATTCTCGCAAAATTCAAATATTTCGGCGGTTTATATTCTAAACCGCCATTTTCTGATTCTGCAAGGAATAAAACTGCAAGAAATTTGTTTTCCACAACTCGTAGACTATTTTCTATAAACCCATATTACAATAAAGCATAACATAATGGAGCTTTTGGTTATATGTTGATTTGTAGTTTTAACTTCTTAAACTTTTTATTATTAGCTCTAAAAGTAGCACTAAATATAAATTTGTCAATAAATGGGGTACTTACAGAAAATGATTTACGATTTACCGGAAACCACTTTTCTGCTTTTTTCTTGTAGAACGCAGAAAACACTGGAAACCGCTAAAATATTTGAATACGCGCAAATTGGTGTCGGATTCTGTGCCATTGTGAATTTCTGTGAATTTCTGAATAGCTCTGCAGTTCGTATACGGTATACTCCTGAGCGAGACAGACCAGAGATGACGTCATTCTCTATCCCTTTCTTTTAATAATGTTATATTAACTTACTCGCCGATAAGTACTTACGCAATGTCCTGAGCTCCAAGTTCGGTTGAAGATATTAAAGAGATGTCAGCGTGACGACGTTTTCATTATTTATAGGATTTGGTACAGCGCGTCTATTATACGGAGAGGGAGCTAGACAAATCCCATACCAAAACGAGACGTGACGATCGCGTGTCGATACTATCGTTAACCGAACTTAGGGCATATTATTACAATATATGTATTAATGATGACCAACGTAACTATTCAAATACATTACGTTATTGTGACATACTGTTGTCGTAATGATGTATGTAAAAAGTTCAATACTATACGTACAATTTAAAAAATAATGGTTGTTTTCAGTTTGGGTACATTAAATTTGACAAGTCATTGTGGCAAAGCCAATATTGGGCCAATACTGTGTTAACATTGGCAACAAATATATATCTGACACTCACGTGCGGTACGGTCACTTTTCTTGTCCCAGTGCGCAATACATTGTCTGTATCGTAGTGGCGAGTAATTTTGGTCAAGAGTTTAATGACCTGCAGGCAAGCTGGGTCGTAAGATGTATAAGTCCAACTTGGGGTCTGCTTGAGGCCACCCTGAGCTACATAAGTCAACCCTGGCCCGAAAAGACAAAGCTAAGCCAACGCAAGCCAAACCTGGGACAACGTCTGCAAAATCTCGGCTAACGTAAGAGAAACCACTTCAAACTTATGTGAAACATCGATCACAGTGGTTTATACTGGGTAAATATAATACTCGCGTTATACGTATGGCATTTATCTTCTGTCTCGCCGTTGAAGCACCTCGTGCAGTATGGTAGAAGTTTCTTCGTCACTGTCGTCTTGCCAAGATGGCGGCGCCCAGGCTTGCGGGGCCAATAGTGGCTCGTCTATCTCTCCGTGACGTTGCGGAGACCGGGCTCTGCTGAAACATAAAATGTGAATATAAATCACTACATACTAATTTGTACATCACTACATAGTATAAAACAAAGTCGCATCCCGCTGTCTGTCTGTCACTATGAATGCTTAGATCTTTAAAACCACGCAGCGGATTTTGATAAGGTTTTTTTAAATACAGTGATTCAGAGATAGCTTTATAAACTATTTGACAGATAGATTCAACGCGGGCAAAGCCGAGGGACGCAGCTATTATTATTATCTATATATATAAAAGAAAGTCGTGTTTCGTACAACACTTATAACTCGAGAACGGCTGCACCGATTTAGCTGAAAATTGGTGGAGAGGTAGCTTAGAACCAGGAGTCTAACATAGGATACTTTTTATCATTTAAACAATTTCACACATAGATTTCCACGGGGGCGAAGCCGCGGGGAGCAGCTAGTTTTTTAATATAAAACAATATATTTAATCGACTTTAAAAAAGGAGGTACTCAATTCGGCTGTATGTTTTTTGTTTATGTGTGTATGTTACTTGATATCTCCGCCTATGGTTAACTGATTTTGCCGATTCTTAAACTATTCTTTAGATAACGATCTCGGTGCTACGACTAATGATATATATGGGTAGTCCTATACAATATTTTATATTGTTCTCTAGGGATTCATTTTTATCCCAACAAGCTAAAAAAAAGACATAACTTTTATAAAATCACGACAAGCTTACAAAAATGTCACTTATAACGGGATATTTACCATGACTTAGATTTTAGTTTTTCAATATTCCGGCAGTTTCATGCGCCATGATCACGGATGATCGTGTTCAGTTATTCCGTAAATCATAACTCAACAAAATGTAACCTCTAAATAATGTTACTAGTGTAGATATATATAAATATAGACAGCACTTAGGCAGAATTGGGTTATAAATTACTCTCATCCAGCTAATTATCTTTCAGTATTCAAACAACAATCTTAGACTGAAGACCTGCGTAATATTTCCAGAAAAAAGGCAGTTAGCGTTTCGCTTGCGTATGACACGGACTGTTATATTTCATTAGTTCGGATCATGGCGCCAGCGTAATGTTAATGGATTTATCTTCGATTATCAAACGCAAGAGAAAAACCCACCAGCAACGAAAACAGAAGAATTACCGTCGGCTATGTATATATACTAGATATATATATTTGGCTTGAACTAGCTAGTGGCTTATTTTTCACTGTCCGAAGATCTTAAAAAGAAAAAATTTAATTAAAAGTGTGGTCAATGGACAGATGTTTTTATGATATGAAGGAATATTTTGACTATAACATTTTAATATGACCTATTTAATTTATACCTCACCAATCTTGTGACACATTTTTAATTGTAGAACTATTGCTGACATTATTTACTTTATATAGCCTAACATTTTAAATTTGCACGCCTCAACGAGGCAGAATGTATTGGAAATAATATTATTATTAAGAACTTTTATACCTACATTTCTAGCCAATAAATGATTTGGACAAAGAATTGAAGTGAACAGTAAAATAATTTTATTTGATAATATTTTATATATAAAATATGACTTGTGTGTGTTTATTTTGTAAGCCTAAAGAAATAAATGATTTTTTACTTTACTTTTACTTTACTATTTGATTTGATTACATAAAACCTGAAAGGAGGCTGAAGATTAATATCATTATTATAGTAAGTTTCTTGCAGAATTCACACACCAAGCTAAGACTGAAGACCCGCGTGATGTTTCCAGAGAAAAGGCAGTTAGCGTTACCCTTGCGTGTGACACGGACTGTTATACTTCATTAGTCGTAGCATTTCGCAAGGGTAATGTTAACGTCTTTATCTTCGATCATCAAACGCAAGAGAAGAAAAACAATAAAAGAATTATAGACCTTATTAATTAGACCTTGAATTATGATATTTTGTATAAACCACCTAGTGGCTTATTTTTCACTGTCTGACTTTAAATTATTAATTACTACTTAAAAATATTGATGTAGCTACAAAAAAAAACTCAATTTCTCATATTTGGCGTCGAGTTTCATATCAATTGTCAGCCATATAATCAACAAAAATACACGGCAACAAAGTCATCTCTAGATTAAATTTATTCTTTTGTTTTAACACATTTAAGTACCTATTTGTTGTTTTTTTTCACTAACAGATGAACAGCATTATTTAATTGTATTCATCATTCAACATGGTTTTATTTTCCAAGTAGCCTTCCGAACCAATTCAATTTATTTATTTATCTTTTGACACAATACACATGTTCTTAGATAAGTCACAATTACATTTATAACTTATAATAACTAAATAACAACAACATTAGCCCTTGAAACCTATCTTTCTCGATGCTTGTAGTGAGCAGTTACAAAAAGACGCACCTTCTGTTTTATAAGTTTATATAATAAAATATTTCGATATAACATTAATTGATATAAAAGGTAACATATACGTTTTCTTATACTGGCCTTTTAAAGTGTAATGTCGTAGTCAGTAAGGTTTGGTTATAAATTCTAATCTATATATATAAAAATGAATCCCTATTTCCCTTGGCATCACGCGTGAACGGCTGGACCGATTTCGCTAATTCTTTTCTGTTGTGTTTGTTATTGTCAGGAGAAGGTTCTTATGAAAGAAAAAATTAAGAAAATTGCGCGGAAGATTAGAAAATTTAAGAATTCTTAACCACCATATATTAAATTATTTCTAATGTAACCATAGCGCTTTTACAATTCAAACTTTTTTGTAGTAGGCCTTATGGCGTTTGACATAACATTGACAGAATGCGTGCTACAAATATCGTCAAAGAGGATGTAACCAATTCGAAATCAATGTTCATAGTTAAGACAGGACAACGTCTGTCGGGTCCGCTTGTTTCAAATAAATATAATTATAAATACTAATAGATAGTACGAATTGATTTTTGCGAATACAGTCGTTTGTTTTTTGTTACGTGTTTTGTTTTGATCAATTAATACTTTTCGTCAGCTGGATACGTTTTATCATACTAATTTTGCTAACTTTAGTTTGCTGATTCTAACCCAAAGGAAAGACGTAAATAAGTATAAACGTAGAAAGCCATACCCATAAAAGCGCCTAAACTTCTCATCTATACACATGTTACAGTGTGGCTTTTTTCGGGAGTGGATCAGTAACCATGATAGTTAGTGTAAAGTTGTGAAAGGAGTGCTCAGTTAATAAGAAAATAAAAACTGCATACATATTAATATACTTTGTTATAAATTCATAACGAATAGATGTTTTAACGAGGATAAACGTTCGATTTCCTGCAAAAGTAAAAAATAAATCAATAATAAATAGTAATAATAATGGATCGCGAGGAGTGGAAGAAGAAAAGGGAGGCCTTTGCCCAGCAGTGGGACAGTAATGGCTTAAAATAAATAAATAAATAAATGAATACGCAGTTTTTGTTTTCTTATAAATTGAGGTCATATTCGTCAACTCACACCAGTTGGGACAAGATTCTTGGTGTAAGTTGAAGAACGACTCATGACTCCTTTCACGACGAACTCTCATGGTATCGGATTTGACCATCCACTCCCAGAACTGCCGTCCTGTATACAACAAAAAAGTTAAAGGATATCTGTTTATCCGTTTTATAGTGTTTAATTACTAAATATCAACATCAAATATCAAAGTGCTTTATTACCTATAGACCCAGGACTCTTGGATACGTCACAGAATTCAAATTGCACAAGTGAAACTAGGAAATAAAGTGATCACTTTGATTTGTTGTTCACTTCAATCTTTTTAACACTTTGAGTGCTGAAAACGCACGGTATGAGTTTTCTACAAGTGACTAATATTCGTAAATCCACACTAGCGCAGCGGCTGAGAAAATACAGATCTTTGTGACTTAGCAGAGCTGTAATATTTTTCGAACGAAACGCATGTGCGGCGCAACACAACCGCTTTTTTAGGTAAAAAAAAGATCACTGTCGTCGAAAACCGCAAACCGCAGTCAAAGTGTTAAGGTAAAGTAAAGAAGCGAACAAGAAACATTTACCTTGTTAGGTTGTTTCGAGTTGGAGCAAAGCTCGTTCCAAGCTTTTTTAACGTCTAGATAATTCGATATTTTGCAATAAGCCTTTTTACAAATGTGTTTAGCAATTCGTTTGAAATTATTTATCGATAATTTTTGAAACTCGCTAGGAGTTTTGTTGTAGAAGCGTAAACATTGCCCTTTAAAAGATACATTTATCTTGTGTAGCCTAGTTGTGGCAAAGTACTCATTCAAATTGTTTCGAAACAATGTCAATTTACCTGGTTGCCAGCGCGTCAAAGTCGTCATCATGGATAGCCCTGGCCGTCCCCGCTACAGACTTGATGATGAATAGTTTGTGCGCTATATGCGCTGTGATTCCGAGCAGACAGACTGCTAGACCGGCCACGTTGATTGGACTGAGCTGATCACCGCTCACTTCTACTGCTAAGACAAGGATGCACATTTCCTGGAAATACAAATAGGTATTTGTTCAACTAGTGGGTATAACGTTTTTTTGTTGAACGTGCCGATATTCAATCCCGAGCTAGCGAAACAGTCTAGAGTAGAGTCACGAGAGTAGCGAGTGGTTCTAAAGGAGACTGTTGAGCTAACAAGGAATTTAAGATGCACAAAACATTTGCTCTCGAGATAAATATACAACTTTTCTTAGTAGCGAAATATTTTGTAATTTACAAAAGATTTCGAATGCCAGAAACTTTTTTTGCTGGCGGGTTAGAATGCTTCCAACCTTTTTCAAGCCGCGATCGTCGTCGATGATTTTATTAATTTCTATTACATAGAACGCCGTCGTAATTTCGGCAGACACCTTCAGTAGAGATAGGGTGTATGTGACGGCTCTACCTTAAATATGCCGGCGATGGACAGCGTGAGACTAGACGTGTAGGTGACCACAAGGAACTCGCTGATTTCCATCGCAAACGCTATCGTTGCTCCCACTGACACCTTGAGTAGAGTCGGCAGTAGTTGTTCCGGCGGAAGAGATAGTACGTAGTTGAAGCAGTCCATGCCTGAAAAGTAGAAAGCTATCTGTCAGGTACAAGGCTTTCGTGGAAGTTTCGATAGGGTCTTTGTTTAGTTTTTTTTTATATAATGCTGGAAAATTCATACTGCATAATCTAGCCCCAAGCTAAGCAGAGCTTGTGTTATGTGTACTAGATGACTGATATAAATAATACAATACATTACATAGATATATATTTTTAATCCTTCCTCTATGTTATACATAGAAAACAACCAGAACACCCGAAACAAATATCTGCAGATCGTACTGACATTTGTCTCGAGGCGAGAATCGCACCCCCAAGGAGGAATTTAGTTCGTTTCACAAAAGCACGAGCGCATTGAAATCTTTTATATGCTACGCGGGTCCAGGGTAGCATCGTAGCGTGTGCAACGTAGGTCTACGACAAAATATATTTAACCTTCACAGAAGAAGAAGGGTAGTGAAATTGATACTTATGTAAGAAAACAAGCACTTAAATAATTATACAATGGTGATTCATAACTATTACGACCTCTTTCTCCAGAGATATTAGGAGTTTTGTCCAAAGATAAGCCTAGTACTTTGCTATAGCAGCAAAATATAAAATTACACACAAAAAATTCACAATATTCATATAGAAAAAAAAAACATAAAACCCACAAAAACGTCTTAAAAATTTACCTTGCTGTAAACTTATTTTGCCAATTGATGGTTTTTCAACAAAGAAAAATAAGTACATATTAACAATAGTGTTATGCTAAGTAGGAAGTCACAGATGACTTACTAATTACAAGGCATCTGATCAAATATAAAGTTAAAAAATGTTACAAAGGTCACGTTACTAGACGTTGATATTGGTTAGTTTGAACAATTAAAAGTAGAAATCTTAATATTCAAATTGGTTGAGAATGAGAATTCTCAACAACTCTATTTCCTACCAGGAACACTTTTCCAAAATAAACTTACTAAAAAAAATCGTAAGATGACATTTTTGAATATACAGGGTGGAATTTTGTAATGCCACCTGGAGGGAAAGTACTCTTAATACTGTAGATAGAAAATTGTACTCAAAGAAAACATTCCTTCAATTTTGAAAAGAAAGAAAACTGCATTCAAAGATTTTCGAAAATTCGCTTGCCACACCCGGGAATCGAACCGACTAAAATCTGTAAAAATTACACCCTGTACTTTTATTGCATAGATCGTTTAAACACTGTCAAGTATCTTGAAATACTGGATCTCTTAAGAAATGAGTTAAATGGTTTCCCCGAGGCGCAAGATGGTGCTCCAGCCCATAACATTTTTGCAGTTTTCATTCTTTTCAAAATTAAAGAAATGTTTTCTTTGAGTACAATTTTCTATCTACAGTATTAAGAGTATTTTCCCTCCAGGTGGCATTACAAAATTCCACCCTGTATATAAAAATATACTCAATCAAAGTTAAAATTACCTTCAAACATCAGCGTAAATGGCAGCAGAGACAGAAACATCCAAGGCTGCACATGATACACCATATCCACCGGATTATGAAGACCCAGCTTCGATTTCTGCATGAGCAACTGTGCGAAGGTCCATCGCAGACCAGCAGCGAAGGAGGCCAACAGTAGGAAGTTAAAACCAAGAAAATTGAACTGCGTCGCTTTATATGTGAACATTATGAGGCCAATTGCTATCATGAAGACGATTCCGACCAGAGACCAGGACTGTGGAAGAAAGAAATACATATTTTTACAAACAACAAACACGATAGTATCACTACATCATCATCAACCTATAATAGTTCACTGCTGGACATACGCCTCCCCTAATGAGCGCCATAGTGTTCAGACATCTTCCTGCAGTCTTTCGCAGTCTTTATCACTACATAGTATAAAAATAAGTCGCTTCCCACTGCCTGTGTATAATGCTTAGATATTTAAAACTACGGAAAGGATTTTGACGCGGTTTTTTTAAATAGATAGAGTGATTCAAGAGGAATGTTTACAAACCATATCACACATAGATTTTCACGTAGGCGAAGGCGCGGGGCGCAGCTAGTTACTAATATTGAAAACATCTATATTTCGATTGTTTTCTAAAACATGGCGTATTTTTTTCCTGAGCGTTATAATAACACCTTTATCGGACGATCGAATTTGTTGTTGTCACAGTTGTACTCAGTCCAGAGCTGATACTTGTAGAACCTCTGGCTATGTATAGAAAGACCCAAACAGAGTCGCTTTCACGGCAGGCGACGAGCTATAAAAACCATATTCCCTAATCTACGTGACGTCAAACGAGAACCCAGCAGATCTTCTTTAGGCCTTAGGACTAAAGTCCTAAAACATCAGGAGATCTGCTGATGTTTTAGGACTTTAGTCTGAGGAGATTAGAATATCTTAGATATTTAATGGATCTATGCAAATTCCATACGAAAATGGAACTCGTTGAATGGTCTCGACGACGAGTCTATCAATTAACCGAACTCAGGGCTCAGGACAATAACAAATCGTTTTTAATAAAGATAAAGAAAAGAAAAAAAAATTTGACCAAAAAGAGTTTTCATACAATAACACAGTAATACACAGTACACATAAAATTAAATAAACCATGGACATAAGACACACCTTTATACTACTGTGGTAAAATATAATATCGGTGTTAGATACACAAAAGGTTCAAACGAGGGTTCTAACCTCCGTGGTTCTAACTCTGATACGTACAAAGCATCCAATAGAAGCATTGTTTGCGCACGCACATAGAACATAAAAACTGCCGTGCACCCTTCATAGCTGTTATCTACCCTTAATTTTAAGTTGAGGCACCGAAAAACTACCACCCCCGCTTTGTCGTACTCGTAAGTTTAGGGGCGAATAGGCGGGGCGTCCACATGGGGTTTGGTATTGTTATTCCAGGTAACCGTTACACTGATGTTAATGTATTTTTAATGGGGTTGGATGTGATGTTTTTGGTTGCTTTTACAGCTGTCGGTTTTGGCAAGGAAGACAATATATGTAGGTGGTAATTTAAACCAGTGTTACTGTTATTACCGGTTTATTTATACAAAAGGCCATTATTTTCTTCTATGAATGCTTTATCATCCAACCGGTCGTGCGTGTGTATTGTGCTCCGTATTATGGTCATACCATACCGAATGTATGGCTGGAAGATTGAATATTACTAACTTAGAATATTTATGAATTACATTTCTCCTAACTCGGAAGTTTCGTGTGAAAATTAGAAAACACAGGTAACTATAAATTAAATAACTTTTACTAGGAATAATAAACAGGACAGGGACCTATACTTATCTTACTATAATATTATAAACGCGAAAGTTTGTAAGTATGGATGGGTGGATGTTTGTTACTCTTTCACGTAAAAACTACTGAATGGATATTAATGAAACTTTACAATAATATAGCTTATACATCAGAATAACACATAGGCTACAATTTATAATATTACATTATCCAAAATATCTATCACCACGCGGGTGAAGCGGGGCGAAGCTAGTAATTATATAGTTTGCAATGACATTTGTAAACTATATAATTCACGCTCATGTCAACTTGCTTGAACGCAATGTCATAACAATTCACTCAAGGGAACAAGTCGACACACCAGCTCTAAGAGTGTGCGAACCTCATCCAGTGCTCCAGCCATAAGTTCGGTATGGCTGGAAGACTGGATGAGGTTCGACCATCTGGTCAAACGATCGTCGTAGACCACCTACCAGAAAGCAAGTGGTCTACGGTGAGACCTTAGGGTCACATTCGCCTGAAACGATATACCTAAGTGTAGAAAATACTCTTGATTGTGTGTTATGTATATTGATATCTATCAGTCACGTGTACAGCCGCGTGCCTTCGACGTCGCCTGATGCGAGCGACCAATTAGGCGCCAGTAAACCCGGGTGCGCGGGGGCAGGGGGTAGCTATGCGAGAGCCGCGCGCCACGCACGGACGAGGCGGCGAGTAGTGGAGTTAGTTGTTGGCGAACGGAGGAACGGTTCGGTCGGTCGGATGTCTCGGGTCAGGTGGCCGTGCGAAGCCACGCGGTTGCGGTAGATTGAGTTAGATTCTGTGTGTGAGTGAATAAACCGCTAACTTAAAATACCTACTTAGTGTTTTTATCTGAAAACGGACGAACCCTGCGACTTAATCTATAACATTGGTTCTTCGAGCCGCATCATGTCGACGACGTCGCGAAAGATGGAAACACGCAGTATAACCGCCGCCGCCGCTGAACGCCTACATGAAGAACCTCCGCTATGCACGACTCCAACGAATGCCTGCAAACCGGCTGTTTTGGATAGAGAAACCATCAGCCAGGAAACGAGGAGTAGGAGCTTGCGTACGAGCCGCACGAGTAAAGAAACATTGAGAAGACGAGCGGAATACGAAGCAGAAATCCAGTTAGCGGAAATAAAAAAGGAAGTGATTGCTAAAAAGTTAGCCTTGGAAATCGCTGAGATTGAAGACCAGGTGAACGATGACGATAACAGAAGTCGTACCTCGCGAGTAGACAGACAACACAGTGTTGACGAGTGGCTTTCGGATATAGCAGAGGCTTTACCTCAACCACCTCTGAACACGGGTGAGACTGGACCTAGTGGGCCCTTGAATCTTAATGGTAACAGAGAGATAGGCCCCCACGTGTCTTGGCAATTAAAAGGACCCCATCATCCTACCGCTCCCCCTGCCGTGGAAGCAATGTCAGCTTCTTTTGCTATGCCTGGAAACCGGGGGTACCCCCCCGCCTTGGAAGCGTCATCAACCCCTGTGATTATGCCGACAGGCCGGGGGTACAAACCCCCCCAAGTTGCTTATCCTATGAAAATTATAAGTTATGAATTACCATCATTTGGAGGGGGCCCCGCCGACTGGTTGATGTTCAAAAGGTCGTATGAAACGTCCTCAGCTACGTACAACTTTAGTGACTTCGAGAACGTAACCCGCTTACAAAAAGCACTGACCGGGGAAGCGAAGACCGCCGTCGAGGACCTACTGGGAACTAGCTCCGACCCTGGAGAAATTATGATCGCCTTAGAACAGGAGTTTGGTCATCCTAACCTTCTTCTTCAATGTGCGATACAAAGAATAAACAGTCTAACGAAAGTGTCTGAAAGCGGGACTGAGTTACGGAAGTTTACCTCAGTTGTGAGAAATTGTGTCTCGATTCTGAGAAACATAAAGGCGGATGGATACATTAATAACCCCCAGCTTGTGAGTGACGTGATAAGTAAGCTAACACCCATGCAACAAGCTCAATATGGTGAATATGCTATGAAAAAAGATTTATCCCTTGAATATCGTGTGGACCTCAGAGTATCACCAAACCTAGACCTCGTGGTAGAATTCCTCACATACTTATCGAAAGTATCGTCTTACTACACGCCAATTCTACCTGCTGCACCACTGGAAGCTCCGACAAATTTTTCCCGAATTAACCTGTCGAGTGGCGATGGTCGTCGAGTTAACCCTTCGGTGGCCGCGAGACGACCATGGTCACAGACGACCACGCAACATCGAGATCGAGTTTTAACAAATGTCGACGTGTCATCTACGGACAATGAAGTGAAATGTGTCTTATGTGCGGAAACTCATAATTTACATGTATGTGAAAAATACCTAAAAATGCGTGTTGAAGATAGGTGGGAATTAGTGCGAATAAATAAGTTGTGTTTCAAGTGTTTGTCGCAAAATCACAATCGTTTCCAGTGCCGCGCTAAACGATGTGACAAGTGCCGTTTGCCACATCACACATCGCTTCATTATAAGTCGAACACTGCTGCAACTGTCGCGGCAGTGACTGGGGTTGTGGAGCCTGATGCAGGGACGACGACGCCAGAGATCGAGGAGCGATCCTCAGCAAGGGTAATGGACACTGAGTCAGTGACGAACATTGGTGAGCGAATTACAAAGACATTACTTAAAGTTATTCCTATTGTGATTTATGATGATGACAAAAATGAGATAAATACCTACGCCTTGTTAGACGACGGTGCAACTGTTTCACTCATAGATGAATCTTTAGCCGCGAATTTAACTGGTTTAACGTCTGCCCTTAGAATTGTGACCGCACAAGGGAAATGTGTAACGGACGACCGATCGCGTAGGGTAACCACACATGTACGCAGCCCTAATGGAAAAATGCATTTGATAAAGCTAAGAACGATTAAGAACCTCGACCTTCCAACTCAAAGCATACCCGCCAGTGTTATGAACCTTACATACTTGCGCCACTTAGACATCGAACCATACAGGGATGCAAAACCTATGGTACTGTTAGGGCAAGATAATTGGCATTTAATAGTAAATGATACTATGAGAAGGGGTAGGAACGAACAACCGGTAGCTTCTCATACAGAAATGGGTTGGGTGGTGCATGGTCCTATAGGGTCTGGGAATAACGGCAGTGAAAAAGTTAACTTTATGATTGAAACAGATGAACAAGTAGGGAATCGATGTGAATTAAAGTCCATAGGTATAACGGAAATATCTAGAAAGAAGTCGGAAACCGAGCAAGTCCTAAAGATTTTAGATATAACCAGTAATCAGGTTTGGGACAGATGGGAATGGGAAGTTGGGTTGCTCTGGAAGGCGGATAGATTGGAATTACCTTTAGACATAGCTATTAGGAAGTCACGGCGTAAAGCACATGCACTGACGGATGTGTTTTGGCGGCGATGGTTAAAAGATGTACCCACATGGAAGAAACGTCAGAAGTGGTTTAAGGCGTCACGCCAGGTTAAAGTGGGTGATGTAGTTCTGATTTTTGATAAAAACCAGCCAAGAAATACTTGGCCCCGTGGACGGGTTAGTCAAGTCTTCCCCGGGTAGGACGGTGAGGTTAGAGTGGTTGAAATTACTTTACCAAACGGAAATATGTTGAAACGTCCTACAGTTAAAGTGGTTGTGTTACCTACGGATGGAAGTAGCTTTGAAAAATGAGTTAAATTTTTTAACGATTTATGACCAATCCATCTAATAAGTATGTACGTGGGTGGTTGCCCTTGGGAATGGTTTTCGAATAGACATTATAATGTACTAGTATTATACTTACTTGATGATAAGTGACTGATGTGTTTATTTTGACTACTTTTGATGATTCTATGTGATTATTATTTTATTGTACTTTCATACCCTGTGTTTTTATTGCTAATTTTTGTGTGTACTCATTTGTGTAATAGTGTGTATTTTCCACGTGTTTTAATGTTATCGGGTAACTTTACCCTCCAACAAGGGGGTGGAAATGTAGAAAATACTCTTGATTGTGTGTTATGTATATTGATATCTATCAGTCACGTGTACAGCCGCGTGCCTTCGACGTCGCCTGATGCGAGCGACCAATTAGGCGCCAGTAAACCCGGGTGCGCGGGGGCAGGGGGTAGCTATGCGAGAGCCGCGCGCCACGCACGGACGAGGCGGCGAGTAGTGGAGTTAGTTGTTTGCGAACGGAGGAACGGTTCGGTCGGTCGGATGTCTCGGGTCAGGTGGCCGTGCGAAGCCACGCGGTTGCGGTAGATTGAGTTAGATTCTGTGTGTGAGTGAATAAACCGCTAACTTAAAATACCTACTTAGTGTTTTTATCTGAAAACGGACGAACCCTGCGACTTAATCTATAACACTAAGTACATATGTATTTAGTAAGCAATTATTTGGAACCTACTCGTACACCACAAGCTCTTCTTAAGAAGACTTTGAGGCTCGTTATATTAAAATCCCATTCGTCCCGCTAGTTGGACGAGGCTGGTGGGACAAACGGGACATCACGAATAAACGTGAAGTGGACAAGTTAGAAAGAGACATAGGAAAATGACGAGTTGGGGAATGGACTGTTTATGAAGTAGACAAAAGTTGGATTTAAGGAGTGAAAATGCAGGAAAAGAACAGGACTAGTTAGGAAGTGGTCAAGATAGGAAGGAGACACAAGGTCATCCGGGCATGCTATTTGAAATGTCCAGAAATTTACTTTTTTTTAACTAAGCGATTAGCCGACTGTACATTGTCGATCTCATTTGCCTGTGCATAGATGTTTTCCAGTCACACCATGATATAACGTATATCTTTATAAAAAATTTAAGTGGAAGGAAGTTAAAGTTTAAAGTAAAAATGACCTTAATATATATTAAGGTCATTTTTACATTGCATAACTTAACATTGCACTATTATACCATTTCCTTCAAGCTTTATTAATTTTGCTTTAGAAACTGATAATAATTTGCACTGAACTAAACACTATAAAAAGGTAAGGGTAAGGCTGCATTGACAAAATCTTAACGCATGATTTTTATTCTCACGGTTTTCTAAAGGGAAATATTATATATATATTTTTTTAATTACACGTAATGCTAGGTTGAATACATCTAAAATAAAAATGTTACTGCGTAGAAGACTACGGATTGAAACATGCATAGTGACTTAGGTACATACTTTTGTGGCTCAGCGACCGAAATATGATCTTGGCCTCGGACAAAAGACTTCTCAAGGCATCTCGGTTCAAACTGTCTCCCGCGTGCTAGTAGTTTTGAGTTCGCGGAGTACGAATTAAAAACACGTTTTTATTTGTGGTATGGGACTGCATTGTGTTATTGAGACCTAGAGATATTTAACTCCATACTGAACCAAATATCTGCACGACACCGAGGCATGCCTCGGTGTCTATTTGTATCAAATCAAATGTTTTCCGCGCGAATATCCTACTTATCATAAGCTCTTAAGCCTTTTATAGTTTCCAGTTTCGAGTCCTAGATATCTAACCAACTAGATATGCGCTAAAACAACCATAACTGATAAAAAAATTGGAAAAGATCATTACACAGTCTACAATACAATACAAAAATAATTTATTGTACACCAGATACAGATCATTACAAAAGACATTACGTGCGACAAGTACATCTACATTACAAGCCTACATAATGTAGGTAGATGGATGAAAACTCAAGGCACGGCTAGCTAGCATTCAGAAAGTCTTTTAATATCTGATTTGTGTAATGTATGGCCACCTTAGTACGCCTAACAGAGTTAAACAAGTATTTTATATTTATTTACTTTTTATTTATACTTTTTGCACGAAAAACATAACACAAAACTTATTCTAGAAAATTTAAACAAAGGCAAACTTAACCCTAAAAAGAGTTATCTTCCAGCAAACCTTATAACAAGTATCAAATTTAATTCTTCCCACATCATTATCAGTACGACGCTCCGCTAAGCATCAAGTAAACTATTGTGCATCTACACAACCTGGCTGTAATGATAGCTGTATAATATTTTTAATATATAGACAAAAAAACCTATCGCATTTTTACACAAACTTTAGTTTGTTTCTATTTGTGCTAACAGTACTGAATGATTTCCTACGGATCTGAAATACTAGAGAACGAGATGGTCTATAAGGAGATCCAACAAATCTAAAGACTATACTATTTAACGGTTATACTATTAGCTATTGGCTGACTCTCATATCAATCGTCTGTCGTCCACATTTATCCTTAGTGAAATTATGACTCTCAACACCACCCCTTTCGATTTTAAAAGAACGCAATCCATAAGTAACTATATACGTACCCGTATAGTAATAATACGCAAAATGTTAAAGGACAGGCAGGACATGTTTCCAGAAAAACCGTTTGTAATAATACGTTTCAACCCTTCCTATAATACATACATCATCTGTCTATCGTTGCAATCTCCTCACCCCATCCATAAGCATAATAAATCCATAGAAACACAAATTAGCTGGCTCTTACGTCAACTAGAAGGATAGCTCAGACAAATCGGCGGACCCGTGTTTTTCAATCACGTCAATGAATGCTGGATACAGTGAACAAAGGTTTATAAGATATATTTTATGTATACAGAGAGCATAAAGGTGATAAAGTAAAATAAAGCTAGAAATCTGTGTAACAAATTAATGATTTCGACGAGTTCTCTGACTGTTCCTTCTGAGCCGCTGTTGCTATGCAGCAGATTGTGGCTGGCTACAGATACCTAACTAGTTTATTACGAGGGGTGAGTCCCCTCTGAATCGATCGAAAACTGTCCAGACAGGGAGAGGGATTCTATTTGTCTGTGTGTGTCGGTTTTTGATCTCAGCTGCCGCTTTTTATTACGATGTTTGATGTTTGCTTTATTAGCAACTGATACTGCAGAATTGTTTATTTGATCAGCACTGCAGGGCTTAATTAGGTATATGGATAGTAGGCACCGTAAGTAAAGCCGAAATAGATTAAAAACATGCCCCTCATCCAAATATTCTATACCTTTCCACCCTTATACGTCTATGTGTAGAACTGATCAAGGCAAAATAATTATGGAGTAAGGGGTGACCACCCTGTCTGGCGACGTGAGGGGTGCCAGCCCTTGGTCGATCGAACCAATCTCATATTGCAATTTGGCTGTGAACATTCAAGTGTAAATTTTGTTCGAGAGTTTTCGATTGCTACAATTTTGAAAGATTGGAAAGATTTCAGCACAAATACACAAAAACAGAAATACACTTAAATATAATTCGAGTCTGTCCTTTAAGTCAAAATATATGAAGCATAGTCAAAGCTATCTATTTTGTATTTACGTAGTTATACACAGTAGGTACCTACAGGTAAGCATATCTGTAGGTACCTACAGGTAAGCATATCTGTAGATACCTACTGTGTATAACTAAACTAAGGTAATGTCAAGTCACCTTGACTTACCTACTCGTACGTAAGGTGATAACGTCTATTTTACAGTATTTTTATAGGGCGAATAGGGCGACAACAAACATCCATTTCAATAACCATAAAAGAGTTTTTGAAACCTTCGTGTTGTTACTAGCATGATTCAGTTTTCTACCTTTTGGGATATTGGTATAACATTTAGGATAATGGTTGCAAGGATACAAATTAAATGTAACATGAGTAAACCCACGCAATGACTAAGTATATTTAATTAGTAATTACCTTACTATAGAGGCTTGTCAAACTTGACCTTAAGGAATTTGATTCTCAAACAATTTTTAGAAGGTTTCATAGGACAGTTTTTCCGCATCTCCTCCCACTGTATCCTTCGGTTACCAATATCGACGCTTTATTAAATTGGACGAACTTCTGCTTGGTTCTCAGTTTTCATTCGATTTAATAAAATTATTCATACAAATACAGTCATCAAAGAAATGTTCGACTATCTTGACTCATTTTCAGGAAAACCTGAAGTTTTGGTCAAATGTGAGTAGCGACTCACGCTCACGCAAAACTCCAGATTTTTGGTATATTGATTGAGTAATTTTTTTTTGTAAGTTTGACATTAGGTAATTTGAAGTAATAAATCGAAGAATTTTATATGTTATTTAGTCATTTTAATTTTTTGTTCATGTTTATATTATCTAGTTCTGCATATACTATTTATATTATGATTGTTTTTATAGATTTTTTACACTATTGCATTAGGTGCTGTAAAATAATGTGATTACTTTTTATCCAAAATATTTTTTTCCAAAAAGATGAGAAGAGCTGTTTAAGTGGACCAGTACTTTACCACCTCTCCTCCTGTCCCAGTTAAGAAAACACAATGTAAAAATAGCAATACGAGAGTATAAAAGTAAAGTACAGTTGCAAAGCTAGATAACTAATGTTATTTGTCGGGGTTATATGGAATCGTTTATCAGTTATAAGGAAGCCGGGGCTTGCAACATCATTGTAGCTTCTGATAACATTATACGAGAACTATTATACCTAGCACCACTGCTTATCGTAACTCTGGCTATGACACCATGTTTTGAATAATATTAATTAGATATACCTATATAGATATACAATTTAAGAGGGTATATTGGTTAGACGCCATAATCACCACACTCGACAGATGGATTGAAAATGCATAGACGGAAATTTCTGCTCTTCCTCTGCTAGGTTCTCCTAATTGGCTATTACGACATCAACGGGCTGAGTTGGCAGTTTCGTCGCTGCACCAGATACATACACAGACAGCATATACAACCTACATAAGTTGCCGCTGCCGCGCGAACAAATAACCACTCGTACGCCCCGATCAATAATTTTGTATAGTCGCTCGTAGACATCAGAGAAAAAATTAAGATCATTCTGTATCTCAGATGTTCGTGCATCGGTAACGTCATAGACAGAGTCCAGACACCAGCATTTTAGCGTTTTAGAGAGAAATTGAAATAGCATTTTTGTGCAACCGGGTGAATAACCCCAGGTGAATTTAGGATACCGCCCCAATTTTTTGCCGAAATGTATATTATTTTGTATTCAGTAGATCCCAAAAATATTAAGGAGTAGTTTTTGAAAATCAGTCATCATGCTTATTCTGCTCGTAGGTACTACTTATCGTACCTACTTATTCATAAAAAATACGACTATAAAAAACTCCACTTACTTTTTTCTCCAATCCGAGTATAATAGCAAACGATAGGATGAATATAATCGTCGTTGACTTCGTCATTGTGTAGAGGGATATCGTGACTAGTTCCAGTCCCCAATTAGAGAATCCCACGTCGATGCCACTAGCAAGGCCCGTGGGTCCGACGGATCTGAGGCAGGTCATGAAGGGCAATGACAGCTGCGATGTTCCGGTGATCAGGTACAGCACCAGGCGAACCAACACTGATAAGAACCATTTGATTATGAGGTGGTACATCACTACCGTCAGTGGGTAGTGGAATTCCTGTAAACAATAAAGACGGTTCGATTTTACTCTCGGTTTAAAACAGATACTTTCATATTCATAAATAATCCGACAATCATAAATAATAAAAAATCTTACAATGTGATTTTGAAAATACGGTTTTGAAAAACTAAAAACGGACTCAAAATTCCTTAATATTTACACAATATTTTAAGATTTGCGGGACAAATACTAATTCCACAGATTTTTTTTATGGATCCATCTCGGGATCTTTCTCTTACAAGAGCGAAAGAATCGTCGATATAGGTCCATAATTGACGAAAAATTCGGCAAGAAAAAGTAAAAAAATACATATATAATTTCAGTTTCAGTTATGCATTTCTTTGCAATTATTGATTTTTATCATCATAGGAATCCGTTGGTACAAAACTACAAGGTCATATTTATTTAAAAATCGATGGTTTGATTCTCTGAAAAAGTAGAAATACTGAATCTAAATATGTCATTTTTCACAAATCGAAGGTGAGTCATAAATAACATAAAACTTTCCTTTCAAAAATTTTCTCCAACATGGTTTCAGATTTGCCTATCCAAACCCATCTCATAAAACAACCCTGCCTGTATACTAAATAGAGAGGAGGCTCAGGCTACCTGTCCATTGACATGGAGCGAGGCAGCAGATATTATAAGTAATTCTATTGGTCTACTGAAACAGAGCAAACACTATCTCTCTCTGTGTCAATGGACAGGCAGCCTCATACCCAGCCATGGGTAGTCAGTAGCGGACTTTTATTAGATATGTGAGTACACACTAGCCAAAAGGATGTCATTCTGGTACCCATCAGATGATTTAGGGACTTTTGTGGTTGCTTCTTAATACCTATTGCAATTACTAAATATGTGAGAAAAAGTATAAGTATTATAATCATCTATAGATAATGACAACAGGGAATTAAATCAGTGAGGTAGGAATTGTTATTTGTTAAGAATAGAAACTTACTTTGAGAAGCCATCTCTGGTAGAAAGTTAGTCCGATGGAGAGAGAGAAATACAGTAGGATAAGTCCCAGAGAAAGGAGGCTCTTTTGAAAGCATACATCAGTCCATTTAGCTCTGGGTTTACTGGTTAGAACGTCATCATCAACATCTGCTTTAGAAGCCAGCTGTTCGTATTTAGGCCCAGCCATCGCCGTGTCTTTCAGGGCTTGTTTCGTATCATTCCTATAGTGAATGATCTAAAGAACTTTATTTACTATTTTTCAACAACACCACAATATTATAAAACTAAACGTACGAAGTTTGCGTACGAATTTACTCAGTAAATAAATATTATTCTATCAATTGAACTAGATGATGATGATGATGGACGTGATGAACTCTTCGCTAGTGTAGCCTGCTGGCATCTGACTTATCTACAGAACATTTTTATTTAACAGGCTCAGACGCTTGACCGCTATACAGTAGATTCAGAGAATATATTTTTTATATATAAAACGATACAACTGAACCGCTTATTAATTATTAGCCTGCACTTGACAAACTAATGTTGGATCTATCCAGCAGCAGTTTCCATACTTTCCAGAAATCCAGAATGAATGGATTTCTGTCCGGTCCGTGCACCCTTAAAATGTTAATACATACATAGCTCGATGTAAACAACACTACACTTGCAACATACAAGGTTTCATTACATTAATGTTCTCATTACTCTGGGAAGTTTAGAAGTTGGAAGCACTGCATCCAAAGACTGCACCACTGTCAACATACTGTCAATGACACGCCGCGCCGCTGCGCCACGAAGCTTCTATTTGTCAATCTTGTAAATATGTAGCCAACTTGTTAATAGCACCATATCATGTAAAGATCTTGTAAAAGTTTTTACATTTATTTTTATTTTATCTTGGAAAATTACTTATATGCCTTTTTTTTACCTTTCCCTAAGAAATACGACTTTTTTCCATACCAGCGCACGATCGCTCGTCAAAAACATCTGGCAACACTGATAAAACGCTATGCTATGCTGTCAATGTCAAATCAAAACCTACCTATTTCATAAATATACTTACTACGTAAAGTCGAACAAATCAAAACAAAAATGGATGGACTTGAAAACGAGAATACAATAACTTGGCAATGTTAAACAAAAAGATATGTTCCAAAACTGTACTTTATGTGTAGTTGTGTCCGTTTCTTAGTCTCATAGCTTCTAAAATAATTATAAGTTTAGTAAACTGTTCCGTTGGTTCTTTCACATCGTCGATAGAAAAATCTGCATGAGAATATTAATTTCAGCTCTAATAAATTGCGAAATAACAACTAAAAATGGATGACTCAGAATCGTTTACATCACTGATGGACTTGGTGAACAGCCACCTTTCCAAGACGAGCTTGAACACCAGTCAGTCTGGAGAAGGAAGCAATACAGCTTTCCCCTTGGCCAGTGTAAGGATCCAAACTGGGATGTCGCAAACTGTATTCACACCACCAAATGGAATAATGTCTATACCTCGCCTTGCGACACAGGACAACGAGATCAATGGAATACTCGCCCAACAAGTGACCAACATGCTCATTGCCAAGGAGAAAAGAAAACAAGAGGAGGAGGAAGAGAAGAAAAAGAAGTTAGAGGAGCAGAAACGAAAGGAACAGAAACCCCCTGAAGACGACTATGTCATTGATTTGATGTCATCAATCATTGTGCCAAAACTAGATCAAACACCGACTAACCCATCGGGGACTAAGAGGGCCAGCTCTAGTAGTTCCTTTGAATCTGTGCTCAGTGAAGTAGAAGATATGCGTCAGAAGCAAAAGACTCTGAAAAGACTAGAGAAGCCAAAAGAGTGTTTACCCCTAAACCAAGATATGTCATACATGTTGGAAAGAAAGGTAAGGCGAGGCAAACCTTCTGCATTCTGCAAAGTTATTTCAGCTCGACTAAGGCCTGTTGCTGCCCCATATTTCAAAGTAGAGATAAACAATCCTGCTGTAGTCCGTTTTGACTTTTCTACAAAATCTCCATGTGATATTAATTTGGAGAAGAGGCTTCACCCTCCTCATGACCCCTATGCGCACATGAATATGGTGGAAAGATTCATGGCGCAGACTAACCATGAAGGCCATCATGCAGTTGAATAAGTATGTGAGTTGGTGGGCTACAAGCTCTTGATCTAACTAAAAGTACCAGATGAATGAAAGTTCTCTATGCCCATTTAATTGGTAAATATATTAATGCACTTAATCCATGGTATATTACAAAAATAATTTTTGACTAAACATAAATATTTTTTGTGTTCATAAAATTGATGTATTTGTGTATGTAAATGATGTGTGTTTTATTTGAATATCTAAGTAGGTTTAGTATCACCTGTTCTATTTAATCATTACCAAGTGTGAAGTGGTGTATGGATGCTTGGTAAAATAATGTATTATGTTGTTAGATTTATGGATAAAGGAGCAATGATCAACATAGTAATAGACATAAATTTCCCTTATAATTTATCATACGTAGATTATTTGTTATATTAAAATATTGATACTCATTCAAGTTATTAATACTGTAGTATTATACTATATTTTTTGTTAGTGTATCAGCCATGTCATCTTGAAGGAGATTTGATTTTCGGGTTAATAAATCTAATGATGAAAGTAATATGCTTTTGATTTCTTAATATTTTTACTCTCGTAGGAAGTTTGAATCAATCACTGTCCATTCCATAAACGAATTAATCATATAAATCTCATTTGATACTTATCCAGATTAAGCAAGATTCTGTGAAGGACTATACTTAATTGTAGTATCGGATTTATGACTTGGATGTGGTTAGTCATGCATGAAAAATAGTCTGGTTTTTACTATTTTCAAGGTTCTACAACCCCATTGTACATAATTTAGATAGCTGATGACAAGTATTGCACACAATATAAGCTATGGGCTATGAATCTTTGCCAAAAGCAACTTAGAATCCATTGTGTTAATGTCTATCAAAATAATGTTGAATTTTGTAATAAATCTGTAGATTCAAAACAAAACAACAATTGATTTGCAGTTTGTTTTAGCGTGAGTTCATATCTGCTATTTAAATGACATTTAAAACTGATATATTAATAATTGCTTCCCCTGTTAGTTTTTGTTGGACACATCTTGCAACTGAGTTATGGCCAGTAATTCTCTACCAATTGAGCTGAAATTTGGTATACTTATGTAAGGTCGGGGACAAAGCAATACTATGGTCAAGCAATATATCATCGAGCTAGTCTGATGATGGACAAATCTGCCAACTGAATTTAATACCAGTTATCCTTAACCGATTGAGCTGAAACTTGGCTGACATAAGTAGTTATGAAAGTTCGGTGACAATGCAATGTCATTTTACCATTGAGCTGGTCTGATGTCCCCATCATCAGACAGATACAGAAGTTGGCCATTGTCACCTAGCAGACAAGCCTTGGGGTGAGCAATTAAAAGATAAGAAAACTACAACGAAAAGTATTTATTTAAAATACCTAAGGGAAAAAGTTCGTAGGTCGGCCTCGACAAACTTCACGATATTAGGACTATTCGGTAACCGCAGTCTCCTCCAGGGCAATCCCGTCCACTTTAACGCCAGTCCTATTCTTCCTCCCAGTTCGGGAATCGGCGACAGAAATAGGCCGCCCCCCAGGTGTTGAGCGTCCAGGCAGAAGGTGGCAGGAACGGGCAGCTCCAGCTACGGTTACTCCACCGTAGTCTGAACCGGGTTAGGTACAGTGCTCAAGTTAGTAAAGGTATTTAGTCTATACAGTGTTAATTATTACACTTGTTTACCTACCTAAGTCGAAACTAATGACTACAATGCTAAAGGGAGATTAAAAACCTGCCTCACAACCAATGAGAAGGAAACCTAATTGACTTTGCTTGATCTACTTGGCTGGTTCGCGGGTCAAAGAGCTTCGAAGCCAATTGCTAACCTTCAAGCCTCGGAATGAGACGGCCAGGATCATAAGACCTAACCTAGTAAGGTTGGCCGTTATCATTGAGCCTAAGACCATCCTAAGACAGCAAGTGGTGCGGATGTAATACGGTACCGAGCAGCTATAATAAGGACATAAGGTTGGTAAGTATTGTTTTCCCACAGGAGGGATTCAACGTAATAACACACTCCATATCTGGTCAAAGTCTTCAAGCGAACCAGAACAATCCAACAGTACAATGGACTTACGTTAAACATGTTTTATCTTATCAGAGATCGCTTTTGTCGCATCTTACATCCACCATAGCCAATACGCTCATTGCAAGGGCAGAGAAGGACGCTGCGCTGAGCAGCGCAGTGTCATGAATAGATTGGCAAAAGGAGCATCTGGAATAGGTAGGTATGTAATCCTTAAAATTTATGAGACTTTTCCTATAATAGGGTACCTATTGTATAGTGTCCTGGATTAAAAAAAGCATAGATGATATTGGACAAGTATTTTTTCTTTTGTCAATAAAATAAAAATTTTCAAAAATAAAGCTTTTAAAAGTTTGGGAGTGTGGGCTCGTGTTGTCACGGCGCAACGGCGGCGGGCGGCGCGGCGGGGCGTGCTAGTGTCGCAAGACGTGTCGTAGGTACTATATCTTCATCATTTTTTAATTATTGACAAAAGAAAAAATATGAATCTAATATCTTCTGATATAACAATAAATGTGTCAATAACAAGAACGTGGACCCGATCAAAATCAGAGTCCCCCTCCCTATGGGTATCTAATTGGCACCTCAAGGCAGAGTTCGCCAGACTAACAGACCTGTAAATCGATGTATAAGGCTATGCAGACTACCTCGCCATCCTCGTGCAGAGGTTCTGCCTAGGCACCATCTCTTAGTAGTACCATACAGCGAGCTCTCAGATTGGTGTAGCAACTAGCATTATGCAGGTACGAAGTACCTACCTTTCTTGATTGGCCTCATCACAAGACTGGGTAAGTAGGTAACTTACCCAGACTTGTGATAAGGCCAATCTTTTCTATAGTTTAGAAATGAGGTATAAACCTATTGGTTGGACCCAGCTAATCGTTTCGAAAATGCAGTTTAGGTAGATACTCTATCAGCATTATGATATTCTTGTTCCGTATTTGTAATACCAGTTTATCTAACTTTAAGGAAAGCATAGGTATGGATGGGTAATAAAACTTCGGTGTTTGATTTTAAATTTTTTTAATTTTGAATTTACATAGTCGAAAGCAAATAAATTATTGGAAATTATCAAGTTAATATGCTCGACAATATCCTATCAACCTAAATGATTATTAAAGCAAATATATACAATTACAATACATATTACATTATTGTTATTGAAAAGGTAGTATGTGTTCAAAAGTTCCTACTTTTTCTATTGTTATAATAATTACATTATTATAATAGACGATTGTTACCTATAAGTACATAATTTTATCAAGGTTGGTAATTTGGCAGTGTCGGCCTAGGTTCTGGCTTCGTGAGGCTTCCTTGTGGCCTCTGGTAAACATCTCGTTCTTTGTCAGGGTATTTAGTTGGCAGGTTCACTTTTGCTGCGTACCTGAGGAAGATGGCATTTGCTTCAAACTCTGTTGTAACCTGCATTGTAACTACCTAGTACCTACTTACTCAGATACTTTAACTCATTTCTCTAAAAATATAAAAGGAACGTTATAATGAACATGGCGAACCTACCTTATACCAGCGATATCGATCTCGTCGTTCGTTATCTTCTGCGGCACACCATGCTCATCCAGAGTGTCCACAAAACCCAGGCAAACCTATGAAGAAACAAGAGCTCATGAGTCCATGTCTGGTGTCTTTTTTTATGTTTTCATTAGCAGCAGTGATGCCATGATGTTAAAAGAAACTTACTAAAAATGCGTAAATATATGTTCCTTCGTATGATGAATACGTAAAGTCGCGAACTAAAAACAGGGGGTCAAACAAAAAACACACAAGACAAAAAGAGTTATAAGAACTCACCTGCTTCTTGAACTTAAACCCGTAACTGGTGGTAGTGGTCTGCCCGCAGTAGTTTCGAGTCATGATCAGTCAGCAGCAGTTAGACGTAATGCCGAAGGATAGCAACATCTGCAAATCAAGCATACTATAAAAATTGTAGATTTACTGGTAAAAATCTGTGTGAAACATATAATCTGTAGGTATAGAAAAATGCATGATCAATTAATAAGGTAAAACAGTGTCAAATAATTTTGACACAATAAATTTGGTGAAATGAGAAGAAAGGAAACGCTCAATTTTACAATGTGTGAAGTGATTTATTTAACGTGTAAGAAAATACAAATTTTAAGACTAATTACATTTGCAGAAGTTCTTAATTATTACAAAAAGATATATATTAATCATGCTTAAAAATAGGATTTGATTTGATTTGCCAAGACGAGGTGCGAAGATGATGTTCCATATTATGTCTTCAGATGAAAAAAGCGATTAAAACTGCAACACAGAACCGAATTTGGCGATGGATACGCAAAATTCAATGCTGTGCCACAGTCTGAATGCTCCATTGGATGTCTTCTGAATTTTCAGTTTTTGATAGAAAATGTCCAAGTGATGACAAAGTGAAAAAATCACTGCACTTTGAGTCAATAGTATATAACACTTTGAAGTAAGCCTTTGACTCATAACTTCAAAAGACTTGCCCGTGCGACGGGATGTTTAATTCCAGCAACGTTTTAAAATATCCGATGATTCAAACGGTAATTCAAAATTGACTTGTGTGTGTCATAGTTTGTGCTGTTAGTTTAACGAAAATACAATGGATATAAAAAAATAGGTACTGTGTTAAAGGTTTCCAAATATTTTTGATATGTCACTTCAAAAATATGTAACTTGAAAAAAAAATCATGACAGTAAGAAACATGAAATGATTGATAAACTGCAAAGTGATAATAATACTTTGTATGTTGAAATAATTAGCACTTTGAGAAGTACAAAGTAAAATAAGCGTGTGTATGAGTGGGTTGATGAGTGGGTTGATGAGTGTGTTGTGTAGGTATGTGTGTGTTTGTGCCGGGTGTGAGTGTGTATGAAAGAGTGGTGCTGACCCTGTGTGAGTGATGGTTTATGTGCGAATCTAGGAGTGTGTATGTAGGTCGAACAAATACTCTGGTAACCTTACTTTCTTCTTCATAAACGGCTTTCCATCCCGCTCACGCAGGTAGATGTAGCCATCAGGGTCACTGATCACCGGGGTCATGGAGTCTAGTCCTTCGATGGTCTTGATATGCAGATAATAGTGCTCGCAGGGCAGCAATGGTACTTTGATTTGAGGGCTGGACATTTGACCGATCTATTACAAAGAAAAGGAATTTATACCAACCAGACCAGATTATAAATCGAAGATGTCAGTAATTCAGAGGACAACAGATTATTACCTGTTTAGCCCAAAATCCAGCGCAATTAACAAGGTACACCGCACACCTCATTTCTGGACAATACTTCAGTTACAGCTTACAGCACAATCTTCCATGACCCCCACACAAAGTTTGGGGGTCATGGAAGATTGTCCTCGAAGCGGGCAACATTTGTTTAGACATAGCAATTTTTAAGCAGGCGTCTTCACGCTTCGATCTTTTCTGGAGATTTTCCCTGATCTGCTGCCAGGCCCTCGAATTTTTTGTATACACCTCTCGATGGTGGTGCCGTGGTGGGCTCGACGATAGGTGGAAGTTCTGCATCCATTATAAGGTCTCTTGTCCTTGCACTTATTGTAGGATTTGATTCCCTAAGATGTGCAGGGGCAACAGCAGGTAACGAGTCCAAATCGTCAAATCGGTTTAGGTCTGGCTGACCACCACCTGTGGTCAATGTGAAAATAACGGTTCACCATTAATACCTCTACTTCGTACTTAGTACGAAATAGGTATCTACCTAGTTACTTAGTCTTACATCAACTAGGTTAATAAGGCCAAATTTTTTTTTTGTTTAGACCTGAGGAAGTGCCAGTTTAGGTACCTACTCTGTTAGCACTTATGATTTTCTTGTTCCATCATTTATATTATCATTTTAGGAAAGGATGGGTAATAAAACTTGTAGGTTTAATTTTGAATTTGTTTAATTTTGAATTTACACAGTAGGAAGCAAATCAATTACAGGAAATTATCAAACACATTAAAACCTAAATTATTATTAAAACAAGTGAACTCAATTATAATATACATATTGATAATGAATCTCTAAATATGTGTCCAAAACTTCCTACTTTTTCTATGGTGAGAATATTATCCAATTATTTTGCCAAAATATATTTACATATATATATAATACGAACATTAATTAAGAAATGATCTTTAAAAAAATTAAAGTTATTATCCTAAACCCCTCTTACTCTATATTTAATGCTACATCTACATTACGACAATTAGTCCATCAAAAGTTCTACACCCTACATCTACATTAAGACAGTTAATCCATATAAAGATCTAAACTACATTTTTTTCATATCACGATCTACGATTTCATTCCAACACCGAAAGCGAATTAAACGTTAAGCCTATTTAGTAAATAGAAACTCGCTGACTGAAGAAGTAACTTGCTTACAATATAATTTACTTGGATGAAAATATCTTATGTGAGAAACACACATCCTACAAAACTAACATTTAACTTATATATTATCTTAACGCTACAAAGGCCCATGAAAATCCCTTACAACTTCTGATACATTGAAGTTGCTGGGCCAACAAGATCACACTCTCGTATAGATTCCAATATCGACCTTGAACGACATCAGAATCGCTACGTGATTGTGACCAGACTACGTCAGTTAGGGTGCTGTCGGGTTTGTTTCAAGTTTTCCTTCTCTGTACATCTTTCTTCCAGTAATCTCTCCGTAAGGGCTCATTTAGATGGCACCGTGAATGGCGCCCTGCCGTCTAAACCAGCCCAACTATCTGCCAGGACAATTCTTTTGCTATCTTTAAGTTCTCTGCTTAGTCCGGGCAAGCATTAATCGGTCGGTATTATGTGTTACGCAACCGGTCGCTAAATTAAATTAAACAAATAATAATCCCTGCGTTCATGTTCCTAGAATTCCTAGCATCAAGGTTGGTAGTGTCGGCCTAGGTACTGGCTTTCGTGAGGCTTCCTTGTGGCCTGGTAGACATCTCGTTCTTTGTCAGGGTATTTAGTTGGCAGGTTCGGAGAGTGCAGGTTCACTTTTGCTGCGTACCTGAGGAAGATGGCATTTGGTTCAAACTCTGTTCTAACCTGCATTGTAACCTTATCGTAACTACCTACTTACTCAGATACTTTAACTCATTTCTCTTAAAATATAAAAAGAACGTTTAAATTAACATGGTGAACCTACCTTATACCAGCAATATCGATCTCGTAATGGCCGCTCAACACATATTCGTTCGTTATCTTCTGCGGCACACCATTCTCATCCAGGTTGTCCACAAAACCCAGGCAAACCTACGAAGAAACAAGAGCTTATTATTCCATGTCTAGTGTCTTTTTTTCCTGATGTTTTCATTAGTAGCAGTGATAACTTGATGTTAAAAGAAACTTACGAAAACTGCATAAATAAAATATAAACGTATAAAGAATAAATAAAGTCGGGAACTAAAAACAAGAGAAACAAACAAAGAACACGCAAGACAGAAAGAGTTATAAGAACTCACCTGCTTCTTGAATGTGAACCCGTAACTGGTGGTAGTGGTCTGCCCGCAGTAGTTTCCATCCCTGTAAATCGGCTCTCCGCCCCACGACCACAGATCAAGTTCGTGGTCATGATCAGTCAGCAGCAGCTGGACGTAATGCCGACGGATGCCTTCATCTCGCTGACGCAGTAATGCTTCGCGGCCAATGAAAGGGATGTCTTTCTGTTGGACAAAATAACTTTTGTCTAACTAGTTCAGTCAACTTCACAAGCGCAAAAACAGGCAGACAACTATATCACCTGATGGAAAGTGAAGATGTTGCCGAGGGTGTATCTACAAAGGTCTAAAAGACACCTATTCACTCTTAAAAACGTGAGAGACAAGTATTTATAATGGTCTATGAGGCAAAGACTACAGGGAAGGTTGTGTGAAAGGAAGGTAAACTCACATGGAACTTGACGCGCCAAGTTCTCCCACACTCCAGTGGTGTCGTCATAGTGTCGAGATCTTGACCCCAGAAAGCGAAAAACTTCTCAACGCGTAAGGCTCTGGAAGCGTAGTATCCTACGTGCGTGATCCCAAACTTTTGGCCTTCCGTCATCAATCGGTTATAGACGTGAAGAGCGAACTACGGAAGAAGGATTGTGTCAACGTCTATCCTCATTTAAATGTTAACAATTTTGAGGAAGATACTTGCAAGGTTATAAGAACTCACCTCATTGGGAATATATAAGACATATCCTAATTCGCCAGTATGCGTTAGGTTCATAGCCCTGATTCCATTGGCTAATCCCACATCGATCTCCTTGAAGGTAAAGAACGGGAAATTTGATGGTGCCAGATCGGTATCTGTTAGCTCTGACAGAAGGTTCCTCGTGAATGGTCCCATGACACAGATAGCTGTATACATAGATGTGACGTCAGAGAGAGTAACAGATCCGTTCTGTGGGAGGTGGCGCTTCATCCAGGACTTGCAACGGGTTTGCTGGATGGTTGGAGCGATCATCATATAACTGAAAAAGTATGCATTCTAAAGCGGCTACCAAGACCAAAACTTAACAGCAAAATTATTATGATTAACTTACTGGTTCTCCGAAATTCTGGCGAGACTGCAATCATTCTCATACCCACCTCGCTCGTTCTGCATACCAGTATGGATGATGCCTCCAACCGGCACGTCGACATCGTTCGAACAGAGGTATTGGAGGAAGTCCACTACCTCACGACCTTGGGACTTGAATTGAAAGAAATGTTGTTACTGAACAGCTGGATTTAGAAAAGAAAGAAATATTGAGTATCATAAATACAGCCCGGGCTTACCTGAAGATCTATCTTGGTGAATGAAGAATAGTCAGCCAAGCCAACCGACTCCCTACAAGCCCAGTACTCTCGCTGAACAGTGTCAAACCAATGAGGTTTGCCGAAGGTTTTAGTGTAAGCTACCTTGAATGGCCTTGGCTTTGAGTCATCAGTTTTGTTTTCTAAGGACATCAACATTAACGAAGTAAAGAACTGAGTATTTAAAGTATCTAAATTCTAATATGAATATAAGATGTACCTACCAACACTTTCGAACCAGGTAGGCCGTTCATATCCCATTACTTGTCCGAACACAGCGCCGTTGTCACGCAGAGTCGGGTAGATAGGAGACAGGCGAAGATTTCGCCCTGTTTCGAACTCAGGAAATGGGTACGGCATTCCATAGTGCACGCCTAAAAGTATTCCATTCAGTGAATACCATATACCAAAGTTATTGGTGACTTGAAGCGCCATCTTATAGCGCTGGAAATCGTGAACATACCTGGTACCTCCTTGACGCGGTCACGCAAAAAGCGCTTATTATTATGTAACCCTAAAAAACGGTTGATTCCCAACTCATACATGTCGTATTTGGAGTATCCATCTATTATTTCGTCAGCGGTGGCCTTGGCTACACCTCCGGCTGCTGATATTCCAACGGTTTTCATACCTGCGGCCACGTGGTAGTTCATCATCTACAAACCAAGCATTTTATGTAGTTTGACTGATGAAAGATCGGTGTGAAACATCACAATCTGTATAGAAGAATGCATGATCCAATTAATAGGGTACTCATCAACAATGTGCTAAAGAAGTTCAAAACGGTCAAACTGTGCCAAGTATTTACGTAATATATAATAAATATAGTTTGGATAAGGAAATTTGGTGGAATGAGAAAAAAGGAAACGCTCAGTTTTACAATGTGTGAAATGATTTATTTAACGTGTAAGAAAATACAAAATTGTAAGCCTATATATATTTGCAGAAGTTCTTAATCGTTACAAAAAGTTATACATTAATTATGTTTAAAAATTGGATTTGCGTGTAGATGATGATCCATATGTCTTCAGATGAAAAGAGCTATCAAAACTGCAACACAGAACCGAATTTGGCGATAGATACGCTAAATTCAATGCTGTGCCATAGTCTGAATGCTCCAATTAATGTCTTCAAATCAAAAGTGATGATAGAGAGCGAAAAGCACTGCACTTTATGAGCAATACTTCGAAGTAGTCTTTGACTCATAACTTCATATGGCTTACTTTTGCAACGGGATGGTTGGTTTCAGCAACGTTTCAAATTATGCGATGATTGAAACCGTAACCCAAAATTGACTTGTGTCATGCCAAGCTTGTTAACTATTTAGCTATTATAAAATAGCGTGATACAATAATATTGTACTTTTACTTTGACGAAAATACACAGGATAGTAAAAAAGAGAAACTGTGTTACCTAAAACTAAAATGGGCAATAGAAGATTGGAAAAGGTTTATCTGTACAATAACTACAACAAAATAGGCAATGGAAAATAAAAATGTTATGGGAGATCGCACGTGATCGCAATAAGTGGAAAGATTTGGGGGAGGCCTTTGCCCAGCAGTGGGACGAAACAGGCTAAATAAAAAAAATGGTCACTTACTTCCGGCGCCTCGCCTACTATCCATTTGCAATCTGGCGAGAAAGCTTCAAGTCCGTTGCAGAGTTTATGAAGAACCGCCTGACTAAGACTGGGGACACGCTTCAGTAGTTGTTGCAATAGAACATGGAACTGGTCCCAGTCTTCGGCGACACATCTTTGGGCAGTGTTTGCGACTTGATAAAAAAATTAAGATCGTAAGAAGTATGAAATAATTGATAAACCGCAAAGTTATAATAACTTATAGGTAAAAATTATTCTGACTTTGAGAAGTACAAAGTAAAATAAGTGTTTGTATATGTGAATTGGTGGGTGTGTTGTGTAGGTATATGTGTGTGGGTGTGTAAGAGGGTGTGCTTGGCACCTACAGATGTGAGTATGTATGAAGGAGAGATATGATGAGGGTGCCGTAGTGAACCTGTGTGAGTGAATCTTGTAGTGTGTATGTATGTAGGTAGGTGTGGAGTGCTGGATTGGGGCTGATTCTAACAAATACCTTGGTTGACTTACTTTCTTCTTCATAAACGGGCTTAGCAACAGGCTCGAAGCCACCTGCGAGTATGCAGCCATCCCGCTCACGCAGGTAGATGTAGCCATCGGGGTCTCTGATTACCGGAGTCATGGGGTCTAGTCCTACGATTGTCTTGGTGTGCAAATAATAGTGCTCGCAGGGCAGCAATGGTACTTTGATTTGAGGGCTGGACATTTGACCGATCTATCACAAAGAAAAGGAACTTTTACCAACCAGACCCGATTATAAATCGAAGATGTCATTACTTCAGAGGACAGCTGATTACCTGTCTTGCCCAAAATCCAGCGCAATTGACAAAGTACTTGCATTCAATGGCCCCGTGAGTTGTTACTACACCGCATACCTTCTCATCTCTGGACAATACTTCAGTTACAGCACACTCTTCCATGACCCCCACACCTAGACATGTTAAAAATCATCTATCAGTTAACCTTTAGAAAGTTTCGTTCCCATAACCTACCTATTTTCTTATCTATATCCCGAGGCTCTAGAAAGCAGTTTATGAAACAGGTGGAGCAGTGAATTCTTGGCTGCCAAATATAGCGATCATATATATGATCGTAATAAGCAGCCCAGAAAAAATAAAGGTCACGTTACGTTTTCTCTTTAAACGAAATGTTTGACTAGATCCTAAATTTCAGACGTCTTAAATACTGAACGTACCTTGTTCAACAGCCTCTCGCATGAGAGAAATGCCGATTAGGTGTGGATCGCCAACCCCATCTCCTGGTATCCAGAGCCCACCGATGACATCTTCGACGTTGATGATGGGAGATAACTCCTTACAGCGATGCGGTGAGATCAACTCACAAGGTATGCCCCACGAACTTTTAAATAAATACATGATGAGTCAGTGCTATAATGCTGTGTAGTGACATGAATAATGAAAAATATTTGAAAAACACGCTGAAGCTTAGCCTTAGATTGGTGGTGATAGCCGTCGAGACATACTAAGTGCATTTCATTTGATGTACGTAACTAACGATGTACCAAATACCTACCTTCCTACATAAAAATCTAAGTAACTAAAATAATAAGCCGATAGTAAAATTATTTGCGGACTACCAATCGAAATCAAGCCAAACACAAAAACTTTATCACTTTGTACAAACAAGACAATGCAAATCAATATTTATTTACATTACTGGTATTTTACCGTTTTTTTTCAGTACGGGGGCATAAAAATTGCTAGACATAGCAATTTTTAAAAATTTCTTTCCATGCCTCGATCTGTTCTGGAGTTTGTCCTTGTGCCTTTGCCATGGCCAAGTATTTTTTGGTTATGTCCTCTTGACGCGGAGGCTTGGGCTCTTCAATAGTCTGTGGTCCATCGTTAGTAAAGTCTTTGGTTCTGGGACGTTGTTGAGGAACTATGTCCACCAAATCTCCAGGGTCACGTTTTGCGCCGGTTTGAAGTGAGTCTGAATAAATATATTACCATTATGGATAAGTCATTTTTCTATTTAGGTACTTACAAATTCTTTAATTTGTAAGAGACTAACTTTTGTTCGGACTTTTTCAGAATAAAACATACACAATACTAGTTATCTACGTACATTGCAATTATTTGAACTGCCCAACCCTTTCTAAAATACCGAAGGTCGTTCAAACCTGGGCGTTCTCGTCAGCGCAATCTAGAGCTCGTACACTTACTAGCGATATCTACTCATAAGTTCATGTAACTAATGTAACGATTGGGTCCATTCATTAGGACCATCCATTGGGGGTTTGTTTACACGAACACGCACCCATTTTTATCAATAATTCCGAAACTACGAACTATAGTAATAAACTAGTTTTTATACCAAAGTTGTGTTTGATTATTGTATGTGGCTTGGTTATATTTTTTTCTTCCCGTCTTTTCTCGTATGAGAAGGTATCTTTTTTTTATGAATAACTTATTTTTATATTTTTTCCAATTTTTTACAATTGTAAAACATGTTTAATAGCGAGTTTTTGGTCATATTCGAATGTTTGTACCAATACTGTACGATAGCGGTATATCCATGTAATATCCTTAAATTGTTAGTTTTTGATTTGGTAGTTAAAAACAGGAATCGTTAAAAATATTTAGGAATATTAACTTAAGTTGGATTTTGTTGACATTTTACTTTCATGCTGCTTATTTTTAGAAAATTTCTTTATGTTGTTCATCAAAACATAACAAAAAGGCTGGTTTATAAAAACTGACTTTTCGTTGCTTCTCTCAAATCCCAGGATTGGCTCAAGTCAAGCCCAAAACCCCGGGATTGGAAATAGGGACAGGGATCGAATCTTCTAGTTGTGTTCTTTACCGAAATCCTAAACTAGGCACTTACTTAATAAAGGTACGGCCATCGTCCTTGTGGCTGCTCTCCGACGAATCGAATTCCTCTATAGAAGGCTGCTGAATAACTTCCGCCTAATCCGTCGTTATAAGATGACCTAGCAAAAATAATCGAAACGTTACGAAAACGATTACTATTTAGATGTTTTTTTAATGAAATAAAATTAATAATTATTACATAATTATAAGTATTAATACAACGGGTATTTATCGCGTTTATTTACCTTTTTTTCCCGACGTTTCAACAGGTTTACACTCTGTCGTGGTCACGGGATGACTGACAGTCATCCCGTGACCACGACAGAGTCGCGATAAATACCCGTTGTATTAATACTTATAATTATGTGTTCAGATCGCGTAAGTTTAAAAATATTTAATAATGATTAGATAAACTCACTAGTTCCACTTTATACTAAAAGTTTAGAGCTATATGTATATGAATTCTTACAACTTCAAAAACTCCCATAGTTTGTTGTTATCAAAAAAGGTGCAGCTTGTAAAAAAAACTGCGCATGACCGGAATACCAACAGTTACAAGTTACTATGACGCCGTTGATAGCAGAAAAATATCACGAGATAAAGAAACAAAAAATATGTTAAGTACAATAAATTGATTGTTATGTAAAAAATAAATGTAATTCCTTAGTATTTACGCAGTTTTTTAAGTTTTTTGGGACCTATAATTAATCCTAGGCAATTGGAATAATAATAATACGGGACCACCTCGGAATCATTCTCCATACAATAGCGAAGAATTATCCTAACTAGTCCAATATTATAAAAAAAAAAAAAATTGTTCGTTGTCCATAATTGCTGGATAAATCGACGAAAAAAAATACTGCCTGGAAGAGAAAGCTCTCAACGATTAGGCCGCCCTCTTCATTCTTCCTCTATTTTAAGTATGTTTTTCTGAATAGTTTCCTAATTTTGTGGTATAAGTAATAAAGTTTTCAATCTAACAAACAGCCCAACATAAAATCTCTTCCTTTTTTTTGTTTCGTCGGATAAAAAGTATACAATGCTAGCTTTGTTTATTTATTTATATTTTTATTATATTTTTATGCGACGCGATTTTGAATGGCCATTGTTTAGAAAAATATGGGCATAAAGAAGAATGCGCATGACCGGAAATATCAACGATACTGATACTTTTATGACGATAGCTGAACATTTTCATGAAGTTATGAAATCTTATTATTAAGAAAATGAATTTGGATCCGGAATGCACTAGGTACACCGAAGGCTTTAATAAACAAACAACACCGCCGGCTGTTACGCTATTTTTTAGAAGCCTGTACATGACCGGTAGTACCTACGGGTAGTTTCGCCGCGCTCCAAGAATGTATTCCTCCCGGCTCCAAGTTTTTATTACCCATATAATTAAAAAATTATAAGAACCAAAATGTTTCCACAGCGCTCCAAAATAAAAAAGATGGAGTCAGCATAAAATGTAAACGATAAGTTTGCTAATCAAGAGGCTAAACGAAGTACTCAAGTGTTTTTTCTTGACGGAACTTTCAGTATCTCACACTGTTTTATGAAATTTACAGCATGCATGTTGTACATACATATTGGTGCAAGCGAAAATGTAACAAACATAATGCCTGATGGTATTTTTTTTGTCATTTTACCCGATAAAATTCAAAATACAAGAGATACTGATTATTTTTTTAACTGTAATGTAACATATGTAACTGGTATTTTATTATAGCGTATTTATTAGTATTTGTATTGTAGTTTTAAGATATATTTTCTAATCTGAAGCTGTGATTTTTTTGTAGTTGTTAATAGTTTGTTTAAAAAAAAAATTTTTAGATTTGACTTTGTGATTATGATTGAATAAATATATTTGATATGTGTAGGTAGGTAGGTAGATAGATAGAAAATTCTTTATTGCACTTAAATAGAAAACAATGTACAGAAATAACTTAAAAATAAATTACAATTGGCGGTGTTATCGCTCAAGAGCGATCTCTACCAAACAACCATGGATGGTCGATCTTTTATTTTGCATAATGTTTCATCCTAAATTTAATTTTGCTAACTCTACTCAAAATTTATTTCAGCGCGGTGGAACTCAAATATTTAATTATGTTCCTACTTAAAAATTTTTGGAGCGCAGTGGATCAATGTGTGAACTTTACTTTACTGCGCTCCAAAACTCATTGTTTTCAAAATTTTGAAAACAACGTGTTTTGGAGCGCAGTTGAACTACCAGTACCAACCTACCCACCAACACTACTGTCGCTATTGACAGCAGAACATCTTCATGCAAAGTACAACCAAGACTAGCCAAAAAAAAAATTTTTTCATCTGAAACCGGTTGGTTAGTGACCCAAAACAATAGATGTAAATGGGGTAATCCGCTATCTTGAATTATCTAACACATGGAGGGTGATGATACCTTATATTCTAAAAGGCTTATCTGTCTTAGACCACAGTACAAAAATAAAATTATTAAAGCAGACACTTACCCTTTCTATATTTTACAATTTCTCTGCTGTACCCCGGCACAATCTGAAAGCCACACCGAACTTTACAAAAGAGGGCACGCGGAACACTTCCTTTGATTTCGCGATCCTAAAATACCTAATATAGTTTGGAGCCGGGCATAATAACCCGATTCGACAGCAATGCCTATGACACTGCTCAGCAAGATGTCGCGGATACAAAAACAGGTTTATAGCGCATGCGTGTCAGCGTCACTGAGCCAACCCGCTTGTTACTTGTTTAAAAGTACCAAAACTTGGAAGACGGCTTTAACGTGTAGATCAAATATATTTTTAAAAGTCTTTGGTGTCATACAACAATAGAGATATAAAAATAGGTAGGTTAATAGTATTTTCAAATGAATCTCTGAAAGCTAATAAAAATGTTTAGTTTTGTTTATTAAATTTTCAAATCGTTGTGCGTTGTTGCGATTGCGGGACTAACGAACTACGGCGCATTATAATGATTTAAGTGTGCTATTGCATTTTATCAAAACCTGATATTCATTAGAATATGTTAATAATTTATAGTCGCGGCAAACACTTATCTTTGGGCTGGGGATTATAGCTCACTAGTAAGTGTAGCTTAGCTCGGCATGCGCAGATTGCGCAGTTAGCCCGGCGTCCCCTACCTCCCCTCGATATTGATTATAATTGAATCCTAATTTTCTGTCACGCGATATAATATATATATACCTAATTAGATTTTAGTTTTTCTTTCTAATTTTTGGGAAGGATATAAGTTTAGATGAAAACCGCTACAACGCATCGATAAAATTGCACAATATAAGGACAAAAAAGATGGCTTATATTTTATCGAGCGCCCGTTTTTTTTTAAACCTAACGTTACAAGAGATAGTTTCCCCTATAAAAAGCAATAGAAATGTTAGTTAAAGATGATTTGCGACGCGGTGTTTAACAATGCACTCACTATTGCACCAGATGCAACTGACTCAAACGACGCGGTTCCGACTAATACCGTCCCTCGGGAAACGCCCAGACACTCCGGGCTCGGAAACAGCGCCCCCCCTATCCGCAGCGGAGCTTTCGCGAACTAAATTCAGACCAATCACGATGGAAAGCTTAGATACAAAAAAACTATAATTAGTTATCTGCATTGCGGTCCGCGCAGTCGCGCTTTGGTCTTAATGATCGGGAAACTTCGGAAGCTCGGAAAATGACTGCGTAATAGTTTGATGCACATAGTATGTCTCGAACTTTTTTTGTTTCAGCTATTTTCTAGTTACATAAATACTATACCTGAAATACGTATAGTCTATGGTTTGGACCAAACTAAGACTTTGGCTTATCATATTTACTTTTAAAATGCAAAGACTAAAGAGATTCTTATGTATTAATTAATGCCTATTTAATAAAGAATTAAATTATGTACTCTAAAATATTGACTGGGTTCTCTGACTCACAGGTAATATATAAAACTTTAATCAGACACGACAGGCTGAAAAAAACTAATTCCTTGAAACATATTGATTGAAATGAACGAAATTAATGTCCTAGAATTGTCTGTGTGTCCTTGGCTAGTTCTCATATATACATATTTTAGCCTAAAAACAAAAAACAATTCCATTAACAAGTTCAGTTTTTTGGTTTATAAGTTACTAGCTTCTGTCCATGGCTTCACTCGAATGCTGTCTAAATAGTTGTATTTAAACTTATCCTCGTAGATAGATCATTGTTTGCACAATTAAAAATATAACAAACAAGATAAAAAAATACAAAATATGTAACAATTTGGTGGTCTTCTAATCGCTCAAGAGCGATCTCTAGCAGACAACCTTGGATGGATAGGATTGTTGGATTGAACATGGGGATCTGTCTCGTATTCTTACCTTCAAAGATATTATATATAATCTTAGTAAAACAATTGCTTCTAAATGTGATTGCTTCAAGAAATAAATATTTCTTCTATATTCTACACCTAACTTCTATTTTATTTGTGTATTTGGACCAGTAAATGCTATGATTCCATTACAATCTCTTGCAAATTATAATATATAATTTGCATAATGCTCCTTTGTAAATTTTTTTAATCAGCATTATAGACCTGCATAGGATCATACTCTTAAGCTCATGGCTGTTTTCTGATTAGGAGCTGATTAAAAAAATTGAGGTATAAATCATAAGTTTTTCAGACTGATTGCAGTGGATTTTTTTTCTTGATATGATACTTTGCTCCTGTTGAGGTCCTTATTACATCATCTACAATTTTAAGTGTTTATTTTGTGGAGCCAACATAACCACTTGGTTGTTTAGTAACAAAGCAGATAGAAGTTCAAAAGTTAGTCATATGCAAGCAAAGCTGCCAGCAAAGCGAGTATGTACTAAATAGGCTTTATCTAAAAATACTTACACTGATTGGCTTTTCATCCTTCGGTATACTGTCATCCTATCTCTTGTGCGTGCGAGTAGCAGTGAGCCGCATTGTTTCCATCCTGTGGGTCTACCTCGGGACTCCAGATCTTTCAGAAGTTGAATAGAGGATTGAGCAAGTTGCACTTGGGCTAATGTTGGTTTGAATGCTCCCACTAGACCGGAGGAATGCCAACGACTGCCTGACCCCACTCTATGACAATGATTATTTTAATACCTAAATGCATTTTATTTCAAAAATCAAACTACATAACAAATAGCTTATTCATGAAACTTAAATGGTAGTACATAAAGTGCTTCGAAGATGTTTTGTTGCATCAATACTTCGAAGAAGTTAGCCGTAAGTTTTCCGATAATTAAATAAATAAATAAAAGGAGACAAAAAAAGGATACCTTATGTAGCAATCAGTGTGTAAGTAGTAAGTACCAACAGGATAGAATAGATGGATTGGCTTACCTCTCTTTCTCGATCACAACGGTTTTCCCGCCCCATCCTTTCCGAGCCAGGTGGTAAGCCACCGCTGCCCCCATCACTCCGCCCCCACATATCACAACCGTGGCTTTCGACGGCAAGGCTGAAAGGCCACCATCCAGTCTTTCCATATGATCTAACGCATTTATCCTACTCGAAAGATACCGACATCCTGCCGAAAGTCCGCTATGCACATTTAGACGGACCTTCCAGCTTATCATTGCAAATATTATTAACAGTTTATCACTTGGAGTAAAAAATGTAAAAATCTAATAATAACTTCCTTCTCCCGGTGTTTATTTACTTCGTCAATTGACTTCAACTTCTTTTGTTTGACTCTGCATCTGGTAAACTATTTTCTACAACTTACTCTACGCATTGCACGTTGGCCAATTAGAGTGCCATAATCAGGCCTTAATGATGATTACTACCTACACGAAAAGTAAAATAAAAATATCTAAAAAAAGCTTAGAAAAAAGTCTCTAGTGCCGTATTTTGAGCTAGATCTCGCATTCTTCTTAGAATCTGCAAAGGTTTCTGATCGCCGAGTACATTTTCGCCTTACCTTTCGCGTAGTTATTTAGTGAATATTCTCAACTAACAATTAATGTCTCGGTATAAAAAATAAACAATAAACAAAAATATTTAAAAAAAAAAATATTTTCTCTCTTGTTTTATTATTTCTTTGGCTATCATTTTGGCACTTATAGGTATTGGCCAATATTTAAAAGAGACATAATACAGGGTGTCCGGTAGTTAATGGATAACCCCGCAGGCTTTTGTGGGGGCCGGGCACCACGCCACTCAGGAAAAAAGTAAAAAGCAGCAGTCAAGGTTTTATATATTATTTTTTCTTAAGTATAAAATTTTATACCTTTGTTCACGTCATTGGGCACTACGGCTACAAATTCAATATCTAATAAAGTTTTTTTTCTTTGGGAAGAACCGTGAATAATTGGCTTTGCCATCACGCATTACAAAATATGTCTAGCTGCAACTGTTTATTTGTAATAGAAGAATTAGGTCTAAACATAAATCTGCTAATCAAATGGCCCTAGAGTGCATCCATCCTCAGGTAATTTAATTATTTATGCAATTAATCACACGCTAAAATTGGCGTAATATCGCTGATAACGTGCGTTACGTCATGTGCTAAATAGTGTGGTAGCCTTGCAGACCCACCGATGACACCTGACCGAGAAGATAGGTACCGACGCGCGACGCGACGAGTATCTGACTGAATATGTATAGTATTTTGTATCCCGGAATGACTGATAGTTGTACATTAATATTTTACTATTATGTAACATAAAACATTAATTTTTTTCGTATTGTATTAGTTTTGACATTTTAAAAACAATGTAGTGTTAATTATTTTTAAGTTTTGGCAACACCTATAATAACTACGTAAGACTACGTATTGTATTAGCTTAGCGTAGTTATTTATTGTACCTATATCCTCTTTGGTATTATATTAGCAAACATGATAACTTGATCCAAAGATTATTCGATTCATTCTTTTCTGATCTGAATGTGCTAAATTGCTTGTGATGAGCATTCCTGTGCTTTTCCTAGAATAAAGAGATCATTATTTTCATTTATAATGGAAGAACTTAGGTCTAAACATAAATCTGCTATTCAAAATGCTGCTCATCAAATGGCCCTAGAGTGTATCCATCCTCAGGTAATTATTTATGAAATTAATGTAACTCTACAGTTTTAATTCTAATGGGAGTTCAACCACTGAAAATATCGGGCCACTGTTGTGTTGACTTGACTTAGCCTTACAATCTAAACATTATATTGTGAATTTATTAAACCTTCCATACTAATATTATAAATTCGAAAGTAATTCTGTCTGACCATCTTATCATTCACATCAGGCTAAATGGATCTCAATGAAATTTAGCAGGAAGTTCAATGGTATCTTGTTGGTAAGGATAAATAGTAATCTATAGTACAAAGGCTACTTTTCTGGAGGGTTATAGAATACAAGCTCCTGCAGAGGCAGTAGTTTGTTTTCTACGAACAAGGGTTCATAGTTGTTGATATATATCAAACTACTGCCTCTAATTTTAATTACACGTCTCCTGCATGTTACATGTACTACAAAAGACAATTGCATCCATGTTTACTTAACGAAAAATGAATCTGCTACATGCAGCATGTTCTTACTTCAGTTTTATTTGTATGGTGCGATTACGTAATATTCTATTCTATTCCATAGGTACAGAAAGTACAATACCAGATAAATAATTAGTAATAATAAAATAAATAAACCAATTTAGAATTAATGAGTAAATCTCAAAAAACACAATACTTTTATCCTTGTCTAATGGATTAGTAATTTATTCATATAATGATGTACTAGCTTCATCCTCTATCTCTTCATGCTCGCAGTGGATAAAAATCAAACGGTAGATTGTTGTAGATTAAATTTGAACCTCTTCTTCTTTAGAAATGCTAGTTTTATCCAAATAATGGTAAATGTTCAGGTGTTCACCAAAAGATGAAACACAACATGCTCAAAGTGGTATTGACAAATACATCCCTACTATAAACAAATCATCAAACATGTTTGTGTGTTGCACCGTTTCGTCGAAAAGTTGCTAGATGTTTGACTTTGGCTTTTGGTTAGACCCTTGCTTCAAATGCACTTGAACATGGAACCTATGTTTTACCATGACTAAGCAGCAACAATCAAGAATTAAATTGATTGATAAATAATCCCTTACAGATCTAATATACTTACACTGTTGACTTAGCTTTTAATAAGCTACTAACAAATGATTTGCCTATTCAGAACATTGATTTATGACATAATGTTGTGTCAAAATTATTGGTAGGCAAAACTATTTATTAGTACATAGATTGGCGAAACAGCATGCATAACCTGTGTACTTATAGAATAGGATTAAGAATGACTTCCTCTCATGCTGTCTTGCTCAGTTCGAATATGATCTGATCAAGACTTGATTTAGGTAGGTACTTCACGTGATCTGGGAACTTGAAAGTTAACAAGAAGGTGGTAAATATCCTACAAAGGTAGTATAACCTTGCACGGTTGTTCACAGTTGTATTTGTTCAACCATGTCTGTTCACTTGGATCGCTCAGGCCTCTCACGGGTCCTCGCACCATGTCCACCCCTATCCATCCCCGGTGCGACTTCAGCACGCATTCCAGACGCAGAACAGCCCTAAGATGTTTCATCCAAAAGGCCTTAAACCGCACATTGTGAGTATGCATCAGCTTTTAGTAAAAAAATGGGCTTCAGGTTGTCGTAGATCTGGACCGCATCACTGCGCATCTGCTACATCACAAAAATGTGTATTAAAATATGGGCTTAAATTAACTTGTAATGCATTTTATATTGATGGTATCAGATAACAGAGTTCGCGGGCGTTTTGAGCATGCGGCCATTTGGTCACTGTAAAGATCTAAATACTTATAACGAGTTTAAGCCTATATTTGAATGCTTATTTTTATGTTGTGCAGTAGCTGAATGTATGTTTTTAAATGTGTTTCGACATATTGTAGGTTTTTGTTTAAAGCACTTTTTAAACGTGATTTGAGATATTGTAGTTTTTGTTTATAGCACTGAACCAATTTTTTTGTTTTTTATACTCACTCTTGCTGAAATTAAGGAAATATTGCTGAGGATGGACAATGAATATCATTTAAAACCAAAACAGCTAGTTGTAACCTAACCCTCTCGCTAGAAAAACAGACCTTCTCAAAAAGTAAACTGTATCACTTCAAAACCACCCAGCTGTAAAGATTCTTGAATGTTTCAGGATCCGCGCTCCTATGGGACTCCACAGGGGAGCCCTATCCTCGGCCGGGCGCTCTGTCTCACGCCTCGCGGCAGCCCCTTGCCTGGGCGAGTGTCGCACCTGAATGAGAAGTTCCAGGACTCACTTACTTTGAATTCTGACACGGATGCCCTGGTGGCGAAGATCGGAGCTATGTTCCCAACGGTTAGCGAGACACATATCAAGATACTGCTAAAGAAGTGAGTAATTCGAATATAAACTTCGATCTGCACTGACAAATCACATGAGTGTATTGTGCATTATAAATAAGACTATACGTTTTCACAGCACATACACAGTATTATACAGTCTAACACAAAGTAAGCAGGGTGTGTTATATGTCGGTACTAGGGTGGCTGATAAATATAATCAACATCTGCATATAGTTTGATCTGTTCACTTCGTGTTTACGAAGTACGACTTTTGGCACTCTAAAAGTACTAAAATACCAAACGTAGATATGATATTACACAACATTCTCCAATGACTAACTAATGACCTGTCTACATTGATCTTTCTGGGCTATCTTTCTAGACCTGGACAAAATACATTTTAGATTCTAGCTGCAATGCAAAAAAGTAAAATTACTTTGTATCCGCATGATTCTGTATGATAGCTAACAGGCTAACAGCAGCTGTCTATCTAAGTCGAAATAAAAAACCGTTGAGTGCATCTCTTTCTATACTATGTAAATGGAGCTAGCTAACGCGCTAACCGGTGTAAAACCACTATAAGACTATTTAAATGTTCCAGATACTACAATCGCGAAGCAGTAGTAATAAGCGCGCTGCAAGTAGAGAAGCATCCCATCACGACGCCAGGCCCTCTTACCATGTCGCCGTCGGCCGCGAGATTAGCGAAGGGATCAATTGGGGTGTACTCAGCGTTGCAGCTGGCTAAAGGATACTCGGAGTCTTTACAAGGTTCCAGTCATTTTACACCGTTGTCTGGCACGCCGCATGGTAAGCAATCCTTTCCTCCCTCGCTTTCCTTGCATGGACAGGACAAACTGTCTTTTGTAGAGCATCATAATCAGCACATACCGAGACGCGACGCCACCAAGGGTAGTTTTCGTATTATGTTAAATTTGTATCGTTTTGTATTTGTAATCACTATCTTAAAAAGTGCCCGTAGCATCGCATCGCGTTGCGGCTCGATATAAGCTAACCCGAAACAATGATGGCAGGAAATTTGACAAAGTTATCGTTGAATATGTATTTTTTAGCTGAAAAAAGGGTTTATGACGCCTAACATTACACATACATATTAACGTCCTAAAATTTACATCACCTATATTGAAGTTGAAGAAATGAGTTTAAATATTTAACGCTCCTTTGACGATTCGGATCCATTTTAGTACCGTAGACACGGTTATGCCTAGGCATTCGCGTTAAGAACCCGACGAATGCCGGTCGCAACTTTAATTCAAGGCGCGTGCAAATATCGACACGAATAACTCTGTTAAACGATGCAGACGCGTTTGCAAGCGTGCTTTATTTTAGTTAACTAGAACTCTATTGTTCAAACCTTATCACAACTCTTATCCATAGTGCCTCTAATCCTTAGCAGAAAATATTTAGGGTAGATGTAGCTTTTTTTTTTCTAACCCACCACCAATATTAAGTGTAGATGTAGTTTTTTTTTTCTAACTTCCCACAGCCGCGTTTGGCAAAGGTCCCAAACAAAAAAATATATTAAAGGTAAAATATTAAAAAAATCCAGCATTATAATAATAAACTTGCTGGTAAATCATCTAACTAGACCCAAAGCAGATGACTTATATAAATAAATAATCCTGGACAATGCATACAGTCATGGGTACCAATAGATTTTTTTTTATTGAATGAAATATACGAAGAAAATTTCCAGTCCCTTTTCCAGTTATCCAAAAACGAAGAAATTCTCAATTCAGTTGTAAGTTTATTGTGGTGATGGTTTTATCTTATCAAAAACCTTAAAAAACACACACTTATTTCAATCATTGGTACCATTAGATAAGATTAGGTACTGCAATCCTATCATTCAATTCAGTTAGTGAACACATATTTGTGCTAAAACCTAAAATGATCCCAGAAGTAAATTTGAAGATATTGATAGCTGATTTAAAAGTATTTAGCAAAAGACAAAAAGGGAGCAAACAAATTGCAAAAAAGGAGCTAAATTTGGTGAAAAGGTTGAAATTGTTTTTCACTTTTGTAGGTGAGTTTATAACGTAATGATTTTTTTCTCTGGTTGAGTTGAAATAAATCAGTTGTACAGGATTATTGGCGGGTGAATTACAGGTTCTGGCTATCACCACGATCACGTTCGTGAAGACTTCAGCTCTTATTTCATTGTTGGTAAAAAGGGAAGGATATTGGGAGACCTGCGTCCAGCAGTGGACCCCCATAGTTTATTGAGGATGAGGAATGTGCGAAAGGGCGCTCTTGGATGAAAAGCATAATGATGCATTCTAAAACGACCGTGTAAAAACATGTAAACCTTTTAGCTTTACCGTTATTATAGAAAAACTAGTGAGTGTCTGGTTTTCCTCCACCTTCATCATTGCACCGCTAAGGTATGGGACTCGCGGCCTGCTACTGTTTTTCCTTCCCGTTAAAACCTAGGTGTCTTCAAGACAATAGTGAATATGTGTCTTTTTGACCATCGTGATACACTGTTGGCAACAACCTCACTTTCCATCAGGTGAGATTGAGATCCAACAAAGGTCTATCGTATCGACAATAAAAAAGGGTACTTGCATTATCAATAGACGACCGATGTGGCGCGGTGTGCGAAGGTCCGCCTGCGACGCAGGAGGTTGCGGGTTCGATTCCCGCCTCGGAACAATTGTGTGTACGATCTGCAGATATTTGTTTTGGGTGTTCTGGTCGTTTTCTATGTTTAATAAAAATATATCTATCTATGTAATGTTTTGTATTATATATATATATCATTTATCTAGTACCCATAACACAAGCTCTGCTTACCATGGGGCTAGATAATGCTGTGTGAATTGTCCAGCATTATTTATTTATTATGTTTTTTTGACATTGCTCAGATAAATCTATTTTGCTTTCAGGATCTCCGTCACTTTTGAGGCCGTCGTCTTGTGCATCCAGCTATTATGGAACGAACAAATCAATCGACGGCCAGCAAACTAGACACCACTCGCCTAAGATGAAACTCAAGTAAGGTTTTAATTATTACTACTTCTTTGGTATTTACTTTGGGGCTAGATGATGCTGTGTGGATTGTCCAGCATAATTTATCAATTAATTAAGCAAGGCCGCATTTAAACATGTAAAGGAAACAATGGCTGGCAATGGGTTAACAGCTCGTTCTTGTCCTTTGTCCGCTTTTGGGCTAACATTACTGACGGGCCTTAATTCCACTAAATTAATCGATCGTTGCACCGCACCGTTTTGCTTAGTAGAAATCGGCGGTAATTGTAATAAAAAAAATATAAATTATAATTTTCCGTCACTAAAATAGAGCATAGTTTCCCTCATTTAAGTATGGACATTTTGTAGACTCCTGTATAAGGTGTTCACTGCCAAACCGTGCATTTGGGTCGTGCGCAGTGGAAGGGGGTGCGTCATATTCAGATTATTTTGCGGCTGACTGATGAATTTACATTTCGTTTATTTTCTCGAAACAAATATGTCGGAATTTTCGTATAGCTTTTTATTAGTTTCACGGGTTATTATAGTTATATTTTTCATTATTATTAAATACCACCCTTGCATATTATAGGTACTTGAAGAGCATTTTCCCCAAAGCAGAGGAGACTCTAATACTGGACGTACTAGCAAACAAAGAAAACAATGTCCAGAAGGCGAGCGAGGAACTTATCACTATGGGGTTCAAAAAGAAAGAAGTCGCCCAAAAGAAGGAGGTGACACCACCACCGCCAAAGAAAATTGTCTCCATCATGAAGACTTTCGAGGAGAAAAATCAATGTGAGTAAACATTTATTTTAATTTTATTTTTCGTAAATCCGAGATGTGAGTATTGTAAGACCATTTAAATGGCTTACGGTCAAATATACTGCTTAGTACAGCACAAGGTAAGAAGGTATTCTAAATATGACAAACCCTCTCACTCTCTCACGTCTCACTGCAGATTCATTAAGAATCTCATCGTTCTTTTTTCTTTAATGTGATGCTTATTAGCGCTGTGCTGTTTCAGTGCGTGAAAAGCTCCAAGGCTTATACCCGAAGATAGCGGAACGCGTAATCACCATAGCACTGGAAAGCGTCGACTTCAACGAGGAACGAGCAGAACAGATCCTGAATAAAGTAGCCGTGGAAGAAGAAATACCGAAGCTGAAAAACGATAAAGTGGACGCTGTGAAGAGAACGTACCAGGTTGATGCCAAGAAAGGGTAAGTGAAAGTAGCATGTTCGTTTTTAAAGGCTGAGAAGCGGAAAATAGAGAGTTTCAGCGATTTCATGATTCAGGACAATTTAAAAATTAAATTTTAATAAAAAGTAAATTAATTGTTTTTCCCTTTCACAAAGTAGATTATTCAAACTGATGTTTTTAATATTTTAATCTTTAAGATCTTCTTGTTTGCAGTTTTATTTTACAAACTGCCACATTCAATGATTTGTTAAATTTTGATTTACGAAATCAGCTGTACAGTCTCATGTTCCTTGTACAGATGTGTATCGTTCGTTTTAATCGTGACTAAATCTTTTTCAGTTCACTTCTATCATACATCCAACATACTTTGTATAGTAGATAAACTTATACTGATGACACTTATACTATATGATGATTGATGACACACCTAATACTTCTAGAACGTACGATATGAATTCCAACGCTTTTTAAGCTTATCACACAATGTTGTGTCAATATCTCACAATCTAAGTAAAAAATTAAAAACGACCATGTCGAGTATGCTTAATATACAATGCTTAGTAAACAATAGCTTCAAGGGTATTTACACAACAACATCACGAACGAATCATCAATGTACCGTAAGAGTTGGTGGGACTTCATAAAATAATGAAACTCTGTGGGTATGCCACAGAACTGTCGTTCTACTTATAATCCTGGGCGTTGCAGAACGGCAAATACTCCATTTTCTAGTTGGCTAGAAAATGGAGTATTTGCCGTTAATTTTATGTCAGAAAAGCCGTTAATTGTTAATACCATTACCTTTGGAATTCTTGTCTGCGTAAAGACTAAAACACGCTAGACCGCTACTTGCACACCGAATCTTCAACCACACTATTCTGGCCACTCCAACATCTGAAGTAATATTAGAAGCTACTACATCTCTGTAAAGTATTTATGACTGTAATATCAAATATGAAATCCCACTAACTTTGTCCATCACGACACTCAATCCCATGCGTAGTGCGACTTCGCCCAGCGAGTACCGTGCGCCGTCGCCGCTACCCCTGCCTCGACGAATCAAGTCCTGGGCCGCCACACTCAAGTATGTTAAACACGTACGACACGGGCTTTGCTGGCTCCTGTGCCCCAAAATCCATCTTCTTTGTAAGACCGTACTATAAACAGTTGACTAAGGTAATATCGCTCTTGGTTCTCTTTAATGTTGTCGGTGAGTGGGTTAAAAGTTATATTTACTAGTAATTAAAAGCGTTTTCCAAATTAAAGTCAAAAAGTATTCGGTAAATACTATACTGAGGTTTTTCGGGGATATCTCTGTTAGTATCTGATTGATATTATTAAATTTCTTATTACTGAACACTTGGAAAAGTGAAATAATTAGATAAAATAAACCTCTCACGTTGTAGACTTCGTTATTAAACATGATTAAGAACATGGAGGCAGTAGGCAGCATCGACCCTTGCAGGAGACGTGTCGGTAACGGTATCTGAAACAATGTTGCAGTAAAATTATCATAAGAAATTTGTGATGTGACTGTTTTGTTGTGTTATAAACTAGATTGTTGTGTGAAACGTTTAGAATTATTTGTGGTTTTTATAGCATGGTGTTTTCGTGCGATGATTCACTTGATTTAAAGCTTTCTTAAAATTGGTATAATGCAACATGTCGAAATAATATTTAAGACTGTAATTTCGTAAAGATATAGAACAAAATAGTATACTAACCATTTTTGCTTTACTTGACTGAAATGAAAAAGATAGAAATATTGTATAATAGCCTTTGCAATTTAGGTAGGTGGATGGCTTACGCTTTGTATAGAATAGGCTAGGCTAATTGATAAATAATGATGTATTTGTAGTCTAAATTCAATTTTGTATTATAATGTTTGATTTAAACATAAAACATAAAAACTAAAAATTTGGTGTATGTACCTTTGATTATAACTTAATCAATTACACAATAACGTCTAGGTTTAAAATTATGTTAATAAAATAGATGTTTCGATTGTATAATCAAAATAAGAAACAATCATTTAGAATCTCTCCGCTAGATTTAGAAATATAGTTAATATATCTAAGTCACTCTGGTTTCACGTTCATATTCATTTTATATTATTTTAGCGGTATCCTTGCATAAACACTAATATTTTGAATCCTACTCCTTTGTCAGACTAGGTTTAGCCGTATAGAAAAACCTTTTGTTAACACTGCATGTTTCTAAAAAGATTTAAATCTTTTCTACAAGTTTATCTTATATATCATTTGCACTAAAAACACAATTTTGGTTAGCTAGAAATACACTTTCTGAACATTAGCTTTACGCACCAATTCACACCTTTATAATGTGATTTCCACTTCCGCCGCCGATCGGGTTCGCTTCATTCAATAAACCTGGATAGAAAAAATCCATCCTAGAACTGCACTGCACCCCATATCAGCTTTACATGGTATAAAAACTTGTTTATAATAATTATGACACCTGTGGATCTTTCGTCATAAAGCTCATTTATTCTAATTTCTACCGCACCGTTCCCGCATAGCAGAATCAGTACACATTTTGTAAATCTAGTTTACAAAATGCCATAAAAATCGTCTGTAAATTGAAAAAGCGAGTAACAGTAAGAAAAAATTATTTTAACTTAAATCGCTCGGTTTTTTTGTAGGTACTATATACTTACAGACTAAGTATTTATATGATTATCACTAAATAGTCATAGATAATAACCACCTACGATCTAAAAACAATTAGAATTAGATAGATATATTCGCTTATGATTGAAGATAGAAATTGGGAGCTGGATAAGCATAAATGTTACGTGCGCTGGTAAACAGATTACACAACGCTGTTCTTCCCCCCATACATATACCTGTTCTGCGAGAGTGATGCGATATAAATGAGCTATTATATATACCTTAATTGTTTTACATACTTAAAACAAACTCCTTGTTGAATGTAAAGCTGATAAGGACAATACCTTACTATAAATTCGCATGGGCACTCATCTCTAAAGATCTTTTGAAACTTGATGTTTTGAAACTGTTAGTAAAAAACAGTTTCAAAACAACAAAGAGTAGGTTTTTTGCACTTTTTAATGTATCTTTAGATATTGAGTGTTTATGCTCTAAAATGATCACATTATAGTAACATCTGTATTAATTTCAGGCCGATTCTGAAGACCAGTACTCGTGCCGAGAACAAGTACAAGAGTCAATACAATGCGCCTAAGAACGGTCCGAACGCGGCACATCGACATGGCCCCAAGGATAGCTTGCTGTTGTAAGTTGTGTTTGGATTCTACCACAATAAATGACCGTGTGGAGTCGAACTCACACGAACCACCCACCTCCAGCTGTGGGTATAGTAAGAAACGACCGATCCTATTTACCCCCTAGCCTCTACGGTGTGTGACGGACCTGCACTTAAGCGTCATAGGCAATCAAAGTGCTAATCTGCCTGCCAAACATGGCAACAAAGTAGCTTCCCGCTGTTTGTCTGTCCCTATGTATGCTTAGATCTGTAAAAACTACGCAACGGATTTTGATGCGTTTTTTTAATAGATTATAATTCAATAGAAAGGTTTATTATACAATAATGCATTTGCACCCGTGCGAAGTCGCGGCGGGTCCCTAGTAAATTATATTATTTATCTGCTCTTAGTCAGATCCCCTTCCAAACTTACTCCTTATTATTTGTTTATTTCCAGGGAGGACTACCTGCCATGGACAGGGCCGGACCCAGAGCTTCGCAGTGGTCAATGCGTGACGCCCGAAGGCCCGGAGTCCCGCAGGCCTTCGCGCGCGGCCTCTGCGGCCCGCGGCCCCACCAGCCTCGCTAAAGGTCCTGCTGGCCTCGCCAAAGGATCTATGTATAAGCTTAACAAGAAATCAGCTAAGATGTAAGTCATTTATCTACATTATATCCTACTTCCTATAATACATACATATATTATAAAGGCCAAAGTCTGTGTCGTTGTAAAGATTTTTGTGCGAAGAAACTATATAAAGTTCTCCAAGAGCTGCAGAACGGAACACTTTCGTCAACTTAAAATAACAACACTTACATGTATTTAAATATACATGTATGTGCAAATTTCCCCGAAAATATCCTCAATATTTCCAAAAAAAATGGTCAGTCTGTTCTTCAATTGGGAATCCGTAGATGTCTCTGATCTCCTTTTGTCATATTATTTATACTTACATCTTTACTTCTTAGATGTACGACGCTTTCACATGGTTTAAAAAAATCATTTTTGCCCCAGATGGAACGAAGAGTTAGTTCAGGTTGAAAATTAGTGTGTGCAAGGCCAACCAATGTGCTAAATATTTACAACTATAATAAAATATGTCGTCTCCTTATTTCAGAGTCCTGTAGATGAAGAAGTAGGAAACCGTCTAGTCCTAGTCCTTAGTAGTAAGAGTAAGTTTTAAGTTTAGTATTCAAATTATCATGATCTCAGAATGACAAAAGGTGTTTCATCTGATGCTCAAACGAAACATTATCAAAATACGTGCAATGTTAGCTTTATATAGGCAAGGTCTGCCTTAAATATCAGAACTTTATACTAATGTAGAAAATGTAATATTTATTTATGTTAGCGTTGACGTTGAGACGTTATATCTAGTCAAATGTATAATTATTAAATTCGACCTGAGTCTGTGAAACGGAAAGAAGGTATGCAGTATAAACATTTTACAAGCTACCTAATAATACGTTTCTTGCAGCTTTTCAGGATACATGTTTAAAAGCTGCTCGGCTCGTTCCTTTATTTTTTCGTATACTGGTTCCACTAAATTAATCGTTTCATAATAACACTTGTCTCAGAATTACACATTTTGGTATTTTACCGTTGATGAAAGCAACGATAGATGGAGGGACGATTCTGCGTCGATATGACTGTCTTAGTATAGTACTACTAGTACTTAGTATATATTTAAGCAGAATTCGGCCTCTCGATTTGTTATATCAGCATGGATAATTGTAAGATAAAAAAAGACATTTGCGCCTGCTTCTTAAAATTTGATAGTGGAAGTGAATAAGTGGAAGTTCAAGGCACATTACGTATGCCTTGAACATATCAAACCAAGCATGAAATACTTAACCATGTAAATGGAATAGCTCTGATCTGTATACATTTTCATATTATTATGGCGCCGATGATGGTAAATATCTCTGCTGCTATGTCACTGCCAAACATTGCTATATCCCAAACCACGTATTTCTTATTGAGATGAATGTAACTTATAATTTGAAAGGTAGTGTCGTCCATTCTAGTGAATTTGTGTAGATATGTTTCATTACCTTTCCGATTTTAGCACAATAACATATTTTCTCTGATGCTATCCATTATAAACTAACTATTCATTGAAATCCCTACTGCTGGCATCTTCCACCATTCTTCAGCATTGTTTCACCTATGAAACAATGATATTATACTTGACCTATTAAGTAGTGAGTCTTATCTTAAGAAATAGATAAATTTGCCAAATTCAAGTTTTCCATTAGTATTTCCATTAGTTCGTATATTTTTAAATGAAGCCAAATTTGTTGCAATGAACATGAGTTGTGTCGCGATCTTCCAATTTTTTAGGATCTTATTTATCTTCGTATCGACGTTTTCCATTAGTTCGTTTATTTTTAAATGAAGCCAAATTTGTTGGAATAAAGATGAGTTGTGTCGCGATCTTCCGATTTTTTTATGATGTTAATAATAGTACCCATAGTTTGTATATTTTTTAATATGTGAAGATATTTTCTATGTAGTATCCCTAGAATCCCACCGTCCTAATAATATTTATTTTACTAATATACCAGTGTACTGATTCCGAAATTCAGTTCTTTTATGTGACTGCTATTTTGTTTTTCACGAGTACAACTATTGGTCTAGTAAGGGTGCATTCACACAGCATCCGTTTTACATGATCAGTTTTTTCCCTGATGACAGTATATCGGATCAAGAAAACGAGAAGTTCTTTACAGATCCGCTGTGTGAAGGCGTCCTAAGACACATTTGTGAGATGATTTGACCTTTATTTTCTACACGTTTGTCCATGTTACAGCCTTTTTCCTGACTGATAATAATTATTTTCCGTTCAATAAGATGACATCGATAACAATGATCTCAACACAAACATACTGTTAATTTATTTTAATTTAGTTCAGATGAAGTACTCGTGTAGCTTATTATTAGAATTATTATTCTTATTGTGTAAATTCAATGGTAAAAAAGGATAAAATACGTTTTTTATTCCAAATGTATGTATCATATAATTATCAGGATGAATGAAGAGAACAAGGTTACACATACGTTTTTCTGTATCTATTTTAGTTTTTAGTAAATATGCCAAACAAAACTTTTAGGTATGTTTATTCTCTAGTTATAACTTTATAAGTCTGTGTCTACATTAGTTAGTGGGGGGACCCACCCCCAATAATGTCATAAGGTCATAAAATAAATGAAAAATAAATGTTTGAACAGAAATGCGAATATGGATGTTTCGGATAACTATTCTTATGGTCATTTGATTCGTGTTTTTTATTTCTAGTCAGAATTTGAATAAAGAAAAAGTATTTTTGTGAGTAGGTAAGGCCATATCGACATATCTATGTAGTCTCTTTATAAGTAATGCAGTTTAAAAATTATTGCAAGTTGTAAATAATGTATGTCAAATTGAATTATCTATCTATATCAAAATTAAAATATTTTAGTCTACACACCAGCCAAACTATGTAGATGTTGAATGTTTGTAAAAATAACACAACACAAAAAACTAAAACTCACTTGCTTTGTGTCAAGTTTCAGATTTAATTTTAAATAATATTTATTTAAGAAAAGATATCATACCGAATAGTAACGTAATTTGTGTGTAATAAGACGCGGCAACAGAGTGATTTTTAGGTTATGTATGGACGGTTTGTTTACAAACATTCTACATCGACTTTGGCTGGTGTATAAATTTACCAACTTATGTCCATCAAATCCTAAAAAGCTAACTCCGAAATCAATTCCGCTAACGCAAAGGGATAACTTGAAACCAATATTGTGGCAGCTTTGCTGATATATGTATATAATGTAAAAATGAATCGCTGATTGTGTTCATCCAATTTTTGATATAGATTGATAACTTTGCAGAAACATTATAATAATTGGGATAAGTCAATTAGTGTTTAAGTAGATGGAGACCCGTATTCTAAAATTTTTAACACAGCTTATTCCGAAATAAGCGTATCAAGCTGTCCTGTCAAATGATCATGGGATATTTTCAAACCAATTAGCTGTATTCACAGGATTTTTTTTCAGGTGTCTCATTTCAGACCATTCGTATACCTTTACTTTACTACCTATCTAGAACTGTTATCTTAGAGAATACGGGCTTTATATGTCAGCTGTGAACTATGTGTACCATCTTCGGCGAATAAATCTGTTAGACTTTATTCGAACATCATTTGTTTTATTATCCTCCAGCTACTATTACGCCACAACAATATTCGTTGACTCTATACACAATAATATAGTGCGAAACAAATGCACGATACTCACCACGACGAATGTTTCGTCGTGATGCGTATCATATCCAGGCAGGTAGCCTCTAAGAGAAAGTACAGGCTGCTACGGTCTTCGGGTAGCCTAAAAGTAGTCTCAGGATACAATACAATACAATACAAATACAAATACGCTTTATTGCACATCAAACACAGAAAAGCAAAAACAGTAAGGAACAAAGATACAGATGCACAATGGGCGGCCTTATCGCTAAGAGCGATTTCTTCCAGGCAACCTTTGGATGGACACGTAGCTAAAGTACAGGTATGACGGTGGCGTATTATAGACTAATGTTTATAAATTATATACAATACAAATACATAAATACATGTTTATACGTTAATGGAAATAAATACTGATTATAGACACTATTACATATACATATATAAAATATTAACTATTTGAAGTTGAAGAAGAAAGAAAATGTTCGTAGACCATATGTTTAAATATACATATATATGTATATAGTAATATACATATATATAAAATATATATGTATATAGGATAGTAGGGGCTTAGCATGGACTGGACAGGACAGCCTAGCTAGACTTTGTCGTGCGTATCGTATCGGCAGGATCTTCTGGTAGCCTATAAGTAGTCTCAGGATAGTAGGGGCTTAGCATAGACTGGACAGCCTAGCGAAATACAACAATCGGCACGACCTTAGAAAGGTTAGGTATACACTTATACGCTAGGATTGATATTATTTAACGTATTTGTAAGGGTAAAACTCTAGATACATTTAGTCTACTAAATAGTATTAATAATCCATGAGTCAGCGAAATTAAAAATATCAAACTGTTTTATTTTAGAAATAGCCTCTCGCTATACCTAAGACTCGTAGACATAAATATAAGGATTGCCTTCCACCAAAGCGATGTCTTTCTCCAGTTGAAGCAGTTCTTTCTCCATCTTCGTTTTCCTGCCTATCTTGGGTGGCGTGTCAGTTAGCATGGGAAGCTGATTGAATGCCTTCTGCATCAGTGCCCAGTTATGCTTAAGGTCCTGTGAAGAAGTCGCAAGATTTATACAGATTGTTCGACATGACGTGTGCCGTAGGTGACAGGGACGTTAATAACCCCATAAGCCTCTGCTATTTTAGGATTTCTTAAAAGATTTTTCTTCAAAATTATTTAAAATCGAATGGTTTGTTCTTTTAACACTATTTTGCACTATTTCATCATCACCATCATGTACATGCTGTAGGTAATTTACGTTGGTCACTTAGTGAGTTTGTGAGTAGGTATGGCTATATATAATCTCTGGAACTACTGGTTCGATTTTAAAATTCTTTCATAAATAGAAAGCTACATTATTGTTTTATGGACCTGTCGTCGGTCTGAAATAAATGATTTTTATTTATTATCGATCAGTGACCCAAACTTATCTTTATCCAGGAGCGAAGCGAGCGGAAGAGTAATTTAAAATACCCACTCACCGCCAACAATTGATTTCGCTCCTCTTCATTTATGAATTTGCAGAGACTTTCTCTTGTTTCTTCCGCGTGCTTTATCTTGTCCATCGCCTTCTGGATTCTTCTGTTTCTGTTGAGGAGGTACGCCGGCATCTTGCCGAAATCTGGACGCTTGCAGTACTCTGGCACTTCACCAGAGCCCTTAATTTTCTTTAGATGCCCATCTCGCGTATCGACCAATCTGGAAATATGTAGGTAGGTAATAGGTACTAATTTTATGCCCGCGGCTTCGCATAAATTGTTTCTATCGATTTTTTAAAGTTTATTTCTATGCCATTGGAACTGATTCATGGAATAAAAAAGCCTAGAACTACCTACCTACTGTATGCAAAATTTCAGCCCAATCCGTTCAATTACTTTGGCGTGAAGAGGTAACAAACATACATCCAACTTATAGTATGATAAATTATATTAGTGTGATGTAACTACTGACTTTGATCTCAACCACGAAGGATGTGTTATGTAGATAGGTACTTACTGACTTACTATATTTAACACTTCTACTATCCCGACCCGTGTGCGCAGCGTGGGGGACTTTGGTATTCTGTGTATTTTGACCCTATTAAGGTAAGACTAAGTGTAGGAGGTAGGTACCTACCTACACTTAGCCCCTTACCTTAAGGGTAGCAGATCACACTAGCTTGTTGGATAAGCCTAGGTCGGTTCATGCAACAAGCTAGTGTGATGTTACGGGCTAGTACTTCTGCTAGGATAGGGAGGGAATACACTGTGTGTGGCAGGTATAAGCTTCATCATTGTAGGACCCACTACTTGCAAATTTTAAATAGTTTATTGCAAGTGATTTACTAAGACGTATCTTAAATATAACCTGCACTTCTAAAATGGGTTCGTAATGACGTCATCTCTCATCAGATTCGAACTACACAGGACAGCAGCATGAGAGATGACCTCTTTCTCAATGGGTGCGTCCTGCAGTGGACTTCTTAGGGCTGATAGTATCATTCCTCAGTGTAAAACCAATTTATTTCACTGACCTCGGTTCCACAGGCCTCCCCTTTACTTTTATGGCCTTTTTGATATTCTCTACGCGGAAGTTTTTGGTAGGTTTCTCCGGTGGTTTGCCAGGTGGAGGCCGCTTAGGCACTGGTGGGAGGAGGCCAGTGGTGTAATGAACATGGTCCGACTTTTTGACTGGAGGCAGTAGGCCATGGCCTTTCTTCAGAAACTGATCGGGAGCAGTCATTGGTGTCTCTGCATAACCGAATGTACGACACAGCTGTGGTTTCTTGCGCAAGTTTTCTCTAAGTTCCTTTTCAAGTTTTGATTCATATCTGTTGGAAAATGATAGGTAGGTATGGTAGGTTAGGTGCCTTGGTACAAAAGTCTATCTTATAGGACTAATCTTAGGACATTTTCACAGTTAGGAAGGTATTCCTAACAGTGAAAATTTCCTAGTAGGTTAGGTACCTTTCCACGCTAAGGAAGCTTCCTGTACTTGCGGGGTTTGGTGTACGGAGGGACAATGACATTATTGTCTAAATAAGGATTAAAAGGATTGGTAACTAGGTAGGTACCGTCTATAATGGTTAGGTATAGGTAGGTACCTACCTAATATCTACCCACCTAGGTACCTACTGAGGGATAGTCTTTTTACCTTGGTGTTTTCGGTGGATCTGGTGGCGGCTTATCCAAAATTGTATAGATAACTTCATCGTGCTCCACAATTTCCACTAAAGACATACCTACCTAGTAATATCGATGGTACCTGTGTATATCTAAATAAAAACGGATTCTGTGAGCAGTCCTATTTTTCCCTTAATTTTTTTAAATTAATTTATTTTATTCAATATATAAGCAAAAGTCGAATTTGACTAACTATTGTCAAATAAATTTATACATATTGTTTTTTATGTCGTCATGGAGACAGCAAGCTCTGGATAACTGTCTCCATGACGAGAAAACTTCCGCAAAGGATTGACTAGAATAAATTTGTATATTCTTATGCCTTCTACGGAACTTTTCACTTAACCATTCTTACGCCTACTACGGAAGGCAAAGGTCAAAACAAAAACGTTTATTCAAATAAACGTTTTTGTTTTGACCTCCTTTGGGGTGGTGATTTATTCCGTCCATTGCTAGACACCTACCGTAAAGGTCTAGCAATATATAATAGTAACAACTCGTCCCTCTAGTAACCATGGAGCTTGATAGGTTATGGCCTGAGCCCTCATAGTAATAGTATTTACGTTGTAGACAACGCTTCGACCTTATAGGCTTCGACCGAAGAATCTTAGATATAGACATAGAATAAGGGATACCTGTAAGAATGAAATAGATATATAAGATTGTTAGAAATTTGAGATTAAATGCATGATACTAGGCAGGATATAATATTTAGGTTTACGAAACCTTGTGAAATAGATAGCCTAGGAAAAAGAGAATATGGCCACGCCTAGGCCTATTCTCATGATTGGCACAAGAATCATGAGAATAGGCCTAGAATTGTCTAAATAAAAGTCAAAAAACCGAGACCGGCATAGTAAAATTGATAGCAAATGTAGGACAAAAATCAGCCGTCCTCTACACGGTATAGCCTAGAGCCGGGTAAGCTAGCGAGATTGCATCACGTCAAGCAAACGCTCAGTCACAACGAGAAAATCCCACCCTCGCTCAGCAATAAGAAGAGAAGTGCAATAAAGTCTACTGGAATCCAAGGACCACGAGTTTCCCTTCACCCCCCGGACCTCCATCAGCGGCAGAACCCTCCGTGCCACGGCATCTTCAGGATTGGCGGGGCTACCCAAGCCCAGAGAAGAAATAAAGACGGCGGTCTGACCCCAGGGCCGCCACAAACGTCCTACAAAGCAAGAACTTACGCTACTTTGCTCAAAATCAGTAGGTAGGCACCTACCTACTAGATATTGTGGGTAGATTAGATACTACAAGATTAAAAACCTTAGCGACTTTACTAAAGGTGGTGGGTGGCTTTCGAAAAGATAATTGGAATTAGATACCATACCTAAGGTTTCATTCATTATACTTTACCTACGTGAAAGATAACCGACGAGTAACTGATTGTCCAATTACCTTTCACAGAACACCCCAGCCTTGTAATGTGCCTGCATTCTTGCAAGAAAAGATTCTACGAAAGTTTTATTTATATATTTATTAAAGGAACTAAATCTATTTGCTGTCAATTTTCTTCAACGACATCTTCTAGGTTGTTAAGCCTCAAGTCCATAATGTCAACGGCTTCATGCAAGGCGTTCAAATGATCGACCATTGCATTTACTGTCGGTAACACATCAGCACAATCACAACTAGTTATCTTGCTACTATTAAACGTAAAGGTATTATCTAGTTTCTTCATTTTCTTCAATGTTGGCTCTGTGTATTGACTACAGATATCATCAATAACTTTAAATCCACAATTGATTGGGTAACTTCGCTTTTTCCCGACCCACTCTATGGTGCCGCTAGTGTAGCATACATCAGATTCCTTAAGCTTTATCATTCCGAATAGGTTTTCATCGTGGCATGATGATCTTGTAGACTTGTTTAGTGAAGGGATGGTGTAGGTAGTAGGCGTTGGGGGCTTACGAGGGATGTGGCTCATGTGGCCAACATCGTTAGATGGCTCATCAGAGTGGCTTTCTTGCCCACTGCCCTCGGACCGAGGCAAAGAGGCCTCAACTCTCACTCGAGAACCTGAATGAGTATGCAAGAAAGTGCTATTTGCATTTGGCTCATCGAAGCTTGATAGTCTCGATTGGTTGTCAGTAACATCATCCTCCACGTGTTCAAATGATACCACAGGATACTTCAAGTTGTGATAACACAGGTACCACTTGCCCTGATTTGTACAATTCCAAATATTAAATTAATAGATCTGTCTCAGCGTACAACAAACCTCTTTGGATTCAAGTTTCCTAAGTGCTAGTTTGTATTCAGCTATAACTGATTTGATTGCACTAATCTGAATGGAAAGGTTAATAAAAGTAATTAAACTACTAACATTTATACTTATATTCACGTTTTTGTGTTTTAAGTGCGTAAGCACTTAAAACAACAATTGCCGGTAACGGCACGAGAGCACTATCACACTGGCGTTTTGCAATCGAGTCCAAAGCGTGACGAGTGCGCAGCGATCTTGCCGCGATTAGGAAGAAAGATGAGAATGAAAAGGTTTGTCGCTGCGCGCCCGTGGTATATTCGCGGTGTTTCTGCGCGCACTCGTTACAAACAAACTCGCGGCGAGCTTGTGGCGCTTGCGTACTTAAAGAAAGCTCGCTGCGCAATCGCCTCGCTTTGAACAAGCTCGCAAATCGCCAGTGTCTAATAGGGGAAAATTCTACAAATTTAGATAACATCCCATATTACAAAATTAATAGATTATAAAAACTAGGTACATATACTTAACTATTTAAACCTACGATTTATAGTATGACAAGTTTTAAAATTCTCTAAATATTTAACACCTATTTTTAACTCCACATTTTAACTACCTAACAAGTTTATTGACCTGCTCGAATCCTGTTCTTCCCTGGTATGGATTCGCGCTATCCAAATTATTCTCATTCGTCTCGCTTGACAGTTCAGTAAAATTGGTATTCCAAATGTAAACCTGAAAAGGAACAGACCATAAACATAAGAACATGTATAGAAGAAAGGAAATAGATTTATTTAAAACCATACGACATATTACATTTATAGGTACATATGAAAAACAAGAAACATCCTACTATAATATTATAAACGCGAAAGTATGGATGGATGTTTGTTAATCTTTCACACAAAAATGAATAGATTTTAATGAAACTTCACAATAATATAGGTTACATATCAGAATAACACATAGGCTAGAATTCATAAAGTTACATAGTATATTATCCAAAATATCTATCACCACGCGGGTGAAACCGCGGGGCGCAGCTAGTATTTATATGAAGCAATAGATAAAACATACAGATACAGATAATGTGTTACATATGGGGCCAAAAAGGTCCTTGTCTCAGCATTATGCCGCTACAAGGTGATGTTAGTAGCGGTGCTGATTTTAAGACAGGTCTGTATATTATAATAAGTAGTTTATAGGTAGATTCTGTTGGGTTCTGTAGGCCCAGATGGACCCACCATATCTGATACGCTGTTACCTCCATAACACAAGCTCGGTTTACTTTGGGACTAGATTATGCTGTGTGGGTTGTCAAAAACAATCGGTTACTTTTCCATTCATTTAAGACGAAATGAGTTCGTATTTTCGAGACAAGGACTAACGAACGCCGCGCGGGGAAGGCGAGAAAAGGAGGCAAGAGCGGCAGAATGATCTGCCCGTGCGCAATTTCACTGCTTTTTATTTTTAAATTTGTTATTGCATTAAAATAATACTGTTTCTCAAAAAACTAAAACCATAATTGTCTAAAGTATTTATTAGGGAAAACGTAAAAGAAATTTCATTACAATAATATTAAATAACTAGTATCATAAATAACTATCTCTGTAAAAATGAAGATTTAGAGGAAACTTTACCATTTTTTTCTATCGAGTCAAGTTTAGTCAATCGTGTTTCGACTCCCATAACTTACTAACTAATATCCTAAACTTTTGATCCACATCAAAATATATTCGAAAAATAGGTGCTTTGTTCCTTTAAAATTGATTTTCCGTTTTTTCCGTTAAGTCAAAACGTGGGTTTCGGGACTCATTTCACCTTAAGCATCGTAATAAATATGATATGTAAAATAATTTAACCTACATACCTACCATAGACATAATTCTAGCTGCCCTTTTTTAGCTGGTTGGGTTCACTGGTAAAGTAAATAATATTTCATGTAGAGATCTTTATCGTTGAGCTTTTTGCATTACATACCAATTTGTCATCTCCTGCGCTTGCAAATTTGTCTCCATTCTGGGAAACTGCAACAGCACTTACTGGTCCATTATGAGCCGTAAGTGTGAATTTTGGATGTCCTTCATGCAAGTCCAAAATCTGCAAAAATGACAAACTCTCAGTTTTTATAAAATGACGGTGTCGCGGTTGCAGGCCCGAAGCCTAAATGGACATTGCACTGCAAAATTAATTTAATTTTATATTATTTTTATGATTTGTTAATTAAAAAACAAATAACTATTATTCAACTTGAGGGCAAACATCGATGAAGCTCACTCAGCGAGAGAGGTAAAAAGATTATTTTCTTTGCCCTTTAGGGGTGGAATAGTAAAAAAAGAAACATACTTTCATCGTACCATCCTTGCTGCTAGTGAACAGGAAGTTTCCACTAGGATGGAAAGCCAGTTTGGTTACAGCTTCACTGTGGACGCTGAAATGGAAAAGAAAAATGTTATCTTGAAGGTAATAGTAGATTATGCACCGAGGGCGCAAATCAGTGTCTTACGAAACGGGCGTCTTTGAATCCTAAGCGCAAATCAGGATTTAGCGAGGTAGTTACTAGAACCCTGAGTACGAGATGGATTTAATCACGCCCAAGACAGCTTATGCATGAGGAGAATACTATATTTATCACTTTCTGTGATACTTCTTGAACATAATGTGTTTCGAGGCATACAATATCACACAGCATCTACTTCCAAATTAACCGCTTACATTCTTTGTCAAATGTTGTACAATTGTTATATAGGTACTTACTGGTAATATTGTAATAAGCTGCGTGTCCTTATGTCATAGAGTTTAACATTTCCACTAGAAGTGCCTACAACAAAATGGGAACTAGAAGGGTGCCAGGCTAAGCACTGACTGCTGCATTTCTTATGCTGAAATGTGTAGATGCATTCCCCGCTCGTCGGGTTCCAGAGCTTTGTGGTTTTATCATCAGAACAAGACGCTATTAATGAGTCATCCATAGACATGCGGGCACATCTAACCCAGCTTGTGTGCCCAACAAACGACTTTATGAACTTAAACTTATCAGTAGCCCATAACTTCACTATTTTGTCATCTGATGCTGTAAGTATCTGAAATAGTAATGCAGCTTATTAGTATATTACTAACAAGGTCAGTAATCGATGGGTGTCTGGCCGCGATGGCGCTGAATAAAAGCGCATAGTAGCGCAGGTTAAGGCAGGACAAGCTGAATTGAAGGTCAAGACCTTTATAGCGCGGAATGCAAGGGCTGCGATCATCACCAAGCTTGAAGGCCGAGACCAAAGGAAGCTTAGATTGAGGCTCATAGCATGGCCAGCAGGGCAATTATGCAGCTACTCAAATAATGCAAGTAATTTAGAAAACTTGAGGATGGCTGGACCAATATAGCATATTGTAGAAATATTTCATCAAGTCTGGGGAAGGTTCATAAGAAGAGAAAAATCACCCAAACAAATTCTCTGCAGAGAACAGTAATTGAATAAAATGAGCTTGTCTTACCTTTGATCCATCACTGTTGAATTCAACAGACCTGACAGTTTGTGAGTGACCTCTGAACATGCCTGTGTGACCAGTAGCAGTGGGGATCCACAGCCGGACGGTTCTGTCGCGAGAAGCTGAGGCCATATACTTTCCAGATGGGGAAAATGTCACATCCATTACTGCTTCATCATGACCCATGAATGTGTAACACCTCCTCACACCTTGAAGATCCCATAGCTATATAGATTAAAATTATAATAGAAAAAAATTATCAGCTACATCATTAAACTCTACAACTAAAAAAAGTTTAAGCAATGACTTCATTCTTCTAATCAACAGTGTGTGATATAGATACATCAGGCACAGGCCTCCTTGTCTTAATTAATAAATATTAGAATGAAGTAAGAATTAAAAGATTAATTGAGTTAGTTGGGAAAATCCCTAGAACTACAAGTCTGATTTTGATAATTGTTTCAGAATGCTTTTATATTCTTCTTCATTTATAAAGCTCATAAACCCCTAGTAATTATTTTTATCAATTGTGTTGTGTAGTTTTCTAAAAGATGAAAAAATAATATTTGAGGGCTGTGCAGGTGTAATATGCTATTTCCATGCATTAAAACACTTCAGATGATAAGGTGCATAACAATTGTGTCCATCTCAATTACTATAACAAATCTGGCTTAATTGATACAAAAATGAATAGGTATTTAAGCATATTTCCTAAATAAGTAGGCACAACATCATTATTACATTTTAATCATTATGTGTTGTTACTATTTTCATTATTAATTTAATTATGTACTTATAAGAAAATATTATGAATGTGTAACCGGATTATAGCTCTAGATTTTAATGGTAATCTTTCATTCATCAATACTAATAGATAACTGTTAGAGAAATGTCTATTATTAAATTACCAGAACTTTGTTTTCAAAAGAACCGCTAGCTAATAGCCGTTGGTTTGGGCTGAAACAGACAGAACTTATCTCGCCGCGATGCCCTTTCAGCTGTTTTTCAAGTGTGGGTTCCGTGACCGACATGACACAAGGTGATAATAGCCAAAGCAATTTGTAGGTGATAACTTAGATCATTGAATTTGTTATAAAAGAATCTATAAAAATCATCAGTCTTTTCGTAAACAACGTAGCTAGTATGTATTCGCTTTGGTAAACCTTTTCCATCCGTAACCATAACAACAAGGCATAAGAGGAGAGGACTGACAAATAACAAACTGTAACAAACAGTGTAGGTTTCACACAATAATGTCACAAGCAGCAATAGACAAGATCTCATCTCTATGCCTTTTTTTTTTGGTGTGATAAAAATCAATGTCTAATAAACGTCATTTTACACGCACATTTCAGCCTTATACGTGGACGGAAGAAACAGCCCCCTTGATCGTAGGCAAATATTAATTTTCCCTCTAACAAACACCGAATCTCCGTTTTTGTTCCTCTAAATTTTGACATAAATCAAATTGTATATTTCTTATCATTTTTAATGTTTGAGACAGAATCTAAGGGTTTTATTTACCGTTTTTCATTTCATTTATTCTTAGATCATAAATGCGCGCTAAAGGGTATGTTAGTGAGCTATTGGGCTCATTCATTGTCAGATGCAGATGCAGAGCTATATACAAGAAGTTGAAGTTAAAACAGCAAGAGCAAGCAAAGTTATTGTGATTTTGTGACATTGTGTTAAAATAGCTCGTAGAATAGAGGAGGATTTGTTGATATAGTGTAGAGGGTGGAACATTGGGTAAAGGGGTGCACGCACAAGGGGTGGTGTGGTGGCGAACTCTTGGAGGTTTGTGCGATTGCGCATTGCATCGCCCACTTCGCATCGGAACGCGTTCGGAAGGTTGATGCTGGCAGCGAGTGTGTGAGGGACAGAGGACAGACCCTCTGAGGGATGAGGCATATTTCGGTACGAAACACCTTCTTGTCGATATTTTGTGGGAGAGGCGCGGGCACCTCTACCCGTATCCATGTTTATTGTGTCATGTTGGTTTCTGTAACTTGTGTTTCTCGTTCTTTCATCACATGCATCTACTGAAAACACCCTGTTATTGTTTGTCATGACTTTAGAGGATCCATTCTACGTTGTAAAAGAGTAAGTGGTTGCCTAAAGTTATCACAGGTGGTGGATAAGGACTAAGAAAAAATGTTAATGATATTTTTACTACCTACTCATGTATTTGTCTTGAGATTTAAGGCACAATGTACCTTGTTATGTTAATCAAACTTAAAAAATGAAACCCATGAACTAGATTCAGCATTATTTTAATAGTTTGCTGAATAATATTCATAAATCAAAGTAATGTAAGTATTGTATTTTCTGGTAAACTGGTCCTATGACTAGGGCCCAAAATCTTTAGTAAAAGATTAGGTATTCACTGGTAGCAAGCCATAGACAACCTTATTGTGATTACTCTTATTTCGCCGATTAATGATGCGTGTATGCAAGTGTGGTGGGCATACTCGCATATTGCCTAGTGTTATGTTTAATCATCACCGTGATCGTGAGCATCAGTGACTTTTTGATTTTTCGGGCATGCAGGAAATTCACGTATAGTTGTATATGCGCATCCACACTTTCTGCTCATTCAATCACCGGAGGAAAGCAAGCGATTGTTGAGATGTTTGATTCTTGTCTTGGACAAATGTTAAAATGATACGTTGATATTTTTTCAGGGTTTTCTGGGTGTTTTCTATCAACTATAAAATATATGTAAATCGATAATATATCAGTTATCAAGTACCTATAATAGAAGTTCTGCTTTGCTTTGAGATAGATGATGCAGTGTGAACTGTCCAGCATTATTATTTACTATTACATATTATTGGTAACAGCAGCTATACACTCCACATCCATATGAATGGCTCAATAGATGATCACAGACGATAGTGTGAATGCTTACACTATTACCTAGCTAATGACAGACAATCATACAAATGACGATCATCCGTGATAGCGAAGAGGAAGCATTAAGATAGGCAATTGCACATCCTGTGTACACTGCGCCAGGCTAGACTTGATGACGTGATGAGGGCATGTCTTAACATGCCCTCATTACAACAAGAATGAAAATAATATGCCAAAATTTACAATCACAGCTAAATCATTATTATAGCTACTCTTAGCCACTATAGCCCTCTAGTTGTGATGAGGGCATGTCTAAACATGCCCTCATCACAACTAATACATATTTTCATTTTATATTCATTTAATTGTTAGCTTATTTATTAAGTAGGTATTCAAAAATCTTAGTAGATCATTCAATTTTAGACCACCAACAGAAGAACACAATACAAAGCATAAGCAACTCAAAGCATTTACTTAATTTTGTTTGTGTAGATGTTTCTTAATATCCCAGTAACATTATCATAAGTACATTATCCATGCATTGAGTCCTAATGTCATGATGACACTTGATTGAGGAATTGTTACAGTGACCTGGCATGGTTACTTAAAGTCTTGTGTTCCCACAGTGAGGTGTTCAAGGCACTGAACAAGACTCGGGGCTTGTACCTCCGCTGGCAAGAGATCTCCAAAGCCCCTGTGGCCCCCACCAGCCCCGAAGTAGAATGGACCTCCACTGAGTTGAGGAATGCACTGCGCAGCATAGAGTGGGATCTAGAGGATTTGGAAGACACCATCAATATCCTTTACAATAATATCTTAATGTCAAACAGACCTGTGGTGGCAGCCAGTACAATTTAACCACACATATTATGATGATATGAAAAAGGAACTTGTTTTATAGTGTTGGGATATTATTTAAATACTTGGAAGCTTCCATAGCTTCTAAGTATTTAAATAATATCCCAATTCTTAAAACTTAATCCCTATAAGATCAGTTGTCTGTCTGATTGTCTAAAAACTGGACTGTATAATTAGTTCCATTCGCACGTGTTTTTGTACATATTCTTCATATAGTTCCTTAACTTATAACTCAAGCATCGTTGAAAGAAACTCAAACAAGTTCAAGATCGACAACAGAGAAATAAGCGACAGAAGGACCTTTATCGAAGCCACTAAACAAGAAGTCAAGGTACTTATTCTTTTTAATTAAGATCATAATCTCGTCATCACCGTACGTCACTGTTCTGAATGTGTTTCCCTCCGCCCCCCCAAACAAAGGGGGGTTTGCCATTAGGGGGGCTCCCCATCCTCTGGTAGATTCGCTTAGTCTCTTCTCTTACGGCATCCACGAGCTGAGTTAGAAGGGCCCATTCTTACGCCGTGACCTCCGACGGCAAATCAAGATAATCCATCATTTATAATGGTTAGAAAGAGCTTACTTTCCACCAATCATAGACCACGCAAACCTACATATGTATATTGCGGCCTGAAGATACAACAATGTATGTAAAGATCGCCTGCATTTCGATTGGTTTTGAGCTCCCACTCAGCTTTCGTGGCAGCTCTTCGCCTATTGAATTTACAAGCCTAAAGTCTTAATGTTAATAAATCGATACCAACAGGTAATGAAAGGCAAGATGAGTCTGAATCGCAACAGAGATAAGGATGGCACGGCCCGCGAACCCCTCCTCGGCGAAGAATCCCCCATGAACTTCGGAAACTCCTGGACGTCCACCCCAAAGTATACCAAATACTCTAAGCTGGCCAACCAGACGGACAGCCCTAACAGATTTGATTCTTACGAGGGTGATGTGATGTCGGTGAGGGATAAGATGCTGATTGATCAGAATGATCAACTGCAGGTTTGTTTGTATTTGTATTTATTTTACTAGTTTCTGGCCGCGGCTGCGCAGGCGCTGTTTCTATGGAAACGTTTGAAAGTTATTTATATCCGATGGGAAATAATTTATGGGATAAAAGAGTATCAAGTGTAGGTATTATTCCAGGTTTAGACCTGCATCTATGCCAAATTTCAGCCCGATCGGTTCAGTATTTTGAGCGTGAAAAAATTATAAACATCTGAACATTACTAGTTTCTTCCCGCGGCTTCGCAGGTGTTGTTTCTAAGGAAACGTTCAAAAGTTATTACTATACCATGATACTATTAGCAAGAGGAGCTACATTTAAGAAACATTTTAGCACGATCCGTTCAGTAGTTGTGGCGTGAAGAGGTAAAAAACATCCAGACATCCATCGAAACTTTCCATGGATTGAACATAAATCACTGTATATCTAAGCAGTTCAAAATAAGCGTTCTAACTTTCTTACATGGTACCTACTATTATTGTATTATCGAGTCACGTGGTCTACGCTCTAGTGTCAGCCAAGTTAGACTAGAAACAGACGACGCAATAGCAGTCTGTATCTTTACGCCAACCATTCGGCACGCTTCGGGCCCCTTCTGTATCACAGATAATATAAAACATACATGCTGTTTTCAGGTCATCAGTGAGTCAGTGGGGTCTCTTAGGACGGTTTCTAAGCAGATTGGCATCGAACTTGACGAGCAGGCTGTGTGAGTATACATTTAAACAGGCGTCGGCCCACGGTTTCGCTCATGTTTTTCCGGGACTAAAAGTAGCCTAAATGTTATTCCGAGTCTAGAACTTAATGCGTTCAAAATTGAAAGAGTATTTAATCACTAACACGGACGCCTGCCCCAAAAATAAAAAGGCGTGAAAACAAATTAATCACTAAATTCGAAACACAAATAAACAATTTGTATTTCGTATTGGTATCCCTAACTTAACAACAGATATTTGAGATCAAAGTGGTCAGTTATACAGAATTCAATTTCATAAAGAAGTCTATAATAATAATTCATTGTAAGGTCATGAAAATCTGCCAAAAACTGGTGAGACATAAGCCTTTGTATGGCTCGCTTACTCAGTTCTTAATATTTCTAGTACATGCTCTACATGTCCCATGGCCGTGGTGGTATATGTATAATGTTTTGTCCTTTTACCGTGAAATTAAAGCTGAGTTTCTCTATTTCCAGAATGCTTGACGACCTAAATACGGAGCTGGAAAATGCTGATTCCAAAATAGATTCCACTATCAAGAAGGTGGCTAAAGCGCTACATATAAATAACGGTGAGTACTAAAATTGTAAATACACAAGCTTCCGCACGCACATTACACATTACTTTCGTATCACAATACACTAAAATAGGAAAATAGTTTATTATAATATATAACCGTGAAATTAGCTGAAAGACAAAAAATTTAAACAATTCCAGGTTTAAAATAACATAATAAATGTATATAATAATATAACGTATAATGTAAATTAGCTGAAAGACATTTAAACAGTTCCAGTTTTAAAATAACGTAATAAATGTATGATGAGAAAAAAATAAACTCCCGGCTCAGCATTTAGTAATGAATATTTATTGATATTAACTGTTCGTTCTTTTCAGATCGGCGTCAATGGGCGGCTATGGGGGTGCTTATAGGCTTATTATTTTTAACACTTATTCTGTACATTATCCTCTGAACATGCGTAATCCTGCACAACGCTGGACAATCACACAGCATTATCTAGCCCTAAAGTAAGTAAGCGGGATATATGTTATGGGAATAACTGTTCCACTAATATCAGTTACCTAATACATTACATACTCGTACGTAGAATCAGAATACATTATAGTTGTAATACTCGTAGAACGTACTGGTGGGGTCCAATATTAAACCCCACCAGAACCTTTCATAAATTTAAAACCGCCAAAACATTGAATCTATCGCGCTTTGTAAATTTAACACCATTCACAAACTAGCGTAAAAAGAGACAATGTATGGTGTATATTATGTATGTATGTTTACCATACATAAATTATACGACCCTGTAAACAAAGACTTTTATGTTTGAATTGGAAATATTCCCAATTCAAATGTAAAACTCGTTGTTTTAGCCCCGCTAGTAATTCTTGGAGAGTACTTTTATTTAAAAAATAAATCTTACTCAATTTACGCTAGTTCATTATATATAATACGCTAGTAAAGGGCGCTCAATTTTATTTTATAAAATCTTGAGTAATGTGCAGAACACAATTTACTTTGACTTCCGTGTATGCGCTCAACACGATCGGACGTACTCGGGTGCGCTGAGTTCGTTATTCCACAAAGTAATTTTGGCGAAATCAACACTGGAAGATACTGGAAGACAAAATCGACAAATTGGAAGCAAAAAATGCAACCGACAAAGAGGGTAGACGCACTTCTACGGTACCCACGCCGAAGCAGAGAATGAACAACGAACTGGCCGCCACCGCCTCTCTACAACAGGCAACGCAGAGCGACAACCGGCCCGTCCGCGCTCACGTATAGAAGGGACGCACGCACAAAACTACACCACCCTCTTCTGTTATAATATAATCACAATGGACGTGTAAAATGTAATTTTTATAAATACATTCCTGTATTCTTTGAAAACTTACTCAATTTACGCTAGTAGTTGAGTAAAGGGCGTTCTATTTACATGGCGCGGGTGATATTATTTTTTGTTTTCCTAATTTTTCTGCGTTCTACAAGGAATACAACTATTACATTCATTCTATTTATATATGTATCCATGCATGTAATAAGTATATCAGTTATCCTAATATACTTGTTACATAACACAAACTCTGCTTACTTTGAGGCTAGATATGCTAAACGGATTGTCCAGCAATTTTAATTTATTTCATATAGTATTTTAGTATTATACTCCGATTTAAAAACCTGCATATATTTTGTAAACAAAAGGGTTATACTCAAGGAATATTAATGGAAAATATTTAACGACTGTATCATTGAAGCAAAGCACAGAACCGCAAAACAATTTTTGGTTTTGAAAGCTTTCATTTTACAATTCAAAATTTTCGCTGCGCATGTGAGATAATACCTTGTTGAAGTTTGTGTTTTAGTTTTTAGTGTTTCCCTTTCTGTTGTTACCTTCTTGTTTTATGTTATTGTTATTAGTTTTTAAGTTTTTTTCTAAAGTATTTTTTATGATACTATAAAAATCTACTATCGTACTTTGATCAATTCTTTACATATTTAAACGTTGATTTTCATCCAACACAAATAAGCTTCGTTGTTAACCCGCTTACATCCGTAATGAATTCATAAATTTTCTTGTTGACATAAAATATCTTGCATTCTTAATCGGAGTATATATATAGAGGTATTATGATTTTCTCTCAAGCGCCCCTAATAGTAAAAATTAAAGAAAAAATAGAATATTTGGCGTGAATCATGAACCAGTAGGTAACAAAATATAGTGTACCTAGCCAAAATACCAACGTTACATCTAGAGTTATGTTGTTGAGTCGATCTTTTATGCTTTACAAATTATACATAATATGTATTTACACAAATTAAGGACCTAACGATAATGGTTTTATAATCATCAATTTAACATTAGTTATATAAGACTAACATTCTTAAATATTTCCTAAAATTTCAATAGACTATTTATTATCTGCAATATTACTCGTTAAGCCATAAGATATCGTAGGGTAGTATTTACATGTGGGTACAGTAGGTGCCTAGATTACTACTTGTCCAGTTCGCGCCAAATTTTATGGTCCAATTAAGATAAGATCAATTCGGGACCGGTGCGGGCCTTGGAAATAGTTTCCAAGGCCCAAAAAGCTATCATTGATTCGTGATTTGTTTCTGCACAATGTGTTTTCTGTTTTCGTTTTCTGAACAGATAGAATATAGATATAAATACAGACACGGCCTAAGGTCTGATTTGGGCCAGAAATATATACATGTGGCCATAAAGTTTGGCCGTACCCTGAAATGGAATGCAAGTGTAGACTATCGACATCGTAAAATACCTTTAAAATACCCGTGAAGGCAGTCAAAATAAAGAACTGTGAATAATACAATAGCAGTACCTCTTGTGTCGGGGCACATACAAAGTAACCTCGCAATAAAAGCCAAATTCGATAAGTGCTTACATTGTTGCCTTCATAGCAATAAAATTAACAATATTACCTATGTGTAGAGTTATATATCCTTAGATTCTATTTTTTAGTACTGCTGATACTTCCTATTTTATCCAAAAGTGAAATAAGCTTGAGTTACACTAGAAAAAATATTAAAGACCAAGTATCTAATGCTACCAAAATACATTACTATTGCTTACAATAGATACTTGATATTTATCATAAAATAATGTTTTGTGACATAAACATACACGTATTTATAAATAAATACAAATAGATACTTCCACTATAAAATAGTAAAATGTTTCCGATGAATTCTAATATTGTATAATTTAAATTTAAATCTAGCACAGAAAAAGAATATTGTAGTCTACGTATACATTAAAGTCCGATGAATAAATTATTCTCAGCTATTTCATTTTATTGCCCAATTCTTACGGAAAACAACCTAGTAATATATTACCTAATTTTATCTGAGTCCGAATCCGGATGATTTCTTTCGTCCGAGAACCCCAGCGGCCTGCACTGAATTCCCATCTTCTTCTCTCATTCTCATGACACCCGTTATATACCGCAGCGATGTGATTTTATACCAGAGTAAAAACTCCTAATATTGGGAGTTTTTACTCTGTGCTTAAAAATCGTGTGAACCAAAGAGAAATAACTACGTGTGTGAACATAAATCTACAAAATGTTTCACTAAATCAAAGAAAAAACTGATCTTTCTTTCACTTTCAGAAACTAAAAAGAGGAGAGAAAACATTATGAACAACGAAATATCAACCTCTAAATCAAAATCCTCTATTTAATATGTCTATCAGGTGCATTATCTTTTTCATATTATTATATTTCTTGGTATTATATTGTATTAAGGATTCGCTTGAGGAATTGAACCAGATGCTAGACGGCCTAGCTTCAGCCTCCCGATGTATCGGTCTTGGCATGAATTTGGATAACACCAAAGTCATGATTAATGGTCACATTGATCCAAGGCCGGTGGTCGTACATGGTCACCTTCTCGTAACTGTTTCCGAGTCCTGTTCCTTGCTGGGTAAAAACAATTTCGAGAAGGAGGCCAAAAGGAGGATCCAGCTAGGCTGGGCAGCATTTGGGAAACTACGTCAAGTCTTCTCGTCATCCATACCGCAATGCTTGAAAATGAAAGTTTTCAACCAGTGCGTCCTACCCGTTAAGACCTACGCTGAGACGTGGACAGTCACGACAGGGCTGGTCCACCAGTTCAAAGTCGCTCAGCGAGCTATGGAAAGAGCTATGGTCGGAGTTTCTCTTGAAGGATAGGATTCGTAACGAATACATCCGACCAAAGTTATCAAAACATAGCTCTAAGAATTAGCAATGTGAAGTGGCAGTGGGCCGGCCATATCTTGCGAAGAACCGACGACGGCCGCGCTGGGGCAAACGTGTTCTTGAGTGGAGACCACGACTCGGTAAACGTAGTACAGGACGCCCTCCGACAAGGTGGGATGCCGACCTTCGAAAGACTGCAGGTAGATGCTGGATGCGTCAAACTGAAGACAGGGCGCTATGGTGCTCATTGGGGGAGGCCTTTGTCCAGCAGTGGACTGCTATAGGCTGATGATGATGATGATGATATTGTATTAAGTAGCCTACCTACTGCTTAGTACCGAAAATTGGGACAAGAAGGGAAATAAGGTACTAAGGTATATGTAAATAGAATAGAAGGAGGTGTGGGTGCTTCAATTTACTGTAGATACGAGTAGTTTTGTAGGTAGATACGAGTAGTTAGAAGTAGATCTTACCTGCCTCCCTCCGACCTTATCATTTTGTATGATATAAATTACTAGACAAGAGTTAGCAGGGCTTGTGTTATGGATACTAGATGACTGATATACGATTACATAGATAGATATTTTTTATTATACATAGATAACAACCAGAACACCCGGAACAAATATCTGCAGATCGTACACAAAATTGTTCCGAGGCGGGAATCGAACCTGCAACCTCTTGCGTCGCAGGCGGACCTTCGCCAACCGCGCCACAGAGGTCGTCAAACAATAAGTACTAAACAGTAGATCATCATTTCAGAAACACATTACTATCATTACGGCCAAAGCACCAGTTGCCCAAACTGCCGTATAGGTACAGTGCCTTGGAGCCGTTCATCATCAGAGATGTTATCGAGACTCACTACACCCAGCATCATGCCTCATACGTGGATCAACTGAATGCAGCTGAAGAGAAACTATCCATCGCAAATGCTAGCGGTCAGAAAAATCGCCGAGAATTTTTTATTATTTACCTAACCCTACCTACTTTCACAGTTACGATGAATCTTTATGTACGGGAAACTTAGGTAGTAGTAATCAGCGCCCGGGGCCTCGCTCTTGTAGGGTCCTCGCCCAACAACCCAAGCAAATTTAAAACTTACTTTGTACCTATATTTGTTTTATAGAAAACTTTTGATTTTGATCTTAAATTATTAATTAAGGTAACATGACAGTAAATTAAAATAAAGTTAGTTTATGAAAAATGCATCATGTAGTACTTGAATACTCGAAACACTTGAAGATCAGGTTTTTAGTCGCATAGCACTCGGGTCAGCTCGGGAGTTGGGACATAATGTTCTGCTCCTCGCTCGGGGAATCCCCGTGTTTCATTTCGTTCGTTAACTCTTGTCACATTGGAATTATTTTGCTTGCAGTATGCGTTACAAATACTCTGCAAGGTCTCTTTTTCAAAGAGCACAACGCTGTTCCTTCTAACTACAGAAAAAAGCGAAGCCCCCGCTTTAAAAAATAACACAAAACTCTAACGAAAACCACAAAATGTTTGCGGCTCGCTCAGTTCGCCGGCAATTTCTTGTGTTTCTTGAGTTGTCAAGTGCTCACATTAAGATAATTTTGCCAAACACGAAAAATTGCAAAAATACTGTTTCATTTTCAGGGCTCGCTCCGCTCCTTTTTATAAATTTTTCGTAGTCTTCTTAACTAGTTTGAGAAAAGTAACAAAAATTTCGTATTATATCTTTTGTGTATTGACATTTCTTTTGTATCGCAAAAAAATCTCGAAATTCTGCGGTTATCTCCGTTGTTTTTCGCGATTAGCACCACAAGCCGATAGCAATTATTATTGTTCCTTCTAAATATAGAAAAAAGCGATCCCCTCGCTTTAAAAAATAACGCAAAAATCTAACGAAAATCTCAAAATTTTTGAGGCTCGCTCCGCTCGCCAACAATGTCCTCTCTTTTTTGTGTAGTCAAGTGCTTACATTAAGATAATTTTGCCGAACATGAAAAATTTTAAAAATACTGTTTCATTTTCAGGGCTCGCTCCGCTCCTTTTTTATTTATTTTTTTCCTACTCTTTTTAACTAGTTTAAGAAAAGTAACAAAAATTTCGGCGGCCGCCCGAAGCCTCACAATGGGTAAGGCCTCCTCTGCTAGTTATCTTCCTATTAGGCGGAGCCATCTATGATAGACCCCGTTTCGGTGTTGGAAAGATCAGTTATAGGTACTTGCTCATAGGAAGTACCTAGAGCGGACGATATATCGTTCAGTCCGCCCAGCCTAGAATTCTTTCTACACTACCCGACTGCAGAGGTCAGAACTAATCATCATTTTCTATGTTATTTATTATGATGATTACCTTTAATTATATTTTAGGTGACGTCAAAACGGTGCTCAGTCTTCTCCCGATCATCAAGTTTAATGGAGGCGGTCACTTCAACCATAGCATTCTATGGAATAACTTGACGGACAAAGGAGTGGACCCCTCCAAAACCCTGGAAAGGGCTGTGAAAAAGTAAATTATTTAAGAGATACAATTATGTTAGAGTTTTCGGAATCCGAAATTTAAAAATCAAGGTCTAGTACGCAAGTACGGATTTTTCTCGTTTTTCAGTAAAACAGTACCTAAGTTTTATCATGAATAGACCAGACCAGACTAAAATTGTAGATCATGCAATTTTCGATGAAAATTGTCTGTAAGTACAAATTTTCTTGATTATTCTCATTAGAGTCACCGTTTCTGAGATAATTTATAGATTTAAAAAGTTGAACACTTACTTATAAATTAGCACAAGTTTCCACGCCAGCCACCTGTGATGCAAACTATGATGTAGGTAATTGACGCGTTTTTTTAACGTAGTGTCCCGGTAGTCCTATACCACTATCTATTGTGATTGTAATCCTTTTTAATTCAATACTATTTAATAATAATATACTGGATATTGGAAATGATAAATGAATGTGAATTATAAAATAAATAAATAATGCTGGACAATTCACACAGCATTATCTAGCCCCATGGTAAGCAGAGCTTGTGTTATGGATACTAGATAACTGATATAGGTACATAATACAATATATTACATACATAGATATTTTTTATTATAGATAGAAAACGACCAGAACACCCGGAACAAATATCTGGAGATCGTACAAACAATTGTTCCGAGGCGGGAATCGAACCCGCAACCTCCTGCGTCGCAGGCGGACCTTCGCCCACCGCGCCGATCGGTCGCGCCACATTATACCTTAGGAATTTTCCGCTGGGTGCAAATAAATTGCTCTAACAGCGTTGAATCAGATGTCCCCCGCTGATTTGATATTAACCTCGCTGATTGACTAGCCTTGACTGGCATAACACTGGACAATTGGTGCATGATAATAAGAACAAAACGATCCAACTTTTTTGCATTCGCATTAAGCATTGAGTACATCCCGTTTTACAAGCTTCCAAACAACCCCAGTCTTTTGAGTCTGGTTGATAAGCAATCCACACTTGATCTTGATAATAAACCCGAAAAAGATGATGATGAGCTGGTTGGAGGAAGACAAGCTAATTGTACCTACTCGTGTTTGTTTTGTTGCGAGTATTTTTTACACGGAACCCATCATGGCATCATCAGGCATGTTCTGGTTCTGTTACGCAAGGCTGTTGTATGGGAATTGCAGCAGCGAAGCTGAAATTGCACACCCACTACTGTCATATCAACTTAGATAGAAAAACCAGCATACCCATGAAGAACTGGACGAGAAACACTACAATACAGCTTTCCAGCTTCTACGAAAGATCATCTCTCGAAGTTATCTATAATACCTACCCCAAGATTGCTTCATGAAAGCCACCAAATTCACGATCTCCAACACTAAGGATCGTCTGAAGGGACACGCACTGTAAATCATGGACGTGCCGTGACGTGCGTTCAGGGCATCATTTTCAGCTCCAGCATTCAAATTAAACTCAATAAATTTGAATATCTTCACGAAACAAACCAGAAAGTTCTACATCAATATTGCCATTGAATCTTGAAAAGGACACCGGAAACAGTCTATATATCGGTTTCGGTTTAAAGAACAGACTATATCATACTAGGTACACTACAATACCTAGGTATATGTACCGTCATCACTCTGTTCGGTGCATGCGCATGCGCACTCGCAGGCCTACTCTAGCGGCATACCGAGTATTTTTTTTGTATTTGTATTTATTCAAAACTTTTTGGCTCTGCTGTAATGGTATATGAAGAAATATACGAAGCTGTGATTCTTGGTATAATTCGTCTTTTTCAATTCTATTTAGTGCTATAAATATTTCTTCCTTTTTCGATTAAGTTAGGCTAGCTACAAATTTTAAAAAATATTTTTGTTTTATACAGGAACTAGCTGTTTCCCGCGGTTTAACCCGCGTTAAATTAGAAATTCTCATTTCTAAAATATACCTACTGCCTACGTTCACCGGGGATAGAGTAGCTTCCCAACGGAGAAATAATTTTTCAAATCGGTCCGGTAGTTTCGGACCCTATTCAATACAAAAAAAAAATTAAACCTTTCCTCTGTATAGATTTTGCACGGCACTGCAACATGCCCAGTTTTGCATACCTAACCTACATACAACTGCCTAAAACGTTATAGCTTGCAGAATGCATAATAAAGATTTGCGCGACCCTTGCTACGCAGACAATCCTATCCTACTAATATTATAAATGCGAAAGTTTGTGAGGATGTATGTAAGTATGTTTGTTGCTCTTTCACGCAAAAACTACTGAATAGATTTTGATGAAACTTCACAATAATATAGCTTACATATCAGAATAAAACATAGGCACATTCACATTCATAAAGATATATTGTATACTATAGCTACGCCCCGCGGTTTCACCCGGGTGGTGATAGATATTTTGGATAATATACAATAAATCTTTATAAATTGTAGCCTATGTGTTATTCTGATGTTTAAGCTATATTATTGTAAAGTTTCATTAAAATCCATTTAGTAGTTTTTACGTGAAAGAGTAACAAACATCCATCCATCGATACTTACAAACTTTCGTGTTTATAATATTAGTAGGATTATCTAAAATATCTATCACCACGCGGGTGAAACCGCGGGGCGCAGCTAGTTTAATATAAAGCAGATGTTGCTCACGGTTAAAGTAACGTACGAGTATATAAAATGAGGAGCTTGGTCACTTCTGGTTGATATTCTCATATTATGTGCAACGAGTATTTTGTATGCATACCTAAGTTATACAGACTGTTAAGAAAATATTTCAACTTGTGTACCAAAGCTCCTCATGTTACAAAGCACACAACTTTTTGAATCGTTATTCGTATATATCGGAAACGGAGACTCTTAGGAGAAAAAAATCTGTAAAATTTTATATGTAGATACTACCTAGAAAATTGCATGATCTACAATTTTAGCCTCGCCTATTTTTATGATAATTCTTACTGATTGGCTTAATTAGGTGACTGATGGATGACACACTTTTTGAGCAAGAGTAGTCAAAGCCACTGTAAATCGCCAGTGTTATATAAGGCCCTAAAATTTAGGGCCGTATCACACTGGCCGCTAATTGCGAACCAGGTCAAAACGGAAACGATTGCGATGCGAACTCGCTACGAGTGCACAAAGTTCGCTTCGGGGTGCGCAACGAGATCGCCGCGATTTCGCAACAAGCGCGCGCCGATCTCGCCGCGAACTCGTTTACAAATAGCCGAGAGTGTGATGGCGGCCTTAAGTATTTAACCGTTTAACAGAGAGTTCGGATCTTGGAGCGATATGCAGAGCCAGCTGTCCTCTGCTTCGCTGGCGATCCAGGGCTCCGGGTGGGCTTGGCTATGCTACGATAGGAAGTTAAAGAGGTTGCAGGTTGCTACGTGCAAGGACCACGACCCTCTGGAACCAACTACAGGTAACACTGAGTTCGCGTGTTACGATAGATAGATACCACCGCACACCGGGAGCATAGAGTAGGCGCTAAGGAAGTGCAGCCTCCGCCAGCCGTAGGTAGGTACTAACAAGGGGCAGGCACCGCGCGAGTCGAGGCGGCCTCTGGTCGAAGACGGTAACCAAAAAGCCCCAATAACATAGTTAAAAACTATCGCGACAAAATGGGCGCCGCCGCGCCGCTGGAGCCATCGCAATGCTAAGCCGGGTGCATCCCCAGAAACTTTATAATTTAACTTTCGATCATGACCTTGGCGAATAAAAACGTTTTCCCAAAAACGGTCTGGGACCTTGATCTAAAAATGTAGGTATTTTTTAAACTTCCAGTCATCGACGCTAGTGAAAATAACCATCGTTATCACAAAAAATCCAGTGAAATTTTGTCTATATAAGATCACCACAAACCTTATTACATAGAACGACGATGATATTGACGGCCTCTGTGGCATCGGCTGAAGTTCCGTCTGCAACGCAGGAGGTCGCGGGTTCGATGCCCGCCTCGGGACAAATGTTTATACGATCTGCAGATATTTGTTCAGGGTATTCTGGGTATTTTCTATATATTAATAAAAAATATCTATCTATGTTATGTACTCGTATTAAATTAAGTACACCAACTTACCTACCGCAGGTATAAGTACCTACTCCTGAACACGGCTTTGTGTCTTTTTATATTAGCCTGATTCGACGAATCAGGACGAATCAGGCTTTCTTCAAACCTTAAAAAAGTTTTTTTTTTTAATTATTATTAGTATTTGATAATTCATTTTAATCACATGTGTTGATGTGTGTAGGTGATTTTTAATCACACAACACTTCTACATAAACTCACACCACAACACCCATGAACACTCACACTCTCAAATGCACAGGTACCTAACAGTAAAATCTTATTTAGTAAGTGTATGTACACAATTATTTCTTAGGTTACATATTGCATGTGTGTACATACCTCCAGAACCAGTTACAAAATACTTTCACATAGTAGAAAATTCGTTTTATGATAATTATGTTTTGCTACCTTCATCGGCAAACATTTATTTATTTACTATTTATTTACAAATGTACCTCTATTTTTACGGGAACACCCAATGCAATAGAGTACATATTTAAATTAGAAATAATTTTATAATACAGAGAAACAACACAAAAATCATAGAGTCAACCTTACTTTAAGTTTACATTACAAAATCATAAATTAAAAATCACAAATCATATCCATTTCCATATACAATAGAATTACATTAAATAAGAATATTATCGATAATAATAAATAAAAATTTCAGTCTAACTGTGATAATACGGATTTACACAACTAACGATTACTTAAAATAAACAGTGCAGCTTTTTGGAACTCGCTCTGGGAACAGGAAAAAAGATCTATTCTCTCGGCAATCAGATTCAGCGTGCGGATGCACAGATGCACACATGCTACATTGGTTTTCATTTAATTTTTTATAAGTTATTTTGTCATATGGATTGGTTTAGTGACTTTAGTGTTTAGATTTTCTTTTCATTTATGAAGTGTGGACCGATTGTTTATTTAAAGCATATAATAGCATACATACCTAGAAAATAAGATTATTGATTATAGGAGCAAATCATTAAATTGTACCTACCACAAGCTGAACTCTTTTTGTGTTATTCAAGGTTTGATTCCCCTGCTCGGCATAGATGTGTGGGAGCATGCATACTATCTTCAATTCAAAAATGCTCGGTCCGACTACATCAAGTCTCTCCTCAATGTTATCAACTGGGAAGATGTTTCCTCACGATATGAAGAAGCTACAAAATGTGTGACATATCCAACAATACCAAGCTAATTATGTATTTGTAAACCTTCATTATGGTAATAGTATATAAATACTTTAAAAATTAGGTAGGTACAAAGATACTAAATCAGAACATGGAAAACCTTATTTCACCAAATACAATATAACATTTATATTTGGTGAAATATAACTATTATGTTATATTATTATTAGCCATTAACTTTACAGCTTCCTTTCTATATTTAGTAAGGTAGTGTAAACAGACAAAACATTGTAAGGCTAAAATAAGGTGAATTTACAGTCCACTAGAAACATTTTTAGAAGTTTAGAGATTAAAAAAGCTGCCATGCATCTAGAGCATGGGAAACCTGTATCCACTAAATACCTTTTCCACCTTCCTTTCGTTTTTTAAACAAAAAAATGTTAGGCCAAAGTAAGCTGAATTTACAGTCTAGGGCAATCTTAGATCTAAAACAGAAACATTGTTAGCAGTTGAAAGGTGAAGTAAAACTGACAATATTTATCTTATGATTTAGCTGGTCGAAGACACTAATAATAAATAACAAAAAGAAAGGATCGTTTGAAATCAAACATATATAACATATTTATAACAAATAAAATACCATGATAATACAAAAAACTTTTATTTATGAGTGATTTTACACAGATATGTGTACAGAGATATAGAGTATACAGAGTTTGACGTCACTACTCACTTATCATAATAATCTTAATCATAATGAACTATTACCACACATCTCAGTTCTTAACTTACACAACATAACAAAAAAGTTACAATAGTTACCAAGAAATAAAAGTAACAATCAGCTTTTCAAAAATCAGTTAATAAATAAATAAAATAAAAATTGTTTATTTCGAGCACAGAACTCATACAAAAGATAAAATATAAAAAAGTGAAACGATAGCCAGAATTCTTTAGTCAGATAACTCATTCAGTAGACTGTTCAATAGTACAAAACGTAGTTCAAGATGGTTTTGCGGCACTGCACAAAAAAAATTATCTTTGACAACTAGGTCTTTGTAGATTGCATCGTATGAGACACCGAAATCGTAGCAGTTTGGGTGTTCGGCCGAGGGTCCTGGTAACCTGACCATATCGCCTGTGCCAAACGATCGCACTCTGAATCCTTTCCTTAGTAGAAAAGCCTGAGCTTCCATGCTACGATTCATGTTTGATGAGCACACTATCGCAATAGAGAGATTCATGGTTTCGGATTTGTATCTTCTCAGGTAAAATAAGACGAATCTTGTTTTACCGGTGATAGGATAGCTTCCGTTCCTGTTCTCGTTGTTATTCAATTGATAGAAGAAAAAATATTTGTCGAAGGTAATTTATTGGTTTGCAAGATGGAGGTCAGTTCATTTTATTTGCTTGGATCAGCACTGCAGAATGAAAGTTTATGTAGGTAGATATAGTAGACGACCTGCAGATATTTGTTCAGGGTATTCTGGGTATTTTCTATATATTAATAAAAAATATCTATGTTATGTACTCGTATTAAATTAAGTATACCAACTTACCTACCGCAGGTATAAGTACCTACTCCTGAACACGGCTTTGTGTCTTTTTATATTAGCCTGATTCGACAAATCAGGACGAATCAGGCTTTCTTCAAACCTTAAAAAAGTATTTTTTTTTAATTATTATTAGTATTTGATAATTCATTTTAATCACATGTGTTCATGTGTGTAGGTGATTTTTAATCACACAACACTTCTACATAAACTCACACCACAACACCCATGAACACTCACACTCTCAAATGCACAGGTACCTAACAGTAAAATCTTATTTAGTAAGTGTATGTACACAATTATTTCTTAGGTTACATATTGCATGTGTGTACATAGCTCCAGAACAAGTTACAAAATACTTTCACATAGTAGAAAATTCGTTTTATGATAATTATGTTTTGCAACCTTCATCTGCAAACATTTATTTATTTACTATTTATTTACAAACGTACCTCTATTTTTACGGAAACACCCAATGCAATAGAGTACATATTTAAATTAGAAATAATTTTATAATACAGAGAAACAACACAAAAATCATAGAGTCAACCTTACTTTAAGTTTACATTACAAAATCATAAATTAAAAATCACAAATCATATCCATTTCCATATACAATAGAATTACATTAAATAAGAATATTATCGATAATAATAAATAAAAATTTCAGTCTAACTGTGATAATACGGATTTACACAACTAACGATTACATAAAATAAACAATGCAGCTTTTTGGAACTCGCTCTGGGAACAGGAGAAAAGATCTATTCTCTCGGCAATCAGATTCAGCGTGCGGATGCACACATGCTACATTGGTTTTCATTTAATTTTTTATAAGTTATTTTGTCATATGGATTGGTTTACTGACTTTAGTGTTTAGATTTTCTTTTCATTTATGTGTGGACCGATTGTTTATTTAAAGCATATAATAGCATACATACCTAGAAATTAAGATTATTGATTATAGGAGCAAATCATTAAATTGTACCTACCACAAGCTGAACTATTTTTGTGTTATTCAAGGTTTGACTCCCCTGCTCGGCATAGATGTGTGGGAGCATGCATACTATCTTCAATTCAAAAATGCTCGGTCCGACTACATAAAGTCTCTCCTCAATGTTATCAACTGGGAAGATGTTTCCTCACGATATGAAGAAGCTACAAAATGTGTGACATATCCAACAATACCAAGCTAATTATGTATTTGTAAACCTTCATTATGGTAATAGTATATAATTACTTTGAAACTTAGGTAGGTACAAAGATACTAAATCAGAACATGGAAAACCTTATTTCACCAAATACAATATAACATTTATATTTGGTGAAATATAACTATTATGTTATATTATTATTAGCCATTAACTTTACAGCTTCCTTTCTTTATTTAGTAAGGTAGTGTAAACAGACAAAACATTGTAAGGCTAAAATAAGGTGAATTTACAGTCCACTAGAAACATTTTTAGAAGTTTAAAGATTAAAAAAGCTGTCATGCATCTAGAGCATGGGAAACCTGTATCCAGTAAATACCTTTTCCACCTTCCTTTCGTTTTTAAAACAAAACAATGTAAGGCCAAAGTAAGCTGAATTTACAGTCTAGGGCAATCTTAGATCTAAAACAGAAACATTGTTAGCAGTTGAAAGGTGAAGTAAAAACTGACAATATTTTTCTTATGATTTAGCTGGTTGAATACACTAATAATAAATAACAAAAAGAAAGGATCCTTTGAAATCAAACATATCATAACATATTTATAACAAATAAAATACCATGATGATACAAAAAACTTTTATTTATGAGTGATTTTATTACACAGATATGTGTACAGAGATATAGAGTATACAGAGTTTGACGTCACTACTCACTTATCATAATAATCTTAATCATAATGAACTATTACCACACATCTCAGTTCTTAACTTACACAACATAACAAAAAAGGTACAATAGTTACCAAGAAATAAAAGTAACAATCAGCTTTTCAAAAATCATATAAACAATAGCCAGAATTCTTCAGTCAGATAACTCATTCAGTAGACTGTTCAATAGTACAAAACGCAGTTCAAGATGGTTTTGTGGCACTGCAGTTCAAATTGCTGTATCAATTCATCTATTTTGTTGTCCAGATCTGTGCAGCGAGACATCAGGGTCAGTAAATCGCATATTATGAAAGCCCCTATAGTAGCATCTTCATGGTTATCTAGGATCTCAACGTTCACAATATGTACGGATTGGTTGCGAACCGAAGGCTTTGAGAGAAACCATTCAAGAACCTGGTCATAAACTCGTTCCTCGCAGGTGACTATAACGTTAAATTGTTCCTTGCAATCCTGGAATTTCTCAGGGCACAATTTGATTCTGCGGTTCCTGTCCAGCATGTTTAAAAGTCCAATGTTGGTATAAAAAAATTTATCTTTGACAACTAGGTCTTTGTAGATTGCATCGTATGAGACACCGAAATCGTAGCAGTTTGGGTGTTCGGCAGAGGGTCCTGGTAACCTGACCATGTCGCCTGTGCCAAACGATCGCACTGTGAATCCTTTCCTTAGTAGAAAAGCCTGAGCTTCCATGCTACGATTCATGTTTGATGAGCACACTATCGCAATAGAGAGATTCATGGTTTCGGATTTGTATCTTCTCAGGTAAAATAAGACGAATCTTGTTTTACCGGTGATAGGATAGCTTCCGTTCCTGTTCTCGCTGTTATTCAATTGATAGAAGAAAAAATACTTGTCGAAGGTAATTTATTGGTTTGCAAGATGGAGGTCAGTTCATTTTATTTGCTTGGATCAGCACTGCAGAATAAAAGTTTACGTAGGTAGATAGTTGTGCTATCACAAACTCGACAAGTCGACGCTCTATCAGCCAGGAGCAATAATGTAGGTAATGTTTTCTTTCTTATCAGGGGCTATTTCTCAGGATTGATTTGACATGGAAAAAAAACATGTATACAAGCACAACTGAATCATGCAGCTTCAACATTGAAAAATGTAATGATTAGAATAATTACATTTTAACCTTTGCGCTTCATGCAGCACCAAGAAGGAGACGAAAAGAATTATTATTCTTTTTCATACGATATTTAAACGAACTACATAATTATACATACACATTAAACACTGTGTCTGGTAAGTGCATCGGTAAGTGGTAACCGGTGTAACAGTTAAATTTTTTTTTCTCTTCATGATAAAATGGCAGCCATATAGTTTTCTTTTGCCACGAAGCATGGATTAATATATATATATATAAGCTATAGCTAAGCTACCCATGTAGAGATCCTATGATAGATATAATTTGATAGCCAAAGCCAATAATGTAAACAATTATAGCAATAACATTTTTGCAATTTAAATTTTATAATAGAGGAAGAAGTCAAGAAACTTTTATTTATATATATTTACCAAATTATTAGCTTTTTCGTGAAATTAAAGCCGTCATGCTACATATTTTTTGTTTCTGAATGATAGAACATAATGTGTTCTTCAAAATAAGTCTCACATCTTATTAGCTCTAAATAAGATAAAAAGTTAGGACGATTTGATTGAATAATATTTCCCCTGTATATTTAACCAAATTTTTTCCCTTCCGAACTGAAACAGACGTTGGTAGAATAGTGTGTTCGCCCCTCATCTATGGAATTGTGTCAAACTAGAGAGAGATAAGAAGTTGAAGTCATGTTGAAGTCATGTTTGTCGTTGTCATGTCATTCATTGTTCTCTGACTGACCGATCACTCACCGACCATCCATCCATCATTCTTTCTTTTCTTTTCAGCTTGTGACGCCGCCGTAACGGCGCGGCGTTTTGTTGTTGTATGCAGTAGACTAGAATTATGTCAACATGAATTACGCCCTAAATCCCGATGCCCAGGAGTTCATTCCGCTTCTGACGAACGTCATTCAGGTAAGTGATGCAGCTACTGCTTGAATTATCATGATTTCAGTAACATCAAAATTCAGCACGTGTTTTACCTACTTTTGTGTTTTACCATTGGAAAAGAATTGGTTTGTTTTGTTTAGTTGCACATAATACATTTTGCAGTTGTTTTAGGGTAAACTCCTTGGTAAATTTAAATAGGTAACTGACAAGTGATCTTATTTTGGAGTCACTTAGGAAGTCAACCTTCAAAAACAGACGATTCTTTCACGGGTCGACTTTAGAACACAGTTGAACGAAATAATTACCCGTGAGAAAGATTAAATTAAGTTTATCCCGTATGCGAGGGCTTAACCCGGCGAGCGTAAGGTTCAAATTAGGCAAGTAAAACTCATCCACCAAACACTGATACTTCCTCGCCGAGAGTTGGCTGTCTGACCCATTACACTCATTGCTTCCTCACTTTCCCCCACACATCTTTTAAAATGCACAGCAAAGTTTATTGTGCGTAATAGAAATAATCAAGGAATCAGAATTACCATGGGTGAATTTAACCCGACCTTACGCTCACTGCGTTAGCACTATAATAACATTAACCTTTAGTCAAAAGATATGATACAAACTGCATCTAAAAATAGTACTTAGAAGTACCTCAAGAAATACCAAAGAATGGTTAGTTTCAATTAATGTATTAAAAGATCTGCTAAACATTTTGTTATAAATATATATATATTTACCAACCATCAATATGAAGGATAAAAATTGTGCTACAATACATATAAAAGAGCAAATACTGTCAAATGACTGTGTTAACAGTAAATCCTAACTGATATATACTGATACCTTACATAGGGTTAGATGATGCTGTTTGAATTGTCCAGCATTATTTAATATTATTTATATCTTGTGTTGTCATTATCAGTGGTATAAATTGCCTACAACTGATCATAAGGTAAGATATTGAATCTAGAAAACTATTATAAGCTTTAATTGCAAAAATATTTTATGTTATTCCTAACATTTATTATTAGTCCTGATTCTAAACTATAGTAGTACACCAACATGGTAGTATACCATACTAGTAGTTAATTAGTAGTAGTAGTAGCAGTATGCAGCTGTAGTTTGATTATAATACCAAATTGGTAATAGCCTCTTAAGTTTAAGAAATAACTTGGACTGTTTTTCACAACAAGGTTGCTGGTGGGCCTTTACATGTCTAAAGAAGTAATTAAGAAATAGCTAGCTGTTGTTAGTTGTAGTTTTTTTTAGGTATGGTTCGTTTTATACCCCACCCAAGGTATACTTTAATTGTTATTTTGTTACTCAATGAATTAAAATTATTTATCTGAATGAATATAAATTAACATTGGAGGTCTTATTTATATCACAAAATCATTTTATTTCACTTGTTTGTCATCCGAAATGCTTAAAAAATATTCACATTTCACAAAATAATAATATTAGAAGGAAACTTTCAGCTTTCTGATATTGGTATGTTGCGGCAAGGCAGCCAGCATCTTGGGAACACTTCTGACTGGTATTGATATGGATCAGTTGAGCTACCAGTATATTGTTTGCAATATTCTCCAGTTCAATTATTTCGATTATAAATATTAGTTCTAATTTGTTTCTATTATTTGATTGCCATCCTCCCCAATTATGCCTTATTGACTCTTATTACTAGGTAGTGCCATAATCTCCACGCTGGGCAATGGGCATGTTGATTAAGCTCGGAGCTGGCAGTAAAATATTACAGTAATGAAATTAAGTCACGCGCGTCTGTGTTGGAAAGGAAATATAATCTTTTCACGAATCGTTTCGAGTTTTTAGACTATAGGCCATGTCAGAGACCTATTGGCCTTGAAACTCTTTTGACCAAGGCTACTTACTTTTTACATTGTTTCAATTAACTGTCGCACTGATAACGCAGTGAGTTTGTTTTGAAATATTTGAGGTGTTGAAAAGTGAAGAAACGCATAATATAAACGAAGCGCACGTACATTCGTGACTTTCAGGCACAATCGACAGTAATCAGGCAAGCAGGTGTTTACATTATCTATGCAGCTTAGGTCCTTAACTTTTTATACTTCTAGGAAATCTATCAGAGATGTTAAAGTAACTTTGTCACCTTTTCACGCTCAAAAATGAAAATTACAAAATCTGTTTTGAAATGTGCAAACAAACTGATATCTCTCATTTGATTCTCCAATTAACCTTGTAGGTATCTCTTAAAATTTCTGCATTACAATTTGTACTGAAAGTTTGTATGTCCATTTTTAATATCTGTAAAGGTGCATTATAATTATTTTTATTTTCCTCGGTAAGACGTAACAATTAAAAAACATAATATACGGTAACGGTTGGCACATACAAGTTATTGTACATGAGTAATTTTTCTGATATACCAATTCCTATGTTATTTGTATTATTTAGTAGTTTTTCTTTTGCCCGAAATTTCGTTCGCAACGTCAGGTTACGTTACCAAATAAATTTTCATAAACTTTTCTTAAAACTATTGTTCTAGATAGAAGCAAAACTGCCCTAGATAAGAGTCACAATTATTGATGTGTTAATTATGTGAATAATTTGCAAAAGGATACGACGGCCAATTGCAGTAAACAGAATACAAAATTGACACTTGTTCTTATTATTGGATCCTGCAGGACGTAGATACTTAGTTGTTAACACGCTATAGGTCACTTGTTACGTGATTCGTCACTCACTGTATGTTTCTAATGTATCCGTTCACAATTTTCTTATTTCCCTTACAAAATGTATGGGAAACCATTGGATGTGATATGATAACGTAACCCTTGCGTGCCAAATGCAGTTACGGCGTAAACTTGCAAGTCCCGGTCATTTCAACCATTAAAGAGTTCGACCACGTTGTTATTAACTTTGTCCGTGCTCATCTTGACGATAGAACTAGCAGGTTCTCTATTTGTTTTGCTACGTGATGATCTGAAACAGTGCATAAACGTAAGGTGGTTATCACCCAAGGCCCTACCTCACTCATTATCCGGATAGCCTCATCTTTTCTCATTGATGGATTATGTTAGCTCCTGCCCAATTTTTCTCTCATATAGTACCAATAAACGGCGCGGCGATAGCCTATCTATGGTAAAGGCCAACACCTACAGTAGCTACGCTATGTCGTGTTTATAGAAAAGCATACTTAACGCGGCACCTTTAAGTGGAGCAATTGTGAAAAAAAACTCACCTCTCAGACTAGTTTCGAATGCTGTGTAGCAAGCATGCACACGAAGAGATCTTTTTGCGGAAAAGTGGATCGCATGAAAAACTTACGCGAAGAAGCTACAGACTGGAGTCGCCTGAAGTAAGCTAGCAATCGCCGCACAATACAAAGACTTTATTTAACCTGGGCCTACCCAAATGGGTAGGCCCAGGTTAAATAAAGTCTTTGTATTTGTATTATCGATTTTATGTAGATGAAAATGTGTAATGGTATCTTTCTTAGCAAATAACTTAAAATAAGGATAGATCGGTATTTCGTCTAACAAGTGACTACCGATCTATCCTTATTTTCAGTTATTTGTTGAGAAAGATACCCTTACACATTTGTTATCTACATAAAATCGAAGAAGATTGAAATATTCGTGATTAGTGAGCGAAGATTAAGAAAAACAACAACAACCAAGAAACAAACTAACCTAAATCTTTGCAGCTGGATAAACTTTTAATTTTATTTTATTCATGTTCATCTTCATAATAATTCAAGTTTAATTCGATTGATCAATAAATTTGCAATCATTACATTACAATCATATAGAAATCAAATAACTCAGCCGCACTATAAAATAATAATAAGAGACCATGTTACATTTACAGGATGGACTGATGCGAGTGAAAAAAACGATACATACTTCGAACTGCTTCCCGAGGGGCGCCTCTTACGATATTTACAAGACTTACACCGACTTCGGCATAGTAACATGCAAGATAAGCGAAAATGTAGTTATACAGTCAAATCAGATTGTAGTGGCAGAATTGCCACAGGTAAAGCTTAAGAGGTCAGTTTCAAGACTGAGTTAGAGAATTTCTCAATTCGGATATTAGAAAAATATTAGGGAGTTGTTAAGCAGAACGAACTCAACCCACAAAATGTAAATACATAAGCTGGAGCTATCGAGGTTTGAACTTTAGATGACGTACTCAACGCAACAGTTCTAATATTGGGATGTGCCTTGTCTTGTTAAACAGGCAAACGTATTACTAACTACTAGTTTGAAGCAGAGTTATGAAGCAGAATTTGAGTATATCTCGTTGAATCCAAAAGCTAACACCTCAGGTGGCTTAAGGCAACTCTGCTGTATTGAATCTAGACTTGCTTCTTTGTAATTACATTTTCAAAAACTATCAACGGAGACTGGTTTGTTTTCGACAACTTTCTCATTTTGCGAGGCTTGCGTCTCGTTATTTAAAAAAATGCCTTAGCCTTATACGATTTCGAATCTTTTTTACAAGGTGAAAGAATCCTCACTCGATGTCTGTTGAGTCCTTTCTGCTTAACAACGTCCTATCGTCAACATTTATCCGAAAGGCCTCTATCGTTGAATACTAAACACGTATGATGATTTAATTAGAGAGCCTATTAAATAAAACGATTAATAGAAATAAAATCAATTATTTTCCAGTGACTTAAAACTCAACGACGATAACAACACAGATAAAATAATAAATGTGAACGACAGTCTTCTAGACCGCATTAACATCAACATAGATTCCCTCAGTGGAGTTAACCAGCCGAGCGAACAGTTCCTGCGAGGAATGGGTGCCAACGTCTCGTCGTGGAATAAAGCTCCTGTCATCTCTAAAATCAGGGTAACAACTTAGTACTTAGACCATCGTATCACTAACACCTCAACGTCAAGATAATGGTAGTGCTTTTGCTTGGATCAAGGCAACACCTCATAAGAAAACGGGTAACACCTAACCGCCAAGATCATGGCAACGCCTCATCGCTTAGATCGAGATTACGGCTTATCGCTTAAACTAAAAAATCGTTAGAACTAAAATGATGGTAAGGTGTTAGAGTTAACACCTCATTTTCAAGATCATGGCAACGCCACATCGCTTCGATTAAGGGAAACCAGATAACACCGCATAACTAAAACTGTCATAGACCAAGCTAACACCCCATTGCTTAGACCGAGGACACATCGCATCACTTAGATCAAGGTAACACCTTATCGCTAAGAACGTAGTAGTGCCTAATCGCTTACATCGAAAAAAGACAGCATCACTTAGATCAAGATAACACCTCATCGCTAGGATCACGGTAGAGCTTCATGGCGTAGATCGAGGAAACACCGCATCACTTAGATCAAGGTAACACCTCATTGCTAAGATCGAGGAAACACCGCATCACTTAGATCAAGGTAACACCTCATCGCTAAGATCATGGTAGCGGTAGCGCCTCCTGGTGTAGATCGAGGAAACACCTCATCACTTAGATCAAGGTAACACCGCATCACTTAGACCAAGGGTACACCTTATCGCTAAGATCGAGGAAACACGGCATCAATTAGATCAAGGTAACACCTTATCGCTAAGATCGTGGTAGTGCCTAATCGCTTACATCGAGAAAAGACAGCATCACTTAGATCAAGGTAACACCTCATCGCTAAGATCATGAAAGTGCCTCATCGCGTAGATCGAGGAAACACCGCATCACTTAGATCAAGGTAACACTTATTTCTTACACACAACTTGATAAATTGTTATGTTCCTACTATAAACCTTTTTTCTCCAAAGTATGATTTTACCTATGTATTTTCAATTAAAGCTAAAGTCGGAGAACTGAATAGCACCATTCCCGCACAGCACAACAAAAAATGGTGTAGTGTGGCGGCAGCTCTGCTGGATGATTGGGTTATGTCCTACATTTAATTCCAACATTCTTTGTATCCAAATAAATGATCCAGTGATATTACAACCAAGCTTTATTTTCCTGCTTTATCCTTATCACTCTTACAACTCACGAGGTAGGCACAACATGCCTTCCTTTTACATCCGCTGACCTCCACATCCACTCGTCTAAACACACTCCGTTTCTCATGTCCATGCCGCACACTATCCATTCGTTTCTATGCATATCTAGCGCTTAGACTAAGCACATAACCGTATATATATTACATTAAACGCACTTAGGTTTAAGTACTATAAAGTTATATTAATACTAACATGAGTCTTAAAAAAAATGATTGTTTGCTGCACGTAGTAGTTCATTTTATTATTAAGGAAAAAAAAAAATTCCGTAGCTATCTAGATTTCTAACATACTAAAAAAATATCATAAGTATGTACCTGAATCTATTGTAGATGCAGATCTATATATGTATATAGTTCGATTGTTACATGAAAAAACGAATGTAACAGCAATAAAATGTTGCTGTTACATTGTTTTTAGACTTCCGTACCCCTGTAAATGTGTGTCAACAAGGAACCCTGAAAATGTACGGTTTCCATAGTGATAATTTTTTAGTGAAATTTCATGGTTTATTTGAGAAATAACCTATAAAAACAGTAATTGCACTCTAGTTATAGTAGTAGCTGCAAGTTTTCAAAAGTTCTGGGATCGGCTTGATAACCGAATTTCCAAGATTTCAGTGATTATTTTAAATTTTACGACAATAACACGATATGTCTCGATCTAAAATATGTGCATCCGCAATAAGTGAATGCTAGTCGCTTATAAAACGATTGAGGAAGGAAACGGGTAGGGTTGCAGAGGTCGGAAACATACGAAAGCCTAAATGCCATCTTGGTACGCGCCGTAGGGGTTAATATAACTTCAATTTCAGGTAGGAGATGCGCTGTTTATCGGAGCGAAAAACATTCCGCGTCCTCAGTTTACCTTCAAAGACACCGTGGATAACTCATTCAAACTGTGGGTTCCGAAGATATTCGAAAAACCTAACAGCCTTAAGCCGCTGGCTTTGATTAGTATCTACAATAGCGACAAAGAAGCTATCGGGTAAGTGATAAAGGAACTCTTGTTTTTAAATAATTTATAAATGCAGGGTGGTTTGTTCGATCATTTGAACATGTCACCCAGAAAAGTAGTTACAATTTAATTAAAAATGCACGAGGAGGTTCATTTTAGAAACAAATTAATAAACAATTACTTGGACTCAACTCGCAAGGTCGATGTTATTTTTTCGCAAGAATAAAATTGACAATAAAATTCATTATAACTCCTGCTAAAATGAGCTACTTATAACAAGTCTAAAATATTTTATGATTTGGCGCAAGCTGCAAACTTAGGGAACGTCCCTTTGTTATTTAGAATAGCGCTTTAGCCTTGAGACTAGATTTAATGAAAGGGTCTGGGGCCCTATCAAAGGGTGTCGAATCGGCCTGTACTGACATAGATAAAAAGGGCTTTTAAAACCTCATAGAGCGTATTTTTGTTTGGAATGGACCATGTTCTTTTGTTATGTATATTTTATTTTGTTCGGGAGAACTGGACAAAAACTCAGATATCATTCAGCATTATTATATGATAATAAAATTATGAATAAAATTCAATACACACGTGTTCCTTTCTTAGTTTAAGCACATATTGTGTGAGAAATGAATGCTCTTATTAACTTCGTAAGTAAATATAGTTATAGGTCTTCATAAATAAGTGTAGGTATTTACCTATACTTATTTATGGTCAAATTAGCAAGTAAAATTCGAACCAGGAACTTAAAAGTTTTCCACGCTTATTTAATTCTTCCAGATATAAACTGATGCTGCAGCCCGGACTATCTCCGCATGAAGGGTACCCTCACGAGGGCAGTCTTGGCTGCATAGAAGACGTTCAGTACAGAGAAATCGATCATTACCTACATTCTATTTATTATTAGAATTAGGAATTAAATCCGAATCGAACCCGCAAACTCCTCCGTCCTGCGCCCGCTGCGTCACAGAGGTTGTCCTGTCATTTTTTCTAAACGAAACCAGACGCATTACTTTTTTTCAAAAATAACCTTTTAATTTCCAGCTACGAGCACCCATATGGGACGGAACTGGATATGTATAAGGCACCGTTGGACCTTATCTTTCCCGCGCTGGAGCCGGAGTTTCCCCAGGCGCTGGATGTCACACCCTTGACCATAATCGACACCGAGCTTGGATTGGACAAGCTCATTAAGCATCTGAAGACTTGCACGGAGATGGCGGTGGATGTGGAACATCACGCTTATAGGTCTTACCAAGGTACGCATTGGAACTTTATGACGACGAGACGTCTCGTCTAAAATCTCGGGCGCTCTTCCTCTCATCTAAAGTCATCATGTTGTCTCTCTACTCATTAACGAACTTGAACTGTCTTGTGTTGCCGAGATAAGTCGATAGCCTTCGAGGCGAGGTATTGCACTATAGTTTGACTGAAACCGCTGTACCGCTCCTTAGGAAAGTGCGGCGAGGAGGGGGGCCAGGAAAAAAGAGCAAGAGTAAGCGTTGATGGCAGCGACTGATGCATCGGAGCGGCCAATATCCCCCCCCCCCCCCCCCCCCTCTCGCCGCTCGCATACCTCAGGCGCGGTATAGCGGTTTCGGTCAAACTATATAGGTACACACTCGTGCTCGTCAGTCTCGGGATGTATCACTGAACACGTGCTGGCGCTGTAATTTAGTATAGATTAAATTAGAACACGGATTGATTTTAATGTTGCCTGAAAGGTATTCAACATGCGTTCAAGATTATTGAACGCATGGTTAAATTACAAATCTCGCCAACCTCTTCATAAATCACTACATACTAGAATAAAACAAAGTTACTTCCCGTTGTCTGTCTGTCCCTATGTATGCTTAGATCTTTGGTACGGGTTTTGATGCGGTTTTCTTTAATAGATAGTGATTCAAGAGGAAGGTTTATAAACAATTTGACACATAGATTTCCGAAGGCGCAACCTCGGGGCGCATCTGGTTTATACTACATACACTACATATATACATACATACACTAGCGGACCGCCTAGGCTTCGCACGGTTATTTCTTATTATTATTATTATTTATTCGCGGAAGGTTATTTTGATTAATATCAAGGTACAAATAAAGAGCCATTTCTAGCGGCGGCATTTCAATTTTGTTATTGTGACGTAACTATATACGTAATAGTTAGACATATGCTGTCGCGACATTTTTTGTAGATAAATAAAAAAAAATGTCGTAGTACATTATTTTGTTCTATCATCATGTGTGCGTGCTTCAAATTAACAAATTTAGGGGGAGGCTGCGTCTAGCCAGTGGATCATACCAGTAAAGGCTGTAAATGTGTGAAAGTATGAAGTAGTATTTATTTGTATTTAGTTGCATTTAGACCCCGATCTCTCCTTTATGCCGCTCGCGCTTTATCGCTTAACACTTTTTATGCCAATATAAACCATTACTTTGCTGTTTATGCTCTGCATGTATTATTATTGTATTTATTATTTAATGTTAATTAATTTTTTATGTTTTTTTTAATCACGCGAGTTTTTCATTCTTATTTTTTCATACTTGTAAAATTGATGTGGCTTGTGGCAGAATTTATGAAAGATATTGTTAGCCATTTTTATTATTTCCTACAAAACACTTGAAAATCGATAAAAAATCTTATACTTAGCCGAATAGCTTTTCAGGATTAAAAAAGGCACCAAGCTATTGCACTTGATTCCACCTAACCTGAGTTACCATAATGGCACATGGTATGTGTTTTTAAATAGCAAATAAAGACGTGCAGATTGGAAAATAAATTTAAGTAATGTCAAACTATGAACTATTAGCCAGTTTAACTACTGCGACTTGTAGTGTATTTTGGCCTACGATAATAGAAGTCGCCATTTTATAGGTTCGCTAGAGGGAGCTTCTCGATGCTTGCAACTATACATTGTTATAGATGCATATCGTTAGTCCACTTGCAAGTGTATTCATGCACAAGCCCGAAGCGACGCCCCGTATTTGATTAGTTATCGGCGAGCGAAACGAGCCTCGAAGATGTTCGTAATTTGTTGCGACGGTTGGCAAAGTGACCTTAAAAAAAGTACCTATATCAAGCGAAATACTAACATTACGAAAAACGAGACTTTCAGACGAATCCGAAACTGATTGATCAGTTTCGGATAAGGCTTTTTAAGGTTTTGAAAATAGTATTTTTTTTGCGTTCATAAACCATAATAACGGCGAACGGAGCGACCCGCGAAGTTTATTAACCCGGTTTTTTTAAGATATGCCTTACGTGGTTGAGATAGGTTCTTCTATAAAAATCTTCGATTTTTGTTTTCCGACCTTTTTAATTTACCTTTACCCTAAGCATGCTATGGTCCAATTTTTATTGCATTTATATTTTGTTGCACTTATATTTTATTTTATTGAAATCTTTTATGTTCGAACTAGCAACTAAAAGCTTCATATTCCATCCATACTGTAAACGCGTAAGTAACTCGTTGCTTGTTACCTTTCACCACTGCAACTGAACATATCCTAAAGAAATTGGGATTATTGTCTCTATGTCTGTTATCGTCCCTACAGCGGTTGAACATAATCTTAATAAATATGGCAAGTAATACCCAATATGCAATATAAATATTTATATCAAGTAAAAGCGTGCGAAGCTGCGATTGGCGGGGTTAAACTGTACATTATACTGGGCTCTAGAATACAAGATATTTCTTGTAAACACAATTGGTTTTGTTACTATTTTGTTTACTGTTACTAGAATACGTTATATCATCCACATCGACAAACGCCTTCAAGAAGAAACTCGACATCTACACACTATCCAAACTCAACGTAGTATTTTTTTTTCACAACACAAATGACATAAACTGGCTTGCTTGGCGTCGACTTTCAGATATAAGTAAGAAATATTTATTGAGACAAGTAATGTAAATTACGTTTATTATATAAAAAGGCATGACAAAAGAGTGAATTTTAGGTTAAGTATGTGCGGTTTTTTTACACATTCTGCGTCGGTTTTGACTCGTGTCAAGACAACAATAAACTCGTGTACTGTGTGATATGGATACATCAGCCACAGGGCTGCTGTCCATTATTTATCGAATAAATATTAGAACCGAGTATATATATATTTCAGGTATCACCTGCCTCATCCAAATCACGACTGACACCGGCGGCGATTTTATCATCGACACGATCGCGATCCGAGAGTATATCTATAAACTGAACGAAATCTTTACAGATCCAAAGAAGATCAAGGTAAGTTGTAGCTTTTAATGAACGACTCTGTGGCGCAGGGGATACCTGTCGCTGGACAAATGTTTGAATGATCTGCAGGAATTTCTTCAGGGTCTGAGTCTTTTAAGTATATTAGTTAAACGCGTCTCGTCATCGAGACGAAACTATCAACTTATCGAACTCAGGGCAATGATACTCAGAAATCTAACTCTGGTTACTCTGGGACTAGATGATTCTGTATATTGTCCAGCATTATCTTCCTTGCGAAGAACCGACAACAGCTGGGATAAAGGTGTTCATGGGTGGAGACCATGACTCGGCAAACGGACGCCCTGCCACCATGTAGGATGACGACCTGCGACAGATTGCAGGGAGATGCTAGATGCGTCAAGCTGAAGACAAAGCGCTATGGGGGAGGCCTATGTCCAGCTTTGGACTAACATAGGCTGATGATGATGATCTTCCTCAGCACACAACTTCAGTGCCTCCCTCAAACAAGGATTGTTTTGCCATATCACAACGCTTGACTTCCTTAGTCGAGTCTTATGCATCGCAGGCTGAGTTGGAGGGGTCGATTCTTACGCCGTGGCGGCCACGGCTCTATAACAAAATGTTTTGTTCACCTCAGGTAATGCATGGTGCATCCAGCGACATACTATGGCTTCAGCGTGACTTTGGCGTGTACATCGTGGGCCTATTCGACACGTTCCACGCAGGCCGCGCTTTAAAGATCCCGGTGGTATCGCTGAAGAATCTGATGGCTATATACTGCAAAATGAATATAGATAAGAAGTAAGAAATATCAGAATCATGAGTCCATGACAAGGATCTACCGGTAATTGTGCCGTGAAGGTCAAAGCACGGAGGTCGTCAATATTAAGGGTACACTAGTAGTATGCGAAAGTGCGCGCTCGAATTAAATGCAGAAATCATTTATTACTAAAAAGTCCACTTAAAAATGTGAAGAGACTTGACAATATTGACTGTAATCTTTTCATCTAAATAAATTTATTTCAACTTTGAATAACTAAACAATGTCAGAACGGACTTAATTTTAGAGTTTTCTTTTTTCGTATCTTATTTATTTTCACCCGAAGTTGGGCTAAAATCAGTGTTGAAATAAGCTTGTATTTTTCAAATGTATACTTTTTTACGGTTTTGAGTTTATACACACAAACAAAGATAATGCTATTGATTCTGTTGTTTTAGGGTTAGCTAAAATATGAAGATGTTACCATAATTTTAGGTCAATCTAACTTAGATTTAAGAAATCGTAAAATTTAGGTTATCGTTAGTTTTGGATTAGTATAGGATCCCCTTAAGAACGACTTTCACATTAACCAAGAATTGAAATGAAATGAACGACCTTCACCGAGATGTTGATTTGATGAAACGTATTTTATATTTAATTTAATATATCAATAAATATACGTATATTGCATATGGGTTGTCTAACAAATTTCAGTCCAGGATAAGAATAATAATTTAAAAAATTTTTTTTAAACATTGCTCATTAAACATTTCACCCTGGCAACCCCAGAGTTGTGACCAGAAAAGAATAGGCAACCTAACGTTTGCATATTCTATGGGCTTCATAATTTCGATTGGTATAGAATTTGTCTAAAAAAACAGGTGAAATGTTTAAAAACATTTTTTTAATTATTAATTTATTATATCCTGGACTGAAATTTGTTAGACAACCCATATGCAATACATTTAATGATATATTAAATTAAATATCAAATAAACATCTCGGTGAAGGTCGTTCTTAACGGGATCGGTTATCATTAAAAAAGTAGTAGTAACGATGGCATGGGAAGACGAGTGACTTGTTCATCCGAGGAAAAATGCACGATATTTTATCAAAAAAGAGAAAAGAGAAAATAGTAGCAAAAGGCGATGACTACCACCTTAACGGCGCTGATATTCTGCCGAAAGCATCTTAGTCAAAAAACCCTATGATAGCTTACGATTAGACTTAACAGATCTTCTTTGACCTTGAAATGGAAAGGGACCTGGCAATCTCTGGTGTCAGCAATAACATCGGTTCTATGATTTTGTCTATTTATTTAAAACAAGCTTCTGCCCGTGGCTTCACTTGCGTTTTTCGGAACAAAAGTAGCTTAAATATCCAGGTCCAGAACTTTACATATGCAATAGATCAATTCATTCGGTATCAAATTTACTGAATGAATTGTCAATTGTTTATTTAAAAAGTATGTTACTTTACATGGTAGACAGTTGTTAGGACATCCTTTTGAGTATGTAAGTATAATTGAGCCAGGATGTCTTGCTCTTCCTTACAAATAGATGGATTTAACAAATAAACTAAATTAAATATAATTAATTGAATTAATGATTTAAAGTTAATTGGACGTACAAAAAAAACTCTATGGGCTTTTCATTTAATAGATAGCACTGATACCTATGTGAATTTATGTTAAATGTGTGTTCGCCTCTAATATTAGAAGGATAACTGTATTTGTCTATTTGCAGATATCAATTGTCAGACTGGCGCATCCGACCGCTGCCGGAGGAGATGATCGAGTACGCCCGATTGGACACCCACTATCTCCTGTACGTGTACAGGATGATGAAGATTGATTTGCTGCAGCAAGCCGCCATGATGCCCAATCTACTGCTAGGCGTTTTCGAGAAGAGTCGCCAGACGAGCTACCTTGTGAGTCAACTGTCTACATGTACATTAATATTATAAACAAGCGGACTGTCCCGGCTTCGCACGGGTATTTATTATTTTTATTATTCATGATTCATTTGTCGGTTGAAAAGATGTCCATTTCCAAATCCAAGATGGCTGATATTTTTTATCGCAATTTTTTTTAATGGATATCGATTTCTAACAAAATAATTAAGGGTGTAGGTTACGACAAGGGGAATACAATTAAAATAAACACAATGTACACATAACCGCCGCGAGCTCGCGCACACCTCAACAACTAGTTAGTAGGATAGTATGTTCGGATGGATGGATACCCACCATCTCCAGAGCCGCCTAATGCCCACTCTGCTTCTAGGCGTCTTCTGGAAGAGCCAACCGACTAGCTACCCCTTAAGCCAGCTGTCTACCTTTATTTTAGAGAGTATGCTGTACTGTAACTGATTCGTGCTGCAAATAAATAATTAATACCTTCATTCTATGAAAAGAGCTATGCTGGAATTTTTTCTCAAAGATAGAATAAGCAACGACTATATCCAACAGAATCTAAATAACCAACAAATCTATTGCTGCCCAAGGAGTAGTAGTGCGTGGCTTCTCGGCGCGTAATGCAGAAGGAAAAGATAGGATAGATTTTAAAGCAAGCTCATCTCTCCGTTTAATGAAATAAAAGCAAACTCGTTATGTTACAATGAATAAATTTAAATGAATATGAGCAGACAAGAACAGTAAGGAGCAGAAGCTAGTGCGCGCGCGCTAGTGTTTCGGAGGAGGGCAGCCGATGTAATGCAATGCATATGTCGTGTTGTGCGCTGGTCGCTCCCACCGTGTGGACGCAGCCTCGTCTCGTATAAGCGTCGCCGGCCTCCTCCGATTTTGGTTCACGCCCCCTGCGTGGTGTGGCTGAGCTGCATAATGCCGTAATTGCTCGCGATGATGATTCTAAAAACAATTTTATTTGAGTACATTTGTGGATTACAAAATTAGGCCCCACAAATCTACGAGAAATAGCAAGCCGAAGTAACAGTGAGCCGAAAATATCTCCGCAATTTTAATAACCTAAAGACCTAGTATTTACACAGTTTTTTAAGTGTTTCGGTTCAATTACATATTCCTCGGTAAAAAAAATCTTATGGGATCATCTAGGGATCATTATCCATACAATATCGAAACAATTTTCCAAAGCGGTTCTTAATTGACTGATAAATCGACAAAGATACATAAAAATACATATAGCTAGCCGAACAAAACACCTCATTTGTTTGTTTTCGTTTCGTCGGTTAAAAATGGTTTGAGTAGGTTACTGGATGGTCTAGAATTACAACTGGATCGCTCGCGCAACTTGGCACTACATAATAAACTAGCTTCCTAGCGCGGCTTTTTACGCGTTCTTCCGAGATAAAAAGTAGCCTATTAGCTATAGCACATTGAATAAAAACCTTTAATTCTCCACAGACATACAACAAACCAGTAATGCACGACGAATGTCACATGGAAGTGTACAAACGCTCTAAAAGAACATTTACCTCGCAGCAGCTGAGCGCTCTCCACATGCTATACGTTTGGCGCGATAAACATGCGCGTGAAGTAGACGAAGGACCCCCGTGAGTAGCCAGTAGAGAAGGCAATATTTTAGCTAACTGCAAATAATCTCAACGAATCAAAAGAAAAAAAAATACAGCTAGAGTCGAGATCAAAATATGTTCGTTACTAATTTGCATGTGTTATTATCGGTAGTGATGAGTAATTGTTTGTTCCCAGGTATCTCATCCCAAACCACATGCTGTTGAACTTAGCCGAGATGTTGCCGAGGGACCTACAGGGGATCAACGGGTGTTGTACGCCAATGCCTCCCTTCGTGAAAATAAATTTGGTCACTATCCACAGGATGATCCTCTCGGTGAGTACAAGACTCTGTTTATACCCCCCCTTTACGGTGCTAAAGATAATTCATTTGATTGCCTATGCCGATAAATGTTCAATTAAACGGGTTGCTGAGTCATCTTGTCGAATGAAATTATTAGGTATTCTCAACACATCAGCGTTCGTTTTGTAAGGAGCCTACCCATTCAGATTTTACGAGACGACACTTACATACATAGGTACATCTCAGAATTTATATGCCGTCTCGTAGAATCAGCCCTTTTTTGCACATAATGATCACTGCTGGGCATAGTTGGGGGCGGCTTGCCGTAATCGCAACATACAAGTTATCACGTGAGTAAATATTTCCAGATCGTACAAGCCTTTCTCCCCAGGCGGGTGTCGAACAACCACCTACGTAAAACGGGCCATCGCCCGCTGCCATATAAACTAACTGTTAGCGCTATTACGTAGTTTTGACCTTAATTCCATAGAAGGGCAATATGTGCCGCTAACTCAGGTGTCAATCTCAAGTGGACGCACTGTTAAAATTAAGTATTGTAAAAAAGAAGTCGAAATGGTCTCTCAATAAAATCAGAAAATTGTACAACGCAACGTATGAAAGTTTTATTTCTGCTCACAAAAATAGGAAATCACCGAGACAAAACACAAACCCCAACACTAACTAATCCCTCTGAATTCCATTTCAGTGTCGCGAGCTTCCCACCGAGCCTGTGTTATATGAGATGCCGGCGGGCGTGCGTACCATGATGAGCGCTAACCTGCTAGTGGACAATTATATTCACGACGTCTCGCACTATCCCGAAATAGCGAGGTTGGTCTGACCATGTTTTGTGGTAAATGCTATATAGTTTTATGTTGTTTTGTTCTGGTGAAGTCGCCATGTTGTGTACCAAATCGTTTAATGTAAAAAGCAGTAAACATTGTGCGAGTCTCTCATTTACCCTACTACGTTTATTGTTTGATACCAACTTCGGATCGTACTTCACTTTTATATACCATTATTATAGTAAAGCGATTGGTTAGCATAATTGGGCACTGGTTATGCATAACACCATGTTAGAGTAATATATATAACTCTATTTCGGGGTTAAATTTAGGTTACATTTGTCAATTGCCATGGCGTTGCGCAGATACTGCCGTAAATATATACCATCTGATCTGATACCCATAAGCTTTGTTTACTTGGGACATGGCCCCCAAACAGAGCTTTATATGCCGTGTGAATATATCCAGTATTGTTCGTATTCTAAAGTATTTATTCATTTGTTGCAGCGACGATGACATAGACCGAGAGGTAGCATGGGCTATACTAAATGAATCCAACGAGCTCAGGGGTGTTCGTATCGACACTCATCCAGAAATGGTCGCGTTAGCCATACAACCAGCGACCGCTGAGACTTCGGATAAAGCCGCCGTGGATCCAGAGCAAGCTAACCGCTGCGCCGGCGTGGTATGTGATTAGCGTAATAACAAGGATATAGAGGAATGTGACTTTCCGATCATACCTTTATGGATTCGCTCGTACAAGAACAATGAAAGAGTGGTCTATCGAGTTGACTATTCGGTTACTGCTTGACTGCCTTTCGGTTTTGTAGGCTTATGTTGCTCTCTTAGGTTGTGCCTTAACCATGAATAATAATAGTAATAATAATGCCGATGTTGTTCCTCGCCGGTAATTTACTCCGGCTTTTTAAGGAACCCATCCAGCATTCGGCAAGCCACCGTCTGCCACTCTTCTTAACATTATGATTGACTTGTTTATGGCAGACGTCCGCAATCTCCCCTATAGCCCAATTATCCAGTCCATCCATCCATGACAATAGCCTGGTTTTATTTCTTTAATTTTTCTTTGCAATAGTCTCTACACCTGGTGGATACCATCATTGTGTGTATCATATTGTGGACCCGAGGATGATACCCGCTATGTGTAGCCATTGCCTTTAGATTAACTTCTCAAAGGGCCTCTGTGCTTCGGCCCCACGCAAGCCTTCCAAAGGACCGGGTCACTTTATGGCCCGAGATCATGGTAAATGAGAGACATAATAATAATAATGCTGGACAATTCACACAGCATTATCTAGCCCCATGGTAAGCAGAGCTTGTGTTATGGGTACTAGATAACTGATATACATAATACAATACATTACATAGATAGATATTTTTTATTTTACATAGAAAACGACCAGAACACCCGGAACAAATATCTGCAGATCGTGCAAACCTCCTGTGTCGCAGGCGGACCTTCGCCCACCGCGCCACTTCGGTCGTCATGAAAGATAATACTTAGGTAACTTCAAGAACTTTTAAGACAAATGTTTGTAAGATCTGCAGATATTTCGGGAGGTTTTTCAGAGTTCTGCTGACTTTGAAGCTGGAAGATGCTTTATGGAGTTCTGCTTACTTTGAAGCTGGAAGATGCTGTATGGATTTTTTAAGCTTTATTTATTTATTTAATTATATTATTCTCTTGTCTCAGGAGTCTAAGTTGAACATAGACGCGAAGATGTTTATTCCGCCATACGACCGCTACCGTTCCTACCGCTCGCAGGCTCAGGTGAGACGTTTTCTACGCCATTTGTACTGTCCGTTCAGTTTATAGTGGCACCACTATTGTTTTGTTTTTAAGTCTTATTTATTTATCACTAGTTTCACCAATCTGTTAATAGATGTAGACCCACGTTGTCAAACAAACGATCCCACGCAGCTGAAATCTGCCCCGTGACTGTGCACAGCATGCTTGGCGGTAGCACAGCGGCTTAAAGTACCAAAAGCATTAACATTTTGATATAGCATGAACTATAGACAGACTTTTGCCGACCCATACAGTGTAAAAAATTATCTTTAATATGCTGATATTTCTATTTGTTTACTGCCCATTATATAATATAATATATCATGCTATAATGGGCTATAATGGCCCGACATTACTAACATAATTGGTCATTGCAGGTTGAAGAGATTAAAGAATTCAAGGAGAAGGAAGCGAAAGTGAGTGCGCTCAGCCGAGGAAACGAGCTTATCAAGACAGAGGTCCTCATCAAACTGCAAGCACAGATAGACGCCGCAGAGGCTAACGCCGTCATCACCGCCCCTGAGGAACCAGCAGTGCAGCAAGAAGACACAACTGAGCAGACCAAAGCTGACACAGCAACAGTCAGCAAGACAAAGAAACGGTCCAAGCGCAGAAATCAGGTCGAAAAACCCGCTGCCATCCAACCAGCCGACGACAAGAAAAAAGAACCACAGAAATCAGCACCCGAAGACCGTGATGTGGTCAAGTCATTCCGTTACACAAATACAAACTATAAAAAGTTTTACAGCGAAGATAAGGGTCGTAAGCAATCTAAAACTCAGTATAAAAAATCCTAGATTGAAGCAGAGATTTAAATGTTTAAAAAATTGATTTAATAATAAATCAATTTTTTGAAACAAATTCTAAATCATAATATTAGAATTTTTTACGGAATTTTGTGTTGGAACTACAGCAATAATTTTTATAAATTATTGTTGTATTTGCAACACAATATTCACAAATCCTAATAATACCTAATAATCGCGATTAATGAATGCAGCATTCATTAACCGCGATTATTAGGTATTATTAGGATTTGTGAATGTGTGTTCGCTGTGTTGATTTTTCCAGCAAATTATTTGATAAATACTGAGTATATTGAACTCAAATCATATAGCTGTACATTAACATATAGTTTTAATGTGGAACGCAAAATTTATAAACATTCATATTCTCGATTATTAGGATTTATGAATGTACCTTGGCCAAAAGTATAAAGCACCCTAAAATTTACTAACTTTTTCGTGTTTAAGGTGGAAAATAAAACTAATTTGTTTTCCAAATTACTATATTAACATAAAATTTTATAAATCACTAATATTTAGTTGGCCCAGTCTTTGCATTGATCACAGCAGCAATTCTTTGGGGCATGCTGCTTACAAGATTTTTACATTCGGCTGCACTTATGGCGTCCCACTCTTGAAATAAAGCATTTTTTAGCGTTGTTTTGGATGTAATGCTATGCTCTCTGACTTTGCGCTTCATAATACCCCAAAGATGCTCGATAGGGTTCAGATGTGGGGACTGCGCCGGCCAATCTAACAAGACAATACTGTTGTTTCGAAAACACCGCATGGAGGTCGCCGATTTATGACAAGGAGCATTGTCTTGTTGGAATTTGACGCCATCCAAGTTCGTGTCGCCGAAAATGCGCGTAAGCGAAGGCAATAACGCGGTTTCGCGTACATTTATGTACTTTTCACTGTTCATACGGCCTTCGCAAACGAACATTTCGCCGACACCATCAGCTGCCATGCAGCCCCAGATCATAATGCTACCTCCCCGTGTTTAACAGTGGAAACCACGCAATCTGGATGATATTCCTCGCCGACGCGCCGCCTCACGAAGGTTACACCCGCAGTTCCGAATAGCTGTAACAATTGAAAAAAGTAGAGCTTAAATGTGTGCTCATTATTTATAAGAAAGCCAACTAAAATAATAGTAATCAGTGTTATCGTTTTTTGGAAATCGTATAAAAGCTTACCTCAAAGTTTGATTCATCGGACCACACAACATTTGACCAATCCTCCTCCGTAAAGTGTTTGTATCGTAGCCCATTCTAAACGATTTGTCTTGTTATTTTCCGAGACCCACGGCTTCTTTCTTGCTTTACACTCCTTTAAACCCGCATCTCCAAGCCTTTCTTCTTGCCGTTCGAGCACTAATAGTGTATCCACTTTCTTCGGATAGGGCGGCAGCGAGCTCAGAAGAAGTTTTTTTGCGGTCCTTCAGAGACTCGCGGATGAGTTTTCTGTCTTGGCGCTCAGTAGTCACGCGTTTTCTGCCACTCCGCAAACCGTTTAATAGCAGATTGCACTGCGTACCGCGAACTTTTCAAGAGTTTGGCAATCTCTACTTGGGTCTTTCCTTATTCATGTAACAATTGAATATTATATAATACGTTTTGCGTAGCACAGTTCACTTGTTTTTGGCATTTTCAAAAAAAAGGAATGTCAATTTCACTATTAAATCACACACGGAAGCTTCTTTATGCTATGAGTATCAAAAGCAGACTGATTAGTATTTTTGAATTTTTTGTGTAAAATACCCGTAATTTGTGTTTAGCTCACCAGATGTTTTATGGCCCATAGAAAAAGGTTATCTATTGTTTTAATAATCGTTTGAGGGCACCGGTTTGCCCTTTGTTGAAAACATTTGCTATTTTTTAATGTGTTTAGAGATATGTATGTTTTAGAGGGGTGCTTTATACTTTTGGCCAAGGCTGTATGTTCGCTGTGTTGATTTGTCAGCAATACAAAATTTGATAAATACTAAGTACATAGAACTCAAATGATATAGCTGTACAGTGAACATGTAATTTTAAATTGTAATATTTTATATACATTCATATTCTCGATTATTATGATATATGAATGTATGTTCGCTATGTTGATTTGTCAGCAATAAACAATTTGATAAATACTGAGTACATAGAACTCAAATCGTATAGCTGTACAGTGAACATGTTATGTTAATTTTCAATATTTTATAAACATTCATTAACTTTGATTCGTCGCGAGAATCGCTTGCATATGCCAAGATTTGGCTTTAGCAGCCCAATATTTTTTTACTGGTGATTATAGTTAAGCGTAACGTTGAATTATACTAGCGTCTTTCGATTATACATACTTGTTTCATTTCAAATGTAAGTCCAGTATTTATAAAAGTATCGCAGTATATATTTAAGACTCGTAAAAACTTACATAGTAACGGGTATTCTAGAGTCGGGTATTCGAGAGTATATGCGCGCGGCTTTACACTTTTACTTCCCCATATTACCAGTCCCTATATAGTAGAATAGGGACTGGTAATAATAATAACTAATTCTTGCAAGTAGGTCCTAAATTACTATTGTCAAAAATACCATATTTTTTTAGCACTAGTAAACCAATATTAAATTGAATTCATAAAAAAACTTTTATTGACAGAATGAATATTGGTTTCTTAAGGTCAAACGGGTCAACGCCGCGCACTGGTCGGAAGGCGTGGCCTAAATGTATGCTATCTCACTTAACACCTCCCGCTACACATGCGCTAGGATGAAATGCACAATGATTAATTCATAAAAATACCGCGTAAAAAATGTGAACAGACTTAGCACAAGAGTAGATAACACTAAGCAGGGCGCGTAGATCGAGAATGGCTTATTGTTCTAGTCTCAGTCTACCTACAGCATCATCGCGCTGCAGCTGCTGCCTCAGACCCACCACCGACGACAGGGGCGCACGGACGTCAATACTAAAGATAATTGAACCACTACGATTAAGACAATACTGCGGCGACATCTGTCGTACCTGAATGTAAACAAGTAATCTATTATGAGCTGTGGTAATGCGTTTTAAAACAAAATACTCACGACATTTCATGGTATTTATTAAAACAGCTTGGTTGTACTCTAGATAGACATACTATAGAAAATAAATAAAAGTGAAGGCTGAAGTCGGAAACGCATAATCATTCTCTAAATTTTGACGATACTAAAGGAGTGCGCCCGTTAAACCACTACCGCTACCACACAGCACATAAGTGTGCATTCGAATATGGGACTAAAAGCGATATCTTTGTGTACAATTTCCAGTGACAAAATAGCTTTCCACAAGCTTCAAACGAGTGGTTCCCGATCTGTCTGTCATCGAATGCCGTCAATATCAACAACATCCACATTTTTGAGCCCTTATTTGAATGCATATTTCGATGCTGCGCTGCAGCGTTCCTCTCCAAGTTCCTAAGTTCCAATTCCCAAGTTTCCTTTCCAACAAGCTTATGCCCTCTAACGCATTGGTGGATAACGGGAGTGACTTTTACTATTTTAATATGCAACTGCGCTGGCTGCGAGTGCGTACAATCACAAACGATATATTAAACTGGAAAAGCTAGCATGTAAGGGAGGTTAGGACTGCCTAAATAAACGCCTTGCTATTTTCATATACTACAAGGCCGCACTGACAATATGGGCTTAATACGAGTATATACAATTTAGAGTGATAAATAATATTACGAACAGCGCGCTGTTAAGTGTGTAAAATTCTAGAGCAGTACCTACCAGTTTGAGCCCATATTTGAGTGATCGTTTTTCTGCTGTGCTGGAACGGTGTGGTATAAATAAGCTTTACACTACACAGCATAAAGGTGGCACTAACTCCTACACTCCCTCCTCCTTGTTATTACTTATAACAGGTATAACTTAGTTACTCTTCAAATTATACCAAACCAATTAAAATTCTGTTCTAAGTCTAGTCAGAATAAGTTTTCAACAGCTATATTTCGATTATGCACTTTTAACTTCAACCTTATTACGTTTGTTTGGCAAATCAATACAATCACAAAATATCAATTATTAGTTGATATTCTAGATGCCAAAAAATTGCGTTGTATGAAATCGCCGCTGTCCGCCCCGAGTTCGGTGATGTATCGTATCGTCTCGACAAGACGTATTTTTGTATGGGATTTGCTTCAGCGCATCTACCGTGCGGATATGGAACTACTAGCTAAACCAAGCGAAACTGATATGTCTCCAAGTCGAGATGATAAAACCGAGTTACCGAACTCAGGGCGCTCGCCACGGCGCTATTTCCTAATTTACACAATTCCTATCTGCCCTCCGAAATCTCGTCTGAATTGTCTTCTCTGATCTTGATTTTGTTCTTTACAGTCCTTCTATTCCCGTACTCGGAATCGTTTCGTTCTTTTATCACGCCTTTTCCTTCCGGGGCTTTCGGTTTTGATCTCATATGGAACTTTTTTCTTTGATTGGGTTCTTCGTCGCGGGTTACTTTCTTGATTTTGTGAATCCTTGGGTGTTCAGGGGCGGGAGTCACAGGGTCTTCCAGCTCTCGTTTTAAGACGCTCTTAAAGGTCTGGCCTCTCGCAGGCTCGTGTAAGGAAAATGTGATTCTATCGTGATGTATCTGAGGAACACATGCAAAATATTAGAAGCAAATCTATATCATCTAATCAAATCTATCTAAATAATCATCTCAGCTGAAAGACGTCCACTGCTGCACGAAGGAGCCAAAGGTTGGAGGGGTTTGTATGGTTGGTAAAGGAATGGATCAAAATCGTCGAGATCATGTGAAAAGTACCGACTTAAACACTCAGAGAGTTTTAAGAATGGTAACTGGTTTAAAACTACATAAGGAGCCTTATGTCCACAGTGTATTCTGCTAAACCAAAATTCCTTAGCTGTGGTATGGTATCGTCACCGATTCGCCACCACACCGTAGATACCCACATGTGGCGATTAATTGTATGTCTATGTGGTCATAGTGAAGCGATTGGCTATGAATAATTGGGTCTTGCTATGGTTATAAATCTTTGTCCTGCACTTATAACTTTCTGAGAATTCCTACGGTAATACACGTTAATGTATCTAAACTTGTCTTCATCATCATCATCATCAATCAGCTTTTGTCGACCCACTGCAGTGCATAGGCCGCTCTATGATCAAATAAATGTATTTCCTGTTCTTTCCCGTTCTTCTTCTGTTTCTGTCTAACTCACCCTATACTCGAGAGAGATGTAGCACTCTTCCTCGTCTTCGCATATGAGTGAGTTCACGTCTGCTGGCTTCGCCGCGTTCGCGGGCCGCCGTCCGACACGCATGAACCGCCAGAGCGACCGGATGCGCGGCCCGCACGAACGTACGATGTCACTTATCTAGAAACCATCAAATATTAACTTATTAAAAAGTGTCGAGTTATTGAAGTCGGAATCGAAAGTGATATTTTGGGAGACAAGGAAACAAACGAAGATCTAAAAAGCAAAACAAATCTAGCGCTACTACTTTTTGGGTTACGTACCGGTGTAAGCGGGACAGTAAAACAATCTTATTTGATAATAGTTTATAATTTGACTTGTCAAAGCATGTCTTTTGTCAAAGCTAAAAAAAATTAAAATGTATTTTGATTTGAATTTGGACCCTATTACTTAGCCTCTGACAGACAGACATCTGTCCGTATGTTAGCAGCATAATCCGTGAAGGGCAGACAGTTGAAATTGTCATAGTGTGTATTTCTCTTGCTACCTCCTTTACCTTCATCTGTTCAGCGCCGTCGCAGGCAGCGCCCCCGGCCGCGCGCGGCTCGGTGCCGAAGCTGTTGATACAGGCTCGGTCCTCCGACATCACTGAGTCGATCTCAAACGCGCATTTCGGTAGCATATCTGTTCTCTCCTATAAACAACAATAATGTACAGGGAACGATAAAACTGGCTTGACAGTAATCGTTTTCAAGAACTCTTCGTGGCTAAAAATACAGCTCTGCGGCGGGAAATAAAAGTTATCGCAAAACAGAGGCGCACTGGGACTGCACAACACAAATATGTGCATTTAAAATTGGGCATAAACTCATAACTTTTAGTTGCATTTCATCTTGGCGGGGCGTCAGATCACAGACATCACAGATTTCATATTTTGTGATGTGCGGTAGCTGTCTTAGATTAGGTACGTAATGTGCGCAGAGCTTTAAATGAAAATAATTTTGTTTAAATCTCCGCACACTAGACTCCGCGACAAGACGCATGTCTTTCTTACCCATCCAACGTCATCACACCGTTTTGGCTCCTCGTAACAGATATAATAGTTGGTCGCCTTAGATCCGTCCGTGCGTTTCTCAGTAGACCAAGTGTACCAGTTCTCTCCGAACTTGAACATGCTGTTGATGTGATTCTGCCGGTAGATCAGCGGAAATATCATCTCGTTTGGGTGAAGCGCGTGCGACTTCTCGGTCGTTGAAGGCTTCTCTTCTTCGTATTCAATCTGGAACCGATTAACAGCTGTCGATCTAGTACCAGGCTGAAGGAAAAAAACATATTCTGAGTATGTATATTGGATTTCTGTAACCAAAAGCCGAAACAAATATTTGCAGATGGGATTCGAACCCGTAGTCTGCTCAGTGTAAGGTAGACATATAAGCCGTTACGCAGCGTAACATGGCTATATATATATATATATATATATTATGAGATCGGTTTGTCATAAATATATAGATGAAGACCTAGCCTTCATTTAACTGGTAACTCCAGTATTCAGTTAGAATTAATTAATTCAGACCTTAATACGATCCAGACCAGAAAAGTGGTAGCTTACCAATTTTTCCTCGGCCCTTCCTCGCTTATGCTTCAAGAATGGCAGTGCAGTCTTCCGCGGCCAGGTTTCCGTGTGGGTTTCCTCGTCCTCAATCTTCGAATCCGCCTCCTCCGATCGCATGACCACCTTGACTTTCACGGCTAGAGCCGTCTGCAGAACTACCAGGCAAACACAGGCTAGGACGTACCGCCCCATCTCAAAATCTGTCTGAGAATGACCGATGTTCCGACCTCGATGTTAACAAGTTTTCAGTTTCGCGGAAGTTATACTCCCAGTTTACTGATAAGGCCTGTATTTGTAAATTTTCCTGCCACACAATGCGGCCATTAAAGTTCTTGAGTACGTACGGTTTCTTTTTGGCAACTTTCCTGTCAGGTATGGCTCGAATAAAACAACATTTTTGATTATTGCTTTTATTTGGGTACAAAGATGTAGAGTAGATAAAATAAAAATACTGCATTTGGTATCAACCTTTTCCATAAAATTTTATGAAAATTAAGCTTTCCGACAAATACACATTTAACATCTAATAAACAAAAATTAAAGCATAACGTTGTATCTCTAGCTAGTCTAAAATTACTTTATCTATATAGAAAATGTATATTCGTATAGTACAAATTGGAAAGCGAGTGAAGTTTGGACCATGGTATTTAGGAATTAAAGTTTCCATAGAGCTAGTTATTCAGAACTTGTATTTTACAACATAACATTTGGTTCTAGTCGACATCGTAGCATAGGGGGTTAGCATTACTAAGGCAGAGAGGGTGTTTTATTATACATAGTTTTATAAAAATTGATCTATTCGCTTAGAGTACATAACGTTTAGGAAGGGATCTTTACCTCTCTATTTCTAGTCTGTACTTACCTAGGCAACAAGAAATAAGGCGACAGGAAAGAAAACGCTTAAAATACATCTAACTTACAATTACAGGAGCTCAGTCTACGAAAGGTGATCAAAGTAGAACGTGTCAAAGGAGCTGAAGGACAATCTTGAAATCGTTGCTTCCGAATTCATTTGTTTTAATTACCACTTAACTGTTACTCAAACGCAACTCTCGTCTCAAATTGTAATTTGTTGTAAGTTTTCAAGAAAAAATAATTAAATCTGTCAAAAATTTGCTGATTTTTAGTTGCGTTTTTGTTTAGATTGGAGTTTGGAAAAAGGCTGTAACGAAGTATCATCGCCTTGACGATGCTCGTGTAGGTAAGTATTTTTATTTAATTAGGACTCCCAAAAAAATCACATTACATGCGAAATAACAGAGTATTAAAGTGGTCTTCTAAACATTTTTTTCTAATCCCGTATAGTCAATAAGCATAGGGACACTAACTTTAATTGAAGGTTTACTATGGAAAGCCTAGGCCTTTAGAGCCGTTTCTAGTAAATAATTGACAAAATAACGTCTCTCGTCCGTCATGCAATGTGAAAAATATTTGAAACAATTTTTTTCAGTTTTGTATGAGTTTTTTATTCAAATGTTACTCCGTTGTCCGGTAGGTATGCATTTTGGTCATTTATTAAGATCACTCTTCGTATGTTGAGCTCAGTCTAGCCTAGAATTGGTTCTGTCCGAGTACGATAGGATATCACAGCGTAAAGCATTAGAAAAGACAGAAAAACCATCCTCTAACTCAGTCACATCCTATAGGGTGCACCCGAAGAACTCGCGCTTTTCGAACCTGATAACTATACTTTAACAGTGCGTAGTGCATTTTGTGGCAGCTCAGAGCATACTCCTAACTTATGATCCTCAAAGACATTTTAAACATGAATTTCATAAAATCCCTTTATAATTATGTAGTTATACTTTCATTGTTTTAACTGCATTCGCAATTTATTTAAGTAATTGCTATAAAATTGTATATGATGTTGCCTGTAACCTAAATTTAGAGCTTTGAAATGGCTAAGCAATGTTTCACCTTTTGTGTCTTATGTCAACATAAAAAATAAAACATTGCATAGACATTGCCTACGCTATATTTTTTTTCAATTATGGGTTTAAATTTAATCTCAATAAATAAGAAACTGATATCATGATATATGTATGTAGGTACATTGTATCGGACGTCAACTTGCATCGGTTTAACACTGTGCATCAGTGTTAAACCGATGCAAGTTGACGTTGTCAAGCATTTGTTTTTCAATTTAGAAGTTACAACTGATTTGTTCCCCGATTTAAAAAAAAAAATTAAACGGAGGAACAAAACAGATGCATAAAATATATCTAAAACTGTTTAAAATAAAAATACCCATTCATACATGGAACTAAACTACCATGTTTCCTTTTCGTTGGAAACTTTTATAATTTTTTATATCATGAGTTTATCTCGAAAAGTTTTTTTTACAAATGTATCATAGAAAATGTACTTACCAATTTGTGAAATCTCTTGATGCACTCAAGTATAACCGTAGATTTATCTTGCTGTATCGCCTACTTTAAGTCGTAGAGTAGGAACGAGTATAGTTCATATGAGCCAGTTCTTGTAGCACACCCTGTACATACCTACGTTTTTTGTCATATCCAAGTAAATATCTCTGTATTTAATATACCCAGTCTCTTTCTGGGTTCTTATTTTTGTGCCTTCGACATTCTACCTAACATTTTATTAGCAGATACGTGCTTGATCACAGATTTTTTGACAGTTTTTGCATAACTCCCAAAAAAATAGTTTTCAAGCGTATAAAATTGAGCCTACCTATTAGTTATAAAGTTTTGAATTAGCCCTATCTAATCCTACGTGAATGCCCTAGCAAGCGACTTTTTGTCGAAGCCACAAGAATAGATATATTCATATATAATATAATAGATTATTGCTTTTAAATACTAAGGGGGTTACCATATAACGAATTGCAAGTTTTCTATTTCGTTGTAAAAAGTTACTTGGAACACAGGCCGATTTCCACTTCTTTTGTACTTACGTCTTTTCAGTCCAGATTAACGCTATTTTTCAATTAGTTTATTTAAGCAAAGCGTTAAATACATACTTAAAAACTATGTATGAATATAATACAAAGTTTATAACGTTAAATTATAAGAACCATGGATGAGAGAATAGTAGAGATGATAATGTAAACCGCTTTCTTTAAGCTTTTAACGTTTTCAGATTAAATATCATATAAATTGAGTATAAGAATAATAATATTTCATAATAAAATAATTTTCTCATCCACGATTAAAAACAAAGAATATAAATAATTAATACAATAGAACGGTGTATAAATACGCTCTACGCTGTGATAAACAGTGAAAACACCTACATCGCATCTAAAATTCTTACTTCCTTATAGTACATAAACGTGCTTAAAAATTACGCTTTAGGTCCACGAGAGGGATTACACTAGTGATATACTAGAAGATAACATTTGGGTACACTCGCTAAATAACTATACAGTTCTAAGTACTTACATATATAAGTTCTATAAAATAAGACTTGACAGATAGGCCATTGCAACTTCTCAAACAAAGTGCTATGTGTACTGATATAACAAATTATATTCTAGTACTAAGTACATTTTTTACCTTAAGAAATAGGCTTTTGAAGATATGACAAGCAAGGATTTAGGAAGCCTTTCTAATTGCATTCATCCAAAGAAAATTATCAAAATTGCACTTAATGCAGAAGCCAAATAGATTCATAAGAAGTAGGTACAAGAGGACGAACCAAATGTCCATTCAATTGGATTCAAAGAAAAGGAAGACTGCCAATCCTATATGCCGATAATGTATAAGCCATAACGATAACTTTGTAGAAAGATTTAAAAAGCTTCGTACTGAGGTCGTAAAAGCTTCGTATAAAGGTGTAAAATGTCAACCCGTCTAGTTATTTGGCAATATGCGTGTGTACACAAACGTAAGGCTATGCGACATTGACTTACTACGCGTCGCGAAATATTGTCAGGTTTGCGCTCTATACATATAAATAGCAGCTGTACACTTTGGACGATTGACTTTAAACTGTTTTTTAAGTACTCGTATCATAAAGAAATCTTGCATAGTAGAAGTCACCAAAATAATCTTCTATATTTATTAAAATCATAAAAATAAATAAAAATATTGTAGTCACACATTAATGTGGATCTATTTCTGTTAATAAGTACAATTCTGTAATTAAGTACCGTTTTGTTATTAAGTACATTTCTGTTAGCTCTCATGGTCGTCCAAAATATACAGACTGTAACACTAAGGAAAATAGACAACTATCCATTAATATCTATTAGAATTTGTTTAGATACTACTACTAACTTACTTATACATTTTTATTAGCTAATAAGAATTAATTTGTGGAAATATGAAAATAAACGTATGATATAGGGTCCTTGTTCTTATCTATAATACTTTGTCTTCCGTTCACAGACAGTTGAACAGTAACAAATTGACAGATTTCGATTATCTGTCAGCTGACATATGTATAGTGCAAGTAAGGTGGTTAGTTGAAGAGGATAATTTAAATAGCATTCAAGAGCTCTACGTGTACAAAATAAAGCTTACATAATTTAAGTTAGGAAACGGTACTAATAACAATGTTGACAGTAAAACGAACTCTATTTATAATAATAGAGCATTGATTATCGTAATTAAACAATAGCCTCTAAGAACATAGAATCTCATGACTTTAAAGCAAAATAGTATTAAATATGAAATCTTTAGACTAACAGTAATAAATATTTAAGCTAATTTTCAAGTCATACTAATCGTACAATTATATTAACTTGCAGGTCCAATTTGTTAAGTTTACAGAAACATTTGTGAAACTATGTCATATAGATTTAATATGGTCAGGCATATTATATGCAAATTTACAAATCAATAAATAGTTTTCATAGACCAGACTTATTGTCGAACGTAATATATCTATGATTTAATAATTTAGGCCAAAATAATCGTAGTATAAGAATATTAGGTCCATTGAAATATAGATTATCTCGAATAGGTCACTGGTGGGTACAGGGCGACCAAGAACCAGTGACGGAAAGTCAGAAATACTTTACTACACGTTGATATAACCTACACTATCTTACATAACATCGACCGTTGGGTGCTTCACTACATAGATTCTAAAATTAGAAAAAAATGCAACTATGTTTACATAACATGCGTTGTTTTGCATTTGGCTAACAAAATATGACGATATTTTTAGATGCAACCTGTGCTTACTTGTTCTATGTTTTAACTTATTCTATGAGAGTAAAATCCATTAATTTTATAACATTGAATCAACTAACAGCTAAGAGCAAAGAAACTAATAGTTTCATTGATTATTGATATATTAAAGTGAACATTATGTGCAAGCACCTATGGCACAATATAAACGAACAAAGCGGTTGTCTGTCACATTTAACTCTTCTTTTCACTACAGAGCACAGAAGCAAAAACTCTACATTAGACATCAACTGAAGCATCTCATAGAGTATTTGAGTCCTATAAAAATATTAAATTAACCAATATATATGTATGTTATGTATAATCTTGCTTATCCACTCTACCACAGGATAGTATTGTTAGAGTTTTGTCAGATTTGACTAACTGTTACTAATTCTGTTACAATTCATAGATATATTTACTAAAAAATCATGATTTTTTTGAAGATTTGACTTAAATATTACCATCAGACTGTAGGTACACTAATCACTTTTAAGAGTTTAAAACCAAAATTGTGGAAAGGTAGATCCGACTATTGCTTTAAATAATTTATATTTATCAAAAATTAACCACTCAAGCAGGACAGGACTGATCTTGAGTAACAAAAGAAAGCCATAAGATATTATAATTCTAAGATTGTAAAAAGAGTATGGGTATAACCAAAAATATCCCAAAAAAAAATCCTGTAAATAACAAGTTTGATAAAAACTTACTTAAACAGACTCAAATACCCTCAAACAAAACCAGCATCAGCACCCAACTTAGCACGCGAGTATGCGGCCCGGCAGATTGCGTCACGAGGTACAATGTTCCGCATCTACTTTCTTTATCAGGAAGATGTGGATATCCGCGAAGGTCGGTCTGTCTGCGTCGACGCGGCGCCAGCAGTCCTCCATCATCGCGTATACGTCGTACGGCGTAGCGCAGCGCGGGAGCGGCTCGAATAGATTTGGGTCTTCGGCCATGCGGTTGAGATTCTCTATGACCTGGAGGGACAAATGCCACCTGTTAGGACACAAGTACTACCTACTAGGGCACCAATCAAAATCACCTATTTGCCTACAAGTTTATGCAAAGGATGACGTTGAATATAGGTCTATTGCCATGCAGGTGAGATTCTCTGTGACCTGAAGGCATAAATACCACCTGTTGGGAGGCACAAGTGCTACCTGCTATGAGACACCAATACCTACGCATATCACCTATTTGCCTATAAGTGCAAAGGATGACGTTGAATATAGGTCTATTGCCATGCAGGTGAGATTCTCTGTGACCTGAAGGCATAAATACCACCTGTTGGGAGGCACAAGTGCTACCTGCTATGAGACACCAATACCTACGCATATCACCTATTTGCCTATAAGTGCAAAGGATGACGTTGAATATAGGTCTATTGCCATGCAGGTGAGATTCTCTGTGACCTGAAGGCATAAATACCGCCTGTTGGGAGGCACAAGTGCTACCTGCTATGAGACACCAATACCTACGCATATCACCTATTTGCCTATAAGTGCAAAGAATGACGTTGAATATAGGTGGTTCCTAAGCCATAAAGGATTCTCTGTGACCTGTAGGGATATATAATACGTGTACCTATCAGCATCACCTGTTGGTATATATGAATATGCAAAGATTGGAAGAGTAAATGCAATGTATGTCGCTCGAATAACGACGGGTCTTCTGCCATGCAAGATAGGTTCTATAGCACATGAAGGTGCTAATGGCATGGATCACACTTCACACTAATATTATAAATGCGAAAGTTTAGATGGATGGATGGATGTTTGTTACTTTATTTCCCCTAAGATAGAATTAAATACAGGCTACTTTTTGTCCCATAAAATAATCGTAGTTCCCATGGGATAGAAAACCCTTTAAACGTTTCCATATAAACAACGCGTGCGAAGCCGCGGGCAAAAACTAGTATGTATTTATATATTTCTTTTTTATACCAAGCGCCACTGAGATCGACACTTCTGACTCTCCTCTATTTGCATATTTTTAAATTCAGGCACGTACTTGTAGTAGTAAGGTTCACTTACCTCATCATCCGTCATATGAGCGAACGGCTGGCGGCGGCAAAGCGTATAGATTTCGTACATGGTCACGCCAAAGGACCAGACGTCACTCTTCATGGAGTATTTTCCGTTGAGCACGGTTTCCCACGCTGCCCAGCGGAGGGGTAACGGCACGCGACCGATCACCTCGTGGTAATCGCACGAGAAAAGGTCGTTGTCGGTACCAAAATCGCAGACCTTTACTTGGTAGCCGTTGCCGATTATACAGTTCCTGAAAAATAAACATTGATGGGTTCACAACTGAACTTTCGGACGACTACTATCATTACTCCTAACACAGCACTCAAACTTCTATTGCCGAACCATACTGAAGTTTAACGTTGAATAACGATATCAATAACGGAGGTTCTTACGTCGCGTCACGACCGCCATGGCAAATCTGGGTCTTTCAACAGCATCATCGAGTCTTAAAGTATGCATAGCTTGTGGTAGGCATTTACACTAATATTTAAAGAGGTATTCGTAGGATGTAGATATATATTTGATAACCGATGTGGCGCGGTGGGCGAAGGTCCCCTGCGACGCAGGAGGTTCGATTCCCGCCTCGGAACAATTGTGTGAACGATCTGAGATCTGTTCCGGGTGATCTGGTTGTTTTCTATGTATAATAAAACATCTATCTATTGTATTATGTATATCAGTTATCTAGTACCCACAACACAAGCTCTGCTTACCATGGGGCTAGATAATGCTTTGTAAGTTATCCAGCATTATTTATTTATTTATTATATATCCTCCCAAGCTAAGCTGCGGCTACATCATCCAGTTTCAACGGAAATAACCATGTGCTCAGGACACATTATAGTGCACGAGTGTGTCCGCAAACACAGTTGCACTGTCTATTCCCTCACTCTCATAATCTGATGGGGAGGCAGACCGACACGTCTGGGGAGTTGTCAGGCGCAGGACTAACGGCTTACCGGCCTTGTTATTGGGATTTTTCTAGCAACAACAAGCGAGTGATTCACCTAGCGGCTTAGTCACGTTGCACTAAGTTCATCGACTCTAGGTACCCCATGTTTACGGCTATCTGCTAAGTTTCATATGCCTGAACTAGCGAGTGAGTCACCATAGACTAGATAGTGACTCACCTAGGGGCCAGGTCTCGGTGCACCAAGTTCAGCGTCTCTAGGTACTCATCAGGCGGCGATATGCAGCAGCGTAGGAAAGGTCACCATGTCCTAGCTAGTGACTCACCTAGCGGCCAAGTCGCGGTGGACAAAGTTCAGCGACTCTAGGTACTCCATCCCGGCGGCGATCTGCTCGGCGATATGCAGCAGCATGGCAGGCAACGGCGGTGTCGTGGTGCGGAGGAAGGAGCAAAGGTCGCCGAGGTCTAAGTACTCCATGACGACGGCGAAAGGCGGTGAGCGACACATGCCGAGAACGCGTGATATGTTGGGGCAGGAGAGAGAGGCTAGGATCCCGATGTCGCGGTCTAATTCGTCTCTGTAAGAGATAAATTGGGTTAGAAAGTATAAAATTTGACAAACATCTTTTGTAAGAAGGCTAATGACAAAGTATTCGGACGAGTTTTGCTCCAACTCAAAAACTAACAATCGAACAAGGTAAAGGTTTCTTGTTCGCTTCTTTACTTTACCTTTGAAAAAGATTGAAGTGAACAAAATATCAATGTGATCACTTTATTGCCTAGTTTAACTAATTTAATATTAAAAACTTAAATGTCGCACTAGTATTATAAGTGCGAAAGTTTACATGGATGGATGGATGTCTATTACTTTTTCACGCCAAAACAACCGAAATAAATTTTGATTTATCTATAAACTGGAATCAAACATAGGCCACTTTTAATTCCTAAAACAGGTCCCGTGGGATGTACTAACCTTTAATTTCTATATAAACAACGCGTGTGAACTAGTCCTAAATATAGGGCAGAAGTTTGTGACGATGTCAAGTTGTAAGATCAGATGTTTGAAGATGTGTGTTTGTCACGACAAAACGCCACATCTCACGGGCTGAAAAGTCCATACTTGTCGTAAATAACATAGGAGGCTATTTCTTATGCGCGAATAAAAACTGCTTTGTTAGATCGAAAACAACACATATGCTACTTTTTATACTATAGAACATCTCACACAGGATAGAAATAACCTTAAAACCTAAACACCAATAGGACAATAAAAAGATCTATGCTGACTTCGAATAACGTCTGTAGGCTATTTTTTATTCAAGAAATAACTCGTACTAAACCGTAAGCGGCGTTATGTTAACTAGTTAGTTTTTATATGACGCCGCTTGCAGTTTTGTATAATATTGCTATGTATTTTGTTTTGTACAGTACTTTTTTTCTAACGAAACGAAACCGCAAGCGGCGTTATTTATTTATTTACGTAATCAGATCGGCCGTATTCCAATTATACTAATTACAGACTGTTAATCTAAAATGTAGTTAGATTAAGGTTAGAAAACAATATAGTTATACAATTAAATAAAAATATCTATCTATGTAATATATAGTATTATGTATATCAGTTATCTAGTACCCATAACACAAGCTTTTCTTACCATGGGGCTAGATAATGCTGTGTGGATTTTCCAGCATTATTTATTTATTTATAATTAAATAATAATAAATCTGAAGTTATTATAGAAAATATATTACTATAGTTTCAAGTTAAAAATAGGTAAAAAAAATAATAATAATAGGTAAACAGTAAAATATTATCAAAAATAACATTCACAAAAAGCTAAACATGTAAAGCATCAGACTTCTCCACTCGTCCGCAAAAATTTCAGTATCCGGAAAGGCCACCAGGAGTCTGTTTATAAAAACGTACCAGTTTTTATATAACGCCACTTGCAGTTTCGTTTCGTTTCGGTTTTGAGCTTATTACTATCCTAAGAGAATTTTTTTATGGGATAAAAACTAGTATTTTTCTATATAAAAGCAAAGCATACTTTGTGTACCTCTCCTTGACAGCGGTGTTACTGCAGAAGAATCGAACCGCCACGAACCGCTTGTCTGAAGTAATTGCGCCGCCGTACTCTGGCACGCTGTCCGCTTCCGCTATATACACTTGCTGAAAGGTAAATAACAATAAAGGCATATTATACTCATATCTAGCATCAATTATAGTATAATTTATAGTATAAAGTAAGACTTGTTTAAGTACTTATTTTTTTGTAAGCCTTAAGAAATATAATATTTTGAGTTGAGTTGCTTCGTGGTTTGTCCAGCATTATTAATTTATTCAGTACTATGACCTACATAATATAAAACAAAGTCGCTTCCCGCTGTCAGTCGGTCTCTATGTATGTTTAGATCTTTAAAACTACGGATTTTGATTCGGTTTTTTTAATGGATAGAGTGATTCAAAAGGAAGGTTTATATACATAGATTTCCACTCGGGCGAAGCCACGCAGCTAGTTACCAATAAAAAAAATATATTGACCACGTACTGGCGGAAGATATTTATTTTTTCTTAGTGTTTCCTATTTATGTAACAGCTCGTTCCCACTTGTCGTCTGTCGGGATCGGGATTTAATCGGATGAAACATTTTATACGAAGCTTGTCGGCGCCGACACAAAGTTGGTTTCCAACAAGTGTGTAAAAATAGTCATATAAAATGTTTTGCAACCATCATCATCATCAATCAGCCTATGATAGTCCACCGCAGGACATGGGCCCCCCCAATGAGCGCCATAGCGCCCTGTCTTCAGCTTGACGCGCTTAAAGACTACATGTAGATGCTGGCATATACCGCATCTATCTGCAGTCTTTCGCAGGTCGCTGGTCGGAGGGCGTCCTACTCTACGTTTACCGAGTCGTGCGTCTCCACTTAAGAATACGTTTGCCCCTCGGTCGTCGGTTCTTCGCGAGATATGGCTGGCTCACTGCCACTTCTGCTTGCTAATTCTTAGAGCTATGTCGATAACTTTGGTTCTCTGAATCTGGACCCGATAGACGACAAGTGGGAACGAGCTCTAAGACGTTTCACGTTAAAGTAAAGCATACTTACGTTTCCGTAGTTACCCTCGCACAGTTTGGAGATCATGCGCAGGCGATGTCTCGGGAACTCGATCACTTCAGAGCGCTCCAGGCGAAGCCGCATGTTTTCAAAGACGGCGTGGGTGCGAATTGACTGGAATTCATTAAAATAAATCAATAAATAACTCTGGAAAAATGCACATCACATCTTCTGGCCCCAATGCAATAAGAGTTTATGAAATTGTTACCAGATTAATGATATACATAACACATAAGTTTGTTTAGAAAAACGGACTGTGGTTTTGTTAAATATAGAAATGAAATAAATAAAAAACTAATATTATAAAAGGGAAATGGTTGGTCTGGATATTTGTTACTTCTTCACGCCAAAACTACCGAACGGATCGGGCTTTTACGAGACCGGTGGAAAGATTTAATAGATTGATATTTATTGATCAAGCTCAGTCACAGCACATAACAAATGAGGAGACAATAATATTGGTTACAGGCAGGTTAAGACTAATTAAATTACATAGTTCAGTTCAGTTATTTATTGATAAGAATATTCTTATATGTCAAACATAATAATACAAGTAACAAAAAATACACAACGAATTACAAATCATACACACAGGAGTTTACAGGGGTTTCTTATAAATAATTTTATAGTTCTTTTTTTGGTAATTTTACCAATACATAATTAAATATTCATATCAACATTTTATTATAATAAATATTATAAATAGGTATTATAAGTGTGGATCAGCGACATTGGCGTCATCTAATTTGTCATTTAGGAATTCTTCTAAGCTGTAGTATGCCCTGTCCACTAGGATTTTCTTCAGTTTGTTTATGAATATTGCAGTTGACGCGGCACTAGTAATAGAGTCCGGCAGGTTATTGTATATTATGACTCCTATGTAATAAATTTGTTTTTCAGTTTGGTTAATTTAATTTTGGGTAGCTTTAGTCGATGACGATGTCTAGTACATAGATCATTATTATAAGACTTAATACTTAAAGTGGTATACACTTAACCTTTAGGTGGGTGGGCAGGTGTGGCAGCAGGTGTACTTTAACTACAAGTAGTTACAGAGCAACAATCTACAGGTAAAACAAACAAATAGTTCAGTAGACTACTGAGTGTAGGTAGGCTCTATGCTGCAACAGTGCAGACGAAAGGATTCCACCTCAGCTTGATGCTACCTCACATTAATGCAAGGTGGCGCTGGTTTTCAGGAGGAACCGTTTGAGGATTTCATCATCATCATCATCATCGGCCTATAGCAGTCCGCTGCTGGACATAGGCCTCCCCCAATGAGCGCCATAGCGCCCTGTCTTCAGCTTGCCGCATCCAGCATCTACCTGCAGTCTTTCGCAGGTCGTCATCCCACCTGGTCGGAGGGCGTCCTACACTACGTTTACAGAGTCGTGGTCTCCACTCAAGAACACGTTTGCCCCATCGGCCGTCGGAGATTTTTGGGATTTGAGGATTTGGTGTGGTGAAATGTTAAGACAAACAACACAAGTATATACTAACTCCAGGGCTATCTGGTGCCATGATCATGTTAGCCTCGGCCAGCCTCGCCTCCATCTCCATGCGGTTGGCGGTGCTGATGATGCGGTCCGGCATCGCGACGGTCATGCGGTGCCGCAACATGAGTGGCGCCGAGCTCGGCTCCGGGACTGCGTAGTCGTAGTTTGATGTCTCTGTGGACGGAATAAATCACACTTTACTACTTATTGTTTATTTATTTCCACCGTAGGTACACTTGATGTCGTTCATCATCATTATCAGCCTATAGCAGTTCACTGCTGTTAGGCCTCCCCTAATGAGCGCCATAACGCCATGTCTTCAGCTTGCCGCATCTAGCATCTGTCTGCAGTCCTTCGCAGATCGTTGATATCGTTAATTTCTATAAATTTTAAAAGTATATGGCAACTTCTTGCGCCCCACGGTTTCACCCGTGTGGTGATAGATATGTTAGATAATATACAATATATGTATGTATGTATCTTTATGAATTGTAGCTTATGTGTTATTCTAATATGAAAGCTACATAAATTATTGTGAAGTTTCATCAAAATCCATTTAGTAGTTTTTACGGGAAAAAGAAACAAACATACTTACATACATCCTCACAAACTTTCGCGTTTATAATATTAGTAGGATTATCCAAAATATCTGTTACCGCGCGGGTGAAACCGCGGGACGCAGCTAGTTATATATATCTCACCATTATAGACGTCGAAGTGCCCTGTATGGGAGTCCTGAAACTCCTGCATTTCCAGCACCACGCTGCCTCCGAAGGGGCGGTCGGCCTCGTGGTAGGGCTCCTGGTACTCATCGGACTTCACATCGGGGGGCAGCTCTAGGGCTCGTTTGTTCTTAAGGATGGACGTGGCGCAGCCGCTGTAAAAGTTACGTGAATTATGTAACTAAAATGAAGAAATTAAATAGATACTATGTTATCTACTTAAAGGAAGAACCTGTCCGCCTGAAACACAGCTACATTGTAGTTACCACAGGAGACAGTGCTCCAACTCCATAGTTATACATATTAGAGAGATAAACGTTTGTATAAGTAAATATAACTGTTTGGTAGATAAATGGGAACATTCCACAAACAAACCTCTCACACTAAACCCATACCTATTACCTTCATTCCTCTGGGGTAATATTATCGTCATCCGCAATCGGTTTTTCCCATTGCTGGGTATTAGCCTCTCGAAGTTGGTGCCATCTACCACGAGCCTGTGGTAGCCACCTCAATTGAAGCCAGAGTAGATACTTGATTGCTTAAAAAGCAATTGAAACAAGGACCTAATACTAATTATATCTAGTGTGGCATAATCAGCGGCCTTATCGCTTATCCCGCGATCCCTTCCAAGAAATGAAATCGCTGTCAGAGATAAGGTCGTCAATTGTACTGTATTGTTATGTTTTAAGTGCAATAAAGTGCACATGCATTCATTCTTCCAGGCAACTTTTGAATGGATAGGATTGGCTTAACATAATGATATCCGTATGCCTTACCCATAGTTGTCACGAGTCCGGTGCGCGGATGACTTAATGACCGGTGACGCGAAGCACTTCCTATGTCTGTGTCGATGCACGACCAAAGCCACGCCCACTGCCACAAGAATCACCAGCAGAGTCAGAACTCCGATGATGATCGCCATGTATACAGGATCGTCTTCAGTGGCGGTAGGGATAGGGTCAAGCTTCTTTGGAGCCAGTTTGCTCTTTTCCTTGATGACGGGACCCCCTCCTCCTTCCTTGGGGCCGGGCTTCTGGCCTTCTGCGTTGTGGTGGCCTTGGGCTACGTCTGGAAGCATAAGAGATCATCATCATCAACCTATGTTAGTCCACATAGCTGGACATAGGCCTCCCCCAATGAGCGCCATAGCGCCCTGTCTTCAGCTTGACGCATCCAGCATCTGCCTGCAGTCCTTTGCAGGTCGTCATCCCACCTGGCCGAAGGGCGTCCTAAACTACGTTTGCCGAGCCTCGGTCTCCACTCAAGAACACCTTTACCCCAACGGTTGTATGTTCTTCGCGAGATATGGCTATGGCTAACAAATAAAAATACATAAAGCATATGTATTTCGTTATGAGGTTCTTGTGTTTTCTGGATACAGTTTACCGGTATTTCGGTATTCCGTCGTTCAGGCGAAGTAAAATTACCTAATTTCTGGTTACCCATAGGTACTAGGAGATCATGATACGTAGGTGACATATCACTCAGCATAGTCAAACAGATCTCGCTAATAAGGCATCACCTGGCGGAGTTTTTAGTTGGATTTTAACCCAGCGTTGTTATCCTAGTACCTATTCTTCTATTAGGAAATAGAAGGATAGGTACTAGGTATAATTACAGGTACTATTCTATTAGGAAATAGAATAGGTACTAGGATAACATAACACAAAGACGGTAAGGTTACTCACCAGAGTCAAACACAACCTCGCTGATAAGGATCCACCTGGCGGAGTACTTGAGCTCGATGCGGACCCAGCGACCGATGCGGTGGTGGAGTTTGATGGACACGTTGCGAGAATATTCGAAGACCTTGTCAGGTTTGGTCGAGAAGTGGATAGGCTCGTCTTGAAAGTGCCGACCGCCGATTGAGAACGAGATTACGGCTTCGGAGAAAATCTGGAAAAAGAAATACGGTGACTGCATGGATGAATCGAAATTAGTTTATTTTATAATTTTAAAACTAAGCTAGGTAACTAAATACTAAACATAGTGTGTAACTAATGGCTAATTAAGTTGCTGTATATTTTGCGATTTCTTAATAAAGTTAATTGACCGCCACTTTTTCGTTCATTTCGTCGATTCAGCATATTCCTTCAGAAACATGTGACGACTTCAAACTTACGGTTATTAAAAAAAAACCCATAGTCAGGGGTTGAACAATCGTCGGAACTCTCTGTATTAGAAGCACGTAACACAGTCAACATCATCATTCGGCCCGAACAAGTCCACTGTTTGTGACGGGCCTCCCCTAAAGACCGACCCTGCGCTACCAGCATCCAGCGGTCTTCCGCGACCTTCATCAGGACATCGATCCATCCGAAAAATAGTCCAGAGATGCGCCTTCTGTTAAGTGTACGGCACTTGAGGAACCTTATGTCCTCAAAAAGCCCCAGGCAATATAACTCTTCGTAGTCGTTCACACTTGGCCGAGTGGTCATGGTTATGCTGGTCTTCTGATGAATGTCGTTGAAGGCCATCGTTCCCTGTTAGTAGCGTAGTGGGAGTGTTGGTGGATCGTGTCAGAGAGCTTATAAGCTTCGACCATCTGTTAAGAGCGACCACAACATAAACAGTAGTAGGTATTACACTAACCTGAACATCCCTCATAAACTTGTTACTGCAGAAGATATGCACGGCGTTGAATTCCCTCACTTTGTCGAATTCGAAGAGGATATACGGGTATGGCCTCGTGTCATTCCGCCACCCAATCCAGGCAGAGTTTTTCGCGGCCTCTCTGATCTCGTCCCCTCCGAAGACACCATCCACCAGCTGCCCCAAGCCTCCCTTGAGCTCGTCCCCCCATATGCCATCGTATGTCACGTCTGTTAGCTCGATGCCGTTGCTGCGTTTGTCTCCTTTGGGTATTGTGTAAGACACGATGCCCACTGTAAGAGAAGTTGAGTTTAGTCGTTTGTAATTGATTTGGATTAGTTGAGCTATTTGTAGATTGTTTTTAACAGACTGCTGGTTATTCAACTGTTTCATGAGTATTTTGTAAATATTTGTACCTTTACTCAATCCGTGCACTTATTATATTTTTCTGTCAGTTCGCATGACAACCAAATAGCCATGCCCTAATGCGTTACTTAACTAAACGGCTGGTGCAGGTAACCTAACATATTCAAATAAAAAATGAAGGAACATTTAACGCAAGAGATACCTAGAAGAATAAATACTAATACGAAGAGAAGAGAAAGAAATTTCGTGCGTGAAATTTTGTGCAAGTCGCTTGCATAAAATTAGCGTTCGCACTAAAACTAAATCAAACATCGATCTCTTTTTTACGAATACAGGTCCTGTATTTCACCTACCACTTAATGTGTAAGTGCGAATAAAATAAATATTGTATTAAGGTACATAATTTGTTCGCATTTTGAACCACTTCGCGTCATATCGCCTTGAATATGACATGAAAATCAGCATCGATCAATGCGAATGCTGATGCTGAAATTAATGTTGATCATCAGCGGATGCTGCTGCTGATATTCGCAATAACCTTGGTTTGATATAATTGGTATTTTTATGAAAATTTGCTGTTCCACGGTATAAAATGGAACACGCTATGGGTATGTCCTTTTTCCAAAGTAAGAGATACATACAAAAAAACACTATAACCATTTCTAAATCAAGAACTATCAGTTGAGAGCTGATGCGTTGATAGAATTACGAGTCACTTTGAAAGAGGCGTCGCAAACACACAATAAGAGTGCATAGTTTTATCGCAAAAATCATCATCCGGATTTTAATCACCGCTAGCTGGGTCGCCTTCGAAAGTTTGACAAAAGCTATCTACCCTACCACCGCCTTAATTTAGCATTCACTCAGAGCTCGCGAAGTTCAAACACCTTGTATAATTTAAATATATATCTTTGATAGATAGTAAAATTTTTGTGTTAACTGTACGCGTACTATCAACATATTAATAAATAAATGTCTAGCGCATCAGCTTTGTCGCGAATAAAATTCCAATTATTGTAGAGTAGACAACGACGCCCAATAGCACTACGCGAGCTCGCTGCAAAGACAACGACGCCAAATAAGCCTGCGCGAGCTAACTATAAGGTCAACGCCTTGTAAAAGTCCTGCGCGAACAAGCTGCAAAGATAACGACGCTTGATAGTCCTGCACGAGCTAGCTGCTAAGACAACGACGCTTGATAGTCCTGTCCGAGTTAGCTGCAAAGATAACAACGCCTAATAGTAATGCGCGAGCGAGCTGTAAAGATAACGACGCCTAAGAGTAATGCGCGAGCAAGCTGTAAAGATAACGGCGCCTAATATTTCACGCACGAGCTAGCTGCAAATACAATGACTCCTTATAGTCCTGCGCAAGCTAGCTGCAAAAACAACGCCGCTTGATAGTACTGACTGTGCAAGCTGCAAAGACAACGACGCCTAATAGTCCAGCGCGAGCTAGCTGCAAAGACAAAGACGCCTCATAGTGCTGCGCGAGCATGCTGCAAAAACTTAATGTATATTTTTTTCACGCGTTTCGTTGCTCATCTTTACTAGCCCTTGTGCTTGTACTTCAATGAAGCAATAAAATTGAAATAACAAAATCCTGAAGTAATCATAACCTATGCCTGGTAGAAATGAATTCTATAAATAACAAATTTTTACACGAATTGAGATTTCTTCGCATCAGAGCAGAAACTAGGTATTTAGACATTCGCCACTTGAAGTGAATGCAACGGGATGGTGATTGTATGCACATTATCTACTGTACAATTAGTAAACAGGTCTTCAGGTCAGGTTGGTCAGGTCTTACGTTGTGAGCTCACCAGCACAGTTTAGCCGATTCACACCGAAACGGCAGGGCAGCGACCAGCAGTTTCATTGACAAAGCATTATAAGGTGAGTAATGTGATTATAGTCTAAGAACGGCAAGCACTCGCTGTTTTTAAAAATTACTCGAAACGCCCTTCGAATATGAGGTTCGATGTTATGATACAACCTGATTTTAAGAACCAACGAGCGTTTTGGTGTTACATTTAATTGCAGGGAGTGTTAGGTGCGCGGGCCGAGGGAAAATGTATGCAAGGTAGAAATAAATATTACAGATAAATGCTCACCCGCCATGCCGCATTACGTCAGACACAGCGTGGAACATTCGCAAGAAAATTCCATTACATGAAAAAGAAAATTCAATGGAAAAGCATGGAATATGGTAAATGATAACTATATCAGTTATTAGGTCTGTATAACTTTTATTAAGATCGCAGTCCGGTCGTTTCGTATCGGTGTGAATCGGCCCTAACTAATCAGAAGTCTGATTTAACATGAACTAGCATGAACGCGGTACTAAAACGTTTACTGTTAGTGTTCACACTTCAGAAATTCATAATATTTTCATCTGTATAAAAGTTGTTCCCATAAAAATTACGCATAGTTTGGCTTGATCGTTCAGAAATAGCGAGGTACAAACTTTTGAAACTATCATGGTAATTAACACAGACGTAAAAAAAAAAACAATATACAAATATTGAAAAACTCAAATATCGAATTATGTTAAATATGCCGTTATACTCAATGTGTACGCCCTTCCGAAGTCCGAAAGAATACTACCATACCTATATATGTATAAGAAAACACCACGAGTGCCTGTTAGTACAGGATTTACCTTCTAAGTGGTGCAATCTGTGTCCTATCGCGAATAATGGTACTTCATATTACCATACGAATCTATCTGTCAAATGTCAGCCAATCACGTAAGCTAAGCTCGGGGCACCGATTTTATTGGCCAGTATACTTGAATTCAGAATGTAACGGCGCTTTCTCATCGCGAATAATTAGCATGTAATGCCATTCAAACATTACATTCAGTGAGGGGGGAACATAACAGTCCGCAGCCTGTAATGGAAAAATAGCAGAGTCGTCTGACATTGTAAAACAATTGAATCGACTACAGCTTATTAAAAAACGAATCTTTTTGATCGTGACATAGGACACAGGCGAATCCTCAATAGCCATGGGAGCGCTATTGTAACGTAATGCGCGCAAACGAATCATGGAATGTTACAATAGAGGCGAATATGCTCGCGGTGAGGAGGAGAGAGCTTTAAACGCAATAAAGCTAAGATACAAGTTATGTCGATATTACATTTACAACTGTGATTTGAATTTGGCTGTGCAAAAGTTATTACAAAAGGGTTGTTAAAGAAATCATGACGTCATCTTACGTAATATTCAAACACAGGCAAGTTTCTTTGTTAGGAGTGACGAATAAAAGCGCCCGCGTAATGATGTTTGAACACGAACGAACAATAGTTATTTAGCCGTGGATTTTCAAACAGTCTCTGCGCAGACGAATGAATCAAAACATGGAGACGGCTTGCAGAATGCAAGCCAGGTGCCGGGAGGTTGCACTCAGGCAGAAACCAGGCATTGGCGGAAATATAGAGTTGAAATTATCACTGTGAAAACACATGTAATAATAGCTCTTCAATGGACATCTAACCTCATGGAGTCGACGGCGGATAAAACTTTCGGCTGCCTAAAAGTCATACATTGAATGATTAGACCAACAAGGTCTGCGTTGGGGGTTCGGTGTCTAGGGTACTTAACCGAAGCAGGTTTATGTAGGTTGTGCGACAAAACATTTGTTGAATGGTATTTAGAGAGTTTTCAGTCACGTAATGGCTTTCTATAGATAACGGCTCTATATGCATCATCAACTTACGGCCTCTAGCGGCCTATATTAGTCCAGTATTCGTGATTTTTCAATAGTATTATGTTGTTTTTATGCTTACCGCCATAAATAGTATAAATCTCTCTGGAATAACATTTTTATGGGAACAACACCAACCTCGGGATTCATTCTATATATGTACAATAGCACAATTTTTGTTTATAATTGAAGGAGAAATCGACTTACAGACATAAAATAATACATACCGCCGAACATAGAACCTCCTTCTTTTTTTTTTTAATTTTTGACGTCGCTTAAAAATAGTAGAATAGAATAGAAAAGTTTTTAGAATAGTAAACTATTTACATATATACCTACGTCAAAAAGCGGACAACGCCGGTTTCTGTGTGGAGTTCCCGCTTCCGTTACGAATGCGGTGTAATGCGTGCTGAATATAAATAAATTGCAATTCATTGAGTCACATCTTATACACCGTGAGTGCAGTTTTTGTGCTATACACGGTATTTTTGTCGCGAAACGGAACGAAGGGGACGACCACTGCATTCCCAAGCGGGCGGGCGCTTTTTAAGTTATATACATTTGTTTTTACAGAGGCAATTGAGAGGCTAGCCATACACTGATTGTAGAATACCTAGAAACCGTTGAAGCAAAATAAATGTGTGAGGTTTCTTGCAGTGCTTACAGCAATAAAATTCAGTTTGTTCACGTATGTACGTGAACAAACAAGGTAAAGGGTATTTTAATATTTTGTTTTGTTCCACGTTAGAATTGATCTCGTTGTCTTGAATCCGAAGAGGTATCTATATGGAGGCAAGCAAAGGTTAATAATTGGTTTTCAAGACATGTTTCCTTTTATTCCAAAAATGATGGACATTTGTCCATCATTGGTTATGACTGGTTTTCCAGTTCTAACTTTTATATAAAAAAAATCCGAGAATATGTTTTTTTTTATTCATTCATATGGCGTTCAAATCTATGTTAGTGGCCCTTTTCGTTTGATCGCCATGCATGGATCACTCTGTATATGAAATTCCATTACCGGTTCAAGGTTATTCATTCATATGGCGTTCAAATCTATGTTAGTGGCCCTTTTCGTTTGATCGCCATGCATGGATCACTCTGTGTCTGTGTATAAAATTCCATTACCGGTTCAAGGTATCTTCGACAGTTCCTAAAAATGTAAAGCTTTGTAATAAAAGCGCAACAGTGCTTTGAGGCGCCTAACAATGGAATGCGAGAGCATCGTCGCCTATCCACTCAGCGGTCCAGAGCCTTGCGAGCGACTTTAGCCCCAACTGTGTAAGTCAGCTGGCAACCGGCTGATGACTGTACTCCCCACGGCTAGTTTTTTTTTGGTGACTGTCACCATGGACTGTCAAGTGGCTAAGGAAATACATCCCTTTTCTAAGGGGCAAGATTAATGTCAAAGGTGTATTAAAGTACAGGCAGTGCCAGGCACTAATAGCGGCCGAGTTTTATGTGCCACTCGTATGTTACAGCAAGATTAAACCTGCAGTGCACTAACCATTTCTGTTCAGGGTGGAAGAAAAAAACTTTCACGGGACATGGATCAACAACACGACAAGTCCTTTTTCAAACAAAAACAACTACATCCAAATCTGTTCATCCGTTTGGAAGCTACGATGCCACACAAATATATACATTTAATACGACTCGTTTTTGACGAAGGTCAACAATGATCCCTTAAACTAAGTAAGTAATATAAAACTATAGTTCAGGAGAAGTTGGTTCCATCAAAATATCGTCATGCCAATGAACACACAATGACAAATAACTCAAGATTATGTTCACAACATCAGGTGGGCAATTTGCCTCCGCTGTGAATAATGGCAGATATTTTGAAAAATGAACTCCATGGAAGTTCGTTATGAATCTCAGTGTATAAGATCGATTCTCCCGGGACATGGCAGACTTAGGTAATCGCGTGCGAGGGAGATACAGATTCTTACGTTAATCAGAGACATAAAACAAAGCTGCGATTGGTTTGTAGACTTAGTGCTGTCAGACCACCTGCTGATGCAGATGGGTCGACGACATTGATAGGATTCTCAACAAGACCTGGGATGCGATCAGCATACGACCGATTTGAGTTTCACACGTGTTTGGGTAGATAGCGACTGATTATGATGATAATAAAGACTTGCAGTACTTTCCCCTCTCAGCTTAGCTAGCCGTACCAAGCGAAGTAATAAACCCTTTTAATAAACTACTTAATCATACTTTGTTTTACAACCGGGGAAACGGCCACTGTGGGGCACTTGACATAAGTTATTATAGAATAACGCTATTAAGCTTTCTTAGTAAGGTAAACTTCTAAGTAGAATGAGAATATAAGCCTATTGATTTTATTTTAACTGTTATACCCCGTCACGGATTGAATTCCCTCATTGTTGACAGGTGAGTTAATGGAGACTAAATGACAGAATGAGGTATTTCATAGACACAGTTATGTACTTTTGAGAGATAGAGATAACACAGGCTCTGCTCTTAGCTTAGGGCTAGATGATGCTGTGTAGGTTGTTCAGCAATATTTATTAATTAAAGTAGAGAAGCAACTCGAAAAGTATAAGTCCCCATATTGTACGATTTTTTATTTGAAACGGGCCGACATAGTGTACGTTCGAAGAATATTCTAGATGATTTTCCTGGAAATTAAAATCAAATCATTATTTTATTCCGAAGTTTGAAGCTGAAAACTGTAAAAAGCCATGCTAAAACTGAATAACAAAACTTATAATCGGTCATCAATAAGTTGTACCAACTTACTGATGAACAATGATAATTAGGTACCTAAATAGAATAATAGCTACAATTAAGACCCTTCGGAATCGTCCTCTAATTCACCCTTTCACCATTCCCTGATTATAAAATATGCAAAGCAAGTTGTTTGCATAAAAATCGAACCTCCAGTAGACGTATGATTAAGGCCCCACACTCGAAGGGGGTAGTTTTTCCTAATAGCCGCTGTTTTTCGTTTGGATAACAGTGTTCCAGGAATCTTCCATTACGTGCGAGCCTTTTTAAATTATCCGGAGCGACGGACAGGGCAGAATCGCCGATTCATTTTGCCCAATAAGACTTTGGACCTACAAGGTGTTCTGTGGTATTTGGCTGGGCTATTTACTGACCTTCCACGTGTTCTACGACAGTGTACACCCTATATCATCGAGCTTGGGTATGCAAGTCATCCTAGGCAGTTGAAATGGGCTGGGACATCATAGTCATTGCACTCGCGTCTTCATAATTCAAAACTACCGACTAGCTATTCGAAGAATAGGGATAGGGAAACAATTCATGATTCCTCCTCCTCGGTCATTCTCGGTCAATTCTCGGTGTATCGTAACATTTGGACGGACGTGAAGTTTTGACGGACTAAAAGAGTACCGGTTTAATCATAATTTGAGATAATTTCTTTAGGTAATGGTAATAGGTAGGTAGGATACATTGATGAGTAAAATCTAAAAAATAAAATGTGTTATGTTCGTCTACTGTTTACTTTTTATTGCTGCATTTATATAGAGAAAAATATAGATCAACAATATTTTCTTTCTGATAATTATATGGTTTAAACTAACCATTTTTAGGCCCACGACGCACTTGTCCATCCTCGGCGGCGGCGGCGCGGCGGTTTTTCCCTGCGGGTCGCACCGACGCCGAGGTTGCGCATAAACATATGTATATGTGTTTTTACTACATGTGTAATATTATATGTTCTTTTGTAAGTTTTAAGAAGAAGGTAATTGATTTTCTCTACTCGTATACCTTTTTACGTATAAAAGGTGACTAATTTCGCACGATGGCTAGGTATAGCTTAGTTCGATTGTTTCGTGTAAGAAGTAGTTATCTAGCCAAATTCAACAGCTCAGCCAACAGCCGTGAGAATGTCAACAGACTATTTGCATGAAATTCCCACTACGTGTAATTTGGTCAAACGCCGACCTCGCCTACGTAAGCCTCTATCGACAACTAAAAATACTTTAATCCACGACTTTAAATATTCAGAAGTAAAGTGCATTGTTGCACGCTATTGTCCCTGCGCGTTCAGAATGTGCCGCAACCATTTCGAACTATATCAGAAACTGACATTTCTTTTCGCATTTCTTTTTTTTTCTTTCCGTGTTGTAACAATCGCGCGGTTTGTACGAGAAATGTTACGGTAAGTGTAGACTTTGACAAGGTTCGCGCGAATTATTCGTGCATCCCGCCCGCTATTTCATTCGTGTAGACTTTAGAAATACTCCAACTAACTTGTTTCCTTGCAAACTATCACCGCCAAAGTTTTACAACCGATACTTTACGATTTTACAGTTATTATACGAAAATCTATGAATCCCATTTCTAGCTTCTTAGAATACTTATTTCCAAAAATTGGCTCTTACATCTCTATACACATACTAATAAAGTACTTGTGCCGAGCCTTTTTTTTTCAGGAAAAGTGGTGCCCAGCCTTCTATTAGGAAAATTTCCGAAAACAATGAATAGAATTTTTGTTAGATTTGTTAGGTATCTACTCGTACATGTAAAATTTTGTAGTTCTGCAAGTTTGAAGTCTCTTTGATCAGTAGTTTATAGGCTGTGGGTTGTCTATGAGTTAAGGAAACAATACTTTTTTTATGCATTGCTTAGTGTGTCTTTCAAGTCGGACTACACATTAAAGTTTTAAAATTTAAAAGTGATACATATTGTAGTCTATGAGTCAGGACAAAGAGTATTTAGAGTTTTATATTAGTATAGGTACAACACCGTCAGAATATCAGAAAACGATGAATCAAATGTGATTCGTATTGAAAGGGGGCTCGCGCTCGCATAAGCAACAACAGCTCTACGAAAAGAATAATTTTTAAAATATAAATCCGGGCTTCATCATCATCATCAGCCTATATTAGTCCACTGCTGGACATAGGCCTCCCCCAATGAGCGCCATAGCGCCCTGTCTTCAGCTTGACGCATCCAGCATCTACCTGCAGTCTTTCGCAGGTCGTCATCCCACCTGGTCGGAGGGCGTCCTACACTACGTTTACCGAGTCGTGGTCTCCACTCAAGAACACGTTTGCCCCATCGGCCGTCGGTTCTTCGCGAGATATGGCCGGCCCAATGCCACTTCAGCTTGCTAATTCTTTGAGCTATGTCGATAACCTTGGTTCTCTGTCGGATGTATTCGTTACGAATCCTATCCTTCAGAGAAACTCCGAGCATAGCTCTTTCCATAGCTCGCTGAGCGACTTTGAACTGGTGGACCAGCCCTATCGTGAGTGTCCACGTCTCAGCTCCGTAGGTCATAACGGGTAGGACGCACTGATTGAAAACTTTCGTTTTCAATCCGGGCTTAATCAATGAAAATTCCATTGTAAAGTATGTAAAAACGTACCAGTGTGCTTGTGAAATGTTATCTCGAGGAAATATTTCGTACTAGAACTATAAAACAGTGAATACAAAATCAGCAAAGAATACGTAAACAATAACATACCTACAGTGCATGTAAAGTGTGAATAAACTTTAAAACACCACAATTAGTCACCAATAACAAAATTCTAGAAGTGCAAATTAATAAAAGACACTGAAAAACCATTTCTATGTTTTGACGGTGGTCGCAAAAACTTTTGCATAAAAACTTTTTAGAACATTACAAACTAACCACCTATTTCGACGAGTAACCAAGTAAAATGGATGAGCTAATGAAGGCTATTGCTGCCATTGGGCAACTGATTCAAGAAACTGACGCCAAGTTATCAGCAAAAATTGATGTTTTGGGTGAAAAGATCTTCAACCACAAATTGAAGAATTAAAAATAAAACAGCAGGTTCAGGAGGAACGCGTAGATCATCTTGAGAAAGAAATAAGAATCCGTAACTTGGTGTTTTTCGGTGTGCCGGAGCAAGAAGAAACCTATACAGAACTAGAAGACATTATGTCTTCTAGTTCTGTATAGGTTTCTTCTGACTGTATCAAAGCAAACAATAAGAATAAAATATACAATTAAAATAAAAGAATAACACAATACAAGACACAAACAATACAATATAAAAACACATAGCAATTAGCGCACCCCGCCCCCTCCAGAACTCGAAGACAATTATTAGAACAGAACAAACAAAACCAAGCATCCCAATACGGCTGGTCACCGCGGGAGAGCTAGACCACAACCCTCCAGCTCACAAAAAAATTAACAGACGAAAATTAATGAAAAAAAATTATGAGACGAAAATTAATGAGACTGAGAATCATAGACAGAAATATAACTAGCAACACAACGCATAATCACTGTCTACCGAAGAGAACAAAATGAATAAAAAACCAATAGAATTCAAGACATATTAACAGCATTTGTACTGCCTATGACTTGGCGAGGTTTAACCAAACTACGAACACAAGATCTGGAGGAGGCCTGTACCCGAAAGGGGTCCTAACCACCGAATTATCTACTAAAATTTAAATCAATAAAATACATACTATCTACACAATTATTCATATGCATAATTAATACCAATGCATGTTTTTTTAATACATTTAATCTAATTACTTAATTTTAATAATTTGTTACAAAATATTTGATATAATTATTGTTACCTACATATCTACCGGTTATGGAATAAAAGGTTTTTTTATTTATTTATTTATTATTGAAAGGGGAATCTCCATACGTGTAACATTTTGTTGTTCTATTGCTAACGGTTACCGAGATACAGAGCAATTTCGTTTAAACTTTGACTCCGCACCATTGACCTTTGCATGCGAATTTCAAAAATATCCCTGAAACACGTGTCTATTTATTTTGAATCGACTTTCCACGCTACAAATTTCGATGGGCAATAATTACGGCTCTGAAGTTATTATAAAATGACCTTTGACCCCATTTTAATAACTTTGCACGCATCAGTGAATGTGTTTACGAGAACTTTTCAATACTCCTCATACATAATATGTAATGTATATCAATTACCTCCGCGTTTTACATTATCCATGCCGCGAATGTGTGTACTTTACATATAGACCTTCTTTTTGAACAGTCGAGCAAATTAACATACATAATTTCCTGTGAAATAGAGTTTGTGAATTATACGTTGAACTGTCAAATGCCACTTATGAAGACGTGGGCGAGCCCGGCAGGCGAATGGCAAGTCTTTAATTTTTCGTAACTGATCATATTCTATGTAAGAAGTTTATGACACTCTGAAACAGACACTGGCAGAGTCGTAGCGAAAAGCAAGCAGCGCCAAAGCAAAAAGAAGTTGAAGTTGAAGTTGAGAAATTATTGAAAGTCCATTGATAAAACTGATAGAACAATAAAGAAACGAAAATAATTTGTAACACATGGATGCAATTTTGTTCGGTAAACGTGTTATGATTAAAACTGCTATGTGTATTAGTATCAAATAAATTTATTTTCTTTCTTTTTTATTATGTACTAGCTGCGCCCCGCGGCTTCGCCCCCGTGGAAATCTATGTGTCAAATGGTTTCAATGATAAAAAGTATCCTATGTTAGACTCCTGGTTCTAAGCTACCTCTCCACCAATTATCAGCTAAATCGGTTCAGCCGTTCTCGAGTTATAAGTGTTGTAACAAACACGACTTTCTTTTATATATATAGATTTGATTATGGTGTTGAAACTGATTTTGCTTTTACAACTAAGTACCACAAAACCACCACAAAAGCTCTGCTTAAATTGGGGCCATATGATGCTGTGTAGGAGAAAACTGTGTAAACAAATACTGGACTACAGTATTTGTTTATCTCTCCAATAACAAACGCGTACGAAGCAGCAGCTAAATATAGTGTATTCGAAAGCTACAATCTCGCGACTCTTCATGTACATTCATTGTTGTCGAGAACTTTTAACGATGAGGTTTCATGTTTCACTTAGGATGTAAATAGTACAGAAGCCTTTACTATAAAACTTATTTAGTCGTGTAGTGAATGATCTATTATACACCAGCCAAACTTGATGTCAAATGTTTGTAGGCCACCTTTATGTAACACAAAAAACTATAACTAACTTGCTTGGCGTCGAGTTTCAGATACAAACATAATTGATAGCCATATTTATAGAGGGATCTCAAATCGACAATTAATATATTACATGTCGATTTGCGTAAGAAAAGACGCAGTCACAGAGTGAAAGTTAGGTTAAGTAATAGGCGGTTTGTTGACAAACATATTACATCGAAATTGGCTGGAATATAGAATAATTTATCTTGCTAGACCGTCCATGGTTATATAAAAAATGTTAATTATTAACCTATAGTATAGACGCATAGGACCATTACGTCCGAGTTATCCACCAATCTGTAAATATTTTATTGAGTCCGCTTTTAGGGTAGAGGGTATAAAAATGCGGGGTATGCTAATTCACACCCTAGTTTCCCCTTTTACGTATCCCCTGGGAATCAAACGCTGAGTGAAAGTTGGGGGAAGCCCTGGCTAGTCGAGTTTCAAGCCAATAGAATTATGTTCGAGTACCTTTTCAATTTGCGACTTGGGTAGTTATGCCAAAAGCACAACTATCCATGTTTGGAACACCTTCGCAGACGTGGTGCCTAGTTGCTGAAAACGTGGCTTAAAACACGTAGGGCTATATGTACCCTATCAGTGAAAAGATTTCCAGAATTGAGCCAGTAGACTCTGTGATTCCCCGTTACAATCAAATTTACAAGTTTTTTAATTTAATACTCTTCACAATATTGCACTATATTAGTGTTATATGAAATTACACTATCGTTGCACGGGCGAGTTCCTAGTCAGCAGGATTTTTCCGACATATTCAACATTTATCGTCAGCCAATTTAGATAAAACCTCAATGAATTATACTTTTAAACCCGTATGAAAATCCGTTGGGTAGTTTTAAGTTTATCAGGTACAGGCAGACATACATAAGCGGCAGGAACTTTGTTTTTTTCTCTTGTAAATAGTATGTAGTGATGACTATGTATAATTTAGGTTTAGATTAGAATGTATAGGTAATTTTTTTGTTTAAGTCGCCACCGCACCGGGTCATACTCAGCCCGTTTGCATAATGGCTAGGCAGTTTTCAAAAACGCGCCATATAGTTTATTGCAATGGCGATTGTTGAAGGATAAAAGTTCGTCATATAGCTATACGACATTTAGCCATTTAGTCTAATGAAGGTGGCAAAACATCGCTCGTTTTGTGAGATGCCTAGCCATTTTACAAACGGGCTCATTCTATGATCCGGCGGCGCGGCGGCGGCATTTATTTATTGTGAAGAATTATCTGTCAGGTAAAGCATGAAAGCAAGTGTAGAGTACTTAATTAACACTTTTCAGCTTCGTGTCAGAGCTGCGTGTGCCATTAGACTTTATATAGAAATATCGCGTTGGCGCGATTCATAGAACTAGCTTTTAGTGCTGTTTTATTCGATTTTTTCGTGACAACAATGATTAGTAGATTTTTTTTAGTTTAAAACCTAAATTAGTCTAGTCCTAAATTATTTTCGTTCCAAATTAACGTTCATCGTTTATCCTTACATTAAGTTTAATTGTCCTTATAAATTACTTAGCTACCAAAGCCTATGTTCCTATTTGTACCCTACATTTTTAATTTTTATATAATTATAAGACTAGATGGTCTTATCTATATATATAAAAGAAAGTCGTGTTTGTTACAACACTTATAACTCGAGAACGGCTGGACCGATTTAGCTGATAATTGGTGGAGAGGTAGCTTAGAACCAGGAGTCGTCTAACATAGGATATTTTTATCATTTAAACAATTTGACACATAGATTTTCACGGGGGCGAAGCCGCGGGGAGCAGCTAGTAATTATATAAAAATTAAAAATCGGTGATCGCTTGTTCGTCGAAACTCTTTTGTAGTCAGATTTTAATCTTCTACATATATATATATTTTAACTGGTGATTGCTTGAGAATAGTAATCCTTATTAAAGTAAGAGACCCAGTTTTGGAAAGTAAAAACAAAGGCCTTTGCAACAAATATTCATGGTCAGTAACAGATAAGTCCTCGAAGTTACGAGCACACAATATCGAATATGACGTCTTTGGGTTACCGCTTCATAACTATTGTAGACTGCAGAATCGTAACTATAATAGGTACTTAGATAATGCACACAGTTACCTGTAAGAGATTATCCTTTGCCTTGATTGTACTGTGGTGATTGTATCTCGACGCCAAACGTGTTGATTATGGCAAAACTCCCCTTGAAAAACTAAACTCCCCTTTTTTGTCCTTGGGGGAAACATGTTCGGCCGGTCAGCATTGGACATCCACCACACATGTGATGGGGAGGTTGGCAGAGTTGTGGTATCTTATGTTTCAGACAGTAGGCGTATGTTATACAAAATTGACGTTAAGTGGCAACAATGCAAAATTATTTCAGGTGTTGTTTCTATTTAGATCCACGACACGAGGGTTTTCTAGGGAGCCGTGACATATCATGAAACGTTGATGGGCTTTCGGTCTAAAAATAAATATAAAATATGCGGATCCCTCACTTTCAATTCCGTATCTCTTAGCCTTAGGCTTTTATTGTGTTGGCGCTATTTATAGCGCTCGTTATTTTATTTTTTCATTTATGTACATAGAAAAAAAATACTTGAAGAACTTTAATGAGCGTTAACACTTTTAGTATTGAGACAACCCACGTACTTCATAGCCCTTGATAATACTCTATATTTATAGAGTATTGTCAAGGCCTGTCGAAGTACGACCACCGCGCGCTGTCAGCCAGCCAGACACGCAACGATTTTAGAGATATACAGGGTGTCCCCGGGATGGCTATAGTTCAAACAACAATATCCTAAAATGTATAAGATCTACTGCTATAGTGACAATGATATAATTACAATAATGTATTGGGAAACAGCCTTAATTTTGCAGTAGAGTTCGATAACAATGAAATTTGAAACTTCCCACATATTTTCGAGTTTCTGTGTATTTTTCAATAGTTTTACAAAATATTTTCAGTTTTTTGTTGATAGTAACATTTGAAAGGGTAATAAGGTAACCTGTGTAGCATTGAGCCTAATACTTAACATATCCACTCGTAGAAATCAAAATTTCAAACAACTGCCATTCAGCGAGAAAGAGATTATCAACATAATCGTTAATTTTATATTTACCTTTATCTATTTTGAGATAATATATAATTTTCATTTACTTTTATCTATTTTGTGAATTGCACATATTCGGGGGACACCCTGTATATTTACCTACATGAAAACAATAGCTTAGCAGCATAGGCGCCATGAATAAAGAATGCGGTTGTTACAAATAAGTGGTTTTAGGTGGCAATGGGTATCGAAGGAAGAAACCAATATTTATTTCCCATGAAGGGCATAAACCCGCTCAGAGACGTTTTAACTTTAGAGTTGTCTACTGACATTGTATCTTGAAAATACCTTGCAACGGTAACTTATTTTAAATCTAAGTGGAATGATTCTATATATGTAGGTAGTTCTTAAGTGGGCAGCGATAAACTCACAAACATGTTCCTTTATCTAGTATATTTATTCATACCAAACAATGAAATCAATACTAATTAACATAAATATTTTAAAATTCCTAATTACTTTAAGCGACTTGCACCAATTATTTTGTACCTTCCCCTTCCCCTAGTTATAACTTCTCCAATTATAAATTTGTCATTTGATAAACAGCCCCATTTAACTAGACTTTAGAATTTCTACAACAATGTTAATAATCATCATCGACCTAAGCTTGTTATAATTATTATATATTTTCGACATGGTTATATGTAACTTGTGATTTAAGTCAATGTGTGATCACATTGATGACTATTTTCAAATACTACGCTTTCTAATGGAAAGCGTAGTTTCTGAGGCTAAAAAAAATCACCTTACAGGTTACTTTAGAAGAAAATGCTGCACTGTATTCAACAGTTGCAGTTTGGTATGCCGAATTTAAACGTGGAAGAATATTTACCAAAAAAGGCCCTCGTTCGGGTCGCCCCAAAATGGTAATCAAAGAAATGGTCAAAAAAATCGAAAACATTGTTCTAGCAGATCGTTCAGTCATGGTACTTTGGAGCCGAAGATACAAAAATGTTGATGGTGGTGTGCACTGTGCATAGCATTTTACACGAACGCTTGGTTATAAAATATTTATCAGCGCACTGGGTAACCAGAATGCTTACCGATGCACAGTCAAAACAAGCTGAACATTTCTCCAGCTTCTTTGGAACTGTTACAAGATCCTGATCGTTTTTTGTCTCGATTTATATCTATGGATCAAACATGGCTTCACCATTACGACATTACAGTCTATGGCTTGGAAAAGACCATCGTTTCAAACCCCTAAGAATATAATAATAAGGGGAACATAATATAACTTTAAGGCGAGTTGTTCCTCCGGAAAGATTATCTCTCTTTTCTGGGATAGTTAGGGGTTGGTCATGATAGATAGATGGAAAACACTTTATTATACCACAAAAAACAGAAAACAATAGAATAAAGGAAGTATAAAGGGCGGCCTTATCACTGAGAGCGATCTCTTCCAGGCAATTTTTGGATGGACTGGACATAAAAGAACAAAATAGACGGTGGTACTTTAGTAAATATATAGATTTAAAAAAGAAAACAAATACTTACACTATATACCATAATACCTACATTATATAAACATTATAATAAACTTACATAGACATTCGATAGACCTATCGATGTTTTGATAGAATATCTCGACCATGGAGCTAGTGTTACGGGTTCTTTGTAAGCAGAACCAATAAAAAAATTATGTACTGAAATTAGCGAGAAATGATGAGGCATACTAGCAAGAATTGTTTAGTTCCATCAAGACAATGATCTGGCTCACTGGCCGCCGTTGCTATGGCTGCAATTATATATATATATATATATATATATATATATATATATATTATGATTATTATATATATATATTATATTACTAGTTATTTCTATCTATTTTCAAGATTGAAGTTGTCTTTGAGAGAATAAAGTTTCGAAAAAGATAAGGGAGCAGTCGCTGCCTTACAAGAATTTTCAGGTGCTCAGGAATGTGCTGAAGTATTTAAGCAAGGAATTTCAAGCTTAGAAAAATATATAATATACTACAAAGCGACTGTATCGAAAAATTAAATATAATTTAATAACAGTTAACGACAACACAGTCTTACCTACCTACCTGCTTTCGAAATAATAGTATTTGATCAACATGAGTACAAAGTTATTTTTGTGAACGTAGATATTTAGTCTCGATCTCGCGAAGCAGTCAAGAATAGGGTCATGAGCGAATAACTCTCAAAGTTTCTGCTGAGTTAGTGAGGGAATTAGAAGGCACAAAAGTAATACGCATTTTTTGCAATAATGACAATAAAGATGTATAAGAACGGTGCTCGCCAGCCGGTATATACAAGGAACATGTGACTAGCCGACTAGCCTAGTACCATCCGTAGACATCGACACTCATGCAGTTTAACGGTTTGACCTGTACGATATGAAGGAGATCTTTGACGCCTAAAAAGAGGAAAACAGGGAACTCATACTCTCCAGGCAGCCGGCAGATACAAGGATTACGACTCACCGGCCTAGTAGCATCCATAGACTTGGGTATAAACGGCGATGTGGTGCTGTACGGTACGTAGCTAATTCTCGAAGCCTACACCAGAGGACACAGGGTGCTCTTCTTCACGAGCTAGCTGGAAGATACAAGGAACATGACTCACCAGCCCAGTAGCATCCGTAGAGCTCGACTCTCATGCAGACGGTGCGGCGGTACGAGCTGTAGGGTATGAAGCGAATCTTCGACGCCCACACCGGAGGAAACAGGTTGTTCTTCGTCTCCAGATAGGTGTTGACGTTGCCGGTTAAAATCTGCAGAGGAAATGGAGCTTTAGGCTAACACAATGAGAGATTATTACAAACATTTAAGAAATAAATACTGTATGGTATTCAGGTGTTTTATGTATATCAGTCATCTGACACCCATAAGAACTCTGCGTATTTGAGCGACGTGTGCCTGACGTGTGTATGTAGGCGACGTGTGAAAAACACCAAAATAATGTATTCTGGCACGTCTTTCCTATTTAACGTTTTGACTCTCACCTTAATTCGGTTCCGGTGTTTAAAAATATAAAAATAAGGCAATATCATGTAAAATTCAAAGCTACGAATGGAGCACTTCTTTTTACATATTATTTAACGGAAAACGTAACAAACGCAGAATGTAATGCTTTAAGCAGCCAAAAAGCTTTTTAAAGCTAGCTTTGATATGTGTTAAAAATATCTACAAAAAATAAATACCTACGTTGATAAAAATATTTGAATTATTTGATCATCCCACGGGAACACGTAATTTTCCAGGATAAAATTATCTCTATCCTGTCTATCAATATTCAGGATATAAGTTTACCCAATTTCATCTAAATCCATTCAGTTGTTTAAGCGTGAAGGAGTAAGAAACATCTTCCACAATGGCATTTCCATCCACAAAAAAGGGTTTATAATATTATACACACATACACCTGGGCGTCGCGCGTCGCCAAGGAGGGGCAGGAAGGTTAACCAGATGCGGAATTTTTTCGCGGCCGATGTCAAACGCCCTTTCTTCTATAGTCCCAAGCTAATTTAAGATAACCTTACCTACAACCAATTGCCTACACCAAAAATAACAAAACACATTCTATTTTCGCGACTCAGTCCGATCACCGGTAACTTTTAGGGGTTTCGCTTTCAGTCTTCCCGAAATGAATTCTTGGATAAAAATGTACACTTTTTCCATCTAACATAGGTAATCAACTCAGCCCACATAGTCCAGTGGCTGGCAACGTCCTTGCACGTACATAAAAACTTTCGCCAGATAATGTGTCAATAGAGGACGATAGAGACATATTTCAGACTGGCCGAGCTCGTTACAACGGCCGTCTGTTAGCATAATTATGTATATTCCAGTCAATGAATACTCATAAGAGGGGGTGGAAAAGTCGAAAGCAGAAAGTTGGACTACGGAACTTTGTTTAGCTGTATGCAAAATTTCAGCGAAATCGGTTGAGACAGCAGTTTTAAAATTCAGTTGCACGATATGTCCCAACCAAACAAACAGAACACGGTAAATACTAAAAAAAAACTCTGTATTCAAAAAAAACTAAATTTACGCCTTTGTATCGAACGTGCATTTAGCTATCGTAAGCGAAGACGGCCAGTAACTTTTAAGCATAGCTGGTCAACTCGGTTATATTCTCCGCAAATTTGGTGCATATTGAGCACGAATATAAAAACAAAGGGAAAAAAACACAGAGCGGCGGAAATAGTATGAGTGATACACTTACAAATACATCTGAATTGACCAGCTGGAGGTGACTAGCTCTGGCGGACTCGCAGGGCCCTTTCACAAGCAGCAAGCCCCAAAGGCCTGGCATGTGATAGTGAATCAAGGCGTTACATTCCGGTTAGGACTTCTAGGCCACGATAAATTCTAAATTATTTATTGAATTCCAAGTTCATTATCTAGTCGTGACAGTTTAGCCACTCGCCATTTCCTTGGGTACGGGACTTAGGTGTTAACTTATAGCGGTGAATTCTCTTGCGAGTGTTTATTGCATTTAAATTTTCCCAGATGAATTTTATACAACTAACAGTAAGCAGGAAGGAAGCCGCGGGCGAGGTCGGCCAAGAAAGCGCTGGCGAGACGACCTTAACGCCTTCCTCGGAGATTGGTGGGAGATCGCACGTGACCGCACTGAGTGGAAAGATTTGGGGGAGGCCTTTGCCCAGCAGTGGGACGAAACAGGCTAAATAAAAAAAATAAAAAAACAGTAAGCAGGTATAATTAGTAAGATAGAACTCGCGCGCTAAATATGACAACCATAGAAATGTGTTCATTGGAGACCGACCATTGTAATATTTTATGATAGGTAAATTAGCTTTTATATTTCAACTTACGCGATCGGTTATTCTGTGTTCACGTCAGTGTAAACCTGTCGAAACATCGAGGAGAATAGGTAAATAAACGCGTGAATTTAGAAATTTAGACCCGTGAATAGTTATTAGCTCTGGCTATCCCGCAACATGGCTCATAACTAACTCTAATAATATATATGTCAGCTCTACTAAATTGTAATTCTTTGATATTATTATTAATATATTATTCAGTAAATGGGTAGGTAGTATTCTGCAAATCAATGGCGCTTACATTAGACGTGAGTGGTTTCATAAAATTATGTCTGTCTCTGTTTGTGGCTCTATCAGAATGAGATATCGGTATCGGTACTTACACGTAAATATTTCTTTTTATTATTGTATTTTGAGAGATTTCTATTTAGATAATCCATAAAAGACGGAGAAATTGCAGAACATACCTCCTCTTTTTTTCAAAGATGGTTAAAACAAGTTCGATTTCGGATCGTGGTTGCATAGAATTGTATTAAATCTAATCTAACAAAGAAAATTACATGATAAGTTTTTACGATTGAAACAGTTAAACTGTCCTGATCCACAGAATGCAAATGTCTAACTGTTAATGCTTTACTGACAATCTTGACGACCTCTGTGGCGTGGTGGGCGAAGGTCCGCCTGCGACGTAGGATGTTTGCGGGTTCGATCCGCAGATATTTGTTCCGGGTTTTATCTATATATAATAAAATATCTATCATGTAATGTATTAAGTATATCAGTTACCTAGTTCCCATAACACAAACTCAGCTTAACTTGGGGCTAGATGATGCTGTGTGGATTGTCCAGCATTATTTATTTACTGATTCGTATCCCGACGAGGACAGTATTCACAATAGGGCCACATATTTCGCATGATTACCTCACAGGGAGGATGTAGCGAGGCCACAATGCCTGTCGTGACCGCTGCTCCGTCGATCTCCATACACATCCTGTGCCACTACCGTTTTTATTAATATTCTTAACAAACGAGCCGCTTTTGCTAGTGATTTTTATTCATTGGTATTAAAGTCACGCGCTTCTAGGAGCTGTTGTTCCATTTGATCTTTAAGTGTTGACATTATGGTTCACCCATGTGTTGGCTTTGGGGAAATTGCATCTATCGCACGCACTACCCCGAGTCTATTTTATCTAAAGATTCTACTTGACTATTCTGCGACCATACCATATTTTCATAGTGAAGCTATTGGTTAGCGGAATAGGACTCCTGACAATCATGGTAAATTGAAAATTGGCATACAAGTACCTCGTACATTTCCTATTTTTCCATGACGGTAGACCGTGTGACGACAGTAAACTATAAAAACGCCCAACCGATGCTTTTTGGTGTCATATAACCTAAATTATAATAAGACGTGTTCACTCCTCTTTTCTAATAAATAAAATTTGATAGACCGCATGATATCCTACTGGGTGATGTCGTTTATCAGTAGTCATCAAATGCGTAAAATCATCATATCATCATCATCAGCCTATAGCAGTCCACTGCTGGACATAGGCCTCCCCCAATGAGCGCCATAGCGCCCTGTCTTCAGCTTGCCGCATCCAGCATCTACCTGCAGTCTTTTGCAGGTCGTCATCCCACCTGGTCGGAGGGCGTCCTACACTACGTTTACCGAGTAGTGGTCTCCACTCAAGAACACGTTTGCCCCAGCGGCCGTCGGTTCTTCGCGAGATATGGCCGGCCCACTGCCACTTCAGCTTGCTAATTCTTTGAGCTATGTCGATAACCTTGGTTCTCTGTCGGATGTATTCGTTACGAATCCTATCCTTCAGAGAAACTCCGAGCATAGCTCTTTCCATAGCTCGCTGAGCGACTTTGAACTGGTGGACCAGCCCTATCGTGAGTGTCCACGTCTCAGCTCCGTAGGTCATAACGGGTAAGACGCACTGATTGAAAACTTTCGTTTTCAAGCATTGCGGTATGGATGACGTGAAGACTTGACGTAGTTTCCCAAATGCTGCCCAGCCCAGCTGGATCCTCCTTTTGGCCTCCTTCTCGAAACTGTTTTTACCCAACTGCAGAATCTGCCCAAGGTAAGTGTACTCGGAAACAGTTTCGAGAAGGTGGGTGGTGTGAAGGACCATGTACGACCACCGGCCTTGGATCAATGTGACCATTGATCATGACTTTGGTTTTATCCAAATTCATGCCAAGACTGATACATCGGGAGGCTGAAGCTAGGCCGTCCAGCATCTGGTTCAGTTCCTCAAGCGACTCCGCCGTTAAGACTATGTCATCAGCGAATCGCAGGTGTGAGATGTACTCGCCGTTTATATTAATGCCCTTTCTTTTCCAGTCCAGCAACCTAAACATATCTTACAATGCGCACGTGAACAGGGGATATGAAATCCCCCTGCCTCACTCCTCTGCGCAATTGGATGGGTTTAGACTGCTGACCTGTGGTCGGTATTAGGGACGGTATTAAAGAGGTTCCGTAGCTCCTGTATTACAGGGGCTCCTCCGGCTTTAAGAAGCTCTGAAGTAATACCGTCCTCGCCGGGGGCTTTTCCATTTTTAAGCTGCCTTAGAACTAACACGATCTCGTCTTGACTGATTTCAGGCAGTTCGTCGGTATAGTGGCGTGTCAGGGTGGCTCTGGAATCTTGGTCATCTCGTCGGTAACGAGGGGCATGTGCAGCGTATAATCGACCATAGAAATCCTCTATCTCGGCGGATATCTCCGGCTTTGACAATACGGTCCTCCCGTCGTGCGTTTTAAGGTGGCTCCTGCCAAGCTGCTGAGTGAATACTTTGGACCCTCGGTTTCGCTCTATCGCCTCTTGAATGAGGCGCGTGTTGAAGCTCCGAAGGTCGTGCCGTACCATCTTCGCAATCCGCTTGTTCAGGTCTGACCTCTCTGACAAAGTCGCTTGGGTGGTCTCCCGTCTTTTTGTCATCAGCCCAAGAGTCTCATCCGAGAGTTTGGACTTCTTGCCAGTACGCTGCTTTCGACAGAATTTGATGCCCTCGTCGCTCAACGTTGCAACCAGATTGTAGGGTAGGGTCTCGTCATGCGTAAAATATTTGTTATTAATTAATGCTTATGTTTCTTGCGTTCTATTTATCATACACTAATTGTCATTTTCCCTATCTTCCATCTGCAGTACGAAGTAAACAATCATCGCTTGCAGCTTTGATGTCCAAAATACTGTCGAGTTTCGAGAGCGGGTTTCAAATTATTGGAACGGATTCGTCAAACAACCCAATCTAACTACGCAGCAAACGTGAAATGACCACGGAGTCCATTTGATAGCTGCACCTGCTTGGATTGGCACATTCGATTCAGCCGTTGATGAGTTTGCCTTTATATTCCCGTACGTCCATACGGACGTACGGGAATATAAAGGCAAACTCCCCCAATGGGCCCAGGGGCCCCAATTCCACTAAATTAAGCGTTTCACCATAACAATGGTATCGTCTCAGAATTAAACATTTTTGCATTTTACCTTTGATGAAAGAAACTACGTATTTAAGGGACGCGTGTGACATGTGTTGAATCGAAACCATTCTACATTTCTCTCAGTGAAAATAGCACCCCACGTACTATCTAGAGTTTGTTTCATCAGTGGACGATTTAGCGACGATACCATTGCCAAAGTAAACTGATTCGTTAGTAGAATTCGACTCCAATAGAATTCGCAAATGACATTCTCCAAATGACTTTCACAGTAAAGGGTTGTGCATGCAATTTCAGCTGGCAAAGAGAATTGTGTTGTCAATGTGTCCGAAACAGATAATAGTTAATCAACGTTATCTACTCTAACCTTAATAAGCCACAATATGGCCTGGCGAAGTATGCAGCCGGGCATGATGACACGTTAAATTAAATTAAACGTTTGTATACGTTCCCGTACGTACCCAAATACATCGCCTGTAGTTTATCATATAGGCCAGGGCTGCTCAACCTTTTGAAAAGTCGGGCCAAACGGTGGATTCAGTCGTTAACGACGGGCCACTTACATTTCCTGTTTCAGTTACTCTCAGGACAAGCGCAATAAAAACTCGATTATTAAGAAAATAGAAATTGAATTATTGTTTATTAGGAACAAAGAGTATCTTATTCTAAAATCTAAATAAAGAAACAAAATTGAACTTAAATTTAAATGGTAACTTGTTTATACAATCAATGTGGTTTCTGCCATTGTTTGTCTTTTAATAATTTACGTATGTTTGGCGACAAATCCGACGTTGACAGTAACAACAAGTCACAAATATGTTGCTCAGTTAAGGATGCGCGGTATTTATATTTACATAATTTAGATCTGGAAAAACCTTTTCACATACATATGTTGATCCAAAACTACTTAAAAACTGTAACGCCAGGTCAGTTATTGCTGGAAATTCTCCTTTTGGTACCAATTTCTAGAAATCTGCAAAATCTTCTGAAGAATTTTGTGCTTTCGAAGACAATTTGTTAGCAAAAAGGTTTTTTAACTCATCATGATTTTGCAGTTCAACAAGTTCTAATTGAATATTGGCGGGATAAGTAACTATTTCAGTCAAACTTATTGTGAAAGGATTTATAAAAAAAATTACATTTTGTTTTTTACCTTCGAAATCTTGAAATCTCCTCTCAAATGACTGTGATAAGCATTTAATTTTAGATTGGTATTCAGAGTAATTAACAGAAACAATATTGAGCTCCTCTTTCAAATGTTTTAATGTGGGGAAGAGATCATTTTTTTCTGTGGCCAAATTAATTGAAAAGATATTCAATTTTGCTTTGAACCCGCTTATCAAATTAAACATAGTCGGAAGTGAACAGTCTTTACCCTGTAATTCAAAATATTGAGGTAATTCGTAATGTCAACAAGAAATGCAAGATCACTCAACCAGGATGTATTCTTCAGTAAATCAACTTCCAATGGTAAAGCCCCTTTCTGCTCTAAAAATTGCAACACCTGTTCTCGCAAGTTGAAGAAATGTTTCAACATGCTGCCCCTTGAAAGCCATCGCATAGCACAGTACAGTTGTAACTCTCCATATTCTCAGATTTCTTTTTCAAATAATAGCCTGTATTGACATCTGTTAAGAGCTTTTCGGGATGTAGGTACTGTGCGCGGCGGGATTTTTGAATTTGGTGCGTATTTTTAAACCATACGTGTGCGGGCCACTTAAAATTCTTTCGCGGGCCACTGTATGGCCCGTGGGCCAGGGGTTGAGCAGCCTTGATATAGGCTGTGACGGCCATTATGCAAAAAATTGCGTGTCTGTTGAAACGCCGAATGTGCGATCGGAAAGCTAATGAAATAATGAAACGTCGTTCACAATTCAACATCAAATTTTCCAGATAACCACCTCGATAACTTTTTTTACCCTTTTTAAATCTACTAAGATTTAAAAAGATTTTGTTTAGAGCTAAATAAAAACAATGATTACTAAGTATTATTACAATGTAGTAACTTTTTAGTTGATGATCTGAAACGTTGCCTATTTAATTTTATGATTAATCTACCTAATAGAAATATAATTTTAAATATTTGCATGCCTAATTCTAAGGTAGAACATAATTAAAACGTTTAACACTTTGACTGCTGAAATCACACGGTATGTGTTTTCTACAAGTGACTAATATTCGTAAATCCACACTAGCGCAGCGGCTGAGAAAATACAGATCTGTGTGACTCAGCACAGCCGTAATATTTTTCGAAAGAAACGCATGTGCGGCGCAACACAACCGCTGTGTAGAGCGGCAGCACGAATTTTTTAGGTTAAAAAAAAGATCACAGACCTCGAAAAAAAACCGCAGTCAAAGTGTTAATATATTTAAGACCTACAACTGTATTATGTGGAAGCAAATAAATTAATCTTTATCTTCAATCAAATAAAGCTGAATATTACTATAGCTAATATTAGCATTCGTAGTGGACAGCAAATATTGCTAATTATAATTACTGGCGTGGTAGGTACAAGTAGGCTTACGAAATTTGAATCACACTATCAAATTCAATACAACAGCCATTTGATAAACCTATTGCTAAAAGTGTTCCGTGTTGTACGACCAGCACAGGTTTTTTCAAGAGTACGAAATGGAAAACGTGCTTTCACTGTCACTGCGCGGGTAATCACTTTATTGGCCAGGCTTCGCATCTGCAGTCATTTAGTGTTTTCCATCGGAAATCCGGAATTGACGATGATGACGACCGATGTGGCGCGGTGGGCGAAGGTCCGCTTGCGACGCAGGAGGTTGCGGGTTCGATTCCCGCCTCGGAACAATTGTGTGTACGATCTGCAGATATTTGTTTCGGGTGTTCTGGTCGTTTTCTATATATAATAAAAAATATCTATCTATGTAATGTATTGTATTATGTATATCACTTATCTAGTACCCATAACACAAGCTCTGCTTACCATGGGGCTAGATAATGCTGTGTGAATTGTCCAGCATTATTTATTATTATTATTTATTAAAATTCAGCGTAAAATTCGTGTTCAAAAGAAAGGCTTTGTCTGTTTGTTTCTTTGTATATTGTTAATAAATTTATTGAATAAAATTTTGTTGATATTATACAATCAAATGATTTGGGTGATATTTATAGCGAAGATTTTCCACCGATTTCGATACATTTTTAATGATGAATGTTTTTTTAACGAATTACATATATATATATATATAAATATATGTGTATTATTATACTATGTATATTGTTTTTTATAATCCACAAATATTTGGTCACACGTTACAAATATAACGAAAGCTCCCGAAGGTTTGTTTGCTAAGTGAAATATTTGCTATTTATTTTATTGCGTACATATGTATTGTTAGTCTTAGTATTTAGGTAATGTATAAGAGGCACAATGGTGCCCAAGCAGGGCGTGACAAAAGGTACTGAGAGTGGAAGTGGGCTGGGTTTCTCGAAAATTCTCTAGTTAGATTTCAGTAGAAAAATATGATTATAAACATAGTTTTAGTTAAAATAATTAGGTTTATATAAAATATTGTGTAGGTGTAGCAATGTAGGCATTCTTAAAGTATTTACTACTATTAATTTTGTATGTTTTTTAGATGATTGTTGACGAATGTGAATAATAACACTTCTAAAAAATTAAGTGTAATTTCATTGATTGGAATTAAAGCAATCATCTTATCGACCTTTCTGAAGCGCCTCCTGCAGAACAATTTACCACCGAACTGAAATTTATAAAAAATAGATCCTCAACCCGCATGCCCAGCGTGGGGATTATGGGCGTTACAAGATAAAACCAATTTAAATCTATATATATATATAAAAGAGAAGTCGTGTTAGTTACACTATTTATAACTCAAGAACGGCTGAACCGATTTGGTTTGGCTTTTTTTTTATAATTGGTGGGGATGTATGTACATATGTTAGAACCAGGAGACGGACATGGGATACTTTTTATCTATTTAACCATTTGATACATAGATTTTAATGGGGGCGAAGCCACGGGGCGCAGCTAGTTATGAGATAAAACTCAATAAGGCGCCTACCTGCGGCCAGTAGTGGACCTATAAAGGCTATTGAGGTATCAACAATATACTTAACAGGATCTATTCTCCTATATTATCATTCGTCCATGTCCTAAATACATGAGACTCGTAACGACAGCTCTGCGCATCACTCGGTGTCGGCCATCAATTAGTGATGCACTAAATTCACGTTCTTATTGCCATCAACATTGTTATTGTAAGACACAATGGTGCTGATTGAAGTTTGATCGGGCAAACGAGATCATACAAGAAGCTTTACGATTGATCGGTATCAGAAATGCATTTTTAAGCAGTGATTTGAAATTTGTAATATTTAATGCCTCTTTTACACATATCGACAGGGGTTAAAATATATTGACAAATATTATTAAAAACATCTGTCCGACGCGGTGTAATGTAAGATATCAGATTTCAAAAACTTTATTTCTTTAGGCTTACAAAAGGCGATTCTATTAACTTATTTCTTATCAATTATTAAATAAGAAATAAACTCCTTCTGCGTATAAGGTACCCCTACTAACCTACGCCTACTCTGCCAGTCGTGTTATGATATATATATATATATATGTATATATAAGTCCAGATAACATCCATCCAGTACTTAGTTAAAAAACAGCGTTCGCTAAAAAGAGTGTTTTAAAATATTTAACCCGCCATTTGGGACGCATATGTCTACGAGACCGGCAGGCTGATTATGTAAAAGCAACAGCAACAGCGACGCGACTGCGACCGAAATTTTAGCAAGCAATTTTTAGTTCACCGAAATTTTAGCAAGCAATTTTTAGTTCACCGATTGTCCGGCAGAGGGAAACCTAGTGTGGGTGACGTAGTACCTGGTGTCATCTAATACAAAATTGGCTTTTGACAGCACTGATTGCTTAATTTTCGCCTGTCGCAAACCGGTCGCAGTTACATAATCAGGGGGCGGGTGGATAGAAATAGTAAAAAACTTGTTATCCCCCATAAAACTTTTGAAACTATCATACTTATTAATACTAAAGTCATTTAAAACGGGATATTTACCATGATTTGATTTTTGAGTTATCCAATATTTCGGCACAGTTGCATGCGCCATGAAATCATGGTAAATATCCCGTTTTAAATGACTTTACTTGTTATCCCCCATTGAATTGGGTTGTGATTTCGTGTACTTTCCTCATAACGCGTCCCCCTCTGTTAGTGCACATCTCAGTCTTTTGTTGCCAAACTGGTGTGTGAGGCCGTGTGACAGATTTTCAGGAGTATTTACGTTGTTTTTTGTTTGTCATAATCATGCATGACATAAGATTGACAAAGGATGATTAAGCTCTAAAATGATAAGTGTGGAAATGTAATTTAAAAAAAGTTTAAATTTCTTGTGATCTAAGTACAGAAGTGTAAAAATTAATAAACTAGATGTGTGTATGTGTGTGACGACTGGCGTCATCAAAGATGTACGAGTAAGTAGGTCACATTCACGTCTCAAATGGAGGGCAGTAATTGACAATGTGTTTCTGGATATTACAGGTGTCATCGATAGTCTGCGGTTACCAGTTTAGGTTAGTCATCCACTTCGCAATAATTTTTATGGCCGGGCAAATAAAAATCTTTCCACTCGGTGCGGTCACGCGCGATTTTCCGCCAATCTCTAAGACAGGCGTTTAGGCCGATTGGTTGATTTGAAAGGGCAATGGAGCGTAGAGTCCTAGGCTTCCGGCGAGTTGATCGCATAAGGAATACGATGGTACGTCCTCTGATAATTTATGTATTGCCGACGTGGAATGTCAAGACCGCCACACTCAAACAGCAGAGAGCGGGGCACATTACCCCAATGTGTGCCGTAAAAATTGTGCCGCAAAACTCTGAATCCCCGAGAGAAGCTAGGTTCGAGATCGGTCGCGAAAGTTTAATAGTAAAAGAAAACTTCTGAAATCTAGCTAGACTTACCTCCTGATCATCGCTGGAGCGGTACCGCACCCACTTGCCCAGCCTCGGCCTCCAGTACTCGATGACGTAGTTCTCAGCATACTCTTGCCCCTGTCCGTTGCCGAACCGGCCTTGGATACCAGTGCTCGTGATCACGTGTACGAAGTGCAGGTCTATCTCCAGCCATTCAGTGGTTTCCGTGGTGATTTGAAAGCGAGGACACCAAGCGCCGCCTCTCTTATCCTGGTTCAATCTGTGTGAACAAAACAGAGAAGTTAGGAATGGTCAGATGATTGCTTACCTCAAAAAAGAAAAAATATTTAATGTTTTTAACATAAACCAAATTCCCAAATTCTTAATTAAAAACGAATTAAACTGTGAACCCTAAAACCATGTATATGTCTCCTGATCCCAAACTTTTTACGGTGGCATTATAACGAGACTAGACTTGTTCTAACTTTTAGAGTACCTTATTTTTTTCTTCGAATCTCACCTCTTTTTGTAGATAAGAACTTACTGAGAAATAAATGGATTACGGATATGATTGTAAGCGAATTGTTTCAATTTAGTCAATCAAATCGATCGCGTACGAAAGCTTCAATAAATTCAACTTAAAATTATAATCACAACCAAAACTTTTACTTCTAAGTATGTCTGTACATTTATGCGGGCCCAGCTTTTAATAGCAGTTTTTTAATAGCACATCATAAGCACGATCGACTGTTTAACGAACCCTCAATCATAAAGGCGCTCTCTCAATCTTAGCATGCACCTGTAATGTAACATTCAGATTCGAGCATTACATCCAGTAAGGGAGGAGAAGCGTTCATTACCGTGCGCTGTCTTTCATGATAGCTATTTCATTTGACATTAAAGACTTCTAATTTGACTAAATCAGAATGCTTAAATCGTATTGTTTTCGATAATTCAATAAAGGCGAATACTCGTAAGGGAGCTCTTGTAACATTATGTTAACATACGAATTATGTAATGGTACAATATTAATGAATGAAACTTTCAGTCAACTGCTCGCTGTGTAAGAGCGCCTTAACAAAAACAATAAAAGCAGCGAGAACATTAAAATGTTCTACCATCGAACCAGGCGGGCGCTTTAAACAATATCATAGTGTCATGAAAACGTTTACTAATGGCGATCGGTCGAAGCAGTCTGACGGGGCCATGCAACTGGGTTTAAGACGGAAAACAGACGATTATTTTTTAACTCCGATGTCAACTCTATTCTCACTTCTCCAAGATTCAAAACTGGTCATGATAAGACTGCATTGAGACAGTATAAGTTTACTGCTGTTTGCAATTCGAGTATGAATACGAAAACAAAAAGACTTGAAGTCTTATGGGTCTTATAGGGTCATTTTTAAATTCCTGCTAAAATCCTGATATAGATTTTGACCCATGTAGTTAGGTTACTTATCATAAAAAAATCGAGAAACCATGCATCATTTCAATAGAAAAGCATTGGCAACCTCGAATAAAATCGTTTATAATGTCAATCATTGCCAGCAAGTTTTATTTAGAGCCCAGCCTATTTTATATTATTACTTATCCAGTCATTTCGGTTAATAACTTCTAGACGTACTTTCCATATACCGGAATGGGAGCTAAGTTGTAAGCCCTGGAGACTGCGGTAGCCAGATGCTCTCCGTCTGTCTTGTTGATATTGCTAAAATATATTCTAATAAATAGACCTTTGTCACGTCGCGCGCCGTTGTTAGACTCTCGTGATATGATGCTATCCAACAAACAATGTTAAGTGGCTCGGCAATGTTAGAGATGCAATAGGCTTGCAATCAAATATACAATTCTCAACTGTCAGGCTTTCCACTCGGGCTCTGTCAGAATCGTTGTGTATTTGGTAGATATAGGGAAGGATTGTTAGATAATTCTAAAGTTTGTCGCGGATTCTGTTTGAGTAATAAGCATTAACCTTGTGGCTCTCACTGTGTTGTTATTTTAGGATAGTTATAGATGACCCAAATTTGATCCATCACTACCCTTAGTCTTGTTTACTCGTCTAAATAATCCGTTCTATCAATGAATTTTTGCAGAATCTAGTATCCTAATTTTGCTAAGCCGATTTACGGTGATTGGAATGGAAGAATATTCCGTGTAGAAATGGAATGGTATTTGCAAACCATATAACATACCCTCCTGCCTTGTCACGGAGGTAGGTGAGTCTAATGCATTAGATAATTTCGAGCGAGCACTTTGCACTCCCATCAGATGGAGTCTGTGAAATAGTTCTTTCATTGCGGCTTCTAATGGCAGAACTGTCTTGCAATCACGTTACGTTGCTCTCTGATATACAGGTCGTCCCACAGTCATGCCACATGGAGGGAAAGTACCTTAAATATTGTAGATAGAACATTTTATTGAAAGAAGACTTCACTTTGTTTTTGAATACGATTTAAATTCCATTCAAAGATTTTAGAATAATAGACTGTCTGAAACTGGAATAAAACCTGCCAAATTGAAAAAAAATTACGCCTAATTTAACGATACCGATCAAAAGGCTCAATCGTAAGTATTATTTGTTCCCAAGGCGGGTTCGATTCCCGTTTCAGACAGGCGATTATTCAAATATCTTTGAATGCAGTTTAAATTGTTTTTTTGCTGTGGGACGCCCTGTATACTTCATAGGCTATATTGTCGCAATGTAAAATGTGTTTTTCGTTTTTTCTATATATACTTTAAGCGATTTTCTTCTGTTTTTCGTTACATTTTTTTACAAGTGACCCTCGTAATAAAAAGCTCCCCTCGTGGTCCGAAATAACTCATCTTAGTAACATATTTTGTGGCTTGTACAAGTATGATTAAAGTCTTGTTGCCCAGCAGCAGCGCACATGGGTATCAATTTACGAAAGCGTTCACGGATCATTGATAGCGAAGCTCCGCCGAGCGTCAACGAGCTTAATGACCAGCCACTCCGGCGGGTCTTATTCACTGATTGACTCGACTATAACGCGGTGTATTATGTTTTGAGGCGATCTTAGTAACGCAACATCCGCGTGCGACACGAAAAGTTCGATTCCCGCCTCAAAACAGTTATTTATATAATCTGCAGGTATTTGTTCCAGGTCTGAGCGTATATTTACAAGTATTATGCGTATCAGTTGTCGGGATAAATTGCTAGAATTGGGGCCAGATGTTTTTTGAGAATGTCCTGTATTATTGTAACAGATGCAAAAGCTTTATTTTATTTAGGGCTAGGCGTTGTAAAATACTCAGCATGTACTTGAAACCAGTCAACGTTGACTGAGAGAACATTTCAGTAAATAGCCAACAATTTTATCGGAACTGAAATTAATTCATCAACGTTCAAAAATTATCGCATTTTGAAAATGTTCTCTATTCTGGACTTGACAAAGCAAAAGCTTTTGAAAAACTTATCTAGCGTTGTTAGGGCGCGGCTGCATAGTTTGATTTGACCTGTCAAAGTGACAGACAGATTTCAACATGACGAACGTTATTGACACTTCGCCGGCGTGCTAGAGAATACTGGCCCAGCTTGTTTTGATTGCCGTTCCCGATTACTGAACCCTGTTGGTACAGTAACACTGTGATATTGCGCTTTGAAGCGCCGGAGGCACTCAAAACAAAGCATTGCTGGTTTTAATCAAGGACCGACAATTTACAAATCAAATCCAACACTTTACGACGGCTATTCCTGTTTTTTTTTTCAACAATACAAATTAGAACTTGGAATTTCTCAGCCCTATTGAGCTTGTTGAAGTATGAGAAAATAACTTTGCTTTGGATTGAAATAAATCAATGACCCTCTTTATAATTTTATTTATTTCGCATTGAAGTAATCCAATCGGTCTTGATGGACAGTACATCAAGCACCTGCAGGATTATCTGATAGTTACTGGACACCCTGCATATATTTTTTTCTTTGCAATGCGCAGAGAGTTGAAATTCCTGATTTAAGAAATCAATGTAGAGCTCATCCGTTTCGCATTTCAGCTCAGATTTTTCGCCTCGCAGTAAAATAAAAGAGAATGCTTGTAGATACACGATCATTATACCCGAATTTAAGCGTGATAGTAATGCACTGAAGAAGTTTCCACTTCAACAAACACTCAAAATCCTGTTCCATCAGACGCTGACATCATTCATACCGAGTCCATCGACTATGATTGAAGCATGCCGGGACGTCCCGCCGCTCATTGCCTGCCAAAGAGCTCTAATGAATTCAATAATTCCTCGCTGTCATCCCGCCAGCGAGAGGAAATTAGAAAGGATAGCTGCGATAAGTGTATTTGACCGAGTTGTTTGCGCAAGGTTGCGATTTCAGTGACCGGTGGAAATTGGAGAACAGTGCATTTTGACAGGCTCTAATGTCAGGACATCTAGCCCACATATTTTGTAAAAAAGCTCTTCAAAAGTCAGCCATCAAAAAAGCGGATTACACATGACTGTCATAATACATACGTTTGTCTATCCATACGAGGGATGTGTGGCTGGTACACCAAAAAATGGAGGTTATTATCAATTCGACAGAGCGGACGCGGAATTAGGCCCGCTTTTTAATGGCCTCGAAATAGGATAGTCTGAACTCAAGCCGGGAGAATCGTAGGCAGAGAGTAAATATTTAGAGCCACAGGAATTAGGGCCGGCCTTTGTCCCGCAGTATCACTTAGCGAGCTTAATAGTAGTAGGTAGCAGTTGTGGTAAATGGTACTTACCGCGCGCTCTGGGGGCCCACATTGCCGTCGTTGTAGCAGGAGCTGGCGGTGATATCCCGGTTCGGGATATGGCCGCTCTCCATGCCAAGCGGCGCGATGCATTGCGCTGTGGACAATAAACTATAGTAGAAACAAAGGAATGCACACACAGAGGCAATAGGGGCAATGTGGTTAAATATTGTTTTCAAACTACTTCTAAGTTCCTTATTCAGATGTATGTTTTTTGTATGCATGTTTATTATTCCATATTGATAAGTGTTTGGCTTAATTTGTAGACAATGATCACAATTGTTTATATAGAGAATTATCACATGGAATGATCCGATAAAAGATTTACTCCCAATGGATTATTATTTGTCCCGTAAAATTAAAAAACAACAGTGAATTTTCAGAAGTAAATAAGAATCAAAAACGAATTTGTTTTGATTTTTATAACCGGTTTTGAGTTTTATAGAATCATTAATTTATTGAAAACTTCCTTCTAAAAAACGTAAAATGTGTACAAACAGATATAGTGTTAGGTCAAAACGAACCCCAGTCAAATTCCTGAGACTAAAACCATTAGCGTTCGTTATTAAGCGCCTACTGCAATCTCTGCCGCCGACAGACCATTAACTGCCTCCATTCATATTGTTACTGTTGCTTCTGTTACTCCAGTCAAAGGGAATCAAGGTCCAGTAATAATTACAATTGCATAAAGCAAATGACATAGACTAGACAGTGAGAACTTATCTATTCTTAAGAATTGATAATAATGCATTTAAGTTGACAAGATGAATTTCAAATATTTTACGCAGTAGATGACGATTCGGTGTGTTACGTTGCTCATAGGTAATTCTTAACCATTATATTTTCAAGTTACGTTTAAGTCGCGTTTGAGGCGTGAGCAGCTATGCTGAGAGCAGGACTACTTTGAAACCTACTTAGAATCGGTATAATCAGGAGACACAAACTTTCGAATGATGGATCGCATATATTTCTTGTACGAAGATGTTTCTAATGAATTCAGGAACCCACCTGTTAAATTCTTGGCATCCGAATCATGCCATGCCGGTGATAAGGTTCAAGTTCGTTGTTAGATTTTTCCGAAAATTTGTATTTAGTTTTTCAGATTATTTGTCTAAATACGTCGAACGTAGGTAGATCCTACGTTTTACCAAGATATAGGTAATTTAGTGAAAGAAGGCAGTAAAATCAGCCTTAACCGAAGGCAACGAAAAGTAACGGTATACTAGGTTTTGCACACACCCTTACATAGATGCCATGTAAGCAAGCCGGGAGCACGCGATATATCGATGAAGATAGATAATGCAAGGGACTCAGATAGTCAGCACTTCAAGTCAACGACACGACGCATTCAGATTTTAACCTATCATAGGAGCAATCATCTCTTGTGTTAAAACTACAGGCCCTTTACTTAAGGGCTACCCTGAAAGAAACGAACGCCACCGTTAATGTATTCAAATTGGTCACAATATACAGGGTGTTCAGTGGCAGACTTCAAACTTTAATATCATCAGGTTCCTAACCTCAGCAGTGTAGGGGTTAGGAGAATGGCGAAAATTGTATCAGCGAGTCATTTACTTTTTATAATGACTATGTCAACTTATGTAATGTAATCTCACCGCTCATTGCCTGCGCTCATAAATACTCGCAGAAAAAGACTGAATTTGCGGTGAAAATATTCTGAGCGAGTAACTCTTAGAATGTCATAAATTGACCTCCTTGCATGGCATATAACAAAGTAGTTCAGCTGGGTTCAAGATCGTGTCGCACCACAAAAGCGACCTTCAAGTGAAGTTAATATGACTTTATATGCTCGGCTCGTGCTCGGCCTATTGGCGCGTAAATCATTCACGAGTTGCAAACTTACCGTATTAGCAGGGTCCTTCCCATTGAACGCATACGAGGCAATGCAAAGAGTATTGCATTCCCAGAGGCATTCGTGCAGTGATCGATCTTTGGAATGTAGCCAGTAATTGTATGAAGCTAGTTTTAATTTATTTGCAACTATCTTTCTCTCCACGGCTTTGCTTTCAGTTTAAACTTTCATAGCCTTCATAAATAATTTTAGACCACAAGTAGCGAATATCTGATCTACGGGTCATGGAAAACTTAGATTTGAGAGGTAGAAATATTAACAAAAAAAACCGTTACTCTCGCGTGGAGATAGATCAAAACTATAAAGCATATAGATTTACGATAGCCATATAGATGTACAGCTGGTAACCTAATAATAATATCTATGTTCCTATAATACGAATAATAATCACTTACTTTTCAAGCGCGTTGATTATGGTAAGAAGGTAGGAGTTTTCATTATAATAATATACTTTAGATACATATATACATGTTTGTAGAATAGAATTTCCAGTTGAGCTTTATTTTGTATGGACAATTATATTCTTTAACCAAACGCAATGAAATATAACTATTTATAAATATATTTTTGTATAAAATTCAAAACGAGTGATAAATACATACCAACATTGGTTTAATGATGCGATATCTATAAATTATTTTCTATTCCAGACAGAGCTTTTGTTTACATAGAAAGGTCACATCTCGTAAGCATGCAAGTTGACAAGACTCGAGCAAGCCAAGGCCCACCGAAATCGCTGTATCGTCAGGAATATGTAGTTACATAATATGTTGTGTCAAACAAATCAAAAACATAAATGTGAAAACTAGTTCTAACTACAAAGCTCGTTTAGAAAGTGTATTTTATAATGGCGATTTATTTCCTACTCTATTCATGGATATTACTCGACATTCAAAATCGCAAGCCTGTACTTGATAATGTCTGAGATATAGGCGGGACTCAAAGCGTGCCCAATGTTTCGTGTAGATATGAACTGCTATAGAGTCGCCCGTTTCATTCCAAACTAGATGCTCTAGCGCACGTCTCAATAAGGCGTCAACCGTCAAAGTTATTCGAAGACTGGTTAAGAGTTTAGATAAGTAATTACACCATCAACACTTTAGTTTACTACATTTACAGCGTGGTATATGATGGTAATATATGCACATAGGCCTCCTCTGATAAGCACCTTATATATTCTTATCATTAGGTGATAATACCGTAATCCCCACGTTGGACATACGGGTTGAGATCGCAGTTCTGTGGTGTATCCGTTCTAAAAGGCTTTATTCGCTCCTAACGCCACCCGCGAGAAGAGTTTGGGTGGTGCAAGTTCTAAGCCGGCAGAAAAACTTAGATGAAGCAATATTTACAAGTAACGCATGTGTCGGGCAGGAGGTGGCTTTCTGAAACGCGTTTCGATGCTAAAGGGGTCTAAGAGGTATATCAGATCGATCGTGGGGTGACTTTTACGACCCTAGATGGATAAAAATATAAATATGAAGGCCGTATCTCAAGTTTCACAACGTCGTCGTCCGTACACGCAATGGATTTACTAACGGGCGCGTGTAAAAGTTTAGCATTGGTCAAAGAGATTTATTGAAGAAGGGACTGCTTTTTCATTTACGTAACACAAATTAACTCGATCACCAACAATATTAAAAATATTGGTGATGACGATGCATAGAATGGTGCTTTTGCCGCAGTAGTGGGATAAAAAACTGTGGATGAAAAAAAAATGTTATGAGCTAAGAATTGACATTTGGGAAATTAGGATTCTATATAATCTCTATCTAGATCTATAAACACAATTCTATGCATCGTATTTTACATATTAGCAGTATTTTACATATTATGTTAAGCCCAGAACATTTTTTTTTGACGAAAAAGAAAACATGGAATCAAAATTATATTTGCATTTTACGTAAGCTTGAAGTACGAGAGTTCACCTACCACATTTACAAATGAATAACGAAAAATAACGAAAACATTTCAAGAATCCGGTTCATTTCCCCCAAAAATTACTTCATACAAATCGACTTATCAGTATGCTTATTAGACCATCATTATATGTGGTTGTATACACAAACCCTCACGCAACAATATTTGATAGATGAATGAATTCGACCCTCGCGAGGCGCACACGGTATAAGCCGCGTGAAAAGTTGCCTGTCAACCTGTGGAGCATAAATTACTTAATATTCGACGCTCTTCGTATTTTATTAATTAGTACAGTAATTTGTTTGTGTCGGGTGCTTATTATTTTCGGCGAGTACTTCATTTTTGTTTTAAAGTACGTAAGAAAAACTTACGTACCCGCCTACGTTTTTAGACGAGAACAGTGCATTCTTCGGTAGATTTTTTCAAGACGGGACCGGAAAGATAGAATAGCGCTACACAGAGAACTCATGCCCAGAATTAGGTGATTTCATACTGAGTAGAAAGAAAACACAGAATATTAAAAAAACTGCTGTATGATGGCCGCCATGCCACAATCTTGCCAGCGCCGTTGAGTAATCAGAATTAAATTGTTTAAGTGATTCCACGACCCGATACATACTTGTAGTGTAGACAAGCAATCCATTGGTACAAAATTATTCTCCGTAGTATAATTTATGTTTATAATTTATCTCTGTTTGATGCTCTTTTGTTTGTGGCCGGTACTCCGCTCTACCTAATACAATACTCCGTCATTGAAGTCCTCCAGATATCGGCGCAACAATGGGCTGCCGTTCATTTGTCAACACAATACTTGTAATTGTCGAAGGCTTGTATCCCAATAACCTCTTGATTGAATCAGATTAATATGAACACTAAGCCATTCAGGGTGTTATCTTGCGCACAAACATCTTTGCTTTGGATAATGCATGTTATGTGTGGAGTATCCTATAATATTTAGGTAACAAAGGGTACGGTATGCCTATGCGTAGGGTTCGTTCACATTATAATAACTTATTGAACTATTCTTATCGCGTTACGAATATTTTATAAGCCACTTCGAAAAATTAAAGAGGAGGTTCTATGTTCTGCCGTATGATTTTTTTCTACGCACCTTGGTCGATTTCTCCGTCAATCATAGACCGATTTGGATAACTCGTTTTTATCAGAATCACAAGATAAAATCCAAAAAAATATATTATGCTGTTATTTTTGGGATATTATTTAATTTTATTTACTTCTACCTATTTACTTATTAATATCATGAAAAGTAATGTGCCCTGACTAGAAGTTTTATACCGGTTACGAAAGTATAAAGTTGACACTGTTATCAGAGAAGTTAGGTGATAAGAGCGTTGTCACCAATAAAGCACCTATTTGCATAGCACTATTTACAATTACAATCATCTCTTGTTTTCTGCTGTTATCAACGTGTCATGATACACGTAGAGGTTCAGTCGGTGCACTAAGACACAGAACTCTGTCATAGTTATTGTTTGTAACAACGCTAACAACACAGTGTCAGATTTATTTATCTACACGCAGTGACTCTTGACCGCGGACCACAGGTGGTCCCAGGAAGCATTCGGAGTGGTCCGCGACGCCATCCTAATCCTGTGTCATCCAACACATCTCTCATTGTTATTTTGCGAGGTTATTTTTGTACACCTACTGTTAATGTCTATCACGTTGATTATCCTAAACCTCGACAAAAAAGTTGCGGCACCAATATTACTGATGTTTGTCGACCCAAAAGTAACAAGCTTCGCTCCACTAACCGATAGCATTGGTTTTATTCATGGTAAGGCCAGAGTCTGTTTCCTATTTAAGCAGACCGTAGCCAGCATCGTAAACAAATAACTTACAAATAGGGTAAAACCAGGATAGATGCCGAAGTGGGATAGCTGTGCGTGCGATCATCTCCGCGGCGAACACGACAAATACGTCTGATTTTTGTACTTGAGTTTTATTTTTATTATATCGATGCATTGATTCATGGAGTACATACAACAGTAAAAAAAAATATCGTCTGTACCATAAAAAAATTTAAGGGCAATAATTGTCCATATGCACAAGCAGCGCGAGAAAGCCGAATACGTTGTTCATATCGCATTTTATATATAGCTATACTAACTAAAGGGAGAACGCATTTATTATAGGAGCAAGTAATCCTTTAACTCGTTAAAAAAATGTCGATATTGATATCTTAATATATGAGTCCGTCTGATGAAGTCCACGCTCCGACCTGACCTAATCCAAATCATGGCGAGCACCGAGAAGTTTCAGCAGCTTCTCGGGGATCGATTTGTTGCCTTGGAACCAACTGATGACGCTGACGAGACCCTACACAATCTGGTTGAAACGTTGAGGGACGAGGGCATTAAATTCTGTGGAAAGCAGCGTACAGGCAGGAAGTCCAAACTCTCGGATGAGACTCTTGGGCTGATGACAAAAAGACGGGAGACTACCCAAGCGACTTTGTCAGAGAGGTCAGACCTGAACAAGCGAATTGCGAAGATGGTACGGCACGACTTCCGGAGCTCCAACACGCGCCTCATTGAAGAGGCGATAGAGCGAAACCGGGGGTCCAAAGTATTCACTCTGCAGCTTGGCAGGAGCCACCTGACAAACCTTAAAATGCACGACGGAAGGACCGTATTGTCGAAGCCGGAGATCTCAGCCGAGATAGAAGACTTTTATGGCCGTCTATACACTGCTCATGCCCCTCGTTCCCGACGAGTTAACCATGATTCCAGAGCCACCCTGACACGCCACTACACCGACGAACTACCTGACATCAGTCAAGACGAGATCGTGTTAGCTCTGAGGCAGCTTAAAAATGGAAAAGCCCCCGGTGAAGACGGTATAACATCCGAGCTCTTGAAAGCTGGAGGAGCTCCTGTTATACAGAAGCTACAGAACCTCTTCAACGGCGTCCTTCACAGTGGGAGAACTCCAAAGGCGTGGAGCGGGAGTTTGGTGGTGCTCTTTTTTAAGAAGGGAGATAAAACCCTTCTTAGAAACTACAGACCCATTTCACTCTTGAGCCACGTCTATAAGCTGTTCTCACGAGTAGTCACGAATCGTCTCGCTAGGAGACTCGACGAGTTTCAGCCACCAGAACATTTCGCGGAGGATATGGCACCATAGACCACATAAACACAGTGAGGCAGATCATACAGAAGACCAAAGAGTATAATCAGCCCCTGTGTCTGGCTTTTGTGGACTATGAGAAGGCCTTTGACTCTGTCGAGACCTGGGCTGTTCTGGAATCCTTACAGCGATGCCAAGTGGACTATCGTTATATCGAGGTGCTGAGATGTCTCTACGAAACCGCCACTATGAGTGTCCAAGTACAGGGCCAGCAGTCTAAACCTATCCAATTGCGCAGAGGAGTGAGACAGGGGGATGTCATATCCCCGAAACTGTTCACAAGCGCGTTGGAAGATTTGTTTAAGACGCTGGACTGGAAAGGTAAGGGCATAAACATAAACGGCAACTACATCTCACACCTACGATTTGCTGATGACATAGTCCTATTGGCGGAGTCGCTAGATGAGCTGAACCAGATGCTGGACGGCCTAGCTTCAGCCTCCCGATGTATCGGTCTTGGCATGAATTTGGATAAAACCAAAGTCATGATCAATGGACACATTGATCCAGGGCCGGTGGTCGTACATGGTCACCTTCTCGAAATTGTTTCCGAATACACATACCTCGGGCAGATTCTGCAGTTAGGTAAAAACAATTTCGAGAAGGAGGGCAAAAGGAGGATCCAGCTGGGCTGGGCAGCGTTTGGTAAACTACGTAGAGTCTTCTCTTCATCCATACCGCAATGCTTGAAAACGAAAGTTTTCAACCAGTGCGTCCTACCCGTTATGACCTAAGGAGCTGAGACGTGGACACTTACGATAGGGCTGGTCCACCAGTTCAAAGTCGCTCAGCGAGCTATGGAAAGAGCTATGCTCGGAGTTTCTCTGAAGGATAGGATTCGCAACGAATACATCCGACAGAGAACCAAAGTTATCGACATAGCTCTGAGAATTAGCAAGCTGAAGTGGCAGTGGGCCGGCCATATCTCGCGAAGAACCGACGGCCGCTGGGGCAAACGTGTTCTTGAGTGGAGACCACGACTCGGTAAACGTAGTGTAGGACGCCCTCCGACCAGGTGGGATGACGACCTGCGAAAGACTGCAGGTAGATGCTGGATGCGTCAAGCTGAAGACAGGGACAGACGCTATGGCGCTCATTGGGGGAGGCCTATGTCCAGCAGTGGACTAATATAGGCTGATGATGATGATGATGATGAATATATGAGTGTATAAATTAAAGTAATGATAAATTCAGTTTGGACAACGCCAAGATTAAACTAAGGATTATATTTTTTATTATATTTTTATATTATTATTTAGAGTACAATCTATGTGTTAGATAGCATCTAAATTTAATTTTACTTTTTGTTAATTTATCTTCTTTTGTGCATTTCCTTATATCGGCTCCTATTGATTTTAAGTTATTTAGTAAATATATATGTAATTAGCCGTCAACAGCATATTATGCAAAATACCTTATTGTCAAATCACTTACATAGCTGTAAGTTTTTTTTAAATTCGTAAAATAAATAAAATAGAAATACCGAAGCCAAAATTTCCTTTTTTTTTTTATTTGGAGTCGTTAAAGACAAATAAAGAGGTCTCGTAAATAAAGTATTATTTACGTCCAGTTACTGGAAAAGCTAGCAGAGACGAAAAAATAAATTGTATAGCTTTCTTAAACCAAAAACAAAGCTTAATTCCTAGTACAGAGTAAAACGCAGCTTTAAACCAATAGTAGCTAATTAGTCTACGAAGCATTGAAATATTCGTTTTATAATGCTCCGTAATTTAGAATATCGTCCGGTATTAAGCCGATAGCGACCTTCGAAGAATTCTTAGTTGCAGAGTAATTATCGCCAATTTGTGGTAATTATTTATTCTGTACTGCAGCTGCTTGGTCTCACCAAAAATGATTTCGATAAAATAATGCTGGACATTATCAATTTATCACACATATAATGAAGTTTCCTATAGTTTGAATTCGATTCATGACAATTTTTAACTGACTTTGAAAATAACTAAAAGATTCGAAATTTGAAAAAGGAGGAGGATTCTATGTTCGGCTCTATTAATGTATATATTTTTTGTATGTTCGTCGGTTTCTCCGGCAATTATGGATCGCTTTTGAAAATTATTTGCGTGTATAGAGAATAATTCCGTGGTGGTTTCCTAACAATTTTATTTCCCGTTGGAAAAGTATTTGTTTGTCAAAATTTTAAAACTGTATTATTAAGGTATTCAAAGTCGGTTTTTAGTTATTTCATATGATTGTATTTGTGTCGTAACATAGTGTTTTATTATTGTGGAAGTGATGGAATAAGGAACGGTGTCGGAGTTGTACTGGATGAGGACGAGCTTTTATCGCCTCGCTTCCGCTAGAGACCGACTAGGACGTACACTCAGCGCCGGTTACTTAATCAAACTAAAAAAAATCATGATATTTTTCTTTCAAATTTTTTTAAGGTTATATAGGCAAGCCAAAGTTTGAACGAAATAATTATCAAATAATAGTAAAATTTTAAACTATGTAAATTTTTATTTTGTTGCTAAGCTTATTGGTAACATAGACAAGTTGACCAGTTATTCGTTGTAATTAAACTGAAAAAAATATTTTTTTACGTTAAATAGGCATATTTCTGTTTCCTGGCGCTTCCCTTTAAATATGATTATGGTTGGGAACTTAATAATTACTACATAACATTTTCCAACATGATTCATTGGAAAATGTCACTAAAATCGTATCAGAAACCGACTGACAGCTTCAGATTGATGTGAGTCTTGATAAATAGGAGCCTAAATTCAAATTATACAATTTTTATGCCACCGATGAGTCTTTAGTTACCGATACCAGTGAAAGAAGTGAAAAATTTACTATTATTTGGAATCTTATACCTAGTCCACATCGTTAGATAAATATTTGAAGCTGACTGTACGTATGGCAGTTTTACTTTATATTCCATCGACATCGTACAAAACTTAGAGCCGCAGAAAGATGTTATCAAGAACAAGCGCTAGCGATGGTTTCTAAATCTGACTCTTTCTTCTTACGGCAAAAAATAGTAAGGCATACATTATTTTTGCATTGTTTTGAATGCATTATCTAAGCTTTATCTTTTATAAATCTCATTTGATAATTATTAATCGTTACGGTTCGTTGAATATTTTTTTTATCAGTTTTATTAACCTGCGCAAAGGCAGGTGTGCGAAGAAAAGTCAAAACTACTATATACTGTCAATTCGTTAGAGTAACCTTACGATGACAACGCTGACTATACATGAAGCTGAGTGCATCGGTAAAAAAACGCGTCGTATCGCGTTGGTACACAGAATAACTATAAAGTGTTTGTCTTCAAGGACTTATCTGTCCAATCACATCAACTTCCAATAATTGCCGGTTAATCAGATCCGCGCCCAGGGGCACTGACACTGTTCGCGTCATTTAATGTCCACATACGCACGTCATTTCCATTATCCTGTACCAACAATGTAGGATGTGGGTACATGTCAAGACAGTGGGTTTCATTTATCGTTCGGGCTATAGCTGTCGCTATAGTTTATCACATGGTTTCCTAGAGGGAAGAAATCAGGGCTAGTAGTGAAAGTTCTTAGGACCACCTAGGAACTTTCACTAGGTTGTCAGATGCAGGACGTATACAAGAATAACGAGAAGCTGGGATAAATGGTGGAGTTTGGGGAGATGTTTTCCAAGCGGTGGACATAGTGTGTTAGTTAAATGTAAATTGTATAAATTGAATAATAGGTTTCAAAATACAAAATCCTTTTTTTCTTTATGCTTTAAAATAAGCACTTAGTCAAAGTTTATACTATAAATAATTATCAAAAATGGAGTTTTCGATTTTCTATTCACTTAAATTTTTTAAATATATAACCCTCAAAAACCTTCGTATTTTCCTTGGAGAGAAGGACCTGTTTTTTTACAATTCGCGATAGAGAATTTACTAGCCTTACTAGAAAACACGTTTTAAATGGATATTTTTACATGTGAGTAAAGATACTTAAACTACTTATTTTTATCATTACTAGCTGCGCCCCGCGGCTTCGCCCCCGCGGAAAGCCAGTGTCAAATAGTTTAAATGATGATTATCCTACGTCTGTTTCCTGGTTCTAAGCTACCTCCCCACCAATTTTCAGCCAAATCGGTTCAGCCGTTCTTGAGTTATAAATAGTGTAACTAATACGACTTTCTTTTATAAATGTAGATTAGAGAGTGATCACTTTTCTAACGAGACTTAGTAAGATTGCACGATTCTAGACCCTAACTAGACGGCCCACAACCGACGTCGCGGCCCGATAACAGACATAATGCCTTACCCAAATGGCCGACACAGCAACGACTAACAATAATAACTCGCTACATCGATCGGGAGGAGCGAGCTTTATAGCATTAGTTAGGGGGTTTCCGGCATATGCATTTGATGCTATGATGACATTCAGTCCCCCAAGTGTAGGTTGGAGATGTATTTGCCTAACAGTGGGATGATTACAAGGTCCGAGGCTTTATTGGATAAATGACAATAAAACAATATCTTTACCTTGACCATATAGTCAACATAATTGTCTTTATAGGGCTTGTTTTATACTTGTCGGCTGTACAAGAATAAAATAACTTTGAACACTGGTTCAGAAAGAGCACCTAGGTTATAAAAGAATTGTGTTCGTAACAAAATGCATTTTGAGATACAAGGTTCTATGGCTCTTATAAACTATTTTTAGATAAAAGGTTTTACTCTCTACAAAGAGGCTTCTCATGGTGCACAGAAACATAAATCTAAGTCACATACACCTCCAAAGAGGCTGGCCGGCGCGGCGTTCCGTAAAACGTAGACGTAAACCTAGACGTAACCTAGACGTAACCGACACTGTCTAAACTGCCTTTATTGTTGTATATTATATCAAAATTCTCAAGTGGATAGGAAACAGCAGATTTTTCTGGGGCTTGTTCTAAGCAAAGCTTCCATCCATACATGTAGAGGCTATCACAGCGCCCTATTCATCACAAGTCCCAAACCCCAAAGCTTTTTCCAACGCTAATTTCCCGTATCGGATTGTATCACATAAAACCTACTGAAATAAGTAAATGTTAACGACCCCTACTATGAAAGTAATTAAAATAATAGTGTGGTCGTCATCACGCGAGTGTTTTACTGGTAAAAGAAATGTCAGTGACATTGCTGGCGTGTGCCATGCCAGGACCTCGCATAAACAACTCATGGCGACGCTATGAACGGTCATTATGGGCAAAGTGTTGAGCAAATTTGGCAATTGTAGAGTCGAAGTTTATCTTATAATTCGTACTATATTCAACAGAAATGGACGAGGAAGATTTCCGGTCACGATAAACCCTGAATTTAATGCTAGATATGAAACCCTCCAAACTATTTTACCACAAAATCTGCCCCGTAGATTCAGCGGTCCGAAATAAAATCTTTTCCCTCTACAGTATTAGCATTAAACATATTTTTCAAGGTATACTACCGCGCCCCAAGCCACGTGTGCTGATATGGAATCTAAACTAGTAGGTATTTATACACAAAGCAGAACCAATATCGTGTGCATTTAAAGCTGGCGTTCAATCGTTCCATGTAGAAGAATATTGCCTTTCGTGGATGGATATGAATGAGTAGCAACTAGCTGTAATACTGTTTATTATTCATTAGACGACTACATGTCACGCAACAGCTTAGGCAAGGCACGCCACGCGTAAACGCACTGTTTCTAAAACTTTCAAATCATTTACGTGGACTTTTTTACATTCTTAAATTTTGAGTTGGGTTAAAAGGATCAGGGTGGGTTCACACAAGTTTTTCAGATCAATGACATTATATATCGGAAGAGAAAGAGTACCTAGCGGTAATGGTCGTTGCAAATGACAATGGATGGTAGTAGATCGGTATACCTGCCAATAAAAACTCACTCGCAGAGACTTCATTTATTTCGTGATCATGGCGCATATTTAGGTTACCTTAGTTTAATGAGTTGATTTTTTTTTGTATTTAGCAGTTTTAGCTTTATAACAGTTTAAGGACCTCTGGACAGCTGAGTGGTTTCGCCTAAAACGCACACAGTGCATTGTCCCCAGTCTCGAAAGATTATGGTTTGTATTTGCGCTCATCACTAATTGGGTGATCCTTTTGCTACGACAATAAACTGCTAGTTTTAATGTGTGTACACTGTGTTTACAATATGTGATCAAATTGGCCTTTACATTATTCCCTTTTTTAACTGCGTATTTTTTACGATCTTACCTTAAATAGTTCAAAGCATACATATAATTTGAACTGGAACCGTTCAATAAGATTGTTTAAGTTTAAAGTATAATCATATGTTGTGTTATAATTACTTACAAATTTTCCTTAACGAATATTTATTAGCGATGAAGTCGTTCCGTTTCAAAATATAAACTAAATGGAAATCTGTTCGTCCGCTTGAGACCTTCGATGTCATAGACAGATACTTTACATCGACACATATAGGTACTAATAACAAACTTTAACGTAAATTAAAACGTAACTTTGGTGTCGGGGTTAAAAAATGTAAGCAGGCTTTACGGTATACGCGTATCTATTTGTTTTCAGAAACAAGAGGGTGTCACGCAAGATTTCATTTGCATTTGACCTATAAGCATTGTGCGCGGTGACCAATAATACCGAAATTACGAGTTAATTTCCGTCGGTTTCGAGTGCGCATTGTTGAGCGGTACGAGAAAAAGTTGATGGGTTTTTGTAGTATGGGGTACCTATGTTATCACGATGTTGCTGTTTTAAGTTGTTCTTTTATAACTATTTACTGGCCTTCGGTCTAAGCTATAGGTATCTTCTCGTAGTCTATGGCATCTTTAAATACATAAGTATATCTTGAAATTCGTAAGTATAAGGACAAAAAGTCCGATGTGGCGCGGTGGGCGAAGGTCCGCCTGCGACGCAGGAGGTTGCGGGTTCGATTCCCGCCTCGGAACAATTGTGTGTACGATCTGCAGATATTTGTTCCGGGTGTTCTGGTCGTTTTCTATGTATAATAGAAAATATCTATCTATCTAATGTATTGTATTATGTCTATCAGTTATCTAGTACCCATAACACAAGCTTTGCTTTCCATGGGCATAATGCTGTGTGGATTGTCCAACATTTAAAAAAAAATGTTTATATACATATATATATATTTTTATGGATTTCCGTCCCCTTACTTCAGCACGCTTACGTTAACTAGGGAACATACCTACAAGAGTTTGGCCATGATCGCACCACTAAGGAATGGAACTCGCTGCCTGCTACTTTTTTACCGGTCAGTTATAACCTGGGTGCACATATTTGTGTACTTCAGTCAAGAGTGAAGACTTTTTTGACACCGTCGGCCACGTTGCCACTTTCAATGAAGTATTAAGTGAGATTGTGGCCAAACAAGGGACTGTCGACAACAAAAAAAATTCGCTGCGCTTGGCAGGCGCATTAGTGAGTGCAACCTTCACTGCAAAAAAACACAGAAGGAAGCTGCTATCGTTTCCCTGGTAGGTTCCTTAAGTAAACTCTTACGACTCTCTTAAGAAAAGAGTAAGGACTCATTTAGCTCTTGCATTATAGAGATCACAAGCCTTTTATACCACGTTATTGTCAAAGCAGAATCGGGTAAATTTGCACTTTTCATATGTAAATAAACCTGCTACTAACTTATTACTTGTACCACGCGGTACGATAATTTCATTATAATGATTCATTTCAATTTATCTTCCAATTCGGATTTGGAAACGGAACTTTTATCTAGTGTTGACCTCTGTTCAAGCTCCATTTAGAACCAGGTCGAACGAACGATGTACTGAACGAGGTGAAGGTCTAGAACTTTGTTTCTGATATTTGTGGTCTAGAACTACCCTGAACATGTATTTTAAGAAATTTAGAAATACTCCCTTAGATATCGCTTTGACGTCTAGAGGTCGACCTGTGCTATATTCCGTTTTTAAACATGGAGCTATTCTCAGTCGGAATTTTGGCACGCTTGTCTCATCTTATCTGTCAACTTAAAACTTAACTATGTTTTTTCAAACTCTTTGTGTTAAAGATAGGAGAGGTTTTATATACGGGTAATCGGGATACTATATTTTATTCCGGTCAACAGATTAGCATGTTTATACAACGTGGTAATGCTACTAGTATTCTGGGCGACCTGTATTTTGATAACTGCGACGATTTTTAGGGAATTGATATGAGTGTACCGCCGTGGTGCTCGCGGCGTAAGAATACCCGTTAACTCACAGATGTGTCGTAAGAACTGACTTAGGGAACCTAACAGAGAAATTTTTTGGTGAGTATTTACTCAAGTTCCTCTCCCTATTCTTCAAAACCACGTGCTGTGACGAGTCGTCTTCGTCGTATTAAGCGTAAGCTGTATGTACTCTTGAGGACAGTATTAACTGCTGTAAAATTTTGTTTGCCTTTGTTTTTGGAATTAATAACTTACATCTTTACAATATTCTAGAATGTATGATTGGTTCTTATGAAAGTGAATGTAATATTATTATATTTATGGGAAATAAATGACTTTTTTAACCAGAAATGCACCATGCATATTATTATTAATCGAGGCATCCTCTTTTTTAGTTTTGTAAAGGCGCATGACAACGTCAATGGATTATAAAAAAGCTCTTTTGCTTACCAAAGTAACACCATTTCTCGCGTAAAATATTTTATTTGCACTAAAAAATCATCATTACGAAGTAGATTAGAGAGATATATTTAAATCGGTTTACCCGTTTGGTTATATGGGTATATCTGTTTGCACCTGTTAAAACACAGACAAACAATCAACGCACATTTTACCCTAAAATAATATAAATATTTAACTTTATTTATAGAGCACACTTTTATTTTAAAAATCGGTCCATATGTGAGCTCACGTCGTCGTTTTGTTTAGTAGGTAGTTCCTATGACTCTACTATTAGGAACCTAGTCGTCATCTAAGACCAAATTGCTTGTAAGGAAAAATCCAACGAACCCAAACTCAACGAGGATACGTTGTTTTGTTTAGGAGTTCCTGTGGCCACCTTCAGTCCTGTCTTCACCATCAGACCAGCTCGAACCATAACACTGCACTGTCACCGAACTTACATAAGTACGCAAAATTTCCGCTCATTCGGACGAGGATGACTGTTCTAAAATTCAGTCAGAAGATTTATCCCATACATACAAATTACAGGGCAGTTAAAGAAAACTTTGTAAAAAATAAAAAAAGTTGTTGTGAGAACATTTTGCTGTTCATTAAAATGTCTTTGAAGTTACGAAAAGTAGAAGATAATATGCATCGACAGACATACACCCTGTTTTAAATCAAATATGTAAATAACAGACGGACATAACGTAATTTCAGCGGGCAAGGGCCGTTGATCGTTATATAATTACGGTTTATTAGCAAGGAATACCTTGTTATTGATCCTGATCGAATTATTAGTTTAATAGACTGGGACGGAGGATATTATTAGCGTGGTACTCTTTTAAAAGTACTTAATAACCATTAATTTTGGCTAGACTGCGGCTCTTCTACTAATAATTGATGGTAGGAAATAAGAAGCTTGTCTAATGATTTGATTTTTAAATTAAATGGGGTGAATTTTCATACTTTCTTTACCTTCTTGATCGTGTTTCAATTATTAGCACACTTACAATAAGTTAATTATTGAAGTCTTTAAGTCTGTAAGTAAACGACGATTGAAGTCTTAAAAAACGATAGAATCTGGATAACCACTTTATTAACACTTTGACTGCTGAAATCACACGGTATGTGTTTTCTACAAGTGACTATATATTAATATATATGTACTATATATTACTAATATGCGTAAATCCACACTAGCGCAGCGGCTGAGAAAATACAGATCATTGTGTCTCAGCACAGCCGTAATATTTTTCGAACGAAACGCATGTGCCGCGCAACACAACCGCTGTGTAGAGCGGCAGCACGAATTTTTTAGGTTAAAAAAAAGATCGCAGTCGTCGAAAAAAATCGCAGTCAAAGTGTTAACGTACTAGCGGCCCTTCCCGGCTATTTATGATTATTATTATTCATAATTAATTCGCGGTAGTTTATATCTTAACTTTATTGACTCCCCCCTCCACTGCCCCAGGGACGACTACATCGCATACTTAGCCGAACGGAATGAATGGCGACCACGCAACTTTTTTCTAATACTTACATTTTTAAACTCGTGATATCTTTCGATTGTAATTCCCGAATTGAATAATTCAAGTATTGAAGTAGTCTTAAATATGAAGTAATTTATTTTGATAAGGATTCATACCAAGGTACAAAAAAAGAGGCTTATCTAGCAGCGGCATTACAATAAAAAAATTAAGATAAAATATCCTATATAGTGACTTAACTACTATAACAGTTAGATATATGCTGTCGCGACATTTTTGTAAATAATTATGTGTTCTGCAAAGTCGTAGTTAATTATTTTGTTGTATCATCAATAGATTTCGCAACGCACGCGATGTAAGGAAATTTTAGGTACCTTTTTTACACCTTGGGTTACATTATTGGAGTTTTAGTAAGGATCCCTAACTCTTTTGAAAATACAATATAGTCTATGTTCACCTGAGATAGTGTAGCTTAAGTGAAAAAAAAATCAAATCGGTCCAGTAGTTTCGGAGCCTATACAAACAAATCAAAATCAAACCTTTCCTCTTTATAATATTAGTATAGATACAGGGTAGATAGGTACCTACTCATATAGAACTAACTACCCTCATCATCTTCCCATTTAAAGATAAACCAACTACATAAAATAAGTACATCTTAAACAAAACAGTTAATCTACTTAAATTCTGAAACTATTTGATAACACTAGTAAATTTATTTATACTTATGTTCTTTTTTTTAACAGTTACTGGCTTACTAATAAAAAAAAGTGTTGGAGGTGAATAATCAAAATTTACATCAAAAGTTCTGTATGGTTCGAGCTCATCATCATCCTCACCAGACTTGTAGGTCAAATTTAACAATAGAACTACTAAATTGCGGAGATATATTCCTAATATTTTTTTTACGATATAAGAATCCGGAGTATAGTTATTGCACTATGGCACCGTGTTGAATGAAACTGAATGCAGGGCATTCAGTTTCACCGCGCGAGCGCAGACCGCCGTACCCACCAGCGAGGGTGCTGCCACGCTGTCAAGGGGGCTGCTGCCACGCTGTCCAGGGTACTGCCTGCCACGCTGTCCCGGGTTGCCCTGCGATGGACAGCGGGCAGCCAATTTTTATCAGTAAACCAACAATTTTGAAGGTATTTTTCACAACGACCAAGTGCGGCTTAGATATGAATACATAATAATAACTCCGCTGCGCCGAAATAATTACAGGAATTGCAATAAAAATGGGTCGGTAAAAAGTAAGGAGATGACTGCTAATAAAGGAAACCGAAAAGAACATAAAATACAAATAATTTATTAGTAACACCAGGTTACATGACGTTGTGCCGACCCCACCTATAGTAGGATAAGAGCAGGAAGAAGAGTACCTATGTATATAAAATATTATTTTTGTAATTTAAAATAAAAGTCTGGAGAATGAATCTACCAATACAATTACCATAAAGCCAGAAAGCATAGTATTGCATATCAGCGGAGCATTAACACCTGTCTGCAGCGTGCACTGTCCAACGAAGGTCCTTCACAGACTGAACCTCGAACAAACAAACCTAATATATGAGAACTTCCAACCTGAAATACAGATGGCCCAAGAATAATTGTCTTTTAAACTGCAGCTGACCGATTATGTTATTAACATAAAGGTTTAGACTGACTGTGGCGCGAGCACTGGTTGCGTGCGTCGAGGAGTTTTTTTTTGTGTTTGTTTTATAAACGTGATTCTTATACAATAACAGGCTAAATTAATCCACATCTTGGTATGGTATCAGACTGCCAGTTCAAATGCCACTCCCCACGATCCTAATTTTGTTTTAACCTTTTTAATCCTAATGCTAATTTAGCTTGTAAGAAGTGTTTCGGTTTTGTGACAGGAAATTTAGTATCACAATAAGGTTCTGTTTGCTAAATTATGATTGTTTGAATAACTCAGTTGTATGTTGTTCTTGAACAAAAAACGTATTAAGAAAACGAAAAAAAAAACGTTAATAGCTACTTTATGTAAGTTTTAATCCACTTTTGATATATTCAGGGTTAAAAGAGTACATATAACGTATATATAATACCTACATAAAAATTTAATTCAATAAAAAAATGACAACCTACACAGCATCATCTAGCCCCAAGCTAAGCAAAGCTTGTTTTATGGGTACTAAATGACTGATATACTTAATAAAATATATTACATGAATAGATATTTTTTACTGTACATAGAAAATACCCAGAACGCCCGGGACAAATATTGTCCGATCGTAGCAACATTTGTCCCAAGGCGAGAACCGAACCCACTGTCTCCTTCGTCGCAGATGACCTGCCGCGAAACATCATCGGTCTGTTTTGGAATCCAAAGACAGCAGTCAGTTCTAACCTTTATGCATTTATTATTCTACTTGACTTCGTCTTTGTCTTGATTAAGGTCGCTAGGTTGTGACACACTACCGGTCAGAAACCGGTCAGATTTGAGAGGAAATATTGGGAACGGGAACTCACCTTCGTAAATCTCTATATTTTAAAATTAGTTAGGAGCAGGGTTGTGTCGGGTACTCAACGGACAGAGCCGTTCGTTGACTTTTTTTAACTGTACAAGAGAGTTCACTTTCTATCCATAATCTATCTTATATTAATCTATTACCCATAAACCGTGTTTATTAAATGGAGACTGCGACCCCGCAAACGTAGCATGGGACACCCTAGGGCCAGGTGGGATGACGACCTGCGAAAAACTGCAGGCAGATATTGGATGCAGCCAGCTGAAGACAGGGCGCTATGGCGCTCATTGAGGGAGGCCCCAAGTAAACATTTTGGACCTATAACTTAGGTTTATATCACTAAAAGGTTGAGTAAACGTCGTATAAAGGTTTTAGCGATACCTACGGGTCCTATAGAAGCGTTTGGTGAAACGTTTTTGCTCTGTAAACTATAGTCTGTAACTATATAGTCGATGTAAAGGTTTACTTCCCCATTTTATAGAGCCATTATAGACAGGTATTATAAAAGTTTCAAATATGCCAGTACAGAGCAATATTACTCCATAGTAGTGTTTGAATTCACGTATCTAATTTGCTCTATAAGGTTTCCCTGATTACCGTTATATATATTGCGTTATAGCAGTGATGAATATCCAACAATAGAACCATTTAGTGACATCGTGGTTCCACAAATCACTGCAATAGTCCATGGTCTTTAGTAGTGTTAACGACGCCATAATAGAGCAATTTTGCTCTATAGCGAATATTTCGTCACCTTTATAGGATAATTTTACTCATGATGGCGCCGGAAACTTTGTCATGAGTACTATATTGGGCAACATAAGGGTTACGGAGTTACCATTTTGCTCTATAGTACAAAACTGCGGTACCTTTAATATTATATTAATATTTTATTTTATTCAAAACTCAATAAACCGGAGGCGCGTTAAAAATACTAAATAAAAATAGTACTAATCTATCGGTAAAACTTTTGTCGCACGAAAATTTTGCAGTATTGAAGGATTATTTATTCAATGTCAAAATAAGATAATATAAACTAACTACGTTACAATCCTTGAACTGAAATCACTTTACACAGATAATTTATTTTTTCGACCGTGCCATCTGCCGATGCCGAAAGAAAGATATTTGTGATGTATCGGAATTACGGACTCTACTATAGAACAAATTGGCACTTTAATGGTAACACGAACGCTACTACAGTATAAAATGACACTAAAGTAGCGTTACTGTACCCACTATGTCAATAGATTGTCATACTATTACCACTATATCAACTTTATAGAACTAAAATGTCACCGCTAACACTTCTACAGTTCTACTATGTCACTTTTTGGTGATATAATTGCACCAAATCGGCTTTACTCGACCTTCTTTGGGCCTTTATAGTACCAAAAGTGGTGTTTGAGATACGTTCTATGGACTGCTATAGAACCAGAAATTGTTACTTGGGGCCTATGTAATAAGTTATTGAAATTGATGATGAAGATGATCCATAAAACAAGCTCTGCTTAGCTTGGGGCTAGATGATGCTGAGTGGATTGTCTCGCACTATTTATTTATTTCAACAATTATTATCGCTGAAATATTCCCACAGCGGTGTAGAGGCCGTGCATCGTGTGCTAAGGCCTTACCGCTTTACCTTGCACAGCTATTATGACGTTCCGTAAATTACACTATACATAGATATGAAATTATGGTGTGTTACCTACGTGTAGGAGTGACATAGTAATTATACGAGTATAAACACCATAACCTATCGTACACTTATTTCCTCCGACACAAGCCGTGGCACAAGGCTCCTTGGATATCCACGTTAAGATATTCAAATACATATTTTTTCGAATTTATATTAATTGTTTATTTTTTTGAAACGACTGTTCTCGAACGAATGTTTCTGTTTCAGTGTTTCGGTAACGTTGACAACGACTATGGCGAGCGCAGAAAGTGCTACGACTGAAAGAAGATAGGTCGAAGGGTGTCCCTTCGAAGTTTGTCCACCGCCGCCGCCGACAACGAAACTTCAACGATAATGTGATGACGGCGACGAAGTTCCAGTCGTCACGTCATGTTGAACAAGGACAAACGAAGTTAGGTATGGAACAAGGCTTGCGCTGTTGCCAGAGCCATTAAAATTCTTGTCATAATGGACGAAGACGAGGCTTAGGCACTTCGTTCACTAGACCAAGAGTCGAAGAACATCGAAGCGCGGGTGCAAAATCGAAGCACCATCAGAAGTATCACGTTTTCTCTCACGTCTTCTCAACATCAGTTCGCTTATATCGCATACTCGTATGTATGAGGGCGTTTTGCTTACATCGCGCACTCGCCTCGCATCGCGACTCTGTTGCAAAAGAATTTGTATGAAGGAGGCATAGCCGGCCGTGCCTCGTCTCTACATAGAAGGAGATCACGCTCCGCAACGTCGTCGTCGACTCGATTCTACCTCGCCTTAGTAATGATCGCCGCGCCCAGCCAACCGTCTGTTTGTTTATTTTATACTTTTTTCAGATATTACCTAAACGCAGAACTGGTTGAAATTTGTAAAAAAAGCTTTATATGTTTTTCGTTTGTAACACAATTTAAAAAAACAGAATAAAATTGTTTAAACCTTCTCCTAGTTGCAGGCAAACTGTTACAATTGTGAGTAATTTGCTTTGTACGCTAGCTCTAGTTAGTTGTTGATTTCCTAGTCACATTGGAACATTCGATTGTGAAGCTCGGCCTCTATTTACAGTTCTTTTGTACTTTTTTTAATTCTCGATGACATTCTAGATTACTCTGATTCAAAGGAAAATTTGTACATAGTTCGCCTTTCAAACGGATAACTGTTGACAAATAAAACAGCATCAAACAGTGTTTCAATCACTATACAATGGACATCAATTTGTAAGGGTCAAACAATCGGTTGTTCGGAAACTGAAGCTGCTAGTATTTTGATTTGCAGCAATGAATCAATGGCACAGTTTCCCTCACGACCTATGCAAACTGGCACGTGAGTAGCTAATATTCGACTGCCTGTAGCTAGGAACTATTTAACTTGAAAATAAGGATTGGAACCCCTTAGAAGCCTAAAATATAACTTTATACACACACGGATATAGACAAACAAGTGCAAAATAACTATATTATTTACCTTCATGACTGCCAAAGGCGGCGAAAGTTCAAGGAACTTGGGCAAAGTTGCAACTTCGATTTGGAAATTGAAATAATTATGACGATAACAGAGTCTGGAATTTATAATTCTCGCTGAGAGTTCCCCAGCCTCCCCTAGGCCTGGGCCACTTAAAGGGCTCCAGTAAACAGTGAGCTTTATTGCCTTTTGTTTAGATTTCATTTTCGTTTCGGTCGTTTGGCGTCAGCTGGGGTACGTGCGCCGTACTGCTGGTTTAACAAGGGGTTTCAAATGGCATTTGACTATTCTAGTCTATGATTTATACAGCGTCAATAAACAAATTAATTTCACCCCTTTACTGGCATGGCACTGATTCTTAAATGAATAAAATTATTCTCAAAATGAAATATTTATAGGTATCAGAAGCTTTAAATTTGAGTCCTATACAGGTAAAATATTATGATCGTATTTTCTTGGTAAATAAGGGCTATTTTAGAGTAAAAGATACATATGACACCCTTTATACCTTTATTCTTAGTTTTTATCTCTGTATTATTTTCTGTTTTGTGTGGTGTAATAAAGTGTTATCTATCTATCTATCTATGACACTATTAAAAGTTTATGTATCTGGTTATATCAGCTGACGGTAGCCGAAAGGTAGCCGCTTTCTCATTAAATGTTTGAAGGGAATTAATAATTAAAGACAGGATTGGCAGGAAAGCTTCCTGCGACTGCAGGTCTCGTGCATTCTTAGTATTCGGATATAAATTTAACTGATTTTAGATTGTATGTTTTGACCAACGTATAACAATGAGTGTTATAGTGTAGTTATGTGTATATACACGTACGTCGTACGTAAGTCTAAATTTTACATAACGTCACTAAATAGATAATAGACCTATGTACATATATTTAGATATTTAAAACTACGCAACGGATTTTGATGCGGTTTTAGTATAAATTATTTGACACAGATTTCTTATTATGAGAGATAGTTTAACTCTTGGTAATAAATGAACACACAATTAAAAAAATTAAAAATAAAATACTAGTAGGGATATAGATGCTTCGTGCGTGGTGATTATAGCAATATAGTGTTTTCACTTCTCTTGCTCAAAAAGTGTATCATAATAGTGTAGCTTAGCGGGCCTAAAACTCAAGTTTAATACCTCGGGCTAAAAAGTATTTTTTCTTTTTAATTTTTGTCTAAAATCATCAGCCCGTACAAAGCATTCGTTCTCTTACATAAAAACTCGACTTCTTGGTGCTCCGTCAATCTTTTTTTTTTTAAAATAGAACCGTCTTGGTGATGTTTTATGAAGGTTGAAACATATCAATAAATATTCAAAATTGCTCTAACTGCACATTTAATTTTTAATAAAATTTCTGAAAATTGTCTAATTTTGAATTGTTTTATTTTCTCGCAATCGAAGTGAAAAGTAGAGTGTTTTACTCGGGCCAAAACCACCCATTATAACTCGGTCTTGTCATCCTCCCTCGCTACGCTCGGGAGTATAATAACCTCGTATATAATGGGATGGTTTAGTCCCTTGTAAAACAATCTACTATTGGGGAGGTATGTATGTGTGATGATTTGAACAACTCCTTTGGAGTCGGTTACAATGATTGTCCTTTTGCTGTTTGTTTTTCCATCAAACATGTTCGAAAGTGCAGAAGAAACCTTAGAAAATTTAAAAGCCACACTGTACATAATAGAATAACGTATACAAACAAAATATACAATATTTTGCGAAAGTTACGATATAAACAAAATATAACTCACATATATCGAGGCCACGCAACACTGACGCCCAGACGACCAGCAACGCGAGCACACAAAACATGTCGCCACCTCTACACCATTCTCCCAATGTCACCTTGACTCTGAAACAAGCATAAAATACATCAACTACAAGATCTTAAAGAAGTACATTTTTAGATAAGATAACGTCTGCCTAGCCAAGGTTCCGTTAAGTAAGTGTAAGTATGTGCGGAAACACAGGTGCATTCTATATTCCATAATCCGATGAATCATCACACCGACCCGACGACGACTGGGTAGTGGTCAAGCGCAGAACATTTTCTTAACATGGCTTAACATTTTCACTGTCTACGACGCATATGTCTTCTACCACCATTATCCGGGGCGCGCCCCCGTCACAGAGGTAGTGAATGACTTAACTTTCGTACACCGGGCCGCTACTAGTGAGTTTTCCTAGCTAGAATAATCCCAATAGCAAGGTTTTTTTATGTCTGGCCTGGGGATTGAACCTGGTACCTTAAAATCCGCGGTTGAACACGCTACCGCTCGACCAACGAGGCTGTCGCATTTTTTGTTTATAAGCCTGCAGTGTGACATAGAAATCCTACGAATCGTTGTGAAGCGACGAAATCTAAAATATTAATTTACTCTCGTTGTTTTCATTCCTTTGTTTTTACAAGTTTTAACTGTATGTACTTGCCCTAATAGTTTGTGTGGGATAAATCTTACAACTGCGTTTTAGACCAGTTATCTACAACTGATTGTGTTGAAATTTGGCATACTTAGTAAGTTCGGTGACAATGCAATTTTTTGGTACCATCGAGCTGGTGTAATGATGGAGACAGTAGGTTTAATATGTGTGGTTTGTCCCACCGTATGGAACCTGAATTTAAAACCAGTTATCCTCAACCAATTGAGCTGAAACTAAACATACTTATGTAAGTTCGATGACAGGTTCATGATGGAAACAGAAGGTGCGCATAGGAGCTCCTAAACGAGACGAATTAGCCCCGTCGAGTTTGGATTCGTCTTCCCAAGCACTTCGATCCTAGATGATTATTAAAGTTTGTTTTGAAAACAGTTTAACAAAAAAATATTTTAGATGATGGTCAATTCCGTTTTGGAGATGTTAGAGCTACATCAAGTAGCATAATTGTCCGTCCTCGGGATACCATCTATCTCCATGTCAAATGATAAGATCCGTTCAGCCGTTCAGCCGTTTAGGCGTGAAAGCATAACAGACAGACAGACACAAGTTACTTTCGGATATAACTTTCCAAGTTTAGTCCTAACAATATATAGTGCGTGGGAGTTACGTGTGGACCATGCATAGATGGAGTCTGTACGTATTGTATAGAGACCGCCATATCGGAGTTTCAACGTTTGTACGATCCCTCCACTCTGTGGCTTTTTTTTGTCTCGGACGTAAGTATGCTTAGCCGAACGTTATTTCGTAATACATCTAACGCAGTGTTATGTGCTGGAGTACCGTACCTACAGCATTATAGTCGCAATAACACAAGCGCTGCTGCTTACTCTGTGGCTAGACTAATGTGTGAAAGGTCCAGCATAATTAAAATTTAATTGTTATGAAAAAATTAAAAATTATCTTAAAATTCCGTAAGTATTTACACAAAAATATTGGATAACTCAAAAATCAAATCATGGTAAATATCCCGTTTTAAATGACTTTAGTATTAATAACCATGATAGTTTCAAAAGTTTTATTTAGTATTTACACAGTTTTTAAAGTTTTTCAGGACAAATACGATAAGGGGATAAAAAGTAACATATGTCACTCTAGAAAATCTTTGCCAAAAATTAAGATTAATTTAACCGTTTTTACATATAAGTAAATTAATACACATAAAAATTTATTTCAGATTTATAATATTAGTATGCATTTATTGATTAACTCTCAGCGTCAGTATTAATCAGCAAGTTTCATGGTTTTCTGATTAAAATTATAAATATTATTTAGACGCCTGTATTTTCATGATAGATATCACATCCGACATAGAACCAAAGTTATCGACATAGCTCTGAGAATTAGCAAGCTGAAGTGGCAGTGGGCCGGCCATATCTCGCGAAGAACCGACGGCCGCTGGGGCAAACGTGTTCTTGAGTGGAGACCACGACTCGGTAAACGTAGTGTAGGACGCCCTCCGACCAGGTGGGATGACGACCTGCGAAAGACTGCAGGTAGATGCTGGATGCGTCAAGCTGAAGACAGGGCGCTATGGCGCTCATTGGAGGAGGCCTATGTCCAGCAGTGGACTAATATAGGCTGATGATGATGATTTTCATGATGCATAAGAAGGAAACTACGGATTTTAAAAGTTATTCAAGATTATTTTAAGTATCTATAACTTTGCAACAGCTCTTATCACATAGACCTTGACACACAGGCTTAGATGAAGTACGAGATTCCTAAATATCATGCTATTGTTGACACAGCCAGCACTTCTTTTGTTAGAGCTGAAGAGTCCTCGGCGGTAACGATGTGAACTACATCAGACCTTGTAATATTGCAGTGCGATGAATAAACTCACATATCAAATCTACACTCGTTATATTATTATTACATCGTATTTTCTTTAAGTTCATTTGCAATGGGGTTTGTATCTATACAAAAGCAATAATGTACCTAGAGGTAAAAAAATCAGAAATCAACAATGTTCAGTTACTTTGAAAATAATTATGTAGATTTTTTAATGCGATGTGTTTTAGATTTATTCTCCAATTTTTTAAATTCTTCGTGAATACGTGAGCAACGCCACAGAACCTAGATTTTGAATAACACATACAATACATTCAACTTAGTCACAAAATAGGTTATTTTATAGTACATATATATGTCATTTTGGCTGCAACACAGTTACTTTAAAACTAGCTACATTTGCGTCAATGATAAATTTAAAGTCCTTCTTGAACTTGATTACCTATTAAAGTCTAAGTAGGCACATGCAAAGGGCATTCAATTAGCTATCACATGCAAACGTGAGTTCTTAGAAAGGGTCAGACTTTATAATGTGAATTTTTACACGTTATACTGTTGTCAACGACTGTACGGCCCGAGTTTCAAGTTTTTGTTCACAAAACGAATAATCGTCTAAAATGTGAAAAGCTACGGACTACAGTGATGTGACCCACTTTTTTTTTTTAAAATCAGTAATAGTAGAGACCCTAGAAAACACACATTTTTCTTGCCGCGCCGTGAAAAGCTACTTTCTACAGTGATGTGATCCACCTTTTTTTTAAAACCGTAGTAGTAGAGACCCTAGAAAACACACATTTTTCTTGCCATGCCGTGAAAAGCTACGGTCTACAGTGATGTGATCCACCTTTTTTTTAAAACAGTAGTAGTAGAGACCCTAGAAAACACACATTTTTCTTGCCATGCCGTGAAAAGCTACGGTCTACAGTGATGTGATCCACCTTTTTTTTAAAACAGTAGTAGTAGAGACCCTAGAAAACACAAATTTTTCTTGTCGCGCCGTGAAAAACTACGGTCTACAGTGATATGATCCACCTTTTTTTAAAAACAGTAATATTAGAGATAGGTTAAATTAATGATCCTACTTATTAGTTTACTTTTTTTATTACAGGGTAAGTGCCTTACTTCTTCTCTTCCAGCTTTTCTCTTTAACTAGATTTAATGTGCCTTCCAGACTGGGGCTAAAATCTAGGTTCTTAGTTCTATCTCATCCTGTCGTTATCACTCAACATTTAAATTAGAAGCAAAGAACTTTCACGTCTACTCAAGCTTAAAAATATTGAAGGTAAATAACAATTTATTTCATGGTATGTATTAATGTAATTTTAATGTCCCAAATGTTTTGTACGGTGTTCATAGAAGAAAAAATAATTCCGGTTCTTAATGATAAATACGATCAATGTAACCAACCACCAGTTATAACACCGGTGAAAGTTACCGTTAATGTTTCTTTATTTTTGCAGCCCATATTTATTTGGAGGGCTTCCGTGCGGTCTATATAGCTTCTCCCCCGTTACTGATAGGCGCTTGCACTTAATAGATACTTATGATGCCGCTAACTTTCTGGCCGCAGCGGCCGTCAACCTGCGGCCCGCTTGTATAGACATCCCTATTATTACACTGCACCTGCGCCCACCTTGGCGTCCCCCTAGCTTCGAAGTGAAATGGTTCAAAAGAAAGGAATTTATTTCTACTATTTTTCAATCTAGAAAATGAAACCCCTCATGAAAAGTAATCTAATGCAATTGCTCGTTCCTTTAAAAGCAATTTTACTGAAAACATAAATATTCAGCATTTAAAAGTCTTGATTTGATAACTGCAAAACCAAGGATGGAAAAACCACTTCAGCCAATTAAACATTTCAATGGGAAGCCTAGCATAAACGATCAGATCGTATCCTACGCTTGAATACTGTCTCTGTATTTATGTAAGATTCTATTTCTTCTGAATGGCAACATGTAGAAACGACTTGTTTTGATTCTAAAGCAGGCCTTGCTAAACAGAGGTTGGCTACATCTGCACTAGTGGGCCATATAGGGTCCACTCTATCACGGCACACCGCAGCCAATTAGGAACACCCTATAAATTATGCGAGGAACCCGAATCACCTCTACTATATGACGTAGTTGCCATTCGCTATCTCACGGATGATTAGGCGTAAATTGGCCCGAGTGGCCAAGACGGCAAATTTGAAACTTTAAAGTTCGGTCTTGATCAGGTTAATATCCAGACGGCTCCTTCACTTCTCGTTATCAATTTCATAATGAGTTATACAGTATATATATATATATATTCAACTCTTATGAATTACATCAAAGATACATATTCAGCCCATGTATGTCTACAGATTGACGCAGGACTCTTTTCTTATGAGCGCCTTTTTAGCTTTTAGCATATTAGGGCCCATAATCTTTACGCTGGGCATGCAATAAATATCTTAAATGTGCCCAAGTATACCTTTATTATGTAAAAAGGTTGGTATTGATTAAACCTTCTATAATTTAATAAAGAGTAAAACGGGTAGGTACTAAAAGGTAATAATGATTTAATAATATCAGTCTTTAGACGACCTCTGTGACGCGGTGGGTAGCAGGAGCCAGTTAAGCAAAGCTTGTGTTATTGGTACTAGATAACTGTTATACATAATACAATACATTATATAGATAGACATTTTTTTATTATACATAGAAAATAACCATAACACCAGGAACAAATATCTGTAGATCACACAGGACAGGTGCGCGTTCAGCAAAGAATCCTAATGTTGCTCCTATGTTAATACATTTTAAATAAATGTTAAATACACTAGAGTATAATTACCATCTAGATATAGAATTGCCTAATAGGTGATTTCGTTTTAAGTTATTTTTATAACAACATATTACTAAGAACGTGTCCATTGGCACTGATTGTCTCTATACTTAAGGTGAAGTATGCATTATAGTGCTGAACATTATATAAATATTATATCTGCTGTTCGTTAGAATACGGCTGGACAAATATGTATTATTTTCTAAGACATCGAGTCGAGACGTCAAGATTGTTGGAGCATCAATCAAGCTGCAAGCGTATGTCGATGCTCAGACAGCGAGAGAGTGTAAGATGCTCAATGCTGCTCAGGTGCGTATTTATTGTCAGATAAAACCAGTCTGGCGACTGGTGTGTGTGATCAAGCAAATAAAGCTTACGATTCCGTTCTACAATTAATAATACACGTACAATTAATAATACGCTCTACAATTAATATTAATAACCTATGAAGCAGGAGAACGCGAGTTAAGATATTTGTTTTGGTTTTAAAAAGTCACCGATCTGTTTTAAATGAAAAACATGTCAAAATCTCTACAAAAATGCTTTGTAATTTCCCAAATTTTCTCAGGTGACTTTCAAAGACTTCTCTTTCTAAGAACTCGTTCTAGTACTAAAAGTTGCCTGGAATAGATGGGTGGCAGCGATAAGACAACCCTTTATGGTTCCTCTGTTCTGCATTTTTTAACGTCGTGTCATGTCTTTGTGTGGTATAATAAAAATGTCTCTCTAATACATTATGCTTACTCACCGAACCGTATTTCTCTCATATTTATATATTGGTTTGGACACATAAAAGGCGCACATGTACAGGACATTATTATAATTAAAACCCTGCGATCCGATGAGTTTAAATAAAGTATCTATACAGTTGTGAAATGTGACCACAAAATTGTCGGGCGCCTGAAAAGTGCCTTTTGCGGGTATGGCCAATTTATTACACACGTTTTGACCACCCCACAGTATGACATGCAGATGCAAAGCTTTATAAAGATAATAAAATTAGTTGTTTTTTCTATTGTCTTTGTTTATTTTTAGCTCTCATCTAAAATTGTTACACGTAAACTTTGAGGGACAGCTAAGTGTACAAAAATAAAAATAAATAGCCCTGTTTTACTCATAAAATATTAAATATCTGTCGTGTACAATTATTGTCATGTAGGATTTGTTGGATTTTAATTTCCTTGACTTGACCTCGTTGTTTCATTATTTGGATGAATATCAGTGTCTAGAAAAAAATGCAGTAAACAAGATCTAGAATCTCTTTGACGAAACCTTTATGGATCAAAAATATTTAAATAACTTTTTAATAGATTGACTAAATACATTTTGTTTCCGATCACCCGTTTCATCATTTATCTATTTATTTTTTAAATTGCACTCATATTGTACCTAAGATCATGCAAGATTTCGGTGCTGGCTTGCATTACTGCACGAGAGGCATTCTTAGCTCATGGTTTATTTAAACAGATTTAGCATGGTAACCTACATTTTACTGAAAATACATATGCAAGCATATTATTAACTCCAAACCCCACTTTCTTCTGGCGTAAGGATTTTGCCCATTGTACTGTTTTAGAGGTAAACCAAAGCGATATAATTTCTATTAAAATACTAAAAATATATTTAACAAATAAGGCCAAAATTTTTATATCATACATTTCAATGATAAAGATGGGTTAAATTAAAATTCGGAAAATTGCACAGTGTCTGGTTTTGTTTTAATATCAGACCAACTTTAAGATCCATCGAAAACATAGACTTGTATAGAAATAAAATTCATAACAATACCTTTTTACAAGCTTTTGTTCTGCTTGCCATGTTAGTATGTGTGGAAAAAATCTTGCAACTTTAGACCTGTTTCCACAACCGATTAAGGTAAAGTTTAAAATCACAACAAACCAAATAAATGAGCAGTAGGTACAGAAACTGTCCGTCGCGTCGTGTGCCTCAGCGTCCAAACACGTTAGGAGAAAAAATCTGCAATCCGTCCTCGGAGCTAAATTAATAATAGCAAATTAACATTTCGTAACATACTTATTTTATTGACTCGGACTCGCTTTATGCATCCGTGGTCGTTGTTCGCCGAGCAGTATCCAACCGACGACGTTACCTGACTCGAGCCAGTTCATAGTGAAACTATCATAGTTAAAGTTAAAAGTTGGTGTAGGATATTGAACAGAAGAAACAATTCAAATAGCGATTGTTTCAAATCGTCTTACTTATAACAAAAAGCATAGAAAGTAATGTAATAACATTTACCAACTAACTATCGATCCCTCAGAAGACAAAACGATGAAATAATTTAGAAGATTGAGATGGGTGAATGACTCAATACTGTAAATTATAAAGAATAAATGAAGACTTATGAAACCGTAAAATACAGTTGTATAACAATCGGGAAATATCGAGAGGTGGTAACAATGAAAGAAGTCCAGGACTAAATTAATAATTTGCCATTGCATGCGTTCTTGAGATGCATAAGATAGATTGTCCCGTTATATTGGATTGGCCGCTTCTTTTGCCATAATCTTGATCACTAGATCTACAGAGAGTAAAGGCATATTTTTGACATTTAATTTATGCCTTTGTCAAAACATTTTTTTATAGTGCCACACCACGGAAAAGCTTTGAGTGCTAAATAGTTTTTCATTAAATCGTTTTAAAATGCAATGATCTATATTTTTATCAATTGGAAAGTTACAAGTATAATGGGATTCACAGCGGGAGTGATTTGTTGAAAATCGGAGAGAGCAAGTCTAGCCTCGCTCTTAAAAGGGGTAAAGGAAACGGAGGTTTTAGATCGCCTAATGTGAGAACATTAGGCGATCTAAAACCTCCGTTACATATTTGACTGTAAATTCAGCGAGGCAGTTAATCTTGCTCTTCGATGCGCGAAATCACTCAAATTCTAACGTTGTCTCAGCTAATGTTACCTTCTGAGATTTCTCTAAGGCTTTAGTTTGAGGACCGGTTAAAATTACACAGAAAATTGGGAACACAGATACTGACTGAAGTTTGCAGAGAATTTAAGTTAGTTGAGTTGCAACAGACGCCATTTCTGAATCGCAACTCGGAGATGCTGGTGTTATGGAGAGGTCAGTTTACTTGTGAAATTCAGAAGACCGAATTTGCTGAAATGATTCTAAGGCTAATCTGATTGAATTTATTTGAATAGATCTCTTAGGATTTCAAGTCCGTCATTTTAAGAAATTACTGATCTGTATTACAGTGCACTGAAGACAGGGCGCTATGGTGCTCATTAGAGTCGATGTGACCGGCTATGTTGATAACTTTGGTTCTCTGTCGGATCTCTCTGGATTCGTTATGAACCCTATCGTTATTTGAACTGGTGGACCAGTGCCCTTTTGTGCGTATCCTTTTCAGTTCCGTGGGTCATGATACCCGTCATTATTGAACAAGGGGCGTTATGACTGAAAACTTTCGTTTTCAAGCATTTCAGGTATGGATGACGAGAAGACTTGGGTGAAGTTTCCCAAACGCTGTCCAGCCTATCAGGGTCTCCATCTAGGCCCCCTTTTCGAAATTGTTTTTACCTAACTGCAGAATCTGCCCGAAATAAGTGTATTCGGAAATAATATAATAAAAATAATAAAATGTTATTGCCAAAAATGAATCATTACAATCACATAACATAATTAATTTGTAGTTTACATTTGGAAATAAGTCCAGTACATATTGAGATTCCAGTTCTAACTATTATGTAGCCTCAGTTGCCTAAACTAGACTGAAAAGTACATAGGTAATATAGGCAGCTGTGCAAGGAAAGGATTTCGAGAAGGTGACCATTTACAACGACCGGTACTGGATCAATGTGGTCATTGATCATGGCTTTGGTTATATATCTTGTTAATGTTAACTTAAAACTGTGGCTAAGCATTGTTATTCCTCAATCTGACTTACGGGGGTAGTAGTATTCCTTTTTTAATACTACAAGTAAATATTTTACTAAGGCATTTTTATTATATATTGCAACAAAAAAAACTAAAGTCGCCTAAATTTTCCATGGCATTTGAGTTTTAAACAGAAGTCTTACATGCGACCTTGTTCACGACTTTGAATATTTTCATCAAAGCGTAATAAGAAATTATGTAAGTATAAATTTTCCAGTGGCAAATAATTAGTTTTTAAGGTTTTAATTAGTTTTTAAGGTTTCATTCCTTAACAGAAATAAAGAAAACTTTACCCTTCGAAAAACTGTTATGGTTGCGCCTTTCTCAAGATGAAGAGAGAATGGGCAAAGGCACAACTTTCCGTTCGAAGGTTATACATACACACTACAGAGTTTAAATTATAAGTTTATTATTTTAATTACGTTTTACTGTTTGCGGCCCGCAGCTTCGCACGCGTTGTTTTTTATGGAAACGTTAAGTATCTATCCCAAGGGAACTGATCTAGTAAAAAATTGCCTATGTTTTATTCCAGCTTAGCAAAATTATGATTTATACAATATTTTACCGATATTTGATCCGTTTAGTAATTTTGGCGTGAAGACGTAACAAACGTCTAAACATTCAAACTTTCGCATTGATAAATATTAGTGTGATTTTCTAATCTTTCTCTAAAGAGACCAAAATTATTTATATTTAGCATATGTATATTATATATGCTATACCGTAATATAAGGTATACCTTATATTCCACAGCACAAGTAAGATGGTACTACGAAAAAAAATTGTAGGTCCTAGTACTATAACATAAAAGTATTAATTCATTTTATAACTATAAATGCCCATCGACTTGAGGAATCGTCGTCGGTCCATCCAGGTGCTACAGATCTTATCAATCGAGCAAGTAGCTCAACTGATCCATATCACCACTAGTCGGAAGCGTACCCAAAACGCTGGCTGCATTGCCCCAGATCTTTAATACTACACAACGAATTTTCCCATTGATGCTTAGGAGGGGGAGTAGTCAAACTATAAAAAACATTTGTTTTCATTTCATTTTCACACTTGCACACCATTGCAAAGATTGATCGTTATCAGCAACTGAATTCGTTGGAACAAAAATACAGTGTGTCATCTTTTGAAACTCAAGAGACCACAGTATACAAATTATATTAAAATTTATTTAGGTAATCACCATTTTTAAGCATATTAATACATTTCTATGTACATCTATGTACGTATGTCCATGCCCCTTGGCTATAAAATCTGTCAATTATTTATTAATGACAAACTAAGAAGTTTTTGTTCACATTCCGTCAGGAAAGTAACTTATTTTTTTTATGAACTATTATTCAACAAGCCAGTCTTAATATGCTGTGGTTTTCTGTGTAAATATACTACACACCTTTCGTCTTTAAAAACATACTTGAATTGGAGTTAGTAACGACCCAGTGAGCTGTAAACAGCTTTAAAACGTTTCAGACAATATGCTGAGAGCAGGAAAAAAATTAAGTTCTTGCTTTTAAATTGTCCAAAGAACAACAAACTATTGCAAAATTACATGAACATAGAAATCACAAATACGAAACTAATTTCCCTCGGTGTAACGTTAGCCAGGTTTCCTGACCTAGGGCAATACAAACCGAAAACAAGCTTACAAAACAAACGAATGTTGACATAAAGAAGGAAAAGAGAAAAAGTGAGAAAAGTGAGATCCAGACGGCTAATTAAATGGATTTATATGGCATTAAATGGATTTTAGGGCATTAAATGAATTTTAAAAGCATAGCATTTGGTGACATTATAATTTAAAGTGTTGTTTTAAAGCTAATATTCGACATATATTCCTCGAATTTAAACTTTTATAGGACCTAGGGACCATTGATATACAAAATCAAAGTAATCATCAAAACTGGATTTATGAAGATATTGAAATATTAAAAAAAATATATGATTAAGTCATCGCAGTCTCCAATCAAGACCGCTAGATCTTTTGTATGAGGTACCACCAATGTATCTGTTTTGGCTGGAATTATGATAAGTTTGAAACAAAAGTAAAACTCTTAAAGAAGGTACTTACAAAGAACTTGTTCTTGAAACGAAGAACTGCAAGCAACGTTCGCGCAAAGTTTTTTGTAATTATTTACTAATAAACTTCTTACTTTTAAACTTTAAAGCACGAATCTAATGGAATACGCGACAATGTCCCAATCGCGTAATACCACAGTTTATTTTTTAAGTCTGCCTCGAGCAACAAGCGAACTTTTTCGTAATCGAAGCCGAAACTATTTAAAGTCGTCCGTTCGAACCGCGTCACTTGCGAGAAGGAATAATTTTCAACAACACTACTACAGACTTCAGAGTACGAGAGCAGTTGAAGTGGTGGAGTAGTGAGGTCCAGGCCGCTCTTCCCGGTGAGGCGCAAGCTCTCACTGCCGTTTATCAGCCTGAACCAGAGCAGATATCAGATGCTGATAACAGGTACATAGTTACAACCCGCGCGCGCATATTATGTACGACGGGATACACCTGTGATTCTGATATTGCACATTGAGTCTTACTGCAAGTGCTTTGGGTAGCTTTTACCGAGTTTTCTGGAACCGGCAGTAATATGAGCAATCTTTCGAATAGAAACTATTTGTAGTTAGAGTTAATTGCTGGTTTTAGGCACACGATTCTTATAATCGTCCTATTAGATATTTCAATAAGCATCATAATCGGCTCGAATACGTCCACTGCTGAACATAGACCTCCTCCAAATAAGCTTAAATAAATAGGTTCAAATAATGAATAACAATCGATGTGGCGCGGCGGGCGAAGGTCCATCTACGACGCGGGTACGATTCCTGCCTTGGGACAAAAGTTTGTACGATCTGCAAATATTTGCCACAGGCGTTCTTGGTATTTTATATGTATACATAAAAATATCTATTTATGTAATGTATTCTAAAAAGTATATCAATTATCTGGTAAGTACCCAAAACACGAGCTTATGGGTTATGGTACTTACTCTTAGCTTGAAGCTAGATGATGCGGTGTGGGTTGTCCAGCATTATTTATTTAATTATTATATGTAATTATTCGTACCATGAGCAAATTAAACCATCGTACATGAGCTTGTCTTTGAATATGGGTTATCAAGTCTACCTCCCCTAGCACGGCTAGCACCCGTGGCTAAGGCAAGTTAGAATAAAGTTAAGATTTATAAAACCTTGAAAATTTGTCAATGATTTTTTTAGACCATGATTATGATGGTAAGTATAACGATATTGGATATGATGTTATGTGGAATAAAAGACAAAGCACATGCATTCAAACATGACATGACTTTTTTAAGTGGCGTCGTCGCCACGGACCTGGACGTTGGCAAGTGCGTTGCGGGCCATGAAAGTGTTGTACTCGTAACTTATACCGTAAGAAACATTTTAAAGAGACAGATAAAACAGCACGCAATAAGCGAGCTTATCTCAAGTCAGTTACTCGTTTGGTCTACGTCTTGCCAACCGCGAGCGTCAAGCAAGTGTCCCGCGCGCTGTAACCGCGTTAACCGCTCGCTTATAGCAAGTTGTACGATTTTTGCCTACCGTGTAAGGACAGCGAGGTGCTAGCCTTAACAGCATGGATAGCGTGGGGTCAGCACAATTCGAGGCAAAGGCGTGCAGGAACTGTGCATTTGCTATGTCCTTTGACCTATGCTTCCAGAGATTTTATAGAATCAAGTATATATTAATATTTTTCATATTTTAAAGGGCATTTGCGAGTGGGCGTGATCCTATGAGCCTTGAAATGAATTCTTTCGCAACGACACATTCTATACTCTGACAAAGTGAACAGACTACAAAAGATGGCTATTTGTGAACGGTACAATGCAATCTAGAACTTTCTACAGATGTACGTCCAGCGTACGTTTCCAGCGCAGATCAATTGAAGTAAAAGGCACACGTGTAGGGTAACACACGAGGCAATTGATAATAATGCTGAACATTTTCATGCATCAAGTAGCCCTAGAGCTAGCACTGCTCGTAACGACTATCAGATTAGTATAATATAGTGTAAATAATTAGATTAGAGGTCAGTACCTCTAATCTAATTATTAAAAATTATTATAAATATTTACTTTTGTTGCATATCTCAGTAGATATGCAACAAAAGTAAATATTTATCGTTTTGTTAATTTTTACTAATGTGAATTAGGAAATTGTTTAAAAATGGATTATTTTATTATTCGCTATAATTGATTTGAAATTGATAAGTAAAAAAAACATAAAAAAACAAAAAAAACACTTGTTTTAAACATTTTGAACTGTTTGTTTTATAAAATAAAAATAAAACTGTTTTTTTTCCAACCCTGCCCGTGGATTTGATTCATACTTTTGATACATTATAAACTCAGCTGGTAACAACATCCAGCATAAGATTTAACCAAAAACTTAAACGGAGTTTTTAAATTGACTCAACCGCTCGTGGATAAAATAAAAATTTCAACGATCTCAGTAAAATAAAAATTTGACTTGTCTAAGTGCTTATTAGTATTACGTATATAGTAAGCCTAAAGAAATAAATGATATTGAGTTTGAGTTTGAGTAAATCAAATCTCTCACCTTCCAGCTGGGTATTTGGAATGAAGCGGAACCTTCATTGCATGAAATATCAACATTCGATCAAAATTCAATAACTGAAGCCGAACATGATATCCGGCAAAGATTATAATTTAAAATCCGTAAAGTTCAGTATTTTTTGAATGACAAAGAAATATTATGGTTATTTTCGCTGCCCCCTCAATATTACTACCACACCTACAGCACACAGTGAAATAAGTAAGATACAACGTTATTACGTTGTACATACGATCCAACAATAAAAAAATCGAATGAAAATCTTTTTTTCTTTGAACCGATGATGTATTAAACCGCGAGCGACCAACTACAAAAAAAGCAGAATCGAAGTTCTTTGTTAATGAATTTCTTATCTTATTTGTTCGTAGTTAATTTATATTTATTAATTTTAAAGTTTAACCTTTGTAAATAAATATTAGTCACCACTTAGATTGAGAACATGTATTGCCCCTACAGGGTTCATGTTGATCCACGGAAGACCAGCGCTATGGTACGATCTGCTCTACCATAGCACATGCTGAGTGGAGACCGAGTTTTGTCAGTCTTTGTCGTCTGTTAATCTAAGTTTAGTTTATAAGAGTCTCCGTTCTGTTCTGACAAAATAAAAATCTTTTTACTTTACTTTACTTTAACTATTTTATAAGTTCTTTATATAACAACATGTATGAATTCAATAATCGAAACTTGAAACCTTGTAAATTTACGTCAAATTTCTGGTACAATTCGCGGTAAGTCAAAATGGGATGGAATGGAACCTCAGTGCAGATACATGCGTCCCTTGCTAAACACTGTCATGGCCCTAGACGCACACATCCCCTGCAGGCGCTGGGCAGTGAATGCGTTAACGTGCCATATACCACGTCCCACGTAAGCTCAGTGTACTGTGACGTAAGCGTGATATGGCAGATGAATAGGTGGTCACAGTAGAATATAAATAAGAAACCTGATGCATTTTTTCTGATAGGTTCCCTCTTAACACTTTGACTGCGGTTTTTTTTCGACGACTGCGATCTTTTTTTTAACCTAAAAAATTCGTGCTGCCGCTCTACACAGCGGTTGTGTTGCGCCGCACATGCGTTTCGTTCGAAAAATATTACGGCTGTGCTGAGTCACACAGATCTGTATTTTCTCAGCCGCTGCGCTAGTGTGGATTTACGCATATTAGTCACTTGTAGAAAACACATACCGTGTGATTTCAGCAGTCTAAGTGTTAAGACATCCACGGTTGAGGTGGAGTGTCTTTTCTTACGCCGCCACTGCCACGTGAAGAATGGAAGCTCATAATTTGATTGTTTTAATAAAAAAAAAATGTATTGATTTTTAAGTTTTTCCGAGTAAATACGATAAGTATTGCCCTGTTCTATGGAATATAATTTTTATGGGACCACCTCGGAATCATTCCCCATACAAAAGCATAAGAATTTTCAAATCGATACATAATTAACAAAGATCGACGAACTTACATAAAAAATACATACAACCGAACATAGAACCTCCTCCTCTGATGATTTCGTTTCGTGTTTTAATAAAATTAAATGACAGATCTAATAAAGAGTTACTTGAAAGTAACGTAAGACCGCTCTTCCGTCCCTTCTGATCGCGCGCGGTTTATACTTCGATAAATAATTCAAATGATTTTAATCGAAACTAGAAGGGGCTGTTTTTAAATATGAGACCTGTCCTATCAGTAACTAACCACATTCACATCACGCAAGTCGGAAATTTGCACCCCTCTTAAGCCCGAGGAGGGGTAGTTATCATAAAATCCCCCAGCATTCAAATATTAGGGCTCGATTTTGGACTGATGCATTGCAACATGTACCCTACCTACATTTTGAACAGATAAATGTGTTTTTTCTTTTTCTTATTTTCTCCAGACATTGACATCAAGTTCGATAGTATAGCATTTGACTGAAACCGGCTTATACCTGTCGTAGGGTACAGGATGGGACATTTTTTTAAGCTGCCAACAGTCCCCTTGGTATGGGGACGGACGGTCCTCTTGCTGCTGGCCAGATTTCAGCCCAGCCGTCCCCTTAGAGGGGCATGACTTGGCCACGGGCCCAGTCATGCCCCTCTAAGGCTAGGTTCAGATGACCGGTACAAGATCAAACAAAACACTGTTTATTTTCCACATAACCGCGACGCGCATGGGTCCGCGCATCAAAGCACGGTACAAGTTCTACAAACTTGTAATCGACCTGTTCAGTTGATCCGCACGGGTTGAGAATGAAAACCACATTCAAGACTGAATGTGATGTCAGACTGCCGCGCGTAAGCCGCCTGTTATGTGAATGCTCCTGCTGCACGGCGACGCGCGGTCCCGCGGGGTCATCTGAACTTAGCCTAAGCCGATAGATACCGAAAATCTACTCATAAAGCGGTTTGGTAGTATTTCTTCTGTAGCATAATCGAGGACGTAGATAGATAGATGTTTATTGCTTCTTATAAAATAAACAAAAAGTAACAACTTTCGAAATCGGTGGCCTTATCGCTGAAAGGAATCTCTTCCAGGCCACTTTTGGATGGACAAGATACATAGGTTAGTAAATAACGTGACGGGTGACGTATATGCAATATAGATTGAGCAAGCAGAATTTTGGTTTGAAGTTAATAACACACCAGCTTCAGAGAAGCTCCTGTGCCAAATTTCCTTCAGCTAGCTCTCACTAGCTCATAAAAAATACCTATCTACGACGGAAGCTGACGCTGCATTCAACCATATGCATTAAATAACAAAATAAATGCGAACAGCTCTGTTTGTAAGCAGTAACTATTTCCCTTCAAACCTGAGAATATTTTAAAATGGATCTGATAAAGAATATGATGAAATCTCCTACAGCGATCTTCGAATGAAAAAGTTAAGCGAAATTTCGTATCTGATTCTAGCCTAGCAATGTACCTAACTATAGTTATTTGAGTTATTTCACTCTCTTATTTGCTGGTTAATACGATCAAGCAGCTTTCTTTCCGCTGATTGGTAGTTCGGATGACAATCAAATAGTCATGTCCTTATGCTTTACACAATCGAATTTGTTATTTTTGCTCGACATTTTGTATTATTTTGCAAACCTTTCTCAGGCGTCTAAATGACTTTATTTTTGAATCAGAATATTTAATTGAATAGTTTTTATTTTTCATTTCTTGTTGCTTCAGCCCGCGGTATTACACACAATTCAGAATTCTATCATCAAATAGTTAACTGCCTAGTATAATAAATATCGTTTTAAAATATTTTACCTGCACGGCTGCTTGTTGTAGGTAGGTAAAAAATAGGTTCTGGTTCGATTCACCCATGAAGGTGGCTGCTCTGGTTTTTATATGGTTTTTCCTTGTCACAAGGGTCGAATTAAAAAAAAACAGAATTAAATATTAAAGTAATTGAAATCAAAATTACTTCCCATTACTTCTAATTAAATCTAAATTGGTGCATAGCGTTTGCTAATTCCATGCAATAGCCAGACTCATGCTGTCCTCGTAAACGTCAAAGACGAAAATGATTATGATAATGCTTCAAGCTTGTTCTATTGGCTTACTCCAGTTGGCTTCCACCTTGCAAAAACCCTCATTAGAGGTAAAAATTACTCTCATGTTAAAAAGCACAGAAAGTCACCAATATGAAGAATAATAAGTTATTTGAAAACTATCCAGGATTACCCCCAAATTTAACTTCGAATCCTAGTCGAACTCCAATAAAATAAAGATATAATTGGCGCTCGTATATTAGTATTTTTATATAATATATACATATATAAAAATACCCGTGAAAATACCTTGAGCTCCTACGGCGAATATATTAGTATGGGCAAACTATATTAGACGCTACTTAATTCTCGCTGAGTCTGCTCAGACTATAAGGTATTTATTTATTCAGTGGCTCTACCACCTCACAAACAGATGCTAGCAGCTCTTCACTTGGTAAAGTCAAAGCATTTCATAATTAGCAAGCCAAAGTCCGATACTCTGAGATATTAGGCATGTGTCTTATGTAATTAATTGACACATACATCGGATTCGACTTGCATGCGTGTTCATCGATATTCTGTGCAACAGACGATGCAGGGTTGTCAAAGAATTTTGATGCGGAAATAAAAAAATAGGCAAAATTTACAAGAAGCAAGATCTTTAAGCACGAGTGAAGTAAAATATTCGAAATCTAATTTAACTTTAGTTTCCTTTTATTTAAGTGTTACTTGGAAAAAAATAATACTTACTATTGAGCCTTTTGATCGGTTGCAGTAAATTGGGTGGGTTCGATTTCCGGTTCAGACAGGCAATTATTCAAAAATCTTTGAATGCAGTTTAAATTGTTTTCAAAATCAAAATTGAGTCTTCTTTCAGTACAATTTTGTATTTACAATATTTAAGATACTTTCCCTACATGTGGCATGGCAGTGGGACGCCCTGTATAAAACGTCTAGAGCTAAGTACACTCAAGCCACCTTACACACCCAAAATAACTATAGTTTTATCAATTGCTGCGTCGACAGCCCTACAAACTGCAACTATTGTTTTCGTATTGCTCAGCAGCCAGCCCTGATTACCCCTAAGCCTTTCGGTAGCGGGTATTCACCTGAGGACTATCAAATTACCTACGAAACAAAACCGGCAATTAGTGGTGAGCGCTGTCACATCGTCGGTATGCTGTTCTCTATGCGAGCGCGTTTGGGCATTCCAATATCGGTAGGTAGGCTACATGGTCTATGCGCAATTTTCAACCCACTTTAAAAATGAAGGAGGTTCTCAATTCGGCTGTATGTATTTTTTCTATGTGTATGTTACTTGATATCTCCGCCAATGAGTAACCGATTTGGATGATTGTATCGATAGACAATGATCCCGAGTTGGCTACAACAATTTTTGCGATATTTTCGCCAATTCTTAGTAGATTGTGATGATTTTTTCGTAATTATAATGGGTCTACATAACATTGCCCCCCGGTGAGTAACGATCTTTTTGCTTCTATCTCGATATAGTTCTGTGGATTTAGCCGATAGGATTCCAGCATCACAGTTTTTTTTTGCCCCCACTTTAAAAAATACCGATACTTTTCGAATTCGTTGTACGAAACCTTTCAATAGCCAAGTGAACACATTGTCTTCTGATGAATCAATTTGTTTCAACTCGATATCTGTCTGCCGCGAGTTTGCGAGTTTTAGCACAGAAAAGCTCAAAGAATAAAATTCGTCAATCCTCTGGTGCACCTTTAGTTAACATTTTGAACGTCTCAAGCTCGGAAACCTGCGCTTGCTGGCATCCCATCCCTCTGGTGTATTAAATTCATAGCATAGCTGCTTTGAACCTTCTTCGGTAATGCAAAATTACTGATAAAATGTAGTAATCTGCCAATCGTCAAGGCAATTTAAAACAAAGAAATAAAATAGACCAGTAAACCTAACCAAGTTATTGTAAATTTTATTAATCTTACTTTAAAATTTTATGAACGAAACTTTTTCGTCTCTCTAGTTTATTTTCACTTCGTGGCCGTTTGATACACTATCATTCCACGTGTGAAAGCATATATTATTAATTATTTGACCTCAGTATTGCTCTTATCCGATTGTGTTAGCGTTGTCTGCCCAATCCTACAGTTAACTAGTAGAATAATTTAAAAAATTAAACAAATATGCTGGACAATTCACACAGCTACTTCTAGCCCCGAACTAAAGAGAACTTTTGTTATGGTACTAGATAACTGATCTCCTTTAATATTTATACATAGTATACTTAAACACCGGGAACATCCAGAACAACTATCTGCAGATCCTACAAATATTATAATAGACCCGAAGCAGGAATCGTACCCTCCTCCTATTTCGTAGTCAGACCTTCGCCCGCTGCGCCGCAATGGTCGACCTAGAAACTGAAGTTTGCGAGTTCAGCGACCCTTTTCTTTAACCGATTGACTTATGCAACGGGCTAGCTGAGTGGTTACGTAAATAAGTAATACATTCGCGTTCGTATCTTGGGTGTTACGCTCCACTAAATTTATACAATGTAGGACGAAGAGAAGTGTCTGGAGTACGAAGCTAAAATTTTATAAATAAACTAAAGAGACCTAACTACAATACTTCATTAACCTACACACCTCGAGACGCTGATTAGGCCGTCCTCCAACCTAGCCCGGGGATGTCGTAAGAACCGAATAAGGGATTCGACTAGCTACAGGAACGACAGCAGCTTCATTCTATGTGTTTTCAACGTCTCTAATGCGATTAGTGATCTGATCACAGTAGAGACGCCCAAAATACACAACATCAAGGCTGATACCTAAAACCTATTTTTTTCACGATCATGGTAGCGTGAATTATGTAAATAAGAAAAGGTTTTATAAGTCTCTTGTCTGTTTTCTAAATCGAATTTGCATCATCTTCGTTGCACGTGCGCAATTATGCGTTTTTAAGTGGTTTACTTGCTGTTTTTGTTTTCTGTTATCGTTAACAGTTTTTGTTAAGTTTTACATAAATTATTTATATTTTGGATAATACAAAAAATACCTATCTTGGATTCTTGAAAGTAACGTAGCTTCCAACTACATTTGTTGGTGGTTTGCTGAGCAGTATATTGCAAACAAATACTCTCACGTTTTACGACCAATGGCGAACTCAGCTAATAACCATTCTTCAGACGAAGGGTTATTGGCTACTTACGCATTTTTATAATGTACTAGATTCTGCCACTTTTACTTTACACATCAAGCAGAGTATGATTATTCTTTATTAATAGCAACTGTGTCTGGTTGGGCACTCTTCTGCCAGTGTCAAGTAATGGAAAATAAATGAGATATTATTTTTTTTACCAGAGCCTAGTTTGTTATTTTGCAGGGTATACCACCAGCAGGTTAGGTTGGCTTGGGAAACAAGATATTGCTAAACCAAAGACATTTACCTAAATCGTCCTAGCGCGAAACACATTACCAAACTTTTTCTTTTTAAACGTAACGTATGTGTAAATTTTTTAATATGGTACTGCAAGTAATAAAATTCTCTTGACGGTCACAGCGTAGGAATCGACTCTCCAACTCAACCTGTGATAGATAGATACTTCCTTTTTTAGAAGACACATGCAGCAGTGGATGTAAGTGTACATACAATCATTTCCCGGAGGTTTGGCCTCTTGTCAAAGTCAAAATCATTTATTCTTTAGGCTTACAAAATAAGCACTTAGACAAGTCATATTTTATACATTAAAATGATTATATCAAATACATTTTTTTTTATTATCAAATAAAATTATTTTACTGTTCACTTAAATTTTTTGTCCACTACTAGTGGAAGAAGTGATAAAAACCCACTAGTATGTTCATCTCTTATATGTCTATACATGGTTATTTGCCTATTTATACATACCTAGCAGCTGATGCAGCTTGGTTTACAGCATCAATCCCAACCAGGTCAGCCAGATTTAAAGTGTCTGATGAGTATACTATAACCCCATGATAAGATGATATGCAACTAAGTTTGATTCAATGGTATTTTTGAATTAGGTAATTTATTTCTAATATTAGAATGCAGAATTATAACAGCAAAAAAAAACCCTCACCACCATTGAGTAACCAATATCTACATCTTGTTATTGGATGACCTAGCACACATAATATATATATTGCTGAACATGCCTTCCCCAAACAAGGGGGTTGCCATAATCACTACACATGGTGGGGAGATCTCTGTGAAGGTGTTAAGAATACATAGACGGAAGCTGCTGACCCTTTTTGATAGATTATCTTAGTTGGATATTCATACATCCAAGGGCTGAGTCAGAAGGGTCAAGTCATTCTAAAGCTGTGACTGCCACGGTCATAAAATGTTACAGGTATGACGACCTCTGCAGTGCAGTGGGTGAAGGTCCGCCTGAGATGCCGGAGGTTTTGGGTTTGATTCCCGTCTCTGGACAAATGTTTGTACAATCTGCAGATATTTGTTCAGGGAGTTCTGGTTGTTTTCGATGTATAATAAAAATATCAATCTATGTTACATATTTGTATTACATATGTATATCAGTTATCTAGTACCCATAACACAAGCTCTGCTTAGATTGGATCTAGATAATGCTGTGAGAATAGTCCAGCATTATTTATTTATGTAAGGTCTAGATAATGCTGTGAGAATAGTCCAGCATTATTTATTTATGTAAGTTACATACTAAATACAAATGCTCTGAGTATTTATTTAATTTTTGACACATGCACATCTATGAAGTTCCTTATTGGTTGACTGGGGATTGAATGTTAAAATGCAATATTAATAGAAACTGTTTTTATAAGAATCTATCGCCTCATTGAGCTGTTTAAAATTAAATAAATTATTGGGACTATTTATGAACTCTACTGCTATTCTCGACTTCATAATAGGAAGATCTCAGGATGCAGTTTATCAATCGTCAAACAAATAGGATATATAAATAGTATTCGTGCCCAATATCAGCCTCTTTTAGTCCTAAACAAAGTTATTTATGTTTAACCAAAGTCATGTATGAAACAAAGAATAACAACCGAATAAAAATAAACAAGAACAACAAATGGGCATTTGGTGAAAGTACAGAGTAATAAAAACATGCAACGCACCTTCAAGTGCCAGGTACATAGGTGGAACCCGGTGGCATGGAAGTGAATTATCATATCCTCGACCGATCCCAGCATACAACACTCGCCATAACTCGATAATATTTGCACAAAAAGTTAAATCACACACACCAACGTCCGCGCCGCGTCATTATACATTAACTTTTAGTTATAATTACTACAGAAACGAATTCATAGTGCTTCTATTAAAAAAATAAACATGCACCTCCGACAGTAATCAACCATAGCAAAAGCCTGGCCAAGCTAGCTACACCGATTACCTACTCTACTTTTTGTACACAGATTAGGTACACATAATAGTACTACCTACTGACCGTACAGATTATGTGCAACAATGGTGCATGTTGTGGGATTACTGAATGAAATTGAATGACTAAAGTTGAACCCAACACGGTAATCTCAAAAACCTGCGGTTAATTTTTGTTATAAAAGTTACAGCCATTAGCTATCAACCCATCTTTAAGCAGACTTGTAGAACGCAGAAAGAAAATATTATAAAAATAAATAAATTGAACGTGTCGTCGCGTCGCGCGTATAGGGTACTAAAATGTTTAATTGTACGCCATAGACCAAAATAATCCTCCTTGTCACAGGGACAAATTTGTCTGTCATTGTCACTGTCAGTACGAGTTTTATCAGGGACCAATGAAAAAAACTCTTTCCTTCCTGTTTGAAACTCCGAGCGTCGTTATTGTGTCGGCGATTTGTTATAAATTTTTTGTATAATAAATACACTATGGCTAATATTGCGGCAAAACGTGTATGGAGGGAGTTTAGGGAAGTCATGAGAAGCGATGAGGTGAGTGATGCATGCCCTTTACCTGGTAAAAGACTCATTTTTCCCTACGGCGCCGCGCGGCGCAGTTTATCGATTATTTTTGCGAAAATGGTAAAACGAAAAGATAAAGAAGTATATATGCAGTTTATAGTATTCTCCCGGATATTTTACTGTCTTTTGTATTTTTCCTAGTTTTTATTGTACAAATATGGTTATTATTCCACCATCATGATTCTGCAATCTCTTTGTCTGAAATTATTGTTTTTTTTTGTGTTTTTATCAAACATGTTTCTATTGAATAATCAACCCTAAATTCCCATCGAAACTGAAATCATGATGCAAAATTATTGTTTTTTTTTGTGTTCTTATCAAACATGTTTCTATTGAATAATCAACCCTAAATTCCCATCGAACCTGAAATCATGATACAGATGCATCAAATGCATTTATAGATACACTGGTCAACGAAATTTTGTAACAAGAAAGGTGCTTACTAATTTTGAAATACTACCTCATATTATGACCATATTGATTTTGATTCCATGAGTTCCCATTTTCGTGTTACAGCTACTACCCACAAAATAGAAAATTATCCTTTTTTGTTTCGCTTTCAACAATACTAACTGTTGGTTCCACATGGTATGGTAGTTGTACTCTTATTTCCGCACGTAGACTCCGATTGGTCACACAGTATCACGTCTAGGGCAGCGCCTGGTGTGGTTCTGATGCAGCCCGTTATAGCTAAGCATACCATTCTTTGGAAGCGTTGCAGCTTAGTTATCACGGTGTTTAGCTCAGTTCTGGTCCACCATATGATAGCTCCACATGTGTGTATTGGTCTGATGATAGCGGTGTAGAGCCACCTGGATATCTTTGGTGATAGGCCCCATGTTTTACCAAGCATTCTGCTGCATTGGTAGAAGGTAGTAGTAACTTGTTGCAGTTTGTAGTCAAGGTGTTTGTTCCACAGGAGTTTATTATCCAGTATGACTGTGACGTGGGTTCCACATATCTGTTGTGTTACATACGTAGGTATTTTATATGTTACATATGTCAGAATCACTTCAAACTTGTTTCTGGTGAAACGGACTACTCCAGAAACAATCGAAAATAACACATTAGATCCTGAGTTTCAGGAAACTTCCTCATCTAATGAGCCTCATCATGAAAACAAGTCTTTATTGCAAATGACTCTACACTTTCTTTGTAAGCTGACATAATGTCACAATAGTGTCTTTTTTTGGATGTTTACAGATCATCCAAAAATAGACACAACCTACTGTGACTTTGTTTTTACAAAAAGTCAATATATTTCTGAAAATATCCATGGATTTGGTAATGTTTCTGCCAGCTCTCTTACTGAAAGCAACATTAAACCTAAATATTTATTCTGCTCTGCTCAAACATGCTGAAATCTGAGTTGCATTTGAATGTTCGGGGGTAGAGTCATACTCGCACTAATGCAGGCAGGCAGGAAGATAGCTAGCCCCATCTTTTTGGCATGCCCACATAGCAACAAGTTTGGGTTAGCTAGCCATCAAACAAACAAAATCAAAACACTGTGGTTTTTAAGACAAGGAATACTTTATTTGTATTTTTTTGTGTTTATAGTATCAATAGAAAATTCTTAAGAATTGTTATACCTATCCAAGACAGTGTCCCTAGTGGATAATCCTGCGAGTGCGTGTGCATGGAGGCCTAATCTATGGTCTGTCTCATTTACAGGTACTCAGCGGTGAGATGAAGCTGGAGGTGATGGATGCAAACTGGATGGAGCTTCGTGGAGAGATCCTCGGGCCACGCGACACGCCCTACGAAGGGGGCCACTTCGAGTTGGAAATCAAGATCCCTGATTCTTATCCTTTCAGCCCGCCGAATGTATGTGTGTGTGTCTGACTGTTAAAACCGAAACTGTGAAATTGAGGATTTTCTAAAGAATCGTGATCAGGACCGCCATTTCCAAGATAACAAAAACTGCATACATATTTAGTTTTAATTACATGTGTAAAAATAATTTTAATATTATTGTTTTTCCAGATCCGTTTCGCCAATTACGTTTGGCATCCTAACGTGTCGTCGGTCACGGGGCATATTTGCCTCGATATACTAAAGGATCAGTGGGCGGCCGCCCTTACCCTGCGTACAGTTCTGCTCTCTATCCAGGTATGAAGTATCCCATTTGCTTTATGACATTATAAAGTAAATAGGTACACATTTTATTATTATTAATCTAAATTAAAAACTTCTATGGCGCAGCGGGCGAAAGTCCGCCTGCGACGCAGGAGGTTGTTTATTCGATTCGCGCCTCGTAACACATGCTTGTACAGTAAATATGTACCATAAAAAGAATTATGGAACGATTTATTTAAAAATTTACAACAAATTAGTATATGAGTGAACTATTATTATATTTCATTTCAGGCTTTGCTATCCTCCGCCGAACCTGACGATCCCCAAGACGCGGTCGTTGCTAACCAATACAAAACGGACCACCACCTTTTTGAGATGACGGCCCGCCACTGGACCAACGTATACGCGAACGGACCGTTTGAGATCACTGAATTTGATACCAAGGTACAATTCCACACTACCTTAGCAGATGGATATAATAGAATAGCCAGATATTTATTTACAACAAAAATATAAACAGTAAAAACAAGATACACTTACCTATAGGATAGGTACATGCATAAAGTTGTAATAAAAAGCCCCTAAATCAGCTCCCTCAAAAGACCTAGCTAGAGATGGTCTCTGTCAGAACCCGTATTAGATGACCTCACAAACGGTGAACGCTACGTAAAAACACAAAGAAACTAAAACAATTGACAATATTGACTAACTAAAACTACAGAAACACATACCTATAGATCATCAGATCAACTTGATGGTACCCTAAGATTGCATTGTCAATACCTAAAAAGTCCGAGTCTTTATGTAAGAGTATAAATGTCTTGGACTATGATTTTAGAATATAACTAAAAGAAAAAATACTTAGGGCACCTATGTATTTTTTATAGGGAATAGACTTTACGCCGAGTAAAAGTTTTACGCCCGCTAAGCTACGCTATAAAGACACGCTTTTTGAGCATGAGAAGTGAAAAAGCTATATATATATAATGTTGTTATTTTATTTCAGGTGAGAAGCTTCTCCGACATGGGTATGAACGCGCACATTGCACGTGTTGCACTCTCAACCCAGGACTGGGTCTTCCAGCGCGCATTGGACGACCTCTTCAGTTAAATTTTACCAGCATAAACCAATATAGGATCGTTCTCAAAGGAAAATCGTCACTATTGCCGTTCTTGCTCTGTTCAATATCGTTAGATCTCTCCTATATCAATTTCTTGATAATGAATCTCATCTCCCTTCAAAGTTGTTTTTGTGTGTTAGAAGAAATTATTCTTAGAGTAGTCTTCTTTAAAATATTTTTGTATAATCAACCGCCGACGTCGGGTTACTGACACAAAATAAAAAGCATAGCAGGTAAACCGTCGGTAACGAAAATTGGTGGCCGTTTAATAAAAAAAAAACCCTAATACTCCTTCGCTTATTGATTCAGATTTTAAATCTTATGCCACCTAAAGTAACTGTCTCCTTCCTTCAAAGCTCCTTTGATTTTTGTGAAAGGAAATTCTTGTGAATGTCGATGTTGTCTAGATCAAGTGTCGATGTTGTTAAAATTCATATATCTCTTAGTATTGTATGCCACTCTTAGTAAATGACCCCTTCCTTCAAAGCCCTTTTGATCTGTTTAAAAAGGAATTCTTATATGTGCCGATGTTGTTAAAATTATGATATCTCTAATCTCTTATAGAATGCCAAAGTAAATGTCCCCTTCCTTCAAAGCCCTTTTCAGCTGTGTAAAATGAAAGGGTTTTTCGATGTTGTTAAAATTTTAATATCTCTTAGCATCTTATGCCACCTAAAGTAACTGTCCTCTTCCTTCAAAGCCCTTTTGATCTGTGTGAAAGAGAATTCTTAAAAGTGTCGATGTTGTCTAGATTTAGTGTCTTATGCCACCCAAAGTAAATGTCCCTTTCAATGCCCTTTTGATCCTTGTAAGATGAAGTTCTTATAAGTGTCGGTGTTGTCTAGATTTAGTGTCGATGTTGTTAAAATTTGATATCCCAAAGTAAATGTCCCAAATTCTTTTTTAACCTGTGTCAAAGGATATTTTTTGATGTCGTCTAGTTGTGATTCATTTTTGGCTAGTTTTACTAACGTCAAGATAGTGCCATTTATTGAATTTCATGCCGCCTAGAAATCACTTATGTATGATCAGAGCTACCATCTTTGTTCACACTTTTGTGTGGGAATCTAGCGAAGACATCATCAATTTATATTATAAATAAAGTCGTCTGTATCTTAAAGATCAGAACATGATAATTATATTCATTAATTCTCGGTGTCTAATATCGAATTAAATGTAGGGTTTAAAGAGATAGGGTTAGGAGTATTTGCTTGATTTGTTTGCAATGCCAAATAAATGCCTATAGGTTTTGTGCCATTTTCCTTGTGTAGAAGACCAAACTATTCAAAAGTCAAAATCTAAACTCATGTTCAGAAAAGGTTTAAGATTTACGAATTTATTTTCTTTTTTCTTGTTATTTTGTATTTACAATATTTTGTATTTTCTTTTGTTACTTTTGTAAGTAAATTGTGTTTTCATTGTTATATATTTTTGTTATATCATTTATTATTAGTTCTATGTGATTAGAATCCGAAATTAAAAGTATTAAAGGATCTCTTAGCATGGTTTTTGTAGACTTATACCACTGTGGATTAATAATATCCACATGGTACTTTAGATGTAGTTCCACTACGTTGGAAATAAATAAACAACAATATCTTTAGTTCGTAGATTTCTTGGTTTTCTTTAATTTATACGTTAAAAAAGTCCGTCTAATTTTCTTTTCGTCTAATTTAGCAGTAAAGTAATTTAAATAAGTTGCTTGTTGAGTTCATAATATACGTTGGAAATAAATAAATAACAATATCCTTAGTTCGCAGATTTCGGTTTTCTTTAATTTTTACGTTAGAAAAAGTCCGTCTAATTTTCTTTTCGTCTAATTTAGTAGTAAAGGTATTATTTAAATAAGTTGCTTGTTGATTTCATGATAATGTTTTCTCCTATTTCTAATAAAAGTATTATAATAAGTTATTTGAGAAAAATATAATCTATACGAGTATGTTTAACCATCGTGTACCAGATTTTTGAAACTTTATGTGTAGTATTAAAAAACTTGATCAACGTTTTCTTCTATTGTAGTGTAACTGTGTAATGGACGAGGAGTAAAGTTTCAAGGAATAAAAATGGTCTTTTATTTCAATTACCTTGATCAACTTGAGACTTTTTAGCTTTACCAAGTCTCAAGTTGGGAATGATCCATGTCCTCATATGATCCGCTAGCCATGTACCTACGTAAGGCTCAACTCACACCAAAAGAGCGCCGAAGCGCAGCGAAGCGGAGCGCAGTTTCAGTGTCATATGAATTTTAACTTTATTTTCATTGCAATAAAACTTATTATCGCATGAGTAACTCGAACGAGACGCGCGGATGCCCGCGGCGCCGCGGGAATTCCGGCGAATTCTACAAACGGAGCCGTGCGACTGCGCGAGAAGTCGCGGGAAGTCTCGAGAATGCGCGAGCGGCCGCTGCTGGCAATATCCCGCCCCTCGCACCCGCTCCCCGCGCGCCTCTGTTTCGCGCGAGCATTCGCATTCATTCTTTGCAGTGCAACGAATACATATGTGATGGAAATGGATGAAGAAAAGCTTATTTATTTTTGATTATTTTTTATTTATTTATTTTTGAGTTTTGTTGAAAGTGAACTGCGCATAGGAGAGCGACCCGTGAATTCATCGCGGGCGGGCTCGAGAAGGCGCGCGGACTCCCGCGACTTCTCGAGCAGTCGCGGGAGTCCGCGCGCCTTCTCTACCGAGCGGGTCGCTGCGCTTCGACGCTCTTTTGGTGTGAGTTGAGCCTAAGACATATCAATATCTATTTATACTATATAGGTAAAGTTTGTCAGGTTGTAGAGTCATCTCTGGATCTAGTATCTACTGAAAATTATTTAACCAATAAAAAGTCACGTTATTTGTGTTTATATGTTATATATATTATATTATGTAAAGCCTTTAATGCTACTACGCCCGCGGGTCACATCACAGCTAATATAATGATAAAATAGTGGGTGGCGGAAGCGGGCGCTAGTGCCAATCGGGCTCGGGGTAGCGTCTTAAAGTATCGTATCGTTTAGGTAGGTTAGGTAGGTACCTACCATTATGAAATAGATAGGTACAAACCTAATTAGTACAATTGAGGTAAACATTGGAAATAATATCTATGTTGAAAACTAGATTTAAAGAAAAACCTTGTTAATAACGTGCACTTTAATTAAAAGGAGTATTTTTTACTAGCTAGGTTACCCAGATACCGAATAGGTTTAAAAAGTTTCGTGGAGGTATAGGAACCTACCTTCAAATTCTACTAATACAGGGTGTCAATTTATGTTTTCAAGTTCGAATAATTTAAAAATTTAATTAAGGGTGCGGGACGGGGAATCATCATTCGACTCGCAGATCGTGTGGATTTGTTAGTCATGTCACAGTAGTCGGCAAAGCATCGCGCGTACGCTATCGAGGCGTTTTTGAGGAGTAATGATTCTTACGTTATCGCACGTCGACAATTTAGTTCACGGTTCAATATTCGACGGAAGAGTGATGGACTGAGTGTAAATCTCATTCGCTCATGGGTACAGAGATTCCGCGCAACTGCTTCGGCTATCAATATCCCTCGGCCGGCCGGGCCTAGTCGATCTTCAAGGACCCCGCAAACATTGAATGTGTGGAAAGAAGTTTAAGCGAAAATCCCAGACTTTCAGTCAATTGCCTATTGCGGATGCCTAATTGCCTATTGCGCATTATTTTATGCCTAATCTACGAGCGCACGTATCCTTCTCATCACACGTGGTTTCAACAAGATGGAGCTACTCCACATACGGCCAGGGCTTCTTTGAGTTAGCTTTCCCTGGAAAACTGATCAGCCGCTTTGGAGACATCCCATGGCCACCGAGGTCACCCGATTTGATCCCTTTTGTTTTTTTTTATTGGGGATATCTCAAAGGTAAAGTTTACCAAAACAGTCCGCAAACTATTGAAGACCTGAAGGAAAACATTCGCCGTGAAATAAACGACCGACATCCAACCGGGCTTACTGCAGCTAGCGCAAGACACGAAGCTCCGTTTTGAACATTGCGTACAGTTCGATGGATGGCATTTAGATGAAATTATATTAAAAAAACAAAATCCGCAGCATCACTCTTTGTAAAAATATATTCAATAAAACGATTACATTTTTATTCAATTTTAAAATCATAATTCTGCCGCCGCGCCGAACACCCTGTACTATTCACCTGTAAAAACATAAAATATTGTACCTGTGTCCGAAAGTGATAAGATTCTTGTTATCGTGAAATGATGATCCTCTAATTGATTTAGAATAACAATTTTTAAAAAGTTATACCTAAACCTTTATTTTATTGGCGACAGTGCCACCTATTAGAGGAATGAGAAACAACGCCGCGAAACCTGCGCTAGCTAGCTTCTGACCTGCTGCGGCCGCGTCGCAAGTTAACACGCACACAGGTAAGTTCAAGTTGCCTGTTGGCTTGGTTGCCTACATGAGTAGGTACAGTACAAACCAACCAACCAGCCAGCCAGTTGACGTTAGACCGCGTCATGGTGCTCCCGCGCACACTAAACACCGACGGGGAAGTGCGCGCCACCATAATGTGACTAAATAACCGAGAAACCTCCCACTACCTCTTCCACTCTCCCTTACAATTACACCAAAACAAACTTTACCACTTCAGCGATAAGTGTCAAGCTTCAAAAAGTGTGTATATAAATAGGTATTGATTTTATTGTGTGTGCCGTGAATCATGACTATATCCTACGCTGGAGAGGTTCCTAATGGCAGTAGTTTTGGATGCTTCTGGAGGATCCTTTGCAAGTAAGTGCCAGTGGTCATGTCTGTCGAACAGCTGTTCTGGCTCACCGTTCCGCTTTGTGACGAAATCGGGCCCCAATCGTCCGAAACCGTAAGTAAGTATTTTAACGATACAATAGCACCTTTTGTCGTTTTGTGACGTTTGTCTCCATTGAAACCCCGCTATGTTTACAAAGTTAGTTGTTTTACTAAGTTATGTCTTTTTGTGATTTATATTTTCTTTATTTTTATTATGTGCATAATGTCACGACTTAGTTTTAAATTGCTGTAATGTTACATATATGATTTGATTATTTACAATAAACAATGTATTTGTGTAGTGTGTATGACCAGTGTGAAGCTAGTGTTGCTAATTTCGTGATGTACCTAGTAGGAAGGAAGCCTATTATGCGACTGGAATGACTTGGTACCTGCTGTTAGCCCGTGCGAACGGCAGAACTGTTTAAATATATAATCAAGAATATGGACACATTCATCACCAAAAAGCGAAAGTAAATATAATAACCTCCTGTAAATAAGCTTGAGGCTTTGCGCAAGTGGCACCGCGGGCCGAAACTCTACCTCGTTGCTTATAATAGTTTCGAGTTGTTATTACCGCATGAAAGTAAGTTCTAGGAATAACGAGGTGGCAATTAGCAACCTTGTCTTAGCAGGCGGGCATCAAGGAGCACCGCGCTACTAATAACGAGAAAAAAATTGCATCTTAATCACGAGTCTGAACTGATCATGTAGATAGGTAGGTAGATAAAACTTGAAAAACTAATGTTATAGTGGGCTGCCTTGTAGTGCCGTGGGTGTCGTATAAAGCGACTAAGGGGCATACACCGAAAAATTCCAGCACCAAACTACGATCACCAACTCGCATGCCCAGCGTGGGGATGTAATGCCCGTAATCCCCCCGCTCAGATGATGATAAAAGCCAAAAGAAAATGGCTCCCAGTTCCCGGTCTTCTCGCTATTCCTGGCCATGGTAACGGCGGGTGGTGCTAGGAATCACCGGGCTACCCTAGGTTTTTGAAGATTCTTTATTTTCTCAAGGAACATTCAAGTTCACATAAATATACACTATTTACATACGAGTAGGTTTCCATTCACACGCAAACTTGCCCTGGTAACGTTTTATGGACGCACTCTGAGCACCACTATTTACCGCAATTGGAAGTGGAGCTACAGAACATAAAAAGGCATGTTTTGGAGTTACGTGAAGTCCGTAGAGAACACCGGCTAGTCTAAAGTGGAAGATATCGTATTGATTAATAGTAAATCAACGCACTTGAGATGCTTGTGGCCTTTTAGAGAAACTTCCTTGAAATGTAGAGAATAAATTAATAATAATGCTGGACAATCCACACAGCTTCTAGCCCCAAGCTAAGCAGAGCTTGTGTTATGGGTACTAAATTACTGATATACTTAATACAACACATTACACAGATATATATTTTTTATTATACATATATAACGACCAGAACACCCTCAACAAATATCTGCTGATCGTACACACAATTGTCCCGAGGCGGGAATCGAACCTTCTGCATCACAGGCGGACCTTCGCCCTCCGCGCCACAGAGGTCGTCAAAAAGAACGGACTATAGGAAACTTCCCGCGGGATCGCATAATCTAACTCCCGGACGTTGACTCATTACTTTCCTACCTATGCCCATATTCGTGGCGTCGTCGTTTGGGGGTGGCCTATGTTCAGCAATGAACAGACGTACCCTCGTATTCATTGTGAACCTTTTACCCCATTTCTTTGTGTTATACATTTTTGAAACTATCATGGTTATTGACACTAAAGTAATTTAAAACGGGATATTTACCTTGATTTGATTTTTTAGTTTACCTCTATTCGGAATTTTCAAATTTTCCACAGTTTCATGGGCCATGATCACGGAATAACTGACGGCACTGCGAGTAAGTTTTTATGGGCAGACATACCGCTCTATCCTAGTGGTACCGTTCGTAGCAAAAGACAGAAAATGAGGGCCTATACCTATAGACCATAGAGATCTAATAGACCAATAGCGACTTCATCCTCATGAAATGAAAATATATTTATTCTGATAGAGCAAAAAACTTAATTATCTAACTATAGTAAAGAAATACAGCACACGACTTAAAAAGACTTAAAGTATATAATTGATAATAATGTATTGATTTATATATGTATATATATTTTATTATTAATAGACATATCTAAATTAATTTAGTGTAGATCAAGCCGTGTGTGATGGTCAGTGCCGTGTTCCTGCGCTATCAGAACAGGTTCATGCTCAGCTGAATGTTGCGAGTAGCCCCACAACGCTGATTTTCAGCATGTACCATTGTGATGATGACGTACGAGACTAAAAGCTAGAATTTAAAAAGTGAAAGGCAACTTGTCTATAAAAGGTAATATAGATTAAAAACTAAAAGAGTACACGTAATTTTAAACTAAAAGAAAGAAAAAATGTATAAAAACAATAACAGTCATGCACGTTTACCAACCTGTCATCGAGTTTCGTGATCCAAGTTCTACGTAGGGCTTGCGTCCGTCGTCGCATTCAAGACCTCGATCCGTCGATCAATAGCTCGGAATCGATTAAAAATCATCACTTAACTTTATTAAGGCCAACTCCGACTGCGTCAGATTACAAAATATCAGAATTCATTAAAAATATTAAAAGAACGCCAACGATACTGGTAGAACTTATCAGCCATCATTACCTACAGTATACCAATTACCTTCGACAGTAATTATAGACTTATTGTATCGCGAGTGAGTCATCCACAAGGCTTGATGGGCTGAAATTAAAGATCATTAGGTAAATGAATAAGTCACAAGACGAGAAGGTTGCACAAACAATAATTTAGTGGAAAATTTATTTGTGTAGATTAAGGTCCGATTTAAATATTATATTTTGGATACAAAGTCCTTTTACCAGGATTTGATTTATATTTTACTCGCAGTGCCTTCAGTTATTTAATTATGAAATAATGATGAGCATGAAAGTGTGCCGAAAACATCAAATCATGGTAATATCCCGTTATCTCTTATGTCAAGGCGGTACCACTAAGTACACTAGCACCGCTGCCAAAATAGGTGGCGTAGTTGCTCTTGGTGGCCAATAAACTCTATTTTCGCATCTTTACCTAAATCTTACAAAATAAAATTATTACAGAGACATAAAAGAAATCTTATAATAGGTATCACAAAATCACCAATAAAATTTTGATATTTCCTTTGTTACAAATACGCACAATTTGATGACATTGGTATCGTGGCAGTATGTATATATTTTATCTGCTTTCCAACTCTATTTTTAATAGATATGATTCGCTGCGCGTCTCTAATAAATTAGGGATTGTTTAAATTTGTGATTATCTTACTGTTACCTGGTTGCTTTATGATATATGCTATTAGTTTTTGTTACATATACCTGACTGACCGAGTTTTTGTAGTTGTAGTTTTTGTTGTTTTCATATAATATATGAAATGTTGACTTTACATATCTTGGATTAATCAAGCCAACGTGGATTGATAATGATGCTAATTAATTAATATCATGAGTTAGATACAGATTAATTTTAGTACAGTTATCTCAAACAGAACCTGTAGGCAGAACTGGTTGACAAATAGAGATTCTAAATATATTCAAAGTACATGTTAATGAGGTCACGAAACTATGTCAAATAATGAGAAAAAATGTGAATGTCTGCGAAAACGGACAATGCCACTCGATTGCAATAAGTAACAAGAAAACAAATTTGTCTTCCTTATAGCTAATTACAGAAAAAACGATTAGGTACTGGCTTAATAATAATACTAGAAACTAGATGTATTATCACAGCATCATCTAGCCCCCAAAGCACTTCAGTAACGAAAATTCATGTACCCTAGTTATATTTTCTGAGGCCCAAAGTAAGCAGAGCTGATGTTATGGGTACTAGATAACTGATATACCTGCTTTAATAATACATGCTTCAGGATCAAATTTCTACAGATCGTGCCAACATTTTTTTGTCTGAACCGGTACACTCCTGCGTCGCAGGCGGACGTATGCCCGTTGCGCCACAGAGGTTGTCAGTAAAAGTAGCAGTTACATTTCGATGATTTCACAGATAATCGTCGTGGAACCATATCGTTTTGTCTACCAAGTTGCATTACATTTACACTTGGTGTAGGAACGTTCACGTACGGCCACACGTGAAATAACCTGTTCTGACTGAGTGACCGTTATGGGTGATTGTGTGAAATTGTGCATCTTAGTGAATGTTGTCTCGACTCGTTCAATTCCAATTGTATTGTTATTATTGCCCGTGACAATGAATGTAATCAGTAATCACTACATTTTATGAAATAAAGTCAAATAAGACTTTGTTTTTGTGTTTTTTCGTACCTCTAGTGATCCCGTCAGACGCAACTCTACATATAACTACCGAACGGATTTTTTATTTTAAGTCTTTATTAACAAAGAAAGTTACAATCAAATAATGTAACAAATGAGAACTAGTATTTACAATTAAGCTTACTGCAGACTATTGCAAACAATCTACAGGTAGCTCAACTGATCCATATTACATATTCCAGTCGGAAGCGTCCCCAAGACGTTAGCTGCATTGCCCCGCTGTATGGCAATGCTGATGCGATGCGCCAGATATTCACCAGCTCTCATGTCACGCATTCAGATATATCTTTTTTAAAACCCGGAGAGCCTCGGTACCCCACGGTCCTAGGGTCTTGGACGGAATTTGATACGGTTTTAACCAATGTCTTAAAACCGGATATTAGGAACCGGTATCTGGCATATAAATGTACAAATGTCTTTATTAACGAAGAAAGTTATAATCAAATAATAGAAACAAATTTTAAAACTAGTATTTATAATGAAACAATTGAGCTATCTGCAGAATGTTGCCTATCAATAAACAAATTAAAAACCAACAATCTGAAAATATCAAGCGTCGTCATCGACATCAATGAGTATTTACCTAAACGAGGTAAAAGTGAAATCCATGAAGCGTAGCCAACGTTCGCTGCCACCGACACGCGACTATTCACTAATTATGTAGCTACCTATGTACAACGTTCAGCGGAATGCATAGCTATCCAGCTATGCATTAAACGCGGTAGGCTCAGATGAGCCGGATGAATGAAATGAAAATATATTTATTCTGATAGAGCTAAAGGAAAATATAAAATAAAATGTCAGTATCTAATTATAGTAAACAAACACAGCACACGACTTAAAAAGATATACTTAGGATAAATCCTACTAATATTATAAACGCGAAAGTTTGTAAGTATAGATGGATGTTTGTTACTCTTTCACGTAAAAACTACTGAACGGATCTTGATGAAACTTGGAACATACATAGTATGTGTACTGGAATAACATATAGGTTACTTTTCGAAGCCGCGGGCTTAATACTAAATAATAATAGACATTGATTAAAAAAAACTCACATGTCGTCTAATTTAATTTTGTGTAGATCAAGCCGTGCGTCATGGTCAGTATCAAAGTGCTTTAGTGCACGAGTCGCGCGGATGCCCGCGGCGCCGCGGGAATTCCGGCGAATTCGACTTCGATTTTCTCATGAAGTTTTATTGTAATGAAAATAAAGTTAAAATTCATATGACACTGAATCTGCGCTCCGCTTTGCTGCGCTTCGGCGCTCTTTTGGTGTGAGTTGAGCCTTATAACCTTTTGACCTTGCACTCGTCACAAAATTAAATTAAATAAGTTAAACTAGGAAATAAAATGACCACTTTGATTTTTTGTTCACTTCAATCTTTAAGTAAAGTAGAGAAGCGGGCAAGAAACCTTTACCTTGTTAGGTTGTTCGTTTTCGAATTGGAGCAAAACTCATCCCAAGCTTTTTATCGTCCCTAGATAATCTAATATTTTGTAGTAAGCCTTTTTACAAAGTTTGACAATCTGTTTGAATTTATTTATTGGTTATTTTTGCAACTCACTTGGAGTTTTGTTGTAGAATCAATCAATCCAAATTGAAACGAAAGTTTTTGTGTGGACTGTTTTGTTTCTGCCGATTCTTTTGACAGGGCTATTTGAACTCCTTAGAATTGTGCAAAATTTCATACAATTAAAATATTCGTAAATTTTATGTAAATGCATAGCTTGATAGCTATGCTGAGGCTCAGTTGAGCCTAATGAATCCAAATTCAAAGTAATGTTTTTGTTTGGCCTCTTTTAATATTTTTAAACTTACGCGATCTAAACACAATTATAAGTACTAAGTCACTCATTCACCCGTGACAACGTGTGTAAAAACAATGTGTAGACCTATTGAAACATCGGGAAAAATAGGTTAATGAACGCATAATGAATACCCGTTGGGCTGTTTTGATTCTGACCATTATTAAAACAGGGCCCTTATTAGTCCAGACAGTAGGTGTTCAGAAGAGGGAACAATTTGGACATTAACGGCTGTAACGTTTGATTGCGCTGATTTAGATGTGCGTTTAATTTTTTTTTTTATTTTTTTTATTGCTTATTATCAGAGCTCCAAGAGGTTACGGACAAGAGTATTTGATGTTAATTTCAACTAGATACCTCTACGTGCTCATGAGAAAAGAGGGTTGACAGACGGACAACAGAGTGATCCTATAATGGTTCCTTTTCCTTTTGAGTTACGGAACCCTAAAAACAGGTTGCTTTAATAACCCTAATTGTTTTGTATAGTTGGTTTATTTACATTATATAATTTATATTTTGTGATGTGTGTGTAATTTTAACGTTACGAATCAATAAACTATGAACTGAAGTCAAGCTAAAATACAAACTACCTATACCAAACTTTGAAAGGAGGAAAACCGATTTGACCCGAATTTCTTTAATAAACCTTTGACCCCGCCCCCTTAACCATCTTAGAATTCGAATTTCCAAAAATATGTTCTTTACGTCGTCGTCGTCGTCGTCGTCGCGTCGTGCTTACGTTCTAAAATAACCTTTATATATTTTTGTATGAGTCAGCGAGTGACGACTCTACACCATTTACCTTTAGGGTGCTAATTTCAAAAAACCCTGACGCACATGTATATATTTATTTTGACACGTTTTTCCAAAAATCCGTTCTCAGAACGTGCGTTACTTCCGAAAAGGAACCTAAATTTCAGCTCTTGTAGTTCCAGCGATTTCTTGATATGTTCGTTTATTTTCTTTTTATAAATATTATGTAGGTATATATATATACCGACGTTACCTTACGACACGTCGTCGCGTCGTGCGTACGCTCCGATTATGACCCAGAGGATAAGTGTCTTAATTCGTCATTCCCTGAAGCCCAAACATAACAATGCATAATAACAATTAGTTGTTTTTAACTTTACCAACATTGTTTACAAAGACACCTTTGATAATCATCACTCACCAAAATAACTTTGTAACAAAAACCGCACATCACTGAAGGTTTTTTGTTGCAAGACATCAAGAAAATTGATTTGATAGGCTTCATTTCAAATTTTACGCTTCTAAGTGCTGTGCTTTTTGGTATACAGGGTTATTCGTAATACACAGACACTGCGTGAACAGGTTCTGCTAACCGTCACGAACTTGTTCGTAAAGGTACAACACTAGGTTTTTAGAATTGATAGAGAATATCTGATATTAGTAGGCTCCTTTCATTTACTAAAAAAAAATTGTATATGTAAATTAAGCCAATGATGGTGGACGTGGTTAATTGCCATCATCATGATTATTTTAATGGCATTGGGAGATCGGTCTTTAGTAATTTGGGTTTCGCACAGCATTTTGTTTAGGAGATGAATTAGATAAAATTTTAAGAAATGTAATTTTAATAACCTGGCGTCTTCAGGAACGTATTCGTGCTGATGGGCAGTGCCTGCATTTCACGCAGTGTCAGCGAATTAGCAATAACCCTGTAATGTTTGTAGAGCACGTAATCGTAATCAATCGCGAATGCCGTATGCGTTAACTTCAACACAGGTTTGTTTTATGTAAGTTGAATTGAAAGTCGTAAAATTTATGAATAATGAACTTCATGAATTATATATATATTATATTTACATTTTAAGTTGCAAAGGCACAAGGTCAGATATTTAGCTACAGGCAATTAGTAAGCGGTGTTCATGGCTAAAGCCAAGGTTGATCAAAAAATATTTTCCACCTTCTATTTAGGATTCTGTATGCAGTGGGTGCATACAGAGCACGTACCTATTCTTTAGGTCATTTGTCGATCGCATTGCAACGATGCAGTTAACACTTTCAGTGCCCACGAAGTATGTGGACCAAATTTCTGCCACAGCGGCCAGTCTCAAAGAAGACTAGCCATGTGCACAGGACATTATTATATAAGAGCACACGTGTGTGTAGCCAACACACCAACACAGTGAACACCTTATACAGGTATGTAGTACCTAGTTAAACGGCAACTAGGCAATCTTAGTGTAGGACGCTCTCGGTAGGATGGTGATCTGTGAAAAATAGCAAGCTGGAAGCGGCAAGCTGATATATACAGGGTGAGCGCGCTCATTAAGGGAGGCCTATGTCCAGCTGTGGACTAGTTTAGGCTGATGAACAATATAACAGTAGCTATAACTTAGATAATATATCGGTTCAACTCAAACCTCGATGATATAATTCTCAAAACTCGTTGCCGACGGTAGGTGCAAGAGGGCGAGCTAGTTCCTGCTCATCGGTATTGATGGCGCAGGTCCATTGTGCGGATCCATGGCCAAAGGAAAATTCACAATTGCGTGATACTGCATTTTCGATGTCGTAAATAAAGTGCGCCAAAATTTCGCGATCGCTTATCCTCTTGCGTGTTGTGAATATAAACGGCATGTTAATTTGAAGCCGGTTACATTAGTAAAGTGACAGTGAAAGTGCCCGTATTGGTTCTCTGAATAACTATAAATTAGCTTTTTCCATATTCTACTCACTCGCTTAGTATTAATAAATTGTACCAATCTTTGGAAAAGGCCCACTGTAGGCGTGGGACGACTTTCGAGTTCAGTCCTTAGTATGGGTTTTGTGTGCATAGAACTACACGAAAACTGTAAAAGTTTTAATTGCCTTACATTTAGCGCCTTGTCGAAGATGGAGAAACACCTACTTTTCTTTCTCGTAGTATCAGTAGTATGACAGTGATCCAATAGTTGCATACGAACTAACTCTTCTTTTGCTTCGATTCGTTACTTTTACGAATATTTGCCACATTTCTGCCAATTCTATTATAGTTTTCGAAGGATTATCAGTGATTCTTTGTATTTAAGCAGTACAAATTTGATAGGCCAGAGTGGTAGGAAACGTAATCTTTTATCGTTTTGGTGCAGAATAAAAATCGCTGTGATCAGTATTGGTAGTGTGCATTATTATAACCATACTCAGCCACGTACTGTGTTAATAACCGGCCAAAAACGCATGTAGGTTCAAAGTCAAAAGTGTCAAGGTTGAAACCATTCAATATCATTATCAATATTTCCGTGCAAATTGCACTGCACGCACTATCCTTCAGATTTGAGATTTCAATAACTTTATTTCTTTAGATTTACAAAAATAAGCACTTAGACAAGTCATATTATTATAAAATAAGAAATAAGTAGTTTTTTATTCTCTTTACTTGGATTTTTTTTTATCCACTACAGGAAGACGTGAAAAGAACACTAGTAAATTCATATCACTTATGTATCTAATATATGTATGTAAATACATGTCTGTTTTGTGTATCTAAACGATTTTAGATTAAGCCATCTATGGACGATTCTGCGACGCTGCTATTGTCATAGTAAAGCGATTGGTTAGCAGAATTCGGACTGTGGGTAGACACCATTACAAATGCAGAACCGCTCACAAACAATAGAGCACCACCGTTAAATTATACAATCGAGAACAATGTGGGCTTGTCATTGGGAGATTGAAGTCTTAAATAGCTGTCTTGTCGGCGCTATGGTATCCTAGGTAAGGTACCAATCTAATTCAAAGCCCATATGCTTGCCGATTGAATGTGGTACCGATAAGTGAGTCGAGGCTAGGTAGTTAGCTTATCGCTCTTATTATGGATGCAGCTCGGTACGTGACTAACGTCGTTTGTACTTGCAGAGCAACGGTTATCAAACCAAGGTTTCTTATTCAAATACAAAATAACAAAAAATATTTTATAAAGAAAATAACAAGAAATCATCATCATCAACCGATGTTAGTCCGCTGCTGGACATAGGCCTCCCCCAATAAATACAACAAGAAATATGCAATGTACAAGTATAACAAAATGCACGAAATCCAAAACTAAGCATAGTTACGCAAATGTGTTTTCGATTATCGAGAAACTTATATGCTTCAAAACCCTCGTTCTCTGGACTTGGGGAGACAAGATAAATAAATCTTGGTCCCTCATGTCCTGAAAACTTCTACCCTGCCCACATACACTTTATATACATAAAAATAGCCATCATATTGATCAGTAATCAATAATAGTTAAACAATGAAAATATATCGACATAATACTTATATTATGTAGATATATTTTAATTGTTAAGTACATGGACTCGTTACCCGGTAATTATAAAAAATAAAATCGTCCATGGATTGGTAACCGAAAGACGTTCCAAATCTCGGAATTACCTTTTTTGGTTTTCTAATATTAGATGTCAATAATAAAATTATTGACATCTAATATTTGACTTCAAAGTAAAGACTAGGCATCCTAGGTGCGGTTCGTATACCTAGACGTAACGCATCGAAGCACTCTGTAATGATTATATCTGGTTTTTTAAACGAATTTTATTATAAATTCGATATAAACTCGTGTCTGTCAACATTTTAAAGAAATAATTTAATGCGTATTTATCGCGTTTATTTTCCTGTTAGTTAGTACTCCAGTTTTCCCGTGACCACGACAGCGTAGATTCTTTTCTTCTAAATCCCCACATCACCATACTGTACATGCTACAGCTATGGAAACGGTGCAGCAGTGTAAAAGTAAAAGTAAAAAGATTTTTATTTTGTCAGAACAGAACAGAGACTCTTATAAACTAAACTTAGATTAACAGACGACAGAGACTGACAAAACTCGGTCTCCACTCAGCATGTGCTATGGTAGAGCAAATCGTACCATAGCGCTGGTCTTCCGTGGAGACCAGCGCTATGGTACGCAGGTGCAGGTGTGCAGATTGTAACCCTCGAAAACAAAGAAAAAAGGTCCTAACCTGTTATGGATGTTTCTAACAGGTTCTGACATCACGTAAAAAATGTAACCCTTCTTTTAATGCAGTTTGGTATACACATTTTATACTGGAAACACGATACGCGGATCCTTTCTGAGTACTTACTGATTAGAAAGTAGGTACCTATATTTGTCACCCAGCGTCTCAATAAAATTTATTATTCAGAGAAAGTTTCTAACGCTATTAATCGACGCTCAAACGTATAAACATTACTAGTCTATACATATTAATATTGTGGCGGAAACCGTTTCTTTATATGTACCTAAGAATGACTACCAGGACGATAAATAAGTAAATCGATTATAACGGAACAAAAAAAAAGAAAAACGATGTCATCTGCAGAAGTAAAAACTTGCAGATGACAATTTTTGGTTTAAGAAGTCTTTGAGTTGTCTTCTGACCACAGCTTTGCTTCTAAGAAATTTAATAATGTCCAACAGTTTTCCGACTTCGACGGGACGTGAACCCGCATTTCTCCCTCAGTTCGGGAAACGCTATCTGTTGAACTAACAGCTCAAGTGGCGTAGGAGTCGAAAAACTCTGGGATTTCCTTCGGACTCAATCGCCAGCTTTGCTTCTGCCTGCTTTACCTGACTACGTGGATAAAAATAAGTAAATACCGTATGGTCACCAATGAATGGTCACGATAATTTGGCATGCTTAAAAAAACTATAAACCCAATTCAAATTCCTAAATAATGAAAGTGGGTCTAAAACTTAGTTTTAAAAAAGAATCTTCGAAATAGGTTCAGTATTGAGTTATTCGTCCATTTGTTGCAAATACTTCGGTTCACCCAGTCAAAAGCTATGAGGTAACAAACATTAAAAAAATCAAAATGTCGAAACAGTGAAAAAACCTCCTCATTTTTTTAAGTCGATTAAAAAGGGGAAAATGAAAAGATTTCCTCGCCAATATATTAATTATTATTTTCATGAATGAGACATCGATCCTACAAAACGTAGCTAACCACCAGACAGAAGATTACTTTAAAAGATAGAAAACACTTTATTATACCACAAAAAGCAGGAAACAATACAGAAATAATGTACACCTACTTTAGAATAACTTATTTCTCATGTAAATGACATTGTTTCTTTTTGAGAATATAAATTCTTTAACCGAAAGAAATACTTAGAATAGTCTAAGTATAAAGAGCGGCCTTATCGCTGAGACACCTCACTATCAAAATCGCTTTTGCTTTTTTGCTGATAGGTTTGATGTTTGAAGGTAAAGGTAACCACGAAATAATAAAATATTATAAACCCGAAAGTTTGTAAGTATGGATGGATGTTTGTTGCTCTTACACGCAAAAGCTACTGAATAGATTTTGATGAAACTTCACAATAATATACATAGCTTATATTATTGTGAAGTTTAATAATATACATAGCTTGATGACCGATGTGGCACGGTGGGGAAGCGAACACGCAACCGCATGCGACGCAGGAGGTTGCGGGTTCGCTTCCCGCCTCGGAACAATTGTGTGTACGATTTGCAGATATTTGTTCCGGGTGTTCTGGTCGTTTTCTATGTATAATAAAAAATAACTATCTGTGTATCAGTCATCTAGTACCCATAACACAAGCTCTGCTTAGCTTGGGGCTAGATGATGCTGTGTGAATTGTCCAGCATTATTTATATTTATTCAATTAATAGTTATATCGCCCATGAAGTCCAGCCTTATCAACATTAGGCATTCTAAAACCCGTATTGACAGTTACATAACAGAGCCAGCGTGTCGGAATCATGACCTTAAATAAATGTAGCTCGTTCCAATGATAACAACTTATACTTGTTTCTTCCCCTCCTCACCTCACAAGCCTGGGCCAGGGGGGGGGGGGGGTGCCCACAATCCCCACGCTGGGCATGCAGGCTGGGGATCGCAATTCATTGGTTTCATTTGATAATAGGCATGATGACTGATTTTGAAAATCTACCAAATGATATTTTAATTTGGCTCTAAAATGCTACAATACACCTGGCGTCTGTCTATGACGTCACCGATTTGAGACATCTGACGATACAGAATGAACATAATATTTTAATTCCATAGAATCTCTTTATTAACAAAGATATGTAATTAAATAAAAGAAACAAATTAGAACTAGGATTTATCATATTGACAAGAAATAAAAAAAAGTTATTGATTGAAGAAAGTAAGACCTTTAGGTACATAGTTGTCTATAGATAGTGACGAAATGACGTCACCGATCAGTATTCTCTGATTGGTGTTCAACGTGTCATGGCCGATAACTGTAATTTTTAGTTTTATTTTATTAAAATAATACTAATTAATCTCGATCAAACTAAAAAACATATCACGTGTTTTGTAAGCTATGGCTAGTAAATACATAATTTTGGTGTTTTTGTCATTACATCATCCATATTGCATATTCTAAAGGAGGCGCAGTGCGTTACTTTTTCACCAAAACTACTGAGCTGAAAGGATCAGGCTGAAATTTTGCACAGATGTAGCTCTAAGCAGCAAAGGGATTACCCATCAAAATTTTAGTTTTTTACTTCAATAAGCTTGTCGCTCACCTGAAAAGCCGGGTGCACAGCACAAAAATGTGGATTCCATTATGGGCTTTAACTCGTAATATTAAGATGTACTCGTATTTTTTATTGACGTCATCAGATGGACAGTCAGCTCGCGGACAACTCGTTTGAAGCTTGTGGGAAACCATTTCGTCACTGTTAATTATGTAAAATGTAACTAAAGATGAAGAGTCTAAGCCCATACTTGAATGCACGTTTTTATGTTGGGTGGTAGCGGTATTGGATTAACACTCAACGCGCCCTAACAAAAATATTTATCAATAAAACAACATAAAGTAAATACCTATTTATAATAATTAAAATTGACGACCCTCACGAAACGACTACGTACGAATCCGATAAAAATAAACAAAAAGTTAACAACAATATAATCATGCAAATATTATCTGACTACGTTATTATTATAGTTTTATTATACGTACAAAAACTTGTATTTTAATATCACTACCTCGCGAATACACGTGATTTCGTATACAGAAATTGATCACGTTTTATACATCGAAATTCTTCAACTATGTTGCATCCAACATTATTACATATGTACATATAAATACATACTTAGATACCTACTAATATAAATGCGAAAATAACGGCCACTTGTTCATACGCCAATTAACTTATCCATGGTCGGAATTATCTTGTTACCGGCTGTGGAAATTATATTTATTTTATATAATAATAGTATATTTAATATAATAATAGTAAATCACATTTATATCATACTCATATATGTATATCAGAGAAGACAATACAATCAATCCTACCAACTTTGAGCTGGGTGCGAATTATTGTAACTTCACTCCTATATTTTGGTCTAATTTGACCGGACCGGAATTAATTCTGCATGGTTTACGAAAACTATAAGTCACTACATTTAGCGCCTTACGGCGATATATTAAAAAAGAATAGAATTTAATATTATTTTATTTATTTATTTTAAGCCATTACTGTCCCACTGCTGGGCAAAGGCCTCCCTTTTCTTCTTCCACTCCTCGCGATCCAACGCTGCAACAGGCCATGATGGAAGATGTACCTCGAGCTCGTCGCGCCATCTCATCCTGTATAATAATAATTTAATATAATATATTAATAAATCTTATATACCAAAAACTGACAGGAATTAAAATTCATAGTATGACAGAGAGCGAGCCAATCGTTTTGTGCGATCTCTACTAGTTTTAAATTATAGTATTGAATAGAATAAGTGGTGGACAAACAAATTAGAGGTAGATTCGTGTGACGTTATGAAATAAAGAAGTGATTACCACAGATACGCTTGAAGGAACTGGGAGAAGTGCCATTGCATTGAAAAATCTGCTCGCACGTAGAATATATGAGTTTTGTGTATATCGCGATTTAGATAGCGGAATATCTAGAAGATTATGGTTTCTGAGAGATGCTGGTGTTGTTCCTATTATTTATAGTTATATATAGTATATAGTATAGTTGAGTCCTATTATTTTGAGTGTTTGTTGCATGTTTCAATCATGTTTCAATTCATACAAGCCAGGTAGTTTCCAGCAAACCGGAATGGCGTAGATCAGACATTTGATTATTGTCTAAAGATGTACGTATGAACAACTGGCTGCTGTTACCTTGCGCGACTTATTGGCTCGGACTTTGAAGGGATCTTCTGCCAGCGTCTTCGCACGCGTTTTGTTGCATTAAAAAGAAGCCTATATGTTATTCCAGGTCATAGAACTATATGTGAGCGGTTCATCGCGATATATGACCGGCCCACTGAAAGAATAGCAGGCAGACGCTTATGTTAAAAAAACTGTAATTATGTAATAAAAGATTGCGTAGAATACAGGGAAAAACATATATTTTAACAAACTACTCAAACAAGACCAGTTTTTTCTGGCTAAAAAGGCAATACTTAGAGTTTTTAAGTTGGTCGGTATGTCTAGCATTCTATGGTGAATATTCCTTTGTATCGGCGCTTACAATATGTATGTATAACGAAGTTACGAGTATAAGGAAAACTACGACAGCTTAGTATGCTTTACTAGTTAACGAATAGGTAGGTATTTAATAAATATACATACTTTCAAACTATGATGAACTTTAATAGGTAAAAATAAAAAAGTAAAAAACCAGCCAAATGCAAGTCGAACTCGTGCACGAAGAGTTCCGAACCAATCTATAAAAACTGAAAAAAAAATATGTTTGTTGTATGGGAGAATTAAATTACTAAAAGAATCTCAGTCTATAAATAATGTTTCAGGTAGTGTTTGATGCATCTTAATTATTTCTTAGCAGCACTTTCTTTCTATAAGAGCCATAGGCCGCAAAAGTTGTCAATGCATCCTTAAAAATGATTGCCTGCTTTTCTTAAATTCACATAATTCTTTCCATCCAAAGGTAGGCAACCTAGAAGAATATGTGAATTGTGTGAGGAAGACATCGCTTCTTAGTGATTAGTCTGCCTATTGTACTTGTCGCATGTAATGTCTTTTTTGTAATGATCTGTATCTGGTTTCAATAAATTATTTTTGTATTGTATTTATCAATATCAATATACCTATACATCATAATGATACATGTACTTATAACTATCTGGAGTTTCTGATGACTTGATGAGTATTGTTTTTGTTCACAGATGGCGAGGAAGCGTGTACAAGTTGGTCTGGCGGGAGTTGCTTGCATATCTTACCCTGTACTACACTATCAATTTAATATATCGGTTCGCACTCACAGAACAACAACAAAGGTAAGATTATTTTGAACTTTAAATTTTTAACGAAGTCTGCTGGCACGTGTCGCCTTAAATAAGGAAAATTGATATCAAAAACATTTGGCGTTTCCTATATTTGCTATTAGGCAATTTAAAACAAGCATAAGCACAAGGCAAAAACTGATTTTTGAAGTTGAGTTAAAAGTAGTTGTTGACTTGAAAGTTAAATAAATCTGAGTTAAAACGGAGATAATTTGATGCACAATTTTCCTAAATTTCTTACCTAAGACTCAAATTCGCATGATTTTTCAATAAAAGAAGTCGAACCAAACGTTGATAGAGTTCCTATGTAGGTACTCTGTAGCAATCGCCACCTATTTTAACGGTTCTCATGTTCTAATTACACGATCATGACAAAGACAAAATCATGTCTGTATATTGGAGATGATATTATCGAATTTGAGGATTTCAACACTGATTTTAGCTCATCTCTGGGAGATAATAAATTATATAGGGAAAAAGAATACTCTTATGTAAAGCACGTTCTGATATAGTTTGTTTATTCAAAAGTGTAAATAAAATAATTTCAAAGAGATATATAGTTTTTCTTTAATTTTTCTCTATAGCTCTATAGTTTTTCTATAATAACCCTTGTGCTAAAGGTCTGCTCACATTTTTTTTTACGAGTTTGTTTTAGAAAATATTATTCAATCATCATCATTGTGCATTTCATCCTAACGTGCCCTTCCGCACATTCCTCATCATCATCGTCAACAGCTTATATAGCCTCCTCGTGATAAGCATTATGTCAGGTGAGATAGTATACATTTAGGCTTCGCCTACCGTTGAGTTCACGCCGTCGACTTGTATACCTTTAAGGCCCCTTACTGCCTCATCCAAAAACACCGTATCTCATCACCATCATCAGCCTATGTTAGTCCACTGCTGGATATAGGCCTCCCCAATGAGCGCCATAGCGCCCTGTCTTCAGCTGACGCATCCAGCATATGCCCGCAGTCCTTCGCAGGTCGTCATCCCACCTTGCCGAAGGACTTCCTACACTACGTTTGCCGAGTTGCGGTCTCACAGAACACATTTAACCCAGCGGTTGTCGGTTCTTCGTGAGATATGGCCGGCCCACTGCCACTTCAGCTTGCTAATAAATTCTTAGACCTATGTCGAGTATTGTCGTGTGTATATTGTGATGTGACCTAATTTAAGTAGGTAAATAGCACAATAGTCAGCCGTAGTGTACCCATTAAGTACCCGGCATAAATGGGTGGCGCTGGTTTTCACCAGTCCATCAGTCAGACAGAGCAATTCCAGCAGCAATTTATTCAATTATAGTATTAAATCGTGAGTCAGCTGAGCGTGTAATGGTCACTAACTAGTACCTATGATAACAACCAGTCCGTACTGACACTTACCTACCACTGTTGTTGATCCATCTGTCTTTCTGTCTGTACCTTACCTATGTCTATCTTTTACCTTGTCACAGTTTTCTGGATATTTTCTGTTTAAAATATCTATGTCTATAACCACCAGGTAGGTAGTTCTTTTTGCAGATCACATGCTTTGGTGAATATTAAATTAACTTTCTACTTTCAAAAATTACCTATGTAGATGTAGAAATTAATTTATTAATTTCAAATATGTAGATTATAAAGATACTAAAAAAATCTTTATACTTTTAAACATAAAGAAAACTGCAATTCTCTGGGGAATTTCCGTTCGAATTATCAAACCATTGATTTATACTATTGCGCCAGATCTAGCTTAGCTATCATTATATCAATGAATCTGTTGATTGTGGCGTAGTTCCTGATCTAATGAAACATAGTAAAATAATCCCTTTGATTTATTCGGGTCTGACCCCACTAACTGTAGACCTGACCTACATGCTCCTACATGCTCCTACATGCCGTCAGTACTGCCTACATTCAGGATATTTTTTTTAAATATAAAAGCCATTATTATATATATTAATCTATACTAATATTATAAAGAGGAAAGATTTGATTGTTTGTTTGATTGTTTGCAGGGTTGGAAAAAAAACAGTTTTTTTTATATTTTATAAAACAAACAGTTCAAAATGTTTAAAACAACTGTTTTTTTTGTTTTTTATGTTTTTTTTTACTTATCAATTTCAAATCAATTAAGCGAATAATAAAATAATCCATTTCTAAACTATTTCCTAATTCACATTAGTAAAAATTAACAAAACGATAAATATTTACTTTTGTTGCATATCTCAGTACCTCTAATCTAATTATTAAAAATTATTATACACTCATTTATTAATCAATACAAAACACTTTACATACACCTTGTATGTAGTATTGTAGGAAGGTAGAGAACTAGAGAGAGAGCGGGGAATAGGTATTGTACCCACTAATCCAGTGAATTACTTTCTTTCGACGCCGACATAGGGACTTTCCCTGCGGGACTTTACTGGCGGGGAGTTACCTATGCAGTGTGCAGTGTATAAAACGGCCGACATAGGGACTTTCCCTGCGGGACTTTACTGGCGGGGAGTTACCTATGCAGTGTATAAATAAATACCACAGCCTGTCTGTGGTATTTATACACATTCATTTGCAATTAAAGGTAGTTTTAAACCCTTTTTTTTTCTTAATATAAAACATAGTTTTATTTCAAACTGTTTTAAACATTGTTTTAAACACGTGTTTTAAAACAACTTGTTTTAATCATGCCAACCCTGATTGTTTGTATTGAATAGGCTCTGAAATTACTAGACCGATTTGAAAAATTCTTTCACCGTTGGAAAGATACACTATCCCCGGTGAACACTATAGGCTACATTATATTTAAAAAAAAATAGGGATCCTTACGAAAACTCCAATAATGTAACCCAAGGTGTAAAAAAATTACCTCAGAAAATCCTTACATCGCGTGCGCTGCGAAAACTATTGATGATAGAACAAAGTGATGTAGGTACTACAAATTGCAGAACACATAACAAAAACACATTTTGTGACCGTAACTATAATATAGTTACGGTCACAAAATGTGTTTTTTTTATTTAAAAAATTTAATTAAAATGCCGCCGCTAGAAAAGTCTCTTTATTTGTACCGTGGTATTAATCCTTATCAAAATAAATTACTTTATAATTAAGACCGCTTCAATAACTTAATATAACTTTTTGAATTATTCAATTTGGACATTCCATTCGAAAGATATCACGAGTACATAAATGTAAGTATTAGTATTAGGAAAGTTAGTCACTGGGGTACGGACGGGGTACGGGAAGTCAAGGTTTAGAAATAAACGGCCGCAAATAAATTATGAATAATAAATACCCGAGCGAAGCCGGGACGGTCCGCTAGTTTATTATAATAATCATTATATCAGCCCACACACAACCACTACTGAACAGATGCTGACTTTAGTTTCTTTATCACTTCTACCACTTATGGACAAAATATTTTAGTGAAGAGGTGTTACTGATGTAACAAAGCATAGTATACATATATTTGACTTGTCTAAGTGGTTATATTATAAACCTAATGAAATGAAGTTATTGAAATCAGAGATCTGAGAGATCAAATGCCACAAATAGCGGTACAGTGTCGCCCCCATCCATCGACCGCTACAGTGTGACCGCTACAGTGTAGTCGTTTGAAATCTTTATACGATGTAAGAAAATGAGCCTTCGTTTACAATGCACTACGGAAACAGGCAAACAATGCACAGCATAATTATCTTCCAATTCATTTTATTCTCATACATAACATAACAGATCAAGATCATAACTTTACGTAAATAAACCAATTAGGAAATACCTAACAATATTTAATAGCCCTGAAATTATCTAGTCGAAGGTCAGGCAGGATTTAATAGTAGGTAAGTTAAACGTTACTTTATTTTATAATTTAATAGGTACAAGTGAAACTAAAAAAAAAAACGTCTACAACAGACTGTCGACCAACGTAAGAAATGGTGCGAGCACGAGCCTTAGCACTGCTATCCGCGCTTGTGTTAAATTCTTCAAGGCATGTAAAACGGTTTGCTTTGAACAAACCTTAAAACTTTGTTGTAAAACTTTGGCGGTGATAGTTTGCATGGAAACTAACATTAGTTGGGTATTTCTAAAGTCCACGCGAGGGGGTGTAAGGGGACTCCAACTAGATAGGTAGATAACGAACTAGGCTTTGGTGAAAATATCAAACCATCTAAATAATTTGATATCTTATTAATTTTACAATTATTTTACTTGACACTGGTAGAAAAGTATCCAAATGAAATCGCGGGCGGGTCCATAGTTAAAAGGCTTTTAGCCAAACATTGAAAGAAGCTTAGGCCTACTAAGTATTAATTATTATTAACATTACCCATACCTAAACAACCATCATTCATCAAAGTCGGCAGTCGAGTCGTTAGGCATGCATGACGGCATTTTGTTCATATACCAACACAGACATGTTTGTTTACTGAATCAGAGTTTTCAAAGTTGTAGCTTGGTGGCTGCAAATGTCTTTACAAATAACACCTTTATGTTAGTCACAGAGACTGGTTGTACATTAGGAGTTATGATGAAATATCTGTTTTGCGTGTGAATATCGCTTTCATATAATGCTATTTCCTGCTTACTGTTCGGCATATTATAGTATTCTAGTATATCTACACTAGAAACTTATTTGTTAAATAGGATAAAAGTTAATTTATTGTTAATCTTGACGAATTGAATCCCCATATTAAAACTCGGAAAGCTTACGAAGCTGTCAAAAAAAGAGTCGCGAGCGTAAATTGAGTGCAGCATATAACAAAAAATCTTGTGTGACTATCAGTGACCAACAAGATACATACGTGCGTACACATTACGATTTTATTTTATACGGTCGTAGTCTGTACCGGAACGTACCTAAAAGTCGTGTTGTACTTTGTTCTCCTTCAATTTCTTAGGTGTATAATTTCTCTGCCTTTGGTTTGACACAATTCTGCCAAAGTCCGTTTTAAATTGTGACTATGGCTTGACTTCTTTTATTCGACAATATTGTAAATACACCTAAAAGGCGTTATGTCTATTGCAGTGAAAGTAACAAAAACTTGTCAAAGTCACAATAAATTTTTATAAACAAAGTTATATTTCTAGTAAATCAATGAAAATTATTTTGATTTCATTGATCCTGACACACATTACAAACACGAGCAGTGGCAGCGCAGGCACATCTCTGTTCAGGAACAAACGTACAAGTACCGCATGTTGGAGCGGTGATGATATCCTTAAGTTACGAGCGCGGAAGCTGTTCGAGGACCTGATTCCACGCCCTGTCCGCCTCGATGAACTCAACGAAAGCTACATCAAAAACCTAATCGCATACTTTCGAACAATGTTGAGTATCACGGAACAAGAGAAAGACCCACACATGGGAAGACTTCTGAGAGACTCCATCGCTGACACAATAGGAGCAAATCTAAGAAAGGAAATACTGCCAACAGCTCGATTCGCATTCTACGCTGGCTACGTGCCGTACAGAAAAGTAAGGCAAGTTCACGATTTCTACGGCAATATAAAAAAAATGTTAAACACTAGAGGTATCGGTTGGATTCCGCCTGATTCTAAACCCGAGTGGGCGAATCTAACAGTTGCAAAAATACCGATAAGTCCTGGAGCGTTGCTCGATCCATGTTCTAGCTTAATAATGAAACGCGATCATCAGGCTTGCTTACACTTGCCGATACCGAGATTTGACGACACGGGCAACCCTTCATCCCTCGCGATACCATTCAAATCGGGGGGACTAGTGAGTCTGTCCGCTCCGTCCTCGAAGAATATCCTTCTGAAGTATTACACGACCGCGTCGCGGTGCATCCTTACTGCGTCCCCCAAACACTGTCGCCACACTGACTTCCTCAACTTCAACACCGACATGTGGCAATGGATGCAGAAGGACGTCGCGCCGCATCTCTTGGATGAGACGCTCTTCGCTGCTTTTGGGGGAATTTTAAGGATAGCGGCCGCCGTTCAGTTATACGGAAAAAATCTAAAGCAGCGCAGTCTCTACAATGATGGTTTATACAACGGATACGACATTAGTTATATAGTTCCTGATAAAAAATGTTATCTCAAGACCTGCATTTCGAAATGCTGCGTATCACCATTGCTCTATATGTTCCTTCTTGCTATAATATTCGCAGCATTAGTTGCTTATTTTAACTATATGCTGTACAACTGCTGGACCGGCCGCCGCGTGTGCTCTTGCTGCAAGCTGTCCACGAGCTCCTACCGTCATTCCCGTAGCCCGTCTTTAATATCGGAAGGTAATCTTTTGTCAAATCATTATCTTCTGAATGAACGAAAACTGATCACCAACACTCCATCTCAAACGGTACCCGAGCAGCCCAAGCAACTGGTGTCCAGGAGTCCGATAAAGGATTCGGAAGAAGAGGAATACTCCTTTTGGAGCAACGAAACTGATCTAAAAGATGGAAAGTTGAAGTCTGCAGTAAAGCCAGAACATAGTTTCGTGTCGAAGGAAAGACAGTCAAAGCGGATATATTCGAGGAGTTTATCAAGGGCGATCGAGTCGAGCTCATCAGACTCCGAATGCTCGACATGTAACTCCTACTCGTACAGTACCAGCACGAGCAGGACGCGCGCCATACCGCGAGACCTGGCCTGGGCCAAGCGAGTCATCTCCAAGCACTCCAAATCCACTTTCAAATAGTTAAGAGACTCGGTAACTTCCGCTTTCGTTCTCGATATTTCGTAGTTAATTTGTAGGATGTTTAAATATTTATAAGTCTGTTGTCTGTTTAAGAAATATACCTCCGAGATTACGTTATGATGGTCTTGATTTGTTGTCAGTGTGTAGATATTACAATCATCGTCATCCCACCAGATAAAATAACGCAATAGCTCTTATTTTACTTATTTTATCTAGTAGGATAAATTCTTAATTTATAAATAAATAAATAATGCTGGACAATTTACACAGCATTATCTAGCCCCATGGTAAGCAGAGCTTGTGTTATGGGTACTAGATAACTGATATACATAATACAATACATTACATATATAGATATTTTTTATTATACGTAGAAAACGACCAGAACACCCGGAACAAATATCTGCAGATCGTACACACAATTGTTCCGAGGCGGGAATCGAACCCGAAACCTTCTGCGTCGCAGGCGGACCTTCGCCCACCGCGCCACATCGGTCGTCTTAATGCTACGTTATAAGCTGAATCAAACGACACTCTTCTTATCTTTGGCCCGTATTATAAAATAGTGATCGATCTATCCTTGAGTAACGCTTTTCTATGGCATTCGTTGTACTTAAGCATACATAGATGTCTGATCCCCGAATACTCAAACGCATCTCAGATTTTAGCACATACGTGGAACAATCAACGCCGTTTTCTCGTGGTCCTACTATTTTGTCCTACTAGTAGGACCACGAGGGAGACCAGCAACTGGTGAGCTCGCGGAAAGATAAAGTAATATTATATTATGTGATTATGGCGCAAAACCCATAATTGACTTATTTGCACTTTAGTCTGTCAACTCTAAATAGTCGATAAAGGTGTGTTCTCATCAACGCCGCGTTGTTCTACATTGAAATTTGTTAAGCCAATAGAATAACTTCTAGTGAAACGATTCTATTGGTTAGATTTGACATATTCCACGGCTTTGCGAGCACATCTATTACTCAAACCATTATCAGAGTACAGTGTTTGAAAACAACTCACGACACACCTCTTAAATTATCTTTTAGCTTCGAATTTGAATAAATATTGTCTGCATTATTAAAAATATTTACATTATCCATCAATGCATACATACATAATTTTCATGAAATGAGTGGTGGAGATGCTCCTTAAATATGTCTACTTTTACAACATCGTGTGTCATATGGAACGTAGACCACTATAATATATATCTTCATACCTATAGATTGTTGCATAATTCTATATTCTATACATTTCGGAGTAGTGGTAGGTATTGGCCTGGGAATATGCCATTGTTCAACTCACTATTATACTTAGGTACCTCAAAGCCTGCAAGCAAGACTTCAGTTAATCCTTGTTCTACTATAGGTACCTTCGTTAAGGCCCGATTAACTAAACGACGAAACAAAACAAAAGAGGAGGAGGTTCTATGTTTGGCTGTCTGTTTTTTTTTGTATGTTTGTCGATTAATGCGTTTATTATGGAGCGAATTGGAAAATTATTTTGCTTTTGTATGGAGAATGATCCTAAAGTGCTCCCATAAGTTTAATCCCCGAGGGACAAGAATTTGTGCCAAAAACCGAAAAACTGTAAAAGACTAAGAAGTTGTAAGTTAAGTTTTTTAAAAACAATCAAATTATAGTATTCATACTTGGTGTATATTAGATACACCTGTGGCTCTAGATTGTCTAACGAAAGGTGTTCGCTAACACGTAATTTTTTGTTAGATAATAATAATCATCATCATCATCAGTCTATAGCAGTCCACTGCTGGACATAGGCCTCCTTTAATGACACTACTACTTTCTGGTGGAAAGAAGTAGTGGACAGCATTATATCATTATATAAATATATCATTATATAAATCATGCAGGACAATTCACACAGCATCATCTAGCCCCATGCTAAGCAGAGCTTGTGTTATGGGTACTAGATAACTGATATACATACATTACATAGATAGATAATTTTTATTATACATAGAAAACAACCAGAACACCCGGAACAAATATCTGCAGATCGTGCACACAATTGTTTCGAGGCGGGAATCGAACCCGCAACCTCCTGCGTCATCATACATCTATAGAATATAAAACAAAGTTGTGTTTGTTCGAGCACTTATAACTCGACAACGCAACGGCTGGACCGATTTTCGTGGTTTTTGGTTTGTTGTTGAATAACAATTAAACAATTTGGAAAACTGACGAAAATAAAAGAAAAAACAATTCCCATTCAAAATGTTGATGGGTTTCGTAACTGTCAAAATTGACTGTAAGGCGGTACGAAGTACGCCGGGTCAGCTTAAGGGTCAGCTAGTTGATAATAAATTACAACCTTTACAATATAGTTTTTTATTTACTTCCAGGATATTCGAGAAAGTTCGGCAATATTTCGGTGCGCAGAGCGAGTCCATCCCGATGTCTTTCGTGCTCGGATTCTACGTCAGCCTCGTGGTGAAGCGATGGTGGGAGCAATACAAACTGCTGCCCTGGCCTGACACACTAGCGCTGTTCATCTCGGCAGCCATTCCAGGAGCGGTCAGTAAAGTAATGTATGCCTGAAGTACTTTACAATTGGTCTTGCGACCAGGGGTGAAGTTCAGCGGTCGAAAGTAGTTACGAAGGCATCTGCAGTGCGAATATAGTATATAGAATTAATGAAACAGATACCGCCATAAATATAGGAATCTTGGTTATTTTTTTGGGGTAGTAAAGAGTACACCTGTGTGCGCACGCACTCGTGCACTTTAATAATATGTATAAACTTTACACAAAGTATAGATAATGTACGAAACCTTGCGCGAGTCCGACTCGCACTTAGCCGGTTTAATTTATTCATTGGAACCGGTGATACACTGAAATCTGAAGTCGTTAATAAATAAATTATCTGTCTATCTATACACTTAACACTTCGACTGCTGAAAACGCACGGTATGAGTTTTCTACAAGTGACTAATATGCGTAAATCCACACTAGCGCAGCGGCTGAGAAAATACAGATCTTCTGACTCAGCAGAGCTGTAATATTTTTCGAACGAAACGCATGTGCGGCGCAACACAACCGCTGTGTAGAGCAGCAGCACGATTTTTTTAGGTAAAAAAAAAAAAAGATCGCAGTCGTTGAAAAAAAACCGCAGTCAAAGTGTTAAAGATCTAAATTTACTAAAAGTTTTTCTAAAAGTCTAAATTTTATTTCCTCGTGCAAGTTTACTGACACGAATAAATAAATAAATAAGAGTCGTAGGTATCACAGTATAACATAAACTATAGACAAGTTCTTCCAAGTTCGAGCCGCAATCAATCTAGCTGATTTATCTAGACCAAATGTATGGGTATTGTATAATGTATATCAGACATAACACAAGCTCTGCTTAGTTTGGGGCTAGATAGCGCTGTGAGGATTGTCCAGCATTATTTATTTATTTTTCGTTGCGCAGGTAAATCATATTTTTTTCGGTTTTCGTCGGTCTACGAAGAATAAAACTGAAGGAAAAGTAATTTGCCATAATTTATAATTTTTAAACAGGCTTATAATACAACTTCGATTTAATGCCACTTGTGGAGCATTTGGGAATATTAGAGATTTTTTTCATTAACCTAACAACATTCATGTTTTCTCAAATCTACCTTAAAAGTACCATTGAATCGAAGCTTGACAAAACGGGGTTTCATAAAAAATGTTTTACGATTTGCGGTAAATTACTTTTCCGCCACGTTTATATCTTGTAAAACTCATAAATTGTAAAAACCGCAAATATTTTGAATCTCCTGCGCAATGTAAATCTATTGCCCTTAAAATTAAGAAACCTTGACTAATAGATGGGCCAAAATTGCTGGACCATGAATGACAGTGCGAATACAAATTATTGTTATTATTATTTACGGAACGAAAACTTGATCTTAGTTATTAGTAGTTTTTTGCGAAGCCATAGCTGAGCAGCAGATTGGTCGCTAGCGATTGTACTTTCCACTTCTTCCAAACGTGTAAAATTTTTAAAGATATTTATTTTTATTTGTAAAATTATCAAATAACACCCATTTTTTTAGATTTCCGTGTTCCTTAATATCTCTTGATTTTTTTAATTTCTCAGCAAAAAGAACAATAAATATCGTGTACGCATGTACCTACACAGTCTGTTCAAAAAATAAGGTGAATTTTCAAATTTCGTGGGCTACGTACATTCGATTATTGATTATTTTATTTTGTTATGTTGGTTCACTCGTCTCGAACATATGTATTTTCGCAGTTTTAGCTATATAGCACATTTAGTTTGTTTGTGAGGTTAGAAGTGTACGGCGATTTTCTGCTGTCGAAAAACATGAATCAAAGAGTGTGCATTAAATTTTGTGTGAAAAATGGAATCAACTATCATATCAACCTCGTACATATTGTGAGAAACAAATAATTATAATTTTAAGTACTTAGGTAAAAATTATGACGTTTAAATTTTAAAAGAGTTCTACGAGGCCAGAGGTTCTTTTTGGTTTATTCTGTATCTTAAACCTGCTGTATTCACCCTACCTTATATCTTCTATCTGATTGTAATAGACCATTTTAAGGGAACTTGGTAACTATATACCAAAAATCCGACTAATAACAGCTTCACCTCCTCATTGATACTTTTTTTTTTTTAAATCTCTAATTAAGTTTACGGCTTTGTTTTTTTACTGAGTTTTTTTGAGTCCACAACATGTGTACTCAATTAATAAATTAAACTAATATAAAGTTAATGCGAAAAGTTGAGATAGACGCCAAAACGACTGAACGGATTGTGCTGAAATTTTGCATAGATGTAGCTATAAGTCTGGAATCAAACATAATATACCTACAAGCTTGCGGTACACGGTACGCGGTTTCATACGCGTACAAACGCGTATGAAAACGCGGGCAGAAACATGTAATAAATAAAATTTGTTTTTGTCAGGCAAAATAAAACCCGTATCACAAACAAATCTGTACAAATATACGAAAATTAACATAATATAATTCGTATACGGCTCATAAAGCGGCCACTCGTCACTTTCTGTTTCTCTCCATTATTATGAAGGGAAATCAAATGGCTGTAAATAGGATTTTTATAAATCTGAGGCCTGATTTCGGTTTATAGATCGTATCGTGACGTCTAAATTATCTATGAGATATGACACTGCCAAAATTAGGGTTATTCCCAACGTCTCACGTGAGACGTGCTGAATGTCCTCATTCCCAACGTTTCACAAAAAGTATTCCCAACCTCTCCCGAAACTGGGAGCGTCGTGACCGTGACCCAAAAAAGAAAGTTCAAGCTAAATAATAATAATTACTCATTCCCAACCCAACCCAGCCAATTCTACGGCAAGATTATAATATGGGGAAGCCTATGTCCAGCCGTGGACTATTATAGGCTGATGATGATGATGATGATGATGATGATTATAATATTACTTAAGTGCATTATCATTCAACTACAGTGTGAATGAAAGAAATGAATAAAAACCGGATAAGTGCGAGTCGTACAAGCCTAAAAAGGGTTCCGTACTATTATCTATAAAACGAGCAAAAATATCACGTTTCTTGTATGGGAGTCCCGTATATAATATTTATTTTATTCGGTTTTTTAGTAGATATACATAATCTGTGAAAATTTCAGATGTCTATTACGGTTCATGAGATACCGCCTGGTGACAGACGGCCAGACAGACGGACCGCGGAGTCTTAGTAATAAGGTCCCGTTTTACCATTTGGGAACGGAACCCTAAAAAATACCGCAGATATCGTTTTCGCACTGTGGTTGTACAGTTGGTTTCATAATATTATAGATAATTGTTTCGGGTGTTCTGGTCGTTTTCTATGTAATATAATAAAAAAAAAAAAACCCCTAAAAAATACCGCAGATATCGTTTTCGCACTGTGGTTGTACAGTTGGTTTCATAATATTATAGATAATTGTTTCGGGTGTTCTGGTCGTTTTCTATGTATAATAAAAAAAAAAAACTATCTATGTAATGTATTGTATTATGTATATGAGTTATCTAGTACCCATAACACAAGCCCTGCTTACCATGGGGCTAGATAATGCTGTGTGAATTGTCCAGCATTATTTATTTATTTATTTATTTTTATAATAATGTGCAATAGTTCATTACGCGGCAACCCATCCGTAGTTATATGTAGTTATATATATAGTAGTTCACGAAAACACTTTCTTTTGCTTGCTATATTAGTTTACTTGCAGGGTTTTTCCGATGCGGCTTAAACTCGATTAGTTTCGCTCGCGGCTTCGCTTGCGTTTATGATATTCCTGGTTTTAAAACTAGATTTGTGCAAAATTCAGATGATCTGTTCATCAGTAGTTTTTGCGTGAAGTGGTAAGGTTAGGTGGTATAGGCTGAAACTAAAATCACAAAAATAAAGGTGAAGTTGAAAAAACGTGTACGTTAATTGTCATAGTAAAGCGATTGTATTCGGCATATCATCATCATCATCAGCCTATAGCAGTCCACTGCTGGACATAGGCGTCCCCCAATGAGCGCCATAGCGCCCTGTCTTCAGCTTGTCGCATCCAGCATCTACCTCCAGTCTTTCGCAGGTCGTCATCCCTCCTGGTCGGAGGACGTCCTACACTACGCTTACCGAGTCGTGGTCTCCACTCGAGAACACGTTTGCCCCAGCAGCGGCCGTCGGTTCTGGTATTCGGCACGAAGTGGCTTTATTCTCTTTGAATTCGGCACCGATGCCGCCGCGTGTAGAGCTAGTTCTATATAATTACTATTTCTTGTTTCTTTGCAAAACTGGAGCAATTACGTAGGACATCGTTAGACAGTCACGTATTTGCTGATAGCATCTTGTTTGGTCGGTAGTGCATTAGATGTTAGGTATTTATTCAGCCCTGGTACCTTATACAGGTTCTTCTATCGTCAGTTTTATTCCATTCATGTTTTTGTCCATTTCGTCTGCAATATTTTAAGTATATTTTGAAGTTTGCAGAAATACAAACATATCTATAATAACTACACCTAAAATAAATACCTCACATCAGCTGCCTTTACAAGTCGCTGGACATAGGCCTGGCCTACCCAGATAAGCGCCTTATTGACTCTTATCATAAGGCGGTACGTGGTCGCCACTCAAGAGCCTTGTGGTCTTAGGCGCAGTGACGGTAGGCCCCCACGCGATAGACCGATCACCTGGTAAAGGTCGCCAGAAATTACGGGAAAATCGGTCGCTGTGGAGATGTCTAGGGGAGGCCTATGTTCAGCAGCGGACTTCGCTCGGCTGATAAGATGATGATAAAGGCGTTCTGGCAAAATACCCATGCTGGACTCATATAGATGTGTTCTGCGGGGGTGCTGCTGCCCGCCCACCGGCGGGTCTTCCTTAGTTGCCTTGCCACTGACGACACCAGCAGAAAGAGTTGGGGTGGTATACTTTTGAAGCTTGCTGCACCACACGGCAGTGTCCATATAAACCATATATATATCAGTCTGAATCACAGCAATGCTTTGGTAGACTTCTACCCAAGCATTGTTGTGTATATTTAGCCGTAGTGATAGTTAGGGACCTTTCACTAAAAATCTCTCGGCTATTGTCGTAAAAACACAGATTTATAATTACAACTGTAAGTAAATGCCTCGGGACGGGAACCAAACTCGCAACCTTGAGGTGTCTTGCCTAATGCGCCATAGAAGTTGTCAAGAAGTGGTTAGATTATGATGATTATGATGTTCCGCATTTTTTATTTATTCCTTACTAGCTTTTGCCCATGGTTTAGCATGTGCTTTACCGGGATAAAAAGTAGCCTATACTCGTATTATATATGTATGTAGACATAGAATTGTAATACCATCTACCTCCCAGCCAAATTTTATTAAAATCATATTAGCCGTTTAACCGTAAAAAGGTTACAGAAAGAGTTACTTTTGAAAATATACTTACAACTTTACTAATAATTTGTCTGCCGATAGGCAAACATAAGATAAATTAAATATATTTGCCATATTTAATTTATCCCCATAAGCTCCATTCTAGTATGCAACCATTTAAGTATCTAAGTAATAAACTTACGCTATTGCTATTTTTCCGATAACGTATTCCATAACACCGCACGCCGACCGCAGCGAATGGACAAATTGACCGAGACACGATATGTCGATAAACCATTTACCTACCTGTTTGATAACATATAGGATATTTCTTGAAAACTGCGTATTTAAGTTTGCAAATTATAAATAGAATTATACAAAACACTAGCTTCTGCGCGCACGAGAATTTTTTACGGTACTAAAAGTGGGCTATGTTGTTCCACGTCCCGATCTTTAAGTGGGTATTTCAGCTCGATGCATACACTAGTTTTGGCGTTGTCTTCTGCTAAACGTCTTCACAATTGCTCAAATTTTCGACTTTATAATAAAATAAATAAATAAATAAATATTGCTGGACAATTCACACAGCATTATCTAGCCCCATGGTAAGCAGAGCTTGTGTTATGGGTACTAGATAACTGATATACATAATACGATACATTACATAGATAGATATTTTTTATTATACATAGAAAACGACCAGAACACCCGAAACAAATATCTGCAGATCGTACACACATTTGTTCCGAGGCGGGAATCGAACCCGCAACCTCCTGCGTATAATATTATACTAAAGTCATTTAAAACGGGATATTTACCATGATTTGATTTTTGAGTTATCCAATATTTCGGCACAGTTGCATGCGCCATGATCACGGAGTAAATGACTTTAGTATTAATAACCATGATAGTTTCAAAAGTTTTATAATATTATGTCGGATAAATACATAGTTTTCGATCAAGGATTATAGCATTCATTGCCAATTGCAGTGGGGCAATGCAATGCAAAGTTTATTGTAAGGTAATTTGTATACTTTGGAACTTCATTTTGTATAATTGTATTTGTGAAACTCATCTAATTTAATTTTAATCCCATTCTTATTTATACTCATTTTTATTTTTAATTTAATACTATTTTATCTTAATGTTTTATTATTTATTATGATTTAATTAATGTTATAATGTTTAATTGAATGTATAAATAAATACAATACAATACAATGCAGCCATCGTCTCGGGGACGCTTCCGACTGGTACCGCTATGGGTCAGTTGAGCTGTACCTGTAGATTGTTTGCAACAATCTGCAGTTGGATCAATTGGTTTAATTTGTTAATAATAGTTCTAATTTGTGTCCATTAATTAATTGTAATTTTCTTTGTAAATAAATATTTCTATTCTACTAATATTATAAACGCGAAAGTTTGTTAGTATGGATGGATGGATGGATGTTTGTTACTCTTTCACGGAAAAACTACTGAATGGATTTTAATGAAACTTTACAATAATAATATAGCTTATACATCAGAATAACACATAGGCTACAATTTATAAAGATATATTGTATACTATCCAAAATATATATCACCACGCGGATGAAACCGCGGGGCGCAGCTAGTAATTAATAAACTGGATATAGGTAATGTAAAATGCTTTTTACGAAAGAAGTCCCACGGTAATAAGAAGTTACAAAGTTTTTCAATAGTTTTACTAAATTCATTCGATCACATTGCCTACAGTGCTGCATAATTGAGGACTTATTTGGTAAAAAGCACCTACAGAAACTATTATCATACAAGTATCTGTCATATGATGACAGATAGAACATTTCAAAGGCAAAGCGAAGTATTTTGGCTCCTTTAAAGAATTTCTCAGAACAGTTTCCGTGCAATGGTTGGTCCTTTACTGGACCCCCATTATACTAATGTTTGTGCACTTAATTAAAGCGAAACTTAAACAAACACTTGCGACTTCAAAAAGGAGGAGGTTCTTTGTTAGGATTTACGCTTTTATTTTGTATTTTTATCATATGATATCTTAGCCAATTGATATCCTGTCATCCGGTCATAATAATTCCTGCGCTTTTGCAATATTTAGAATGATCCCCATAGATGGTTCCATTAAATGATTTATTCCTATTGAAATAGCTACTTGAAAAAAGTTTAATTAAGCAGGATCTTTGTTTAGCTACGATTTTGTCAAAAATATTTGTTAGTAATTATATAATACAATATATAGAATATAATAGTAAATAGTTATTTGTTTTTCAAAATATCAAACAATACAAAGTAGGCACTAATATTAACTGCGAGAATACATAGGCTACGCATTAAATGCTCCATTGACACGGATGTCTTACGATTCGTCAACTCACACCAGTTGGGACAAAATTCATGGTGTGAGTTGACGAATGACTCCAATGCAGATATTGCAAAATTTAACATATAGTTTTAATTTACGTAGTTATAAGTTTATTGTGTATTAATTCTCGTAGATAACAAAGTTTTTTACTATAGAAAGGTACAATACAATATTATAAAAATATTGTACAGTAAAAAAATTATCAAAACGGTAGATCACCGACCGCGACACTAGGCTCAAGCGGCTGGTGACTAGGGCTGCAGAGAGAGGAACTTCCTGACGATACGTGCCGAGTCCAAGAGTACCTTCTTTTGGATCTGGCCCTTTATCCAACTTCCTAGCGAGAGTCTCTTCAGATGTTATTATTATTGTATAGTAATATAACAGTGTATGTGGTTGCAGGACGAGACCGGCCGGCTCATGAGAAGGAACATAGTGCGGTACGCAATACTGGCGTACGTTATAACCCTGCAGAGGGTATCGCTGAGGGTGAAGAGACGGTTTCCCACCTGGCAACATGTCGTGGACTCAGGTTAGTTCTACTCATTATTTTCTGCTTTGACTGCCACAAATGGACGCAGGCCTCTCCCGGATAAGCGCCTATCTATTATACTTATGAGCATTACACCGCATATGATATATAGTGTAATGCCCAAGATGACAACACCTAACCTCTGTGGCGCGGTTGGCGAAGGTCCGCCTGCGACGCAGGAGGTTGCGAGTTCAATTCCCAACTCGGGACAAATGTTCGTACGATTTGTAGTTTTTTGTTCCGGGTTTTCTGGTCACCTTTCAGTCACCTAATACCCATAACAGAAGCTTTGCTTAGCTTGGGGCTAGATGATGCTGTGTGGATTGTCCAGCATTATTTATTTATTTATATGATATATGGAGTTTAATGCCCATAAGTTCTTCTTTAATAAGCATGAATAGAAATATGCGATTATTATTATTATTTTGTTAACAACGAGTAAATTTTGAGCGAATTACGTTGTAGGAAATCACCAACGTCCTCAACGAATCGGTAAAGCATTAGTGCATGACCACATGACTATTTGATTGTCAGTCGAACTATCAAACAGTAAATAAGAGAGTGGAATAACTATAAGCCGCTTACCAGAGGAGGTCGATGTCCAGCTGTCGACTAGTGTAGTTTGTAGATTTTATATAGAACTTTGGACGATTCCATTAGTAATAGCCTAAGATTAAGCCTAGATATTTTTTTTTACAAAAAACTCCATTTAGGATGTTGTTGCCGCGGGTTCTGCTGAGCAGTGAGGCAGTCTTTTTGCGCCATATTGCATCGAAAGAGCTTTCTTCTTCAACCTTATCTTATCATCTGATACTATTTTCGAATAAATCACTCATTGTACTTAACTCAATGTTCTTTATGTGAAAATGTATGTTACAAACTCTGTAAAACCATCTATATAGCAACTGCTCACTAACAACACCCCTTTGTATAGTAACATGTATATAACGGGGCTGATGGTTCATATTTAGAAATAAGTTTATATAGTTAATATTAAATGTTAGGGATAACATTTAATATTAACTATATAAACTTATTGACTGAGACATAAAAATAAATAAAAATGCAAAGAGTCGTTACGAGCCTCGGCGAACATATTTGAGGTTCTGCAGAACCGCGGCAGCCGCAACAGCAACCTTAATGCCTTATTATAAGGTCCTTATCATTCCAGGATTAATGCTTGAAAGCGAGCGGAAAGTTTTCGAGAAGATGGACGGAAAATCGCCAATGTCCAAATACTGGATGCCTCTCGTATGGGCGACGAATATTATCAACCGAGCGCGCAAGGAGGGACTTATCACCAGCGATCACATCGTCCAGACACTACTCGTGGAGCTGTCTGATATTAGGCGCAGGTTGGGGGCGCTGATTGGCTACGACACTGTGTGCGTGCCACTGGTATATACACAGGTGAGTGAAGTTAGCAACTAAACGGTTACAAGAATTTTAAGCTAAACACCTACCTACTTACAGATTGACTCACGTCAATTATCAATTTAGTTTTTAGGGTTCCGTACCAAAGGGGTAAAACGGGGGTCCCGTTTTACCCCGTATTACTAAGACTTCGCTGTTCGTCCATCCGTCTGTCACTAAGCTGTATCCCATGAACCGTGGTAGTTAGAACGTTGAAATTTTCACAGGTGATGTATTTCTGTTCCCGCACAACAAATACTAAAAACAGAATAAAGTGTATTGTATTGTAATTTTAAAGGACGTCCTTTAGAATTACAGTACAATACAAAATACATAAACACAAACATGAAAAATACATACATGTATACAATACATTATATTATATAAAGGAATATATATAAAGACAATACAATACATTTTATATCCACAAAAAAAAATTCTTGATCTGTCCCGATTTCTACTTCAATACTATTTTTTTATCTACACGACCGTTACACCTGTCAGGTATTTTTCCCCTTTTGTACACCCGAATGGGTTACCCTATCCGCCATATGCCTCTCCTTACATAACAGAGACATACAAGTCACAAAATTATCTAGCGAGTTACGATAATGATCGTAGCATATTATTATAATCAAAAGAACGCTCGAGCTCACAATAACCTGTGGTTTATTATAACTCGTACCGACAACTGTGTCCGTGTAAATTGCCTTATCAATTGCACATAAGCTGCATTGTTTAATCCTTGGTTAGGGTTGTCGCAGATCTAGACCGCATAACTGCCGCGCAGCACAAATTTGCATTCAGGTATGGGGGTTTTGAATACATTGAACGGTTTCAGCGGATTCGTATTAAATCGGAAACGTTTGGATACATTGTAAAGTGATCCAATCGCTTGTAGCTTGCGGTGAGCCAGTTGTCCATACTTGAATGCTCATTTTACTGTTGTGCGGCGGTAGGGTTGGACGTGTTGCGACAACCCTAATTTCACCTTTATTTTTGCATTAAACGGAACGGAAGTGTGTTAAAATGCTATTGAATGGTGTTAAAATAGCTCGACATGACGAACACTATATGTGGAAGGTACTCTAGAATGTTTTGGCTTAATAAACTTATATAAATGCTGGACCATCCACACAGCATCATCTAGCCCCAAATTAAGCAGAGCTTGTGTTATGGGTACTAAACGACTAATATACATAATACAATACATTACATAGATAGATATTTTTATTATACATAGAAAACGACCAGAAAAACTGGAACAAATATCTGCAGATTGTACAAACATTTGTCACGAGGCGGGAATCGAACCCGCAACCTCCTATGTCGCAGGCGGACATTTGCCTACCGCGCCACATAGGTCGTCAGTCTTACTTAGACATCCCTTCTCTTTAGGGTGAAAACTGGGCGTAGGTGGTTAGAGTACCTGTACACTAGATGCCAAGCGGGATATTTGTCAAAAACTGGAGGATGATGATGATTCTTTGTTAATGTATCTGCTTGGATACTTTTCTGCCAGTGTCAAGTAATTCTACAAATATTATAAACGCGAAAGTTTGTAAATATGGATGGATGGATGGATGGATGGATGTTTGTTACTCTTTCACGTAAAAACTACTGAATGGATTTTAATGAAACTTTACAATAATATAGCTTATACACCAGAATAACACATAGGCTACAATTTATAAAGATATATTGTATATTATCCAAAATATATATCACCACGCGGGTGAAACCGCGTGGCGCAGCAAGTGGAAAATAATTGTCAAATTAATGTCAAAAATTTTAAACTTTTCAAAATATAAAGATGTATTGATATTTTTACCAGAGCCTAGTTCGTTATCTAGCAGGGTGTGGTATCTAGCAGATTATATGGTATAAAACAAAGTCGCTTCCCGCTGCCTGCCTGCCCCTATGTAAGCTTAGATCTTTAAAACTACGCAACGGATTTTGATGCGGTTTTTTATTAGATACTGAGTGATTCAAGAGGAAGGTTTATAAATTATTTGAAACACAGATTTCCACGCGGGCGAAGCCGTGGAACGTAGCTAGTAATAGATGAATAATTATGTAGTCTAATATTTAATTTAATCTGAATTTACTGTGACATTTATTATTATTTTTGTATGTTTTATGCGTAAATCCGAAATAAATGATATATTCTCAGGTTGTGACCCTGGCTCTGTACACATACTTCGTGGCGGCGCTGATGGGCCGCCAGCTGGTGCCGCCAGCGCCCGGCAGCAGTTCCAAGTACGAGCCAGATGTCTACTTCCCACTCTTCACGGCACTCCAGGTAAACACTCCTAAATCAGCCGACATAGGCCAATTACCTAACTACTATAAATATCGGCTCTAGTAATCAGCCGGCATAGTTCAATTACCTAACTACTACATATCGGCTCTTGAATCGAAGATATTTCACTCTTCACGGCACTCCAGGTAAACACTCCATAATCAGCCGATATAGGCCAATTACCTAACTACTACATATCGGCTCTAGTAATCAGCCGGCATAGTTCAATTACCTAACTACTACATATCGGCTCCTGAATCCAAGATATTTCACTCTTCACGGCACTCCTGGTAAACACTCCATAATCAGCCGACATAGGCCAATTACCTAACTACTACATATCGGCTCTAGTAATCAGCCGGCATAGTTCAATTACCTAACTACTACATATCGGCTCTTGAATCCAAGATATTTCACTCTTCACGGCACTCCAGGTAAACACTCCATAATCAGCCGACATAGGCCAATTACCTAACTACTACATATCGGCTCTAGTAATCAGCCGGCATAGTTCAATTCCCTAACTACTACATATCGGCTCTTGAATCCAAGATATTTCACTCTTCACGGCACTCCAGGTAAACACTCCATAATCAGCCGACATAGGCCAATCACCTAACTACTACATATCGGCTCTAGTAATCAGCCGGCATAGTTCAATTACCTAACTACTACATATCGGCTCATGAATCCAAGATATTTCACTCTTCACGGCACTCCAGGTAAACACTCCATCATCAGCCGACATAGGCCAATTACCTAACTACTACATATCGGCTCTAGTAATCAGCCGGCACAGTTCAATTACCTAACTACTACATATCGGCTCTTGAATCCAAGATATTTCACTCTTCACGGCACTCCAGGTAAATACTCCATAATCAGCCGACATAGGCCAATCACCTAACTACAACATATCGGCTCTTGAATCCGTGTTTTTTATTGTAATCCAAGACATTCATCTATGAAAACGTAACTAAAACTGATAACAGAACATAACAAGGCCGCAACATAATTAGGGGAGAACAGGTGGTTTTTATACAGTTTTTTATATCTAATATGATTATTTAAAAAAAAAGAAAAGTTTTCCAATATATTTTCAATGCCACTGTATTGAAATGTACCAACTACATCACATATTTTCATCAAATAAATTCAATATAAAAATACTCGTTGAAATAAACCTAACAGGGGTGTATGTAAAATAATTATTAATATAATTTTTATTTATATTAATATTTCTGTTTCAGTTTTGCTTCTACGTTGGCTGGTTAAAAGTTGCCGAGGTGCTAATCAATCCTTTCGGTGAAGACGACGACGACATTGAACTAAATTGGCTGATTGACAGGCATATCAAGGTATGGCCAATTATTATACATAGACTAGCTTATGCCCGCTCGCACTTTTCCGGGATAATAGCCTATGTCTCGCCCTCGATGACCATCTACCTCCATTTATTATTATTATTATTTTAAGCCATTATTGTCCCACTGCTGGACAAAGGCCTCCCTTTTCTCCTTCCACTCCTCGCGATCCAACGCTGCAACAAGCCATGATGGAAGATGTACCTCGAGCTCGTCGCGCCTTCTCATCCTGGGCCTTCCACGTCGCCTCTTAGCGTTAGCTCTACCTCCAAGCTAAATTTAAATAAAATCTGTTCAGCCATTTAGGCGTGAAAGCGTTACAGATAGACAGGTTTACTTTCGTTTTTATAATAATACTAGCTGTTGCCCGGGGCTTCGCCACGGCCACCGGTTCGCACGCTGTTTTAAGTAGCCTTTGTTCGTCCTCGGCATACCATTTACCTCCCTGACAAATTTCTCTGAAATTCGTTTAGCCGTTTATGCGTGAAATGTTAACAAACAGACAGACAGAGTTACCTTTTAATTTATAATATTAGTGCGGATTCTCTGGTATGGTATATTGTCCCTATTTTTTAACTTGTACTCGCCCGCCCCGCGCCACATTGGTCGTCAATCGCTTGAGGATAACTGGTCTTAAATTAAGGGTCTGCTGTCTTGTCGTGTCGTGTTAATTCTTCTAAGAATTGATTTTGTTTCTTTTTTTTTTCTACTACAAAATACAAAATCCTTTATTTCTATAGGCATACAAAATAAGAACTTAGACCAGTCAAATTTCAAAAATGTTCGCTGCAATTGGAAAAACGCTGCCTTCATCTGTAATACAGTTTTTATAGCTACAAAAGCAGTAAATTATCAGAGAGACAGCAAACTTGCACAACAGGCGGCTTATCACCAAGAGTGATCTCTTCCATGCAACCACCACCCACAACCATGCACCTTAGGATGAACACGAAATAGTTAATACATTTTTTTTTTCACTAGCTGCGCACCGCGGCTTCGCCCGCGTGGAAATCTCAAAAACCAAATGGTTTATAAACCTTCCTCTTGAAATCTATTAAAAAAACCGCATCAAAATCCGTGGCGTAGTTATAAATATTTAAGCATACAGGACAGCATGGACAGACAGGCAGCGGGAAGCGACTTTGTTTTATGACGACCGATGTGGCGCGGTGGGCGAAGGTCCGCCTGCGACGCAGGGGGTTGCGGGTTCGATTCCCGCCTCGGAACAAATGTGTGTACGATCTGCAGATATTTGTTTCGGGTGTTCTGGTCGTTTTCTATCTATAATAAAAAATGTCTATCTATGTAATATATTGTACCTATTATGTATATCAGTTATCTAGTACCCATAACACAAGCTCTGCTTACCATGGGGCTAGATAATGCTGTGTGAATTGTCCAGCATTATTTATTTATATTTATTTATTTTATACTATGTACTGATGTCTGATTGATTTCCCACAGGCTGCGTACATGATAGTGGATGAAATGCATGATGAACATCCAGAGCTGCTGAAAGACCAGTATTGGGAGGAGGTGGTTCCCAAGGACTTGCCGTACACGGTGGCGTCAGAGCACTATCGAAGACATGAGCCGCCGTGCTCCGCTGATCATTACAAGGTAAATAATAAATAAAAAATGCTTGAAAATCTACATCATCTAGCCCCAAGCTAAGGGTACTAGATGATTGATATACATTACAAACATAGACAGATATTTTTTATTATAAATATATAACGACCAGAACACCCGGAACTAATATCTGTAGATCATACAAACATTTGTCCCGAGGCGGGAATCGAACCCGCAACCGCCTGCGTCGCAGGCGGACCTTCGCCCACCATGCCACATCGGTCATCAAGCTATGTATAGTGACAAAATGGCCTCCTACAAGCTTCAAACGAGTGTCTGCGAGCTGCCTGTCATCTAATGCCGTCAATATATAATACATCTAAACGTTACGAGTTAAAGCCCATATTGGAATGCACATTTTTGTGCGAAAACCGCGTTTAAAGCGTAACCAAATCGAATTGCAGACTATGCATTGCAAATGCGTAGCTAAAGGCATGTAATCCATATTGAAAATCATGATATTCGGATATAATTGGAGAAAAGTATATTGATATCGGCTCCTCTCATAGAAATAATGATGAATATAATACCTATGTATATCATATTAATGCTGGTTTTTAGGTGAAGGCAGAAGACGCTGTTTACGCGAACGTCCAATTGCCTAGAAAGAGCCACGATGAGACATACGCAGACTATGTAAGTAAATCATCAGCTACCATTTATAATTAGTCTGTAGTGTGTCCCACTGGTGGGAATGTCTCTGCGCCCTATGTGGTACCTACTATCTCATCTTACCACAACATCAACGTGAAAACGAGACCGAGTATCCTCGCGGTTAGAATAGGATGGCACATACAACATTAACATAGAATATCTATTTTGGTTTTAAGCATTTATTTCTTTAGGCTTACAAAATAAGCACTTAGACAAGTCATACTTTAAACTATAAATTATTTTACTGTTCTTAAATTTTTTGTCCACTAGTGGAAGAAGTGAAAAAGAAACCACTAGTATGTTCATCTCTTATATGTCTAATACATGGTTATTATATTGTGATTCGATACATGTCAATATTTTAGTAAAGCTACGCTTTGACTACTGCTACTACTGGATTCGCCCGCGTGGAAATCTCAAAAATCTAATGGTTTATAAACCTTCTTGAATCACTCTATCTATTAAAAAAACCGCATCAAAATCTATGCGTAGTTTTAAAGATCTAAGCATACTCGTACATAGGGACAGACAGACAACGAGAAGCGACTTTGTTTTATACTATGTAGTGATTATTTTAATCAACTGCTAGTCTAGACAGAGGACCTGCATTTCAACTGCACTTCGACTGCAAATTTGAATATAGCTAGTAAGTACTCCAGTTAAACGTATCCCAATGCTATACATATCATCAATCATCATACAACATGTAGGTACTTAACTTTGTCAAAGTCAAAATATGTTATATCTTTAGGCTTACAAAATAAGCACCTAGACAAGTCAAATGTTATACCATAAATTATTATCAAATAAGATTATTTTACTGTTCACTTCAATTTTTTGTCCACTAGTGGAAGAAGTGAAAAAGAAACCACTAGTATGTTCATATATCACTTGTGTCTAATATCTTTCATTTGCTTATGACTATGACTAGACATTGAATAATGTCTTATTAATTTCGTTTCTGTAGCTACAAAGACTAAAGACAGGGCGCTCATTGGGGGAAGCCTATGTCCAGCAGTGGACTAATATAGGCTGATGATGAATTTCATTTCAGGAAAGCGTGGATACGCCTTTAGTGGAGCGCCGTAAGAACTGGTTCCAACGTCAGATCTCCCGGATGGGCTCAGTCCGGTCGGCTTCCACGGCGTACTCGTCGGGCGGCCTCTTTGGACGGAACCGGCACAACTCGGTCGTGTATTCGAGTCCCGAGGCGGGCGCGCCGGTGGTGATGCCGCCACAGCATCATAAGATGTCCCTGTATGAGAGATTAGTGGGACGGAAGTCGGGACGTGGGCAACATAGGCAGAATTCTAGACATGGTACGTTTTATGGTCAACCCTTTTAGGTGAGACGTCAGTTGCGCAGTTATTCATTGACAACATAAATCACAACAAAAAGACAACAGTCAAGCGTTCGTTTCCCGCCGCGAGACAAATGCTGATTTTGTTCCGATATTTGTTTCGCTGTCCATGAATGATAACGTTCCTTGCTACAAGGGATTAACATATTTATACATACATAGTGTTAAAAAATCAATAAACGATTATCCTAAATCCCTGCAGACAAGGCGATTAATTGGTTTTTGGGCTAGATGTAGGAATGTGAAATTCGGTATGTCCAAAAATTCTAGAGATTTTAAGATCTGATTAGAATGACACTGCTTAAACATGATTATTGTATTCTAAAAAAATCGAACGACCTACTCCCAAGACAAAGGCACTAACGAGCTCTTGTGGCGGTCGAAGGTCCGCCTGCGATGCAGGAGTTGCGGGTTCGATTCCCGCCTCATGACAAATAGTAGTAATGATATTTATGTAAAAAATAAATATGCCTATGTATGTAATATATTATGTGTATTAGTTATCTAGTACCCAAAACACAAGCTCTGCTTAGCTTAGGGCTAGATGATGCTCTGCGAATATGTCCCCCAACCAGTGGGATTACCACCTGCGAAAGACGGTAGATGCTGGATGCGTCAAGCTAAAGACAGGGTGGTGCGCTCATTGGGGGAGGCCTATGTCCACCAGTGGACTAACATAGGCTGATGATGATGCTCTGCGGATTGATCAGTATTATTTATTTCATGAATTTTTCAGGTGGACAGAAAAGCAACGGTTCAGCGGTACCAATAACCCTGCGCAACCGTCCCCGTATCCCAACTCCAGACGTAACCAAGGAGGTTTCAGAACGTGATAGCCGACTGGCCATGGGCATGCAAAACATGGGCGTCATTATGGCTCATCAGGGGTACCAGAACGAAGTGCCAGTGCTGGGTGCCTTGGTTTTATCACCCATACAGGTAATTTTTATTTATTTATTTACATTTCATTTATTTATTTTTATATGACTTACCTACAAAGATAAAATTGACATAATCTCACTATTTCTGATTAATTTGCGATCGTTTTATTATATTGAAAACTTATTCTTATCCAATAATACTATTATTTAATATAATTAAGTTAACAATATAACTAGAACGAAACCAACAATTGTAGTGCCCTGACAGGGTTTTTATGCATTGTGTACTAAGATACTACACCTAAGAACTGTAGGCATAAAATTCCAATAAATAAATATAAAAATATAAATAAAATATATAAATAACGCTGGACATTTCACACAGCATTATCTAGCCCCATGGTAAGCAGAGCTTGTGTTATGGGTACTAGATAACTGATATACATAATACAATACATTACATAGATAGATATTTTTTTATTATACATAGAAAACGACCAGAACACCCGAAACAAATATCTGCAGATCGTACACACATTTGTTCCGAGGCGGGAATCGAACCCGCAACCTCATGCTCATGCATAAATGATATGAATATGAATATTTTGGAACACCATCAGCTAAAATAATGTCTATAGAGTATTAAATTACAACAGAAAGATAATAATAGGTATTCGCTGATAGACATAATGAGAATTAGCAAGCTGAAGTGGCAGTGGGCCGGCCATATCTCGCGAAGAACCGACGGCCGCTGGGGCAAACGTGTTCTTGAGTGAAGACCACGACTCGGTAAACGTAGTGTAGGACGACCTCCGACCAGGTGGGATGACGACCTGCGAAAGACTGCAGGTAGATGCTGGATGCGTCAAGCCGAAGACAGGGCGCTATGGCGCTCATTGGGGGAGGCCTATGTCCAGCAGTGGACTAATATAGGCTGATGATGATGATGATGATGATAGATATAAATAAGCTATTTATATGTGAACACTAACAACATTGTGACAAAGAAATGGTACTTTATGAGAAACCATGATGTACTCGTACTTAAACTAGTGATAAAAACAATAGAAAACGTAAAACAGAATATAACACTATTATAAAGATCTGACCTAGTCCTAATTCAAGTGCCAAAAAGTCAATTGTATATAGTCACCTAGCATTTAAATTTATATTGCAATGCCCTTGCATGCAGGATGCATGTTGGACTTCTGTTATATTATTTTAAGACCTATTGTAATAAAACATTGAGTATCGAACTTAAAGCCAGCCCCATTACCATTTCAGGAGCTAGACGGCGGTTCAGTGAACAACACTCTCCACGCTGGCCAGCCGGGCACAGCGGCACTCGCTCGCGCGATCTTAGCCCCGGGGGGTCTCTCGGCCCCGGGTGGTCTGACCCCCTCGCATTCGGCCCCGCCGACCCCCTGCACAGAGCGGGGCCCCGCTGATGGATCGCCTCTAGGACCAAGGGACTCTGACAACCATAGCGAGAGGAGTCTGCCAGACTTTAGTGCTAAAAGTGATAGCTCTAAACGGGGCGAAGTATACGTATGACATGACATGACTTGGTGGTAAAGTGACCCGTTATCTCTATTCAGTGGACCAGGACCGCGTTGTAAGATATCAGCTTGGATAACTGATTCGATGGTAGACAGGGCTGTAGCTTAATTCCTTGCCTGGCCGCAGCGAATGGCTCCTCGCTGCAGCCAGGCGACTAGGTAAGCTATATTATATGTGGCCGGTCCCGTACACTTTCATACGTTTGTTTTCTCATGTAACATCCAAGCTACCACCTTGCAGTGCGGACATGGCCTCAGGATTGTTTGTCGTAGAAATTTTCTAGTTACCTACTAGACGAATAAAGCGACAGCAATCACTATTACAATCATGATGCTCAATCATTAGCTACCTACCTGAATAGTCTTATCAAAAACAGAAAAGTTTGATGATGATAAAATGAGGAGGTCTTTATCTGAAAACGTGTAGATACATATTTTGAATATCTGAATTGCAATTTTTTCAATATTTTTCACAAATTGGTCTAAGCTTTGATAGGCTTGTCTAGGTTCTCCATGCTAGGATGGGTTCGACCATTTATTTACCTCTCTGACTTATCGAGCGCAGGTTCACAGATTGCAGGTACGATTCCCTTACTGATATGTACTTACCTAATGTATTATTAAGTATATATTTTTATATACACATTTATTATCAACTTTATCTGTCTGTGCCTCTCATGGTGGTTGGTATAGGTAAAGGTAAGGTACCAATATCAGCTACCGACGGAGTTCACAAGGTACTGCGACATGACGGGACCGGAAGTACCTGTACCTGTGCGTAATAACTCACAGAATTCAAGAAATTTTGTTAGGTTATTATAAAATTATTGGAGTATAATCATTTTCAATTCATTGATTTCGGAAAATAACTTTAAGTTAGGACACTCCGAGGCATTAAGTACTTTAATTTGGTTGTAATCTAATATTAAGAACTGAATATAGATATTGTTGAAAATGATATGAATTTATGCACAAACAGGGATTGATATGTATAAAGTATTTTATAGTTTTAATTTTGTTTTATTCCCGAACCGAACACCCCTAATTAATTTAACTACTTTTACTAAGTTTGTACCTATATTTAAGAATCTAAGACAAAGAGTTGTATACAAACGAAAACGAAGGCTAGGTACCTCCATAACCACAGAGGAAATAACCCTCCTTTGCGCAGTCAGGTAAAAATCACTTCTCCATGACTTCATGATCAAAAATGCCCCAAATAGATACCATACATAATATAGATAATTACTCGCGATGGTAAAATTACCCCCGATGGTAATTCTACCTTCGTCGCGGGTATACTAATGGTAGAGTATTTCTATGTGGTTGGCGGACACTTCTCTTTATAACCTCCAAGCATCATAACGGCTCGGGGAAGGCAAAACTAAGTTTCTGATTCGTTTTCATGCAAAACAAACTCGACAATTCCTAAGCTTATGCAAGTGACATAACTTAGGGTGTTACCAGACCAATCGATCGATCGTAGATCGATGACATCGATCGGGATTATTCGAAGTTGATTGACTGGTCTGGTAGCTTAATTGATAGACTAACCAAAATCGATTGACTGTCCGTCGACGTTGATCGATTAACCCCGGCTATATCATCCAGAGGAGGACGCGTTATGTGAAGCTGCCGGGCGTCTAATCAAATAGCTCGATCGACGTCTACTAATCCATTCTACCGTCGTAGCGTCGATCGATTGGTCTGGTAACAAACACCCTTAGGGTTTGCACGAAAACGAATCCGTAACTTCGCTTTCGTTTTTACGAGCCATATCTCCAATAATATAATTATGCCTTCGCCCATTCATTTGGCGAAAATCAGAATCAATCAGCCTTAAAAGAAAAGCCGTAAGCCTCCTGGTTAGCTTTTCGCCTCGGTAAGGTGTGTTCATTATCGGTAGGGCCCACCCAGACAATTAAAAATACATGTAGATATTTTCCTTTATTTAATTAAAAGTATATCGTCCTACATTAAGGTTATACATTGATATAGAGTAGATAATAATATGTAGCCGTAAAGATGTAGGCCGGGTTAATATGTTGCTGTTATGAGAAAATTCTTATTGATAAACAACTAAACTGAACTGTTGTTTATGGGAGGCCTATGTGAAGCTGGGGTGTGGTGCGTTGGCCTATATGGATGTCCAGTAGCTGAGACGATGATGACGAGACGAATGGAGGATATTACTGGGGTGGGGTATGAATATATGCGTCTCTAAATAAATTCATGAGCTCTTCGAAGCGATCGGGAGGGTACTCCTTGGACTCGTCTCCGGTCAGCAAAGCTTCTACGGCTGCGTCCGTTTCCTGCCACAGACGAGATAATTTTACAAAAATTATGTAAAGTATAGTTTGATAATCTTACGTTTTATTTGACGACCTCTGTAGCGTGGTGGGCGAGGGTCCCCCTGCAACGCAGGAGGTTGCGGGTTCGATCCTCGCCTCCGGATAATTGTGTGTACGATCTGCAGATATTTGTTCAGGGTGTTCTGGTCTCTATGTAAAATAAAAAAAATCTATCCATGTAATCTATTGTATGAAGTATATCAGTTATCTAGTACCCATAATGCAAGCTCTGCTTAGCTTGGGGCTAGATGATGCTGTGTGGATTGTCCAACATTATTTATTTTGGTTAAGATACTTTGGGAAAAGTTTATTAAATTGAGTTGTATGAGACCATCAACGAAACCACAAACCCTTTTAATTTCAAGAGATAAGATAGCAGGGCTACCTTAGTCGCTACGACAAACACGAGCTGAATTGGAGAGATTGATTCTTACGCTGGGATTGTCGTGGCGAAGATATTATGTATCTAAGTAAGTTACCTGTCTAAGACGTTTAAGCGTTTCTTCATTGGAGATATCCGGCGAGGGCGGCTGCGGCTCCTCGGGCGCTTCCAGGTTGCGCTGGCGTCTCTTCTCGCAACGTTCCTGCATCCTCTTTTTAAACGCCTCCAAACGCTCAGTCTGCGGGAACAAATGAACCTCGATTATTACCCTCAAAGTGGCGGCATTTGTCGTTATATAAGGAAGTGGGTGACGGCAGAGACTGAGACAGTTCATATTTATCGCAGCATTGTGTACATTTGTAGGTCTTAGTATCTAGGTTCGCCTTAGCTTGATCGCGGGCAGTGAATGGATCGGCCAGCTCTGCACGGGGTGGTTTTGTATCATCATCATCATCCTATGTTAGTCCACTACTGGACATAGGCTTTCCCTAATGAGCGTCATAGTGCCCTGTCTTCTATCTATGTTCTAAAACTTACAAAATTAGTTGTATCCCTCCCCTCGTGCGTATCCGCGATGTGGTTGACAGTGTTAGCGAAGTGGTCCAGTGCGGAGCTGATCAGAATGTGCTGCGACTGATGCTTAGCTGAACTCTCGACCACCATTGGTACAAAGCAATCAATTATTGGCCCGTATCTCTCTCTTATTTTGTTTACTGGGAAAGCAATAAAAAAGCACAGAACATTATAATGAATATTTTTTAAGTTATTGTACGTACCTACCTACTCTTTGTTAAACTGACATCAAATAACTGAATATTTACACAGATTATTCAATTTTAACTGGACAATTATAATAATTGTATCGCAGTACCCCGGGATTTTAAATACCTACCTACTTAAAAGCGTAAAAATCAGATAACATGGCGGAGATACCTTACTTAGGTACCTAAAATATAAATACTGGAGCCGAATTGAGAACAATATCTTTTTGTATAATAAATAACTGTGCTCCCCGGCCCAAAGATTCTAGTAGCCTTTACTTTATCTTTGGTTTCTAGTTAAAGTGGATGTAGAATTTACAATGACCGCACTAGGCTAGGCCTGTTTCGCGGGGTATCGAATACATTGTCTGTTTGCCATGATCTCTTACAAATTATATCTTCGATTTCCTTAAGTAGGTACCTTTTTAATTACCTGGTAACTTGATAGTTAGTATTCTGCATTGGTTTAACCTACCTATTATATCTCTAACTGTTGCTGTGTTTAAAAAATTACCCCATAACGTAGGTACAATGTATATACAGGGTTACCAAAATTTTTGAAAATAAAGTGTACTTACAAACAAAAAAGGAAACAGGATGGCGCCAGCTCTTCGTAAACAACCTATAAACATTTTTTTTCTTTACCTAGCTAGGTATCTACCGTAGCTAGAACTTACGAGCGTGGAGCCTGCGCAAGCGCCCATGGCGACGCCCCGCCTTGAGACCCCTCAGCTGTGGAATGTTGCTAAAACAAACGACGGTCACTGATTCAAATTTCAAATTTGATATTTTAATCACCACTTATCATTAAGTAAATACAACAGATAATAATCGTTTAGGTTTCATGAGTTGCTTAAACTTTAACAAAATGTCGGTAACAATCACAAGTAATAGAAGAAAAAATACTAGAATTTAGACAGAAAGTCCAGATTTCAACTTAATCCTAACCTTAATTTTTCAAAACAATCACAAGTTATAGAAGAAAAGATACTTGAATTTAGACAGAAAGTCCAGATTTCAACTTAATCCTAAACTTAATTTTCAAAACAATCACAAGTTATAGAAGAAAAAATACTTGAATTTAGACAGAAAGTCCAGATTTCAACTTAATCCTAAACTTAATTTTTCAAAACAATCACAAGTTATAGAAGAAAAATACTTGAATTTAGACAGAAAGTCTAGATTTCAACTTAATCCTAAACTTATTTTCAAAACAATCACAAGTTATAGAAGAAAAAATACTTGAATTTAGACAGAAAGTCCAGATTTCAACTTAATCCTAAACTTAATTTTCAAATTGCATTTCACATATAAATATACTGAAAACAAGCAGCAAAATTCGAAACTTGAATTAAAACAAAATACTAACAAAAGCCGTAAGACAAAGGAGAAAAACAATAAAATTATAGAAATGAATATATATAACGAATCAAAAAGGCAGTAGGAAAATTTTTGAAGGTCCTTGGTGCTTGTGATTATACATATCGTTTTAGCTCATAGCTACCATCAAAGTGAATTCACCTGAGGTCGTGAGGCACATGAGCGTAGACCGAATCAGCTGGGTTCATTGGGGCAGGCTCCTTCACCGAGGCCGCTGTCGAAGTCGGCGGCTCGGGCGCTATCCCCTCGCCAACCGGAACACTGAGAACAAAAACACTGGATGATTTCGTGAAGTACCCAATAACGTTCCTTCAATTTCTTTATCTTTCGGTACAGCGATTAATCCAGAACGTGATCATTCATTCATTGGTGATTCGTGATTCATTTATTTATCCGTAATCGTTCGGTTTACGGAGTTACGATTTGTGTGCTTTAGTTATTCAGTTTATATTTCCATATGCTTTTTGTATTTCGTTATTGTTGTGTTGACCTAGGTCAACACAACAATAACCATGAAATTTTTAATATCCATGAAATTTTTCAAGAAGCAAGGTTTACAGCACAATGTAAAAATGAAATCTAATAAAAAAAATTAAAACGATTAAATAAATCGAATTTTATTTCCTTACAATTTTTTTATTGATTCGTATTTTTATTTTATCAAGAATCAAAACCTACACGGAACTTATTTCCCATTAGCCTAGAATCATAATTTACAAGAAACAAGGTGTTACAAGTAATCCCCGGTGCGCAAGTCCAACTTGAACTTGACGTTTTATTATATTTATTTTACAAAGGAACCTATAGTTTTATAATCACAAAACCTAACGTCTTCTTCAGTCTAACTACAAAAGTATAGATTCCCGCCCCTGTTGTCCAGGTCGTCAAATGAGCCACCTTATATAGATACCTCAGCCCCTCTAGATATAATTAAGAGCCATTGAGGCTTATTATGGGATATCATTGCTCAACAGTGTAAGTAAATGCTGTGGAAGTAAGTCTTGTTTTACCTGATGTTCTGAGCAGCGCTGGAGGACCCAGCTTCCGCCGGTTCATCATCGTCAGCCTTCGGCGACTGCGTCGGCTCCGGTGGCGTAGAGAGCATCGATAGCTGACGCCTATTTCTTTCCGCCACTATCACACTTCGGAAAACAATACTTAGGTCAAAAGCTAAGAATGAAAAAGGAAATTAGCTACCTAAAATAAAAACCATGATTTTTCACACTCCATGCTTGAAAAGCGTACGACTTTATACGTAACCTGACCATAAACGATAAACAAACGATCATGAGCCCTATTGACTGAAAAAAATGAAAATTAAACAAGTGTTTTTAGTATCATATTTTGCGTAAAGGGATTTTTGATAATGGCCTTGTAAATTACCATAATTAGAAGAAGTTTAGTGATGGAGTTTGTTAACAATAGTAACTTAATTGACCTATGAAATACAATTACAACAGCCGCGACGGTTTGAAGATGGTATCGGGAAATCGAGACGCCTTATTTTTGTATGGGATTTGCGTTATACCATGTTTGCTAGACGCACCCTACCAGATCGCATACAAAATGTAGAAAAATAAAAAAATATATAGTTACCTTATGTTCTGTAAAACGCTCATGGAGAAAGCATCCGCTTTGGATTCGATGGCTTCCATGATAGGCAACAGCGCTGCTGACGGGGTGGGCGACTGTGGAGAACGAGGGCGCCTCGTCTCACTCGCAGGGTCACTGCAGAATACAAATACTGATTCATTGACTATAATGCTCGGAATACACGAGGTTAGTTTTTCAAGCTAGGATAGCAAGCTAGTGTCAGTAAGCTAACAAGCTAATTTAATAGGATGGAGTTCTATTTTTAAGGCTAGTATCACCCCCCACCACTGATTTTACTATCCTGGCCTATGTACTAGCTTTATGTAGCCGGCGAAGCTAGTTTTATTTTTCGCATGCAGTTCATTTTGGATCTGTGGTCACCTCAGTCACAGCAATAATACTAGCTTAAAATAATGTAACCTCATTGTAAACAGAACTAGCATGTTCTAAAAACTAGCCTCGTGTATCCCGGGCAATAGCGATGATGACAGTAACTAAAAATCAACAATATTATGTAGGTATTTATCTAATTATACCTTAGCTATAGATTTCAAAACACGTACATATTATATTTTTTATCTTGATCGAGATTAATTAAAATTTAACTACAAAATGCAGCAATGACACGTTGTAAAACAATCGGACAATACCGATCCGTGACATCATGCCGTCACAATTTAATCTGTAAATGTATCGAACAATCATTGCACTTTAAAAAGCTCAACTTTTCCTTCAAAATCATTGTTTTTCGAAGTTTTTCGCACAAATATGATATATTTAGTATTCAGTAGATGTCTAAAACATCTCTTGAGTAGTTTCTCATACGAAAATGTATAAAAAAATGATATACGAGTAGGAACCTTATGTTCTGTAAATCGCTCATGGAGAAAGAATCAGCAGAATCCGCTTTGGATTCGATGGCTTCCATCAACAGCTCCGCTGACGGGGTGGGCGACTGTGGAGAACTCGGATGCATCGTCTCACTGTCCGGGACACTGCAGAATACAAATACTGATTCATTAACTATAAAAGGGATTATGACAGTAACTAAAAATCTCCATAATTATGTATTTACCTAAGTCATGTATTACAAAACACGTATTATATTTTTTTCTTGATCGAGATTAATTTTTAGTTTGATAAATAAAACTACAAAATACAGTAATCCGCCATGACAAGTTGAAAACCAATCTGAGAATACTGATCCGTCACAATTGAACAAACATAGTACTTTAAACAGCTCAAATTTTCCTTCAAAATCAATGTTTTTTGCACAAATATGATTTATTTAGTATTCAGTATATATCTAAAACATCTCTTGAGTAGTTTCTCAGAACCCCGATTACCAGACCCATACAAAAATTTAGAAAAATAAAAATATTGAAATAATTACCCTATGTTCTGTAAAACGCTCAAGTAGAAAGAATCCGAAGAATCCGCTTTGGCTTCGGCTTCCATGATGGGCAACAGCTCCGCTGACGGGGTGGGCGACTGTGGAGAACTCGGACGCATCGTCTCACTCTCCGGGGCACTGCGGAATATAAATACTGATTCATTAACTATAAAAGGGATTATGACAGTAACTAAAAATCTCCATAATTATGTATTTACCTGAATCATAGATAACACGTATTATATTTTTAGCTTGATCGAGATTAAGTAATATTTTTATAAAATAAAACTACAAAATACAGCAATCTGCCATGACAAGTTGAAAACCAAACAGAGAACACTAATCCGTGACGTCATACCATCACAATATACTGTGTAAACGCACGGAACACTTTTAAAAGCTCAACTTTTCGCACAAATATGATTTATTTTGTATTCAGTAGATGTCTACAACATCTCTTAAGTAGTTTCTCAAAATTAGTCATCATGCCAGACACAACAATGCAAAATTGAAAATAAAAATTGTAAGAATTACCAATAGAGTTAGTTTTGTATTTTGTACGAGAAATAAAAAATTTTTTTTTTGTTTATACACAAAAATCACTGATAACGATAAGATGTGATGTAGTAGTAAGCCTTGTTTTACCTGATGTTCTGGGCAGCGATTGCGGAGTCATCATCCGCCGGTTCCTCATCGTCAGCCCTGGGCGACTGTATCGGTGCCGGTGGCGTAGAGGGTCGCGGCGGTACCTGGCGCTTCCTCCTTTGCTCCACTATCGCACTTCAGAGAACAATACTTAGGTCAGAAATTAGGAATTATATGACATGCTCGAAAATCTTACTTTTTACTGCACCTACAAGCAAATGATTATGAGCCCCACTGGCTGAAAACGTTAAAATGAAATAAGTGTTTTTATTTTAAGGTCCAAGTGTTGTATCATGTGTATCGTAAAAGGATATTGGTGGTTTTGATAATGACCCTGTAAGTATGTAACTTACAGGGTCATTATCATATCAGATACAAATGATACAATCGTAAGTATCTTAGAAAAATAGTAATCAAAAAAATATAGGTAGATGTAGAATATAAAAATATGGCTAGTTCAAAAAAGTTAACATATTTGCCTAATGAAATATAATTTGAACAGCCGGTTTGACGATGGTATCGAGAATTCGAGACGTTTCATTATTATATGCGATTTGCGTCATTCCATGTTCCTCTAGTGGAACTAGTGGTAGTAAAAGAATAAAAATTCTTATATACGAGTAGGTACCTTATGTTCTTTAAAACGCTCAAGGAGAAAGACTCCCCTTTGGAACCGATGGCTGCCGAGAGAGGCATCTTTTTAAGCTCTATCAGCGCCTCTGGGGTGGGCGACCGCGGAGACGGCGGACGATCCATCTCCTCCTCCGCCGGGACACTGCAGAATACAAATACTAGTTTATCGACTATAATGGGGATGATGACAGTTACTAAACATCACCAAAATTATGTATTCACCTAATTATACCTGTGCAATAGATTAAAAAACACGCAAGGTCGTCAAATGAGCCACCTTATACCCTCACCTCAGCCCCTCTAGAGTCTTATTATGGTATATTGTTGCCCAATAGTGGACTATATGCGGTTGATGTGATGTGAAAGTAAGTCTTGTTCTACCTGATGTCCTGATCAACGCTGGCGGAGCCGTCATCCACCGGTTTCTCCTCCTCTGGCTCAGGCGACTGCATCGGCGTCGGCGTCGTAGAGGTCTGCTGCGATATCTGACACTTCTTCCTTTGCTCCACTATCGCACTTGGGAAAACAATACTTAGGTCAGAAACTAAGAATTTAAAAAGAAACTGGGTACCTAAAATAAAAACTAATTTATTTCACATGCTCATAAATCGTACTTTTTACGTCACTAAACCCTAACCTAACGCAAATAATTATGAGCCCCACTGGCTGAAAAAGTTGAAAATTAAACAAGTGTTTTTATTTTCAGGTCAAAGTGTTATATCATGTGTTCGTAAAAGGATTTTTTTATAATGACCTTGTAAATTACCTACTTTAGGAAATCAAAAAAATATGGGTGATGGCGCTATTATTCACAATAAGTTAACTTATTTGCACATCATCATCAGCCTATGTTAGCCCGCTGGACATATGCCTCCCCTTAATGAGCGCCATAGCGCCCTGTATTCATAGCTTGACTTATTTGCCCAATATCAGCCGGTTTGACGATGGTTTCGAGACGGTTTTTATATGGGATTTGCGTTATTCCAAGTACGCTAGAGGTAAACAAAAAAACAAAAATTCAATATGTACCTTATGTTCTTTAAAACGCTTAAGGAAAAAGAGAAAGAATCTCCTTTAGAACCGATGGTTAAGAGAGGCTCCTCTTTAACCTCCATCAGCCCCTCTGTCGAGGTGGGCGACTGCGGAGACCGAGGTCTCTTCTTCGTCTCACTAGCCGGGATACTGCAGAATACAAATACTGGTTCATCGACTATAATAGGGATTATGACAGTTACTAAAAATCACCAATATTACGTATTTACCTAATTATACCTGTGCCATAGATTACAAAACACGTAGTATATTTTTTTGTTCGTGGTTAATTATTATATTGATAAAATAAAAGTACAAAATAAAGCAATACGATATGACACGTTAAAAACCAATCAGAGAATATTGATCCGTCTCGTCATGCCGTCATAATATGTAATATAAAGGCACAGAATAACCACAGCAATAACTATGGTAAAGGTTTGAACATCAAAGTGTTTTATTTCCTTCACACCTTACATGACTGTTGGACACGCAACAAAATTAAAATTAAATAAGTAAAACTATGAAATAAATTGATCATCCACTTCTTTTTAAGGTAAAGTAAAGAAGCGAACATGAAATCTTTACCTTGAGTAGTTAGTTTTCGAGTTGGACCAAAGCTCGTCCCAAGATTTTTTATCCTCTAGCTAATCTGATATTTTGTAGTAAGTCTACATATACTTTTCACAAAGTATATGTAGGACAATTTGTTTGAATATATTTGTTGATAATTTTTGCGTATTGTTATAAGATAAATCTTGTGTAGCCTTGCTGTGGGCAGAGCGAGTTAATTCTTATTTCTAGTATTTAAATAATATATATATCGGTATTTTTAGGCAACCGATTATGAATGTACAACAAGTTTTCATAAATACATTGACATGGTTCTGTCATTATGTTTATTTCTTTGAATTTATCACGTAGGGATTCTCTGGGACCCATATTATACACGAACAGCCCCCTTCTGCAACACAAATACGATGTTAATATCTGCAGCATTCCCCCACAGCAGTATGCCATAAGACATAATACTATGGAAGTAGCTGGAATAGACTAGTCTAGAAGAATCAACGTCTGTAAGATGGCGGGTTTTTTTACTGCATGCGCTGCAGAAGTAAGTTTCTTCGATAGCTTGTCTATGTGTGGTCGTCATTGAAGTTTACTAAGGTTATTCCTAAGAATACGGTATTGTCGTTCTTTTACGTTTACATCAGCCTTTACTTATTTTACACTATGTAGAGTATGCTTACGTTTCGTTTTGGTTTCGTTGAACAAAAGCTTATTGACACTAAACTAACGGGCTATCTTTGAGACTTCATTCACATCGTCGAAATTTTTGTTTTGCCGTTTCATTTTCTATATTAAAGAAGTATCATCGGCAAACAATACAATTCTATATATTATATTTTCTTTACAAGATATGGCGATGACAGACATTTTAAACGACCTCTGTGGCGCGACGGGCGAAGGTCTGCCTGCGACGCAGGAGGTAGCGGATACGACCCCGGCCCCTGTTGTCAAAGTCCTCAGATGAGCCACCAATATAGAGTATCTCAGCCCCTCTAGTTATAATTAAGAGCCGATCAGGCCTATTATGGGATGTCATTGTCCAAAAGTGGACTATATGCTGTTGATGTGATGTATAAGTAAATCTTGCTTTACCTGATGTTCTGAGCAGTGCTGGAGGAGCCATCATCCGCCAGGTTCTCCTCCTCTGCCTCGACCGACTGCATCGGCGCCGATGACGAAAAGGATCGCGGCGATAGCTGATGCTTCTTCCTTTTCTCCACAATCGCACTTCAGAAAACAATTCTTAGGTCAGAAATTAAGAATTTTAAAAGAAACCCTGGGTACCTAAAATAAAAACCTTGATTTGCCACACTCCATGTTCGAAAATTGTACTTTATACGTCACCTAACCCTAACCGAAAGCAAATGATTATGAGCCCCACTGGCTGAAAAAGTTGAAAATTAAACAATTGATTATATTATTAGGTAAAAGTGTTATATCATGTGTTCGTCAAAGGATTTTTGATAATGACCTTATAAATATTATAAATTACGTTCCTTAGGAACCTAGTAACAAAAAAAACAGAGGTGATGGCGCTAGCCCAAAATAAATAACTTATTTGCACACTCAATATAATTTGAACAGCCGGTTTGACGATGGTATCGAAAATTCGAGACGTTTCATTTTTGTATGGAATTTGCGTTATTCCAAGTTCACTAGAGACACTCTACCAGATCCGATACAAAAATTATATAGGTTAGATACATACCTTATGTTCTTTAAAACGCTCAAGGAGAAAGAATCTCCTTTGGAACCGATGTTTATGAGAGGCTTCTCTTTAACCTCCATCAGCCCCTCTGTCGAGGTGGGCGACTGCGGAGACCGAGGTCTCTTCTTCGTCTCACTAGCCGGGATACTGCAGAATACAAATACTGGTTCATCGACTATAATAGGGATTATGACAGTTACTAAAAATCTCCATAATTATGTATTTACCCCCATGCCATGTATGTAAACATTTATAACAATCTTACGAAAAACATTCCAGAAGAAGAAAATTTGTACCAATTTAAAAGTAAATTGAAGCAATTTTATTAGACAAATGCTTTTATAGCCTCGAAGAATATTTTGAAAAATAGATACAATTAAAAAAATTGATACAATTAAATTGATATTCCTTGTTCTCTCACCCTGTTTTAGTTTTAGTAAGTATTAAGTGTTTAGTATTATGTATAATCTTGTTTTTTTATGTGAATTTTATATGTGATTAGATATAAAAGATTTTTTTTTATAAGTTTTACTTAACATTTCAAAGGTAAATTACGCATATTATAAACTGTATATAGCCACCTAGCATTTTGCAGGCTGTATGTTGGACTTTTGTGATATTATTTTAAGGCCTATCTGTAAGCAATAATGCATTGAGAATCTCTCTGATAAAATAAAACTACAAAATACAAGCAACACGCCATTACACGTTGAACACCAATCAGAGAAAATTCATCCGTGACATCATGTCGGCACAATCCATCGGTGACGTCATAGACAATCATTTTAAAAGCTCAATTTTTCCGCCAAACTTCTTTTTTTTGCAGATATATGATCTATTTTCTATTCAGTAGATGTCTAAAAACATCTCTTGACTAGTTTCTCAAATTCAGTCATCAATCATCTATACACAACACGTTGAACATAAAAACGTAAGGATTACCACGATAAAGCTTATGCACAAACAATATTTTCTATATGTTACTTACCTATTTAGATGCAAGGTATTACACGGAACCGTGTAGTTACCGGAACCGTGTTGAACCGTGCGCGACTCCGATTCGCACTTGACGTTTTATTATATCTATTTTTATATGAACCTATAGTTTCAAAATCCCAAAAACGTCCAACTACAAAAGAAAATGTAGCTGTTGGTCTCAAGCCCCACCTTTTAAAAGGTACCTGAGCCCCTCTAGTTATACTTAAGAGCAAATGAGACTTATTATGGGACGCCATAGCCCAGCAACCTATATGCAGTTGATGTGATGTGTTCCACATCACGTCAACTGCATTTGCAGTCTTGTTTTACCTGATGTTCGGAGCAGCGCTGGAGGAGCCAGTATCCGCCGGTTTCTCTTCCTCTGCCTTGACCGACTGCATAGGAGTCGGTGTCGAAAAGCGACGCGGGGATAGGTGATGCATCTTCCTCTTCTCCTCTATCGCTCTTCGGAAATAATATTTAGGTCAGAAACTAAGATTTAAAAATGGAATTAGGTAAGTATCTTAAATAAAAAACTTTATTTTTCAGGTCCATACTCCAAAATCGTACAATAGGAGACTAGAAAATACAGACGTATGTGTATTTTCTAGCCTTTGGTCAGGTAACCCTAGCCTTAACCGAAAGGGATTATGAGCCCTATTGGCTGTAAAAGTTGAAAATGAGACAAGTATTTTTATTTTTAGGAATGTCGTATAAGTATTTTCGATAATGCCCTAATAAATTACCTTAGAAACCTCGTAACAGAGGTGATGGCGCTAGTCCAAAATAGTTAACTTATTTGCCCAATTAAATTAAATTTGAACAGCCGGTTTGAATTTGATTTGCGTTATTCCAAGTTCGCTAGATCCCATACAAAAATTATGAAATAAATATATATAGGTACCAACCTTATGTTCTTTAAAACGCTCAAGGAGAAAGAATCTTCTTTGGAACTGATGGTTAAGAGAGGCTTCTCTTTAACTTCCATCAGCTCCTCTGTAGAGGTGGGCGACTGCGGAGACCGAGGTCTCTTCTTCGTCTCACTAGCCGGGATACTGCAGATTACAAATACTGGTTCATCGACTACAATAGGGATTATGACAGTTACTAAAAATCTCCATAATTATGTATTTACGTGAGTCATATCTATGACTCGTATTATAGTTTTTATTTTAATTGAGATTAATCATTATTCTGATAAAAAAAAAACTACAAAATTCAGCAGCACGCCATTACAGCACGTCGAACACCAATCAAAGAATATTGATCCATGACGTCACAATATCACAATCAATGTATATATGGCATAATATGAATATCATCGGTGACGTCATAGACATACATTACATTTTTAAATGACAATTTTTCCGTCAAAATTCTGTTTTGTTTTGCATAAATATAATACATTTTTTATTCAGTAGATGTGTAAAAACATATCTGAGTGGATTCTCAAATTCAGTTATCATGCCTATTTAAAAGAATGCTAAGTTGAACACAAAAATTTTAATTTTACCATGATAAAGATTTAAACACAAACAATTTTATTTTTTCTCACTAATCTATGTTACTTACCTATTTAAAAGCAGGGTATTACACGGAACCCCAGGTGCACGAGTCCGATTCGCACCTGACGTTTTATTATACCTATTTATTTTGTAAATGAACCTATAGTTTAAAATCTCGAAAACGTCGAATCTCAATAACATTAGAATAAATAGCTGTTGTGTGGTCTCAAACACCACCTTTTAAAAGGTACCTCATCCCCTATAGTTATACTTATGAGCCAATGAGACTTTATGGGACGCCATATACTGTGGATGTGATGTGGAAGTAAGTCTTGTTTTACCTGATGTTCTGAGCAGCGCTGGAGGAGCCAGCATCCGCCGGTTTCTCTTCCTCTGCCTTGACCGACTGCATCGGCGTCGGTGTCGAAAAGAGGTGCGGCGATAGCTGATGCATCTTCCTCTTCTCCTCTATCGCTCTGCGGAAAACAATACTTAGGTCAGAAACTAAGATTTAAATAAGAAAAAGGTAACTAAAATAAAAAGCTTTATTTTTTACATCCATGCTCCAAAATCATACTATATACGCCAGTATGCCTTTTGGTCAGGTAACCCTAGCCTTAACCAAAAGCACGGGATTATGAGCCCTATTGGCTGTTAAAGTTGAAAATTAGACAAGTGTTTTATTTTTACGAATGTCGTTAAAGGATTTTCGATAATTACTTACCTTAGAAACCTCGTAACATAGGTAATGGCGCTAGTCTATAATAATTAACTTATTTTCCCGATTAAATATAATTTGAACAGCCGGTTTGATGATGGTTTCGAGAATTCGAGCATTTAATTTTTGTATGGGATTTGCGTTATTCTAAGTTCACTAGAGGCACCCTACCAGATCCCATACAAAAATTATGAAATATAAAAAAGTTATATAGGTACCTACCTTATGTTCTTTAAAATGCTCAAGGAGAAAGAATCTCCTTTGGATCCGATGACTGCCGAGAGAGGCTTCTCTTTAAGCTCCATCAGCCCCGCTTTCGAGGTGGACGGCTGCGGCGACCATTCACGTTTCTTCTCCTCACTCGCCGTGATACTGCAGAATACAAATACTGGTTCATCGACTATAATAGGCATGATGACAGTAACTAAAAATCTACATACATAATTATGTTATTTACCTAATTAAACCTGAGTGATAGGTTACAAAACACGTATTATATTTCTTATTTGGATCGAGGTTTTGATAAAATAAAACTACAATATACCATATGCAGCAATCCGCCATGACACACTCCGCTCTAATGACTTTGCACGCGTCTCTGCGTGGATGTGAATACGTAGATTACGTTAAAATTTAGACATCAATCCGTGCTTTAGTATCTATATTAAATATTAAACTTAATTATCTTTAAGATAGCCGCGCTGCAGAGCGAGACGCCTAGCACAGGTAACATATTACTTAAAAGAGGGTCCCATACACCTGCAATGTATTAAATGAAGTAAAAGAAATAAACTATTTGATTTGATTTGTCTAGGATGACAACACTCCAACACTCGTTAAACTAACCTGTAGCTGTAGTATCTAGGAAGAAGTTGAAACTAACCTGAGGTTCTGAGCAACGTCTGAGGAATCAGAAGCCGATGTCGCATCGTCACCCTCTGCGAGATTTTGCATTTCTAGCAGCGTCTGCTCTGGTGCCGTCAGCTGCTCCGATGGCCAACGACCTAACCTCATCTTTGTTGGTGAAGCACTTTAAAAATAAACAAATATTTCATATCTTTGCCAATGTCTATTGTGTGACATTATTAACACAGAAAAATACAATCAAAGAATAGATATATAAAGTAGTACTAGTATTAACAATTTAAACAATAATAATTGAGCTAACTACAGACTGTAGCGAACAATCTACAGGATAGTTCAACTGATCCATATGAATACCTAAGTATTGATAGAAATACTATTTGGGGAGGTAGGTATATTCAGATGAGAATGTATTAATGTGTGTTGAGAATGTACAGAGGGATATACTTATATTATGAATGTGAAAGTAATTATAATAAGTATGACTGCAATGAAATGCAGTAATCTTTAAACAAATTAAGTTTTTTGTTACATTACCTAGTGTTCTGAGCATCAGAATCCATCGATGACGCTTTTTCAGTCTTCGTTGTAGGAAGCAATTGTGACTTCGACCAACGACGCAATCTCTTTTTGACCGGAAGACTTGAAAAAAAAAGCTTTGTTGAATTACGGCCCAAGCGGTAGACTCATTTTCTATCCTAGGAGAACGTCATTGCGGTATGCCGTTACTGAGTTTCCCTAATGTTTTTTTTAATAAAACTGCTCAATTCCAGGTTTTACTCCCTATTTTTTGGTGAAATGCACAATACAAATTTTAAGTCTGCTGAAATTTATGAGATGGAGTGCTTTACTTGCTTTTTATATGTACATATTCCGGGTGAAATTCGGAAATGGATAGCCCCTGATCCTATGAAGACACTACAGGAATAATTCAAATTTTCCATTGAACTAATAGATTGAAACCGGGGTTGTAGAGCCTCGCCGTTACCCTAAAAACGGAGTGGCATGCCACGCTCTAAGAATTCACCTGATGTCCCGATCAACGTTTGAGTAATCAATCAATTCCGTGTTGGGCAACATCGATCCGGTGAAGTCGTCGGCCAAGGAAAGGACTGGTATCTCTGAATCCTTCAAAGCCACATCCGACATATTTGTCGGCTGCTGTGACCAGGTTCGCGATTGCCCGAATCCCGCCGGAACACTAAAATAATAAAAAACAGTTATAAGTATATTTCTGTTATTAGAAATCAAATTCTCCACAGAGACAGACTTGAAGCAGGGCCTGATGTAAGTTTTTAAATGCTTTTCTTCTTTGCCAATTGTTATCCGATTTTGATGACTTTTTCGCTTTTAAAATTAAATAACCTATTGTAAAAACAGCAAATTATTTTAGGGGAAAATTTTAATGAGGTACGTAGCGTACTTAGAGCCATGGACTCAAAACAAAAAAGCGGGTATTGACACGCCACTTTTTGTGTTATGAGCGTTTATTCACCTGATATTTTGAGCGAGTCTTGCGTATATGGAATCCGTAGAACCATCAGCACCGCCTGCCTCCATATTGACCGGCATAAGTTCGAGCTCTAGCATCATCGCCGCTGATGAGGTCGACGGCGTAGGCGACCAAGGCCGCAAATTCCCCCAAGCAGTACTTGAAAAAAAAAAAACAGTAGTACTTTACTGACGAGGTCGTAATGGGTGGCTTGCTGGCCACGATGATGAACTGAAAGCGCAGCGTAGCGCAGGTCTAGGCTATCACAGCGCGATCATTATTACAGCCCTTGATGGACAAGCGATCCCGACAAACGAACCCGCAAGCGAAGGTCCGCCTCCTACCTCGCAGGCGGACCTTCGCCCACCGCGAAAAAGAGGTCGTCAAAGTAGTAAGCTCACTATCCAGGCAAAGATCCGTACTATGATCGTAACAGGATTTGCTTTAAGTAAGTGGGCCGCATGGACAAAGAACTGAATGAACCACAGATCCTCAATGTTCTGTTCACATGGATTTACCTGATGTTCTCAGGAGATAATGAGCGGTCAGGATCCGTGGAATCCGCCGCTGTTGCACTACTAGCCTGAACGAACGGTTGCTTTATGAACGGCACACCCCCTGATGAAGTGGACGGCTGCGGTGATGAAACTCGCTCTTGCCAGTCCATAGGAGACCGTCTGAAAAATGATGGCCAAGTTATTAAATCGTAGGTTTTTTTACTCATCATCTTCGTTTTAACCGACTCCAAATTCTTTCAAAGAATGCAATTAATATGAGGTGGTTCCATTACAATTCCATTCATGAGGCAGTACTATTTGTTCCACAAAACTTAAAAACTGAATAAATACCAAGGAATTTGAAGTCTGAAGATATACTGAGTTTTTTCAAAATAATCAAGTTATAAAAATTAATAATACTGGCCAATCCATACAACATCATCCAGCCCCAAAGAAATGAAGTAGAGCTTGTGTTGCTTTTAAAAATCTTTTCACACTAAACTTACATATACCTAAATGCGAACGACAAAGCTTAAGTTTGGCTGCATGCATGTTTGTTACCTCTCCACTAACTACTGCACAGATTGGACTGATTTTTTTCGATTTGGCATAAAGGTACTTCAAACATATGCTCAGTTCCCATTAGATATAAATAACATTTGCATAGAAATAATGCAAATGAAACCGCGGGCAAAAATTAGTTTCAGTCTGCTACACACAGTTACAGGTCACATGCACCTTTCGTGACTTTCTATGAAATTGTAATGTCTTGCAATGTCTTAAAACTTCATACCCAGTACATTCTGTTTTAAACAACTATTGCATAGGTATAGGCCTCCACTTTAACATGTCATTCTTTCCTATCTGTATTGGGTGTTTGTATCTCCAAGTGATACATGAACCACAAGAAAGATACTTTGATGTCATCATGTTCTATACCCCCACTATTTTCTGACGTTCTGAGTAATCACCTCATGCTCAGGTCCCGAGCGTATATGTGATCCTCTGTCTCATCATATGGGTCGAAAAATGGCTGCATTTCCCGCTCCTGCAGCAAGCTGGAACATGAGGTTGATAGCTGGGGCGACCAGGGACGCTTGTCTGCCCACGATGACCTTGAAATATCAATGAAAAATCTTTAAAGTATTACCTAATATTATTTGAAAATTAAGTACTTACTTACTTGGCAGTTAGGTAGGCAATGTTTAGTATAAGCATTGTGTATCCATCCTGTATTTAATATTGGTTTATTATTATGCAATACTTAATATTTATATTTTCTATGATCCATATTAATTACCTACTGAATGCATAAGCATAAATTAGAAAAGCAAAAGTAGGTCTTTTCAATCTGTAAGTTTCACGCCTGTACAGTATCCCGAGGAAGGGTATAGGTAACTTCTGACCCTAGAAAACGAGTGTGAAGGTGCAAGCAGCAACAAGTCATGTACAAATATAATATCCACTAATGTAACCATCAAGTTTTTTAGGTGACTGAAGAAAAAATGCCACAATTTACCTAAAACTCTGAGCGCTGCTTGATAAGAGTTGATCTGTCAATTTTTCAAACTTGACGATGGGCTGCGTCTTCCCTGATGACGTTGAAGGCTGCGGTGACCAAGGCCGCGATCGCGCAGCACTTACCGAAATACTTGTATAAAAGTTTCATGAAGTGGGTAAAACTCCATGCTTAGGTAGGTACTCTAATCTAGAATAACTCAACGATAATACCTACAATTCTCCAAGAGGCATCTTCAATCCAAGACTTTTAAGACAAAGGGACTCCAAATATGTAGTAGAAACTTTCCAAATTCAAGTTGCTTTGGTGTTTATTTGAACTTTGAAGTTGTTTTGTTGAGTGTCCCACACCACACAAGTATAAATATTCCTACCTATTTCCTTAGTCCTATCCCTAGAAAGAGGTCCTACCCCACAGAACCAAACTCCCAATAGTACTAATACTATCACTATCATAAATAAACCACTATAAAAATAATAGTGTTTTTACACACCAAAGGCGTTAGCTTAGCTATTTTTCCGAGTCTGAAGCCTCGCTTCGTTTGTATTGCATCGTTTGCATTGGTTTGTTTTGTAGAAAGAAAGAGAGAGGTGCCCTCTATTTCAACGCAAAAAGACAGCTGGCAAAGGCAGCTGACCGGACAGGTAGCGAAATTATCAGCTAAAATGAACTTTAACGCGTTGTATTAAAATTTATTTTCCCACGCCCCTAACGATAGGCCAAAAAAACTAAATATATTTTGGATAACTGAGTAAGGCTGTGGTAAGGTTTATTTTCTAGCATTTGGAAAATGGCATTATTTGTTATTATTATATGTATTTGTGGCCCGGTTCCAAAGTTATTAAATTTACCTCATATTTTCTGGTTTACAGCTTGAGGAGACAGAATCCGGCGACCCCTCTTTGCACGCCTCCAAGATTGATGGTGATGGTGGCGGTTCTTGAAGCATCCTGTACAACAACAGCTGCGAGTCCGGGCGCTCTTGCTCCTCATCCTCACTGAAACAAAAAACACTTATATTATTTTTAGGTTATGGTTATTAATGATTCCACTAGTTGTAGATTCCAAGGATTGGAGCCATGATTGGAGCTATAATAATTAGAATATTTTTTTTTAGTACCTGCTAGGTACTACTGACTGACTTACTGACAGAAATTGATTTCCGTGTTTGTGGATGGGGAGGTACCTACCTATATTTTTTTACGGGATTGTATATATAAAGGGAGGGGGGAGTAGAGGTGACCTAGGGAAAATTCCTACTTTTTGAGAATTGCCCCCCAGAAACCTGTACCCCAACCAAAAAATCTAATATGGGTATCGTTCTCGACTAACTAGGAGGTGAGAATTTATAATTTGTAGATATTTATTTATTCAATTTGATAATTTTTTCGACCTCTGTCACACAGCCAGGCGAGCGAAGCGAACCGTAATATATTAGGTAAGGTACATCAAATTTAAAACAGAATGTCGAAAGACAAGATTTCATTGATATGGTGTTTATGGTAAATTTACTCACAATGGTAGGTGTATCGAGGTCATAGATCTTAATTTATAACATGGAGAGATTTATAAAAAAAAATTAAGAACATCACTCGAACTGTTCGGTCTTTGCTCGAATAAACATAGGGTAGTTTAATTTAGTAAGGCCATCAGCTGTTTTCGCCCTACCCTCTATTTGGAGATGAACTGGATGTGACGTGCCATTTTCTAACAACGAATGAGTGGAGGAGGGATACATCGTTCGACCCTGTTCAAGCTCAACCATCGCAAGAGGTGGACATAGATTTAGGTAAGTAAAATTTTTGAAAGCTGAATATCAAATCACCTCTCACTATATACATATGTGTAGCTATTGCCGTGTAAATAACTTGTGTATTGCCAATAACTGACTAAAAACATAAAAAAACACTCGAGAGTGAAAGTTTAGTGCTGTGTTCTGGAAGTTGGATCCTTGCATGGTTTCGGGAATTCAGGTCAGTGGTCATGGTCATGGTCAGTGGTTTGTCTACCCTGTGTAACGAGCGAAGATCTATCCGTTTCCAAGTATTTTCGTTAGGTACTGGTACAGCATTATAATCTATTTCACTCAATTTCATTCAAGGTCCTTTCGATTATATTTTTTACTACCAGCGACTTACTGTCAGTCTCCACACGAACTATAAGGCCCTTTTCACATGCATACGGTTGCCGCATGCCGTTTGAGACCTTCCTCAAAAGCGGACAGCCGTATTATCGAATATACCTACCAGACTGAAGAAGTCACGTCAGTCATTAATCATTATTTTTAATTAAATGGAACGAAAAAATTATATTATAGCGTTACTCTTGCTCCTATTACTAAGAATAATAAGTATACAGGGTATTTAGTATTTGGACAGATATAATTTTTTGTGGATTTGGAGTGGTAGTCTCAATGTCCTACGTGTCACGCTGAGATATGATTTGCTTAATGTTATTTTGAAAATCACCATAAATCTCGCCTATCTAATCATATATTTTTGGTTTGAGGTCCTAACGCAACAAAACAAATTGTGCTGTGTTTTTCAATGCATACTCATTCTAATTAAATCATGTCTGGATTTTGATTATTGACTTGATAATTTAATTTTTGATTATTGAACTTGACTGACACACTTAAAAAGTGATAGGCATTCAAACTCAAATAATTGTCTGCTTAATCATCACCATTGATCACCCTAGCAAGTATGTATATCTTAGTTTGACCACCTAATAAATATTGTATGTAGGTATGGTATATCATTGGAATTATTATTAGCTCGAAGTCAGTTAAATTAAGCGTAATTATGTAAATAAGAAAAATTGCATCCACTCAATTTCGTAAATTACCTAGGTACCTACATGCCTTTTCCGGTACCTAATCAAACTCATTAAAATTAAAAAAAAATTTAACGCACAGTTTTTTCATCATATGAATCAAATCTGTTGAATAAACATGATACAAATACTAACAAAAAAAATCTGAAATCTGCCAAAAAAACTGGGGAGATGAAGTATTTTTTATCGCTCGTCTAACCATTTAAACAGTCTGGTGCAGCTGCAGCAGCTATCTGCGATCGTTTTTCCCGTATTTTTGCGATTTTGTTAGGTACATACATAGTATAAAATAAGTTATTATAAAGATAGGTACCTAAATTATGCAGACGTGCGTGCATAAAGGACATTTCCTAGCTAGGTATATTGACTGAATTATTATCGTGTCGCCGCTGTCACTGCCGCTGCCGCCGCCGCGGCCGCTGCCGAAGAGCAAAAAAAACAAGCGATCGCCCTCTTGGAACCCTTCTGCGGCCGCCATTTTAACTAATTCTATCAAGACCCGGGTTGCTAAGCAAACAAAAACAAAAAACGGTCAATAAACGGTCACACTTGTTGAATTTACCTCATGATGTCTACTTCAACGCCTGAGGAGACAGAATCCGGCGACTCTATATCGCCAGCTTCCGAGAGCGGCGGCGTTTTTGGCTCCATCTTGGCCGACGACGTAGAAGGCTGCTGCGCAACCGGGCTCTCTCGTTCGTCACCCACCACGCACTAAACAAACCACTGGTTAATCAAACTACAATGAATCAAAAACTTTAAGAGCTGACGACATAATGCAGTAAAAATACTTACAGAGGCGGCGCTCGGTCCTCAAAATTTATTGATGCTTTCTTTGTCGCTGATCACGGAGTAAGGTAGGGTAGGAACTTGAATCGGAGCATGCGCGTTGCGATTTTAGCGATCCCATTCGAAAACACACGAGGCCATTTCACAAGACTTAGGTACAATTCTGTTCATTCAGCTTTGACGTGTTCAAAATTCTTACGGGATTCCATGACGTCGTAAATAGGTACCTATCTATAGCTAGGTACTTATCAGCTTCTATACTGTTGGTTCAACTATTGAGTGGAGTTTATTAAAGTGTATTAAATACACTTCTAAACTCCGTAAATGTTCTTAAGGGCATCCTATAATTTAATGCTTATTGTGCTAGTATATATACGGATATATAGTATATATATATAGATACCTACTCGTAAGTAGGTAGATATTACGTACTAGCTAATTTAATAATTTATCCTGTTTTAGCATAGATAGAAGTAGGTAGGTAGGTAGTAGTTTTTAAACACGGAGATTTTGTGAGTACTGAGATCTAGGCCTAGTTTGACAACTAAATCCGTTAAGTCGCCGCTTAACCCATACCCATATTTGAATGCACATTTTGTGCTGTGAGGCAGCGGTACGGCTCTAATCCGCGATAACTTTAAATCGTGTAAGATACTCTCTCGAATACATTTGAATCGACCAGTAGTACTTCATAATAAGCCTATATAAGGCCACTGCTGGACATAGGCCTCCCCTAATAGGTATAAGCGCCATAGCGCCCTGCAGTCCTTCGCAGGTCGTCACTCCACCTGGTCGGATGGCGTCCTACAGGCTACACTACGTTTACGCGTGGTCTCCACTCAAGAACACGTTTACCGCAGCGGTTGTCGGTTCTTCGCGAGATATAACCCTTAGAGCAAGGTACTGCAAATTACGAAGTAAGTAGGTAGGTACCTACCTACCTTCGCAACGCAATTTAGTTGGTGCTATTGTCTTCGGATTTTAATTTATCAATATTTTTATGGGTGATACATATGGCATTATATTTAATATCATGAAGATCTCGTCTCTCATTCATTTATATATTTCTGGTTTGTTCACCCTGGTCATTTAAAAAGAGAAGAATGGATATAAAATATTCAAAAGGATAGAAGGGAAGATTCGTGGCTTCCTACGTGTAAAAAAATAAATCTTATAAAAATATCTTAAGGGGCCTCCGGAGGGACGAATTCTTCATACAAACGTAATACCTGAATTATTTCGAATTCAAGCATATTTCCACTATAATATTGCATTATTTGTATTAAATTAGTATATAGGTTCTCAAATAGTTTTTTTTTCAAAATACTTACCTAAAATGAAATAAAAGCCAATTTCATTTTGCACATTTTTATGCGAAAATGGACAAGTTTTCTTGCTATTTGTTTCGTATTAAAAACATCAATATCTTACGTTTTATTTATTAAGGAACATAGCTTATATTGTCTAGTTACAGAATAACAATATTATATGAAGAATATAAAAAGTTTTCAGTCATAATTTTTGGTATTACGGTACAAATGAAATTTTGAACGGCTAATATTACTAACGCGCACGCATGTGGCGCGGCGCAAGGGTTAAACAGGGACAGCGATATTCGGAGCGATTTCTGCAAGCGAGGGTCGCCGGACCCTTAAGACAGTGGACATAGTAGTAAAAAAATTATTAATAAAAATGTAGCATTTTGGTCGTACTTTGGTTGGTTTGGTTTGGTGGTGGACACACCGAAACGCCGCCATTTTGTTTGTGCAAGCAAGCAAGGCCGCATTTTGCTTCTGTCTAGTCTATTCTGTCTGTCTGCTCTGCTGGCTGGCAGCTTGCTTACACCGATTAGTCGGAGAGAAATCTATCCATATGAAATGAAATCCTCAGTTATTATTATGTTTTGTGATATAGCCTAGATCTGGTGTGTTGTGTACTTGAAAAAAACTTTACGTGCAAAACTTTTGTTCTAGTCATCATCATTTTTATTGTTCCTTTAATAAATTCTTGTAAATAAATAATTTATAGTGAACGTGAGGGAAAAAAATAATAATCTCCCAATGAAGTACCTGATCCAACCACACAAATGCAGGCTTCGGAATTAGGTAACATTCTACTTTATTAATTCAATTTCTGCGAGTGTCATTATTTAATGTGGTCATAAGAAATTTGGTAATAAATAACACATGTCCTACAACTCAGTCAATTATTACAGTTACTTTTTAGGCACTTGTGCAAGGTTTGTAAAATGCTATGTAAGATCTCCACATTTCAGACCAAACAAATGAAGTTAAAAGCTGCTTGTATTTGGAATTACATAAGTTGACATTAACATTTTTGCAAAAACTGTTTTGAATCAAGAATAACCTTTTAGTGTTTTTTTTATCAACTACCATCTATCTAAAAACATCACTAAAAGTTTTCTACCATATTTTTGGGTCAAACTCTTCTAAAGTCACCTACTTTTATCTGTATACATATATATATTTGCTGATAAATGTAAGATTTTAAACTTGTCAACATGAAAGCTTTGTTCAACTCAAGTATCCAGCCATAGGTGCCTTATTTGTATCTTTGTTCCCAGACCAAGAGAATAATCAATATACGGGTGATGTAGAAAGTATCAACTTTCGGCCTTCACCTAATTTCAAGCATATGAGAAAATATTTGAAAGCACACTCATCACCAAATCAAAGTTCAGATCGCTCGACCTCTCCACCAAACGAGGAACAAGAACAAATGAACAGAGACGGTGAGACACCTCAAGCATCAACCAGCAGCATGGCACAGCAGGGTCAGCCCCCTCTGCCCCCCAACTCCCCGCCCCCAGACCTGGTTGTCCCTAAGAAAGAAGTGGAGGATGAAGAGTACAACGATAAAGCTATAAAGAAGACTGAACCTAAAGTGGAGGCTACCACAGTGAAAAATGAAAAGACACCAGAGAAGACAATGTGCAGGCAGTTTGCCCGAGGAACATGCACTAGAGGTTCATCATGCATCTATGTACATGAGCTGATCCTCACTCAGTTGCCTGGTGTTTACACCTTCTGCAAAAACTTTCAGAATTCAATATGCAAGTTTCCAATGTGCAAGTTTGTCCATGCTACTGTGTTTGAGAAAGAACACTTTTACAGAACTGGGTTTTTGCCACCACACACTCTGGCTCATCTCAAGGAGTCTAACAGTGCTTTGGCACCTCCGTCTACTCCAGTTGAACGTAAGATATATTAATTTTTCCTGCACAAGCGAGTATTGTAAATGTAAAAAAGTTCATCATTACCAGATACTATACATAAACCTTATAATACTAAACATTACTCAGCTTGCAAAGGTTAAAATTTTTTTTTATTGATCACTATCATAATAAAGCATTATTTAGTCAGATGTAATTTGAATTGCTCTTTTTATTGTACTGGAGCCATTAATAATGGCTTTCTTTATAATAATAAAGAATGTGTTTCTTTTTGTGTTTATTACTTGATTTAATAGCTCAATCTCAGTCATACCTGATATTTTAGCTAATTGAATAATGAAAACAGATAAGACTTTATGTCTAATCATTCTCTATTTTATATAAACAAAAGAAGAAAATCTATAAATGTGTAAAGATTTTGTTTATTATTGACACGTATTTTAATTATTTCAGCTCAACCTACTGAGTCTACTGAATTCATGAATCCACCTCCAAATATGCTTCCAGGGTAAGAAGTTTTTTTTTTAATTTATTTAAATGCTTAAAACATAAAATAATCACAAAATACACAGTTTATACAATTACATAAGTTTCTTTGTTTATTCCAATTTTATATGTTAATTTGGTACTGAAACCTTATTGTTTTTAGATAGTAAAAAGATAAATACATTAAGACATTTAGCAAACTAAGTTTTAACTATATTATTGTTTCAGGGTGTCTGCTCTGCCAATGAGTGGTACTTCCCCACCCGACTCCCTGCCCTTATCGGAAATACTCGGACCATCACCCAGACCATATTCTTTAGACGCATGTAAGTATATTAGCCTGTACTTGCCAACCCAGTGGCCTTCTACAGACAATTCGGAGGCTATATATAAATTTGTATGCACCCTGGAGCTACTTAGAATCTGTACATAACACACAACACAAGCATAATATTAAGTGATATCAGATAAATTCGCAAAATAAAATACTTTTTATTTAAATCCATAACTTCTTGATCAAAGCCGAGAAAAAAGATAACCTTATAAAGCATAAATCATACACTGAACCTATTTTATGCATAAAACTATTTGTGGTAATTAGTGGTTATGATATTGTATTGCCATTTCTTAAAGTATAATTTTGTCTACAGCAGCTGTTCGGAACGACACCGACATAAAACCCGAAGAATGCGAAGATTGCCCCATAAACTCATGGAGGTACTATCCATAGCCATATTTGTATAGTTCAACTAACTCTGGCCATACTAATAACAAAAAAGCACAAGTCATTCTAACTGTATGTATTTTTCTCATATAAACGGCTGAATAGACCTTAACGCGCACTGCAACGCGCAAAGCTACGAGCCAACATATTAGCTCGGACCTCCGCTCCCTCACTATGTCTACATCACTGTGAGTGCCTCGGTGACCCAGTGGCCCAAGTACTTCAATTCTGACACGCGCTTCAGCTGATGCCTGCTGATTGAGTGTAACTGTTGGGACTGTGAAGATTTTGAACCCGCCTTGAAAACCATCAGTTCACTGTTGTCCGCGTTGTACCTGAGCCCGTAGGTCTCCGCATAAAACTCGCACAGATGCCTATCGGCCTCCTGAGGGCACTGATCAATGGGCTCAACAACACCATATCATCGGCACAGCTTAAATTGTTTACTCCGTTGTGACCCCGTCAATCGAGCACCCGGCCTGGGTGCTGCTGAGCTTACGGATCAGACGATCTACGTATAGGCAGAAAAACCTCGGCGAAGTCCCCCCCACCCTGCTGCTCTCTATGTAAAATTAAACTATCTACTATCGTCGTAAAGCCGTAGCTTATCAACGTTTCCCATCTGTGCATTCACCGGGAAAATCTGTTAACTAGTTTTTTTCTTTTTCTGTGTTATACATTTAGCAAAGTAAATTGACTAGTCTGTACCTACTAATTGTTGTATAAGCTCCATTGATTGATCAAACGTTAACAATCACAATTAATAATAGATAATTTCTTACCAACATTTAATATTCAACACAATCTGTTTTCTTTATTTAATATACCAATTGTTTTCCAATTAAAAACTTTCTTGTTCTCCTCTAGATATTCTAGCCAGAAGTATTTAATAGTAGCCCGATCATTTGAAAAGCAGTGGTAGAACCATCTGTAACAATACCTTACATTAAAAGATAAACCTACCATCCTAATCCTAACGTTTTAAATTTCAGATTTCTGTTAGCAAAAAAGCGATACGAAGAACAAATGGAGATATTGGAACTGATTCGCGAGGAGAAATGTGAAATCGAAGCAAAGGATGCCAGACTCAATATGGTGATCAATCGCATATTGACCAAAGTGAGTATACAAATTCACTTCTATCAACTCTTGAATAGGGCAGGACGCCTACTTCCATATTACTAGTTTTAGTTAGTAGTTAGCCCTAACAATATCGTCGTGAAGGTATGTATATGTTTTAAGTCTAGATACAAATACAAAAATATTGAAATCTCGAAAGGTGTTTCCGCGTTGTAATGCCGTCGCTCCAGCAGACAAGCATTTTTACCAATGCTTTCTGCTTTTTCGTATCGCTGCAACCCTTCTTAGCTTCGATACACACATGTAGGCCCTCGTACATGAGGAGCATCTTCATTTAAATCTTCCATTGGTAGCATAGTCTTCGATGCCCCTCAGCTTCTCCACTGGGAAACCAACCGTATATTGTATTATTATTATTATATTGTAGCCGTGGCCTTCGGGCCGGTTCGCCATGTTCTGGTTATGATTTGTATAGAAAGGGACAAGTAAAATTTACGGACGTAATCCTACCGAATCAAACGTGAAGAACAGCAATGGCGATGGAGTAAATAAAGAGTTGCCAACTGATGAAAAATAATCCTGAATATTTTCATAAAAGTTTCTAAATCCTTGAACTAACTGATTTATAAATCAAGTGGCTATAATATAAAAAAATAAACGTAATGCTTTAGCCACAGACATATAATATTAATACACATATAATAGTGTTTATTAGACCTACCTACTACGTAACTATTATTATAATTATTTTCCTTGCCATTTCGGATAAGACGGTTGCGTGACTGGCCGCAATTTTTTTCTCGAAAGTACTATAATACCGTTAACCTCAGATGGCGGGGAAGCGCTGACGCAGTGCGTGGTCACCAGTTTGCGGCGTCCCTCAGTGTATGTATAATATGACAATTTGAAATAAAAAGTTATACTGGGAAGATCAATCAAACGGTTCTTATAATGAAAACCATTAAAATACTCATCGTTTTATTGATAACTTCTCTTAGAATCCTTTTTCTTTTTTGCAATAATGTTTCATTGCGAGAGTCTCTGATTATGCGAATCTAATGTAAATTCTATATTATAATATAATATATCAAATTTACAGTAATATAATATATTATTTATAGAAATTAGAAAAAAAAAATCCTCCATTATATTATACAGAGTGTTCTTCTTACTCTATAGTCAAAGTCAAAATATCTTATTTTCTTTAGGCTTACAAAATAAGCAAATAGACAAGTCATACTTTATACAAGATTATTTTACTGTTCACTTCAATTTTTTGTCCACTAGTGGAAGAAGTGAATAAAAAACCACTAGTATGTTTATGTAGTAGGGGGGCACCAATAACCAGAGGAGATACAGGTGCAGTTTCTTTTGAAATATCAGCTCCATTGTGGAAAAAATAATTTTGACAAAATGAATCATATTGGTAAAAAAATACTGTGATACCAATCGGCTCAATCCCTTGTAAGGATCATTTTATTGTATCTTATGATAAAAATCTAAGCAGTGGAAGTTAATCAAATTTAATAAATGTATTCTTAAACAAAGCAAAATTCTTGCAACAAACATCATAGTACATTCTAATTTGCACATTAAAAAAGTATTTAATGCTCCGGCGATCAAGAAGTTTAGGAACTCCATGCTCTCACGAGCCAAATTAAAAAACATTTGAAGAACAATTTTGAATTTAGAACATGGTTCTTGCATCTGTCGTGCGTGTTTTGTCATCATCTTTTTTGTCCTATCATGGCATTGAAAATACGCAGAAAGTAGACTTGAAGAATACTGTCTCAACCGACGAACCCATGGAAAATGGGTTTTTCAAGGCCTCGTATACCCCAAGATGGCAATGATTACGAACTCATCTATTTTTGATGTTCTTTTGCTTTTTGGCTGAAATCTTGCCATAATTTTTAAATTTTAAAAAATCATTAGCTGTCGGTGTAGCTTTCGTGATACCAATTCAGCGCTTGGCGTCTTCGGTGTTGTTTAAAATGTTTCAAAAGAAATTGCACCTGTATCTCCTCTGGTTATACCCTCTACTATCTGAGTTATAAAAAAAGACTATGTATAACTGTACCCGCGGAAAATTTAGATTATCATTACTTTTTTTTGGCGCAGAAGCCGTGTTCTCGCTATATAACATCAGCTACCGTAGCATCAGCGACAGTGAAAGTTTTATCAAAATAGGTCCAGCCGTTTCGGAGATAAACTCAAACAAACATATAGAAAAAATAATTCGTATTTTGTAATTACTAAATTTTGTTAAATTTACATTACAAACAAAAAATCAAATTTATTTATAGCTAACCAAAATTATCAAGTAATACCTATTTGTCTTACTCGGTACCTACCTAATTTATATTTTAATGTTAATAAATACGAGAACACAAACATTTTTATTAACCTCTCACACTTATTGCGAAATTTAGAAGTTTACGTGTTAGTAGATTGTTGTTTTGTGATTTTTCTGTTGATAATTATTTTGTGTTAAATCGAAGAAATAAGTGGATGAAATAAGAAACTTACATGTGATCACGTGTTCTTGGTTTACTTAACGACTGGTTTCGGCAACATTTGACTACACAAGGAAGCATTTTTCGATTAAGTTTAAAACAGAGTCACTCTGTGTGCGTCCAAAGTGGGGTTTATAGGGGACTCCAACATCTCGTCTCCCAAGCCAAGATAATCTGCTAGATAACGAACAAGGTTCTGGTTAAATTTTAAACAATCTCCATAATTTGATAACTCATTTGTTTTGCAATTAATTTGAAAAGTGTCCAACCAGACAAAATTGCTAGTAACAACTTATCTGTTTATCTAGCTTCTAGTTTTCATTTTTCGTATTATAAAATATATAGATGCTTTTCGTTAAGAATGTAATACTAACCTAATTTTGTTTTGTGAAACTGTAGATAATACAGAAGGCAAAAATTTATTTAGCAATTTTGTATTTGTATGCAAATTCGTAATGCATTATTATGAATATGCATACAAATACAAAATTGGCAGGAGAAAGAATATTTTTGAATAATTTGAAGAAAAAAGATATTTTGCCGAAAACATTTAATGAGACGTTTTGTCGAAAAAATACATATTCGTAATGTTGTTCGTAATCTATACTAATATTATAAAGAGGATAGGTTTCATTTTTTGTTTGTTGGTTTGCATTGAATAGGCTCCGAAACTACTTGACCGATTTGTAAAATTCTTTCATCGCTGGAAAGCTACAAAAGCCCGGGTGACATAAGCTATATTACATGTTCAAAAAAAAATTAGGGATCCTTACAAACATTACAATAATGTAACCCAAGGTGTAAAAAAATACCTAAAACATCCCTTTCATCGCTTGCGCTGCGAAATAAAATAATGTACTACGACTTTGCAGAGCACATCATTATCTACAAAAAGTGTCGCGACAGCATAATATTATGTCTAACTATTATACGAGTAGTTATGTCACAATATGTGTAATTTAATTATATGTTTTTATTATAACCAGTGATCTGAGTAGGCAGAGCTATTTTATGTACTTGCCATATGATATAATAATATGGATATTCCCCGAATCCACACACTTCACGAACTGCAAATATGTCAGTGTATTACTGCTACACTTTATCGTTTATCTAATTAATAGATCTTATTATTATGTTTTCAAGTTGATATTAACACGTGCGTGACATAATACATCAAAGTGAATAAAGTACTGAGAGAAGATTGGAATACAATTACATTAGTATTAAAAAAGTTTAGCTAATATGAAAAGGCTTAGCATTTTAGACGAATAACACTGTACCTACATTACTTTTTGTATTCAAATGTTATTTATTGGTTTGACCTAAGGCAAGGTTCTCACTAAGCCCAAACATAAAAAAAAAACTATAATTTCAAGGTAGAATAATATTGATACATTAGTTGTAGTCAAAATTAACTTTTTACAAAAAAAATAACTTACTAAATTACTTTGCGGTGCGTCATTCTAGCCAGACACTCTCGTGACACTCCCTGTACGTGTGAGCAAGAGCGCATAATGCAGCGATATCACGACGAGTGTCAAACAAAGCGGCAACGTCGCGCGTTTGATTAAAACTTTGGCAACGTGTTGCTCATGTAAAATTTACAACGTCGCCGTCGCTCGTGCGCTTATAGGCTTACATATATACCATTTTTATACTTATTGATAAAAAAAATTATAATAATCGAATCCCGGAGAATTAGTCAGAATCCTGTGGAATATCCATATTAACATCAATGTTTGCGGTCAACCTAAATAGCTCTACCGACTCCGATCTTTGATTATAACTTATAAATATACTTCATATTCAAGACTGTATCAATACCTTTATATAACTTTTCGAATTATTCAATTCGGACATTCCATTCGAAAGATATCACGAGTTCAAAGGGATAAAAAAGTTTTAACAGTTCTATGACGTAAGAGTTTAGGGCTAGCGCATACATACAACTTTTAGTTGAACAACTGTTTTATTGTGTATCATATGTTTAAAAGAATATATTAAAGCGCACATACTGTCGACTCGATAGTTGCTCGACAAAAAAGTCAAAAAGCTTTATCGATTTGCTTTTGATTTAAAAGTTGGACAACTATCGATCAAGCGCTCAATTTGTATTGCATTGTATTGATGGGCGCAGACCATCGACTAAACAGTCGATCCGCGACTGACTGACCGCGTCTGCCAGTCTCGTATAAGCATTTGAAGCGGCGCCACGTCTCTTGTCGCCATGGCGGGAACTATTACGGACGACACGGAGGAGTTCATTAATAGCGTAGAAAAAAGGCCTGCGCTTTACTTGAGTCTAAAAGAGTACTCAGACATCAATCTGCAATCAGCAATCGAGCGTTGCTGAATAAAGACTGGTCGATTTGAGGAGATAAAAAAATCGATTGTATGCGCACTTCCATCAACTAAACTGTTTAGTTGAGTAGAAATCACGAAAAGTACAAAACTCGACGAAACAGTTTAGTCGATGCAACAGTTGTATGTATGCGCTAGCCCTAACTGTCCTAGCAGACACTGAGAGAACACAGTAGACACAGAGAACTGTCCTAGAAGCCGGGAAGGGCCGCTACTGTATAATAAAATAGTCTAGTCGATAAGTGCTTTTTAAGACAAACCTTATTCTTATTCTCCGAAATTATTATTGAGGTGTCATTCGATTCCTAATTGTCTGATATTTTTTAGATATTTTCCCGTTTTCGGGCGTATTTTAAATTTTCTGGGAAATTATAAATATTGGTCCAACAGTTCCGGATGTAGAGACTCCTCCATTGAGAATATTCCTTCTCTTTTTAAAAAAACTTTATAATAAAATCTGGAAATTTGCGAAAAACCAAACCCTTTTTTATTTTTGCATTGTACAATACTGAACATGTGTTTATAATTTTCGTAATTTTTGCGAGGGACCCTTAATTTTTCTCAAAAAATATCTACAGGCCATTCCGAATCGAATGACACCTCAATAATTTTTGGAGAATTAGATAAAGTTTTGACCTAAAAAGCATTTGTTGACTAGACTAAAAGGCGGAATATCGTAAACTGTCGTTTATTTATACGAGCTTCGCGTTACAAGCGGCCTAGCTTACCTACCTTCATTCGAATGGTAAATACTTCATTTTCTTCTCAACTAACATTAGTACTAAACAATTAAATGGTAGCTCAACTTTACTTAGTAGTAGGTATAATAATTATGGTAGTATACAGTGAGTGTAGGTTAAAACACATACAAATCGTATGAACATATTGAGGACAGAAGTCGATGACGACGACGACGACGCGACGGCGCGAACTCTAAATAGGCTTGGTCTAAATGTATGCTATCTTAATAATTTACTCATTGAGATTATTAACAAGTAACTTACACTAGGTACCTACTTACTAATTAGTTTCTATCATTAAATATTCGGTTCGTCGCTGAGGCAAGACGTGCTGTGATGCAAACAATTTGCAAATAAACAATCATTGCTATACCGTGACCTCGTTTTTTGCCGACTGTAACAAATTTGTAAAGTGTGTGAACTATAATATTACAAGGATAGATTGTTCTAACTACCAAAAAATAAACTAGTGAAAAAGTCGTGTGCTTTTGGACACCGGAGCAGCAAGACTGCAGGTAGATGCTGGATGCGTCAAGCTGAAGACAGGGCGTTCATTGGGGGAGGCTTATGTCCAGCAGTGGACTATCATAGGCTGATGATGACGATCAGGCAGCAGGACGGCGGAATCACATCAACTAGGGTGACCTTATTAAGGCAATTGATAATACCAGGAAACCAGTTGGAAACCTCGTCGAAATGGTAAAAAAGAAAAAAGCTCACAAATGTGAGTTCAGTGGCCATGTATCCTAAAGACGAGTAAAGACACAAAATCTCTTGTTCAAACATTAATCATTCAGTTGAAGCTGCATGTGTTGCGGTGCTGATGATGAGGCGTCATGATCACAACCAGCAATAAGGAGGATATTTAAAAGTTTAAGAACTCAGTGCAGATTGCAAACGACGAGCCGCTTAAGTCAAAAGTCGACGTCATCGGATTGCCGACATCGATGCCAGAAATAGAAATCTTCTGGCTCTACAACCAAAATCTTAATGAGACATTCAAGAATTACGAACCTTGAAAGGTTTTTGAGTTCTATCAAACTAAGCTACAAAGCAAAGATAGACAATAACATACTGTGAAAAGGAATCTTCTTTGACCGAACGCGGTCGGAACTCTGAACGACGCAGTCATTTATATACGCCCTTCACGTCGTTAGGCCAGCTTTCGTCCAGGCGTAGAATATACATAAGTGATTCTTTACTTTAAAATCATTATTGTATTCTAGTTTATGAGATTTATAAATACTTATCTGCATTATTATGTTACATACCTAAATTAAAGATACTTATAAATAATAATTAAATCTTTTATTCCTAAACAAGTCTATTGTAAAATGTGCAGAACACACCAACTGTCGAAGATTTTTCATCTTCATTATATCATTACGATTTCAATCCAAATGTTTTCTTCTGATAGATACAGAACGTTAATTACGTATATGTATGTATGTCACAGCGATGTTTCATTTCTACGTATAAGTGATTGTCTATTCTTATTCCCAAAGTCAGCTAGGAAGAACGCAGAGTCCTGTAATTATATTATTGAAGTTCCAGCCGCCATACGTAAAGCACGCAGTATGGACATGCGGCAGGCAGCTCATACTTGCGGACACTGACGTTATCGGCCACACCAACAAAGCCACTGGTTTGACCTACAAGAAACCAGGTAAACATGTTACTGGCTCCGCGACTGTTCGGCAAAATAAGCTGCTAAAAAGAAGTTCATTAATTCCATAGACTATGGGGCAGTCTTAGGTCGCAGCTATTTCTGAGCTTCTTTTCGTATTATCATTACCAAAATAATTATTACTATGCGTATATTTACTTTTTCGCTTTTATTAATTATATTTATTCAGAATTTCGATGATTTTATGTAGGCATATGATACTAAGGTGCCTAAATAAAAATCATCTAAATTAAAAACAAAGTACTCGTATGTCAATTGGATAACACAGAATAGTTAGCTTAGCGTAGTTATAATAATTAAGTTATTTTACAAAGCTGCACCGTTTTCTGTTTTATTTTATTATGATGTGATTATTTTTTTTCGTTATATGAACTTTCTGTTATGCCTGATATACAATGTGTATTGTCGAACCTTGATCAAACGAGATGTGCGGATACACGACATATATTTATCGATAAAATACAAAAAATAAAAAATTATATGATACCTATCTCAAAAACAAAGCAATTTTAATATTTTTAATGAAAACTACTTCCTCTCGTTTTTTCTTCGTTTCTTTTTAAGTAAACGGTGTATTTTGTTCTAAGTAGTCTCTTTTGAAAGCTTGATAGTCTACCTAGAAAAAAAACACAGTTTCGTTACATAAGCCTAGTGAAAATAATATTTTTTATAGAAATTTAAAAAAAATAGTTTATTTTTATTTTGATCTGTAACTTTATAACTGGGTCATTGAGGTGTACTTTTTTGTAAAAAATTATGGGTTCTCTTTTAGTTATCATGTTATTCACCATTTAAAATATGTACTTTCTGTCTTGTACAAAGATCAACAGGAATCTCAACTTTTAATAAAATAAACCGTTTACTCAAAAAGAAACGAAGAACAAATGAAGTAGTTTTCATAAAAAAATTATTAAATCGGCTTTGTTTTTGAGATGGTAACATATAATTTTTTGTTTTTTTATCGATAAATATATGTCGTGTATCCGCACATCCCGTTTGATCAAGGTTAGACAATACACATTGTGTAGGATTGCATAGCCTAGTTCGGGAACATGTATTATTTCAGTAATGATAAATAATGATATAATATAAATAAACTTTTTATTGTTCCAAAAAGTTGCTTATAGCTAAAACATTCATTTAACGCTAAACTTAACGTTAACTTACTACGATCAACATTTATACTAAAAACAATGGTGAAATGGTTATCTTGCTTAATTATAAGTACAGAGATTTATCGTTTTTAGACATTTGTTCAAAATCGCAATACAAACTTAGATTTTACGAAGTATTAGGTAGTTTACATTTTGCACTTTTGTCATACGAGTATAATCAGTCGTAAGCTGTTTTGTATAAATTATTTAATTTATTTTCGCACGAGGTTATAATTGCATTGCGAGATTAGTAATAGTCCGCTGGGTCTATCGCTTGGCCTACTCGTATCGGGGACCGACGGTGTCAGTTCACCATATATGTATATTCAGTCATCCTCATCACTGAAGATGTCTTATGCAGGACTACCATAGCTCAAGCTATACTAAATAAATAATGCTGGATGATATTCCAGCATAAGGCATCCTCGCCGTTTATCTCCGTGATCAATCATGGGCATTGCGTAAACGGCGGCGACATCACACATACTACTACATATGTATGTACTTCAATAAGCACAACAAACAGCTAACTGTACTAACAATCGAGTATAGCGAATTCGTTATTGGTGCTTTTGTCAGAAACTGATCATCGTGACGCTAACTCATTCGACTATCCTGTGTTGGACCGTATGCTTGAGTATTTCATCATACCCCGGCTATATGTATATCGCCAAGAACAGACCACCACTGAGGTAAACGTGTTCTAGAGTGGAGACCGCGACACGGCAAACGTAGTGTTGGATCCTGGTGGGATAACGTCCTGCGAAAGACCGCAGGTAGATGCTGGTTGCGGCAAGCTGAAAACAGGGTGCTATGGCTCTCATTAAGGAAGGCCATGTCCAGCTGTGCATTATTATAGGCTGATAATGGTGATGATTTCACTGTACAACCAAATCACCCAAAAGTGACGTAGAGAACTTCATTATGTTCAACAACATTTTTTTTTAGTTATTTAAGTTTGTTCAAAGTTTATTTTATTCACTAGCTTATTCGTTTTCAGGCGCAATTCGATGAGTACATCCATCCGGACTTTCATTCGGTAAGCCTTTATGTATATCTATACTAATTTAAAGAGGAAAGGTTTGATTTTTTGTTTGTTTGTTTGTATTGAATGGGCTCCGAAACTACTGGACCGATTTGAAAAATTATTTCACCGTTGGGAAGCTATACTATCCCCGTTGAACATAGGCTATTATTTTATTTCAAAAAAATTTTGGGATCCTTACTAAAACTCCAATAATGTAACCCAAGGTGTAAAAAAATCACCTAATAAAGTGAAATTCGAGTTTAATGCTGGTGAAACCGCGGGAAACACCTAGATTATTATAATGAGCCGGGTCCAGTTGGTGGTTTTCCGTGTTTAGGCATAATACATATTGTCAAAATCTTCTATAAAATTAGATAGTGATGTATTCATAATATCGCGTTGAATAACATTTTTAGACATATTATCAATGTTTTAAAATTTCTCCATTTGTTATCAGATTGACGCTTGGTGCCTTTTTGTATTCTAGTTAGCAGATCGTAAAAATAAATAAATGATAAAATAATAATCAAATAAATAAATAAATAATAATTTCCTTGGGTAGCAATAGCAATCCTTTGAGCTTGTTCTAACTCCAGGCCTGGAACTACCTGTATGCAAATTTCTTGATCCGTTCAGTAGTTCTAGCATGAAGAGTTAACAAACATACAAACTTTCGCATTTATAATATTACTGTGATAAACATAATTTAAAATTAATTATACAGCGTTATTGAGTTTGTTTCGCTCCTAAATATATTGTTCATCAAACACTATAATAAACTTTTCACTGAATATTACTAGAGTAATGGGATTAAAATATGATATTATAAAAAAGGTGTTATAAAACCATGTCATCATTCTTAAATAAGAGTAGTAACAGATAAAGAATGTGCGACGCGAGCAGTAGATACTATAGATAACACTAGTCACATGTTTGCTACCTATATAGAATGCAGGCTATAAATACTTCTTCTGGACTGATTGCAACTACTAAATATTTAATAATTAAAATTTTGTTTGTCTTCACAGAGAATAGCTGCCTTTTGCGACACGATAACGGGCTCTGTGCGGTTCCAATGACAGTACGCCCCCGAGCATCAGCCACTTTATAGGCGACGACGACGACGACGACGACGACGACGACGACGAAGACCGTATTAGGCTACGGTTTTAGTTAAAAAAAATAATTATATTGCTTTTTTATCTTTAGAATTTCAGTAAGTTAATGAAATACATGTGAATTCCAATTTAATTCTTATTAAGTCCTATGTACTGTTCAGACTTTACGTATATTTTTTTAATACAATGATGATAATAAATAATGCTGTTTTTGTTGAATTTACCTACCTCTTAACAAACCAAAAAATATCAGATCATGATAAATGCAGTATGACATTTGTATAGTTCTTTGAATCTATCATTGAGGCAGGAATTGGCGGGTTCGATTACTGCCTTGGGACAAATGTTTATACCTACAATCTGCAAATATTGTTCCGTATGTTCTAGGTATTTTTTTATAATAAAAATACTCATTTATTTATTTATACGCTACCGCGGTGGGCGAAGGTCCGCCTGCAACGGCCAGGAGGTTTTGGGTTCGATTCCCACCTCGGAACAATTGTGTGTACGATTTGCAGACATGTGTTCTGGTCGTTATTTATGTATAATTAAAAATATGTATCTATGTATTGTATAAAGTATATCAGTCATCTAGTACCCATAACACAAGCTCTGCTTAGCTTGGGGTGGATGATGATGTGTGGATTGTCCGGCATTATTTATTTACAAACATGTACTGTACACCTATCCTAACGGGCACACCCAATATATAGGGGGCGTCCCACGGCCATGCCATATGGAGGGAAAGTACCTTAATTAAATATTGAATATAGAAAATTTTACTGAAAAAACACTTCATTTTGCCGTGGGACGCCCTGTATCTATAAGTATACGGTCGGCATACGATCATAAATGACGACCGACGACGTGGCGCGGTGGGCGAAGGTCCACCTGCGACGCAGGAGGTTGCGGGTTCGATTCTCGCCTCGGAACAATTGTGTGTACGATCTACAGATATTTGTTCCGGGTGTTCTGGTTGTTTTCTATTATAATAAAAAATATCTATCTATGTAACGTATTGTATTATGTATATCAGCTATCTAGTACCCATAACACAAGCTCTGCTTACCATGGGGCTAGATAATGCTGTGTGAATTGTCCAGCATTATTTATTTAATACATTTAAGTATATTAGTCATCTACCCATAACACAGGCTCTGCTTAGCTAGGGGCTAGATGAAAAAATAGAGTTTTACCTTAAATCCAGAAGACCACCTTCTCGTTCTTTTATCTTGCCAGTCTAAAATGTTGATGAACATTTTTGGCACAAAAAACTTTATCCAAACCTAATCTCGGTCTACGGTTCAAAGACAGTTCGGTCAGGCCGTAGCCGCAATATCTTTTTATAACTAGATGGCGCTGTAATCAACAAGCTTAAACGACATCCATCACCTGCTTGCTAAACTAACTACATCAAGATATCAACGTCCATGCGAGACAGCATTGAGAAAGTATCTAGGGCTCCTTTACAACGAACTTAAAAAGAGATCTACTAGACAGCGCTAATATAAAACTTTAATAAACACTCAAATAATAACTGCCAAACGGTAAACCTAAAAAAAAGTTCCATTAGATAGAGTCCAGAATCAAACCCAAAAAAATAAATATACACACATTTTTTATCATTAGCAATAAACATTTGACCCCAATTATCACCACTTAGAATTCGAATTTCCATAATCCGATCTTCGTGGACACTTCCGCCCGAAAGGAACCTGTATGAACAATTTCAGCCTCGTAGCTCTTGTAGTTCCAGAGATTTCTTGATAGGCATGTTAGTCAGTTTCTTCTGTAGGTAAATATTTATTCAGTAGGCTTGTTCCGCGACAAGGTCTGCCCAAAGAAATACAGTATTGGCTTCAGAATCGAATACTATAGATTATATTAAAAATATATATCTATACATAGATAATGTGTGTATCAGTTATCTAGTACACAACCATAACAGAAGCTTTCGCCAATATGATGAAAGAAAGAAAATATATTTATTGATTCACTGTAGTAGGTACAACTTGTTACTACATTATTATAAAATAAATAAGAACATGAAAATTAACTACGTATCTATAAAAACACGCGACTCTACATAGCAAACCAATTGGTCCTGTCTCGGCATAATGTTGCTCTACTTCTCCACAAGAAGTAGATCTATGATGTGAGCTATGTGGAATATCCAGCATTATTTATAGTTTTTTTTATTTGCAGAGTGCTCATCAAAAATATTTCAAATAACTTCAATGTACAGAGTTTTATCATTTTTAGATAGATTACACTTGTTGAGTGCATTTTTAAATAGTATAAAACAAAGTCGTTTCCCGCTGTCTGTCTATCCCTATGTATGCTTCTTTCAAACTACGCAACGGATTTTTGATGCGATTTTTTTAAATAGATAGAGTCATTCAAGAGGAAGTTATATAGACCATGACCATTTGACACATATATTTCCTCACGGGCGAAACCGCGGGGCGCAACTAGTCTTTAAATAAATTATGCATAAATCGAAGGCAAAATTAGGCGCCCGTAGTACATTTGATTTAAACAAAATAATTTATAAAAACCCGAAACGATATAAGGCGGGTATCGTTTCGCATTTTATACAAATAGATTGAAATTTGAAAGACTGTGAAACATTCTAAAATAATGTTTAAGACAACGCCTCAACAAATAAAAATTATATTAGTGAAAGATTGTGAAAGAGAGAGAAGTCTGAAGCGATATGTTTATTTTTGGATGATTTGATGAAGTTATAAAAGAAAAACTTTATGAAAAAGATATCAGCAAAACAATAAAAGATAAAGTCTTCGTCGATTTTTTAAAGATTTCATGTCTAAGCCATAAAAATAGATGAATATGGACCATAATATTAAATCTATATCATTATGGTACAAACATAATTAATATAACTCACTATAAATGTAATCATTCACAGTCGGTGCAATTAGGGCTTTGCCACGACGAACTGAGACTGTCAGATTGCATGTCTAATGTGATGGGCAGGGACCCATCACATTTGGTAATATTGAAATATGAATTGCACCGACTGTGAATGATTACATTTATAGTGAGGTATATTAATTATGTTTTATTTTATGTAAATTTTCGGCCCTTCTTGATAGCTGTGACTGTTAATGGAATCAAATAATTTGTCGAATAACAACAGCACACTGGCCGTCGCAAGGCATTCTTTCCAAAAAAAAAATATATATATAATATATATTTTAAAATATGACCTGTCTAAGTGCTTATTTGTAAGCTTAAAGAAATAAAAACTTTTCATTTTCATTTTCATTCATTTTCATTTTCATTTTTCCGAACTATATTGTGATCTATAAAAAGATAAAAAATCTATGCTGTTAAAGCGGCAACCCTATCAATACCTAAAGCCTTGACAAAAGCAGTCTTAATCTTAGACCATACAAGATCAAGACAACTTTACATACAAATCCTTATGTTGTTGTTCTTGTATACAAAAGAATCATTGACTTCGTTACTTCATAACATTTTCCAATCATTGAACTTTGTATGAGGATATTCTGGCTTTGGGAATTGATGAAAAGGACCTGAAATAGATTTAGCAGTCTACAGCTGGACATAGACCTCCCCCAATGAGCACATACATAGCGCCCTGTCTTCAGCTTGCCGCATCCAGCATCTACCTGCAGTCTTTCGCAGGTCGTCATCCCACCAAAAATAGATAGATTTATTATTCAGTCATAATTATCATGTAGGTAGTTTAGTATTGTGTATAGTTATTTGATAGGTACCTTTCTTTAGCTATCAAATTATATCTACCTACCTACCTTTTTTGGCCCGAAGGCATGGGACGTTGGGAATTTTCGTGGGACGTGGAAATGAGCACATCTCACGTCAAATGTGGGAATGGCTCATCTAGATTAGATAGGTACATTAAATTGTAAATTGTTTTAGCTTCAGTCTCACATCGAAAATGGTAGCAGATTTTCTAGGCAACTTCTACACGATTTCTATTGCAGCTCAATCCGTAGGTAGAGGCAGATAAATCGTCAACAGCAGATAGTTGGGTAGATTAGATAGTTGAAAACTGTTTGCAAAAATGTAATCTGTGTCTACTCTAATTTTCGTAAGCTTTGTACCGTTAGTTTCGGAATTGGATTGTAATTTTTATATACCAACTTTGTATTTATATATTTTAAAACGCAAATAATATTTTCTATTTTATTATAAAAATAGGGGGCGACCTTAGTTGAGTTGGGTGGTGTATCGCCTTATTGAAAACATACATACATCGTTCAAAAAGATTGAGTTTGGCGTAGCATCATCGTAGCAAGCGCTACGAAGGTCTACGAAATAATTGATTTTAAACTACTGTGAAGGTAGAGGTGGGGAAAAGTCAGTAAGTCAGACATTAAAGTAAAAGAAAGAACAAGAGTTTTCATTCTTATCAAATTCATATCACCGGTAACCGTAGGTACTAGGTACTAAATAGTTTCAGAGATAAATAAAATAAATAATGCTGGACAATCCACACAGCATCATCTAGCCCCAAGCTAAGCAGAGCTTGTGTTATGAGTACTAGATGACTGATATATGTAATATAATAATAATAACTCGGGGGTGGAAGTGTCTAATGGCGATATAGCGAAGAAACCCGCTCACGGGCAGTCTTCGTGATGGTGAAATCGCCTCTCTACACCCATCAGTAGTTTGCGCCGATGTTGTTATCTCCGGTATTTCCGCCGGCTTTTTAAGGAACCCATCCAGCATTCGGCAAGCCACCGTCTGCCAATCTCTTTAATGTTTCTTTGCAATAGTCTCTACACCTGGCGGATACCATCTTTGGGTGTATCATATTGTGCACCCGAGGATGATACCCGCTATGTGTAGCCATCGCCTGTAGATTAACTTCTCAAAGGGCCTCTGTGCTGTTGGCTTCGGCCCCAGCCCCACGCAAGCCTTCCAAAGGACCGGGTCACTTTATGGCCCGAGATCATGGTAATGAGATACATAATAATAAACCATTCATTTCAGACCATAGAAACGTAACAGATCTTATTTAACTTATTCTACGGTCCATAGTAATATATACCTTAAAACTAGCACACGTAAAATATAAAAAGACTAAATTAATAATAATATAGAAAATAGAAATAGAAAAATGTTTATTTGTGTATCAAATAAAATAATACAACTTAAATAATATATATACATATATAAATAGAAGATAGAAAATTCTTTATTGCACTTTAAATAGGAAACTATGTAAAATCGCTCAAGAGCGATCTCTACCAGACAAATGGTTGTCTGGTAGAGATCGCTGTCGATCCATCCATGGGGATGGATAGGATCGTGGACAGTCATTACTAATCATCCTTTATAATCACTATCACTACAAAATATAAAACAAAGTCGCTTCCCGCTGTCTGTCTGTCCCTATGTATGCTTAGATCTTTAAAACTTCGCAACGGATTTTGATGCGGTTTTTAATAGATATAGTAATTTAGAGGAAGTTTTATAAACCATTTCCACGCGGGCGAGATGTACAGAATTGAACCTGTTACAGTTTAATTATGAGTAAGTATAGATTATTACCTAATTGACTTCCAAATATATACTGCGCATTCAATTAGTATACCTGTGTTAAAAAATGTGTTGCTGAGTTTAGCTGCATTCATTATCTACCAAGCTGTGAAGCTCTACATCTTAGAGAGCTCTACATCTATAACGTCTGTTATCATCATATGTATAATATTTTATTTTTAGCTAATTAATTTGTGTTTCAAATGTAATCTATGTATTTATACCTAATTTTAATTTTTTGCAAATGTAATTTAATAGAATTTTAATCACATTTTTATTCCTATTTTTAATTTAATGCTATTTTATTCTATGCTATGGATATTATTATCTGAAATAAATCAATCAAATATAAGAAGAGTTCTATGATTTCTGTTGGTTTGGTACAAGCCGCCCGCCCTGCCCAGCACCCCTTTACTTCAGGCTTGAGGATGGAGAGTCTGTTCTGTATGACGTCAGACGCTGCGCAAGCGCCAGGCGACGGACGACGGGACGACGACGCTTGGCGGCTGCGATCGCCCACGTGGGGCAGGACGTCCCGTCCCGCTATGCTATGACGCGCCGCCGACGCGACGCTCGCCAGTCGTCGTCGGACAATCAGCGCGCGCGCACCTGTCACGCGCCACATCATGAGCTCGGACAAGGAACCGCACCAGGTCAGTCCACAACTAACACCCGGCTACCTCTCCCAACGTTAGATAAAGCAAACAGATGGCCTGTGACTCTTCAACTTGATTATCAGATCGGTATCACATTATAATTTGTGAACACTGAAAAATTATTTCATTAGAAACAATGACGAAAAATAATATCAGTGTAATAATTAGATTAAAAATCGGTATTTACCATATCTAGGTTTTTTTTGTGCCAGTAATATATAAACATAATGTAGGTAGTATAGAAAATTAAGCATCATCATAGGTAGAGTAGTAATATGAGGTAGTGTAAGGGTAGTGAGAGGCTTATCATCATCATCATTATCAACCTATATTAGTCCACGGCTGAACAGGCATCCCCTTACGAGCGCCATAGCCGCCTGTTTTCAGCTTCTTATTTTATTGATTCGAATTCTACACTGGTAAAAGTTAAAAAAATCGCTTTCAACCCTCTTGGATCATGCTCTAGGGATTCTAGTCTAAGGCTTCGGGCGTGATAGGCGCCATAACGACATGCACGATATTACCATAATATTATTTTGTTTATTAAGATTAATCATTAGAGTTATCTAACTACCTAGATTAGTATGTTTGTAAAGGTTGGGTAATAATCATTTCAAAGACACACTATCTGTACGAGGCGACAAGCAAGGCACCTACCTGATATTGATTGATCGATGGCTTGCATCAGTAGAAATACCTAGAGTTAGTAGAATTTACGTAGTTATTTTATTTATTTATTTGTACTGTAATAAAACAATACATCAGATAGTGTAGGTAAGTTACCTAGAATAGCCCTGAATTCTAAAAATAAGTACCTAGGTATTTTCGGAGTTGTCGCTATGGTAGGTAGGACATTGTGTTCATTCAAAACTTGAGACAATTCTGTTGCTTCTGTTGTTGTGCCTAACTTCTTGTTTTGACTGTAACACATAAACGTACAAGTAGGTAAATACAAGTATAAGCATCTACGCCTATATCGACGAGGCGGATCCAGACAAGTCTAGCTGGGTTTAGGGGACGAGATCTTCACTTCACTTCTCCACCCTTTCCGTAAGTCCGTAGTCACCTACCTACCTAATCTGCTAGGTACCCTCCTCAACTTAGACTTGATATCGTACTCGAATGTCTATGGTAGACGGAAGCAACGACAGACAGCCTCGGTTCTTCAGGAAGTCGCAGATCAGAGGCATGGCAACCACAGAAAAGCACGAAAATTGTCATTTATTGAAATTGAATAATATAGTCTTAATAATCAGATGCATTTCAAATTCAAATTGACAGATGACAGCTGGCGGGCCACTTTGAAGCTTGTGGGAAGCTATTTTGTCACTGTATAATCTATCTAAATAAAGCTAATTAGATTTAAGCCCATATCTGAATGCACATTTTTGTGCTGTGTGATAGCGGCGTTGGCATGTATGCAGACAGTGTAGAGCTTTCAACAAAGGCTCAGACAAAGGCAGGCTACCAGTGAGGTGCGATATGCGAACTAGGGGTCTCTTTGGAGGCGGTGGTGGCGATGGACGGCCCGGCGATGACCTATTGCTGATTGTCGTGTCTCTGTGTTGCAGGAGGAAGGCGGGCGGTGGTCGGCACCGCTGTTCGTGCAGCTGTCAGAGCTTGAGGAGGCTGAGGAGGAGGAGGAGGAGGAGGGCGAGGGGGAGGTGTGGCGCGAGGCGGCGCGCTGGATCAAGTATGAGGAGGACGTGGAGACGGAGGCGGGGCGCTGGGGTAGGCCGCACGTGGCCGCACTCGAGCTGCACGCGCTGCTGGAGCTGCGCACGCGGCTGGCGGAGGGCCGTGTGTTGCTGGACGCGCGCGATGTGCCCGACCTGACGGCGGCGGCACGCGCTATTGCCCCCCTCCCCACGGCCCCTGCCGCCCCGCTGCTGCACGCGTTGACGCGCCCCCACACCCACCTGCTGGACGACTCGATGCGTCTCTCGCTGCATCGCGCATCGCGCGCCAGCCTCCAGGTACCTACATTATACCCTCACGCTGAACTACATATTACATTACATACCTATCCCTGTGCTGTGATACTATACCTACCTACGTAAGTAGACTCTCGCATCGCGATTACAAGTTTTTATTTCTAATGATAATATAGATAATTATATTAATTTTTATAACTTTGTCAGCAGCGAGTTTACTCTAAATACTTATATTAAGCTTTAAATTGCAATATAAAACTTCCCTATTCCTATGGTACTTGCTATGCGAGAAGCAAGAACGGGGTGTGTGAATAATACTGATAATTTTCAGACCGACGACGACGACGTTACTGTAGGCAAATAAAGCGGTATAAGTTAATTCGCACACGCACAGGGTTCCGTACTAAATAATTCATCACGTTAAAAATAACAAACAGTTTTACTTATCAGATCAAGTGCTCTTAATATGTAACGTGAAGCTCGTTACTAAGTCACGAAAGACAACAACGTTTTCACATAAGTTTTCAAATTTTTTTTATGCTACTTATTAGTTCTTAATCAACTATGGTAGGTATACTTCATTAAAATAGAGGGCATTAACCCGATCCCAATATGATAAAAGCCAACAATACAATTATCAGGGGAAGGCTTGCGTCCAACTGTGCACCAGTATAGTAATAGGGCTGTAATTTCACTGCGTCTACCTAGGTATTGGTGTGGTATTAGGTACTTACGGTTCAAGAGATACAGCTTTATTTAGGTAATTTAAATACCACTGTGTGTGATATTATTTATTGAATTTTTTTATTATGTATGACTGACTATACCGTTTTACAGCACTATTAATTTATAATTACATAGGTATATATTTTTAACCTGACTGTCATTTACAGCAGATCGGCTAATTCATTTTACTATTATATGATATAAGTTCTTTGTTTTGTTTCCTATCGTCTGTTTTATGGCTTTGGATCATAATCATCTATTATTGTGACCTATAAGAAGGTATTGTTAATTGACGTATCCAATTATGCCTTGGGCTTCTTCGACGAATTAATGATATGAGTACCTACCGACAGCGATTGTTAAGTTGAAGAAAAAACACGTTTCTTGAAGGATTTTTTATAATTTTTTTATGACTTTATAATTTAAATTGGTTTTCATTTTTTGTTGATATCATCAATGGATCAAATCAATGCTCTTTACATCGACGAAAGATGGTTTTGTTGTGTTAGTTTTTTGGCACTTACGTAGTTGATTTGTAAGGCCTATACGGGCACGACAGACGCGTCCACAGTATTGGTATCCGTGCGTCCCGGTAGAGATATAAAATATAAGCTGAGTCTTTATAGCGGTTCATTACGTAAACCAGTATCGAGTACGGAATCCTGAATTAAACCTATTCAAGACATACTTACATTACAAATTGTGCACTGTACCTAATTCGAAATACGGTTGCTAAAATTAGATTACAAGCTATATAATTGTAAAATTTGTATAGCATATTGGCGTCGTATGGGGGATCCCCACGGTCCACTGTTCTATTGGCCTCCGTGGACAGTGGATGCTTTTGAACTGATATCATGAGCCAGATTTATAAGGAATATTGTAGGCTCGAAGTGGACTGATGCTTGTTTGCTAGTTAATTACCTAAGACGCTAAGACGTAAATACCGATTTACCGTTAGGTAAATACGAAACAGCACCTAGTACCTACCGGTAGTTACCTTCAGCTAGGTTTAGGAAGGTACCCAACCCATATTATTATGCTCACCACATGACTACCTTTATAGATAGGAAGATAATAAAAATACCTAGTGAGATAAAGTAACGCAATGTAGGAAAGAGTTAATCTTTTGTGTTAGATAAGTAGTAATGTTTTATCACAAACCAGCGTCGCGTCGATAGTGACATTTGGCGCGTTTCGGACGGAACTACGACTGTAGTGTAGGTATGTTGTGAAAACGTTCAAGGTCAAGCGATATGAAGGGATTACGCGAGTGCCAGCCAGCGGTGGCCTCGGCGGCGGCGCGCTCTGAACCAACTAAACCCTCCACTTAAATAATAAAACCAGCCAAGTACGAGTCGGACTCGCGAACAAAGGGTTCCGTACCATTAGGTATCTGAAAACGGCAAAAGAATCACGTCTGTTGTATGGAGAACCCTTAAATATTTATACTATTTTTATTTATTTATTAATTTTTAAAGTGAATATATGTAATAACTACATAAATATTATGTGAATATTTCAAGCGTCTTCCTGTTACCGATAAAAATATCGAGCAAAAACGACCAAAAAAACTCGTTTGTTGTATGGGAGCCCCTTAAATATGTTTTTTTTCTGTTTTTTTTTTAGTATTTTTTGTTATATTCGCAACAGAAATATACCATCTGTGAAATTTTAACTGTCTAACTAAAAAAAAAAAAAAAAAAAAAATAGTTTATTGCTTTAACTTAAATTAATTAATATATTACAGTGGTATGGGACCCTCTTTTAAGTAATGTAATACCTGTGCTAGAGGGTCTCGCTCTGCAGCGCGGCTATCTTAAAAATAATTAAATTAAGTTTAATATTTAATTTAATAAAAAAAGGTTTACAATAATAATAATATAATTTGTGCTAATCTTACAAAAAACAATGTATAATAAATAATCGAACGTTGAGTGATTTAATAAAATGAAATTAAAAGTAATATAAAGTAAGGTAAAGGTAAATTTAGAGTAAGTTAACTACGCTTTTGAGAAAGTAACTATCTCGGTTCATGAGATACAGCCGACAGACAGAAGGACGACGGAGGCTTAGTACATTTTCAAATTTTGGGTCAAATTTTTACCTTTTGGGTAAGGGACCCTAAAAATTAAGACATGAGTCAAGAATCATAGGTACCTATGAAGTATAGCCATCGTAAACCAGGTGACTGGTTTACGTCCTATTCTATCCCTTCCGTATGGTTTTAATTTTGTTTGATTGAACCTTTCTTGAGTTATAAATAGTGTAACTAACACGACTTTCTTTTTTATATATAGATACAATATAATTCCGAGTCCGATCAGTAAGTTCCACACCAGGAACTTACGCTAAGTGCTTGAACGCCGTCTTACACTAGCGCGGGTGCTTAGTGGTTATCCCCCTTCGCGAACTCCAACTCCAAGATAATTTCCAAAACAGGCCGCGCTCTGCGTAGGATATGGCAAAATGCACCACATTCATACAGTGAGGCTGATTATACAGACTTCCGGAGAATATAAACATCTCATTTTAAAACTATGAGAAGGCCTTTGACTCCGAAACCAGCTGGTCAATTCAGGTGTATTCGTGAGCATCACTAGTAATACTATTTACGCCGCTCATTGGTTCATTGACTTTTGTTTTATTGGTTGAATTTAAATTACCTACCTACGAATAATAATGAACCGCGAAAATGCTTTATACATAAATTTGGATGGACCAGCTTCGCTATTATGGAATCTTTGAAGCGATCCTAGTAGACAATTGTTGTATAAAGGTGCTGAGCTGAGATGGGTCTACGAGGCCGCCACCATGGACCGCCCATGTACAGGACCAGCCGTATAAATAAACCTATCCAATTACGCAGACGAGTGAGAATGTCATATCTCCGAAACTTTCTACCTGTAGACTAGTTATAGAAACGGACAAAAAAAATTAGAGAAGAGAATCCATTCTTTTGATACTTTACTTAACTAGTGGGGTCATTTGTTGCAATATGACTAGTAGTTTCAGCTCTACGTGGGAACATCATACTAATGTAATAAATGTGAATTTTTGTTACCAAGTATCTCCGTAACTACTTAACTAATTGAGATGAAATTTGGTATGTAGATCGTTTAGTAAGTAAATAATGAGACACGCATGTATTAGGTACAACAGAATTTAACAAACAAGTAACCACGTACAGTTAGATCTCAGAATGCACGTCCGCTCCCCGTGCCGCCGCCCAGTATATATATGTATATGTATATGTACAGGGTTATTGGTAATTTAACGTATTCCCGTTAGATCCCGTAAACATATGTATTTTTCTACTTACTTTACTTAACTTTAATTAGGCTAAATTACAAAATGTCTTGATTGTTCCTTATTATTAATTTTGTTCGTTGTTGTTACTACTTAACTATTGTTAAATTTTATTTTAAATATGTATTTTTCGTTTTATTTACATTGGGTATTGTTTTAAGTTAGTTTTATAGAAATTTTAAAGAACGGCCTTAGGTTTAGTTCGTGCACGAATTTCCGCCTGCTTCCTTTATAATGATGTTTTTTTCAGTTTCTTTGAAATAAGTTCATAGTTGTTATGCTTTGTTAGAGAGCTAACAAAACGGTTATGTTTTTAAAATAATCTGCAAGCCAAGTTTCATATTGATTTTTTTGTTTTTAAGGCATTTTAGAGGAAAAATATCTCAATGAATAATGAAATAATATCGTTTTTTATTTCGCATTTTTAAATTTAGAGCGATAATTGTTGTTTTTATATTGATAAATAACCAGTGTTTATTCGTTTTTATAAATCAGAAGAAAAAAATAGTATTTAACAGACAGTTTTTTTTAAATAAATTTTTGATGTTGCACTTTTGACTTATTTTGAAAAAAGCTAAAAATCATTATAACTTAAAAATGGTTCACTTTTGCATGATGCACATGGGGATAAAAATTATCGCAAATAGTCACCCCTATCACCTCCTAACGGGAATACGTCAAATTACCAATAACCCTGTATATACTAGCGGACCGTCCCGGCTTCGCACGGGTATTAGAACCTTTGGCTACATTATTGGAGTTTTAGTAAGGATCCCTAATTTTTTTGAAAATATAATATAGCCTGCGTTCACCGGGGATAGTGTAGCTTTCCAACGATGAAATAATTTTTCAAATCGGTCCAGTAGTTTCGGAGCCTATTCAATAAAAACAAAAAAATCAAACCTTTCCTCTAAAATATACTAGCTGTTCCCCGCGGTTTCACCTGCGTTAAACTCGAATTTCACTTTATTAGGTGAATTTTTACACCTTGGTTACCACGTGATATTATTGGAGTTTTAGTAAGAATCTCTAACTTTTTGAAAATATAATATAGCCTATGTTCACCACGGATATTTAGCCATCCTAACGGTGATATAATTTTTCAAATCGATCCAGTAGTTTCGGAGTCTATTCGTTACAAACAAACAAACAAACAAACATACAAACAAACAAAAAATCAAACCTTTCCTCTTTATAATATTACTATAGAATAGACAAACTTTCGCGTATATAATATTAAGTAGGATAAAGGATGTCACTTGGGTATTTAAAAGTGGAATGAACATATCTGCTTGTTTTTGTACTTCAAGATATCTTGAGCGAGTCAAAACAGTATTTTCAGATCTGAAAAGTTGAGTTCAATATCATCCGTTCCATCCATGATAGACCTTTGCAAAGTTTCTTTATCAGCCTGCCCGAGCTCTCGCTGTGAGAAGCTTAATATTTCTCGCCAGTCTGTCTCAACCGTTATGATAGAGAACTTATGATTTGGGTATTGTAGTCAGTTTTCGCAAATAATCTGAAAAAATAACAATGAACAAACACAACCACAACAAATTATTATCGTGTCTTCAGATACAAAATCAAAGATAATGTAAACGCTTTACTACAAAATAATCAAAAAAGGCGTACAACCTAACAAAAGAGTTTCCATACAGTAAATTGTTATCAAACCTTTGTTGTCAAAAGAGCGTTGCTAGGCAACCACGTTTATTTAGAAAAAATGGCGTATTGATATGCAAGGAATTTTATAGGTACATTTTTTAGTCCTTGGGTTACATTATTGAAGCTTTAGTAAGGATACCTTACTTTATATATATGTATATATATATATATATATATATATATATAAATATAATATACATACATAAACATTTCGGGCGAAGCACAAAGCTGTTTTCTTTAATTAATGAATTCTCTTTCAGCCGGTTTCGGTGTCTATCGGTATCTATTGAGTACGAACGAATGTATAGGAATTTTAAAAAATTGACGATTAAACATTAATTCTCCACGGAAGACCAGCGCTATGGTACCTACATATGTATCTGCTCTACCATAGCACATGCTGAGTGGAGACCGATTTCGTCAGTTTATAAGAGTATGTATACTATCTGTTCTGACAAAATAAAAATCTTTTACTTTTCTTTTTGCTTTACAAATTTTTTGAGTATTTATCGCGTACCTTTTGTTTTATTTTCCCTTACGTTTCCATCGCGTTACAGCGATTGCGATGCAAACGGAGGAGAAAAGGAAACAAAAGATATTTGATGAATACCCGATAAATTATTAACCTTTAATATGTTGACAAATCGCGAAAGCTGAAAAAGTAGTTAGACTAGTAGATAACCGATCGACTTTAAATAATAATTTAATTATCGATCGCCAAGTTAAGGATTAGTATTGCATACTGGACATTACTAATTGATTGTCACACGAGCTGTCAAAAGTAAAATCATCGCCAGTGGACTGGTATACTTACTTCTAATTCGTTACGTTACGACACTTGTCTTTTTCTTGCAAAACAGTCGAAACTAGTGAAACTAAAACTGAAGCGTAGCAGGTACAGTCAGTGGTAAAATTGCTGAAGCAGGCCGATCTATCAAAATCGTTTCAGTAGTAGATACTCGCTTCTTGCAGAATAATTCACACCAAAAACAGCTCGAAATGTAGAGCAGCATACATTTGTGTGACACGTCGACTACGAACTTTTTAGGCCATTGTTGCTGCCGGTTGTCATACACAGCGGTTGTCATACGCCCCGCCCCGCACAGGCGGCGGCGTTTCTTTCGCACACATTCTCTGGTTCGCACATTCACTCAAAACGTGCTAATAATAAAGTAAGCTTTATATAAATAATGTATGTATTATATATGCTTTAAGTAAATAATAATGATACACGCACGTATTATAACTTGATTGAATAAACAAGTAACCACATACATCATCTCAGAGCGCGCTTCCGCTACAGTATACACTTCCGCTCTCCGCCGCCCCGTCGCCACCGCCGCCGCGCCACCGCCCGCCGCCGCCGCCGGGTCTAAAATAAAAAAACCCGAGTAGATATTATATACACAAAAATTTCCATGCGGTTGAAGCCGTGGGGCGCAGCTAATATTTTAATAATAACAAATATTAAGGTACTTACGTAAACTATCTATATGAATTCGATTATAATATAAATTGAATTAAGATTTATTATAATTTCATAAATTATTTTATTAATGACATTTTTTTTAATTATTTCAGTAATCATTTATTGTAGTTTCATCTCTGTGTAGGTAATGAATATATAAATTGTATAATTCTCGTTTTATGGACTGTGTATGATTACTGTGCTATGTCTGAAATAAATGTATTTTGATTTGATTTGAATTCATCCTACTAATATTATAAACGCAAAAGTTTGTAAGTATGGATGGATGTTTGTTACTCTTTTACGTAAAAACTACTAAATGGATTTTAATGAAACTTTACAATAATATAGCTTATACATCAGAATATCACATAGGCTACAATTTATAAAGATATATTGTATATTATCAAAAAAAAAAATCACCACGCGGGTGAAACCGCGGGGCGCAGCTAGTCTTCTATAATAATAAATTAGCTGAATGTGTCGCTAAGCGCAAATCTCGAGAGCAGCTGAAACTATTTCACTAATTCTTTTTTTAGAACATTCCTTGAAGTACGAGGATGGTTCTTATTCTATGTTCTCTTCGGATAGAAAAAAGATAAAAATAAAAAAAATTGCCTAAAAATGACCACCCGGGCGAAGCCGGGACGGGCCGCTAGTAAACAGTGAAAATAAACAATAATAAATACATTCGAATATTTATCGCGTTGATTGTACCTGTACCTGGCTACTTAGCTACGGAAATAAGTGAAAGGCGAATTGAGGGCCTGCTTAGCATACCCTTGAAAACAGTTCTACTAACCTAACATTTTTTAGATGACTCCCTGTAATGTAACCGACAATAATAGGTGGTCCAATCAATTTCTATTCTGTAATATGTCATGTGTTGATAATTTGGAGTGTTTTAAAAAACGATAAACCGACTTCAATTTCCAAATAATGAAAATGGGTTTAAACTTAGTTAAAAAAAAAACAAAATCGGTTGGCTTGATGTTAACATATTCACCCATTTGTCGCGCACATACGAGTACATACATAATGCAAATGTGAGACTTATAATGGTTTTCTCATGGACGCCATTGCCAGAACTGGACCAAAATTATATTTATTTATATATTTTTATATTTATTTTATAAATCTTTATAAATAAAAATTATTTTATAAATTTTTATTTTTATTTTAATTGAAATCTAATAAATAATTTCTGTGATCTGCATATCTTTATCCATATGAAATATTGATAGCCTTATCTTATGTCTATGTAAGTTTATTATAATGTTTGTAATGTAGGTATTTAGTGTATTTGTTACCAATTATTTATTGAAGTGCCACCGTCTATATTGTTCGTTCATGTCCAGTCCATCCTAAGGTTGCCTGGAAGAGATCGCTCTCAGCGATAAGGCCGCCCTTTATACCTTTATTCTAAGTTTTTATCTCTGTATTATTTTCTGTTTTGTGTGGTGTAATAAAGTGTTATTTATCTATCTATCTATCTTTTTAACCGACTTTAAAAATAGGAGTAAGCTCTCAAATCGACTGTTATTTTAGGGAACTGGATTACACGCGAGGCAGCAGCTACCCGTGTTGTCCAGTTTTTCCACCCACAATATGGTGATTAGAGGCTAGAACTAGAGGCTGAAACTGTAAGTTGGTGCTACACTAGGTAATTCCGTGATCGTCGCGGAGCGCGGCGCGCCGCGAAGGCGTAAGAATCGACCCCTCCAACTATGGGACGTCGTCGGAAGAAGCGACCAACGGAACCCTAACTTACCAGGGGAAAGGCATTCTCTTGAGTATTTTCTTCTATATTCATATTATAAGGAGGTAAAGTATTGAAGTTACAGGGAGGGGGTAATCTCTGGATCTACTGAACCGAAAATGAAAATTCTTTTACCAAAAAAAAGCCACGTTATTTACGAGTGTCATAGACTTTTATATAATATATTGACCCGAAAAATAAAATACTTTTTCTGGAAAAGATACTTTACGTTCATCGCAAAAATTTTATAAAACAAATGTCCACCCGGGCGAAGCCGGGACGGGCCGCTAGTAAGTTATAAACTCACGAACGGCAAATCTAATCTTAACGTGACTATTATTTATGTTTTATCGGATTGGATATATTATAAAACTTCGGTAAATTTATTAAATGCGTCTCAATATTATTATTTCACCATTTATTTAAACTCTCATTAGTAAAATAAAATTTATATTTATTATTTATATTTATTTATATAAAATATATTTTTTACTATAGAAAATACAATAAAAAAGTTATGAAACTATTCTGCAGTAAAAAATATATAAAAACGGTAATAGGGTACCGGTTACTATGACTAGGGCTGCAGAGAGAGGAACTTCCTGACGATGCGTGCCGAGCCCAGGAGTACCAGTTGGGAATTTTCAAGACGAATTTTCGTATAAAAATACGAACATTCCCGTTAATCTCCCATTGAAATTTGTTTTTTTACCAGGACAAAAAATACCGTGTTTGAAAAGAGCGTGCGAAGCCGCGGGCAGAAGCTAGTAGTATTTCATAAATTTGATCATCCTATAATAAATTATATAAGCAATAAAATAAAAGATACATTTCATAATTATAATAATTAATTATAATAATTGATAAATTTTATTAATACTTTCTGAAGTAAGTGAAACTTCAGTAGCCGCAAAATCGTGATTTATGATATTGAATATCTAAGCATTCTTTGATTTAGGTTCGGCTATACCTAATTTGACTATAGCCGCGAGAATTCACAATAGGAAGGTCTATCTACGACCACGATGACGACGATGACCGACGGCACTGGCTGTTGATTTTGAAATAAATACCACAAGGTTATGGAACGAAAAAGCAAAACTGTTCAAATATTCTAAATACCTTCCGTAATTGTTCAAATCCAAGAACGTAGGCTCTTTGTTTAAATCATGTTCACCTCACATCGTGATCCGCATATTGGCGAAATATACATTTTCACTTATTATGCTCAAAAAGCGGCTCATTTACAGTAGCTCTGCGGTCGTAAAACTCGAATCTACGCCCTAAAAGTATTTTTTCTTTTACATTTTTGTTACCTATGCTATCGTAAGCCTGTTCAGGACATTCGTCCTCTTACATAAATAATCGACTTTTTGGTATTCCATTTACAAAGAATATAATTATATTTCATTTTAATTAAATTTTGAAAATGGAACTGTATGATCTTTGTGGTAGATAGAATGCATATTACGTTGGTTGGTACTTTACGTTGAGCGCACACAAAAAAGTTTGTAGCAGCAGTAGCCGGAAATCACTGGATTTTTTGTTTACTACAAATACATATATAACTGACGGTGCATGTGCCTCATTTAATTGAAAATGTCATCAAGCTAAAATAAGTTAATAATTTGCAAGTGTAAAAATATGAAGGTTAGTTTCGATTGTTTTAATTTCTCGCAATCTCGAAGTAATAAGTAACGTTTTTCACTCGGGCCAACCACCCATTATAACTCAGTCTGCATATCCTCGTCTATGTATATACATTATCCAGGGACTAGTATGTTTACTCGTCCCTGACATTTTCTAAGACATTATAATTAAAGATTCGGTTTCGTCAAATTATGAGCGAAACAGTGCACTTTCACTTTTCTAAATCATGTTTTCTCATTTAGAAAATAAAGAAAAAAAAAGAATTTTATGTAATTCGAGGTTTTTACCACGTGGGTATGAACTGGGCTGTACCACAGATAATATAATACATACTGTAGCTGTACTGTCCGTACACCGCCACGTTCCATTTGTAATGTGTGGATGGGAAAGAGGGATAGGAGGGGCTGGTTTTATAGTCACGCCCTGGACGCGCGCCGCTCTGGGCAGCGCGCTGTTAAACGTTTGCTGATAAAGCGTTTACTGAACGGCGGCGTCCGGCGGCGGCGGCGCTGCACAAGCGTGCGACTTTGAAACGCAACTATACTACCTCCATAAAGCTCAGAACGCGCGCACTCTAACGGTACTGCCGTAACGTGTAACAATAAAACCAGCTGCCTAAGATCTCACGTCCTATGTGTGTGTGGCAGACGGAGAGGGTACTGCCAGGGGCCGCGGTAGCCCCCGGCCCCGCCGCCCCGCTCGCGCCGCCACCCGCATCAGCGCCGCGCCCGCGGCCACGCCGGCACTCTTCCGCCCTGCTGACGTGCCGCACGCCCGCCCTGTACAGAGTATGCCGCCCGCCCCGCGCCGCCACCATCTCGACCCATTGCATAGCATAACAGCAGTACACTAAAGAAGAATTTCTTCTATGCTGTACATACACGCATGTCACGTCATGCTGTTTAATTTTTTTCATTGCAATACTCTCATCCCACTCCGATACTAGGTCCCATAACTAGGTGAAGGTACCTACCTAGTACTTTTAGGTTGACTCATAGTCATAACTAAAAACGTTTTCTTTTGTTTTTGATTTTACTAACCCTTTATCTAGACAAATCTTGTCGAGGTCTAGGTATCGGTGCTTATGTCTGTGGTTCTAAGTAGGTACCTACTACAAACCAATATTTACTTAGAACCTCAGCGTAGACCTCTAAGGTCTGGCGGTAAGGCTGCTGTGTACTGGCTCCGTCGCTTAAGAGCTCCAAATTACTAGATGGAACTTTATTTAGGTATACAATGATAAATCTCCTCAAGCATATCACCGCAAGCTTTATTTTTTTAATAGCGACCTCACTGAAAATGCAGTAAATTGGTACTTTATAAGATCATTATCCGGATCTACGTCCCTCGCAACAGCAACAATACCCCAGCATTAATCAAGTAGGACATCTCTATTTAATATGACTGTATGTAACTCTTATTATTATGTCCTAGTAAACGTCCCAGTAGTGGTTTATTGTTCACTTCTTTCACAGTGGGGCAAATTGATTACAATTAAGTAAATAATGCTGCATAGTAAACACAAGCCCCAAGCTACGAAGGGGATTATATGGTACTATACTAGTTGATATTTTTTTATAAATACATAGAAAATTACCAGAATACCCGAAAAAAATATCTGGATTTCGTACAAATATTTTTCCCGAGGCGGGGTACCCGCAGCCACAGAAGTTGTCAAGTGAAGCGTAGCGAAAGTAACACTTCTTGATGATAATGATAACAATATAATACTACGTAGGTAGAGGTACTTTTGTTTTCTGTCCTGCGCACATGGCTCGTCAGGTTGCCTCGAGTCACCTTGTTGAGACTGGCCAGGGCTGTAATTCGATGTTGTTATGTAGATGCTGCTCTTCCATAATCTCTTTTCGGCCCAATCCCAACGGCAATGAAACGGACCTCTATATGAGGTATCACCGAATAGTTTGATAGAAACGTACTCCAGGTTTGCTAGAAGTCAAGAAATTGGGTGCAAGTACTTCCTTCATAAATCACAGGCACATTATTGGATCCCATAGCTTTCCGTGTTGCAACATGTCTTTGGTTGGGTGCAAGGTATTGTGTACCTCATCAATGCCAGTGCGGTACTGCTGTCGAAAAGTAGGTCATCACTGATTATCGTGAACTAGGGCCGCCCCGGTCGAATATCTCGCCATGCCATTCTTTACGACATCATCAGCCGTGTCTTTGTCACCGGTAACGTACGTACCAGTTATTCTCTCGAACCGAATGGTCGGTTGCGTAACTATGGTAAGAGGCCCGACGACGACGGTATGCCATGGGAGTTGGTGGTAAACCTTGGTAATCATTTTTTAATGAAAAAACTAAACACCAAGTTTGAATTCCTTTATTTTAAAAACAAATACTAATACTTCGAGAATAGTTATTTTTATAAGACCATCTCGGAATCTATACAAAAGTAAAAGAATCATCGAAATCGGTCGACCATTGACGGTAGGCACAAACATACAATCAGCCGAACATAGAACATAGAACCTTTTTTCGAAGTCAGTTAAAAATACCTTCATGGTTTTTCGTGTCGTGCATGAGCGTGCGTGTGTTGATCGTCGACAGCCTTGAGCCTTCCCCGGTGTGCATAACGCCAGTGAAGTGAGGGCAAAGTATAGACCTCGTGCAGTCGTGGTAACGTTGTTTCTGGGTGCAGGCATCGGAGCCGCGGCGACGGCGCAGCTCGCGACTTGAGACGCTCGGCGGCGCCAGCGAGGTGGTGGGCGCACCGCGCAACGAAGCGCTGCTGCGGCGCATCCCCGCAGGTGCCGAGGTGGCGTGTGCGCTGGTGGGCGGCGTGCGCGGCCTGGCGCAGCCCGCTGTGGCGCTGTTGCGGTTGGCGGAGGCCGCGCCCATGCCGGCGCTCACGGCCGTGCCGCTGCCAGTACGCTTCCTGTTCCTGCTGCTGGAGCCGCGCGAGGCAGAGCGCGGGGCCCGCGAGCTGGGGGCAACGCGCCGCCGCGAGCTCGGTCGCTGCATGGGCGCGCTGCTCTCTGACCCCACTTTCCACGCGGCCGCCTATCGTGCAGCGCACCGCGACCACCTTCTGGCCGCCATCGACGACTTCTTCCAGGAGGCAATAGTGATGCCGCGCGGCGACTGGCAGCGCAGTGATCTGCTGCCGCTCAACGACCTCCGCGCGCGCAGCGAGGGGCTGCGGCGCCGTAAGCTGTCGCTTCGCCCCGCGGCAGAGGGCGCGCTTCCGCCGCTGCCACCGCCACCACCTGAGAAGCAGGCGCTGCTGGAGGCAGAGAAGGCATCACCGCCCGCACCGCCTGATGACCCGCTCACGCGAACTGGCCGCTTGTTCGGAGGTAAGTCCACGCACCCACTTGCATTGCGTCACTCACACAACAATTTAGCTAACGGTAGCGCCTCTCTCTGTCGGCAGGAGTGGTACGTGACATGCGGCGCCGCTACCCGTACTACTTGTCTGACTTCCGCGACGGACTGAACGGGCAGTGCCTGGCGGCTGCTATCTTTATGTACTTTGCTGCGCTCTCCTCGGCCATCACGTTCGGCGGCCTGCTTAGCGAAAAGACGCAGGGCCTCATCGGTATCTCCGAGACGCTGGTGAGTAGCATAGCCAGCAAGCGCAGGTGCGGTGACGTGAGGTGAGGCGATTCTAACCAGTGCGTTCTGCGAAGGTTTTTACGAGCCTGGGCGGCGTGATATTCGCGCTGGTGGCGGGGCAGCCCATGATGATCACTGGCGCGACGGGCCCACTGCTTCTGCTGGATGAGTCGCTGGCCGCCTTCTGTCGTGCCTACGAGCTGGACTTCCTGGCCGCTCGCATGTTCGCCGGCCTGTGGATGGTGATCATCGCGCTCAGCGTCGCCGCCCTCGAGGGCAGCGTGGCCGTCAAGAAGATCACCAGGTACCAAAGCATGAGCGTAGGTACCTTCTCCCGGATCTCATTCGACGACAACGTACCACCTGCCTGCCGCTCACGCGGTCCTACATCTCTACAGCCGATGTAAGACGATACGGGATTCTGAAGAGAAGCTACATTTCAGGTTTACAGAGGACATATTCGCGTTCCTGATCTCTCTAATCTTCATCTCGGAGCCGGTGACGGCCACGCTGGCTACGTACCGCAAACACCCGCTGAGTGCCGACTACTGCGCCAACTGCACCGCTAACGCCACCGCTCCTGCCAACTCTACCGGCGCGCAGCATGACCGTAAGTCCTCGCTCCTCCCCTTTCTCTTCCGCTCCCTGCTCTCTTTGCTAACCCCTTCTCTCTGTTACAGCGGTGGGCCCGCAGCCGAACACGGCGCTATGGTGCACCATGCTGACGCTGGCTACCTTCACCTTAGCCTACTACTTGCGCATCTTCCGCAACGGCAAATTCCTCGGCCGCAGTGTGAGTACTGTTGCTACCGCGTCTCCGTCTTATATTGCTGTTATTAAGTCGTACCTATACTTATCGATGTTGAGACATTGTAAAGGTTGTAAAGTACCAGCCTAAAGAGTTCTAGGAGTTAAGTTCCTGGTGAAAAATAGAGTCAACCGCTCTCCTTCTTTTCGTAAAAAATTAGGCTGACTGTAAAGTTTTAGATAAAATTTGTCTAAATAGTATTCTAATCGTCGTAAGTGGTTATTATAATAGAACCACCTTGCATGTAGTTTCTGTATCTCCTCTATGTTTTTAAGGCGCGGCGTGCGCTGGGCGACTTCGGGGTGCCAATAGCAATCGTGGTGATGGTAGGCGTGGCGACGCTGACGCCAGTCTACACGGAGACCCTCCGCGTCCCTGCCGGGCTGAGCCCCACGGCGCCGCGACCCTGGCTGGTACCACTGGCTGGCGTCACCGTGCCGCCGCTCGTAGCCGTGGCTATGCTGCTGCCCGCGCTCATGGTCTACATCATCGTCTTCATGGAGACTCACATTGCCGAGTGAGTGTCCACTTGCATGTATCCGCCCCGGGCGCGCGTGGCGGTATGCGGTATGATCGAGTCGTATGTCCTACGCAGGTTGATCGTGGCGAAGCCGGAGCGCAAGCTGGTCAAGGGTAGCGGGTTCCACATGGACGTGGTGGTGATGTCGTTCATTAACTGCGCTTGTGGCATGTTCGGCGCGCCGTGGCAATGCGTGGCGACGGTGCGCTCCGTGGCGCACGTATCCGCGCTTACCGTGATGTCGACGACGCACGCGCCGGGTGACAAGCCGCACGTGCTGGAGGTGAAGGAGCAGCGGCTGACGGGGCTACTGGTGGCGCTGCTAGTCGGTGCCAGCGTGGCGGGCGCAGGCGTGCTGCGACTCGTGCCGATGTCGGTGTTGTTCGGCGTGTTCCTGTACATGGGCATCTCCGCGCTGGGCGGCATTCAGCTGTGGGACCGCGCGCTGCTACTGCTGAAGCCGGCCAAGCACCACGGTGGCGCAGCGTACGTGCGGCGCGTTCCTACGCTGCGCATGCATCTGTACACAGGCGTGCAGCTGGCCGGCCTGGGCCTGCTGTACGCGGTGAAATCGTCGCGGCTGTCGCTGGCGCTGCCTTTCTTCCTGGTGCTGATGGTGCCGCTGCGCATGTCGCTAGCGCGCTGGTTCACGCCGTTGCAGCTACGTGCGGTCAGTACCAACCGCACACACACACACACACCCTCACTCCAACACACGACACACAAGAACCACTCACCGCGGCCGCTTCTGCTCACCCTCACGTGACGTAATACAGAGTTGCCTGCATGCAATATAATCACACGAGCATTATACTAGGTACACTCACTATGCCTATCTAGGTACCTATACCTACCAATTTTATTTAAATAAAATTATTAATAGCTTATTTCCTTACCGTTGCAGCTCGATGGAGCCCAGAAAGAAATAGACGACGACGACGAACCAGATTTCTATCAAGAGGCCCCTCTGCCGGGGTAGGATGCATCGGCGCATTCGCTTGATCGTGGCGGGCGGCGGCGGCGGCGGCGGCGGCGACGACGCGACGCTCCGGACCCGTCGCGTCAGGACACGGGTGGATCCAGGAAAGTGTCCTTTGAACACGAATGATTTAGACGCTTCACATAGGTATTAACCTAGGTATTGGCGTCTATTCCCAGTAGTTCAGTTGTCCAGTTCAGTTGACTGAACTAGTGAGATTTCTTTTCTCGTTTGTTCAGTCGACTGGGTAGGTAGGTAGCTATATTTGTTTGCTCAATGAATTTAGGTAAATTTCCTTCATAGATTATCTATGTAAATTTATTTAATTAACCACTCAGTTACCTCGTCCCTGCAACACATACACAAGTTACTACGGGTCCATAAAAAGTAATTAGGTAATTTAATTAGAAACGTAAGGCCATATGATACTATATAGTATAACTAGGTAGGTACAGATAAACGTCCTATAATAGTTATAAATCTTACGAAAAAAAACCAAGTATGAATATTTTTTAAGTAAGACCATGATAATATAAATAATGCTGGACAATTCACACAGCATCGGAATCAGACTACAAAGATTTAACTATTTAAATCTTTGTCAGACTAGCCTTAAGCTGAACTTGTGTTATTGCTACTTGATGATTGATATACTTAACACAATTTATTACATAGACAGATAATTTTTATTATACATAGTAAACACCCAGAACACCCGGGACAAATATTTGCAGATCGTACCATCATGTTATGTATTCCATCCAGTCCTCTAGTAGGTATCCAGCTCTGCTAAGCTTGAGGCTAGCTAGATGATGTCCCTATACTACTGAGGGGAAATGTCGAAATCGAAATGTTATGGAATTTGTTAAGTATTTAATTTCATAGAGATACCCCGCGTGCGAGGGCTTACGCACTATAATAACAAAAACCTTGGATGATGTTGTATGGATTGTTTATCATTATTTATTTATTTAAATAATCCCAGGTAGGTATCTAACTAAATAAACCTACGTACGTACATAGGTTCCTATAGTTGGTACTCAATATTATCATTATTATGATATTTAGGGTTTTGTTTGGTCGTTTGTTCGTCGTGATGCAAACATTAGCATCCTGGTTTGCACCTAACCTACTACAGGTAACTTATCATAACTATCTACATACTTACATAATTACCTAATAATATTTAAGAAGAGAAGGTATTCGTTAGGTATGTTTGCATTTAGGTAGGTAACAGTAGTTTCCTTGGCCGTAACTACCTATCTGCTCTTAGGTACGTTGTACTAAACTGTAATATTTACTCATTTATTGATTGACTTACATTATGTAGGTATCTACAACTTATTTACCTACCTATTGTTTATGTACCTATCTAGGATGTTATACCTACAGGATGTTTCATTTAGACACGATCAAAAGAAACTGCATTGATTTGACCCACTTGAAGGTTTAGGATATTTTTTTCTTCTAAAATTGCAACCGATTCTGCTTGTTCACATAAAATTTAGTGCTCCTTAAAAAAATACTAAATATTTAAATCATTTAGTAATATTTATTCACTTCTTACATGTTGTTACATAAGTCTTAGGCACAGATAATATAATACATACTGTCTTAGGTAATAAAAGTACCGTACCAAAGACGATGTACCCAACCTGTTGGGGAGTATAAAATAACTTACATCTTTATAACCACAAGGGTCGTATTCAAGTTGAGACGTAAATAGGTCGTATTCAACTTAAATTACCTATGTAAGTCTTTCTAGGAGTTAACTTAGGAAACTTATATCTTAGTATAATTATTTATAACATAGGCACAAATAATAGAATAGAATAGAAAGACATTTATTCATAATAACTTAAATTAACAAATAACACACTTATAGAAATAGGTACATGTAAAGAGTTGTTACAAAAAAGCTCTAACTCAGCATAATGCTCGCTTAGAGAGAGTTAGCATGAGTTGTTAGCCTTATGAGAGTTAGCCAGCGCTGGTCAGTTAGAGCCCGTAATAACAAAAATGGACTTGTATTGGACTGTAATAAATAAATTAAAATCTACTTCGCTCATACATAGCCGATAGCCGTGAATTGGTTGTGTAAAAGGTGTTTAAGGTTAATTATATATATTTATTTTTATATATGTTAATTATATATGGTATAATTTATATATTATTATTATATATAGTTAATTATATATAATAATTATTGAATTTATTGTATCATTGTATTATTTGTAGTACAATGCTAAATGAAATGCAAATACTATATGAAAGAAAAAATAGTTTTATGAAAAAAATAAGCACTGTGAAATATACGAGTAGACATTATTAGCTCTCAGCTGCTAGTCTTTAAATAAATAAATAATGCTGGACGGACAATCCACACAGCATCATCTAGCCCCAAGTCCATTTATGTATACTGTGCCCAAGTAAAGCAGAGCTTCTGTTATGGGTACTAGATGACTGACATACTTACATTACACAATACATTACCTAGATCAATTTTTTTTATTATAGCAAACGACCAGAACACCCGATACAAATATCTGCAGATCGTACAGACATTTGTCCCGAGGCGGGAATCGAACCCGCAACCTCCTGCGTCACAGGCAGACCTTCGCCCACCGCGCCACAGAGGTCATCAATAACTAAATAATAAAGGTATTTTATTTGCATTTCATTGAGCGTACAAGTAGAAAACATATTTTATGGACCACAGAGGTTTTCAGTTGTCTGTGTTTTAAGATATTTTCATGTTTTCGTTAGTCCCAGTTATTCATGGTGCAGGAATGTTGTAAGGAACAACACATTTTGGATTAAAAACCCCTATTCATTTGATCGTCTATGAATTGAACATTATCTACTACCTACTTATCATACATAATAATATACCATACATATCATGTAAATACTTCAAAGTACGGAATGGTTCACAGACCGAAGTACAAAAATATAGGTAAGTATAATATCAATATAAATATAAAATAATATCAATTTACTATACATAGTAAATTTTAATTGATATAGTGAATTTACTATATACATATATATATATACAAAAACATATAATATAATATAAAATATATATATAATTCATCATCATCATCATCAGCCTATACCAGTGCACTGCTGGCCATAGGCCTCCACCCCCGTGGGTGCCATATCGGCCCTGTCTTCAGCTTGCCGCATCCAGCATCTACCTGCAGTATTTCGCAAGTCGTCATCCCACCTGGACGGAGGGCGTCCTACACTACATTTACCGAGTTGTGGTCTCCACTCGAGAACACGTTTGCCCCAGCGGCCGTCGTATATTATAAATATAACTAGTAAATAGATTCTATGAACCTCAGTTTCCAGAAAGTTTTCTGTAACCTGAGGTTTATATTCAGATTACCTACGCAGTTTCAATTTCGTTATTTTCCAGTTCCAGTAGTTTGTTGTAGGTACCTAAGGTACAAGGTTGTGAATTTGTGATTTATTTAGTTATTGGAAAACAAGCAGATTTTTGCGATAAATCAAAATACATATAATATTAACACTTTGACTGCGATCTTTTTTCGACCTAAGCCATTCGTGCTGCCGCTCTACACAGCGCAGCGGTTGTGTTGCGCCGCACATGCGTTTCGTTCGAAAAACATTACGGCTGTGTTGAGGCACACAGATCTGTATTTTCTCAGCCGCTGCGCTAGTGAGGATTTACGCATATTAGTCACTTGTAGAAAACACATACGGTGTGATTTCAATCGAAGTGTTAAGAGATCGAAAGATCAGAAGGCTATTTAATGGTTCACGCGTTAGAAGAATACTTAGTATAAGTTTAGATGTATGTACCTAGTACGTAAAAAGTGTGAACAAACAAAATAAATAGTTAAGTTACCCACAAGATTATATGCAATCAACTTGGTAATACATACCTACATAGCAAAAATATATAAATAGAGTTAAAGTACCTACTAGTAATTTTAATTAAAAACTAGCGGCCCGTCTGGCTTCGCCCGGGTGGTCATTTGTCTTTTTTCTCTCCATAAGAACCATCCTCGTACTTCAAGGAATATTTTAAAAAAGAATTAGCGAAATCGGTTCAGCTGCTCTTGAGATTTGCGCTTAGCAACAAATTCAGCGATTCATTTTTATATTATGTAAAACAGATTTTGTGTAAATGCGCCCTCAGGCTCAAATAATGTTGACCTGGTAATGGTGTGTAAAAATGTTGAGTAGGTAGGTATTGAAGTATTATTTATTTAAATTATTTTGTGCCTATACTCAAGCCATTCTGAAGGTGCAATGAATAAACAAATAACAACACAAAAATCTAAAATTCTCATTTTGGCGTCGAGTTATAAAAATAACAATGTTACACTTACACCCCCGTGCCTCGTGGTCCTGCGCCTGACCTCTCCCCGGTCGTTTTTTTATTGCCGTTCAATCGGATTATGATAGTGAAGGAATAGAGAGTACACCTGTGTTTACGCCGACACTTGTGCACTATAATAATGTCCTGCGGACCTGACATCTCCATGCATTGAGACCCCCGTGGTCTAAATTCGGTTAGGCATCATCATCATTATTACCATAAAAATTACATTTAAGTACAAAAAATAATTCAACACTTGCGTTTGGCTGGAGTATGGACACTACCTAAAGAGAGTTAATTATCTATGGTAGAACCATTTCTGTTATCTAGTTCTAAGAAAAAATACTATACTATGAAAGTAAAGTTCTCAGGTATGGTGCATAGGTACTTTAATTACCAAAGCTGCCGAGGCTGCCTTTCTATGCTCCGATTCAAAAACCTGGATATTTTTTGTATACTTGATTGGTTAAAAACCCAAGGTATATTGGTGGAAAATATTTAACGACATTGGTATCATCTAAGCAAACCACAGAAGCGTGAAGCAATTCGAAACAATTTTTGGTTTTGAAAGCCTTCATTAATCATTTTATAATAAATCATGGATCTTGCACCATGTATTGTTTAGAAAAGCAACAAAAAAATACTGTCAATTGTCGAATACTTTTTTTTTGTTGTGTACTTTTTATTCTGGCATACGACCTACTCGTATGCCAGAATAATAAGTAATTACGTCGAATCGATCATCGAATGTGTAAAATATCTAAAAGATTAACTACTGCCCGCGGTTTCGCGGTAAAGTTCCCCGGAAGGAATCGGGCCCTCACCGCCCATCTTTACAGTTTCCACGTAGCAATGAACATGACCCCGTGACCCCCCCCCCCTCCCCCCATCCCCCCTGGGACCGCATATGTTAGAGGGGGGCCCCTTGAGCTCCAGGGTCCGCCCAGCCCTACAATAGCTACGCCACTGCCTATGTTTGATTCCAGACCTAGAGCTACCTGTATGCAAAATATCAGCCCGATCCGTTCAGTAGTTTTATTTTATATATTTTTATTTTTTTATTTTATTTTATTTATTTCGTTAGTTGAAGTTTTAGTTATTATTTATAAATTTTTGACATAATACCAGCTGTGCGTTACTGGGAGCTAGATGTCATCCATTATTCGCACTCTGTTATCATATCACGTAGGTAAGTAGGTACTATGAAATACCACGATAAAAGGCCTCGATTATCATAACAAAAACAGAAATATTCAGTAGCTAGGTCCGCATAACATATTGAATTGAAACTCGTTCTTCTTGCTATCATTATATTGTTATGATTATGAATGAAGCACTGAATTTCAGTCATACCATCATACTTATGATGGTATGACTGAAATTCAGTGCTTCCGTGCTTCCTTAGCAAAATACTACGCCTAGTCAAGGCCTTTTTGGAGTATAAGTACCTTCTTCAGCACACAGACATTTTACATATATTTGAATTATTATTATTGTTTGTTCTTATTAGTCAAGTCGAGTAGGTAGGTACCTACTGCATAATTGTTGTATTTTGTATGTTTAGAATTTGAAATTGCAAATAAAGACTTTTATAATTATAACCTGCGTTTCTAATTTGATGTGATTATATTTCTACGTAAAATAAATTCTGAAGTGTATCGTTATGAAAAGCAATCTTAAATATACTTTATGTCATGCATGATCCCTGTATGAACCACACAGATAATAATATAAAAGACATACCATACCTACCTATTAACGGTCAGCATATCTAAGACGTTTTATTTAGTGAGCCGAAAATAGGTACCTAACCTACCTCACATCAACTGACCGTGTGGAAGGCCCAGGATGAGATGGCGTGACGAGCTCGTGGAACACGCAGGTGGGATAACGACCTGCGAAAGACTGCATGCAAATGCTGGATGCCGCAGGCTGAAGACAGGCACTATACAGCTCATTAGGGAAGGCCTATGTCCAGCTGTGGACTAATATAGGCTGATGATGATGATGTCGATAGATTATTTACGACCTTGCAACACTATTTCTAATAAAAAAGAATGAATAAAAACGGTCAACGCGCCTGTGGTGCGGATGAATTACAACTTTGTACAAATTTCTCTGAAAGGAAAAGTGTACTATTCCTTCCTCGTATGAACCCAAATCATGCCAAGTTTCATTAGAATGCAGTAGTGCGGCGTGATGCGCGCGCGGCCAAGAAACAGAACGAAAAAAAGAAATCGTTTTTGCTGCAGTAGGTATATAGTGTACCTATAGAGTAGCTACCACACACAAAATTGTTATTTGCACAGAATTGGACATTATGTAGGTACTTACCTATAGAAAGTTGCCCCATGACCCCATAATAGCTGCAACGCGATAATAATATAGAGAAAACAGGGGGGAAAATACACAAAATGTACGCGATTATAATAGTCCTACTAATATACTTAGCTCAATTGTATATACTAGTTCGATTTTGTTTCTATTATTTTATTGTAACGTTTTTAAAATCATAATTATCATCATCAGCCTATATTAGTCCACTGCTGGACATAGGCCTCCCCAAATGAGTGCCATAGCGCCCTGTCTTCAGCTTGACGCATCCAGCATCTACTTGCTGTCTTTCGCAAATAACCTATGTATTTGCTATACTAATATTTTATAGAGGAATGAATTGTTTGTATTGAATAGGCTCCGATCCGATTACCTACATGTACGTAGATTAGTGATTGATTCTCAGCCGGTCAGTCGTCGGTTCGGTAGACGAGTGGTGTGGTGTTGGCCCCTATGTAGAAAAGTACTTTGTGTTGGCAGCCAAAGCGACGACGACGACGCGACGACCGAGACGTGACGCGTTATTTGTTTACACTGCAATGCAAGGACCTACTACCTACTTTCTGTGTCTTGTCTTGAAGTCTTGCTCAGTTTAGACAGAGATGTTGATTATTTCGCAGAAAAACAGCTGTTAGCCATTTAGCGCTCTGACGGAGCAGTACCAACAAGCTGAAATTAATTTTATTATCTTGGTTCTAGAATCTACAATTAAATTTTTCTTGTCCAGTAAGATAAAGAAAAGAGAAAGCACAGAAAATCTAATGTGTTTTGGCCATTATGAAGCGGGCGACGACGACGACACGGTGCCAAAGAAATAGTTTGAGGAATTTGAGCATTTAGTTACATATCAGAGTAGGGATAATAATAGTACAGGCCGAATGTATAACATTGTCTATTCATCATCCGTTGAGTATGAATTTGATAGACCGATAATTAGCGACGCATTTTCTGTCAGATATTATGTACCGACCCTTAGTTTACTAGTGCAAAAATAGAGAAGTACTAGTAGTTAGTAGAAATAAATTCAGTACTCGGTCGGTATATCATAAAGTTTCGGTGTTAAAATAATTTTGTTAATGGTTTTTCCATGTTATAAACAATAATATCTCTTGTCTAGGTTTACCATGGTCAGGCTTACAGCACAGCGTACCTATCTAATACCGCGTAGATAGGAACTTGATACATGCTAAATGCTATAAGAGGAAGCAGAATAACTTTAGTCACAGATAATATAATACATACTGCTTTAGTTAAGTTATTTTGTCAAATAACATCTATTCTATTCCATCTATTCGAGATCTAGAAGTAAAAATATTTTTCCCGCAAGTCCCGAAATTTCCCGAGAAATGATTTATGATTTCCCGGTTCTTAAATCAGCCAAAATTTTCGGGAATTCCCGGGAAATTTGGGTACGGGAATTCTCAGGTCCAAACCCTAATAAATACCTACCTAACACCTACGTGTTTTATTCGCACCTAGACCTAGACCTAGAGAGTGACAATGAACTTGAAACATGCTAAGACTGCCGCTGCTGGCGTGTGGCCAACTGTTTAGAGAACGGTTCAGCTATTCTTATAAATCGAGGGCATGGTTCCTTTCACAAATTTTCTCTAACTCTCGGGTTTCAGACTTGGCCATAACCGCCCTTCTCAAAGAACCACCCTGTACACCTACACATATCAGCTCTCAGCTGTTCGTCTATAACAAAATAATAATAATAAAATAGTTCACGTTTTATCACCTGAAATCAAATAATTACGTGTAACAGAACTAGTACCTATCTACCTATTTGTGCTCAATATACAGGGTGTAACATGAGGAGTGGATCATCGGTGGGTGTGGGGGGTGGGGGACCTCAGTACCTATCGATTTAATCCCCCTGTATGTTCAGCGATATTCACTGGTGCAAAAGTTATTTGGACTTTTTCGATTTTTTGAAAACCGGTTTTGAGAGACAAAACCGGTGCCAACTCCGGTTTTCCCGTTAATGAATTAAATCTTGATTTTAATCCACGTTTTTCGAATGCACTCAAGAAATATGTAATTTTGAGTCATCAAATATATCCGAATGCAACATATGCCTACACTCCTACTTCCGCGACCCCCGCATCCGCGACGCGATTCCTGCGTTCCGCCTGCCTGCGTTGTTGCCCAAATACACTTGCCGGGAGTGCACGTGCAAAGCGATAACATTAAGATGATAACTATGTTTTGTAAGGGGTATTCCAGAATGTTTTTCGTTTTTTATTTGAGTATAATGCGCCAACCACAACTGGTGTGCACCAGTTGTGGTGAGTTTCACCATTGAGTGAGCAAGTTTAAAGAGACTTAGAATACAATGCCGGATTAATCAATTGGGTGCTTAAAGGCTTCGAGAAGGAGCATAAATGTCGACCACGTATGCCAGTGTGTTATGAACAACCATGACAATAACTATGATTACGCGCAGCTTCGTTTAATTTGAATGAATCCGCGCTTCGTCGCATTATTCACAAAGATTAACATTTTAACCCATATAAATGTTTAAGAAATTAGGCCGGTGAACCTCATTGAATGACTTAAATTCTGTAGGACGGTGAGAAATTGTTTTAGGAATTACAATATCGTCCCACTCTCCGACAAATCGATTATTACATAAATGGTCATGTTAACAAACCTCCACCCAGGGCTGCCAGTTTATCCGATAGAACTGCGTAGGCATAAATGGTTGATTAAAAACAGGTAAATCATAAAATTTGTTGTATTTGTAGGTTTTGTGGGTATCTAAGAATATCGTTTCCTTCTTCAAAATCTACTATACAAAAATTAAAAAAAGTTTGCCAAAACTGGTGCTAGAACCGGTTTCCGGTTTTGGGCCCTCAAAACCGAAATTCAAAACCGGTTTTCAAAACCTTCCGGTTTTGCACGCCCTAGTACTGAGGTCCCCTACCGGCGCGGCGCGGCGTCGGCCACCCCCCCAGCAACCGATGATTTACTCCTCATGTTACTCCTCTATAAGTACTTACAAATATGTAGTAGGTACCTACCTACCTACGAGTACATAGGTGAATTATTTATACTGCTAGAGGCATGACTTTTGTTGAAGAAATTTGATTGAGAGAATGTTTTGTACTTTTTTTCTTTGACGCCACTCAAGTTTGGGTGTTCAGATCAAGAATGTTGCGGATACCGATTTTTTCAAATACGCGGATGTGAATGCGGACGCAATTTTTGAAAGCTCACATCGACGGATATTTAAGATCTTATTATAAATTCTAGTACATGAATGAAGAATTAAAGCATGATCAGTTATTAATAACATTTATTAATGAAAATTAGAAGGTATTAAGTATGTAAATTGTAAGTACCTACCTATAATTGCTCCTATTTTTTACTTTTCTTTCTAATATGAAAATAAGTAATGAAAAAAAAGATAATTAAAAAATCACGAGCTTACTAGCACGTGTGGCCATTTTATCGTGTTAAATCTTTTTGCACATCATTAACTGCACAAACTGATCTACGCAAGCAAGACGGAGCGTATGGCCGTCCCGCGGGCAATTAGATTGATTAAAATAATCGTGGTTGACATCAGTTGATTTTATTCGTCCAAGTTGACACCTGCAAGCAGACTTTTACCAATCTATGCTTTTTTTACCCATAGACTTTTACCTATTTTACCCTACATTTTACCTCCCTAGCTATTTTATCTGTAAAAGAACAACATGAATGAACGAACATTCTGAGGAACGAATGGATTGAACGAAGCAACGACGTTGCGTCAAATGTCACAAATATAAATTGTCAGGAAAGAAGCTTTCGCTCAACAAGCAGCCTGCTCTCTACCTCTGTCTGGTTTGCGGTCTGCCTAGACTCGACTCTCAGAGTCTCACATAATGGCGGTGGCCGTCGTTTTTACGTGTGTTAGCTTCCGGTGAAGTGGTTCGAGAAATACGTTTCGATCTATCGAATCATATATGCAACTGTAAAACTGTTTTTGGTGTAGTAAGCGGGGCGCGAGTGGAGGGCATCGCGGCGGTGCCTCACGCGGTGTGTGGGTAATGTGAGAGCTGTCGCGTCGTCACCGGTGTGCTATCTTGACGGACAACAGTCGGCGCGGATCAGCGGCGCCATGGGAGCGCAGCAAGGCAAAGAGCGCGGCTCGGGCGGCGGAGCCTCCATGCGAGCCTCGCGCAAGCCGCGCCCGTCCAAAGACCGCGCCGCGCTCCCCTCTAACATCTTCACAGAGCACAGCGGTCAGTACACCACTACACCACAGCCAGGCTCTAATTCAAAAAATCTACCTTGCAACATTCAACTTAATTACCTACTGGTGCATAGTGCACTTGTAACAAAGAAACCTAAATAATGCAGGAGATTTCAAACTGCTTCACCTGGCCTCAAAGCAGAGCTTGTGTTATGAATGACTGTACTAGATGGATAATGATCCTTTAACTACAAAATATTTTTGTAAAAACTTCTTATATTTGCATAGAAAATATAAACCAGATCCACCGGAAATCTGCAGATGATACTATCATTATGTATATGGAAACATTTCTGCATATAAGGCAAGACTACAACTGCATGAAAGAGATTTAAATTCCACTGATTTGTGGATCATACATAATACAAAAATCTCCATACTCAGTTTGTCGTACTGATTGCAAACATGTCTTGTCAATTATCCTAATTAAAATCAAAGGATCTGATGCAAAAGTTAATCAAAATTTTGAAATTTGTTCTTTCCATCTATGTACAAGAAAATAGTTAGATTTGAACAAAGAAGTGTAAGGCTTTCACTCCACCAAGCCCTCCACAATGTTTATTATGAAAATCCGTGTTAGGAGTGCATCAGACTAAATAGCATTGTCTGGGTAAGATCCAAAACACCCTTAGCTTGAGCAGCATAAACTGATACTAATACTTTCATTGGCAATGCTACTGTGTCTGAAATATATGTAATTTGATTTGATGCACATTGCACATCGTTTTCTTCAACCTCTAACTGCCGAGGTTTGGTCAGTGAGGTTGTTAACAAGCGCTGTCTAGGCTGGAATAGACAAATTGACACACAATGTGTAAATGTTTGAAGTTGAAGTGATACATTCAAATATTTTAATGCTAGCATGAAATATCTACTGCTGATTACACCCAGACAAGATCCTGTCTAAGCTGGAATGGACAAAATGTTACATTTTGCGTAAATTAGTGAAGTTGAATGAATACAAATATTTTATGCATTTGATAATGACTCAATGCCATTTTTGTAGAATCTACCCTAGCCTAGTCGGTCGAGGCTGGTATGGGCAAAACATCAAAATTATTTTTATTAACCCATTTATTCTCAAATTCATATTCCATAATAACGCATATAAAAAAATTAATAAAATACATATTGAAAACTTACTAACCTGGACATTTAGAAGGATATAGACCCCATCAATATCTTCATCCATTTGTTTTGGATGGGACAGTCCAGACGTGAAACAATAATTTACAGGATGCTGTTGCTACTGGCTCGCACATGCTGAAGTAGGAAAGCAACTTTTTTTGCGAATAATCGCATGAAAGCCGTCCGTGCGTGCCTCCGCGAACATACCAGCGCTGCAAAAGCGAGGCAGCTGCATCAGCATCCTACAATACATAAATCAGAATTTTATATATTTGATAATGTATGCACTTATCCTACCCTAAACAAGCCATGCCTAGCTTTTGATGCTTAGCCTACAGATGCCCAGAATTACAATATGAATAACGCACAATTCAAATCGGATTGCAGTTCAGTGGTAAAATTGTCCTTTGGGAGTCACTGCTGCCAGCCCTCAGTGGATATCCCTTAGTCAACTCATATGACATCCACAGGCTGAGTTAGGGTGGTACGAATTCTATCACACCTATCGTGGGGTCACAGTGGAGATTGCAAAAGTAGAGTAATTGATCAACCTAGTGCTCTGCAGGGAACAATTTTATATCCTAGAGTGTAGATGTAATTTCGTAGATGTAGAGTGGTGCTAGTCCTCGAGTATAAGGTAGTATTCAGAGTAAATGTATAAAAATTAGTGAGTCTGATAGTTAACAAAAAATACAAGTCAGTCCAAAAATACAGGGTATCAAAGTGCTTGATGTCCATTAATTAGACCGTACAGAACTCAGGGATCATGTTTTAATGTATTGTATAATTTGTTAAGTATATCATCTATAACATTATATGATATGTAGCTACCTATACACTCATAACACAGACACAACAGAAATTAGTCAGCTCAATATTCGCACCCATTCTGGCTGCGACCTTTTTTACTCTAATTAGGGTGCGCGAGCGGCCAGTACAGTTTTCAGTAGAGGGTGACGATCTAACGATTTCGGTGATGTTCCAGAGGCGCTGCTGCAGAGCCGACCGCTGCCGCATATCCCGGACCTCCCGGACGGTGAGGCAGCGGCGGCGGCAGGGAGCACGGTGCCTGCGCCGCCGCCCTCGCTCCCCGCCCCGCATGCTCCGCAGCCGCAGCCCGCGCCGCAGCCGCTTGACGCGGCCACCAGGTACGCACAAGTGTTGTTCCTCCTGTTCCATTCTTAGAGGATCACTCGAAATTAGCACTTCGCCGATTATGATCTGCATCCAATGGTATCAGATGTAGGTTTTGCTATTGTTTCAGTTAGAAACAGAAACTTTTATTTGTACAATATTCAGAAGGCATATTACTATAATAAAAAAAGAAAACAGTACGCTTCTGTCACATTCTAGACACTGACTACCTGTAAGCCGTTAAATAAATCTTTATTCTATGAGTCTGAAGGTTTAGTGGTTTTCAGATTATGTTTAAAAAGTAGTACCTATGAACCAGTATCGTAATAAGATCCAACTAAATTCACATCACAACCCTGTGTCATGCTCTGTATAATCAGTATAGACAAGATGTTATCGCTCTCACTAAGGAGGGCTATGCTCAACTGTGGCCTAGTATTGATACTAGGCTGACGATGAATCGATATTAAAGTAAATTAAAGTAAAAATGTTATTTATTGACAAAATAGACAATGAATCAGGCAATACGAATAATAAGAATATAATATTAGGCAGGATGAATTTAATAGTTAGTAATTATAAGTAGGTATAAGGTATTGTTAGTTTGGAATAGTGAATGGCTGTTGTTTGTCGTCAGATGGACGTCGAAGGAGAACCTGCTAGCGGCGTCGGCGGAGGAGGAGGACCCGCAGCTGTTCGTGGCGCTTTACGACTTCCAGGCGGGCGGCGAGAACCAGCTCAGCCTAAAGAAGGGCTGCCAGGTGCGCATCACCAGCTACAATGCGAGCGGCGAGTGGTGCGAGGCGCACACCGTGCTCGGCGGTGTGGGCTGGGTGCCTTCCAACTACGTCACGCCCGTCAACTCGCTGGAGAAGCACTCGTGGTACCACGGGCCCATCTCGCGCAACGCGGCCGAATACTTATTGTCCTCGGGGATCAATGGCAGCTTCCTGGTGCGCGAGTCCGAGTCGTCTCCCGGCCAGCGTTCCATCTCGCTGCGCTACGAGGGCCGCGTATACCACTACCGCATCAACGAGGATGACGCCGGCAAGGTGTTCGTCACGGCCGAGTGCAAGTTTGGCACGCTGGCTGAGCTCGTGCACCACCACAGCCAAGCGCCAGACGGCCTCATCACACAGCTCCTGTACCCTGCCGGCAAGCGCGCCAAGCCGAGCGTGTTTCCGCTGGCGCCACCCGACCACTGGGAGATTGACCGCACCGACATTTGCATGAAGCACAAGCTGGGCGGCGGCCAGTACGGGGACGTGTACGAGGCGCTCTGGAAGCGCGCCAATATTACGGTCGCCGTAAAGACGCTCAAGGACGACACGATGGCGCTCAAGGACTTCCTCGAGGAGGCCGGCATCATGAAGGAGATGCGGCACCCCAACCTGGTGCAGCTGCTGGGCGTGTGCACGCGCGAGCCGCCCTTCTACATTATCACGGAATTCATGTCGCGTGGCAACCTGCTGGAGTTTCTGCGGCAGAGCGCGAGCGCCGGCGGCGCACCCTCAGCCGTCGTGCTCATGTACATGGCGACGCAGATCGCGAGCGGGATGTCTTACTTGGAGTCGCGCTCCTTCATCCACCGCGACCTGGCGGCACGCAACTGCCTGGTGGGCGAGAACCACCTCGTGAAGGTGGCCGACTTCGGGCTGGCTCGGCTGATGCGCGACGACACCTACACGGCGCACGCAGGCGCTAAGTTCCCCATCAAGTGGACGGCGCCGGAGGGGCTCGCTTATAACACCTTCAGCACCAAAAGTGACGTGTGGGCCTTCGGCGTGCTGCTGTGGGAGATCGCCACTTACGGCATGTCGCCCTATCCCGGCCTCGACCTCGCCGACGTCTACCACATGCTCGAAAAGGTACACAATAGCTTTTGCTCAAAGCTTCGCTCACAACGTAACTGGATGGATAGTTATCTGTAGCTCTCTAGCTACAGATAACTATTCAGCTGCAGAAACTAACAAAGGTTAGTCAAAGAATTCTTGAAATAGGTGCAGTAGTTCAAGATCTACCCTCTTCTTTTAAGTACGTACGCGAGTATACGCTGTCGCCATTTGCATGCATCTCATTAAACTATTTATAGGATTATTGTTCACAGTATATAGGTATATGGTTCTAAATCCTTAGAGAATGCCGTGAGCGGTTCCCGTGCGTGACGCTCGGGTGACAACCTCGTTATTACGTATAATGTAATATATCTACAATTTGTTCGGCGGAATGCCTATAATGTAACAGGGGTAGGTGGAACCAAGTGGTGGTATTTTAACCCTCAACAGCATCACGGCTTTTATAAGATTTATTTATATGGTGACTTGTTCATTGATCCAAACGACGGGACGGAACGAGATAGATAAGGACGTCAAGAACAGTAACAGTAAATGCAGGATGATGAAATAGCGATAGGTCACAGGCACTATATGCGATCGGCGAATACCCTTTAAGCTGAAGGGCATTCGCCGATTACAACCGTGATTAGACCTGTCGTAGTGTAGTGGTTCTGAATGCTGGGCATCGACAGGACGAAGTTGGTAAGATTAGGAGCGAGTTCATCACAGGAAGTTTGGAAGTGGCGCCAGTGTCGCAAAGAATGAGGAGTAACAGGCTAGCGTGGTATGGACATGTTATGCGGTGGAAAGAATGTTATGTGACGAGAAGAGTGTTAGGTTTGTACTCGGAGGGGAGAGGAAGACCGAAGAAAAGATGGGTGGATTGTGTGAAAGAGGATATGGTTAAGAAATGAGACCCCACCTAGCGTGGGATAACGATTGGAAAATGATGATGACTTGTTTGGTGGATTTTTTAACCCTGAACTTCATAACTTTTTGATGATTATATCCGAAGTTTGCAAAGAAATACATCTAAAAATCTATGTACTGTTTGTAGATATAAATCTATATTTTGCAGGAAAAATACAGTGAAAAATACTGAGTAGAACTTTTACTATAATGGGGTATCAACTCTCTGTCGACTGTATATATTACAAAACGGTTTTTGCAAATATGCAAAGGTTTTGCAAATTGCAAATTTGAAAAATTCGATAATATTACCCTTACTTTTTTAATAATAATCATCATCATCATCATCCTATATTAGTCCACTGCTAGACATAGGCTCCCCCAATGAGCGCCATAGCGCCCTGTCTTCAGCTTGCCCCATCCAGCATCTACCTGCAGTCTTTCGCAGGTCGTCATCCCACCTGGTCGGAGGGCGTCCTACACTACGGTTACCGAGTTTACGTTTGCCCCAGCGGCCGTCGGTTCTTCGCGAGATAAAGCCGGCCCACTGCCACTTCAGCTTGCTAATTCTCAGAGCTATGTCGATAATTTTGGTTCTCTGTCGGATGTATTCGTTGCGAATCCTATCCTTGAAACTCCGAGCATAGCTCTTTCCATAGCTCGCTGAGCGACTTTGAACTGATGGACCAGTCCTATCGTGAGTGTCCACGTCTTTTTAATAATATAGAATTCAAATTTAGCCCTCATCTGGTTAATTCAGCCCTTCGTAGAACAGAATGCCAAGTGCGGTGTGAGGCACCACCCGCGCCTCCGTAACAGTCTCACAAACAAAGCGTCGTCATCTTGAACAAAGGCATCTTGAACAATGGCATCCAATAAGATAAAATTTGTTTATTACGGAAAATTTCAAATCCGTAGAGTATCCATAGAATTCTGAATTGAATTGGCAGAATTGTGGTTGCAGAAGTAATGAAACAAACAATAAAGAAAATAATAGTTCGTATAAAAATAATAGTTCGTATAAAAATAATGTACGTACGTTCATATTGTTGGATCGCTGTCTTACTAAGAAAAGTAGTTTCTTTTTAACCGGCCCTTAATGTATGGGAATATAAACGAAACCTAAAATAGTTTTCGTAAACAGATAAACATTTTATTCATAATTTGTCAAATTATATGTCACACTTTATAAGTCAATCATTTCTAATATCTAATTATAGTAAAATTTCAAAAATAAGATTATTCTATATTAAGTATAGTTTAAAAACTCGTCGTAGGTATAGAACGCCTTCTCTATGAGCCAGTTTTTTAGTTTTTTTTTTAAATTATCTAAACTCGGTGCGTCCCTAACCTTGTCTGGGAGCTTATTGTAGGTAGCTGGTCCCATTACTTGCGTCAATCTGTCCGATTTGGCCAGTCGTCTTGCCGCAGGCACCAGCCAGCCGACTGCGGCATTGCGAGTGTTGTAGCAGTGCTCTCATCAGAGATGTTTTGACGGACATGCACTGCCACCTGGTAAATGACCATCGATGGAAAGGTCATGATGTGTAGCTAAATAAATAATAAAACATGCTGGACAATTCACACAGCTGGAATGAAATTCACTAGCTTGGTGCTAGATAATGCTGTGTGAATTGTCCAGCATAGCAGAGCTTGTGTTATGGGTACTAGATAACTGATATACATTATACAATATATAGAACACCCGGAACAAATATCTGTAGATCCTACATACAATAGTTCCGATGCGGGAATCGAATCCACAACCTCCTGCATCGCAGGAGGTTGACCTTCGCCCACCGCACCACATCGGTCGTGAAATAATGCCCAACCCATACTAAATAAAATAATATAACCCATAATACCCATAATTCATTACATCAGTCATATATAGTAAAAAAGTATATACCTAAGCATAAAGTTATTAAACGTTTTAATTCTGATAAAAACTGGCCAAGTCAAATCTAACCTACATAGATTTGACTTGGAACTCATTCAGATATCCATTCTTTGTGCCGCGAAGTTCACAGCTAATCATAATTTTTGTATTGAACTTGGCTCTTCTTTTTTATAATACATTAATTATGTTTTTGGTGGGATATCATTACTTTTTGTAAAGAAAACTAGTCAGGTACCTACTATTGCTTATTCTATGCAATGCTTCGACATAGGTACATAGCTAGGTAGGTATTATACGGGCCGGTCCCTAAAAACTACACTGTATTCTATGGCGCAATCGGAGACATAGTACTATTCCTTATTCTATGCAATGTGGATGATTTTTAATTTAAACCTTATTCCATTGACATAAGGTCGTCGTCGCTAACATCACTTATTTTTTGACTTTTTTTAATTTTTTAATTTTTTCCTACGCTTACTCACAATTACCGAGCTGGATTCCAAATTTCATCATTCTAGGTCATCTGGAAGTAGGATTTAGGTACTATATATATGTCAGTCAGTCAGTGTGAATTTTTACGACTTTTTGACCTTCATATCTTTATAACCGTTTGAGCTAGCTTCATGAAATTTGGGCTTCTACATGCCCTTATGGATATAATTAAACACACGTAGTTTTATGTGTTTACGTTAAAGAGGTTTTGAGTTATAGAAGGGTCAAAAGTGGCACCAAGTGGTTCGTGTAATGATACACTCGGCGCGTTCCTTTGCTTGAACTTGGCTTGGACACGCTGCCGCGTACCCTAATCGGCTATTTTGATATTAGCCCCTGGGCTGATTATCATAGTGCTTATTTTGTAAGCCTAAAGATTATAAATTATTTTGATTTTGAGTTTATTCCTGAATGTTTTCGATGATTATCCACATTTGAAGTATTTAGTGCTATTACTTCATGTGGCTGTGTGGTGTCGGCCGTGATAGAATAGCACCACCCCAATTCTTCCCGTGGGTGTCATAGGAGGCGACTAAGGGACATACACCGGGGGGCGGGCAGCAGCGTCCCTTGCAGCACACTCCCTATACTGCGATCCCCAACCCGCATGCCCAGCGTGGGGATTATGGGCATCAACCCCCCCATGGATAGATACGCCAAAAGAATGGCGCTCATTGGGGGAGGCCTATGTCCAGCAGTGGACTGCTATGGGCTGATGATGATGATGATAAATACTTTTAAACTTACGCGATCTGAACACATATTTATAAGTATACAACGGGTATTTATCGCGTTTATTTACCTATTTTTCCCTGTGACCCTGAACATATAGATAGTGAATTAGAACATGTTCAGGAGGTACTAAAACGGAATGGCTACAAGACTGGTATCAGATGGCAGCCCAATCGGAGGCGCAAAGTAAAACACATTGAGGTGACAAGACAGCCGGCGTTTTTGCCATATGTAAAAGGAGTGACGAACAAAATTGGAAATATTCTTAGGAAGTTTTCAATTAAGTCAATCTCCACTTACTAAGAAGCGACTTCGAACACCAAAGGACGTAGTGCCCTTGCAAGTTCCTGGAGTCTACAAGATCGATTGCAGCTGCGGGCGTTCCTACATAGGCCAGACTAACAGCACGGTCGCAGAACGTGTTAAGGAACACATAACAGCGGTCAAAAATCGTCAAGTTAATAAGTCAGCAATAGCTGAACACGTAGTAGACTCAGGACCCAATCACTGGATCTAATTACACAAACCACAAGTGATCTGTAATGAAAGGCATTACTACAAGAGAATGTTTCGGGAAGCGATTGAAATTAGGAAATATCCTAATTTCAATCGTGAAGACGGGTTCAAACTCTCTGCCTCGTGGAATCCAGTGATAGCCAAGTGTACTCGTCGTAAACCGGTCTCTCAGTGCGTCGCGGATACTGTTAGTGTAGTATGTCGTCCAAGTGTGCAGCTGGACATGCCTACTAGTCTCGAAAACCAAGTGAGGGTAGTTTCCAATAAACTAGCCCCCGCTTCGCTGAGGCGGTAACTCCAGTACTCCAGTCATCCCGTGACCACGACAGTGTGTAAACCTGTTGAAACGTCGGGAAAAATAGGTAAATAAACGCGATAAATACCCGTTGTATTAATACTTATAAATATGATGATGATGATGAAGACTTCATTTGTACGAACAAATATGGCTTAACTTTTTTTTATTATATGGCATGTTAGCCCTTGTTATAAAACCAATATTTTCGAAGGATCTAGGTAAATAAATAAGCTATGGGCATATTGGCAATATGTTATAAGTGAAAATTAAAAACTGAACTTTGGATTGAATCTAAAAAAAGTAACTGTCTCTTGATTTTTCTAATAACTTCAAAACTACATAAAATAGGTACCTCACAATTGTTTTAAAATTCAAAGTGGCAGATCCTAATTGATTATTAACTTTTGTAATCGTGATGATGTAAGCATGTTTAGTTCTGTAGGACTTGTGGCAGAGGGTAGGAGTGGAGGCGGAGGTAGAACCAACTGCAACAGAATGATGGCCATCATTTTTATAAAATATCAGTTTAAATTCAAAAACATCTAAAAATATTTAATAAATAATAAATTGTTGAGATTCTTTTCAGGGTTATAAAAAGCTATTGCAGCTAGATGCAAACAAACATCTATTTAAACGCCCTGGAATGACGAATGAAACACATTAAAATAACAAAAACTTCGATTTTATTTTCTTAAGTTTATTTAAATAACAATAAAAATTACAGCCGGTGGCTGCTCAACAAAGTTGTTATTGTAATCGTGTTAGTAGTAAAAGCTCCTTACCTACGTACCAAAAGTGTATTGCATTATCAGGTCGACCTCTAGAGGCCCGCGTGGCCACGCCGTGCCGTGTCGCGTCGCTGCGCCTGTCTGTCTCTATTCATTCCACCATACTCTACACACTCAAACACTACATTTCAAACTCCAGAGACATCTGACAAGAGATAAAAGTAGTACCTATCTAGTTATGTGCGATAAGCGGCGTAGGCAACCCGGCCGTGCTACGTCTATTTCTCACAATTTGTAGAATTTCTTTAAAAGCACGATTAGCAAAACAAACTCGCAGATTAGCATACTTAATAGTATACTTTACGAAGCGGCGGCGGTAACCTAGAACGCGCCCAATAATATGTCAGGTGCGCGCAATGTTTATAAACACGCACTTAAAATTACGCCCTAGCAATCGTATAACACGAAACAAAACAACGTTAGAGTCGAGTTCGGTTTCATAATATCCTCACATGTAGGTTTCGGGGCCGGTCGCGGCAGGGCGGGCGGGTAGACTCGACGCTCTCCGGTCGATGAGGGCACTAACAGTGCACGGCGTCCACGCACAGGTGCTTCTTGCAAAGCGTGCAGTGAGGGCGGCTGACGGCGATGCGGCTGAATATTTCAGAGGCGCTTAGCTCCTTGCTCAGCTTGGCGCACATACCGTAAGACACCGTCTTCTTGGAGAAGTCCTTGGCAGGGACGCACGTGCGCGCGCGCACCGGCCCGATCTCCTGCCCCGTCTCCACTGCAACAGACAAACGTTTACCGTCGCTCTCTGCCTATCTACCGTACTGGTACCAGCGCAACGCACACTCCACTCACCCAGCTTAGCTGACTCGGAGGTGATCACGATGCACAGGAACGCCATGCCCGGAATGTAGCAGTCGATGTTGGGGACCTGTGCATAACGTACCGTCGTTAGCTACATCTCGAAAAATCTGCATCTACACAATGAAATTCTCATACCGTGATCGACCGCACTATCAATAACATACACCTTCTGAAACTAGTAGCCGTCTTACTCCGAGCCCCGCTCGTGCCATTGAACATGTTTCCTCTCGAACGGTAGGCACTTTGTAGGCACTAGGTACTCTACACATCCAGGGGACTGGGCTCTCGGTTTTAAGATTTTGACGCGTTATTATCATAATTATACATTTTAGCTCGGTAGATTTCCATTCCATTAGGTACTATTTCTATATATATTCTATTCGTATATTCTATAGTATTTCTATTACACTACGTGCAACCCCGAGCTCAATAACTTTGAAGGTTGCTTTAAATGGAATATAAAGTATACATATCGTGTCGGTGGTAGACTGGGATTAGCTTAGGTCTTGGGGATCGTTATCTGTGATGGATGAGACATGTGAAAGGGGTTTGTGTGCATAATTACGGTTATGTTTGCGTAGTCCGGATGGTCGGGGTCCCAGCAGCCGGGGTGGTCGAACGACAGGCAGTTGTAGCACTGGATGCCCTTCGTCGAAGGAGACACGAACTTCTTGGGCTTTACCTTCTTGTGCTTACCTAGCAGGCACAAACTACTGTCAGACTATCTGCTCTTACCGCTATCTCAAAAGTGGGACTTATCATTTTCAAATCGTTTCACAAGTCAATTAATCAATATACATTTTATATCCTTATGGGGGCGCACAATTATTTCATATCGATCTAAGATATAACTCTAACGGATTTAAAAAAATTATGGTCATTAAAACATGGGACTGCTTGCGTCTTTCATGGTAATAGTTGCGGTGGTTTATGAAATAGGAGATGGTGTGGAGAGGACTTACCGCTGGAGGAGGCGGCGAGCAGCAGCAGCACAGGCAGGCAGTAGAGTAACGCGTTGGTAAAGAGCATGATGCAATAGGTAGAGGGGCAGTGCGTCTCTTGCCGTCTGGAAGCCGACTGTGCCGAGAGCGTCCACTGCGCCCGCGTTTATAGAGCCGCGCGCGCACACAGGCCGATGCCAACCGCAAACAATACCCTAGCCTAGATCATACTCGCATACAAGTGCGTTCTTTCATCATCATCATCCGCAACCTGACTTCACCTACTGCTTGGTATAGGCCACTAAAGTTTTGTGCCCCTCGGTGAGATTGGTGCAGGACCCTGTGGAGTGGCACAATAGTTTGGTGGCCTATTACGTTTTTTGCAGTGCGTTTTTTCATTGCCAAAATATATCTTTATACTGCGCTGTACTCACGTATTGTTATTCGTTATTTATAGCAACGAAATTTACAAGCAATTATTCCGCAGCCTTACATTGTAGCGAATGTTTTACATGTTCCTACCGATACAGGCAAATATGTGCCGCCGGTTGAATATAAAGGTAGGGCTTTATTCTGATGGAACCGCCACAAATTCTTTGAAAATGAGCTAACCTAAAACCTAGGGACCTTGTAAAGTGTAGGTAATTGCGGGGAACAAGCACCCCCTGTAGGTGCATGTTATTGATGACGCGGTTATTTGATATTCTATTTGTATACGCTCTCGGTTGTTTACGAATGCTTGTTTTATTACACGCGCTCTAAACAGAGAGTAACGCATCAAATAGGAATACACATTGTCGCGGGTAAAGAACGTTGATCATAGAAGCGAGATCGAGTGGGTGAGGGTACTGTAAGTGGGAGCAGTATTATGTTAGATAAATAAGCCGTGGCGATCGCGGTTTAAGGGTCCGGCGACCCGCGCTTGCAAAAATCGCTCCGAATATCGCTGTCCCTGTTTAACCCTTGCGCCGCGCCACATGCGTGCGAGATAGCAATATTAGCCGTTCAAAATTTGGTTCGTTCCGTAATACCAAAAATGATGACTGAAAACTTTTTGTATTCTTCACAAAGTATTGTTATTCTGTAACTAGACAATATACGCTATGTTCCTTAATAAATAAACCGTAAGATATTGATGTTTTTAATACGAAACAAATAGCAAGAAAACATGTCCATTTTCGCATAAAAATATGCAAAATGAGATTGGCTTTCATTTTATTTTAGGTAAGTATTTTGAAAAAAAACAAACTATTTAGGAACCTAGATAATAATATATAATAATACTATTTTAATACAAATAATGCAATATTATAGTGGAAATATGCTTGAATTAGAAATCATTTTGGTATTACGTTTGTATGAAGAATTCGTGCCTCCGGAGGCCCCTTAAGAATAACCCCTCCAAATCAATCTCTGGATATCTTAAAAGTCGAAAACCTACCCGAGGAAGGTCAGCAGCGTCCTTCTGTTTATTTAAAACACCTCAAATGCAAGCGCCAATCCACCTGACTGGTGATGATTGGCAAAAACCCTCATGTATGTTTGCTGGATGGTATGTGTGTTGCAGGGCTACCGCATGGAGTGCCCGGCGGGCTGCCCCAGCTCGGTGCACGAGCTGATGCGCGCCTGCTGGCAATGGGCTCCGCAGGACCGGCCCTCCTTCCAGGAGATACACCACGCGCTGGAACACATGTTCCAGGACAACTCCATCACTGAGGGTATAACCTTGCTTCTATAATCCCTGCTTTTTTCTACACAAAGGGGTAACAAGTCTTAGTCATCATCAGCCTATGTTAGTCCACTGCTGGACATAGGCCTCCCCTAATGAGCGGCATAGCGCCCTGTCTTCATATATCTGTATATACCTGCAAGCCCAAGTCGACTTTCTTCGAAGAAAATCATGATTATCATCAGCCCTTGTCGACACCGCTATTCAGAGGCCTTATTATGTCTATATAAATATTGGTTGAATATAAATAAATCATGCTGCACAATCCATACAGAATCATTTTGCCCCAAGCTAAGCAGAGCTTCTGTTTTGGGACTAATCACTGATATACTTAATAGAATAGAATACATTAGAATAATTGATTTTTTTTTTATTTGACCAGTAAATACCCGGAACAAATATTTGCAGATCGTACAAAGATTTATCCCTAGGTTGCAATCGAACTCACAACCTTCTGCGCCGCAGGCAGACCTTCACCTATCGCGACACATCGGTCGTCATCGGTCAATATCGCAATCCAATCCGCCTTCAATATAATCTTGTATAAAAAAAACAAAGTCTGAACGGCTGGACCGATTCTTATGATATTTTGTTATCTTGAATTTTTTGGGTTTGTCTCAGTCGGGAACAGCACAATGAAACATTTAGAGCTCAAAATTTAAATTCTACGCGGGCGAAGTCGCACAGCTGGTACATAATAAAACGAATTCTTCCTGGATTGGTGGAAAAAATTTCATCCGAGCTAATCGTAGAAGTTCCAACAAATTAGATATTTGATAGATTCCTTTCATAATTTCACTCGTATGTTTTAGAACTCTTTACCTTGTTGGTTATTACAAACCTGTTTAATGTTATTGTTATCCGTTTTTATGAGTTTTCATTTATAAATGTCCCTGTTTACAATAAAATTAAAATATTATGGATTCTAGATTCGATTATATAATAAGCACATGATGCACCGACTGACGCATGCTTGTAACGTCACTTGATATGCAGATCAACCGCACGAACAAACAATCGCCTTTCCTTGGATGTTTATCTAAATTTTACTAATATGGCATAGGTACTTGTGCGCTAGATAAGCAGGTATTGTTCTATATTGATAGATAGGGTCGCGTCACCGAAGCCGCTCTCAAAACATCGCCGGCGGGAGCGGATCTTGCCTCCTGGAGGCTGCAGCTATTGTCTGTTTCCGAACCCCTCCCTGAGAACCAAATTCTCCATCCTATCCACTTTCAGTTGACCCCCTTCGATTTACGAAAACAGTCCAAGCATTTTGCTGATTATTCAACCCTTAGACCGGGTACGCGCTGCATACAAAAAACGCTAAATTATCACATATCTTGTATTATTATTTTTTATCTTCTTTGTTTTATTTTTAAGTGTGCAATAAAAGTATTGTCTATCTATCTACGAATCTCGGAATCTTCAATTCAGAACAGAATATTGACTGATCGGAAATTTTGTGCGGAGACGTCCGTAGTGGAGACGTTTTATAATCTGTGAATCTGTGCGGAGAGACGTACTGGCTAAACTGGAGCGGATATATGTAATGGCAGAGCGGCTTAGCTGCGTGCGTCCAGTGTCGGATGAATGCACTACCGAGGCACAGCTCTGCTTTGGTAGAATCTTTAGAGTGATCGCCATTGACGTTGCATTCGGTTGGGTATGACTTCATGACATTAAATTGTTCTCTTCGTTGCCTTACAAATTAGTCGTTTGCAAGTACCTGCCATTGTAAACATGATTAGAGTGTTGAGATGAGAAATGTGTGATCGTGGTGTGAGTGTGACTGGTTGTCTTGTTGCAGAGGTGGAGAAGCAGCTGCAGGAGCGTAGCGGTGGCGGAAGTAAGAAAGGCGGGGGCGTCCAGATGCGTCGCCCCACCAACCGGCGCGGCAAGCAGGCGCCCACGCCGCCCAAGCGCACCAGGTATAGTTGCCGGACTATGCCCTGTGACGGGCAGAGATAATGGGAAGTTTGCGCAGTACTTTTAGAGTAAAAATGGTATCAAATCATTTCAAACTTTATCTACACATAAGACCAGTACCGAAAAAGCCGCGGGGCCACACGTGTCTTCTCGCGGCGCCGCGTCTTGTCGCGCTACGGTCGGCGGCAGCATGCCGGCTCGGTAATGCGGGCTGATGCGGATCGGTTTCTATGGTCCTGTCAACCTTAGGGGGAGAGTGTTCGGGATAAAAAGCGTAGGATTTATAGAGACGGAAGTTGCCATATTCTGCTCTCAAAGCTTTAGGTATGGTTTCTCGAATCACCGTCCACTGTTGGGACATAGGCCTCCCCCAATGAGCGCCATAGCGCCCTGTATTCAGCTTGATCTGACGACCTGCGAAAGACTGCAGGTAGATGCTAGAGTCTCTCAGACTCTTTTCTCACAGATTCGGTCCGTGTAACCGCAAGGTTGGCAGGACCCTCCAACCTTCCCATGGTCCTGGAGCACGGTCAGAAACTGAACAAATGAGCAAGTATGGTGACTTACAACTCTACAAATCCTACGCAGTTAGTCCCAAATACTAACTTAAAAGGAAATCACAAACGATTATTTATATAAAAAAATAAAACATTTATTTATTTACCATAAATAAATAAATGTTTGTTATTTTTTTGCACTTCCCCCTGCTGGGGAGACCCACACAGATTTCATTGCTGGGCTGAACCACCACAGCTCGGTACTGCTCTATCTCCCATCCCTTTGAGAAATGTAGCGCGCGTCAGAAGCGCTAGTACCATCACGAGCCGCAAAAGGTACCGTCCGCGCCGCCGCCCGCCATCAGGTACGTATGTCAGAGCGCGTACTAACCGCGTTTGAGTGCAGGGGGGCCCGCCAGCCGTGCAGGTGGCCGCGCTCGAGGTGCAGAACGTGAAGCGCGAAACTAGTCATGTAAATTGCCAATAAAAATCCTCGGCAATTTAGTGAATTTCAGGTTAGGTATGGATGGTTTGTTCACAAATATTGTAGGTACATCGAATTTGGCTGGAAAGTTCGTATATACATACATACACCTTTTATAGCCAGTAGAGTTCAGCACTTGTACTTGTTGCAGCTTGTTGTCTTCGTGCAGCTCGTTCCGCGAGTCGCAGTACCAGGCCGACGAGGCACATGACGCGCCCGAACTCAATGGTGAGTGTCAAACAATTGTACGCCTTAATAGTATAAATATTACGAAAAAATTTCGGTTATAAATATTTTTAAACTTACTCGATCTGAACACATAATTATAAGCACTAATACAACGGGTATTTATCGCGTCTATTTACCTATTTTTCCTTTTACACACTTTACATACTGTCGTGGTCACGGGGAAAAATAGGTAAATAGACGCGATAAATACCCTATTTCGGTACGTAAGTAGTTATTATAAAAACTCACTTCTGGTTTCTGATAATTACAATCCTTTTTCTTTTTCAAGTTTTATGGGACATATCATACATAATCGCTTTTTTGAGACCACCGTGGTATCATTCGCTATACAACGGCAAAATAATACTTCAAAATCGGATATAAATTGGCGGAGATATCAAGACCATACAAACAAAAAACATACAACCGTATTAAGCAACTCCTCCATTTTTGAAGTCGGTTAAAAACCCGCGTCGATTCCCTTCATGTGTGCCTGACGCCTGACCGTCAATATTTCAGACAAGTTGGATGACTCAAGTTCAGCATTCACTTGAATGACCTAACTTCAATATACTCGTAATAAGAATGTAAATATGGATCTATTGTTTGCCCTAACCTTTAGGGCAGCAGGCTTAGCATGGAGTATACATATGTATAGCAGACATGCTTTTATTACAGAAGAATAGACAATAACCGGCAAAGTGCGTGTCTAGCGCGCTGTGTAGGGTTTTGTAGTTGCACACTATTTATTACCTTCCTTTCTTCTACTATCCCTGAATCGGAATGTTCTCTGGCGATGCATGCGCAGCGCATGGTGCAGTTTTCACATAGGTAGGTACATGTGGAGTGTATACACTGCGGTATACACTGCGCAGTTTGTTTGGTACATGGGTACATTCCCGACCAGTAGATAGATGCCTAATGTATTAGTAAATGATTTGTATGTTGTTTCTAGGAGGAGCGCGGGGCGCGCGGGAGGCGTCCTCGGAGGGGTCTCTGTGCGAGGGGCAGGGGGCGGGGGACACGGACGAGTCCGCCGGCGCCGCGCCCGACACACGCCTGCGCAGCAAGCGCAAGCACCACCACGAGCCGCACAAGGTACAGTCCGCGCCGCCGCCCGCCATCAGGTACGTATGTCAGAGCGCGTACTAACTGCGTTTGTGTGCAGGGGGGCCCGCCAGCCGTGCAGGTGGCCGCGCTCGAGGTGCAGAACGTGAAGCGCGCCATCAACCGCTACGGGACGTTGCCCAAGGGCGCGCGCATCGGCGCCTTCCTAGAGTCGCTGCGACAGAGCTCCGCGCCGCCCGCGCACACCAACCCGCCCGCTGGCGCTGGGGACGAGGCGCGCTCGCTGTCCCCGCGCACGGGCCGCGCGCTCGCCCCCGCACCCTCCGCCGCGCCCGCCATGATCCGCTCCAACTCTTCGGGGGGCATGGGCGCGCCTGCCTCGCCCCGCGCGCCGCGTCTCTTCCCCTCCTCGTCGCCGGCAAAGCCGCGGCCGCGCCTCGCCGAGCTCGAATTCCCACCGCCGCCACCGGACCTGCCGCCGCCGCCGGAGGAAGAGGCGCCGCCGCCTGCGCCGCCGCCTCCCGATGCGAAGCGCGCCATGAAGGAAATGCTCGAGCTGAAGCTGGTCGCTGAGATCAAGGAGCGCGCGGACAAGAAGCGTGGCGCGGCCGCTTCGCCGCCGCCGCCCTCGCCGCCGCGCCACCAGGATCCCGTGGCGCGGCTCGTCTCCGAGCTCTCGGAGGGACTCAACCTGGCGCCGCCGGCCGCGCTGTCTCCGCAGGACCTCAAAGCGAACCTGCGCAAGACGTCCTACGGAGGTGGTGCGGGTGCGGGCAGCGGAGGCGCGGGCCGGGACGCCGCGCCCGCCGACCTGAAAGCCGCGCTCAAGAAGGTGGATGTGGTGCGCAAGGCCCGCGAGGAGGAGCCACCGCGCTCCATCCTCGAGCTGAAGGCGCGCCTTCGCAAGGTGGAGAGCGCCGCGGCCGCCGCGCGCTCGCCCGATGACGAGGAGGAGCCCGAGGAGGAGGGCAAGCGCCGCAGCACTGGCAGCATCACCAGCCTCAAGAAGCTGTGGGAGAGCAAGGAGAGCGAGGAGCGGCTCAGCCCCAAGCCGCTGGAGCCGCGCGCTGCTCGCAAGCAGCATTCCATCTACGCCACGCCGGCCGCCGCCGCCCCCGCCGTCGCGCTCGACGGCGACGATGCCGAGGAGGATGCCGACCTGCTCGCCGCGCTCCGGCTCACGCTTGACTGCACCACCAACGAGGTAACAATAACTTCGCACTTAGCGGCAAAGCTATTGCTTCGAATGAAAATGTATGGAACATTGATTTATAATTATATTTGGATGGCAGGTGCGTCGCGGGTGCGGCGGGGCTGCCGGCGCGCGCGGGTCTCTCTGGCGGCTGCAGACGTCGGAGCGGCTGGCGCGGCTGGGTGCTGCGTGCGGCTCGGCGGCAGCGGGCGCAGCCCGGCTGGCCCCCGCGCGCCGCGCCCGCCTGCGTTCCGCCGCCGCACGCTTGGAGGCGGAGGCGCGTGCGCTGGCCGCTCCCGCGCCCCACCACCACCACCTGGCGGATGCCGTCGACACTGCGCTGCTAGAGCTACACAACATCGTCAACAGGTACCTACCTACTTCCACCCACCAACCATACATACTGGATCTTAAAACCGGACTATTCTCTCGCTTTAGCATTTTTACCTCATCGCAGCAATAGCAAAGTGTGCGCTCACTTCTAGAACCGGACGCGTGTCTCATTCCAAAACACTACGAGTTAATAAAAACAATTTATCAACTATGAACAACGTATTATTTTAAATGTGTAAGAACTTACACATGCATTGGACTGTTTGTAATTTTGATTTGGTTCTAGGGGCCATCTCTTGGCTTTCCTCAACATGGGGGATAATGCCCATAATCCCCACACTGACATGATAACATACTATGTTTGACTAAATATTCACATTGTTCCAGATAAGCTGAAGAGGCGCCACCGTGCCTGTGGAACCAAAGAGAGTGATTATTTATTGCGGGCGCTACCGATTGAATACTCTCGTAGGATAAGGACGAGCTTCCCCCTCGCGCTCGTCAGTGCCAAACGCCAATGTGAGGCGAGACCTCACACGTACTACTACAACTTCTTATTTCATGGCTCGCTGTGTCTGTGGTGCGACAACTCTTCCAGTGTCCAGGTCAAAACAGTCATAAACTTTAGTAGAGATTACAGTCTCCTTAGGATGTTACAATACGTTCAGTAAAACTATTGTTGTTCTTCGTCTGTCACATTAAATGTCTTGGACCGTGCGTGCATTGTGGGACATGACATCCCAATGACAACCTTTATTCTTCCGCGAAGGATCCACGTCATTTATTGCTTTCTTAGTTTATTATGTGAATTTAGCCGTGCCAGTTGCTACCAATAATCGACAAGTAGAGTAGAATGGTACCGACTGACATGTCCTTTACCCGTTAAGACTGGTTGTCTGTAAGGGCGTATTCACACAGTGGATCCGATTTTACCGTTTTTTACACTACTGGAAATAATCATTTACTGGATTATAAATACTGTTGGATGTGTGTACTCGCTCCTACACATACAACATCACGGGAAAAAACGTATCCTGTAAAACGGATGCTGTGTGAATGCCCCAACCTTTATGTGTGCTCGTGTAATGTGGACGTCACCAAACGAGCACACCTACGAAAGAGCAAGTGTACTACTTATGCATTTATTCGGCAAGTGAGCCATACGTTATTTATACCATGTACACTTCGATATTATATTATTAGAATAAGCTACTTATTTACTTGTAAAGATTTTGTAGCAGGCAGTTGTAAATGTTTACAAGTGAGGCTCTGTATTCTACTGTGTATCGAGGAGTGGACCAATAGCGGCCACTCGAGACCGCGAACTGTTCTATTTTATATCCTACTTTCTATAGGAGCCAACCGCACTTTTGGTGCGAATCTTTGTTTTTTTTTGTTTATGGTCCTCGTTGGAGTAAGATACAGGTCCCCGATAAGACACGACCCGCGCGCGGCCTCGTGGACCTGCGAGTAGGCTGTATCTATCCCGTGAACAAACGGCGCTTTTAGAACACGAGCGATTATAGTAGCGTACTGTGATACGGCTTCTAAATTGGTATACATAATAATTATGCTCAATATTTTAATTTTTAGTAGATATATTTGTATTAATCGAAATCAATGGTATTCTAATGAAATGCTTGCGCCGTTGGACGGCTGCTGCCCTGCGGGCCTGCTGGTCTCGAGTTCATGAGTAAATGTACAGGTTTACTTTTGTTTCTTTGTATACGTTCCGTGTCGAAACTAGGAATTTATAATGTTCTTGTAACCAAAATAATGTTGGTTGCCATATGGCACACTATATATTCTGTGAGTAATGTCACACTTAAATTATTATACCCTGAGTTTAGCGCGTTTAGGCATTCATGTGCCTTTTCGTCGCGTCGTGGTACAATATATTGGCTGATACGTTTGTAAGACTCTAAGGACTTTTACGTTGCGGAGTTCACAGTCAAAACCTGAATGTAAAATATAACAAGCAAGAATGCCAAACAGGGTTGAATGACTAAAAAATATTTGCCTCGGTCACCTATAAACAATAATAAATAATGGTGGACAAATCACACAGCATTATCTAGCCCCAAGCTAAGCAGAGCTATGTCAGCTGATAACTACCATAAAGGGGCTACTTTTGGCATTTAATTAATCTTGATTAGTTTACGTGGGAAAGATCCTACCCCCCTTATTTATGACTAGCTGCGGCCCGCGGTTTCACCCGCGTGGTGATAGATATTTTGGATAATATACAATATATCTTTATGACTTGTAGCCTATGTATTATTCTGGTATGTAAGCTATATTATTGTGAAGTTTCATCAAAATCCATTCAGTAGTTTTTGCGTGAAAGAGCAACAATCATAAATACATCCTCACAAACTTTCGCGTTTATAATATTAGTAGTAGGATAGGAAGAAGATATTGGCAGGGGCTTCCTAAAAGTCAAAACAATAAATAAAGGTTTAAAAAGCCGGGCCCGCAGCACGGCAGTGCGTCGCCGCGTCGCTGGAGGGCGCCGCGCGTCGGCGCTTCTACATTCAATATGCTAGTCTTTATTATTACGATACAAAATGTATTTCATAAATTAATTATACGTAAGTTTCCTTAAAGCTAACGCGTAAACGATACTACTTTAGTAACAAATGTATTCATAAGTATTTTGTATTTACCGGTAGGTATTGGCGCAGCCGTCGCAGTGTCTATTTAAATACTGATACTCACGAGCAGGCAGGGGTGACTGAAATATTTTGAGGTGAATGTTTTTCATTGCACTGTATTATTATTACCAATATAAAAACTACAGACCGATGTGATACAGCCGTATAGGTTCGCATATGTATGCGAAAGTGGGGTGCGACGCGGCTGCGCCCAGAGACACCTCTTTTATATTAATCTTTGTATTGTACAGCTATGCTTACCGTAAGTTATTTAATGCGTACCTACCTCGACGCATCCATATACACACTGTCCGCAGAGGAGCATTTTACCTATATAGTTAGTAACGCAGGATGAGACACCCCCGAGGCCCGGGCTGTAACGACAGGGGCGCCCTCGTGAATCGATGGCATTAATATTTGGTTCAGCCCCCACGCTGTGAAGAAGGAACGGTGCCCCTCGTCTCTCGGTCTTCGGCGTGTCTCGCCCGAGCGATCTTTTTGTATGTAACTATAACAAAAACAAATATTTACACGTATTTTCACTTTTTATGTAGAAGTCATGGATGATATTTAATATTTATATAATCGAAAACAGTCGGGGCTTACGAAATCAACTCGTTTATGCTATACCCCTATAGGCTAGGTACTTAACCGATATAATTATAAAGAGTTACACTTAAGGCCTAAGATTTTGTACCATCAAGCGGCGCTTAATGTCCCAGTAGTGCAATCATTCAGCTGACTTATGTATGATGTTCTTATTGAATTCATAATTGTATGTTTATAAAGAATTAGTACTTTTCAATCAGCCATAAACTTCGCAAAGTTTTCGTGCCGCATGAGGCAGGCAGAGTTCCTACGTACCTGTCAAAATAAAAACTAATTTGCAGATAAAAATAGCATGGTAGAAGTTAAATAATGCACATAGTTATGCTCTGTTCGAAACCAAGGACAAAGCTGGATTCACTTGTTTGCTAGAAATTTTTCAATAAGTAGGTACTATTTTAAATCTTTTTAAGTTAGCGTGATTTTCTTCCCTTTCACCAAAATCTTATAATAGGCGCCTACAATACCTACTGCCCTTGTGGTTCGAAAACTTAGCATATTCCTGTATGTACTATGTAGACAATGGTAAAGCTATTCAATTCACACCCTGTAGGCATCTATCTCTCTCGTTCGTTCGTTGTTTAAGACTAGTCTAGGAGACGCTTGTAGCACTCCCCGCCCTGTCACCCATGCATCTATTTTATACGATTATTATGTAATAGAATCCAAAGATTATCGCATGAACTATGTTCAATGAAATATCCACATTGTAATGGAATTAAAAGTTTTCTTACGACATTATAGACCTGTTTTATTTGTAATTAGTTCCCTGCTGCTGCAAGTAATTTGCTATGAAGTCATGCTAAAACAAACTTTAAAATCAATTGTCGTTTTGGAGACTATCGAAATATTTATAATAAATAGCACTAGCTGGCTTCGCCCGCGTGGAAATCTATATCTAAATCTACATCGATCAAATGGGTTATAAAACTTCCTCTTGAATCATCATCAGCCTATAGCAGTCCACTGCTGGACATAGGCCTCCCCCAATGAGCGCCCTGTCTTCAGCTTGCCGCATCCAGCATCTACCTGCAGTCTTTCGCAGGTCGTCATCCCACCTGGTCGGAGGGCGTCCTACACTACGTTTACCGAATAGTGGTCTCCACTCAAGAACACGTTTGCCCCATCGGCCGTCGGTTCTTCGCGAGATATGGCCGGCCCACTGCCACTTCAGCTTGCTAATTCTTTGAGCTATGTCGATAACCTTGGTTCTCTGTCGGATGTATTCGATACGAATCCTATCCTTCAGAGAAACTCCGAGCATAGCTCTTTCCATAGCTCGCTGAGCGACTTTGAACTGGTGGTGGACCAGCCCTATCGTGAGTGTCCACGTCTCAGCTCCATAGGTCATAACGGGTAGGACGCACTGATTGAAAACTTTCGTTTTCAAGCATTGCGGTATGGATGACGTGAAGACTTGACGTAGTTTCCCAAATGCTGCCCAGCCCAGCTGGATCCTCCTTTTGGCCTCCTTCTCGAAACTGTTTTTACCCAACTGCAGAATCTGTCCAAGGTAAGTGTACTCGGAAACAGTTTCGAGAAGGTGACCATGTACGACCACCGGCCTTGGATCAATGTGACTATTGATCATGACTTTGGTTTTATCCAAATTCATGCCAAGACCGATACATCGGGAGGCTGAAGCTAGGCCGTCCAGCATCTGGTTCAGTTCCTCAAGCGACTCCGACTATGATTAAGACTATGTCATCAGCGAATCGCAGGTGTGAGATGAACTCGCCGTTTATATTAATGCCCTTTCCTTTCCAGTCCAGCAACCTAAACATATCTTCCAATGCGCACGTGAACAGTTTCGGGGATATGACATCCCCCTGCCTCACTCCTCTGCGCAATTGGATGGGTTTAACTATTCATGGTAAGATCGTAAAAAATACGCTGTTAAAAAAGGGAATAATGTAAAAGCCCAAATCGATAACATATTGTAGACACAGTGTACACACATTCTAACTAGTAGTTTATTGTCGTAGGAAAAGGATCACCCAAGTAGTAAATAGTAATGAGCGCGAATTCAAACCATAGATAATCTTTTGAGACTGGGGACAATGCACTGTGTGCGTTTTAGGCGAAACCGCTAAGCCGTCCAGAGGCCCATTAACTGTGGTAAAACTAAAACGGCTAAATACGAAACAAATCAACTCATTAAACTTAGGTAACCTAAATATGCGCCATGATCACGAAATAAATGAAGTCTCTGCAAGTGAGTTTTTATTGGCAGGTATACCGATTTACCATCATCCATTGTGAATTGTAACGACCGTTACCGCTAGGTAGGTACTCTTTCTCTTACGATATACACTCGACGTCACAAAAATCACACCTCTCCAAAACTATGTTTGTTGTTAGTTTGATAAAACGAGGGTACCCCTTTTCTGTAACGACGGTCGTAGAAGAGTATTCAGAAGAACAGAGGAGCTATTTGCACAATTTTGCTTCGAAAAATACGTCGCACGGGGGTGGATCGTGCATGTTCTGGGGCGGCATTTCCATTGATGGGAAATCGGAACTTGTGAGCGTTTTAAATCTCGGAGACTTGGCCCAAGAAAATTATTTGCGCTAAATTTAAATCTACTATATGGAAAGTGCAATAATTTTAAGCCGACATAATATTAATGATAAAAATGATGAGTACGGCAAACCTATACAAAGAAGTGTTTTATTATACTAACACTTACCTACCCTATGTAAGTAGTCTTTTTAAGGTGTGTTTTATTTTTAATTGTATTATGGTATTACCTATATCGATGATTGTTGTTTTTTTTTTTTTTTTTAAGTTTTCCTTGGTTGTACGATTTTTTTTATGCTGTGGTATGATTGCGGCAAATCTTCACCTGGCAGCCCTGTTCGGACATTTTTACCACGGATAAGTAGGAGCTTTTTCGATTTGACTGCCGGCAACACTAGTATTGTATTCTTTTTGTATTCGCGGCCGCGCCGTGTTCTTTACTCATTTACTTACTTACGAGTTTCTTTATTTCTTGATCGCGAAATGCAATTCATCCATGTCAACGATCTCTTTCCCGAAGAAATAACGAAAATTACTAATTCACTTGTGCCTCCCAATTTCAAAGGGAATGTAGGAAGTATCAGGTACGTCACAATTGTATTTTACTGGCACGACTTTGGTTTCCTTGCCTTGAGACAGCTCACAGCTGCTCGCTATGGACGGATGGTGACATGACACGCTTTCTAGTCGATTCTTCAAGAGGTACGTCTGCCTCGGAGTGTCGTCGAACTTTCTCGGTCACGCACGCCTGCATGGTGGCGGCGGCGGCGGCGGCGGCGCGGCGGCGCAGCTCACTGCCTGACGCCGACCCTGCACCTATTTACTATTTTCTTATCATACATAACAAAATCATTGCTAAACGTCCAGGAAATAAAGCACTTTGTCCCTGAATAAATCATGTGAATATGTAAATTATTCATGATTATGCTGGTGGAATAAATTTAATTTATAAAACTTGCACTAAGTCAAAAAAGAGTGACAACTACTTACCTATATTCATAACAGTTATTTTATTCATATACTACTGCTGGTTTTACATGCTTCGCTGCATTTCTTGATAAAAGTAGTTTATACCCAACATAAGAGGTTGATTTTATGTGATTTATAAAACATAATAATATGTTACTCTGTATATTTGGATTGATAGGTCAGTAAAAAAATTCATAATGTTGAGCATAAATAACCAAAATCCATTAAGTATAACTAAATTCTTCATAATACAATTTATTGTTTCAAAAAATGAACTAGAGTGGACAGTGTATAATGAATAAATAAATAAACAGTTGTCTCTTCATTGGTGATGTTTCATGTTGCTGAATGAAGAGACTATAATGTTTATTACAGGAGAACACAGGATAGTGTGAAGCGCATTATAGATCAGCTTGGACAGCAGTCGGCTGAGGAACAGGGATTAGGCAAGGTCATCACCTCAGCTGAGAAACTGCATCGTGCCGACAATCACATCTTATATATCTTAAAAGATGCAGAAGCCAACAGGTAACAACAGATATCCATCTATACTCCAAATCCAATGCTCAGGGTATCAATGTTATGGGGAGGCATATTTCCAGCAGTGGACGTCTTTTGGCTGCACTCTTGATGAAGAAGCTGCACTCTACATGTAAACTACCACTGGTATGAAAGCATTCAATTACTCTAGTACAAGCCTTATGCATTGACCGCATGAGCCTACTTAGCTAAGGATACAATGATCTTTTGTTTTTTTAGAGTGCATTTTTCTTTTTTACTCATTAAAGCTTCAAACCCAAATGCAGCAAAGCTACGTAGTACTTATTAGTAGCTCTTTGTTAATTGGCTGATCTGTGTAGGGTACTCATCAGCACACCTTTTTTCTGATGCCAATCAGAAAAAAGGTGTGCTGATGAGTACTGAGGGCACTTTAGCCCATTAGTTAAATAATAACTGGAACTAATGTACTTATTAGTAGCTCTTTGTTAATTGGCTGATCTGTGTAGGGTACTCATCAGCACACCTTTTTTCTGATGCCAATCAGAAAAAAGGTGTAATAAGTACATTAGTTCCAGTTATTATTTAACTAATGGGCTAAAGTGCCTGTATGTATTGCAAGTGTTGCTGACAAGACACTTAGAGAGAATATGGTGCAAAACGACCATATCTTCTTGCTGATATTGGTGATCTCTCTTTTTAATTCAATTAATAAATGGGTTGCCTCATTTATTAATTAAATTAAGAGTGAGGTTAATAAATAAAATAAATAAATAGCCCCATGGTAAGCAGAGCTTGTGTTATGGGTACTAGATAACTGATATACATAATACAATATATTACATAGATAGATATTTTTTATTATACATAGGTAAGCTCAGAGACTTCTTATCTATTTATCCTTAAGGTTACATTACAAAGCTCTTTTATCGTAACCAGCATTATTGAGGCCTCTCACTCGTCATGACATCACACCATGTGATGAGTGATGTGATGACCCAGTAGCTGAGCGGGCGAAAGGAGGTCACGGGTTCGATTCTCGCCTTAGAACAAATATGTTTACGATCTGCTGATATTTGTACCGGGTGTTTTATTTCTCTGTATAATAAAAATATCTACTTATAAAATGTAATAACTTATTAAATTTTGAGCTAGATGCTGTGTGGATTGTTCAGCATAACTTCTGTAGGCGTAAGATCCGTCGATGATTTTCGTCGATAAATCTCAGCTTTCCTTATATATTATCCGCCTGTGGGCGGGCCGGCTGGTCCACGTATGGAGTGGAGGGTCATATCAGCCGCAGCGTCGTCGTGAATAGAAACAAAACTTCGATAGGCCGCGTCGTATCCGCTGCGGCGCGACCTTTCTATTGATCGGACTATTTCCGGTTTGCACACTCATCGTTATTTGTTCAATCCTATGCTCCTATTATTTCTGTTACCTACACAATAATGTAACGTATTATGTGGACTAAGCCGAAAGGTAAAAAATCTTCTACCTTTTTGGCATATTTAATATTAATAGTATACCCAAATAGTGTCTCAGCTAAGCCTCGGACGGACGGATATGGAGAAACTTTTATAGTATGGAACCCTAAATATTATATAAATTAGGCTTATACAGATTTGATTTTACATGGTAAAAAGCGAGTTTTTTCTTCAATTATAATTAAAATCTGTTAAGACATTGCAGCCAGGCTATATATTTTTTTATGATTGATTTTTATTCTTAATCCTATTTCCGTGACAAATAACAAGCAATAATAAAAAAATCTTTGAAATTACAAGGTTGAAAGTATATACTGGCCTAAAAACAAAACAGACAAAATATCGACATTTATTCGCCGCCCCCGGCACTATTTCTATTTTCAAGACGATAGTGTGTTAAATAAAATTATATTTTATATCTGCTTATCAAATACTCGTAGAGTTTAAGAGAGATAAATCATCATCAGAGGCTTTTAATTGTTTTGTAAAAAAAGCTTCTCAATTCATACGTATCTCTAGTGCACATTCGCTTGGCTCCGGCCTATGCCTTTAATGGTAACTCTTGTGAATCTACCTAAGGGGTTACAAAATCCAAGAAATATTGGTGGAAAATATATAACGACATTGGTATCATCGTAGCAAAGTACAGAAGCTAGAGACAATTTTTGGTTTTGAAAGCATTCATTCGCGACCAAATAAATGATGTATTTGGTCGCGCTCCTTGCGAACTCCTGGCGAGCTCGCCACGCTTTGGCTGGACTCCCTTGCAAAACGTGTGATAAGGCTTAGTTGTGTATATCTAAGCGTGGCTAGCCGGTAGAAAATGCCTGCAGTAATATAACATACATAGACATACATAGTAATATATATAGTAACATCTAGTAATATGGCTTTCCCTCGCTCTAGAGCGGTGCAGTAAGTGCGTATGGGTTTGTTTCAGCGGCACGGGCGCGGCGATCGGCATTCTCAAAGTGGGAAAGAAACATCTCTTTCTTTTTGATGAGGAAAATACCGTCCGCGAAGTGGAGCCGCTATGTGTCCTTGATTTTTACATAAAGAACAGCTACCAGCGCCGGGGCAAAGGGAAAAAGCTCTTCGATTATATGCTGCAGGTAAAGGCTACAAGGTTTTTAATAATAAAAAAGTAGTATCAATTGTTAATTAAATTGAAATAAATTATATTTATTAATTTATTTTTTGTTTATTCAGGCACAAATATAGTTTACGATATTATTAAAATTAACAGTATATACATATATCATCAGGCCTATGTCGAGCAGCGGACTAAGATAGGCTGATGATGATTATTAGAACGCTACCGTCAGTTTTATTACGCACCGATCCTGTCCATCCAAAGGTTGCCTGGAAGAGATTGCTGTTAGCGATAAGGGTGTTGATTGTGCCACACTTGATATAGTTAATATTAAGTTCTCGTTTAATTGTTAAATGTATTGATGGTGCATTATACGAGTATATCTGTCCACCAAAGGTATCATCGCAGAATCGTCCACAGATTAAATAATTGTGTATGCAGTGCCATTTGCATGGAAATAAAATGCTAATTCATTCACTACACTTAGTTTAGCAGTTTAACTTAGTAATACACACTCTGTGAAATAATCAGTTATGGTTAAAATAATTATATCTTTTCATTCAGCGACAATCAACTGGTCTGAAATGAATGATTTTATTAAGTATTATTATTTGAGTGTTCACCCATCTAATTCTGGAGAACATGGATAGGCTGGATGCCTGTCCAGCCTATCCATGTTCTCCAGAATTACCGCCCAAATTTGTGTTTTGTACTTGGGAACACAAAATGTGCTCAGTGTTGCTCATTGAATAAGCATAAAATAGTTTTATTTATGCCATCACTAGCTGCGCCCCGCGGTTTCACCCGCGTGGTGATAGATATTTTGGATAATATACAATATGTATATCTATGAATTGCAGCCTATGTGTTATTCTTATATGTAAGCTATATTATTGTGAAGTTTCATCCAAAATCCATTCGGTAGTTTTTGCGTGAAAGAGCAATAAAGATCCTCACAAATTTTCGCGTTTATAATATTATTAGGATACTACAGAGTAACAGCGCAACGAACAGAAATCTTGCCGAGGACGCTCCGCGAAGCCTGCGAAGACCCTAGGAAGATTCTGCGCTTCCAGACGGAGCTTGGCTGGCTATGCTAGCAAATTTCACGCATAATGGACCGACTGGAGTCCAAATGCGGAAACAGGAGTACCTCCACCTTAACCTTCAACATCATACTACATAAATACTTACTACTTTGTTGTTATTGTACATATGTTTCAAGCAAATCTGAATAAAACATAGTAGCCAAGGATTTGTTTTACTTGAATATGGTAGTGCGTTGCTTCCAGGATCAGCAGACATCGGCGTTCCGGCTAGCGGTAGACGGGCCATCACCGACTATGAAGGCGTTCCTGTCGAAAAACTACAATCTTACAAGTATGATCAAACAGGCGAATAACTTTGCAGCCTCTCCGCAGTTCTTCGCGAACGTCCCCGCCACGGCAAGGTATTAATTAATATTTAATTTTAGAGTAATCAATTTAGTGGCCAAAACATTACGTCAGAAAATAATTATCAGTACTAAGTAGGCATAGTAATAGAATTCTAATTTAATATTATAAAAAGATGTCACGTATTCGTAAACACTGTAAAACGTCTTCTCGACGAGCCACGATTTATGTCTCCGCTTAAACGACGAGAGACTAGGTGCTGTGACTACCTGATCCGGTAGGTTGTTGTACAACGCGGGTCCCAGCTCGACAACAGGATGTTGGATACCGACAATCGTAGGTAGTTTATTATCAATTTATGTTTGATACACTTGATGATTGATGTTAAGGCTAATTTGGTTAAGAAGTAGGTTTCTACTCACTTGAAAAAGACAAGTTCAGGCCTAGCTGCCATCACAAATGGTATCTAGATGTCGGGTCGGCAAAAAAATCCGTCTCCGTAAATAAGAGCGCACTTGTAATGTGAGCTCTTATTTTGTTTAGTTCGATTGAAACACAACCAACGTGAACACATATCACAAAGCCGCAATGTGTATTTAAAAATTGCAATAATAAAAATAAAATATTATTTGTAAGTATAAAGCTAAAAATATAACATATTCTACACTTACTTACCTCAAGTGCGCTCTTATTTACGGATACGGCTTTTAGCTTTGATTTTGTATGTGACCTGAAATCTAGATAGTATTTGTGATTGCAGAGGCCTAGCCATGGCTGTATATTTTGATTGCGTTGACTGGAATTCTGTTTTTTACGGCTTCCTATAAATAAATAAAATCATTTTATTTCAGATAACAACAGTGATCCATAATTTGTTAGTAAATATATTCAGAACTTATTTATATATATATATATATATTACTGCTTAGCTTGGGGCTAGATGATGCTGTGTGAATTGTCCAGCATTATTTTAATGATATTTTAATGATAATGATTATTACTAGGGTTAGTTAGTTATATCCAATACCAAATTAAATCACTCCATGAAACATTTCCATAGATAGGGGATAGGTGATTCTACCTGCTATTGTTTTTAGTATGGTTTTGGGTCTGTCACGTACCCTGCGCATCAGGGATGCGGCCTTTTTTCGGTGGATGGCATATCTATATTCTATATGTTACGGTTTTGAGTACCTATTTGATGCTTATTTTAATTCGGTACATCCCTGCACGAGTTCCTGAGTCAAAAAACACTTTGTTGACACATAGACGGAAACCAAATTGAATGATCATATAAAGGTTCATTTTTCCTTTTGAGGTACGACCCCTAATAAAAATATTAGGTTCCAACGAAATCTATCAAAATGACAGTTCTCGTTACAATCGCCACCGAACCAGGGGTGTGCTGTGGGCCCACTGTGATCCACGCTCTGTTTGTAGAAGCTGGACGCGGCAGGAAAACATACTCAGCGACGACCGTCCCTCAGGCCGACGGTATGCCTTTGACTTACCACCACACAAACGCATTAACATATGTGCCACTTTAGTTCCATTACATAGTTACTTATGATCATGCGTGGAAAAAAATCGGGATTTTACTATTTTCTATTTTTTTACAAGTAATTTAGATAACAGATAAGAAGTTTTGCGCTATTTGTAAGTCATTTGCTAGGAACATACGCGAATTTAACTAAGAATCAATTGAAGTTGAGTCTATGAACGTTATGATATATTGTATTACCTACTAAAATCATCGTCTACACTCCCAAACTACAATTGCTTTAAAGTTGGTTTTAGCAAAGATTCATAGCAAAAAGCTTCCAATGTACGCAGATATTCTTATCTGCATTCGAAATTACTCGATGTTTTTTCAGGCGTTAGGTACTAACAATAATAATGGAAAAGGATAATTAATCTTCATTATCTCATATTATTTGGGAAGGTTTTAAATGAGCAGTTTCATTACGAACATCTACTGTAGGTATAGTAAAGAGAAGAGTGGAGTGAGCCACTGCCAGTAGCGCAAGTACTTATAGAACTTATTATTGTTACTTTGTAAAGTGTTTATTTTTAAATCCAATCGAGTATGATTTGGTCGAACATCAAATAACATATGTCTCACTCTAACTCACGTCAAACGGCGTCATCATCTGTCACTGAAAAAAATTTCCATCTCACATCATCACCTCGTGTCGGTACCAATTAAATTAAATACACATACAATATAGAATTTCAACTTTTTAGGGTATAACCCTGTTTATATTAATTAAAATATCATCGGTTTAAAATTATTCTAGTATTTGTTTTTATACTGCTGCTTCCTGGTTCGCTTGTACTCGTACCACGATACTCTAGCGACACTGGTATCGCTTTGTATGGAAAACGTCAGATTTCCATACAATCCTACAAGGCGATTACAACCTGGTGAGCGACATGTATCGGCGGATTCGCTCGAAGTTATATAACTTTTTAACCACCCTGTATATGTATTTATATTTATATCATCTATTCATCCAACCAAAGTGTGATGTGATATTACGTAGTATTGGATGTAGTATATTGTTTTTTCCAGGTCGGTGCGGTCCGTAACACCGGGCGTGGCCAGCGGCCCCGCCGGCCCCGCCGGCCGGTACACGGCGCGCCAACCGCCGTCTACGATGGCTGATGTAAGTACACACAATACTTTATATATAGATACAGATCATGCACACAACTCCGTTCATCATCTAGGACTCGTAGGGAAAAAGATAATTAATTTAAAGGTTCCGTAGTCAACAAGGAACCCTTATAGCCGTGTCCTCTCCGTCCGCCCATTAGCTCATCACTACATAGTATGACACAAAGTCGCTTCCTGCTGTGGGTGTGTCCCTATGTATGCTTAGATCGCAACGGATTTTGATGCGGTTTTTTATTGAGTGAGTGATGAGTAATTCAAGAGGAAGGATTATAAACTATTTGACACATTGATTTCCACACGGACGAAGCCGCGGCAGCAGCAGCTAGTAGATAGAGATAAAAAAATAATAATAATAAGTAACCTTTTGATTGTTACCCCGCAGGTTATACACGGCGAAGTCGACGGTCAAAGCCTGGACAGGTAAATATAGCTCCATACATACATTACTTGCCACATTCCTGCTTACACACACTCTGGCACCCTATTCTGCTTTACTAATCGCTTCACTTTGACAACGGTATCATCATATTATAAAACATTGATATTCTACCTTAGATGACATGACTTAACTTCTTGGATTTGGCAATATGTGTCTGGTTTGCCACTTTTCTGCCAGTGTCCAGTTCATGGAAATTTCATAGTCATGCAAATTGCATAGTCGTGGAATGCAGGCGTAGAACTTAGATGAAAGAATCAGATGACGGTGACAAACGTCAACAAAAAGTATAATAACAAGTTTAGATAAAAATGCTGGACAATCCACACAGCACCATCTAGCCCCAAGCTAAGCAGAGCTTGTGTTATGGGTACTAGATGACTAATATACTTAATACAATACATAGATAAATATATTTTATTATACATAGATAACGACCAGAACACCCGGAACATTATCTGCAGATCGTATACACAATTTTGAAACCATTCTATTAATATCTCCGTGCAAATAGCATCGCACGCACTAGCTGGAGTTTATGTCTATGTAAGGATTCTGTGGCGATACCATTGTCATAGTCAAGCGTTTGGTAAGTAGAATTGGGACTTTGATCTATCTTTTCAGTGATTCATTCGCTGAATTAGATAGAGCATTGATTTGCCCGTCCCTTATGCGTTGTTGTTTATATTGAATTCTTTTGAGTTGCAACTTGCAATGCAGTACTAGTGGGGTGGTTTTACTTTCGAATTTGCTTTGTATGACAGATACGGCTCGGTTTCATCATGTTAACTTCGAAAACATTCAAGAGTTATACTTATAATATTAGACAATTCACTCAGCATTATCTAGGCCTTAGCTAAGCAGAGCTTGTGTATTAGATAACTGATATTTATAATACAATACATGACATAGATAGATATTTTAATCATACATAAAACGACCAGACCATCCCAAACAAATAACTGCAGATCGTACAAACATTTGTCCCGGGAATCAAACCCGCAACAAGAAGTACCTACTGTAATAAAATACATATATTTACGATAAATAAAACATTTGTTTCCTTTGTAACTTTGTAAGATGGACACTACTGAACCCCTATTTATTATTTTCCCAGGCAAACCAGGCCTTTTCGTGTTTTAAAATGGATAAAAACAAAAATGTCTCAAATATTTGTATGACCCACACACCAACGACTTCATATCAAGTAGGCCAGTGATGTGACGCGAAAGTTGTATTCATTACAATCCTTTATAATTAATTTTAACGCATTACATATTATATTTAAAAATTAAAGTATCGTATCAAGTCACTTCATTAAAATTAATTAAGTTTACGGAGGATTGTCGATACAGCAACACCCTCTCTAATGGCATTAAATTTACACATATATTCTTTTTTATCGATATGACGTTACCGCCCATCCTCCCTTTCGTACTATAGAATCTGTTACACATTTATACGTTGGCGTACAGCGTGACATCGCGTACAAGATAGTTGGGCTGGGAAAAGGTTAATTGCCGTGAAGCCGTGCGCAAGTTTGAAGTAAAATCACGCTACGTGTGTTTGTGTATTAAGGCAACAATTCGTCACTGCAAAAAAGTTTTGTAACGAACGGTCTTTACTTTAGAGATTTCTTTCTCCTTCATTATTTATTTTCACTCAAAGTTGGCCACCCACCGCTCCGTAACATTATGTACGATAATAACGGGTATAACGATGTGTAACGGGCCTTGTAACCAATTAGAATTATTTGACTGGGTGACGAATAAAAACAAGTTGCCCTCTGCCCAATAATAACAAAATTGAGACGTGACTTAAGAACTAAATTTACTTTTGACTGAAAAAGTAAAGGTTTTTGCGTTGTGACCAATTAGAAATCTTTTTTGCAGTGATGAATTGTTGCCTAAATCTGTTTGTGCATGTACACGTATGCTTTGTTTATTTTTTGGGGTGACGAATAAAAACAAGTTGTCGTGTGCCCAATAATTACAAAATTGAGACGTGACTTAAGAACTAAATTTACATGTGACTGAAAAAGTAAAGGTTTTTGCGTTGTGACTAATTAGAAATCTTTTTTGCAGTGATGAATTGTTGCCTAAATCTGTTTGTGCATGTACACGTATGCTTTGTTTATTTTTTGGGGTGACGAATAAAAACAAGTTGTCGTGTGCCCAATAATTACAAAATTGAGACGTGACTTAAGAACTAAATTTACATGTGACTGAAAAAGTAAAGGTTTTTGCGTTGTGACTAATTAGAAATCTTTTTTGCAGTGATGAATTGTTGCCTAAATCTGTTTGTGCATGTACACGTATGCTTTGTTTATTTTTTGGTTTGCTTTGCGTAGGCGCAGGAGGTATCTGTTGCCACCACAACGTCAGCCATCAAACCTCACTACTCCGCCCCGCCCTCCGTTCACGAAGGAGTGATCACGATCACGTGGTGATGTCCCCAACCGTTAACGGCGGGTATGTCCCACATTATCACGCAGAAACTGATCACACCTCACATTATCTTGTACTTATTTCATATCTTTAATAAAACTAAAATAAGTTATAATGTTAAATTTCACTGTGATACTTTTAGTGTAGTAAATAGAATATTTCATTGTTTTGTATCAATGTAAACGTGCATTTGTAAATCACTGCTTAATCATATCTTGACTTTTTATTATCGACGCTAATCGTATTTATTGCATAGCAATTTGAAAATGATGTTCATATATACCAATGTAATTAACAAACGTACCGATAGCTTCCATGACGCTGTACAATGAATTATTATTAGATGCGTAAATAATTTATGTCTATTCTGTTTCAGTTAATTGGTAAACATTCATTCTCTTTGATAACCTAAAATTTTGCTCCTCTTGAACAAACGTATTTTTGGACATTCATATTTTTAACTAAGAAAACAAATATATCAATTTTGCTTTCATCAAGTTATCCCAAATGCTAACTAAATTACTAACTAAACAGGTTAGGCCCGTACCTGTATTCCGACGATTTTAGCTTAACTTGCTTTAAATTTAGTGGTAAAACTGCCTAATAAATTTTTTGATTTGATATTTTTTTTTTATTTAATTTCTATATTAAGATATTTTATTATTTATTTTGATTAAGAAATTTTGCTTTTATGGTTAATGATGCTCTATTTACCATTACCTACATACCATACCATTACGGAAAATATTGATCGGTAGTGAAATATTGAGTACTGAGTATTGAGTGACTTACAAGTACGGACAAATTATCTTGGCAGGTCCGAACTACGCACAGAAGGCTGCGCAGTAACTTTTTTTATGAACCAAATAGTGACAAGGGCGGGGTGCGTGGGGCGGTGGTAGACCAAAAATAGTCTGTCAAAAAAAGGTGCGTCTCTAGCCTGGGAGAGAGCTAGGCTAAAGACACCTTTTTTATTGTTTAGGTACTATTAAGGACTTTGGAGTCATTATCCTAGGTCGCAGGCGGCCCATCGCGCCACAGGTCGTCAAAAATGTTTATTAATATTATATTTTTCGGTTTAACCGACAAAATACATGACGTACTTAAATTTTAGAAATCTATTAAATACTTCTTGAGTAAGCACTGTTTGAGAACATTTAAAACCTCATTATAAAATCGAATAGAAACTTTTTTTGTTTTATCTCTATCTTTACATCTGTTTTGACCACAGTCGGTAACAAAATTCTACGTTGTGTTTTTGTTCGTTGTTATTGATTTGTCTGTTTATTTATTATTGGTGTTACAGAACGTAAATAATACCTGCGTTTGTGTTTTGATAATTATTTATTTTATTTGTACTTTCCCCCCCATTAGATATTTTCTGAACGTATATTTGTTATATGTATGAACATAGGGTCTGTGAACTTTTGCCAGATATGGCAAAAGTTCGCAGACCCTATGTTCCGACCTGCCAAGATAAATTGTCCGTATTGTACGTCGTCGTTATGTACCTATGAACCTACATAAAGTCACATATCCGGAACAAATAATATGTAAGTATATCAGTACCGATATCCACAATACAAGCTCTTCTGTATGAACAGTTACTTTTTCTTTCCTTTCTTTTTCGGTACTATTTATGATATTTATATTCCAATAAATAAAGTTTATCTGAAGTGGATAGATCAGATAGGTTCGCTATTTATGTTGAATCATAGTGTAGTTACTTATTAAAATTGCCGTGTTTTTTTGATCAGTAATATCCATGTCAGTTAGGTACCTACATGTTTTTGATCTGTGGATTGATTGGTTGCTTTGCTAGTGTGAAGAATCAGCAGGCGAGCAGCGGCGCTCCGAAGCCGCCGTCGCCGCTGAGCGCCGGCGTGCAAGCGGCGGCGGCGGGGCTCGCTTCGGGTGGCAGCGGTGGGGGCGGCGTGGGCGAGCTGCAGCGGCCCAGCTCACTGGCCGTGGCCTCCGCGCCCCCCGCCGAGCACTGCCCCGCGCCCGCCACGCCCGCCGATACTCCTTCGCGCCGTGATTCGCAGCTTACGGACAAGGGTTTCTTCGACGTCAAGTTTTACCACAAGAAGCTGTGGTAGAGCCGATGGAGCCCCACCGCACGAGTCGTATATTTTATGTCAATATTTATTTAAAGCTAAGCAAAACATTGTACCTATTTCTTTATCGTCATCATCAGCCTATAGTAGTCCACTGCTGGATATGTACCTTCCCTAATGAGCGCCATAGCGCCCTGTCTTCAGCTTCCCGGATCCAGCATCTGCCTGCAGTCCTTCGCAAGTCGTCATCCCACCTGGCCGGAGGGCGTACTACACTACGTTTACCGTGTCGCGGTCTCTACTCAAGAACATGTTTACCCCAAGGTTGTCGGTCTCGCTAGATATGGCCGGCCCACTGCCACTTCAGCTTGCTAATTCTTAGAGCTATGTCGATATGTCGATTTCTTATTACTAGATATTGTCGGTGCGAAACTGAGCGGCATCTGGCCAAGCATTAACATCATTGATGTATTGCTTGGCCAGACTACTTCATAGGATTTTTATTTACGTAATATTAGAATTTAGGAATAGGGAGCTCAGTTGCTTCAGATGGAAGCTTATTATAGAAGCGCACGCTGTTGCCCATAAATGATTTCCCTACCTTATTTAATCTATATGATGGGTTGTCTAACTTGTTTTTGTTGTTTGTATTTCTAATGGAACATCACACTTTTTCAAAAAGCTATCTTTCTGTGCGTATACATTTAGTTTTCATAGATGCATTGTGATATTACACTCAGAGTATTCATGTGCACTGTCAGTAGGTAGGTATAGCTACTTATACATAATTTGGAGGAATTATTATTGAGTAAATCTGTTGATACAACTACAATACAACCCAAAAAAATATACGTGTTTTGTAATCTATGTCGCAGGGATAATTCGGTACATACATAATTTTGGTTATTTTTACTTAGTCATCATCCCTATTATACTACATAAAATCGCCAACCGTCGACTTTCCCGTTGTCGATGTGGTCAGTTTAAATTTGTATTTACTGTCACTATTATCATTTTGTTTTTTTGGTCAGGTACATTGTATCTCTAGTCAAAAGATTTTTACTAATAAATTTATTAGTATCAAAAAATAGTATGTTACTATGACGACATGTCATATTGTATGTACATCAGCATGTTATTTTTAAGTTCATAAATTCTCATTTTGGTTTAATGTTAATGACTTTGAGTAAGGGATAGGTACATATATTTGTATACGAGTACCCACCACACTTAGATATTCCATAAATACATACATTTCCATATATTATGTATTAATTTATACAATTATAATAAATATTAATATATAATGATTAATATCAATTAATTTTTTACTATCAATAACCAGATTAAGCTAATTATAAAAACTTGTGAGATCTTGCGTGAAATCAACCTTATTTGATTTTGAAATGTTTTATTGTTATAAGCTTTTTACAGTTTTGATTTAGGCAAGATAAAGGTAGATATTTATTGTGTAATGTAACTTATAAATATTTAGAATAGTTTCATAATCTATCTAAGGTTATTAAATTCAGTGTTGTAAGCAATAAGGTAGCTTTAGGCAGGTATGTTTTGTACTGCGTGTTTTAGCTCTTTCGGAAATTTGTTTGCCTCTGCATGTTATAACCGTAACCTCTATAATAATTAATAAACGATGTCTAACCAACAACATTGTTTTCTTTCTCCTTCCAAATCGATCCCAAATCTAGTGGAATGAACGGTACTAGTTTGAATGTGGTACCCACACTTGTGATGTAGAGCTAAGTATTAGCAGGGACCAGTTATATCAAGTTGATATAATCATCTTGTTATAACTGGTCCCTGGTATTAGGTAAGGCGTCTGTGTCTGTTGCGATTGAAGGACTACATTGGAATTTCAAGATTCTGAATAAGTAGTAAGTTTACACTTTACTCCTTTAGTTTTATTTACGTCAGTCTGATTTGCTACAGGGAACTAATAAAACAGCTCTAATGTCGTAAGATAACTTTTAATTCCATTACAATGTGGATATTTCATTGAACATAGTTCATGCGATAATTTTTGGATTCTATTACATAATAATCGTATAAAATAGATAATGGGTTCAGGGTTTGCTACCGGTACGGAAAATATCGGTAGGTACTATAGCGGTAATTATGCTATTTTCATTTCGATACGGTTCTAGCGACGTTGCCAGCTCTCCAGTCCGTAGCGTACCGATCGAGACAAAATATATAATTATGTATTCCAAGCCGTGCCCCTAATAAAAATATTAGGTTTCAACATCTATCAAAGTGATAGTTATCGTTACAAACGCCACCGCACGGTGTGTAGGTACTGTGAGTACTGCAGTACGCGTTATATAGCACGACCGCGTACTGATTCAGTACCTATTACCCGACAAAGTTTAGCATGATACATGGCATTAGACATGGCATGGCGCCGATCGGCGCGACCGGCCGCGTGTTCGGGTGGCCGTCGTTCACTATCGTAAAGGTTCGAGTACAAGCGACTAGTGGCGGCCGAACGGGATTTTGTCTCTGTCACACACACACACCGCGCCGTTTAGTAGAATTTACATTAGTATTGCGTTCTAGATAAGGGTTAAGTTTCTTTAGCGCCGGTAAATATTTGCGCGTACTCTACCTATAATAAAATATTGTTATATTAGGGTACGTACAACTAATGACTATTTGTTTTCTTTGTTTACGCGCGCGGTCAACGGTAGATATAATTAGGTGATTTGTAAAGTGATTGTAAAAAAGGTGTCTTACGTGAGTGAAACTGTAGTACCCACATAAAAACAATATTGGAAGTGTGTGTAAATAAATGTATTTAGGTATTTGTATATTAATATGGCGTCTAAGAGAAAAAGCAGCCAGCTTTGGAATCATTTCGAAGAAGTCACTCCTAACAAACAGGCGAAATGTTGTTATTGCTTCCGTCTGTCTTGTCTATTGCTATTACATCTGCAGAACATTCAGTAAATTTCAGTACGTACACTTAAAATTAATAGCGGTCCATTCGCATTACTTACCATAGCGCGTCATATCAGGTCATGTTTAGAGTACTGCGTACTGATTATATCTGAACAGAACATTCAGAACCTACACTGCAAAGTAATAGCGGGCCATTCGCATTACTTAGCATAGCGCGTCATATTAGGTCATGTTTAGAGTACTGCGTACTGATAGCATGCCATATGACGCGGTACGAAATGTCATGCTATATGGCATTACAGTACAGAGTACTGTTTTGCGCATGTCTACACCGCACCAGAGGGGTGTGCTGTGGGCCCACTGTGATCCACGCTTTGTTTGTAGAAGCTGGCGCGGCAGAAAAACATACCTTCTCAGCGACGACCGTGCCTCAGGCTAATGACTTGACTTTCATGTATGCCTTTGACTTACCACCATACAAACTCATAAACATAATGTGCCATTTTGGTTCCATTACATATCTAGTTACTTATATGATAACGCGTCGAAAAAAATCGGGATTTTACTATTTTCTATGTTTTACAAGTAATTTACATAGGTAACAGATAAGAAATTTTGCGTACTTTGTAAGTCATTTGCTAGGAACACACGCTAAATTACTAAACTGCATTCGAAATGAATCGATGTTTTTTCAGGCGTATAACAATAATCATGAAAATGGATAATCAATCATCATTTTCTCATATTATTTTGGAAGGTTTTAAATGAGCAGTTTCATTACGAACATTTTATTTTTAAATGCAATCGAGTATGATTAGTGTTTTTTTTGTCATACATTCTTGTTTTAATATTTCTACTTGTTCCACCATCTCAACCATGTCATATTTCAATTTTGTGTTTGCATCTAGCATTTTTTTTAAATCATTTTCGCCTTCACTTTGCCTATCAAGAAGCGGCTGATTAACCTTAAGCGATTTATTTAAGTCTTCCTGGAAAATTTTTACATTATCAAGATCTATTGAATTTTCACAATAAATTAGACATTTTTCTAGTCATTATTTTATTCATACTTACTGATTTTTACGATAATATATAGTGGTATTCTCTTCGAAGCGGGTAACACTGTATTTTATTAGTTTACTGGTACCTGGTACAACCAGAAAACCAAAAAAAATACGAGAATGACCTTTTATATGCGATCGAATTGATCGATAATGTATTTTTCCGAACGAAACGCTTTATGTCACTGTCAGTTGTCATGGACGGCCGACAAACGGCTAACGAAGCTGTTCAGACAATTTTCGTCTTTATTATGAGGATTCTAAGTTGTAGTTAGTGTTTAGAATTTTTGTACTTACAGGTTTTTACGTTGTGTCAAAAAGTTTGGTGACTAATGTGGTTTATCCGTTAGTCCGTTACATACAAATCCAAATCACATTTATACTTTCGTCATCGTCATCGTCAGAATGGCGGAAAAAACTTTGTCAAGGTTAGATCACAACTTTTTATACATTTTATCTAATTTATTATTCCATTTAACTTGTACCATTATTTATTCTGTTTTATTGTGACAATTTATTTTAACCTTTTAAGAAATGAGGCATGTCTGTCTGCTTTTCTTTACACAATGCCCTATCGTGTTTCCTTTGTCAAAAGTTAGTGTGTGTCTCAAAAAACCACCCTGAATATGTATTTACATTTATATCATCTATTCATCCAACCAAAGTGTGATGTGATATGCCGTAGTATAGAATGTATATTGTTTTTACCAGCTCGGTGCAGTCGGTCACACAGGACGCGGCCAGCGTCCCCGCCGGCCGGTACACGGCGCGCAAACCGCCGTCTACCGCAGGTGCTGTAAGTACACACAATATAATACAAAAATACTTTATTGTACACCAGATACAGATCATGCACACAACTCTGTTCATCATCTAGGACTCGTAGGGTTCCGTAGTCAACAGGGAACTCTTATAGCCGTATCCTTCTCTACGTCCGCCCATTAGCTCATCACTACATAGTAGGATACAAAGTCGCTTCCTGCTGTCGGTGTGTCCGTATGTATGCTTAGATCTTAATAACTACGCAACGGATTTTGATGCGGTTTTTTATAGAGTGAGTGATGAGTGATTAAAGAGGAAGATTTATAAACTATTTGACACATAGATTTCCACACGGACGAAGCCGCGAGACGCAGCTAGTAGATTATATGTAAAGAAAATAATAAGTAACCTTTTGATTGTTTCCCCGCAGCTTATCCACGGCGAAGTCGACGGTCCAAGCGTAGACAGGTAAATATAACTCCATACAGACTGATATACATAATCATCATACAATACATAGATAATAATACATAGATTGATATCTTTTATTATACATGGATAAAGACCAGAATACCTGGAACATTTTTTTTTCTCCCTACCCTCAGAAGTGAAACAGTCTTGAAATTTGCGTCGTGTTTTAGAAATTAGCTAAAAATACTAATTGACGTTAAAATAAGGGCAAACTTCGCTAAATCCGATAAAACTAAGACAATAAAATTCGGTAAAACATTAGACACAGTGAAAAAACGTTTCTGTGAATTGCATACTCTCTTTGTCTTTCGTACCAGTGCTTTCAATGTGAAGTTGATCAAAATGATGAAAATATGATGCAGTGTGATGGCTGCAAGAGAAATATTTGCCTACAGTGCAGCAATCTTCGCTTTTGTACTTGTGCCCAGCTTGCAGAGAAGCCCTATTTCAAGTGCCCAAACTTATGAAGGCCTATGATGGACTTCGTGAAGAGCTTGATGACGTTAAGAAACTCCTGTCTCAAACCAGTGTTGCTCCAGCCTCTGTGGTGACCCCAGCGGTTATGGCGGCAGTGTCCCTACCTCCAACCGATGCCAATGCTATCTTGGAGGAAATTGTGGAGCGCGAACACACGGCCAACAACGTTATCTTGGTTGGCATCAAGGAATCCAGCTCGAGCATTGGAAACAACAGAAAGTTTCATGATGAGTCACTAGTCTAGGAGATCCTACTTGAAATTACCAGTGACCGAGACTTCACTAATAAATTAGTGTCACTGCAGCGCTTGGGACGCCGAGACGATGGAAAACCAAGGCCAATAAAAGTGGTGCTGGCCTCACATCGGGATGCCGTCATTGTACTCAAGAATAAAAGTAAGGCTGGACAACAGGTAAGAGTCTATGATGACAAAACACCTAAGCAGCGGGAAGAGATCAATACTCTTCGGGATACACTCAAGGCTAGAATAGATAAGGGAGAGTCTAACCTCACCATAAAATATGTGAGGGGCCTGCCTAAAATTGTGCAGCAAAAAAACTGAATTATGCCAGTAACCCTTACGTTGAACTTACTTTCATGTATACTAACTTATGCTCCTTACCATCCAAATTTGACTTATTTCTATTATATGTAAACACAAGTAATCCTGCCATAATTATAATCACTGAAACCTGGCTAAATAGCAATGATCGGAACAGTACCTTCAATATACCAACTTACACCTTATTTAGATATGACCATACTCACAAGAGAAAAAAATCTGAAGGTAAAACTAGAGGTGGTGGTGTAGCTATATGAATAGTGTTAATGGTATCCCATTAATAGCCAAACAAAACCAAAGATACATGTCCGATGGTGTAGAAGCCTTATACCTAGACATCCAGTTTAGTACTTACCACTTCCTCGTAGTAGCAGTTTACCATTCAGATTATTCTGAGGATAACACATGGCGGCCTCGGGATATTAAACTGTTAGAAAACTTGATTGAGGCCTCGGAACATAACAATATCATTATAGCAGGAGACTTTAATTATCCGTCAATCAACTGGCCATTCCGGACTGACCAGAGTCAAACAGGGTCAGCGGAGATCTTTAAAGATAAATACACTAATAGTAATCTGACACAACTAGTTGACAAACCTACCCGATTTAGACACAATCAAACTCCTTCTCTACTGGATTTAATATTAGTAAATGACAAGGACTCAATAAAACAGATTGACCATAAATCACCAATAGGCAAGAGCGACCACTGTGTATTGGAGTTCAGTTTGCAGTACAACATACAACCTCTAAAAGATGTAACAAAGGTCAGACGACATTATCACTCTATTAACTTTCGTGAATTCAATTTCGACCTAGCAGAGAAACTTGAACTAGTCACCTCCATCTGTGACATAGAACAACTTTGGAGAGAGATTTTGGATGCAATCAGTACTACTACGGACAAGCATGCCCCAGAAAAAAGATTAAAAATAAAAATCAAGAATAAGCCCTGGATAAATGACGAGATTCTTAAACTAGTTGCAGCAAAGAAGCTACTGTGGGACAAATACAGATCAAGTGGATCAAACGATGACAACCTTAAATTTCGTGACGTCAACAACCTATGTGTAGCATCTTCAAGAAGACAAAGAAGTCTGTATGAAACAAAAATACTCAGCTATGGTGACAAAGCATTCTATTCCCACATACGCCGCAATACAACCACTAAGGTCAGCATACCACCGGCAATCAGGAGTCACAACGGCGACCTAGTGATAAATCCTCAGGAAATAGCTGAAGTATTTGCTGAGGAGTTCCTCAAAGCATATTCAGAAGAGCCTGTACTCGATCAAAACACGGTTATAGTTGGGTGTGCTCGGGTAGTGAACAGCCTAACTGACATTTCTTTCACTGTTAAAGATATTGAAAAAACTATAAATAAGTTAAATGTAGAGTCCTCTCCGGGTTCTGACAAACTAACATGTTACATCATCAAAAACTGTGTCAGACTAGTAGCTCCAGCCCTAGCCGAATTAATGAACAAGTCTTTTCAAACAGGATGTTTACCTTAGGAATGGAAACATGCAATTGTCACCCCGATCTACAAAAAAGGAGATAAAACTCAAGCCGGAAACTTTCGTCCCATTAGTCTCACCAGTGTTGTTGTCAAAATAATGGAGAGGATTATCTGTGACGAACTAACGACATTTTTAAACAGATAATGTATAGTATCAGCGAAGCAACATGTCTTTCTAAGAAAATGTTCAACCGTTACAAACCTGATGACCTGTTTACACGCTTGGAGCAAAGAACTTGACAATAAGAATCCTGTTGACGTGGTATACCTAGACTTTGAACGAGCATTTGACAAAGTTCCTCACAAACGCCTAATTATGAAACTAGAACACTACGGAGCCCGCGGATCTCTGCTCAGGTGGATTGAAAATTACCTAAAGAACAGAACTTTCCAGGTCCGCATCGGTGACGCGCTATCTCAACATAAGCGGGTAGCAAGTGGGGTACCGCAGGGTTCAGTCCTTGCTCCGCATCTGTTCGGAATTTTTATTACAGACTTGATAGAGCCCCTTGAGTCTCAATCTGCCTTTTTTGCGGACGATGGAAAGTTCTTGCTAATCCTATACTTGACTCAGGGAAACTTCAAGACGACCTGAGCCGTATACAAAACTGGACCAAGGACTGGGTAATAAAGCTAAACACAGAAAAATGCAACATCCTTCACCTAGGCAATAACAACCCTTATATACCTTACTGTTTAGATGGTAAAACTATTGCTACAGCTGACAGTCAAAAGGATCTTGGAGTCACAATAACTAGCAATTTAAAGTGGGAAATACACATCAGCAACATAGCTAAAAAAGCAAACTCGTTCATTTATGTGATACGTAGATCCTTTCAATCAATGACGGTGGAAGTCTTCCGGAAGATATACAAGACATATATTAGGCCCCTGCTCGAATATGGATTCCAAGCATGGAGCCCTCACTTTCACAAAGACATAAACCTGCTCGAAAGTGTTCAGAGAAGAGCTACCAAGATTCCATGGGCTTTACGACGGAAATCCTACGAAGATAGATTACACGCACTACGCCTCACTACTCTAGAAGAACGACGTCTTCGAGGTGACCTCATCGAGACCTACAAGATACTCACTCACCAATACAACCTGCCATCCTTACAAGACATCTACATAAAGAAAGAAGGACGTTCTACCCGTGGGCATCACCTTAGATTGTCCCGTGACTCTTGCCGCGCACCATTTTATTAGCAATAGAGTGGTGCACTATTGGAACCTATTACCAGAAGATATTATATAAATAATATCTTCTGGTAATAGGTTAAACTCGACAACTGGTTACGAGACAAAAATAATAAACTAAAAAAAGTAACGCAATAAATAAATTCAACACTGTGTGATATAGACATATCAGCTAGAAGCTGCTCGTCTATTAACAATAAATAATTTTTCTGCAGATCGTACACACAATTTTGAAGTTTACATAATTTTTTACCGACTACACTTTTACTTCCTATCCTCGACCACGCCGAGACGCCACTCACAGCTCGCCTGATCTAACCAAAGCACAGCTTGTCAAGCTTGAGCGGCTTCAACACTTCTGCATACGTTATCTTCTATCATATCTCTGTTCATATCTTCTGTCTGTGAGTAACGCGTGAAGCTAAAATGGTAACCCATCTGTCTTCGCCGGGACACCCACTTACTCTCATTTCTGTATTATATCCTTTTCATGCCTAACACACCTTGATACATCAAAGATAGATTTGAATACCTTCACTAAACCCATGATTGCTCCCTCCGCTCAACTCATACACTCATAACTCTTCGCCCTTTCCACTTCTATAGCTTATCCTTTACTGTATACGTCATAAAGCTGTGGATTGATTAAGTCACTTCTATTAGACATGCTAAGTTACTCCCTATATTAAAAATAGGGTCTATGAACATTTCCTAATATCTATTTATAGTAAATAATGTATAGGTACTACTAATCTTTTTTTAATCACTTGGGTCGATTTCCGTCAAAAGTAAAAGATTTAATAAAAACTAAATATGCAGTTATTGCTTTTATGAATCGGGGGCATGACTCCTTTCACAACTTTTCTCTCAACTCGTGGTTTCGGACTTGGCCATCACCGTCCTTCTCAAAAAACCACCCTGTGTATTTATATCATCTATTCATCCAACCAAAGTGTGTGAGGGATATTCCGTAGTATTAAATGTATATTGTTCTTTCCAGGTCGGTGCGGTCCACCCACGCCGCACCGGTCGCGGCCGCCCGCTCCACCGGCCGGTATACGGCAAGCCAACCGCCTACTACGAGGCCTGCGGTAAGTAAATACAATATAAAAATACTTTATTGTACACCCGATACAAATCATGCACACAACTTCGTTACATCCTCACACTCATCTTCATCTAGGACTCGTAGGGTTTCGTAGTCAACAGGGAATTCTTAAATCCTTCTCTACGTCCGCCCATTAGCTCATCACTACATAGTAGGACACTAAGTTGCTTCCTGCTGTCGGTGTGTCCGTATGTATGCTTAGATCTTAATAACTACGCAACGGATTTTGATGCGGTTTTTTATAGAGTGAGTGATGAGTGATTAAAGAGGAAGGTTTATAAACTATTTGACACATAGATTTCCACACGGACGAAGCCGCGGGACGCAGCTAGTAGATTATATGTAAAGAAAGTAATAAGTAACCTTTTGATTGTTTCCCCGCAGGTTATACACGGCGAAGTCGACGGTCAACGAATGGCCAGGTAAATATAGCTCCATTCATACATTACTTGCCACATTCCTGCTTACACACACTCTGGGACCCTATTCTGCTTTACTAATCGCTTCACTTTGACAACGGTATCGTCATATTATAAAACATTGATATTCTACCTTAGATGACATGACTTAACTTCTTTGATTTGGCAATATGTGTCTGGTTTGCCACCAGTGCTTTTCTACCAGTGTCCAGTTCATGTAAATTTCATAGTCATGCAAATTTCATAGTCGTGGAATGCAGGCATAGAACTTAGATGAAAGAATCAGAAGACGGTGACACACGTCAACAAAATGTAACAAGTTTAAAAAAAACAAAAATAATGCTGGACAATCCACACAGCATTATCTAGCCCCAAGCTAAGCAGAACTTGTGTTATGGGTTCTAGATGACTGATATACATAATCATCATACAATACAATACATACAGGATGGCGCAATAGAACGTGCATATTAAAAAAATTTATTAAAAAATAAATATAATAGGTATAGTTAAAATAATACTGTGGTGTTGTAAAGTAATAACTAAAGTAAATTTTTTAAAAATAACGTCATCTAAATGATGACCCTCTCTACGACGGCACTCCTCTAACTGTAAACGGAAATTATTGAAAAATTTCTTCAGTAATGCTGGTGTAATTGCTGCCATTTCACCACGGATATTCTCCTTGAGCTGATCGATCTTTCTCGGATTATTGCTGTAGACTTTGTGTTTGAGGTATCCCCACAAAAAAAAGTGAGGAGGCGTCAAGTCTGGACTACGTGGGGGCCATGGGATATCACCTCTTTTCGAAATCAGTCTACCAGGTAACATCTGCTTCACAACCGCCATGGAGTTATTTGATGTGTGACTGGTAGCTCCGTCTTGTTGAAACCAAGTCCTAGAATTCACTATTCTTGAATTTTCAAGTTCTGGAGCCAAAAAATCTTCCAACATCGCAACATAGCGTTCGGTATTAACAGTGACGTTTTGCCCCCGCGCATTTTCAAAGAAAAAAGGACCAATTATTCCTCTGCTAGAGATTGGTGCCCATACTGTCACTTTAGGACTATGCAGTGGTTTCTGATGTTTGAGTTTGGGATTCTCACTGTTCCAGTAACGACAATTTTGACGATTTACGAACCCATTGATGTGGAAATGGGCTTCATCAGAGAACAGGATATTGTCAAAATTGGAAAATCGATTAAGCATTTCATTAGCAAATGAAAACCTTGCGCTGAAATCAGACTCTTTTAATTCTTGTGTTAATTGCAGCTTGTATGGATGCCGTTTAAGATCCAAGCTTAAAATTCGTTGCAAACTTCGTCGCGATAAGTGTAAGACAGACGATCTCTTGCGAGTAGACATTTGTGGATCTCCTCGTACCGACTGCATAACTTTCTCAATATTGTCTTCAGTCCTAGCTATTCTTGGACGACCTTTTGCTTGTGGTTTAAACGTTGATCCGGTCTCTTCAAAACGCTGTACCCATATTTTAATTAAATTAGCACTCGGAGCTTCACTAATTCTCCGTAGTCCATATTCAGAACAATATAGTCGCCTAGTAACAATGTATAACCGAGAGTTCTCGTAAAATGCGCGCACGCAAAATGCGCGACACTTCCCGTCGAAGTGACTCATGGTGACTAAAACTCCACGAGCCCGCCTACCCAACGATGTACGCTCCGCCCGCACGCATTCTACCCCGCAAAAAAAGATGATGCAATATGCACGTTCTATTGCGCCACCCTTTAGATAGATATATTTTATTATACATTGATAAAGACCAGAATACCTGGAACATTTTCTGCAGATCGTACACACAATTTTGAAGTTTACATTATTTTTTACCGACTACACTTTTACTTCCTATCCTCGACCACGCCGAGACGCCAGCTCGCCTGATCTAACCAAAGCACAGCTTGTCAAGCTTGAGCGGCTTCAACACTTCTGCATACGTTATCTTCTATCATATCTCTGTTCATATCTTCTGTCTGTGAGTAACGCGTGAAGCTAAAATGGTAACCCATCTGTCTTCGCCGGGACACCCACTTCCTCTCATTTCTGTATTATATCCTTTTCATGCCTAACACACCTTGATACATCAAAGATCGATTTGAATACCTTCACTATTCCCTATATTAAACCCTATATTAAATAATAGGGTCTATGAACATTTCCTAATATCTATTTTATGGTAAATAATGTATACTACTAATTTTTTTTTAATCACTTGGGTCAAAGTAAAAGATTTAATAAAAACTAAATATGCAGTTATTGCTTTCATGAATCAAGGGCATAACTCCTATCACAACTTTTCTCTCAACTCTCGTGGTTACGGACTTGGCCATCACCGCCTTTCTCAAAAAACCACCCTGTATATGTATTTATATTTATATCATCCATTCATCCAACCAAAGTGTGATGTGATATTACGTAGTATTGAATGTATATTGTTTTTTCCAGGTCGGTGCAGTCCGTAACAACAGGCGCGGCCAGCGGCCACGGCCGCTACACGGCGCGCCAAAACCGTAGACGGCGGTCTACGGTAGCTACTGTAAGTACACACAATACAATACAAAACTACTTTATTATACACCAGATACATATCCATTCATTATGGCCTACGGAGCTGAGACGTGGACACTCACGATAAGGCTGGTCCACCAGTTCAAAGTCGCTCAGCGAGCTATGCTCGGAGTTTCTCTGAAGGATAGGATTCGTAATGAAAGTTATCGACATAGCTCTAAGAAATAGCAAGCTGAAGTGGCAGTGGGCTGGCCATATCTCGCGAAGAACCAACGGCCGCTGGGGCAAACGTGTTCTTGAGTGGAGACCACGACCCTGTAAACGTAGTGCAGGACGCCCTTCGACCAGGTTGGATGACGACCTGCGAAAGACTGCAGATAGATGCTGGATGCGGCAAGCTGAAGATAGGGCGCTATGGCGCTTATTGGGGTAGGCCTATGTCCAGCAGTGGACTAATGTAGGCTGATGATGAGATACAGATCATGCACACAACTCCGTTCATCATCTAGGACCGGTTCCGTAGGTTCCGTAGTCAACAAGGAACCCTTATAGCCGTATCCTTCTCTACGTCCGCCCATTAGCTCATCAATACATAGTAGGACACAAAGTCGCTTCCTGCTGTCTATGTATGCTTAGATCTTAATAACTACGCAACGGATTTTGATGCGGTTTTTTATAGAGTGAGTGATGAGTGATTAAAGAGGAAGGTTTATAAACTATTTGACACATAGATTTCCACACGGACGAAGCCGCGAGACGCAGCTAGTAGATTATATGTAAAGAAAATAATAAGTAACCTTTTGATTGTTTCCCTGCAGCTTATCCACGGCGAAGTCGACGGTCCAAGCGTAGACAGGTAAATATAGCACCATACATACATTACTTGCCACATTCCTGCTTACACCCACTTCCTCTCATTTCTGTATTATATCCTTTTCATGCCTAACACACCTACATCAAAAATAGATTTGAATACCTTTACACCTTCACTAAACCCATGATCGCTCCCTCTGCTCAACTCATACACTCATAACTCTTCGCCCTTTCCACTTCTATAGCTTATCCTTTACTGTATACGTCATAAAGCTGTGGATTGATTAAGTCACTTCTATTAGACATGCTAAGTTACTCCCTATATTAAAAATAGGGTCTATGAACATTTCCTAATATCTATTTATAGTAAATAATGTATAGGTACTACTAATCTTTTTTTAATCACTTGGGTCGATTTCCGTCAAAAGTAAAAGATTTAATAAAAACTAAATATGCAGTTATTGCTTTTATGAATCGGGGGCATGACTCCTTTCACAACTTTTCTCTCAACTCGTGGTTTCGGACTTGGCCATCACCGCCCTTCTCAAAAAACCACCCAGTGTATTTATATCATCTATTCATCCAACCAAAGTGTGATGTGATATTCCGTAGTATTAAATGTATATTGTTCTTTCCAGGTCGGTGCGGTCCACCCACGCCGCACCGGTCGCGGCCGCCCGCTCCACCGGCCGGTATACGGCAAGCCAACCGCCTACTAGAAGGCCTGCGGTAAGTAAATACAATATAAAAATACTTTATTGTACACCCGATACAAATCATGCACACAACTTCGTTACATCCTCACACTCATCTTCATCTAGGACTTGTAGGGTTTCGAAGTCAACAGGGAACTCTTAAATCCATCTCTACGTCCGCCCATTAGCTCAGCACTACATAGTAGGACACTAAGTTGCTTCCTGCTGTCGGTGTGTCCGTATGTATGCTTAGATCTTAATAACTACGCAACGGATTTTGATGCGGTTTTTTATAGAGTGAGTGATGAGTGATTAAAGAGGAAGGTTTATAAACTATTTGACACATAGATTTCCACACGGACGAAGCCGCGGGACGCAGCTAGTAGATTATATGTAAAGAAAGTAATAAGTAACCTTTTGATTGTTTCCCCGCAGGTTATACACGGCGAAGTCGACGGTCAACGAATGGCCAGGTAAATATAGCTCCATTCATACATTACTTGCCACATTCCTGCTTACACACACTCTGGGACCCTATTCTGCTTTACTAATCGCTTCACTTTGACAACGGTATCGTCATATTATAAAACATTGATATTCTACCTTAGATGACATGACTTAACTTCTTTGATTTGGCAATATGTGTCTGGTTTGCCACTTTTCTACCAGTGTCCAGTTCATGTAAATTTCATAGTCATGCAAATTTCATAGTCGTGGAATGCAGGCATAGAACTTAGATGAAAGGATCAGATGACGGTGACACACGTCAACAAAATGTAACAAGTTAGTTTACATAATTTTTTACCGATTACACTTTTACTTCCTATCCTCGACCACGCCGAGACGCCAGCTCGCTTGATCTAACTAAAGCACAGCTTGTCAAGCTTGAGCGGCTTCAACACTTCTGCATATGTTATCTTCTATCATATCTCTGTTCATATCTTCTGTCTGTGAGTAACGCGTGAAGCTAAAATGGTAAACCATCTGTCTTCGCCGGGACACCCACTTCCTCTCATTTCTGTATTATATCCTTTTCATGCCTAACACACCTTTATACATCAAAGATAGATTTGAATACCTTTACACCTTCACTAAACCCATGATCGCTCCCTCTGCTCAACTCATACACTCATAACTCTTCGCCCTTTCCACTTCTATAGCTTATCCTTTACTTTATACGTCATAAAGCTTTGGATTGATTAAGTCACTTCTATTAGACATGCTAAGTTTCTCCCTATATTAAAAATAGGGTCTATGAACATTTCCTAATATCTATTTATAGTAAATAATGTATAGGTACTACTAATCTCTTTTTAATCACTTGGGTCGATTTCCGTCAAAAGTAAAAGATTTAATAAAAACGAAATATGCAGTTATTGCTTTTATGAATCGGGGGCATGACTCCTTTCACAACTTTTCTCTTAACTCGTGGTTTCGGACTTGGCCATCACCGCCCTTCTCAAAAAACCACCTTGTATATGTATTTATATCATCTATTCATCCAACCAAAGTGTGATGTGATATTCCGTAGTATTAAATGTATATTGTTCTTTCCAGGTCGGTGCGGTCCACCCACGCCGCACCGGTCGCTGCCGCCCGCTCCACCGGCCGGTATACGACAAGCCAACCGCCTACTACGAGGCCTGAGGTAAGTAGATACAATATAAAAATACTTTATTGTACACCCGATACAAATCATGCACAACTTCGTTACATCCTCACACTCATCTTCATCTAGGACTCGTAGGGTTTCGTAGTCAACAGGGAACTCTTAAATCCTTCTCTACGTCCGCCCATTAGCTCATCACTACATAGTGGGACACTAAGTTGCTTCCTGCTGTTGGTGTGTCCGTATGTATGCTTAGATATTAATAACTACGCAACGGATTTTGATGCGGTTTTTTATAGAGTGAGTGATGAGTGATTAAAGAGGAAGGTTTATAAACTATTTGACACATAGATTTCCACACGGACGAATCCGCGGGACGCAGCTAGTAGATTATATGTAAAGAGAATAATAAGTAACCTTTTGATTGTTTCCCCGCAGGTTATCCACGGCGAAGTCGACAGTCAACGCCTGGACAGGTAAATATAGCTCCATACATACATTACTTGCCACATTCCTGCTTACACACACTCTGGGACCCTATTCTGCTTTACTAATCGCTTCACTTTGACAACGGTATCGTCATATTATAAAACATTGATATTCTACCTTAGATGACATGACTTAACTTCTTTGATTTGGCAATATGTGTCTGGTTTGCCACTTTACTGCCAGTGTCCAGTTCATGGAAATTTCATAGTCATGCAAATTTCATAGTCGTGGAATGCAAGCGTTGTTATAATAATAATATGAGCGGTAAATAGTAGAACTTAGATGAACACAGCACACAGCATCATCTAGCCCCAAGCTAAGCAGAGCTTGTGTTATGGGTACTAGATGACTAATATACTTAATACAATACATAGATAAATATTTTTTACTATACATAGATAACGACCAGAACACCCGGAACATTATCTGCAGATCGTGCACACAATTTTGAAACCATTCTATTAATATCTCCGTGCAAATAGCATCGCACGCACTAGCTGGAGTTTATGTCTATGTAAGGATTCTGTGGCGATACCATTGTCATAGTCAAGCGTTTGGTAAGCAGAATTGGGACTTTGATCTATCTTTTCAGTAATTCAGTCAATGAATTAGATAGAGCATTGATTTGCCCGTCCCTTATGCGTTGTTGTCTATTCACATATTACTTTAACGCTAGTTTTGCGTAAAAAGGTATACTATAATATGCTGTTTTTTTATTTGGATAGCAATATTTTACTTCTCTACGACTGCGTCCGATTACATAAAGGTTCATCTCTGTTGTAATTGACGCACTTTGGTTGTGCTCCTGTTTCGACACTGCGCATCGTATAAATGTCTATATCGACCTAGCAAGATATTTAATTCTTTTGAGTTGCAACTTGGAATGCAGTACTAGTGGGGTGGTTTTTCTTTCGAATTTGCGTTGTATGGCAGATACGGCTCGGTTTCATCATATTAACTTAGAAAACATTGAAGAGTTATACTTATAATTTTAGACAATTCACTCAGCATTATCTAGGCCCAAGCTAAGCAGAGCTTGTGTATTAGATAACTGATATTCATAATAATTAATTAATTTTAACGTATTACATAATACATTTAAAAATTAAAGTATCGTATCAAGTCACTTCATTAAAATTAATTAAGTTTACGGAGGATTGTCGATACAGCAACACCCATCTCTAATGGCATTAAATTTACACATCTATTCTTTTTTATCGATATGACGTTACCGCCCATCCTCCCTTTCGTACTATAGAATCTATTACACATTTATACGTTGGCGTACAGCGTGACATCGCGTACAAGATAGTTGGGCTGGGAAAATGTTAATTGCCGTGAAGCCGTGCGCAAGTTTGAAGTAAAATCACGCTACGTGTTTGTGTATTAAGGCAAAAATTCGTCACTGCAAAAAAGTTTTGTAACGAACGAACGCAACGTTTCGACGAACGGTCGTTACTTTGGAGATTTCTTTCTCCTTCATTATTTATTTTCACTCAAAGTTGGCCACCCACCGCTCCGTAACATTATGTACGATAATAACTGGTATAACGATGTGTAACGGGCCTTGTAACCAATAAGAATTATTTGACGGGGTGACGAAAAAAAACAAGTTGCCGTGTAATAATTACAAAATTGAGACGTGACTTAAGAACTAAATTTACATGTGACTGAAAAAGTAAAGGTTTTTGCGTAGTGCCCAATTAGAAATCTTTTTTGCAGTGATGAATTGTTGCCTAAATCTGTTTGTGCATGTACACGTATGCTTTGTTTATTTTTGCGCAGGAGGTATCTGTTGCCACCACAACGTCAGCCTGTAAACCTCACTACTCCGCCCCGCCCTCCGTTCCCGAAGGAGTGATCACGATGACGAAAATGATGTTCATCTATACTAATGTAATGGTTTTTTAACAAACGCACCGATAGCTTCCATGACGCTGTACAATGATTATTATTAGATGCGTAAATAATTTATGTCTATTCTGTTTTAGTTAATTGGTAAACATTCATTCTCTTTTATAACCTAAAATTTTACTTCTCTTGAACAAACGCATTTTTTTTAACTAAGTAAAACAAATATATAAATTTGCTTTCATCAAGTTATCCCAAATGTCTAACTATAATTATACAGGTTAGACCCGTACCTGTATTCCGACGATTCTTAGATAGACCTTTAGTGGTACCTAACTAATACATTTTTAATTTTTTAAATTTATTTTTATATAATTTCTATGTTGTGTCTAATCTTTAATAAAACTAAAATATGTTATATCTAATGTTAAATTGCACTGTGATACTTTTAGTTTTTGTTAGCAGTTTTAGATAGAACTTTAGTAGCCTAATCTTTTTTTAATTTGATAAAGACTGTGATACTTTTAGTTTTTGTTAGCATTTTTTGATAGAACTTATATATAAATAATAATTCAATCAATAATTGAATAATATCAATCTAAATAACAAAATCAGTAAAATAACTAAATTTTTTGGGAGAGTCTCTATTTGTGACAACTAGTCTTAATTAATAAGGTCTTTAATAAAACTAAACTATGTTATACCTAATGTTAAATTGCACTGTGATACTTTTAGTTTTTGTTAGCATTTTTAGATAGAACTTTAGTAGCCTAATATTTTTTTAATTTGATAAAGACTGTGATACTTTTAGTTTTTGTTAGCATTTTTTGATAGAACTTATATATAAATAATTAAGTAATAATTCATTCAATAATTGAATAATATCAATCTAAATAACAAAATCAGTAAAATAACTAAAATTTTTGGGACATCCTTTATTTGTGACAACTAGTCTTAATTAATAAGGTCTTTAATAAAACTAAACTACATATGTTATACCTAATGTTAAATTGCACTGTGATACTTTTAGTTTTTGTTAGCATTTTTAGATAGAACTTTAGTAGCCTAATATTTTTTTAATTTGATAAAGACTGTGATACTTTTAGTTTCTGTTAGCATTTTTTGATAGAACTTATATATAAATAATTAAGTAATAATTCATTCAATAATTGAATAATATCAATCTTAATAACAAAATCAGTAAAATGGCAAAATTTTTTGGGACATCCTTTATTTGTGACAACTAATCTTTTTGTATAAGGTCTTTAATAAAACTAAAATATGTTATACCTTATGTTAAATTGCACTGTGATACTTTTATTTTTGTTAGCATTTTTAGATAGAACTTATATATAAATATTTAAATAATAATTAATTCAATAATTTAATAATATCAATCTTAACAATCTTAATAACAAAATCAGTAAAATAACAAAATTTTTTGGGACTAATAAATTTTCAGTTTGATACATATTTTTTGATTTTATTTCTATGTTAAGATATTTGATTAATTTCATTAAGAAATTTCCTGTAATAGTTAATGATGCCCTATTTACCATACCCACATACCATACCAGTACGGGAAATACTGATCAGTAGCGACTTAAGGCGTTATGTACCTATGAACCTACATAATGTCACATATCCGGAACATGTAAGTATATCAGTACCGATATCCACAACACAAGCTCTTCTGTATGAACAGTTACTTCTTTCCTTTCTTTTTCGGTACTATTTATGATATTTATATTCCAATAAATAAAGTTTATCTGAAGTGGATAGATCAGATAGGTTCGCTATTTATGTTGAATCATAGTGTAGTTACTTATTTCATTAAAATTGCCGTGTTTTTTTGATCAGTAATATCCATGTCAGTAGGTACCTACCTAGGTACAGGTTTTTGATGCGTGGATTGATTGGTGGCTTTGCTAGTGAGAATCAAATGACATGACTGTTTTCAGCAGTCATTTATAACAAACTAAAAATACCTATGGTCCTGTTATACATTTGTGCTACTATTATCAAAATTTTTCTAAGAAATGGACTAGTGGTGTGTCACCTTGATTTACTTGTAGCTGGTTTGTCATAACAGTCATCGAACAAAGAATCGGAGGTTGTGAAAGTCATGAAAATAATGCATGAAAAAATGCCAGATGAAAATAAAATATATTAATATTTTATACATATTAATGTTTTAAATATTTCGTGTGATTCTATTTTTTTATAGCTGATTCTTGCTTTACGATCCGGAAATCCGGTTTTATTCGTTTTATAGTCTTTAGTATAGTTTAGACAGAAAAGTAGACACGATTCTCGCCTTTTATTTGAGCCAGGAACCATTAATTTATATACATACAGGTGGTTTAAATAAATTATTACAGCACTAATATATCATAGTAGGACGAACAGAAACTGGTCTCCCTCGTGGTCCTACTAGTGGGACCACGAGAAAACGGCCGATCTTACATTTGTTATAAACTACGACTGATACGAGTAGATAGAAGAAATAATGAATAGAATGTCCTTCAGTCACTGAATTAGGGCTTAACACTTTGAGTGCTGAAAACGCACGGTATGAGTTTTCTACAAGTGACTAATATGCGAAAATCCACACTAGCGCAGCGGCTGAGAAAATACAGATCTTTTTGACTCAGCAGAGCTGTAATATTTTTCGAACGAAACGCATGTGCGGCGCAACACAACCGCTGTGTAGAGCGGCAGCACGAATTTTTTAGGTAAAAAAAAAGATCGCTGTCGTCGAAAAAAAACCGCAGTCAAAGTGTTAAGTGCACATTGTTGTACCCACTGCAACTATGTTTACCGCACTACACTACCAACGAAACTGTAAATACCTAATTTTTTTACCGATAGCTCTCTGCCAGTTTACAATGCTAAAATTAAGCCGGGACAGGCTACTTAGGCGTGGGCCAGATACGACGCGATGGGGCACGAGGCGGCGCTATTCGTCCTGTCGTCATCGCGACAATAAGCCGATGACAAATTCCCTGCAAATAGATTCCGCAAAGAAAGGCGACGAATAAGGAAAAAATATAAATTTTAATTAGCTATCAAATTCTCGGGAGAAATCCAATTTGCGTAAAGTTATTGAAGTGTTCCGAGAACATTGGTGATTCTAGGCGGGAGTAGTGCGCTCTTCCGGCACCTTGTAGATACGTTTGTAGGACACTGTTAACACTTTGACTGCTGAAATCACACGGTATGTGTTTCCTACAAGTGACTAATATGCGTAAATCCACACTAGCGCAGCGGCTGAGAAAATACATCTCTGTGTGACTCAGCACAGCCGTAATATTTTTCGAACGAAACGCATGTGCGGCGCAACACAACCGCTGTGTAGAGGGGCAGCACGAATTTTTTAGGTTAAAAAAAAGATCGCAGTCGTTGAAAAAACACCGCAGTCAAAGTGTTAAGTGCCTTGCCTATTAATTGAAATCCATGTGAGGCTGCAACTGTCGGCTCGGTTCACCTGAGCCCTGTGCTGCGTCATAGCCGATGGCAAAGCCTGTATACGACTGCAAGCTTTGATATTGCCTTTAAGCCTTCCCGACAAGCCAGCAGGATCACTGAGGCTTACTTATAACCCACGCAGCATCCGAACTAAACAGCGCAGTTTGTTTCAACAAAATTGAATTCATATTTTGTAAAGCATTGAAAACTACTTACAAAGTTAAAACTAATTTGATAACTTCTGTAGCGCGGTGGGCGAAGGTCCGTCTCCGATGTAGGAGGTAGCAGGTGCTATATAAATGTTTGTACGATCTGCAGATCTTTGTTCCGGGTGTTTTGGTCTTTTGCTATTTCTACATGGAAACTTCAGCGTTTATAAGCAGTAGGAAGTAGGATTTATTTGTAGAAAGTAGTACTTGTTTGTAATTGTAGGAAAACCTGACTTAGATTTCTGAAAATGTTTGCCTTTTTGGTTTTTATTAATCAAAGTTGATAGAAAGAATAATTAGCAGAACAATGAAGACGTTATTATACATTGGTCCCACACATAACACACATTCGGAGGGAAAGTACCTTAAATATTGTAACTAGATAGAAAATTATACTGAAAGAAAAATAAATAAATTAAAATTGCATCGTCTTCCTTATTTTAAGATGGTAAGTTACTTACTTGGAAAAAAAGAATACTTACGATTGAGCCTTTCGATCGGTATCGTTAAATTAGGTGTGATTTTATTTTTTACAATTTGGCGGGTTCGATTCCCGGTTCAGACAGGCGATTGTTCAAAAATCTTTGAATGCTGTATAAATTGTATTTAAAATCAAAATGAAGTCTTCATAACAATAGGCGTTTTGAGCGCGCGCTTTGGTAACGCGCTTGAATGCGCGCCTTTTAAAAACTATCTGGTCCGTTACACCCGTAAACACACAGCCAAAAGCTCGCTTCTAGGTAAGCGCATTTGATTGTGTAAACAAAGCGCCCGCTACAAAATGCCTTATGTGTACTCGCTCTAAGGCCGTAGAAAAGTTAAATAAACGTAGATCAACATGTTTTATTCAACTAAAAATGTATCAATATGCACCGATATACCGTGATAATAAATAAAATGAAAAAACCGAAGCAATTCCATTCGGAACAACAATCGACAGACTATGCTGCAATCTTTACGAAAGAGCACATTGTGAATGTGCATTGCACTGTTACAACTAAGAGTTCACCGCGAACTGGGACCTCGCAAAGTAACTAAAACACGCAAATGGATGATCTTATTTTAATTAAAAAAGAAGTTTAAAAAAAAAGTAAAGAACCAAAAATAACATTTTAATGAAAAGCAAATTTTAAATGAGATTGGTAGATTTTATTCGAAGGAAGCACGTAATACTTTTATCCAGAAAAACGTTCGTAAAGCTGCAGGAATGAGCTTATTTATTTCTCACTAGCTGCGGCCTGCGGCTTCGCTCGCGTGAAGTCTATGCGTGAAATGGATTATAAGCCTTCCTCTTGAATCACTATCTATTGCTGAAAACAACATTAATATCCGTTGAGTAGTTTAAAAGATCTAAGCGAATAGACAGCGACTTCATTTTATACTATGTAATAAAGATTATAAAATTTCAATCAAATCGAATCATCCGAGCATTAATCTCGAACAAAGATTGACACGAAAACAGTACGTTCTATACGACAAACTTTCTACGATATCATAGCTGTTATCGCGTTTATTTACGTATTTTTGAAAAAAAATTCAGTCATCCCGTGACCACAACATTATGTAAACCTGTTGAATAATCGGAAAAAATGATTAGAGCTTATAATTATTTGTTCAGATCCCATAAGTTTAAAAATATTTATCTTAAGATCTTAGCTCTCTCAATAAAAGCTCCCGCTGTATCGGTTGTTCGGAAAGAAGAATGTAAACATTTTGATCCGAGGATCTCTCAGCGCTTTTGCAATTCAGAACGCGGTATTGCACTCAAATTGCAATCTCTCTAGAGGCGTAGTTTCCAATTCTCTCAATTTTCAATTTTTCAGGCTTTCGAATTTATTTTAACTGACTTCAGGACGTCATTGTCCGTAATTTGTGGACCGACTTTAAAAATTATTTCGCTATTGTGTTGGAAAACTGCTTGAAAATGATCTCGAATTACGCCATAAAGTTAATTCCAAGGGAATTTGTATTTTTCCCGTCGAGGTTAAAAACAACATTATCTAAAACTATTTAAAATCACGACTAGCTACTAAAAAGTGGTCCCGTCAAAGTTTGACTGTCGAGGCATTGGTATAACATATCTAATTGAAAATGTTTTATTTAATGGCTCATCACACCTCTAATTCACAATATTCACATTCGGGGCTAAGACCCCCGAATATTTAAACGCAAATCCGAATATAGTCCAGTAATTTATAGGGTCAACCACAGAACAGAGAATAAGAATCTTATCCTCTGTTCTGTGGGGTCAACCTTCCGATTCCGAGGTAACCAATAGTTCTGTGGGGTCAACCTTCCGATTCCGAGGTAACCAATAGTTCTGTGGGGTCAACCTTCCGATTCCGAGGTAACCAATAGTTCTGTGGGGTCAACCTTCCGATTCTGAGGTAACCAATAGGTCTGTGGGGTCAACCTTCCGATTCCGAGGTAACCAATAGTTCTGTGGGGTTAACCTTCCGATTCCGAGGTAACCAATAGTTCTGTGGGTCAACCTTCCGATTCCGAGGTAACCAATAGAAATTCTTATACGTCTTCATTATGGCGTTATAAACGTTGTCTCAAAAGTCAAATAAATGTCTTACCGTAAGTAGTTCAAGGTCTAATGTCACAAAATGTTTTTATGCAAATTATTCTGGCTTCTGTAGCTGCAATGGTACATATATCTATTATAAACTTGTAGAGCATTAAATGTGCTAAAGATATGGTCACATAATTTTTTCATAGCCGTGAAATATTTTAAAGAGAGTTGAGGGAGGGGTATTCCCCATATGGTTGTATTAGTATTTTTAATTAATGTGACCTACTTCCGCTGATCAATTTTTTTCAACAAAGTAAATGTAATGATGTTTACACGCTTACGTCAAAAATACGTCGATTAAGACGAGCTTTAATCTGATAAGCGTTTGATTTCGGAAGTTATAGTCTTTATTAATGTGTTGTAATCACATTATTATAGACTATAACTTCCTGTCTGTAAGTCCTGTTAGTTTAATCTTATCCTACTAATCATATAAGAACTAAAGTCTGTGCCGGTTTTGAAGATGTTTGGCCGGAGATAATGCAAACACAACTGTATAGACTGACCTGAATTTTTGCACATAAAGTTATTTGGACTTCAAATAGTTTAGTTTAGTAATAGTTTAAGGCGAGAGTTGGAGGCTCTACGGCTTTTTTTAAACAAACTAATAGTTTTAAAAAAACCAGTAGAGCCTCCAACTCAATTCAATAGATGTTAAGGATAAATAGATTTAAACATGTGCATAGTGCTACTAGTACTGTGTCTGGTTTGGTGTCGCTAGTTGTATATATGCTAAATCGAATTTGGTGCGTCTTTAATCGTTTTTTTCATCTGCACAAAAAGTACTGTGGGACTGCCGCAATTTTCTTTATCTTGCTGTTAATTTTTAACCACTTTTAAAAGTATAAAGAAATCCTTTTTTCTATAAATTATAATAAACATTATTCTGGATTTTTTTGTTCATAATTTGCAGCTTATTGGAAGTCGTAGATAAAATTAGCGAAGCTATTGTTATCTAAGATTTCCAGTTTAGATCATTTTGACACTAGTTTCTGCCTACGTTTTTGCGTTGTTTCTATGGAAACTTTGAATGTTACCTTAATTCCCCATTGAATTGATATTATAAATAGCATATTATTTTATTTTTTTCTTATTATTCTAGGTCAAAGCTATGAAAAATTTGAGTCTGATCTTTTGAGAAGTTTTGGCGTAAAGAAGTAAAAAACATCCTAAAAGACAAGAAGGTTTAGACAATGGATCGTATAATCTTACAAGATATAGGTATGTAATCACATTAAATTATAAGGTAATACGGTAGGTATCTATCTAAATATACTTTACTGTGTAATAATCTAGCTAAAGTAAAGTCGGACCACAGAACAATAATATCCTAACGGAAAGAAGTAAGACTCCATAGAGTAAAAATGCCAACACTAGAGCACACTAGCGCCTCTAACTTAAGCCCACGGTAACTGGCGTTTGGCGGGAGCTTCAAATTAAATAGGCGCTCAATTCAAAAGGTGCCTTTTTAATTTCTCTGCGACTATAATAATTTATCAGACGAATGGTAATTATTCAACATTTTGTTGAATATTCACCATTCACCTGACACAATGTAAAATATAGAATTGCACCCAATACTTAAGGAAGGATTTTGGTTAAGTAATTAAAATGCCAATTTGGTCAAAACAGTGAAAAAATATATAATTTAGTTAGGTAAATATAATATTCTTTTGTTTTACACGTAATTCACCTTGTTTTCACAGTATGATATTAAATAAAGAAAAAATACAAGCACTTTAAATGTTTTGTAGGATATTTATTTTCCTTTTCATTGCTTTCTGCGATGCTTCGTCCGTAAATTGTCTATTTTTTAACAATTATGTAGTACCGTTTAATGCATAATGCATATTGTCGACACAATTATATGCAATTTATTTTTTTCAAAATACTGGGAGCATCCTTGCAACCACTCAAAATCTACTTCATTATCTAATTTTTCTTTTAATGTTTTTTTAATAATGCGTCAAACATGTAAAGTGAAGTTAGTTCTTTTTTAGATCTACCGCCCGACACGGTTGTCATTCTCATTTTTGACAGTGTTCCAGGGACATTTGAGTGTCATGCCGAGACTTTGAGCATAAATGTTGTTGCTCTGTCTTACATATAGCGTCCTCTCATACATTTTATTTGTCCCATGGTACTTGTGCTGTTGGCATTTCATGCTTAGCTAGTTGATACCCACTGAGTCGGACTAGGTACTAGCCAGTTGTAGTTCACTGTTCGGCGGTCAGGAGCAAAGTGGAGTGTTCTCGTGGCACTCTCGACTCGATGGCTCGGCTCGGCTCGATGGTCGCAGGTTCGAGTCACGATGAGAGGCTGTCGGAAGTACTGACACATGACAGACGGACTGACGGACCGTCAGAGGCGCGCTTCGTTCATGTCACTATGTGAAATGTTCTTGATGACATGATGACACTGTTACTTATACAGGGATTGTTGTCGCTCTCGTTTCTTTTACCCAGAAACCAGAGAGAGAGTCAAATTTAAACGATCTACTATAGTGAGATTGAATTTGGATTGGAACATTGATATATATATGGCCATCGGACCACTTATACCATTAGGTAGTACCATTGATGGTACAATTGGCACCGATTTGTCCCAATTGTACCATGATAAATAAAACTAGGATGCAGCCATGGGTTTACCTATTGGCCTCTGAACATCTACGAAAGATGATGTAGGTTGTTTACTCTCACCACCTGTTCTGTTGACAGAACTAACCATCAAAAAATTAACGGTGCAGACGTGTTAGTTATATTTGCACCATTCAAATTGAAATAACTACAGAAACTTGCTTTCTTCGCCGTAGAGAAAAATAGGTCCTACCTAGTCGTTCTATAGAATGATAAGAAAATCATCACCCTTTCAAATTGCCAGAGTACAGTCAAGTGTAATGTAGATAAGATATTTTAATCAGAAAATAGCTATACCTACCTTTTTCTCACAATATAGTCCAGTGTATTTCAGTGACTGTTTTAAAAAAAAAATTCAAAGTAGAACAGCATGTGAAAATAATTTGACAGCCGTCAAAACGACATTTACTTTCTAAATGAAAATTTGTGTCACATATGACAGGAACTGTCTCTGGCAGAAAAGTGGCAAGCAAGACACATTGCCAAAAGGAGGAATTAGGAAAAGACAGACGTGGAAAAAGAGCATATGACCGGAAAACATAGGAAAGCTTACAGTACGGACAATTTATCTTGGCAGGTCTGATAAGGCTATGTGAACTTTTGCGCATGCACACACGTGAAGAAAACTGTTATTGCCAGATAAACAAAATATACGTTCAGAAAATATCGAATGCAGTGTGAAAGTACAAATAAAATAAATAATTATCAATACACAAACAGATATTATTTACGTTATTTAGCTTAATAAGTGCCCACACTAAAAGTAGGTACTCAACAGACAAATCAATAAGAACGAACAAAAACACAATGAATACTTTTGTAACTGACTGTGGTCAAGACAGATATAAAGATGAGAGACGAAAACCCGCCTGCGACGCAGGAAAATGACTCAAAGTCCCGAAAATATCATTAACAATAAAAAAGGTGCCTAACTCTAGAGACGCACCTTTTTTTGACAGACTTTTTTGGTCTATCACCGCCCCGCGCACCCCGCCCTTGTCACCATTTGGTTCATAAAAAAATTTACTGCGCGGTTAACCCTTTGTGGTTAGTTCGGACCTGCCAAGATAAATTGTCCTTACACCATCCATAGGTAAGTGAAGATGTAGCCTTAGAGCAGGCAGGATATTCGAGAAGGAACTTTTGGCAATGTCTCATGGTACCAGAAACATACAAAATTTTAAGGTTTAAAGACCTTTTTTAATCACGTTTGTATAAATATTATGTAATTTTGTGATACATATTGTTATTTCGTAATTTCGTTCGTAGTGCTTACTTCAAAGGTGTCGGTGAAGTAGTAGGTAGTTTAGGTACTAAGTAGGTAGGTATTCAAAATAAAACTATTCTTATAAGAAAACAACACATTTACTCAATGTTTTAGGGTATGTTATTTACTGTACGTATGTACAGCAACATAAATACATTTAGAGGCTCTATAAATAACTCACATGATTGTTTATTTTCAGCAGTAGGTATATAACTAAGGAATTATATCATGTTAAGAACCTATACCCACGCATCATATCTAGCTACCTTATAATAAAGCCTAGCTAGATAGGTTAGCAGGTACGTAGGTAGATAGTTATTACCTAAAGCTCAAAATAACTATGAAATAGGAGTTAGATACCTACTTCACAAAAAATATTCGTAGATATTATATGATTGGTTCTCAATACCTATCTCACAAACTCAGAAGGAACAGCCCTTTGTGGTTTTGCTGTTCCTTCTGAGTTTGTGGCTTTGAAGATTTTTGCATGGAACAACTAAAAAACTAAGTGATGGCCGATGTAAGTATGTAAGGCGGGTGGCCTTACTTAGATCGGCCATCACTTAGTTTTTATACCTTTAATAGCAGCGCACAATCAAATTTCTTCATATGTATACGTATACATTTACGCGTTACATTATTATTACTGTTTTGTAAACAATAATAATTTCATAGGATTTACATAATTTTTTGTGATATTATTAGGAAAAAACACTGGTTTTGCTGAAAAAACAAAAATATTAGGTATAATTTAATATTAGATAATATTTGTGTTTTTTTAACGTTATTTTATGCAAAATTGCGTGTTAAAACACGAATAAGTCGGTAAAATTATTTATTTTTACAAAAAAGAAATACAAAATACCTATATGAAATTCAAAAAATCGTTATTCACAAGTTATTATTACCCTCGGGGTCCATAATCACCCCCTTTTTCGGCATACCTAGTGCACATATTACGTGGCACCCTGTATAATGTTGGTCGGTCTAGGTATGTAGGAGGTACCTACTTCCGTAAAACGATTTTAGTGAAACTAAGTAAATAGTTATTAACATTTTGGCAAACTCTTTGGGTGTCGTTAAGTTTTTAGAGTTAATAAAACACACAAGTCGGGAACCAAATTTTCTTTTTTTCTAAATTCCGAGAGATAGGTAGATGAAGCACTATACCTAAACTTGTTTAGGTAATTACAAACATAGTAGGTATGATTATAATTAACATCTTTTTTATCTCTGTTGGACTGCGTTCAACGTAAATACCTAGGTACCTACTGCGTTGAGTAGTGAATATCGTGACAATGCTGTACCTAGGTATTAATATAAATTAATGTTTTTATAATGTAAAGACTGTGATCACAAAGATAGATTTGTCATCGCAGTGTAAAGACTAAATATACAACATCAAAAATAGATTTTGTTTTACAAAGTCTCGTAAATTTTAGCGTTGAAATTATATGTTAAGCCGAAAGTTTTAAAGATCACAATAATTAAATACATACAATTCTTATCTAACTACTTACCTACCTAAATAAAATAAACTTAGGTGAGAAGGTACAACCAGTTCAAAACTATAAGTTTAAATCTACTTAATATCAAGGTTTCAATCAAAATAAACGTGATTTTGTTTCCGTGCATTGGAAAAGCATCGAAATATTACCTATTTAGAAATAGGTACTTGAAAATACATAGCGTCTGAGCCGAGAGCCGGCGCGGCGTGACCCGAGAGCTGGTTATAGGAAGTTAGTAGAAAACACCAAAAATAATCGTGTTAATAGGTAGGTACTGGTATTTGAATAACAATACGACTTTAAATAGTGATTTGGCCACGACCCTGGCTTCTTAACAACACACTAAGTACTTACCGTTATACATAATAAATAGCAAATTATAACTTTTAATCTAGTTACATTCCAAAATAACTAGTAGATATTTTTTCTATTTTTAGCTTTATATTCTGTACTGTAGCTACTCTGGAGAGAACAAATTTTAATGTTATAATTAAAACAAAATTGGATATGAGACCGTGGCACATATGTTTAGTTGTTATTGCGTAAAAAGGTACCTAAACTTCTTCAATTATCGCAAAATAATAAAAATATCCAATAATTACCTACTAAGCCTAATTTAATCTAATGTAATGACGTTTGTATGAGACAAAAAGCGGTAAACTATTAAACATAAAAAAATACAAAATTGAGTAGGTACCTAAAAGCTAAAAATATACTAAATCTTGAGAAAACAAAATTCAGTACGAGATTCGAACATAGCGTCCCTCGGTCTATTTTGTGGTTGCCTGTAAACACGGGCAGTGAGTGGGTTAAAGTTAATAAAACGAATTAATATGACTGCAGTTTAGCTTTCGATGATTGGTTTGGTAAACAAGTACCTACTTATAAGAAAGCCGATATGTATAAAGTATGTACCTAGTTAAGTTCCTATTATTATTTTACTTAAAAATAACAAATAACGTATGAGATTGTTCGGGGTGTAGGTATATTCATAATAATCTACCTTCGCCTAAAGATACATAGTACCAAATAGAAAAAAAAAAAATTAATTCAAAAAACAATTATTTATGAGATGTCTAATCTCAGGTATAATTTTTTCAGGTATTCGGTTAGAGCATAGATAAATGAAACGATATAGAAAATAAGTATTAAATTGAACGGTAGGTCAGTTGATGTCCTAAATTACACTCCTAAAATGAAGAGATCTCTGCTGCCCTAAGAGCATTATGAACTAAATTGGTATATGGGGTGTAGGAAACTTACCTACAGTAAGTACAGAATAGGTAGTTACAAACCTAAGACGTGAAAACATGTTGATAGGTATGTTACATGACAATAATAATATTTGGTTATTAGCCTTAGTTCTTGCATTGTGGTGATTGCATTAGATTCTACATTCGTTCGTTTTTTAAGTTTAGTACGCGTTTTAATAAACGCCCTAATGATAACCTTACCCCTTGTAAGGTCACTGGGAGGCATAGTCTACCAAGTTTCTTGCGATCACGCACTCTCCTGTTCTTGAGTAGTTGCATGAATCTGCTTTTTTGGAAAAGAAATAGAGCTTTACTCGGCCCCGAAAACCGCCTATCATGGTATCATGTCCATAGCAAGGAAGCACCCGCACAGTGGCGGCCTTAGACGCAGTCGGTGGGCGAGAGAGGTAGGTCACCGGACTCCAGCTGCACCACCATAGGGTTGGCGATGACGGTGCCGGACCCGTGGGGCGGCTTCCGGCGCCGGAACAGGGAGTCGACCAGCGAGAGCGTCCGCTGCGGGCGAGAGTCGCGCCGGCGCACGTCACGCAGCGAGCTGCGGCGCGGAGGTGCCTCCGCGTCTGCGCTGTAGGCGCGTGACAACAGCAGGTCTGTTAGGCTTGGCAGTGCGCCCTCCGCCAGTGAGCGCGGCCGCTCCTGCTGCCGCGCAACCACGCGCGCGCGCACGCCCGCCGGCGTCGAATCCATGCTAGCGTGGGATCCCTCCGCGCTTGGCGGCTCGCACAGCGGTAGCGGCGGCGGAGGCCCGATCGGCGACCCCAATGACAGCTCTGCAACCAACGGCACAATTTCAGCCGGCGTTCCTTTTGTAGAGGTCCTATCGCGGTAGTGTCCTGCTTTACCTCTAACGAGCGATGGGCGTGGCGATACGAAGGAGCTTCCGCCGGCGGCCTGCGAGAAGTCCCGTTCGGGCAGCGGCGCAAGGCGGGCGGGGGGCGGGTTGTAGTCATCATCATCGTCGTCGTCGTCGTCATCGTCGTCGTCCATGTAGCGGCGCGGGGGTGGAAAGTGATGCCAGCCGCCCGAGGTGCCGCTGCCTCCCGCACCGCCACTGCCACTTGGGCCGCTGCCGTCGTCGGCGGGTCGGCTCGGCCGGGAAATACCCGAAGTCGACGGTTGCGGGTTCTACGTGATCAAATGATGTTAAATGAGTAAAAGTCTATAGTCTGGTAAGGTATCTTATGTATGAGCGTTACTCGCCTCGTAGGGGTCCACGACAGTAGTCGATCTTTCTACGGCCTCAGTGAAGGGCTCGTCGGCCTCGTAGCCGAATTCGTCCAAGAAGTAAGTGGTCATGGTGCCCTTGCCCTTGACCTCCACCTGTCCACGGCAGCGCATGTTGTAACCGCGTGCAGACAGGATGTTGTGCACCTCCTCCGTTACCTGCGCAAACGACTTGCTGCAAAACTCGCCCTCCGTACGCCGCCACGCAAGCGCGCGGGGAGCGAGAGATGCATCATAAATTTGCATCAAATGAACCGATCGCGTCAAACTGAGATTCGCATTCCGCATGCCGACGGCATTCGCATTGCAGTTAGAATAGGAGCGTACGGTAGGTACCTGTATGTGGTCGTAGACGCAAGTGGTGTCCATGCGCGAGGCCACGTTGACGGCGTTCCCCCAGATGTCGTACTGCGGCTTGCGCGCGCCTATCACGCCCGCCACCACCGGCCCGATGTTGATGCCTGCGCAGGGTACCACACTCAGGCAACACAACACACATCATTGAGAACCTATTATAGCCTATATAATCACTTATAATAATTCGAAAGCTTTTGGATCGCTGTCCAAAGTAGTTTTTTTACAAATTTTGTTTATTCTGGTGACCCTAACCGTTGTCAAATTTTTACCTTTATGCGAATTTATGTAAGCTTTCTTCAAATTCTTGGGCTAAAATTGACCGGACTGTACCTATAGTAATAGTCACGAATTTAATAAAAAAATATAATGTTTTTTTTTATAATTATTATAAACACAAAGTTACAGGACTCCCAAAATAAATTAGTAATTGAAGAATATATGGTTTAAAGTGTTTGTAGCTTGATACTTACCACAAAACTTCACAAAAACGTTTAGATTAAGCTTTAGGTATGCTTAGGTGTTAGTGTAGGTATAGCTAGATCCATCGCTCTAGAATCGGTAGAGTAGAGCTCTGCCAATGGAAACGTGTAATCGCAATGCGAGCGAGCAGCCTCACACCTTCATTCTGTCAGTCACAGCATCTCTGGTGTGACTATCAGTTCTTATTTTATTCACTATCTGTTTATTATTCTTCGCGCGCGTTTCCGGAAGGCGTGAAGAAGAATAAACAACTGACTACTTACTTCTTACTGCAGCAAGTTACCAGGTTCCTTAGTATTGGTTGTGCATTAGTATACAATTACGAAAAAGGTTTTCGTACACTGACGAACTACTTTTCGTAATTAGATAGCGAATACATAGTTGCATACAATCTCGATTATATTTTAAGGTTTTGAGATATTTGACACAGATTACTTTTACGGAATATATGAATGTACATACGTCTAATTAATTTGTACGTGATATAGATAGAAGTTACAGTCATTTGAGGTTACAAAAACTTTTTTCGTATTCGTATATTGCCACATAGAATCTAAGAATAACGCGTAGGTACTTGCGCATTGTGTAATGAGTAATGACTGAGTGCCATACTTACCTTTAGGTCTCATTATGATCTAAAGGGTATGGCACTCAGTATGGTAAGCTATGTGTTTGCACACTTTATTTTAAGACTGAAACCGGAGGAATGTAACATTCGGGTCAAACCGCTACGGGTTTAAAGAGTGTTAATTAATATAAGTAATTATGTACATACTCGTATATTCTTTAAAAAGAAATAAATAAAAAAAAAAATTTAAAGGATCGGTAAGAATCTTGCAAGGAGAAACCCGGGGCGCTATTTACTACTTACCAACGCGAATGTGGAACTTATTGAATGAGTGCCTGTTGACATAGTCCAGCTGTTGGCGCAGGCGCAGTGCGTAGTCCGCCATCGCCGTCACGTGGCGGTAGTCCTCTGTGTCGTTCGTTGCCGCTGTCAGCCCTGCAACGCGTCTCGTAACATGTACAGTGGCATTCATTATTATGTAACTCATCAGAAAAGGTTCCAAGTTTTGTTATTCTGGATACTTATAGGAATAGATGAATGACTTTAGAATGACAACATCGCTCATGCTGGTACTTCGATCTCAATCAGAGCATCCGCCTCACCCATTATAATTATGAGAAATTACGTTTTTCTCTGAAATTGACTTAACAGCACACTAACTTGAGCCTTCTAACACTAACAATTAATACAAATAAGTCATCTCTTCCCAACTATAAGATCGTAAGTAGAGGCATGGCTGACCGTACACTTGCTATTTCCGCGTGCTACTTTGTAAGCTACCGAGCCGTGTCAGTAAAACCGATCAAGTCTTTATCTTCCACCGCTCGGTGGCAAAAAAATGACTTGCAACCGAGTGGTGGATAACATTTAATACTTTTTGTACTCATGACGCAAATGTCGTGTGCAGCGGCTTATAACTGCGGGATGAGGCTAGGCAGTGGGCAGTGAAAGCCTTAATGTCTTTCCTGTTGCGCAAAAAGTAGCAGTCAGATAGTAGCCAATGTGCGGTGTATGATGCAAGTGGGCATACCAGAAGCTGCCATGTAGGTGGCACCGGTGCTCTTGATCTTCTCGATGTACTTGAACTGGTCCTCGGCGAGGATCTCGTCGAAGTCGGCAATGATCTCGTTGAGCAGCCGTAGGCACTCCATGCCGTCGTTGTTCCCCACCAACTCCACGTAGAAATCCGAGAAGTTGGGGATCGTAGCGAACAACACGCACACTGACTCGCATTGCTCGTGGTACAATTCCTGCTTTGGGGACACACCGTTAGTCGGACTGCTGTTATCGCGCTCCGCTGTTACCGGCCCAAGAGGTACCTCGCCCATTATAGGTCATAACCTCGACTTCAAGTTGCCGGAGAGAACAAAAACTTACTCGAGTTTGCTCGGTATGTTATGTATATTTTGTTGAAACTCTACATTGGTCATTCAATTTTATTTTTAGAGTTGGTTGAGTGTCAGTTTATTGATCCACTCGTATGAGAAAACGAGTGATTCAGAGAGCAATTAATGAGTAGAAGAAGTTGAGCTTAGTAGGAGTCGAGTTTAAGACTACAGAATTGGGGGTCTTGTCTGACTCTAAGCAGCTCCTCAATCGGGCCAAGGTAACATTTGATGAAAGTCTCAAAACATACATACCTAACATCTAGATTTCAGCAAATGTGATTACCTGACAGTCAATATAGGTCGACAAAAAAGCAATTAGAACCTGAAAGCTACAGAAGATGCTTAAGGTGAAACGTACGGTAGACGCTTGATAAAAAAATCAGGTTTATTATGATTTCTGCTTTAAACAAGTTATTTAGTTAGCAAATAAGTAGTTTGGAGACCATTTGTAAAACATATACTATAAGCTCGACGCCAAACTTTCGAGACTAAAGACTAGAATCCAAAACGACGACTGATTTAAAGTTTATTAAAGCATGGAGATTGGGCATAGCATATGTCTTACAAAGTGTGCAAAACTTCTCATCCGCTACCTTAATTACTTAGCCTTGTAGAACCTACAAAATAGTAGAAACCTGTTTTTTTCACGCGTGTATCAACATATCGAATAAATCGGCTGAACCAAGTTCAACCAGAATGGCTGTGCCATTTTTTGCACCTTACACCGATCGCTGAACGCCAATTGGAACAAAAATAAACAAATAAAACATGGAAATGATCATAAATTTATGCCAATCATGAAAAATCTCTGTTTTTCTGGGGTGAAATTTGGAATAGTTTAAATAATTTTGTCATCGGTCTCGCAAGATGGCTGAACCGAGTTTGCCGTCGGCATGCAGCAAACAAGCGTTCACGAGGCTGCATGCATCGCCGCCCTTCAGGCAATCATTCTCTGAATATTTTTTCGACGTTCATGCGCTAGACCCCTTCTAGTTCGTCTAGCGACATACACTTCTTTTAAGCATCAAAGAAGTCCTGTCTCTGCAGCAATGAAGCGTTACAATAATTATACGTAGGTATGGATAATATAATAAAATGCTGTACTAAATTTCACACAGCATCATCTACTGACAGGTAGTATAGGTTATTATATGGTTAATATAAGTAGAAGTTTGTTATTTGAACAACCACTTACGTCCCAGGATAAATCCTGTGTGGCCGAAGAAATGCAAATAAAATCCATAAATATTAAATGAAAAATGAAAAATTGGATCATGAGGTAAAACGAAAATCTCTAACAAAACTTAGTAAAAGGTTTTTATTAGTAAAGAAAGTTACAATGAAATAATAGAAACAGAGTAGACGAAATATTTAACTATACAATTGAAACAAACAGAACTACCTAACTGTAGACTTGCAAACAATCTACAGGTCTCTACCAGCTACCAGTCGGAAGCGTCGCCAAGATGCTAGCAACATTGCCCGCTGTATGGCAAAGCTGCTGCGCTGCGTCAGATACTCACAGGCTCTTGGGTCATGACCCGAGCCTGTCGCTTCGACCAGACGCTTAGATTTCTTTTTAATCTGGGAGATCCTTGGTACCCCACGGAACTAGGGTCTTGATTCCAAGGGAAGCAAATTTATATGTCTTCGGAAAATAGGAAGGCGTAAGTGTGTCGCCGCTTATATTCTTATTATATACTTATTATTATCTCTCAGCGTCACATAAAATAGGCCTACCCAACTCCCAAGAGACTAGTGTAATACCGTTGAGCATCTTACCATCGTCACACAACAAACCATTCGGTTTGCAGATAGCTGGTACGTTAGCACTGACAAAGGCCCGCCAGTTGATGTCGTCAAGTTGGCATGGCGAGATATTTGACCGGTGGCCCTAGTACACGATAATCCGTGATAATCAAGCTGTTTGCACCGCACTGGCATTGATGAGGCGCGTAGCACCTTGCACCCAACCGAAGACATGTTGCGATACGGAAAATTACGTGAACGATAAAATGCCAGTGTGAAGGAAGTGTTTGCAACTAATGCCCGGACTCCCAATTTCGAAACGGCACGATATATAGAGCTGTAGAACGTTTGTACCAAACAATTCCGTGTCCGTGTTGCCGATGAGACAAAATATATTTTGGGGTAGTAGCATAGGGGCTTCTGCCAAGCCGTTTAACCTTTATCCTAGGTAAAATTTTTGAAAGCGACGGTTTTAAAAATTGTTGAACTAAAGAACTAGTACTGTAGCCGAAACTACTTAGTTAGATCGTAGAATGTAGGTGCGTAGAGGGGCTGTGGCATTTTTAGGGTACTTTTTCGTAGAGCGATGAAAAGACGAAAAGGCATGGGTGACGCTACCGAATAACTTTGCGTTGATGAAGGATGATGTTGGCTTCGACGGCTTCGAGAGTGTAAATGTGTACTATGTAGGTGAGAGTGAGCGTATTTGCAGGACTTTGAACCGCAATGCTAACAAAAGAGTGTTTTACTGTTATTTATTATATATTAACGTAACATGTGCCAATGTGTGGTATAATTTCTGGATAAGCTGATGTTATAATTCATATTTTTGCTTGTATTGTGACATAATTGAGTTAGTTACACTCGAAACTAAGTAAATTATGGGCATATTTTTCTCTTTTTCCCCTCTCGAGCTAAAAGAGGTGGTGGGTGGTAAGATTTCGAGGTGCTTAAATTTAAAAAATATTCCCGAGAGATTATCGTTTTACACGCAAAACTTATAAAACAGCTAAAATATACAGTTCATTTAAGGAATATGAAGTTTGTTTCCTTTTTTTCACAATAATGACTTGATATTTGCGATCACAAATAGCTTGATATGGTTACTTTTCTAATAAGTGCTTGTTGCAAGTTTTGTTTGTGCGAGCGTTGTGTGTGTTCATGGTGTGTTGTGTACTTACATCGATGTTCTTCTCATTTTTGAGGAAATGCTGCGCAACATGCTCTGGCAGGATGTTAGCGAGCAACTTGCGGTTGTGCGCCTCAAGGTTTTCAGTTTCTTCCTTTTCATCTGCACACAATCACACACGTCAGCACACCATACCGGCTTACAGTCCATAGTCCGGCCAAAACTCAAGATATCATCATCATACCAGCCCATAAACGTCCACCGCTGGACATAGGCCTCCCATATGAAGCAATAAGACTAAGTTCAGATGGCCCCGTGGTGCCGAACTACTAACCGCGCGATCAAACTAAACAGTGTTTATTTTATTTTTTTACTTCCGCGCAAATTGCCTCCTTCACGTCCTTTCTTTATCAATGTCGATAACAAACTGCCGTGCGTTAATATCCTGTCATGTGAATGCCCCCCCTGCGCGGCGACGCGTGGTACCGTGTAGTCACCTGAACTTAGTATAGTGGTCCGTGCCACCTTCTGTGCCACCTGTAGGTTGGGCCTTTCGGCCTTCTACCATGCTGTTTCCAGATGAAGTCAAGGTGGTGGACTCCAGTCTTCACAGATCTAAGACGTATTTTGTAATAAAATGCGTGGGGTTACCGTTGGCCTGCTGCTTCCAGATGAAGTCGAGTCTGTAAGAGGCCTCGCACTGGTGTCCGTGCAGCGCCAGTAGCAGCGCCGCCGCTATCGTCAGCAGCGCGTTGCCCCACGCTTGCGCCGCGCTTAGTCCGCACCGTGACCTGCAAACACATCATTTGCTATGTAGAGACGTCTAAAGCAACGTCCGTTGCCGGGTACCCAATGTACCCGTGCTGGCCAACGGCGCATTTACCTATGTAAATGCGCCGTTGGCCAGCACGGTGGGCTTCAGCGTCTGCACAGAGTGCACCTGAAGAGACTCACAGATAGTCGTCAAAGGCAGCTTGGTAGAGGGCGCATGCCTGGAGCGTCACCAGCCCGTAGGCGAGGGCGCTGGTGGCCAGCACCACGGCCTTCAGCAGAGTGCTCACGTGCTGGTGTACCGCCATGCACACCATGCTTAGCAGCGTCAGCAGGCTGTACACCTGGAAGCACACAAAATTATACTTCATTCGAATCGGGTCTGGGTATTTCGTTAAAACAATATCACAAAACAATATTGATGTTTTAATTTTGTAATCAAAACAATACAAGATTTCATATTTTCTCGTTTAGATGTTTGTTTTCTGTGTTTTTAAAAACTATTATCTAAAAAATATTTATATACTTTTTAAAGATTTTAAATAAAAAATAATTTAAAATTTATTTGATGACCTACTCGTAAGTAAAAATTAATTTGGAATGAATAGTACGAATGAATTAATCCCACCAGACTGGTCCATCTGGTGTCTGGTGGGATTAATTCATTCGTATATATTCTTTGGTATATAGAGGAATCTGCAATAAAGCAAGGCATGGTGTGTTTTGTGGAGGTACCTGGTTCATATCGTTGGGACAGAAGGTGGTGTCCTGCTTGTACCGGCCAATGACGTCATCTTGCTGCGTCACCGAGTACACAGCATCCACCTGGGAATACCATACATTAGGAAGTATGAAATGTACTTATCTGTTGAAAACTAATATTTATAAGTTAAAAATATATTCCCGAAGACGATAGCACCTACTTATTAATTAATATTAAAACAGCTTCATCGAACATAGCTAAGAAAACTCTACAAACATTTGTCTATAGGCGGGACCCGCGCCCTCGTGTGTTATAGACGGACCTGCTGCGACACAGAGGTCATCATGGAGGGAGTGTTAATGAGGCAGTACGTACCATGATGTGTTGTATTTGGAAGATGACGGCGCCGCAGACAAGCAGTGACATGGTCTGCGCCAGCAAGCGGTTGTGGTGCACGGCCACTGACACGCGCCGTACGCAACGCGGCACCTCCTGTACACATAATACGGTCAGAACCGAAGTTACCACAAGCGACCACACGTTGTCTCCAACATTATCTAATTGCCTGCAAAAACTTGAACCACCTACATTTAATACTTGGTATTCTAGATAGATATTTCTGCTCGAAAGATTGTTACTGGTGAAGTCAAAACTAAATTAAACTAAAATCACATGATTTATAATGCTGTTGACGTTCCCGTCCTTTCATAACGATAAATATAAAAAGGATGGCATAGTAAAACATTTTATGCTGTTAAATTAACTTATGTAGTTTTGGTGTCATTTGAATGAATTGACACCATTGCTTCAGAAGAATCGAAGATTTCTAATTGTCTAATTGTCAAACTATTACCAAATGAATGCTGAATGATGGCTTAAGAGGCCTCCGGAGGGACGAATTCTTCATACAAACGTAAAATGATTTCCAATTCAAGCATATTTCCACTATAATATTGTATTATTTGTATTTAAATAGTAATTATCTAGGTTCCTAAAAAGTCTTTTTTTCAAAATACTTGTTGTCAACCTAAAATTAAATGAAAGCCAATCGCATTTTGCACATTTTTATGCGAAAATGGACAAGTTTTCTTGCTATTTGTTTCGTATTAAAAACATCAATATCTTACGTGTTATTTATTAAGGAACATAGCTTATATTGTCTAGTTACACAATAACAATACTTTGTGAAGAATACAAAAATGTTTGGAACAAACCAAATTTTGAACGGCTAATATTGCTATCGCGCACGCATGGGGCGCGGCGCAAGGGTTAAACAGGGACAGCGATATTCGGAGCGATTTTTGCAAGCGAGAGTCGCCGGGCCCTTAAGTGTAGTTTTTCAACTCTCTAGGAATTCGATTAGTTTTTGCAATATTTCCTTTAGAATTTGTTGAGAAAAGTAAAGGTTTTTGAAACGAATTTTTAATATCATCTGGCTCCTTTTATCCTTTTAACAAAACAAAATGAGGATAAATATATTTTAATTGCCACTTCCGGCTTAGTTCGATGGGCTGAAATACATTGGAAATAGAGTGGAGTGGAGTGGAGTGGGCGACTCACCGGGAACTGGTGGCAGATTGCGAAGAACGTGGCGAGGATCACGACTAGCCCGCTGCTCAGGATCGTGCTCATTCCTTCCAGCGTGCTAACAATACAATACATTACATTTTATAGAAATACATGCCTAAAGTAGTACTTAACAAATAATATTTTCCTGTATTGAATCGTGATTAAAAATATAGAATGTGTTTGTCAAATAAAACAAAAACGTACAAAAATTACAAAATCCATTACAACTTCTTTAAACAAAATCCATAAAAAAATTAAATCTTTAAAGCCTTACGAATAACTCGTGTTCTGATTCCCATACACTCTTGATAGCTCGAGTGACACTCAACCTGTCAAAAACGCGTGCACGGAGTATAGTGATAATGACTCACATGTGGAAGGAGAGCAGCTGTATGCACAAGACGGCGAGATACAAGATCAGCGAGCAGAAGAAGTACACCTTCAGCATCCGGTCGCGCACGTTGTTGTACTGCAACACAACAAACAGCTATGTTTACCGCACTACACTACCAGGAAAACCTGAAAATACCTCATTCTTTAATCGATAGCTCTGTCACTTTACAAGAATAAAATAACCTTCTTAAATTAAATAAAATTAGGGCAATCAAGGATCCGGGACAGGCTACTTAGGTGAGATACGACGCGATGGGGCACGAGGCGGCGTCGGTGACGGCAGCGCTAATCATCCCGTCATCGCGACAATAAGCCACAGACAAATCCCACTCCCTGCAAATGGATTCCGCTAACTGAGGCGACGAATCAGGAAAAAGTATAAAATGTTTTAATTAGCTGTCAAGTTCTCGGGAGAAATCCAATTTGCGTGAAGTGAATTGAGTGTTCCGAGAAAATCGGCAATTGTAGGCGAGATTACTGCGCCCTTCCGGCACCTTGTAGATACGTTTGTAGGACAATGTTAAGTGCCTTGCCTATTGATTCAAAATTTCTGATTCCGATGCGGTGGACGAACAGCTTAAGCTGCATATTTGCGCTGCCCTACCGCGGTACAAGCAGTTTGCCTTTATGTAGGTACCCCCTCCTCCTACTATCTCACGAACTCATGAACCAAACCATTAATATTTTACCAGTTGTTGTGTGTGGCAACAATTGTTGTGTGTACAACACATGCCGTAAGTTTTAACTGTTACTATAACTTTTAATTAGATATGAGTTTCTGAAAATGTTTGCCTTTGTGGCTTTTGTTAATCAAAGTTGATAGAAAGATAAGCAGCGAAACAATTAAGAAATTATTCGTAGCTACACTATACTGTATAACGTTTGTCAAAAATTATTGCCAAGATCAAAGAAGCCAAGTTAATATTCGACATTGTTTCCAATAACCTTGCAAAATTAAGTAGACATAAAATATTTCTACGCGCTGTTGAAACAATTTTATGTATATTAAATTTAGTTGGCTGACATATTCGTTCACCATGTTAGAGAAACAATATTATAGTATTGGCTACTCGAGACGCCTGCGATGGAAAAACGCAAATTATGTTATTTGCGTGAAAGTTCGAAGTGTAAAATCATACTAGGGATAGTTAATCTTGTATTTTGTCGAATTTCTTAAGCGCAAACACACTAATAGAACGTGGCGCAGCGTGTCTACATCTTCATTTAATAAAAAAAGAATTATCCCCACCATCGTTATTACTAACGTACCGTACATATGTATTTACCTTATCGTTATATAATAAATCAACACAACAATACTGTGTAGTATTCTGTTATTATTATAAAAAACAAGCCTGGTAAATGGAATGGGCATAGAACGTCTTCAACACATCCTGTCAAAGTTGTGAGAGGGCAACAAACTGTAACTAGAAGTTGACGGATTTCACCATGATGTAAAACACAAGATAGCCGCCTTACATGTGATTTATTCAAACACACCCACATACACAAATATAAGAATCGGTGCACACTACATCTAGTACACGGGTAAGTACCTTGCACTCGATTTCCCAGTCCCGGAAGAGCAGTATCAGTGGGTAGCAGTGCTCCTTGCGCAGGCGGTTGATGGAACGAGCGTCGATAGCCTTCATCAGGTACTCGTTCACTTCGTCTTCAGGTTTCTTGGTCTCTGTTGCCTTTTCCACCCTGTAGACATACACGACTGGCATCTCATTCTACTAAAAATTAGGTGATGTGCGAATAGCCACGATAGAAGGGAAAACTTTTGGCTATCGTGCGTGTGCTTTCATAACGCACCTATTTATAACCTCCCGGTCCGCTACCATAAACAGATACACCCAAACGCTCGCTTTAGGTAACGCGTTTGAGAGTGAAGAAAAAGACCTCGCTACAAAACGTTTCTTGTGTACTCGCTCTAATGCTGCAGAAAAGTTAAGCCATATCTATAAACGTCACAATATCGTTCCAAATTCCAATCAAATGTATCAATATGTACGTGAAAATTAATAAAATGATCAAACCGAAGCAATTTCATTCAATAGACTATGCTGCAGTCCATACGGCAGAGCTCACACCAAGAGCCTTGCTCTGTTACAACTAAGAGTTCACTGCGAACTTGGATCTTGAATGGATGTTCCGATATTTAATTTTAATACAAAGATTTAACATTTGCCAATTTGATAATCTTAATATATTTGCAATAATAATTTTAAAGAGAGAGCTAGATTTGATTCGAAGGATGTACGTAATACTTTAATCCATTTAATCCATCCAATCATTTAATTTCATTTCATTTTATTTCAAATAATCTTTCATTTCATTTAATCCAGAAGAACGTTTCAAAGTCTGCAGGCCAAGGCTAATTTCCCGTTTTATCCGTTTTAAATGACTTTAGTGTTGATAACCATGATAGTTTCAAAAGTTTTATCAAGGCTAATTTATTTCCTGTATAAAGTTTAAATCAAACCGAGTCATCTGTTCGAGAGTTAATCTCGTAAAAAGATTGACATAAACACAATACGTTCAATAATATGACAAACTTTATACGAGATCTTAGCTCTCTCAATGAAATACCACTTTTATACAAGTTATGAAAGAAGAATGCAATCATTTGCTCCAAGGTTTCCACTCTCGGCGCTTTTGTGTGTTTAAGATCACGGTATTGTACTCATATTGCAATCTCCCGGGAGGTGTAGCTTGTTTTTTAGACGTTTTGTTTTTATGTTTGTTTATACATGGTGCGTCGTTTTGACATTTTATATTTTCTAAATTGTTTCAATAGATGTTTTCTTTCCTACCGTTAAAGAATTTGGTCGGAACCGATATTTTTCCAAAGACTTTTAGAATGTAATAATAACTACATTTAGACTGTGAACTCCGACTCAAACATATTGCCTCTACCTTAGAATACAGACACAAGAATGTATTAACTTTTAAAGAAGTGCTCTTCAGCGTCAGTGATAGATCTGTGGTCGGTGAGCCGTGTTGACGAGTAAATGTCGTTTCGTGGACACCATTCGTGGTGTCAGCTGCAGCTTGTCCCGTACCGCGAGGAACGAGGCTTCATACCACGCCGCCAACTCTTCACTTCCTAACAACAGCGCTGACGTAGCCAAGCCACCCATGATGCCCTTAAATGCCCTTATGGTAATTGAATGGCAACCATTAAAGACGCGAACGTTTTACTTTGAATAACTCAAAGGTTCTCAACCTTTCAATACATTAAATAGCTCCTCAGATAAGACTCTACATTTGGCTTTCTTTAGAGGCTATTCCTGCGCGCACAATGGAGTTCGCACCTGTAGCCTGTTGATGGATCTGAGGGACGTCTTTGTAGGGATGTTTCTAACGAGACCCGGGAAAGAACCTTGCTCCGTCTTCAAGATGTTTAAATATTAGTTGGTAAATTGGTTTTACTTTAACTTTACGCACGGTTTCGTAGTACGAGTATTATTGTCTAGGAAGAAAGAAAACATCAAAAATTGTCGAAAGGCGACTATCAATACAAACGTTTTATTAATGGAGCATTTCACTTGTCACTAATACTCAAATTTTAGTAATAGTCGTTTCACACAATAACTAAAATTTTAGTTTAGTCATTTTAACCAAAAACAATTTTTTGTCTGTAAAAAAAGTGCCGTGGGATTGACGCAATATTAATTTACTTGCTGTCAGTTTTAAGCACAATTTAAAGTACGTATTTGACGATGGAGGTCCTTTCTTCGATAAATGACATTTATATCTTAACTCGAATCCTAGCGTGTAAATTATAGATTTTTTTCGGATTTATTGACATAATTTTGACCTATGCGACGCTGGAGCTTGCGGCTTCGATTCCCGGCTTGGGATAATTGTTTGTATGATCTGCAGAAATTTGTTCCGGGTGTTCTGGTCGTTTTCTATCTACATATAATAAAAAAATATCTATCTATGTAATGTATTGTATTTTGTATATCAGTCATCTATCTAGTACCCATAAAACAAGTTCTGCTTAGCTTGAAACTAGATAATGCTGTGTGGATTGTCCAGCATTATTTATATATATTTTCTCTCATTTTTTTGGTTATATTTTTAGGTACTGACTTGGACGCGTGCTTGCCGTGCTGCGAGCCGTGACCCATAACACGCATCTCCTTTGAAACGTTGCTGCCGTTGTTAGCTTGCAGGTTCATGCCTTGTCGGGGCTTCTTGTCCTGCGGAACCAAAACATCATGTACTTACTATGCCTTATTTTATTTTACGGTTCTGACGACTGCGGTGGCGCAGTGGGCGAAGGTCCGCTTGCTACGCTGGAGGTTGCGGGTTCGATTCCCACATCGGGACGAATGTTCATACGATATGCAAATATTTGTTGTGGGTATTCTGGGTATTTTGTATGTACCTATAATAAAAATATATCTATTTATGTAATGTATTGTATTAAGTATATCAGTTATCCATAACACAAGCTCTGCTTAGCTTGGGGAAGATGAACTTGTGAATTGTCCAGCATTATGTATTTAGTTAGTGCAGTTGTGTGCTTACCACGCGGCTGGTGTTGTCGGGCACGATAAGGAAGGTCTCAATGTTGTGGTCCTTGAGGTAGGCGTTGCGCTGAAAGCCCAGTCCTGGCTCGACCTGGTACTCCGAGCCCAGGCACTGCAGGGTGTCTTTGGTGATGTGCACGCGTCTGTACACACAGATACACTATTAGAAGACATCTTCAATTAAACAATCTAACTTCAGTTCAAAGATATTCATTTTGGAGACTGGTGACTTGTAATACAGGTCCTTTGGAAGGCTTGCGTGGGGCCGAAGCCAACAGCACAGAGGCCCTTAGAGAAGTTAATCTAAAGGCGATGGCTACACATAGCGGGTATCATCCTCGGGTGCACAATATGATACACCCAAAGATGGTATCCGCCAGGTGTAGAGACTATTGTAAAGAAAAATGAAAGGAATAAAACCAGGCTATTGTGATGGACGGATGGACTGGGTAATCGGGCTATAGGGGACATTGCGGACGTATGCCATAAACAAGTCAATCATAATGTTAAGAAGAGTGGCAGAAGGTGGCTTGCCGAAAGCTGGATGGGTTCCTTAAAAATCCGGAGTAAATTACCGGAGAGTAACAACATCGGCGCAAACGACTGAGGGGTGTCGAGAGGTGCGGCCCCGATTTCACCATCACGAAGACTGTTCGTGAGCGGGTTTCCTGGCTATTACGCCATTAGACACTTCCACCCCCGAGTCTACATCCTAAGATGCATCTCTCGCGACTCCACTCAGACCGGCCAATGAAGGCAAGCAAGAGGTCCCCATCTCTTGCTTGCCTTCATTGGCCGGATCTGGTTCTCTTGGGATGCCACTCCGCAAGCAGAGACGAGAACCAGGAACTTCCCCGGGAGCACTCGGTACCCGTGGTGTCGCTACTATACACCAAAAGCTCGCCACAAGCTGACCTGCTATTAGTTAGCAGGGCAGCTTGTGGCGCAGCTATTAGTTATTATTATTATTATTTTCTCATTCACAACATACATGTTACTTACATGAGAAACTTAAGCTAAGTATTAATATTTTGTTATTTTTCCGTCTTTTTATGTGTAGTCCAGTATCCTCAAGTATATATCAATGCAATTTGGTTTTAAGCAAGCAATCTTGTAGCTTCTACACGCGAGGACACATTAATGTTTATTAGTTATTATTTAAGTTTATCTGTTACGTGTGTAAATAAACCTATTCACTAGTTATTTTACCAATGCAATCAATATCTGATATGGGATCTACTTTTAAAAACTAAGTACAACATTTCTAAAGATTGGATGCGTCATCAACGGACCTTTCGTTAAGGGGTAAGAAATAATGAACTTGGCCGTAGAGTTTTCCAACAAGTTGTTGTTTTACAAGTTTTGTATCGAAGGTGATGTTTTTTGCGATGTGTACGGCGAAATACGCAAAACCGATGCAGTGTAGGGTAAGCACGGGGGTTGTTGTCTAGGCTAGAATAGAAAAAATACATCACTTTGGTATAGAATGCGTAGTTTTTTTTAAATTCTTTACTTCAACTTTAATAATGTACTCAATGTATGTATGTATGTCATTGTTGATTGTTTATTAATTAGAATAAATAACATGAAATGTCCTAATAAAGTTGCATTATTGTCTATTTTACCCTAGAGAATTATCCCTGTGCTTAGCCTACATGTATAGTAAATGATAGATGGATGTTTAGAGCCATAGTGGTAGTGGTGGTAGTTACCCAGGGATGCCGCCGCTCTCCATATTGTTGGCGAGTGAGACGTCGTTGGACCAGACGTCGAACTGCCACTTGCGCAGCCCTAGCACGACGCAGTGCACGCGCCCTGTGTGGATGCCCACGCGCATGTTCACGTTCACATTCATCACTTCGCGCACCAGCCTGTGCACAATACACATCTCATTATTATCTTATAAGCAAGTGGATAGGTATTTATTTTAGTTACTAATTAAAGCCATTTAGTAACTTAAGGTAGTCTGACACATAGTAACAGTAGAACAGAAGTATGCAGGTGGTAGTGTGGGGTACTCACTAGTTACCGTCGATCATGTTCAAGCCCGTCTCCACGCTTCAGAACTGTGTAGGTGTTAACTGTTAGTGTGTGGTACTTACGCGATGGCATCGATCATGTCCAAGCCCATTTCCACACAACATTTGGCGTGGTCGGTGCGCGCCTCGGGCAGGCCCGAGACGCAGTAATAACAGTCTCCGAGCAGCTTGATGCGGAGGCAGTTGTGCTCCGCTGCAAGCCGGTCGAATCTGTACGTACATACAAAATTATCAATAAATCATCACTTAAATCCCTTATAATGGCATATTTATCACTATATATTTGTGTTGATTGAATTTTACTATCGTTTATTTCGACAAAGTGGTAGAGTTATTTCGTGATCAAATTGCATGCAGCTCCTTGTTCTCCATATTACCGAATCGAGCTAGTATCCTTCTCTCTCGTACTTAAGTTTATTTTGTCATTTGCAAAACTAATTATTAACTCGTCTCGCCATTTCTATTATGATATGCCTCACGAACTCCTTGATTTAGGTACCAAAATGCATGTGGCGTAGAGCAAACCATCAAGTTTGTTATTTAGATCATAAATCTCGCTACATTCAGTTTGTACCTGTCTTCCGTTTAGCTGAGTATTTGTTTTACTAGAAATCGTTTTTCACCATGCAGGGTACGCCTAGTTCGCGGATCGTTTGACAATTCAATATTGTATATAATACCCATCTTCTAAAACTTGTATGCACTATGATGACACCTTGATGATTTTAACGTGCTCATTTGTCAATTTGTGATAAGTTATTATTGTCTATACTTATATTATTGTAATTTAGGATTTAATTTAATTTAAGAGTATTCATTGTACTGTAGTCTTAATTGACATGCCAATATTAGTAATAATGTTATGGTGAATAAATTGAATTTACTGAATTTACTGAAATTTACACCTACTGTTTAGTTGTTTAAAATTGAGTCGGAATATATGTATTTTTTTTTATTTTCATGTTTAATTCCTTTTCGACTTATTTATTTTTTTATATTTTACCGAGATATTTTTTTTATTTTTCTAGATGTGGTCAGCCACTTTTGTGCAGCCATGGGACACACATGGTAAAACTAGGGAAATTTGTTCATCATTTAAATAATAAAAAAATATAGCTATTGTTACTAGTTGAGGGAACAATGTCAAAAATGTGACGAAATTTTCCATATTCACTAAAACTTTACACACTACAACTTTACATAACTCCAAACTGTTTAACTTTTTTGGTATTTATTTGTGTCGGATCGGCCTTCCTTTACGAAACTGCAGGATTAAGTACTCAACATGGGACATCTTTTATATTTGTTTACTTGATTATGATGAAATACCATTTTACATGTAACTCTTTTTAATCGGGTGACAAACAGTACAGCTTTTTATTCTTGATAATAGAAAGCTAAAACATTTCTTTACAATTTATAGCATAGCGCCTTTATCTGCCAATATTTGTTATGGTGCGGTATTTCCTAAGACTTCAAATCAAATCACATAAAACATTATTGTGAATAAGAATAGGATACTTGGGAAGCTTCGCTCCTTGACTCATCTCTTTTGATCTCAGCAACCTGTAATTGAGGAATATTTGAAGATCTTCAAACATTATTCAAATACTAGTTAGTAACCAGAGGTCACGAGAGCCGCCCATGCGTCACTCGGTACAAGAGGCCTCATAAATGGTGCTATGGGGTATACAATTATACATGTTATCCCCATTAGGAACTTGACAAACGCACACGTTAAGCAGAGCCATAAAATATACGACCAAGAAAAGGCAGTGAACGACGAAGAAAGCATTGTAGTCGGAAGTGAAATGACAAGACGACGCCGTCAGTTAATGCCTTTTCAATTAAATGTAAAATGACAGACATTGTTGGATTTGTGCTGTAATCCCTTCTTAGCTGTACAAATACCAAGGTTCGGTACTGCATGCAGTAATTTTCTCCGCACTGAAATGAAACAATTTTTGTTGTTCGCTTGCTCAACATTAAAACAACATAATATGGTTCACTGTGTTGGTTTGTAATATTGAATTAAAATTTCCTGTTTATATCATAATTGTATGGTTAAAAGTGTGTACAGGGCCTGAGTGGTGGTTTGCAACCGCAGCCTCGCCACATGCACTGTGACCCATTACTGGGCCCGGTCAGCGGCCACCCTGTAGGGCTTGGGGCTACCCATTAACCATTACGCGATAAAAGCTCTGTTATAATTCGATTAAAAGCCATTCAAAAGCTACCTACGTGTTTACCGTCGACCATAGCTAATGGATAAAGTAAATCCGTTTCGTGAGTAGGACGGGCAGGCGCGGGCCGGGGGCGGAAGGACACTTCCCTTTATTGAATTTCAACTCGCTGCTGCCGTTTAATTATTAACGCGAAAATATCTGTCACGCTTCTTGTCAATGAATAAATCACAATCAAAAGTTTTAAAGTGGCACCACCCAGGTCAACGAAGTTACTACTGCTCTCTCGTCACCTTTATAAGTCACATCACGTCACACTGAAATGAAATGAACGTTTATTTCTTTAGGCTTACAAATAAGCACTAAGACAGGTCATATTTTATACTACTCTCAACACGGGCAGGAAACACCGTTCATAATCAACTTTTTACATTCCATACCAGTCTTATTTGCGACCAACTGTGGTCGTGGCTGAGAATGGTATCTGTATAGGACGGAAAGCGTAGAAATTTCCAATCTAATTCGGTATTTACTAAGTGTCAGATCAACGCAAGTAATTCAAGAGCGTTAAGTACGCTAAAAATCCAAATTAAAACATGACATTTACAAATATAATAAATTAACGTCGGACCTTTCGTAAATATTAATGAACGGCACCGGTCGAGCGCGGCTCCAGCGAGCGACGAATATTATGAATTTGGTTTATTCTGAGAAGTAATGCCCCAGATTCAGTGAACCGCTCCTCAGCAGTACACGTGTTAGCTCAGCCAGGCAGACACATCCGGCGCAAACAATACAATTTCGCAAAACACGAGTGGGATTCGTGCAAATTCTATGAAATTTGCAGAATAGTGAAACTGAAATTTGAATTGTATTCCAACAAATACCCAACCAATAACCAATCCAAAATTCAAATCTGCGTTAATGAAGAGCACGGTCGCGCCGCCCTCGTCCAGTGCTACGAAAACCGAACATAATTATTGCTACATTGTGGCTACGAGACTGCTACGGCGCTACGACCCGCGGTTGACGCTACGAAGCCGCTACGAGACTGCTACGATGCTACGAAACCTCTACGGAGCTCGTTGCTACGAAACTGTTACGCTGTTTTGGTAGCACGCCCGAAAGTAACGATTTTATTAAATCAAACCGTCGTCGTCAGCGGCGGACTAATATCTTCCTAAAAAGCTCCTAAACCGGCCGGCGGCCGTGCGAGCCGACTTTTGAGATTTGTGAGAAACGTAAGGGAAATTAATGAACCGTGACCTAGAGAGACATGTTCCTAGTAGAACAGCCTACTTCAGCATGGGAATAACTTTGTTATGTGAAAGATGGAAGGTTTTCACTGTTTAGTCTATATTTAAATAATATAGACTACATTTTCCCCATCAGGGAAGGGGCGGGAAAAGCTACTTGTAATGTTTTTCGAGCCATTAGGTAGGTAGTGTTTTTCGATTTGGCGTTGTAATAACGGCGTGATAAAGGGCGGGCCCGGGATGATGGATGTTTCAATCGGCGGCTACTTCATCACGCAACAAATGATAAACCTGCTCTCGGTCGCCGACGACGTAGGGAGATTAGAGACCCTAAGATGGCGGCCGCCCTGACACCATCAGTTTTTTTTGCAAATTTTGTATTTTTAAACGTTATTCTATATTATAATCTTCTATATATTATAATATAAAATAAAGACAAGTTTGTTCGAACACTTAAAACTCGAGAACGGCTGGACAGATTTCCACGATTATTGGTTTCTTGTATTTGTCTCCATCTCGAATAGCAGAATAACTAAGACATTGGAAAATTGTCCAAAAAATTAAATAAAAGAAAAAACATTTTCCCATACAAAATGTTCATGGGTCAAACATTGATTGGGCGGTACGAAGTTTGCCGAGTCAGCTAGTTTATTAATAAAGTAATAACACTTATTGAAGTTACTTGAGATAAGACGATACGAGATCTTCGAGAGCCCCATGGCGTCGACGTGCGTTAGATCTGCCTCAATTACCAACTAAATATGAACTCCAAAGGTATTTTTAGATAGGTATATAATTATGACACAGCATTGGGTAATTTTATCGTAATTACATTGGTTTTGGTGTCGTATCTCGTTAGCAGTGGCAGAGCGAAGCCGTGTCGTAACGAGGTTCAGCTGCTGTTTTCATTAACTCCGCGTAAACATAAACTGAGAGTGCCAGGATCTTCCAAGGGGCCAGAGACAGAGCCGGCACAATACAAAATGATTTTTTGCTAAAATAAATCTTTAACCACTTGTTACGTGATATTTACCATGATTTTTCTTTAGTGTTTTCTTATAATTCGGCAAACGCAGTTGTATGCGCCATGATCACGAAAAAAAATAATCAGTCTCTTAGGGAGTGAGATTTTATTGGCAGTTATACCGGTCTACCTTTTTCTGATATATAACTAAATATATGTGTGTGTTTGTGAGTACTGACCTGGCGAATAATTCATTAAGAAGGCGCACTAGTTCTTCGGCAGTGCATTGGTCCGAGAGAGAGGTAAATCCACAAATATCTGCAAACAAGATGCTGCAAAAAAGAAACAAACAAAATGTTAAAGATTACTCTTATTGCATTAATTTTGAAGCATGCATGAATAGTTACAACAAGAACCTTGTACTTTTATAGTGCTATTGACAATTGATACATGAGATATTAGCATGAGTTAAAGCTTGGGCCTCGTTGGGTTTTAGTCACGAACCAGTGCCTAGTGACTATTTTTGTGCTATTTAATTTACAGTATAATTGCAACTAACAGTTTTACAATTACATATATTACAATACACCTGCAGTTCTCGGAATAAGTTTGTCCGATGTTAACTCCATCAGTTGCTTTTTTACATTTTTACATGTAGTATCCACACATTTGCAGCCAAATTCGATGCCAGAACCGCAGATAATTACGTAGCTAATACCTAGGCTTAGAGCCTGCGATGGTCTGACCTTTGTTATTCTATAGAAGCAGTAATTATCTATACACAATACACATGTTCTAAAAATGTGTAGGAAGTATGTATCAGCAGGCTTTCTACCTATAATATGTGCTATTTCGACACACGTCAGGAAAATCTGTGGATATCGAAAATGCAGTTCGGTTCGAAATGTTATTTGTAGATTATTGCTTCGTGACGTCACGTGTCACGTCACGTGTCGCCGAAGCATTGTGCGGTCAACTGGCGGATATGTTACTGTTATGCGGCCGGAGGAAGACTTCTTTCATTGAAGCACAATTCAAAGGAAATGTACAAATAAATATGGCCTTCGCATAATTATTTTGCTAGTTTCGGACTATGTGCTGTGTGCGATGCAAACGGTAAAATTTCAATATATTTCACAACGATCGATTGCAAAATCATACCTTGTGTTGATTCATGAAAGGTTCCACTACAAAAGCAACACTAACAAAATATCACATCGAGCCTGTATTTGTTCTACTTTGCTATTTTACTAGCTTATAAAAATAAATGGGAAACATGGCTGTTGTGTTAGGCATGTATTTTCGGCGGCGTAAAAGCTAATATTTTTATAAAATGACCGAATGTGTAACAGAGATTTCAGAATATAAAGACTCGTTCGAAATCATGTCATGCTTTCTTCGATAAAGTCAAATTATAATAAATAAGTAAATAAATAATGCTAGACAATCCACACCGCATCATCTAGCCCAGGGATGGAGAAACTTCGGCCCGTGGAAGCATTGAAATCCGGCCTGCGACCATCAAACAAACATCGAATAAAAATCAATTCAATTTTTCGTATTGTTAGAAATTTCATTCTCAGGCTCGAATAAAACTTATTGTTTCGCGAGCGCGAGCGGTATGAATGAAAACAAAATATGAAGCTTTTAACTGGGTCACAAAATAATTTTTCGATGCCTTTTAATGTCATATCTTCACATGTCATAGCTCGAGGCATATCTTCCATCATGGCCTGTTGCAGCGTTGGATCGCGAGGAGTGGAAGGAGAAAAGGGAGGCCTTTGCCCAGCAGTGGGACAGTAATGGCTTAAAATAAATAAAAAAAAAAAATTTTAATGACAACCTCCAACTTGAACTTGTGGAGATGCAATGCGATACCCATTTGAAGCAAAAAATGAACACCATAAAATTGTATTTTTATAAGTATCATATCTAGGGCACAATACCCAAATATACTCGTATTGAAAAAGTGGAAAAAAAAAATTTGGTATTATCTATTTGTGCGAACCGTTTTTTCGCATTTTTCATAATTCAAACAATAATAATAATTTCATAATTTAAAATAAATATAAATAAATAAGTAAAAAATTCTTTGTCTTAAGCTGTCTTCTTTTGGACAGCTTTCGGAACTTTTTATTATTTTATTTATTTATAATGAAATCATGCTGAAACGAAAACGTTTCCACATTTATCACATGTCCAAACACCAGCGCTCCTAAATCTTCTACTTCGCAGCTAACTAAAAAGTTTAATTTAGTTGCAATTTCTTCTTAATCTTTTTATTAGGCTAACAGAATCTATGTTTCACACGATCTCGATACTTTTCCAACTTTGACAATCGCTGATGTTCCAAAGAGAAAGTTATCGAGACGTGTTAATTAATTTTTTCATAAAGGGCATTAATCATTGCCATAGCTCGTGATGGTAGAACTACCAACTCATGTAGACTTGACAAATTAGGAAAGGGCACAATATGCAGAAAGCCATACAAAAACCCCCAATTTTTTACCAGTACGTCTCTTAGACCGTAACAAATACAATTTTTGCCATACCGAAGGAACCACGAATTGAATGACTTTGCGAGTATATTGCATTCAAATGACAGGCGAAATATTTGCTCTATCGATAAATTTATTTGATCTCATTTTTATATTCGAAGCAATACTCGAATGTGCTATCTCAATAAAATACATATATATCAACATACACGAGGCAAAGCGTGCATATAATTTTATACATTCACGTTCCATCTACTATTTCCTTTTCTAGTAATTGCAAATATCCTGAGACAGCGCCATTTCGCTGTCGAAACATATTAATGTTGGATCAGATGATAGGGTAAAATATTAGATACCTACTATACTAGAGAGGAACGATTACTCAAAGAAACTCAAACTACACAATTGCTAGCTAGGGTTCAATAAAGCTGTGTATTTTATTGTCGCTTTCACAAAAAGTTTCAAAGCGCAGTATTTCGCCGGCGTCGGCTATTGTGTCGCGCTTTATAAAGCGCCGGGTAAAGTGTCGACATTTTAGCGAGTTTAATCGAAAAATAAATGAACCGAGCTTAAACTAAAGCTTTGAAGTAGTTGATTAGGTATATCGCACAGGATGTGAAGGCTTCTGTGCTTTGTTTATGAGCTCCTGAGGGAGGGTTTGATGAGGCAAGTTGCTTCCAAACATCAAAACAATATCTACTCGTATACAAAATAAAAATTTTCAAGGATGACTGAATCCAGAGTTAGGTGTAAGTTTATCGACCGTTGTCAGCACGAGTATTGAATGGCTAGTAGCTAATCTACATGAATTCCTTTTATTTCCTTGTATTTTATCGTTTGCGTTTTATCTAAACTACTCACCGCTTCTTCTAAATATGTAGTAACCTAATAAATATTTATTAGATAGCTAATTGGAAGAAGCGCGCCCTTTGATATATGTATACGAAGATAGAGCGCCAATAAGGTGTTATTCTCAAAGGACGGCTGCGTGAGCCAAGAAGGAGCTCCAGCAATCTGATAATTTCCCAAACGTACCTCTCCGATATTATACAATACCTCGAGAGCCATTGTCACTGCCCCCCTACCCTCATTATTTGTTAAAAACGATACTCCCCCCGCCCACGCAATGTGTAAAAAATAAAGTGTACGTTCCATTTTGTGAAACGACTTTTTTGTTTGTTCACGGGAAACAAGATGAGAGCCTCTTTGTGGCGTTTATTGCGTGTTTGCATCTTACTCCGATAAACATTTTTAGATAGAATCAATTCAGTAAGCTCTCGGGTAACGACTCCCTTCGTCGCATGTAGTGAGGGGCCGCCCATGCGGGTGCTCTGCTGCCGGCCTCGCACAGCACCCCGACACGAGCGGGGCCCCCACACTGCCCTGAAAGACACGACGAGTCTTTTGGCTTTCGAACTCTCAATTTCCAGTAAAATTTGTCAAAATTAATTATATCGTTATTTTCCATAAAACTTTACTTAAAGTTTCAAATTTCAAAAGGCAAAACCGTAACTCGAAGTACTTTCAAAGTGCCTTTTCAGGTACGGTATGACATGGAACAGCCATCACGCACTGTCAGTAGTGAAATTCACACACTGCTTTTAGCAGAATCCATCTCCCAAAGAGAGACTTACATTCTAAAGCGTGTTAGTGACAAAGCGCATCGAGTTACAACATTTCAACGGTGACTGTATAAGCTTTTTACATCAATATGGCACTAGTAATAGCTGTAATAATACTTTTAAATACGTTATTGTCGCTATCTTTGAGCGTTTCATCTGTAAACGAGGGCCAATTTGCTTGAAAGGGTCGAAAAGGGCAGGCGTGGTGGCAGCGCGGCACGGCCTCTTTCCTTCACCGGACTCGACAATCCTCTTTATTATACGCGTATCAAGTCGTCCTTTGACCTGTCGAGCCTCTTCGCTCATTTCATCAAAGGTTCTAAAAGACTCTCAGTGATTTTACCTTATTTAAATAGGCAGTTACCTATTATGTGTTAGTATTACAAGTACGGAATTTGCCGCTCCGGTGATTTTTGGAAAGCTCACATCACAAATTTACTAGAAAAATAACGGTGTAAGTCAAAAGTTTGTTTTGAAACAAAACACTCCTCCTCGTAATGTTTCCATTCCTCGTAGGTTAAAAGAAAAGTATGTCAAGCTATTTCGAAATGAATATAAACGAGCGAAGTCAGATGAGAGAAAGGTGGAGATGGATTTCAACTTACCTAACGTTATCGTAGCGTTGTATGTAGATCTTATGAAACTGTTCCTCTCTCGGTTTTGAAGCGATGTCGGCCTTCATTTCCATCGCTACATGCCGAGGGAGAACAGAGAGTAGGAGTCGTTCCTGCAACAAAAAACAGGCCATGACGCGCAAGACAATCACCATTTAGATCCTACACAGCATACTTAAATAGAAAGAATAAAAAGAAGAAAGAAGAATCCGTAATGTAAGAATCGGGTTGCCGTTATCGAAATCGATGTGGAGGTCTATAATATGTAAAGCTTGTCGCATATACCGCAGCGCAAGCTTTACCTGCAACACAGCACCAAAATTTGCATTCAAAAAAGGGCTCTATGTTGTAAAGCCGTCAATATTTAATGCATTATATTGACGGCTAACAGTAGCTTGCGGGCCACTTGCTTGAAACCTGCGGTAAGTCATTTTATCACTGTAAAATATATCTTCATATTGCAATTTAAAGCCCATATTTTAAAGCATATTTTGCTGATGTGCGGATGTTTATGTGGTTCGTGCTGCGGCCGACGACACCGAAGATTAAGACGGATAATAGAGAAACATGTCTTCGACTCCGGTCTTCTGTTTCACATCGTGGTCTCGGTTCCCAGTCGTAGCGAACAGTCTTGTTCAATTAATCTTTACAAATTACAATAATAAAATAAAATAACATTTATCTAGTGCAGTGTATTGATATTAAGTCTTTAACTAAATATATATACGGTAAGTACCACTCAGCGTTTTCCTGCACCCATCCCGCCAGACCCCAAGTTTTATTTATATAATTATAATCCATAATCCACCAGACCTTTTCTTTACCGAAAAATTCCCAGTGGACATTACCAGAATACTTCCACGATAAAAACAAACTCGCATAATTCAAATAAAAATTTGAAAAGATAAAATGCTTTGATGATTTTACATTATAAATTTAATTTAATTTTAACAATAAATAACAGCTAACTTAATGAATAGGTATGTGACTAAGTACTAAAATCTAAGCAAATCAAATAATTTTTTTTGTGCATTAATACATGTTATAAGTAATGGGATGCCCTATTGGGCGTGCAATGTATTAAAATTTCCAATAATTAACTACTACAATTCTAAAAAAAGACTTAACTTTATAAAACATTTCAATCAGTACCAATACATTGGTCTTGGTACTCCCAACAATGCGCGTGTCGTACATAGTTGTGTCATTTGTTGAATTTAATGTTATGTGTTACGATGAGGTATCGGCGTGACAACACCGCATCCATCATCCAATACGTACACTGATTTAATTTGGCTTTGTATAAACAAGACTATGAAGTTCCCTAATTATTGACAGGTGAGTGAATGAAGACAGAATGCCAGAATGATGTATTTTATTGTAAGTTAGGTACTTTTTATACATAGAGATGCAATTCTGTCGACACGAAATATGGGTGGGATGGGGACTTGCGAAAGGTTATAGCTAGATGATATTTCCGAGAAAATTATTGTAAATAGTATACAATTACAGATTACCACAGTATCTCAATCTGCCTTACTTCTTATCTCTATGTCTATGTGCATATTCTATAAGCCTTAAATAATACTGTTATTGAAATCTGATATCTATGCAAAATTTCTGCCCAATCTGTTCATTGTTTATGCATAAAGAACATCCATCTTCTCATTTCTAATATTACTGTGATTTATAACATTTTAGTGCAACCGATCAACTTCATCAATGTGTGGTGTTCCCCACAAAAACAAAATCGAGTACAAAGGAGTCGGTTACAAACAAACATACATACAGGTGAAGCTAATAAAAGCATGGTAAAAAGGCATCAGACAACCTTTCTGCTTGATGTTAGTATTAATTTATAAGGCAGGTCAATTTATTATTCATTTAAGATAATTAAGTAATTTATATTCTCTTCCTGGCGCTATCGATTTCTGGAAGTTCCTGACTATTTACCCGTAATTAATTGCAGCGGGCAGGTCTAACAGAAGTATTGATGTATTAAATTAGTTTCTCATTAGGTATCATGAAACTGGGCTGTGTTGATAGTTTGTATAATCAAAATCCAATGCATGAATACTTATTTGTAGATTTCGGAGATAGGGAAACTGAAAACCGCAAAATGAAAACTGGAGTAGAACAAGAGGGGTTACAAAGTTTGAAGTCTTCAGAAAAGTTTCTCGAGTATCTAGTTGAATTTGTGGCGGAGGCGCGTGACTTTTGGACGGGAAAGTTTATGAGGATAAAGGTAAAGGTTTACAGCATATAACGCCAAGAAGGGATTTTTACTATAGTTTGACCGAAACCGCTGTATCACGCCTGAGGTATGCGAGCGGCGAGACGGGGGGGAAATATCGGCCGCTCCGATCCATCAGTCTGCCGTCAACGCGTACTCTTGCTTTTTTTTCCTCGCCCCCCACCTCGCCGCACTTTCCTAAGGCGCGGTACAGCGGTTTCGGTCAAACTATAAGTAACCTAGTGCCATTCTTTCAATTTACTACAATTTGGCGGTCTTATCATTCTTGAGCGATAAGACCACCAAATGGTCACTTATTTTGTATTTTTATCTTGTTGGTTTTATTTTTTTAAGTGTGCAATAAAATATCTTGCCACCTGCAAGTACCAACAGTGATTCGTCTTTCTAGATATAAGTTTATTCGGCAAATAAATGTATTTAATTACTCATATTTTAGCCTTTCAAAGGGAAATGCCCATCAATTCGCTAGAATTCCATTATTCCATTTTTAAAGGTCAATAATCCGATGGCCAGATTATTAATTCAGGTTTTAGTGAGCATAATCTAATATATCGAGTTCGGCGTGACTGAAGCGGTACTTCCACGTAGTCAAACTAGTCAAATTATCTTCCCTGTACTGTATCAATGTCAAGTTAAAAATAAGTACCTACAGTCAATCTTACGTGTAGCTATTTTTTTTTCTTACAACAAAGCCAGTGTTTTTCAGGGTTTCAAGTGACCCAAACTTACACCTCACGAAGCACCTTTTGCACCGCACCTTTTAGTGTAGGAATACGTAAGTTGGTACTAATCGGTACCTAGTAAATTGTTCACTAAGTAAGTGCCAACTTCAGTAGCCTACAAGCAACCAACTATATCTCAATTACTAAGTATTCTATTGCGTTCCTTCTGTTGCAAAATAATTAAATGAAAAGTAGCGACTAACCTGTTGCTGATTGTCGCGCTGAGTGACTAGTCGCGCTTCGATGCAGTCGCGCGTCTCGAGGAACGCGCGCCGCTGTGTTAATTCACGAGGTTGCTGTGTTAGCGCACCTGCTATGTTCACTGCTATTAGGCAGATCACATTTGTCATCATCTGCAACAACACACACGCGTTATTGTCCGTATTGTCCGCGCAGCAGTTAATACGCCGCGTGCAGAGCTGGGCGATGACTTGTGGACTAGCGAGCGTGCCTCGTACACAGTGAGCACGCCTCCCAGAGTAAACTAGTAATTATTATTAACTCATTTATTATCAGATTCACAATCCATATACAAACTTAAAAATAAAAACATACAAAATTAAAAATAAATGTCACAAAATAAATCACACAAAATCAAATAAAAATAGAATAATATAACTCAGGGAAATTAAAAAATAATAATAATAAAACACAAAATGAAAACTTACTAACCTAATGGATATTTATAAGGATATCGACCCCATCAATATCTTCATCCATTTATATTGGATGGAACAGTCCAGACGAATGTCCAGAATTATAACGTCACCTGAGCTATTTACCTGGAGTGTTTGTTGTCTTGGGTCGAGTGCGTGCAGTAGCACGGACAACGCGGCCAAAAGCGCGCTGCCTGCGCACGCTTCGTGCAGTCGCACGGGCAACAGTGCGTGCATGCAGTATGTGAACAGCGCTGTCTGCGCCGCCCCAGCCCACATCGGAACAGATCTGTTATAAATACACACCATACTTTATCACCGTTCCCATAATTAAATCTATCACTGCATTGGACGAATAGATCTGCTTAAACACCCAAGATGATTATCGGTCGAGAGGGTGGACCACTGCTACCACAAAAGGATCGATTGAAAAATGGCTCCTTACAAGGCTAAATCATTTCTATCTCAAAAGCTTTTGCGCTGCATAATATTTCCTACAAGTAAGCGATTTCACTCAACACTGATATTTATTATACGCCGATAATTTAAAAATCTGCTGAATTCAATCGAGTGCTCTTTTCTTATTTTCTTTTCCTAAAAAAGTCCCTCTCTAAAAAAGTACCTCTATTAGAATAGTTCGTTCACAGATTACAAGCTATTATTCGTGACGTAAACGATAAACCTCGGAGACAGAGAGTTATTGAATTTGTGCGCCAAATCGGCTCGTGTCAGTGGCGCGGCGGAATGATCGAATTACCCAAATTTACTGTAGGTACCGCCTCATCTAGAGTCTATTACCAGCCCGGAAGCGTTACCGCGGGTAAATTGTCTAGAATACCCCACGGGCCACTTGTCGTCGCCGAGACGGGGCATGTAACTCTAGATCCGTAATCATTTAGAGGCCTACTAGTCGTCCTAAAAGTCGACCCCACACGCAATTTTTTTTTTATCAGATGAGGTTTCAATTTCTATAACTTAATGTTTGCCTAGCTAAAACGGTGAGCTTCAGGAGTAAAAAGATGAAACTAGTCGGCCCGAGGTGCATTATTGTGGTGCAAATCCAAGAATTTTCTTTCCAGAAATCTGGTCTTTTTCGTCGAATTTGTTATCTTAAGTACAACGCTCAAATAATATTCATTATTTACTATTTGACCTTCCCGCAAGAATTCCGAGACACAATTTCCTCCACTTTTGCGATGTTCACTTCAGTTGAAGATGTGGATGGTCTACCAGAGCGATGCAAATCTTCCATCATATTTTGACCACTTTTGAATGCTTTATTACACTCATAAGCACGTGTTTTTGATAAAGTCGATTTACCGTAAGCCTTCTGTAACATTTTCAGGGACTCCGAACATGAAATTCCAGTGGCGATACAAAATTTAAACATATGAAACAGCACTTTTTTATTTATTTTTTATTTTTAGTTTTTAATTTTATTAATAGATGTTTTCGGGCCAAAATGGAAAACAATTGTGACAATCGTAACAACAAAAGAGAAAACAAAGAATGGAATTTGGAATCATAAACAAATCATCCATTCCCGATATTTTTTTGACTGAATGTAACTGCTATTCCTTGCTTTCCCTGCGGCTTAGAGAGCTTTTTTTGAGTAGCCTAAGTCCGTCAACGGGATAATTGTTTACCTCCCAACCAATTTTCATAAACATTCTTTCAGCCGTTTTAGGCGTGAAAAGGTAGCATTAGTTACTTTTGCATTAGTATGGACATTTAATTTAATATGTAGGTAACGTTTGGTACTAGATTAAATAAGTAATTAGAAGGAAGAATCGCGGAATAGGAAAGTATCTTGTTCGTATTGAAGCGCGGAACGGTAGCGGGTGTGGTTGAATTTTGAACTTTGCTTTGAATATCTGATTTCTGTTTCCCAACAAAACCATATAAAGTTTCCAGTAGGTCTATGGAAAAAAGGTACTGTCGTGCACACAATTCTGAAACATTCTAAAATTTTTAAGCAATGGAACCTTGTATGGTTATATATAGAAGGTTATATCTACAAAAGTCACTTATAACGTGATATTTACCATGATTCGATTTTTGCATCGTCCAATATTTCGCCACTGTTTCAGTCAGCCGTACAGTTTCAGGTTATATCTAGACCGCGTGCAGGGCCACCCGTTACCTATCTTTTCATTTCAGTTTTTCCTATCACGCGGGCTACACGCACGCGTAACGCGGATGGGCTGGAGCAATTAAAGTTTCGGGTTGCCTGTACGTGGACCAGATCCGCATGCAGGCAATTCCGCATGACGGGAAAAGAGCCTTTACCACGAAGCGAGCTCAAGTTTTAATTATACCTACAGTTACATAATAATTAACATAGCCGGCTTTGGCATGTACGCCACCGAGGAAAGGTTGTATGACTAAAAACAACGGATTAGTTTTACTTACTTAGTTTGCCGTTATTGGTAAAAACATCATGAAAATACTGTTATCAATCACAAACAGGGCACGTTAACCCGCAGTAATGAGACGTCGCCTAACTTGCCGCAGAAAATATGATCAATCATTATCTACTCAGTAGTTACATCCAGCCACGTACGTTCATCAAGGAGTTTTGTGCTGGTCTTCATCTAATAAGTCTTGCACTGTTTGGGTCCTAATGGAATTTTTAGAATTATTTCTTAGATCTAGCTAGATATTAATGACGCTGGACAAATTAGGTACCAGGATAGCAGAGATGGATAGGATGTGTCTAGTTGCAGGGTGTGGTGTGGTAGTAGGTACATACGTGATTAGGGTACTGAGTACGACCGTCGAGTCTATGAGCACGAAGGTCACCATCACGACGTATGAGATCGAGAGGAGAAAGATCTCGTTCATGGCTGGCCGCGACAGGCAGACCAGCAGTCCTGGATAAAAACACAACACAGGTATATTGGATGTAGATTCAATTTTTTTTAGGTTTGGTAACGTTACGACATTAGTAGGGTAGGAATAGCTTTAGTTTTTTCCGCGCGGTTATATTGACAACCACACTGAGTCAGAGTCGAATCTTTTTATATTTTCGATTAATCACTTGCGGCCTATTTTGAGATTCTCATGACTGTATATTTTCAACTTTGTCAATATAACATGGTTTACTGCATTTCATGTTGGGTTAACGCCGCAAAAACTTCTGTAATACAAGCTGAAAGAGCACAACGATCATTATTAAAGGTAATGCTCAAAAAAATCCTATCGCTACCCAACCCCAAACCTCTACTCAGAAACAAAAGTCTTCAGTATCCGAAAACAAACACCTCAAAACCTCGCTTCACACACATTTATGTACAAATCAGTTATCTGAATACAAATCGTTTCTTGAACTTAGAATCTTCAGACTCAGAATGTGTTAAAATCATTTTTTTCCAACGGTTAGGTAGTTATATCAAAAGCTATATTTAAATAAGAGTTGTTGATTCTTGCGTAATCTAAAACGTAAATCAGATAATGAAGCGACATGTTCATTAAATAAAAGGCCTTAACATATGATGAAACTGAGCAGCTACTTTTGGTTTAATAAAAGTTTTTTACATCGTAACAAAACCAAAACTAATTTTATACTTAAAGGTTAGGATAAATAAAACTTTACGTTGTTCTTAAGATAAGGATGGGAGTCATTTTACAGTTTTTTTTTTCTGCCATACGGTTTACATATTATATTTTCTGAACTAACTAAATTATGTAATCCAAGAATAACCAAAGATAATAATTAGTTATCAGTATCCAGTCTGGTTTTCTCGATACAGGCTCAGCCTAGTGAGGAAGCGGCGACGAAAATCGCCTGTAAAATGAACTCTGCATGTATTTTAGGTAAAATTTTGTTTATTTTTTAGTTATAATAGTAGTATCATAGTTATATCATAGTATCACAAGCTCTGCTTACCATGGGGCTAGATAATGATGTGTGAATTGTCCAGCATTATTTATTTATTGATTTATAGTTTTAAACTGTAGTAATTGCTTCGAATAAATATTTTTTGCTGAAGTTTGTTAATACATACTAATACTAATACACACATACCTATAATAATTTATAGGAGTATGTACTTCCAACACAACTTAGGTTCGTAGTTAACCCGCTCATATTCATAATTAATTCATGAAACTTCGATAGTTTATAACAGTACTTGACAAAAATATGGACTACTAACCAATGTATGTAAGCGCGCAAACGCCGACGACGCCGAAATTGATGAGATGAGCGAGGCGCTTCTGGAGCGCGTGTTGTACGAGCGTTGCGTCGGGGCTGTGCGTCGGGTCTAGGGATGCCGGGGTCGGCAGGTAGTCGCTGCAGGAAAACACACTCGTTACACAACACAACTCAACCAATAATAAACGATCCGACTAGTTTTATAAATACGTGAAAGTTAGTACCGCTGCGGAAAAGTTTGGCCAAAGACAACGGCGGTAGGCGGTTGGCACAGGACAGTGGTAGATGGCACAAACTTCGGGAGGCCTATACCCAGCACTGGGTAAGATCCTTCTACGGATGATATTGAATGAAATTGATTAAAATAAAAATAGGGGACTAAAATGGGAGACTCACTTTAATGTGTCGAGCGTGGGCGGCGCCTGGTAGAGCTCGAGCAACTCCTGGTGCGCGCGCCAAGCGCCGTGACCCAGCAGCAGCAGTAGCGCCCAGATGGACAACAACAGCAGCACCAGTGCGTGTGATAGGTTGTTCTGGTTCGTTCGCAGGAAATACCGCTGGTACAGCATTTCCACCTTTAAAGGAAACATTAAACTTTTTAGTATTGTCGCTGACAAAAGTTGACTTAGAACTGGTTAAATGATTGAGTGATCAGTGCTGACTCCATACACAGGCATAGGTGACCTTTGTAGTTTCATAAGTATCTTCATTATGTATTTGCTTTGTGCATGATGCCAATTAAAGAAATATTACCTAGGTACTAAGTTCTACCCTTGTTTTTGATAGATGATGTGCTTGTGTAGTATGTATAATATAGACAAGGTACTTAAATATCTTTGTATGTGTTACTTTATTTCGACCCAACTTAGGTACCCCATGTGGGACAGCAGTAAGAAGGTATCTATCCTCAGTACCTACTTTTAAACTTTAGGACTATGGAAGATGATTATTCTACTTAGTTTTCAGAAGCTTTTCGTATTTATCCATACCATAGCGGCTCGCATGAGATAGTCTCACAGAACGAAGGCAGCCAGACATGAGGGAGGCGTTTGCACTGTACTCTTAGTTAGAGTTTTGCATAGTATACGAAAACATTTTGGTTTCCTTCCTTATTAAGCGCCGCGTAGTTAGCATAGTTCCTCTGTTTTTCGTAGTATGACAGCGTAGTAGCGGCACTTTGTTAGGTATTTTAGAATCCGAGAAAAGCGGGACTCGTGCATAGCGGAACCAACCCGTTTCACAATAGTAACTATTTTAAAAATTATATTCTATTTATATTTTTTTACTATTTTTCAAAGGTTGCCTGGAAGAGATCGCTTCTAAGCGATAAGGCCGCCCATTGTACCTGACGCATATAATGTATTTTTGTAATGATTAATTTGATTATGGTGTACAATAAAGAATTTTTGTATTGTATTGTATTGAATTTTTCAAGTAAGCGATAGTAATCAATCAAATAAAAAAAAGAAACAAAGATATTCATCATGTGTTTGGAAACGTTTTTCTTTTTGATATTTTGCAAACGAGTCTCTGCTCTGGCAAAGTACAGGAACGTTAATAAAATGTATATCCATGTGTCACATTAGCTCTTAAAGGTAGAGGAACTATGTTTACCAGCTTTGTTAGAAACTGCCTGTAAAAAGTTCGAGAACCGAAACACCAATATTACCCTATTTCACAACGACATGAACGCCATTTTCCTCATTTTCAATAGCAATGTACGCGACCGAGAATATGAATAAAGTTGTTCCCAGTAGTTGTTGAGCCGCTGCAGGAAATCCGGAGACAGGGTCACTGCGAGCCGCAGCCAGTTACATACTCGTACATACAACCAATGACTTATATGTATGTGTATAATATGTATGTGGTCGCAACCACCTGTGTATTTTATTCCATCCAAGGTAAAATGCTAACATGTCTGATTATACTTCATCATCATCATCATCATCAGACTATAGCAGTCCACTGCTGGACATAGGCATCCCCCAATGAGCGCCATAGCGCCCTGTCTTCAGCTTGCCGCATCCAGCATCCTGCAGTCTTTCGCAGGTCGTCATCCTGATCACCAGGTCACCTCATCACCTGGTCGGAGGGAGTCGTACATTACCGAGTCGTGGTCTCCACTCAAGAACACGTTATACCTATGTCACCAAAAAAAACCCTTATTCGGCGAGAACCACCTCAGTACACCACAGTAAACATAAATAGGACAAAAGTGATAAAGCTAATAAGTGTCATCGTATCTGATACCCAGATCTCCAGTTTTCAAAATAATATCATCATCATCATCATCATCAGCCTATATTAGTCCACTGCTGGACATAGGCCTCCCCCAATGAGCGCCATAGCGCCCTGTCTTCGGCTTGACGCATCCAGCATCTACCTGCAGTCTTTCGCAGGTCGTCATCCCACCTGGTCGGAGGGCGTCCTACACTACGTTTACCGAGTCGTGGTCTCCACTCAATGTATATATAACACAACTCCACATGTATGTATATATAAATAATAAATATAGCTATATAAATATAGCAAAATAATATATGTATATATATATAAATAACTAGCTGCGCCCCGCGGCTTCGCCCCCGTGGAAATCTATGTGTCAAATTGTTTAAATGATAAAAAGTATTCTATGTCTCGCCGTAAAAACCATCCTTGAACTTCAACGAACATTTTAAAAAAAGATTTGGCCAAATTGGTCCAGGCGTTGTTGAGTTATGCGCTTACCAACACATTTTGCGATTCATTTTTATATTATTGATAAGTAAAGGGGTAATTAATAATAATAATAAATAAAAAAAAAAATCTCCATATTTTATTTTAACGTGAAGCGACTAGTTTCGTAGAATAGGGCCCCAGGAAGTTCTATTCAAGTGATTCACCCCATCTTGCAAGTCGTCTGCAGAGCTGGCCAGGCGTAAGCCGATTATTAGGTTCATCGCATTACGCTCACCGGGACGGGACTAGAGCGAGAAATTAATCGAATATTAGACATCTTTCTGATGCAATCTCGAACGGAAATGTTTTTATCGAACTGTGAAGGAGGGTAATGTTTGGATGTTTTTAGCTGATGATGTTGGCTTTGTATTTGGATTCATTTGGATCACGGTTGTCACTTTTTACGTGTTTGATCAAACTTTTTATCAAAGGTTTTCACATAAAAATGTTCGTTACTAGGAATCTTTTTGAAATGGGTGTTCCCATAACTATCCATGTACTAGTTAAAAACACACATTATATTTTCCACTCAGCAGTGGAGTTTATAAAGTATGTTTTTACACCTATCCTATTTAAGCCTACCCTGGCTAGACCCAGGAATCCCCGAGCTACATTAGGCTGCGCTCATTGGGGGAGGCCTATGTCCAGCAGTGGACTAATATAGGCTGATGATGATGATGGCTAGACCGAGACGAAACCCAACCACTAAAAATGTGTTCTCCGAGTACTATTTCACAGTAAAAAATTTACTAACTAATCGTACTAGGGTAGCATGAACATACAGGAGGTACATTTGATTATACCATCTGTATCTCACATGGTCTCCTGGTACTTTAGGCACTATTTAATAACAAAATCGTCTTTTTGGTAGCCCTGGATAAGGAAAACTTCAAGAGATGATGATGACCTTAGGCTTTTTGCGGTATTCTTCCCGATCTAACTTATGCAACACTTTTTGTGATACTGTAATTTCTATATTTTCTTCACTGTTTTTTCTATCTTTCATTCAGTATTTTTACTATTTATATTTTTATATTAAATAAAATGTTGCTATGTAGGTAAACAAACGTCGTCGTATAACTATGTTATTTCCAAATTACCCATAATATGTCAAAGTAGTCCCAAAATGTGTCGAAGTAACCCGCAATTTGCGATTAGTTCCCAGTTTACGGTAATGTGTTAATTTTTTAATGAAAGCATTCTAAAACATTTCTTGTTCAGTGACGTTCCAAAAATAATAATAAATAATAATGCTGGACAATTCACTCAGCATTATCTAGCCCCATGGTAAGCAGAGCTTGTGTTATGGGTACTAGATAACTGATATACATAATACAATACAGTACATAGATACATATTTTTTATTATACATAGAAAACGACCAGAACACCAGAAATAAATATCTGCAGATCGTACACACATTTGTTCCGGGCGGGAATCAAACGCACGTCGCAGGCGGACCTTCGCCCACCGCGCCACATCGGTCGTCAAAAAAGAACCAGAAAAAAATATCACCTTTAGGTTTAAAATTAAAACTAAAACAAGAAGTTAGCATAAAAGGCTGAGTGTAGATTTTAAATAAAAGTGAGGCTTTAACTAGTTAACAGCTGGCCTTCCCTGATTTTCTCGTATACAATTGATCTCCAAACGATGCAGATAAGGGCTACCAGGAGCACTCCCCAGTCATCATCATCATCATAATCATCCTGTGTGACTGACCCCCCAGTTCGTACAGTAAATAAACTGTAGTTTTGTAAATCAGCCGTCGGACTGCCCCCACGGCTCTGCTCTTGCAATGCAATCCTCGTGGCTGACTGTGTGCCCCGTTTCATCGTATCAAACAGCTCACCAATCAAGATTTACGCTAAACCTCAGGGAAACGAATTGATTTGTTTCATGAGAAAATGTAAGCATTTTACCAATACTGCGTTAATATCAGTCTGTAAATTCAATGTTATATGTATTTTATATTCAGATATTTAGAACAAAAGTTTTCATTTATATTTTGGCGATTAAAGTATTAAATCGAATAACAGATGATTACTCCACTTTCATATGTGCACGGTATTACACGTGGTGTTGTGATAAAAATAAGACACATTGAATTACTGTGGTAAATTGTAATTTTCACACTTTTTACAAATATGTACTTTTTCATGGAAAAAATATCTAGAATAATCTCCTTTACATACCATATCGGCTCGATAAAAATCCCACATTTTTCGAGTCGACAGATTCGAATGTCTATTTGATAAGTCTAACTGTGTCTATGAAATACTTCATCCTTAATGTAGTCTTCATTCGCTCACCTGTCAACAATTAGTGAACGTATTGTGCATATACCAAACAAAAATTAATACTAAGTCGGGGTATAGGTATAATCCTAAGTTTTTTTTGCTTATTGATTAGAATCTATGCTGCAAGTACTTGAGCGGAACTTTTCGATTTTTGCGTTATTTCTGCCACCCACGTATCCCCTTTCTTAAATAGGTAGGTAATGCAAAATCTTTTCTTTTGAGTCGGGACAAAATGGATGTAGCTTTATTTAGTGAGATATTATATTATACCATTTATTTATTTATGTGTCACACGCGGGGCCGCGGAGCGAGGGCGGCGCTGAACTCTGGCATTACGCATTCATGGAGTCACCAATTATCGCGAGAAAACTTTTATGGCTGAATTTTCCATGTAGCGGTTGCGGTAATGAGTCTCTTTCCCGGCTCAGATAACTTATTTAATATTCCATAATATTATAATTACATTTGTACTCAGACATTATTGTGGAAGTACAGGTTTAAGTTGTTCACGAGATTAATTATCTTGAACTCAAAGACTTTCTAAGCCTCAGACCTCGGCCGGCAATAGCAGCTAGTTTGCCTTCAGAGAAAATTAATATTGTGGAAAAATGCGAGTGGCGTGGCTGAAGAGAAAATTGCTTTGAGCAAAAGCAGCAAAAAGGAATAAATAAAATATAGTTTCAATTTTCAATCAAGAAAATGGTAAGGATACTCGGCAAACGCTTATTTACGACTTTTAAGTACTTGGGTTTTTGATTTTCATTATATTTTTGTCCACAATTTTTCTGATAACTCGAGAATCGTAAACATTATCGAACTCTAAGAAAAAGTTTTTGAAAACGGCCTTTGTGACTATGCCCCAGGCATCTAAAACCACATAAGAATTTTCGAACTATAATTAGATCCCGCTATCTCGTTAGACCCCCCTTCTCGTCTGACGCTATATATAACCTATAACCACCGTCCGCGGTTAATTCAGAAAATTCAATCGATACCTCATTTTTTGAAATCGTACTACAAGTTTCAGCACTACGTGGGAGCATAGAAATTGGGTACATACAGACCGTTGGTAGTAAGTAACTAGACATTGGGTCCGTTCCATATTATTTACCGTTCTACTTATCTGCTTTGATTTGCTTGCGACAACCTCTGTGGCGCTGGGTGATGGCCCACCTATGTCGCAGGAGGTTGCGGGTTCGATTCCCACCTTGGGTCAAATGTATGTAAAATTAGCAGATATTTGTTCCGTGTGCTCTTTTCGTTTTCTATGCACACCTATATGTATGTATGTATGTATGTAATAAGTATGCCAACTACAAAAGTTTAAGAAAATGATCACCTATCATCAGTAATAATCGATTGCAGCATGATAAAGTGGCTACCTACTAATTCCACAAGACGATATATCATCTTCAAAGTATCAGAGATCGCTCTATAGTAAAGTGCCCATTACCCAAAAAGTTGTCCAAAAGTTACAAGGACTGGACTTCGGTAGGTTAACCGAAATCGACCTCCGAATCTAACTTCATTCGTAGCAAAACCACTCATGGGATTCGGGCCAACAACAGCTAGCTATAGGTAGGTATGTAATCACCACACCATCTTTTGTAAGGTGCCTAAGTCGAAATTAATAAACTGAAACCATATCAATGAATATCTACTTCAAATTCAATGAAGGTCATTAATGATTCTGCCAATACCGCTTTTAAGTTGTAACAAAATTTTAACTGATCAAAGCATGGTAATTGTGGAGCGCACTATCTTTCTCATAGTAACGTAGAAATAAGTAAAGTACGAATACTCATTCTAAGCGAACGGTAAAAATTGTTCTATCACTACATGTCCTACTAATATTATAAACGCGAAAGTTTGTGAGGATGTTTGTTGCTCTTTGGATGATCTAATGGATTTTGCTGAAACTTCACAATAATATAGCTTATATATCAGAATTACACATAGGCTAAAATTCATAAAGCTATATTGTCAAAAATATCGATCACCACGCGGGTGAAACCGCGTGGCGCAGCTAGTGTAGTATAAAACAAAGTCGCCTCCCGCTGTCTGTCTGTCCCTATTTACTAGTATGTAAGATCTTTAAAACTACGCAACGGATTTTGATGCGGTTTCTTTTTAATAGATAGAGTGATTCACAGATTTCCACGCCAGCGAAGCCGCGAGGCGCAACTAGTATCATAATAGTCACATAATTTCTTTAAACCGAAGCGAAGATCATAACTCTTTTCGAGAACCACTCTATTTTCAGAACCGTGTTGATATTAAATAAGCAAGAAATACTAATTTGTCAAATTATAAATGCCATTGTAATTGTACTATGCCCCAAAGCGATATGTCTTAGGCGTTGGTAGGTAAATCGGATGGCGACGCCATCTCGCCTCTTTCTGAGTCATTAACCTTGTTCATCTTACTAAAGACCTAAGGCTCTCTAAGGCTTTTTGTTAAATAACGCACTTCCCAAAATAACTAATCGCAATTACTTTATATACATTTTATAAACAAATCTGGTACTGAAACGCACTCTGTTTTATCCATGTGATAAGTTGCCTGGCAGATAAGTTGGTTCCAGAAAATACTACGAATCTATCCGGTTAGGATCTACCAATTTATAGATTTTTGGTATCTTATAAATGATCATTATAAGTTATTTACATCATGGTAGGCTATTCCGTTATTAATGCTTCAAGTGTTAAGTACCAATTAAGTGATCACCAGTTTCAAGAGCTATTTGTTATGCTGAAAAACACTGAGCTATATCTATATATATAAAAGAAAGTCGTGTTTGTTACAACACTTATAACTCGAGAACGGCTGGACCGATTTAGCTGAAAATTGGTGGAGAGGTAGCTTAGAACCAGGAATCTAACATAGGATACTTTTTATCATTTAAACAATTTGACACATAGATTTCCACGGGGGCGAAGCCGCGGGGAGCAGCTAGTTGTGAGATAAAAGAATAGCTAAACGTAAGATTAACGTTTTAGACGACCGATGTGGCGCGGTGGGCGAAGGTCCGCTTGCGACGCAGGAGGTTGCGGGTTCGATTCCCGCCTCGGAACAATTGTGTGTACGATCTGCAGATATTTGTTTCGGGTGTTCTGGTTGTTTTCTATATATAATAAAAAATATCTATCTATGTAATATATTGTATTATGTATATCAGTTATCTAGTACCCATAACACAAGCTCTGCTTACCACGGGGCTAGATAATGCTGTGTGAATTGTCCAGCATTTATTATTTATTATTATTACTTGACATTGGTACAGGGTGGAGCATTTGACTAGTTAAACCACGAGGAAACATACTCGTGGTCAAACCAGTGGGACTAAATAGTTTCACTACGTGGAAGTACCGCTTTTTTCTAACTTTGTTAATACAGTAAATATTTCGAAAACTTAACGTTATTTACATGATGTAAAAAAACAACGTAAATTTGAATATTGCGGTCCTTATGCGTTTGTAGTGGGCAAGGCCACCAAGCTCGCAGGGGCGCGCACTGCAGCTAATTTCTGTTTGTCAAGCAATTAGCACACTTACTCGTAGCTTGGCGAGTACACCGCGCGCTTTGGCCTAAAATGTAAACCAACCGCAAATCGAATTTGCCATTTATAAAGCGGAACCTATTTATGTATGTAAAGCGATACGTAATTCCGTGTAACTCACTTAATTGAACGCGCTCTACAACTCTAGAACTTAGGAGGTTGAACTGAATAACGTCAACTTTAAGATAAGGTAAAGTTAGATGTTCTTAGTGTAATTATGAATAAATTTGTTATGCCATCTAACTTAGTCTTGGAACTTAATAACTTTGCAATCCTTTCTTGTGCGAAAGCAAAGAATCATAACAAGTTTTAGTGACAACTCTTTGGTGCTATAAGCGTGATAATCTTTGATTTTTTTCTTGGACTATCCACATATCATCTAGCCCCAAGCTAAGCAGAGCTTGTGTTATGGGTACTAGATGACTGATAATATACTTAATACAAAACGTTACATTTATATTATTTTTTGATACATAGTAACGAACAGAACACCCGGAACAATTATCAGCAGATCGTACACCCAACTATCCCGATTTGGGATTCGAACCCGCAAACTCTTGCCGTTATTTTGTATTTTTTGTGCAATACAAGTATTGTCTATCTATCTGTCATACACTCACGTGTAAGTTCTTGAATCGGTTGCTCGCGGTTAGGCGTGCTATAGGTGCGGGACAACGCGCGCGGCATCTTTGTCCGCAGCCTGCCTCCACGTCTACTGCACCCTCTTCTTCTGCAGGGGAGGCTACTCCACCATTCTCCATGCCCGTCTCTGCAACAACATATATAAAATAAATAAATAAACATAAAATCATCATCATCAGCCTATAGCAGTCCACTGCGAGAACACAAAAGACGTTCATCATCATCATTAGTCCACAGCTGGACATAGGCCTCCCCCAATGAGCGCCATAGCACCCTGTCATCAGCTTGCCGCATCCAGCATTTAGGGTCGCATTTAGAGTCGTTCGCAGGTCGTCAAAAATAAAATAATGCTGGACAATCCACACAGCAACGTCTAGCCCCAAGCTAGAGCTTCTGTATGGGTACTAGATGACTGATATACTTAATACTACTACGTATTATTTATTTTACATAGATAACGACCAAAACACCCGGAACAATCGCATAAATTAATAAAAATGGACAATCCACTTAGTATCATCTAGCCCTCACAACTTGAACTTTGACAATAAACCGACGTGGAACTAGTGGAGAAAGAAATACATTCATCACTAAGACTAAATTACATGGATTTATTTGCTTTTTAAAAGGAAATTGCCTCTGTACGTCCACTGCTTATCGTGCATCCCTAAACAATAGGGGTAATGACATTCTATACAACGTAATAGCTCACACCAAAGCTTTCGTAGGATTTTAATAACCATAATTATTACCAACATAGTTTCAGTTCATAGAATTCGTCACACGTTATTTAAATTATCTTCAATATATATATAAGTAAAATAGTTACTAAACGTTTGTAATAACATAGTTTTTAAGGCTAGGATCAACATGTATTCTATCTATATTCTATATATCTGCTTATAAGTTCATGATGAAGTCACCTGATGTTATAATAAAGAAATTTTAAATTGAATTGAATTGAAAACAATAGGGGATTAACCATAATCAGCATGCTTGGCCGGCGGACTGGTCACCGCAGTAGAGGTGTCAAAATATAAAAGAGGAAGCTGCTGCCGTCCTACCTCTTGTCATGTTATTTATGACTCTTACGTCAACCACGGGTTGAATAGGAGGGGTCGATTCTTACGCTGCGACTACCACGGCAACTCGTGCCTTTCGCATCACTGCAATGACTGATCCGCGCGGCCCGTATCCAGCGGCTTGAGGCTTTTAACTAATAAGGGTTGTATGTAACTAATTATATTTATTTTTGACAATAGTAGTTGATGTTTTTGATTGTTTGTTAATGGCGATTGTGTCTGGTTGGACTTTTCTGCCAGTATCAAGTGATGAAAATATTTGTAAAATAAATGAGTAATCAAATTATGGAGATTGTTTGATATTTTCACCAGAGCCTAGTTCGTTATCCAGCAGGATCCACTTGCACGTTAGGTTGGCTTGGGAGACGAGATGTTAAAGTTCCCCTAATATCCCACAATAGTAATTAAAAAGTGGATTAAAGATAAACGGTCACCGAATACAACAACTAAAACTGCAAGTTTAGTCTAAAGCTACATAGTACGTGCAGTGCACCCCCATTAGTGCAAACTGTCCAACTGTATACTAATCTCTTTCTACGTGACAGAGCTAGAAAGGCTCCACACTTCACGAGCTTCATACAATATGTGACAGATCCGAGCATTCGCAGCAAGTCTGCCGGCGGGTAGTCGGGTACCCTCCTCGTCACGCACACAGACTGAGAGCTGTGCCGCGGCATCTCACGAAATCGTCGAAGCTGATACATGTAATGGGGCCGGCTGTTTATAACCGTCTTCCAGCTACGTTGTCAGTGCCTCAATGCAATACTTCAAAAGCAAACTAAAATTTCTGGCTCATTGTGCAATATCACTATAAATTTAGTGAACTATGTGATAATATATAATTATTTTTTTAGTCAATTTATTATGTACTTATGATATACAAATAATTATCTACCAAGACGTTATTGATAAATTAATTAGAATTAGGAAAATAACATGTAACATATAAACGTTAGGATATTATAAAATAACTGAAACAAGTACCCGCACTCGCATCAGGGCGGGCGGCAGAGGGGGAGGTGCCGCCCGGAAACGAATGCGCATTCCCGCCTTTTCACACGTCACTGCGCTACGGGACTGTGACACGCGTGCTAATTCATCTCACAATCAGGGCAGTAGGCTAACGCGATCATTGACTTCTTTTTAGAAAAGGGCGTATCTATTAGTTCAGTTCAGATATTTATTGATAAGAATTTCTCATAAGTCAAACATATTGCTGTCGGTTCACTCGCAGTTGTACGAATTTAATCTGCAAATCTATCAAATTTCTCATTTTAATTGAAATTTACTCGTATCAGACTTTTTGCAATCATTTTCAACTTGCCTTCCTGTATCTTTGAAAATGCAATTTACGTTTAATATTCGTTTATACTAAAAAATACAAATTATATAATGTCACTTACATGAGAACAGTGCTATATATTACAAAAACTACATTACACTCTGGTCATAGGTTACTTATAGATAGATAGGTGGGTTGTTCAATAGCTTGACTCATTTAATGTGTTCAGGTTCACGTATTAATAAGTGAATCATCATAATGATATGATGAGATAATTTGAGTTTGAAAGCTATATTAAATAAGCGTACCTTCCACACTACAAAAAAATGGTATATTAAATTATTGTAAAGTTTTGTTCCTTCATATAATTTTTATCCATAGTTAGTCCGAGTTTTCGGTAGAACGATAAAGTTCGGTTTTTCATTTAAAAACGGTAATTTGGAAAATAAATTTTGTTATAATTTTCATATTTTGTTTTTTATAAGTCTAAGAGTCAGATTGGTAAAGGGGCACTAAAAGCGTGGGCCTTTAGTACCACTTTTACCTTGCCCCGTGCCCTGTCTTTTTTTTTTAAATAATATCGATAGTGAAAAAGACAGGATCGCAGACCTAATATTTTGGCGGTAATCAGATTTTAAATTTTACTAAAATCCAAATAACTTTTGAACCAGTGAATATCGCAGAAGAGACAGGGGGGTTAAATCGATAGGTATTGAGGTCCCTGACCCTCCATCCACCGATGATCCACCCCTCAAGTTACACCCTGTATTGTTATTTTATTACTATTGTAAATATTACTATATTGAATTTGAAATTTAAATTTAAAAATAGTACCAGAAAAGGTTTGTCTTTGGCGGCCGTCTACAAGACTTAACAGGGCCACAGCCGTGATTTCTGGAGAATTTTATAAACGTAAATTTGACGAGACCGCTTCCATTAAAATGAATATTAATATTTCAATTTATAAAGCAATCAGAAAAGCATTTTAATCCCAGCCGGGACCGTGTTTGAATAACGTTTGATAGTGGATCTGCCGCTCGCCCCCGCCACTTGCAAACCCTCGCCAGTTAGATTAGTTGTTTCAGCATCACATTACTTCGTGCTCCGGGCTCAACCTTTACATTGCCAGGTGCACAACACGGGCGTAGAAGCAGCTCTAGAAAAAAACGTAATCCAGGAAAAGCTCGAGCAGAAGTAAGAACAAACTTTTTTAAACCCATGTCTGTCCTTTTAGTACGAACAATAATAATATTAACTAACTAGCAGTACACACATATTTTTACGGTACAATGTAGATTATAACTACTTTTTTGTATGATTTTATCTTAGATGGCATTATAATGTGTTTTGTTTGTGAAATAAATAAACAAACTTTTTATATTTATATTGTTGTTAACTTTTTATATTGTTAACTTTGTATTGTTAACTTTTTATATTGTTGACGACCAATGTGGCGCGGTGGGCGAAGGTCCGCCTGCGACGCAGGAGGTTGCGGGTTCGATTCCCGCCTTGGAACAATTGTGTGTACGATCTGCAGATATTTGTTCCGGGTGTTCTGGTCGTTTTCTATGTATAATCAAAAATATCTATCTATGTAATGTATTGTATTATGTATATCAGTTATCTAGTACCCATAACACAAGCTCCATGGGGCTAGATAATGCTGTGTGAATTGTCCAGCAATATTTATTTTTATATATAATTATTATTATATAAAAGCTAACTTTCTCAAATGATATTTAAATATGATGTTATAAATGCAGTCGGAGCGCACGTCGTCGGGGCAATGCTAGGCTCATTAGCTGCATGCTTGCACTAGCGGCGACGACGCTAGTTGAAGCTACATACATGTTTAAATACTCAATATAAATGTCTCGGCATTAAGCCCACTTTTGTGCTTATTGCAATTAAGTTTTGAATAAATGAATGTATCGAGAACCAGAACCATTTTCGCCTCAATTGGCTGGTATCCTGAAAGCAGATATCTAGGCAATTAGGAGATGAAGATATTCTATTAGCTGCAGGTTCGCGAATAGCCTAAAATGATTAAAACGGAATCTAAGTTATTTCTGATTGTGGTTCGGACGAAGCTGCAACATTTCACTTCTGAAATAGTTTGCGCTGTTTTTTTGTTCATCGGAATAAACTCAATCCAGTGAGTCAATTATTCTCGTTTCGAGTCGGGATTTTTGATGAATAAATATAATTCAATCAGGTTTCGTTACTGGACGAAAATAATGAAATTAAGCCACAAATGTTCATCAAATAGAATATCTTCATCTCCTAATTGATATCTGCTTTCATGATACCACAAAGGTTTATCAACATCATCATCCATCAGCCTATAAAAGTTTACTGCTGGGAAAAAGGCCAACGTCTACCATTGCGCCCTATCTTTAGCTTGCCAGCATCTATCTGCAGTCTTTCGCAGATCGTCATCTCACTTGGCCTAGACTATATTTGCCGTGTCGTGGTATATACATTATGAGTTTAAACGAGTTATCTACGAACCTAGTTCGTATTGAATCAACAAATTGATATAAATCAGATTCATAATACTGACTAGGAATCCCTTAGTTAAACTGTTTTGCGGGATAATATAATAACCTTGGAAATAACATTTTTATGGGACCATAAGAAGATCATTCTCAGACGAAAACAATTTTTTAAATCGGTCCCAAAGTAACGGAGAAATTGACGACCATTACATAAAAACAACATCCGTGAAGTGCGAGTGTAACTCTCGGCTCTAGGATTTCGAACGTTTGTCAATTATTATTATTAAATCATAGGTCCTATTAAGTCATAGGTACCTAGATATAGGTACCGGTTAGAGTCCTATGATTTAATAATAAGCTATGACGCAATTTAATGAATATCTAAACCTGGTCCATACCAACATTTCAGATGGATCGTCCTACAGACTTAGGAGATTCGGGGTAATGGTCAATTATCAAAATATTTCATAAAGTATGACACCTACAGTAATTTCAATAACTGCTTTAAATGTGCTTTGAGATACCTTTGATTTGTTCTCCCTACTTGGTGAGGTAGCCCCTTTTTTAGATTATATGTGTAACTTTTTACCCATTAATTAAAAAGTGCTCTACTCACAGAACCTAAAAAAAATCGAAAACTGTTTAGAATTGTATGCATGCAGTTGAACTAACCTAACCTACCTTCTAGTTTTTTCGAAGTCAGTTGATCATAAACTTAGTACAATAGCGTCACTGGCGTAATTTTTGATTTCAATTTATTTATTTAGAATGAACAAAGACATACATTATTTCCTTAACTTGAGCAGCTCGATATAGTTGGATCTACCGTTAAAGATAATGCAATGTTTGAGATACCTAGTTTATTTTTAATAATTAATAATAAATAGATAAATAATGCTCGACAATTCACACAGCATTATCTAGCCCCAAGCTAAGCAGAGCTTGTGTTATGGGTACTAAGATGATGAATATACATACTTAATACAATACATTATATAGATTTTTTTTATTATACATTTAAAACGACCAGAATACCCGGAACCGGAGGATCTGTATATCGTACAAACATTTGACCGAGGCGAGAATCGAATCCGCAACCTCCTGTATCGCAGGTGGACCTTCGCCCACCGTGTCACATAGGTCGTCAAATGAAATATATATATTTTTTAAATCACAAATAGTTATCACACCATTATTATCTATTGTTGAACGTAAAAATAACAACAGTATAAAATGTTTCTATTTTGTGAACCGATATTATGTTCCAGCACTAATAGAGATAGAACAGTGATGTCTAAGATAAGAGCTTTTTGAGACGAGCGTGTATTGCCCTCTAGGCATACCTAGGCATCTATCAACTCGCTTCGTTAGTGTCGTAAGTCGATCCTTGTATCCCTATCATCTAAGGGTTCTATTTTTTGTGACGTTTTTGACACTGATTCTATTACCAATTCTTGAGGGCAGAGATAAAATCCCTAGAAATACGGCATATTGTACTCTATTTGACTTTGCATTTTTAAACATGCAAAATGAGCTCGCAAAGCCCCATGAATAAGATTACTTTGGAACAGAGTCTAAAGGAAAGCTGCGGTTTAAAAATAATATGATCCGGTTTGTTTTCAGAGCAGGCTTATAAACATAGTATAAACAGGAAAATAGCGTGTCGTTATAAATAAAGTTAGAAAAAGTATTTATTACAGCAAAATACATGCATAGATAAATATATTATGAACACAATGTGTACATTTTATACAAGGTATAAAAAAAAATATCATACGAACACAAGAGGAAGAGGTTCATCATTGTTCGTTTTAATTATGTATGTGTATGGTATATATTTTATATAAAGTATATGTATTTATATTTTATTTTATTATTTTTTTAAGCTCATCTACTATAGCTTGACCGCAACCGCTGTACCGCGCCTGAGGTATGCGAGCGGCGATACGGGGAGGGGGGAAATATCGGCCGCTTCGATCCATCAGTCTGCCGTCAACGCGTACTCTTGCTCTTTTTTCCTCGCCCCCCACCTCGCCGCACTTTCCTAAGGAGCGGTACAGCGGTTTCGGTCAAACTATAGTCCAAGACGATAGGGGGCTATTAAGAAATCATCATTCGAATAGCGCCGATAAATAGATTACTATCGCCACATAGAGAGATGGAGAGACATTTTAGGGCACGCGACCGGGGCGGCGGGTCCCTTACACTCACGATAAAATAACCCTTCCAGATAATATCCCAAAGCGTTTCCGAAACTCGCCCTTGCCAACATCACAATAAGAGCCACTTTCTTGCACCTTTACAACACCGTCTAAATACAATAAGTCCACTTTATTATTTTATCAGAAAGATCGTTGGGTCTATAACATTCATCCCAATCAAGTTAGCATGACTTTTACTGCGAGACCCTAAAATAAAATTAGGTAAACGAGCCCCCACCTGTTACTCATCGAGATGTTAACATTAAAGTGGGCTGTAAACTTTATCACGTGGGGGGGAGGCTGAAAAATACGACAAAGTCTTGCTACCTGATTGGTATTCACCGCGCGACACAGTAGCTACCTGCCACTACCAAAATATTTATAATACTCGTATGTACAGATTCTGAGTAAGCTCATTTATCTAATCTTGTGGTACTTCCGGTGGTCTGCGGATAACTTGGACCCAGGAAGCATCCGAAGTGGTACGCAGTGCCATTTCCTAAACCCCCTGAATGAATTGACTATGGACTTCAACTGCGACAAAAAAGTTAACAAATTACGCGATTAATATTTTAGTTCTTATTTATAGTTGTAATGGTAAAGCGTTGGACCACCATCACACTTGGGAAAGCGAAATAAAAATTATATAATCCTGTTTGCCTGATGTCAGTACCACTTGGTACTGACATCAGGCAAACAGGACTATCTTGTAGTTACCAAGTCATGCTGATTGGTAACTACAAGTGGGGAACAAGGATTGATATTATGTACATATCATGCATAAAGTTGTTGTATATATAATATTAAGGATATTAATAATTTTTGTGGTCCTCATTTGAAGAAGTTAATGTAAATTAACTTCCTAAAAGCATTTCGCCTCATGTTGAAGAGATCAACGTTTTTAGAATAATTCGTATTAAAAGTTTGCATGGTCCATGAAAATTCCGGTAGTTTGTGGCGCAGTTCAGAATATTTAATTTTAGGTGGTTTCGTGGAGAAGCTCTAAAAAAGTAAACCTTACAAAATAATGACAGGAAAATCTAACAGGTGAAGGGCAAGGTACATGCAAATTTCAGAGCTCGCTTCGCTCACCGGTAAAATTGCTATAGTTTTCATCTCCAAATAGTAAATGGTATGGGACGAGCAAGAAGGTGGTCTCAAGTGGTCCCAAAAGGTTAAGAACTACTGAATATCGAATGGTAACTCAAAGAGAGTTCTTGCCGAGTGCCGATATGACTATGATTCTCGCCCGACCCGAGACATCGAGACCCTGTGAAGACGTCCTGCTTACCAATTCCAATTGAACTACCGCGTCTAGATTGCTTTGACTTATTATAAACGTAAAACCGAGTGTACAATCGTGTATGTCGGTTGATCTCATACACTTAAAGGAGTAATAAGTGATTGGGTCAACTCTCGAGAACTCTACAATATTGCTGCACTAAGAACTCTATAATAAGTAAAGATGATCTAATAAAATAGAGTATTATATCAAGTACGGGAAATGTCGTTGTCTTGTCGAAGAGTGAGGTAGCTTCCGGGGAAAGGTAAATAGTTCTAAATCAATTTAATAAATTACTTATCAGGATGTTTGTTCTACTGATCGACCTACACAACGCGTACTTACCATCAGTACTTACCACCAATCTGATCTCTCCAAATTCTTTTTGAATACTAATGGAACGCAAAAACTTACCATTATTCATGACTTATGATTCAATTTATAATTATATCAAAGCGTTTTTATCATTACAATGTTAACTACAGTATAGTTTACGTTCGCATGGTTTGACTATAAATATGTAGATAATAATGTTATACATACATATACTTATTACCAACAATAATTAGTTTATCCAAACAGAAAATACTATTTATATTGTTCCGGAATGGTTCTTTGAAGTATCTCAAGACTCGTTATTGCGATTCTTATTGCGAACTCTTTGAATGTCTCAAAGACTAACGCGTTTAATAATGCCCTCTCTATAGACTTCTAAGAAAGGCATGTCCTCAGATCTTTAATCTTTCGCTTTAACAGACAATTTGCCGAAACATCTCAAAAAGAATTTAGCGAAATGCCAAAACTAACAAAGCTCTCGGCGTCTAAGAGACGGTTGGCATAATAATTTTTCGTATCTTAGATCCCTGAAGCACGTGATTTGGTTGACGTTTGCGTCACAGAACGTTTCACGCGGGGCCCATTTGTTGAGGCCTCGGCCCGTGGAGGCCACCTACTACGTGACAAATACGATCTTGGCCCCACGCCCCCGGGGCGTCACATCTATAATTTAGAATAAGCTTCACACACAACATAGAATTCATAAGACAACAAATAGCCGCGACGTGACACCACATGCATTAGATATGTGCTGATATCCGCTTGCACCGCTCGGGTTGAAGCCAACGCGAGGTTTTATCACTTCTACTACCAGAATAAGAGCATGAAGATAAAATGTTTGTACAAGGGCTCTTCTCTATTAGACTTATATCCAGCAGTCAGTTGGGTTTCTTCGGAGACCGAATGATTAAAATGATTCTTGAAACAAACAAACGAGGTCTGAAAAAACGTAAAATTCTAACGTAAAATAGTAAACGTAAAAAAACAAGTACTCATTTTGACACCCGCGACGTATCAGTGTCACTTATAATATACAGGACGCCCGTGTACTCATAAAAAATGCATAGAATAGAAGCGTTTCAGTGCGAGACAATAAACGCATCCACATATCCTGAAATAAAGCTCACAGACGCAATTGCTTTGTTTTACGATCGCAGTATACCTAGATACAGTTGTGCACTCTAAAGTAAACGGCCCCAGGGAATAAACTCACGTGCACATTAATAACCCTGATCCTAGAGAGGTTAATTGAACACTTTTTAGAGTTTCCTTCCTTGTCAATCCATCAGGGCATTAATGGTCTTTCATTCTCTTGGCACTTGTCTCTCAAAATATTTGACTAGTTACAACTTGACTGTAATGCCAATCACACAGGGTACCCTGCTTCTTCCAGGGTAGAAAGCCCCGGACGGGTTTCCCTCCTAAGCGGGAATTGAAGCCTATTACTTCAGCGTGACCGCTCTAATTGATATCTCGGCTAGCGCGTAGGGTGGGCGCCTCACGCCGCACTACGAGTAAATTCACGAGATACATTGTAATTAGCTACGTTGCGCACATGTGGTCATTAGGATCCACGACATGAAATTAGTATCGGTGGAAATACCTATGCAGAATTTATATTGTATCTAAAAAGTAGAGCTTTTTTTAAAAAGCTTTCTATTTTGTCTAGACTTAGAGAACGGGCCATTTTACAGCGAGTGACTGAATATCAAAAACATAAGAGGGAGTCGCAATTAGTATTTTTTTAAAAGGTAGGCCTCGACGTAAAAAATGTGCTGAGTCGAGTCCTAGGTGTGGCTTACCCAGGGCGTCCTGTCGCCACGCATTGCTGTCCGCCGTTATTAGATCTGTAGGGCACGTAATCTGTCGCCGGAGCCTCATCTATCGCTATGCATACGGACCTATAAGCAACACCTACCTACACGGTACCTGATTTAACAAAACGCGCGACGCGGTGAAACCTAAAAGAGCTTTATTGTCACCATTACCTGATTTAACAAGGTATGTCCTGACCTGGCTCACGTGACATGAAGGCCGTTTGACATAAATCGGGTGATTTAAGGGAATCTATATGCCAGCAGGTGATTATGGGCCATAAAAAGCCGACTTGTAAGTCGGTCGGCCGTTCGCGCGTGGTCACATTTGATCCATTTTATTACGGTTAAGTAATTTCCCTTCCCTGCATATTTCACGATACTAGGTGGCTGAATCATACGCAATATATTATTTTATTTTACATTCGACCTTGGGAACAAAGTTACTACATCCGCAATAACTTGCATTTTGGCATTCTGTCAAGATTCGCCAAAGCATGGAGCACCTTGGGCTGGATAGCAAGTCCATGAATGGATAATCTAGCCAACATCGACGGGCAACAGTTTCGCTAAAAGCTGACCTAAACCCGCTCACCACTGATGGGCTGCACTAACAAAGCACCTTATAAGTTCAGTTTGAAAGGAAATAAGCTTGCTTCAATATTGCTGTCCTGACTTATCTTCCAGCTAGGCTAAGCTGTTCTAAGAGCGCTCCTCTTAGAACAGCTTAGCCTAGCTGGAAGATAAGTCAGGACAGCAATATTGAAGCAAGCTTATTTCCTTTCAAACTGAAGTGAAATAAATTTAATCAGCTTTGTGCGGACAGCGCCCGCCCTGCGTCAGCGTGGGGCGGGCGGCCAAAGCTTAATATGGCTGCCACGAACAGGTACTTTACAATACATTACAACAAATCTTTTAAGGATTTCGGAGTCGATTGGATGGATACAAACTAAACCCTTATTATATCGTTGTGTCTATAATGCTGTTCAACTCTTCTTACTATTTGATCGAAAAAAGGGACGAACACGTTGATTCAATCCTCATTGAAAAGTTCTCATAAGATGTTCAAAGGTTGCCAGGAAGAGATCGCTTCTAAGTGATAAGGCCGCCCATCGTACTTGTCGCACATAATGTATTTTTGTAATGATTTTATTATGGTGTACAACAAAGAATTTTTGTATTCTATTGTAAGTTCAAGTTGTAAAGACACTAAGATTTTTTTTTTTTCTTACTTGAAATATTTGCTATATTTACGTCATTTTAAAGGGAGAATCCCCGACCTTCTTTATTACTTAAACTAGCTGCTCCCCGCGGTTTCGCCCGCGTGGTAATAGATATTTTAGATAATATTATTTATCTTTATAAATTGTTGCCTATGTGTTATTCTGATGTATATACCATTTGTTGAAACACATCAGAAAAAAATGGAAGAAACCTCTTAAAAACATTGCCATAATTATAGCGGAATCTTAGGTAATTTCTTTTAAAAAAATGTAAAGGTTGTTTAAATGTAAAAATAACAAGTTAAGCAACAAGTTAAACAACAACAGAAGTTGTAACAGTGGCGTTTTAATTAAAAGCTCTTTCAATTCCTATTTTTACTGTTTACACAATAAAATGAAAACAGTATAACAATACCAATATAAAAGATATTTATTACCCATTAAGTTATCTACGTAGCATTCATATTCACAACCGACCTTGAGTATGTTCATAATGTTTAGGTACCTAAACTGTAGAAATTGAGATATATATCATATCCGATCTGTTGTTCTTGGTGCATCTTCCGTTACTGGTTTGAATAATTCATTCTCTGAAGATATGTCCTGGAATAAAGACTTTTATTCCAGGACTTTGGATTGAAAAAATACAAAATACATACCAAGAGGCAAATTGCCAATTGACAAAGCAAATAAACAACGCACCTTCACTAGCGTAATAAAACAATATAAAGTCCAATCACACACCGGCGAAGCTCGCTAACTAACACAATTCAATGAAACAAGGTAAAACCGCATTTATCGAGGCCGCATCTTCTCCTCGCGCCTCCTAAAACTTGTGCCAAACCCCCACCACCCCCACCCCCCTCACCTATTTGAATTCGGCAACATATCAAAGTCAAGGTCGCCTTCCCCTCGCCAGCAGTGGACCGGAAGCCCTTCACATTATTTTCTACATTAATTATCACCGCACGAGTGAACTGCTGTGATATTCGGAGCCCTTAGACAGGTAAGTGAGCGTTTTTCAACAAGTGGAGCGTCAAGTATGTGCTTCATTTTGTCTGGATTTTAATGTCATCATCATTTTCAACTTATGTTAGTTACTGCTGGACATGAACCGACGGCCGCTAGGGTAAACGTGTACTTGAGTGGAGACCAGGACTCGGTAAACGTAGTGTAGGACGCCGTCCGACCAGGTGGGATGACGACCTGCGAAAGACTGCAGGTAGATGTTGGATGCGTCAAGCTGAACATAGGGCGCTATGGCGCTCATTGAGGGAGGTCTATGTCCAGCAGTGGATTTTAATGTAGCATTTCCGAATTGCACTAAATTTCTGTGCGAGAGTGACGCGTTCGCTCTCGCACTTGTCGGCGCCGGCGATTGTGACTGGCTACGGCGGCTCCCAGATTTGCGGTTCTTCAGCAAGTGTAATTAATTTCCCAATTAGCAGCCGGACCCGCAGGCTTCCATTTAGGTACATCACGATCAGCTTTATTTTTACAAGACTCTATCCAGCGGAATTACGGGCGGTTTTCGCTAATTCTAGGATAATTGTTCGGAGCGGAGCCTTTTTAATCAAGTTACGTTTGTACCGTGCACTCTTTTGGTTTCCTTGTTTATTGTTACTCGAGAAAAGAAAAGATTGTGTTGAAAACCTAATCTCCTGTGTTCTGTCGGAAACTGAAGTTTAAAACAAATTTTAAACAAAAGCGTTCACTCAGAATTTAATCAGCTACGGGCTTTGCACGGCTGCTGCTGTAACCTGTTCGGTTGAGTGTTGTTGTTGCTATGTACTTACATCTAAGTCAACCTGCTCGACGCAAAGTCGAGTCTTGATACACTAGACCTATACCAGTATAGGTCTAGTGTATCAAATAGTAAGTCAACCTGCTCGACACAGAGTCTTGATACACTAGACCTATACCAGTATAGGTCTAGAGAGACTTATTTGATCGGTATTGGATTAAAGTTATTAACAAAGGAATTATATAAAGCAATGAATTACGTCACGGGCGCTGTTTGTATCTCAAACGCAATTAAGTTTTATATTTTTTTAATTGTAAAGTGGTAAGGTCTTAAAGTAGAATAAAGTAAAGAACACTGTTACTTAACGTATGTTTAAGTAGATACTTGCACTAAATGATCTAATAAATAGCAGTATAAATAAAAACGTTATGTTGAGCTTTAATACCCAGCCAGTACAATGACGCGTATCGGGCACTGATGAGGTTACCGAGATGCTGCAGTGCTTCGAGCATGTTATCCGAAGCGGGAGTGCCCGATTTCTTCGCCATCGTCCGCTCTCGCGTTTCAGCTTTCTGGGGTAGGTTGGTCCGCTCCAAATAGCATTTTGAAGGCTGTTTCTGACCAAGTCTACAACAACCCCATATATATGGATTTCCCTACATATAGAGGGAAACAGAAAATGACGTGCGACAGCTTTAAGCGTCGTGATATCTTTTGTTTTAAGTATTTTAATTTTTATTTGCGCATATTATTAAAATTGTAATTGTATTTTTTGTGATATGGGTTTATTGCCTGAAATAAACGAATATTATATTATTATTAATACGTACCGATCCTATCCATCCAAAGGTTGCCTGGAAGAAACGCTGTTGGCGATAAGGCCGCCGATTGTGCCACTAGATAAAGTTAGTATTAGGATCTTATATTATTATTATTTTTATATTGATGGCGCAATAAATATATGTATATTGTATTGTATTGTTATTTATCATATGGGCCCTAGTTAAGTTACTTTGTCTGTAGTCTTGTTATGCCATGAAATATATTATATTATTATGATCAAATTATATAATCATTTATATACAAACAAATCTAATAGATTCATTTGCACCATAAAAATAATTAAAGAGGTAAATCGCGGAACAAGAGAGTTAGAGAATCCTGAATGAAATAAGACGAAAACGGCTTTGTTCACGAGGAGGTTTTTCACACGCGAGACAGTCATAGGTTTTTATGTCCTCAGATTATTTATAGTAAAATATATTAAGATTTCTATTTATTAGTAACGAACTTCCGTCACCTAAGATTTTTATTATGTATAATTATCGAGATTTTTCCTTTATTGAATTTTATGGATGTCTGTGTTTATTCTAATATCTGAAAAAGTTAAAGATACGCTCACGAAATTAATTATTCTCTGTACCGACTTAAAAAATTCAAAATAATGTATTTTCAGCTGTATGTATTTTTTTATCTATGTTCTTCAATTACTCGCTTCAAAATTTGATCACGCTATCGAATTTTTCCAGGCTTACTTCAAATTTCTTCCAAACCCATTTTCAGTATTCAGGAATTTGAATTTGGTTTATAGATTTTTAACACGTCGACTGCGATCTTTTTTCGACTGCGATCTTTTTGCGACTGCGATCTTTTTTTTAATCTAAGCCATTCGTGCTACCGCTCTACACAGCAGTTGTGTTGTGCCGCACATGCGTTTCGTTCGGAAAAATATATTACGGCTGTGCTGAGTCACACAGATCTGTATTTTCTCAGCCGCTGCGATAGTGTGAATTTACGCATATTACGCATGATACAAATGAAACACATACCGTGTGATTTCAGCAATCAACGTGTCAAAAAACACGTCGAATCATGGCATTATTGTAAAGAGATCAAATTTCAGCCTGTTGTAGTTTTAGCGTGAAGAAGCTTATAATTTAAAGCTAACCTCTTCCGTATACATTTCCATGTCTAGATAGACATTATTGATGATAGGTCCCATTTTCATATTCTTCCATATTTCATAAGGATTGTAGAAATTTGTTTTTCATTATTTTTGATCTGAGTTGACAGCGTTGAGTTGAGAAAGTGCTTCATTCAACAGAACCTCTAACACGCTCATATCCATTATCACCATCATCATCATCAGCCTATATTAGCCCACTGCTGGACATAGTCCTCCCAAATGAGCGTCATAGCGCCCGCGTCTTCAGCTTGACGCATATACAATACAATACAATATAACTTTATTGCACCATTAATACAATACAAAAAAAAATACTAAAGGATCTTAATACTAACTATATCTAGTGGTACAATCTGCGGCCTTATCGCTAAAAGCGATCTCTTCCAGGCAACCATAGGCATATTCATTATAATTTATTGTGATTTTATGCATACAGGTAATTGTTCTTAGGTGTAGTTTCTTAGTGAGTACACAATACATAAAAACCCTGTCAGGACAATCATTTTTGGGTTCATTCTTGTAAGATTAGTTGACGTTGGTGGACGTTTAATATAAAATTCGAGAAATTTTGTTAGTATTTTTTTACGTAAGCATAACTAAATAAATAAAATAAATAATGCTGGACAATTCACACAGCATTATCTAGCCCCATGGTAAGCAGAGCTTGTGTTATGGGTACTAGATAACTGATATACGTAATACAATACATTAAATAGATAGATATTTTTTATTATACATAGAAAACGACCAGAAAACCCGAAACATATATCTGTAGATCGTACACACATTTGTTCCGAGGTCGGAATCGAACCGGCAACCTCCTGCGTCCCAGGCGGACCTTCGCCCACCGCGCCACATCGGTCGTCAACTTTTAATGTTTAGTTATTTAACAGAACAGTACTCTCTCACTGAAGCCCTACTAACCACCTCATATAGCGCGCCGAGATGATTACTTTTATTCCAGGTTCCCCCTTGAACGTGGGGGAGGCATAATTGGAAAATGTTTACAAGCTGTTATAAACGAGGTATTCTTTGTGCTCGGATTGTTTTCTTTATTAAATATTAATTTCTATCGACGCTCGAAAGAACTATTTTAATAGAAACTTTTAAATTATTTTCACCAGGTAATGCGAGGAGCGTGGTTTGTTCCCTTATTCAAGTAAACAAATTGGCGTGAATAGAAGACGAAAATGTCGAGTTTTGATTTATAAACACTCTAGGTAGGCTACGGCATCGATGTATGCAAGTACATACGACATAACCATGGACTGGCTATTTGTTTATTATTATGTTCCGCCGTAGGTACACATGTTACACTTGATGTCGTTAAGTTCTACATAACAATTTTATTATATAACACACATTAATTTTGATATAGGAAACACCATAAGGAATTGTGTTTTAGAAAAAGCAGACAGACATGCCTTCTTTAAAAATTAAATACAACATTCATAGATATTTATTACAGTAAAATAATAATAAATTATTATTTAGTCTCTGATAGTGTCTGATATTTCGCCTGTTTGTAGCTTAGTGGTTAGGATGGGTTGTACGCATTATCTTGCGAATGATTTATTTGTTTTCGAATCCTATACATTCAGTGCCTTACAACGCCCCTACCGGATCAATAGGAAATACTTTTCGTAGTATGACAACGATCCAATAGGTTCTTATCTTACCATGATGATTAGACACTTTTCTGTCAGTATCAAGTAATCCTACTAATATTATAAACGTCAAAGTTTGTAAGTATGGATGGATGGATGTTTATTACTCTTTCACGTAAAAACTACTGAATGGATTTTAATGAAACTTCACAATATATAATAGCTTAAATATTAGAATAAGACATAGGCTACAATTCATAAAGATATACATAGTATATTATCCAAAATATCTATCACTACGCGGGTGAAACCGCGGGGCGCAGCTAGTGGTAAATAATTGCAAAATAAATGAGTAATAAAATTATGAAGATTGTTTGATATTTTCAACAGATCCTAGTTCGTTATCTACTACGTGGAGGTTAGGTTGGCTTGGGAGACGAGATGTTGGAGTCCCCCTTACATCCCAGTTTCTTACGAACTTGATTCAAATGAATTTGAGAGATCTGTTGCACTTAAGAGTGTACCTTATGTAATTTTATAGTTAGAAATCGTTATTTATCTCAGAATCTGTAAAAGCTACCACCTTCATATTTAGGTAAATGATAATTCGAACTTTTATCTTGGATTCCGTCTTTTCGAAAACACGATTAGTGAAAATTTTCTCGATACTTTTATTTTTTGAAAAATACATGTTTTGCACAAATTTTGCTATTTATCTCAGGAACCACCTAATTTTTTTGTTGGATTTTTGTTTTGTCGAGAAACGTAGTAGAATTTCTTCGTATTCGTCTTTTTAATTTTTAGATTAGTTGTGTAAATTAACTTGTAATTAGGCATTAGGCAGTTTTGGCGCTTACAACGATAAAAAATACGGAGCACGTCTATCGCTCTGTGCTTCTCACTCACAAGAAAATCATATCTTGTCATTCTGCTCTCAACTGAAGCGAAATTCGAATTTTGGCTGAGGTATGGCACGCTCTTAAGACATGAGAGCGGCAGTACGTTAACAGCATTGATATTAGTATAATAGAAGATAGATAGAGCACTGAAGGGTCCGACTGAACTAAGTCCAGGGACTCATTTACTTTCCGTAATGCACGGAATGTCGCTTTAGACACAAGTCATCCCCATATACAAAAACAGAACTCACTGAAAAAAATATTTTTAAATAATTAGAATGTGATGTCGAATAACTTACACTATATATCAATTATTTAATGCATTCAATTAATGCTAAATAACATTTTTGTGAAAAATATTCTTCCACTATTTATGTTTTATCGTTTCAATTTATTTTACTGCTTAACCCGCCCAAATACTTCGAAAGGAATTTTGTAACAGACGGAATTGCTTAAACATATACATGTATGTATAGTATATAGCCAATAGACGTTACTGCCAATCTGTATGATTTAATTTTCAATGTTGGTATGGTACATCGAATGTAAGTTTATTCCTTGCGATCTACGAGTATGAGCGTACCAAAGTCTATCCTTAACACTTTGAGTGCTGAAAACGCACGGTATGAGTTTTCTACAAGTGACTAATCTGCGAAAATCCACACTAGCGCAGCGGCTAAGAAAATACAGATCTTTGTGACTCAGCAGAGCTGTAATATTTTTCGAACGAAACGCATGTGCGGCGCAACACAACCGCTGTGTAGAGCGGCAGCACGAATTTTTTAGGTAAAAAAAAAGATCGCAGTCGTCGAAAAAAAACCGCAGTCAAAGTGTTAACACGTAAATAGTAGAATAGCGTCCACAGCAAACTGTCAATGTCCGCGTAGATTGACCGCATTACACCGTTGCGTTGCAGGCACGTTTCGGTAACTTTTAGTGCAACCCTTTAATTCCGTAATAAAATGTTTTCTGCAAGTATCTGGTGTGACTCGACAGCTGCACTCGTGACGAGCATGTGCTAATTAAGCTCTCTTCTGACTCGCCCCTCAATTCACTCAGGGCTTTCTCTTAGTAGGTTTTAGGAAAAATAAGTAAAGTCATCGAAGACCTAGGCCTAGACCAAAAATTATATATTTTAAAAATATCAATAAGCGTTCATTCAAAACTCGATGAGGTGACGTCGTTTCTTTTAGATAGATAGATAGATATAAAACACATAATTATACCACACAAAACAGAAATAAACAATAGAATAAAGGAAGTATGAAGGAAAGGGAAGATCGCGGAGAGCGATCCATTTTTTTTTGTTCTGCTACTCGTATTTTTTTCTTTTAGTAGTTCTTATGGTCACTCTAGCTCCGTCTTAAAGATGATCATCGAGGTTATCGTTTAGGACAGACGGAATTTGGAAGACAAATCCAAAGGACATAAACTTGGCTACGTCGTTTCTTTTATACGTAAGAGTTTATATGGCCATTTTTGTCTTCAATAGCAGACCAGCTCGGTGATACCATAACATTGCATTATCACCAAACGTACATCATCAGCCTATTTTTAGTCGACTTCTGGACAAGCCCTCCCCCAATTAGAACCATAGCACTTATATACATATGTATGCAAAATTCCAGCTCAATCGGTTGTGAATAAGGTCTAACTTCTCTCTCAAATTCTGTATAAATACTAAGAAGATTAATTTAATTGAATTTTATATCTTCATAATTTATTTCAATTGTTAATAGTACTTATAATCTATATCGACGACCGATGTGGCGCGGTGGGCGATGGTCCGCTTGCGATGCAGGAGGTTGCGGGTTCGATTCCCGCCTCGGAACAATTGTGTGTACGATCTGCAGATATTTGTTTCGGGTGTTCTGGTCGTTTTCTATATATAATAAAAAATATCTATCTATGTAATGTATTGTGTATTATGTATATCAGTTATCTAGTACCCATAACACAAGCTCGGCTTACCGTGGGGCTAGATAATGCTGTGTGAATTGTCCAGCATTTATTTATATTATTTATTTATATTTATATATACTTTGGTATATTTTAAGGCGTAGTTTGACTATTTAAAGTGTGATATTATACTATATTGTCGATAAATTAACCATTGAACCATTAAACAGTTTAATACAAATACAAAAATAAAAAATATTTATTTTTTTAACTTAATGTACAATAAATATAACAGTGTTTGAGATTCCCTTTTAAGTTAAATAAATATTTTCACCTCGTCCCTTTTTAAACTAATACTCGTATCTAGAAGCATTGCTCGTTGAGTTTACATCAGTAACACTCACTAAACTATTTCCAATTTCCGGAATCTTAATAGATTGCGGAAATTGGAAATAGTGTTGAAATACCTGTGCTTCTAATGAAGCACAGGTTCCAACTTAATTCTGTTGACTGATTGGATTGGATGCAGTTTAAGTACTGTAAACGAACTACAACGGCGAACTAAATTAGTTTTAGCGGACGTTAATCGAATTCCTCTGACTAAAATTACGAACGGTAGTGACTAGGTATGCTGTTTAAATGAGCTAGCTGGGCTATTTAAATTCAGATTTTCCAAGGAAATGTGTAAAACAGTTAAGGAGTTATTTTTTTAGTTAATATGTTCTCCAAAGAGCAGCGACTGTTTCTCGCGACAGGACAGTGACGCGCGATGTCTGCGTGGCACCCACAAAATATCTATGGTTTTAATAATATTCCATTTTTTTCGACTTCGATGGGACTAAGAAATGATAGAGTTGATGACAAAAACCTTAATTACAGCCAGTCATTATGCCATTTTAACACTTTGAGTGCTGAAATCACACGGTATGTGTTTTCTACAAGTGACTAATATGCGTAAATCCACACTAGCGCAGCGGCTGAGAAAATACAGATCTTTGTGACTCAGCACAGCCGTAATACTTTTCGAACGAAACGCATGTGCGGCGCAACACAACCGCTGTGTAGAGCGGCAGCACGAATTTTTTAGGTTAAAAAAAAGATTGCAGTCGTCGAAAAAAATCGCAGTCAAAGTGTTAAAAACAAAATATCTACAAGTTGACATTACGTCCCAAAAATTTTCGTTACTGAACCTCGGTGCGCTTTACAAATACATTAAATGAATCAGTAGCCTGCCTCACTGTCGGAGCTAACCGGAATTCTAAATGAGGGTGCCATTTTAAATTCGTTTAGAGAAGCTGAGCCGTTGCTTAAGAGGGAATTAGTCATCCGGACCGGATCCTCAAAGTCTGATAATTATTACCAGCATAAATGCAATGCAGTATGTACTAGTATATAGATATTCTTATAAAGGGTGGCTTATTGAGATGGTAATCGATGGCTAAATCAGAAACCATGACAATTAGAGAAAACTCATGAAGAGGGGGTTATGGGTCAATTCTTGAGTTAACAAACACAGCATACCTATTTAAAAAATATTAATTTTAGGGATTTTTATTAAAGTTAAAAAATTCACAACGAATATGTAAACTTAAATAAACCCTATTAAATTACAGGCTTCGTATCCTCTCTAGAGGCAAGTACAACAGCTATTCAAAATATATACATAAAATGATTTCTTCATTGCTATTTGGGAGTATTCAAAGGAAAGCCTAGCACTACAACACCGGTAATCAGTTACCGGTGCTGTAGTGCTAGGCTTTCCTTTGTGAAGTTTGCTATTAACTGATACGTCACTCAATATGCAATCAGCTATAAGCTATCAGTTCAGGTGTGATTATATATTCTCTGCTGGTGTGTTATCGAGATGCGACCTGACGGCTATATCTCGCTGGCTCTCGGCTTGACAGAGAACAGACAGTCAGACAGACACGCATTGAGGACGCAATTTCCCTTCGCGGACGCTACGTGACAGGACGTTACAACCAGCTCTGCGGAACGCCTATACCTATAAGTTCACAACCCGAGATTAGTTGAGCAAGAAACAATGGTAACTAATATTGAGTAGCAAGCAGATTCAACGAGAAGACCGCTTCAAGCTACATATAATTTAAAGCTTAAAAACTGTTGTGAAAAGGAATCGTGGATTCGGGTTCAAAAACATCTTAGGTATAAAAATGTATCGATGCACATGAAAAATTGTAAGGAGCATAAAATACAAATACAAACAGATAGTTCAGCTCCCAAACATCTTGTACAGTTATCATAACGTATCTTGCTCACAGGGGTTTACATTTAGATCGTGTTAAAAATTAAAGTTAGCAGTTAGTTGACAGGGCTTCAGTAGGCGGCCCGCCCTGTCTCGTGAGTCACAACTTTGTGCAAAATCAGCTTTGACAAGTTCCCGCTTCGCCGATAAGCTTGCCTGTACAGGAAACTTACAGGTAACTTCTTACTTCGTGACAAGTTTCTTCCCTTTGATACTCAACACCAAGTAATCCCGAAAATATGAAAATATTTCCTTTTCATGTAGAAAGTTAATACTATTTGTGAATCGCTGGATAGGACTTTTCAGCTTTTGGATAGGTACAGAGATTCCGATTTCTACAAACATTTTTAGGAATGATGAAATCGAGGCACTTTGCACATATTCGCACTCCGACTCGAATTACATATTTTTTCGAACAAACTGAACAATGATTTGCTATTTTTCTGAATAATAACAGAAAGCCATTCTTGGCAATGGATAAATTCACAATTTGTTGGAACAGAGCAACGTTAAAATCTTTTTATACGCAAAAATCTTTATATAATATTTAGGTATGCATGTTCTTAAAATAAATCTCGTGAAACTTTCCTCAATCCGTAAGTGATTGTCGGTGCCTGTGTGCGCAATGCGGGACTTTTTGTTGAATTTCACCTTAGCATCAAAGGCAAAAATTACCAACATATTCTGCTTCACTAACATAAACCTATTTCCCCCGACTTATAAGGAAATGGTACCAATATGACAGAGTTTTCCTCAAAAGTACTACCTACCTGTGCCCCCGTGGCGTGTGATGTGGGACAAAGTTTTCGCCTGGGGCGAGGCCGCGTTTCAATTACTATTCAAACTGAGATGGTTCACATCACTAGTAATAATAGTGTCATTCTCGTCAGAATAAATAACTTTGCCATAGTTCATGTAAAATCAATCGTTTTGAAAAATTCAGCCCCAAACTAATAGCACAGCTAATAGGTAGCTTTGAGGTAGTCAAAGCCGCAGAGACGTAGAGGTAGAATCCAATAAGCAGAAGGCTCGCTCCCCGCACAGATAGAACACGCCGACAATTTCCTGTCGTTAATTTCCCGAGAAAGCTCCCGTTAGAGTAATTATTGGGCGATTAGAGGTGAGGCCGCCGAGATGTACGGCGCCGCCCGTTGTAATAAACCCAAATACGGCTTACTTCGAAGCCCCTAGGATAACCAGGGCGCTGATTTCAACACTTAATTTAATCAATGGCCGTATTTTTCTAGACATTAATTATTTTATCTAATACTAGGTATTGACCCGACATAAATCATCCAGCTTTCCAATTTCATGGGTAGCTTTTCCAATATTTACGAATGAACTTTTGCCCGGTGATGAGCTTGCCCATGGATACTATTTAATAGATTTCACTGTGTAAACGAACTAAATTAGTTTATATCAACATACATATATGTATACATATACTTACCAAATTAGATATACTTAACGCCTACTGGCCCCGGAAGTGTAACGTATTTAGAAAAAACATTATTTTGAAGATATGTTGTATCTCATTATATTACTAATATTATAAACGCGAAAGTTTGTGAGGATGTATGTAAGTATGTTTGTTGCTCTTTCACGAAAAAACTACTTAATGGATATTGATAACTTCTATTGATATTGATTAACTTCACAATAATAGCTTACATATCCGAATACCATATCGGCTACAATTCATTAAGATTTATTGTATATTATCCAAAATATATATCACCACCGCGGGGCGAATCTAGTGAGATATAAACATTTTAAAACGAATTAATGTCATAAAAGACGTAGAGTTTTGTTATTGCAATTTGTAAAGGTTAGTCAACATAATAGGTGTCAGTGTCTGCTGCGATAGCTCGGGAGAGCGGCGGGAGACAATCAACGTCGCAAACATCTCGCTGGAGGCATTATTATACAATTTAATTGGTACTAGCTTCGCCATTTTACTATATTTTCTCACCGTTTAAACCTTCCCTGGACTACGACAATTAATATTTCAAAACAAAAATCAGCTAAATCGGCCCAGTCGTTCTCGAGTTTTAGCGAGACAAACAAACAGAAAATTTTTGATATTATATAAAGTCGTGTACGACTTTTCCAAGATTCGTCGTGTATTCTATATAAACGTTTATGTTGACAAACTCTGTGGCACGGTGGTCGAAAGTCAGCCTGCGACGCTGGAGGTTGCGGGTTCGATTCCTGCCTCGGGACAATTGATTGTACGATCTGCAGATATTTGTTCCGGTTGTTGTCGTTATTATCGATGTATAATTAAAAATATATATCTATGTATGTATTCTATTAAGTATATCTGTCATCCCACCCATAACATAACTCTGCTTAGCTTGGGGCTAGATGATGCTGTGTGTATTGTCCAGTATTATTTAATATTATTATGTTCTTAAGCCTACATTTTCTTTAGTATTAGAATATTATAGTATATTTTGAAATTTCTACTAAATAGTATAATGTTCTGACCGCGTCTAACTTACATATACTGGGTCAGCACAGTGTCTTTTTTCTTAGAAGACTTTTAATAAACCATCATCTCATTTCAACACACGTTCTATTATTACTTAATGTCATCTTTACTATAATCCGTCCATATTGTCTGTGGCCACGTTAAAATTCGTCATCCCGCAGCTAGACGTTGAAGTAAGAGCTTTAAAGTTAAGCCACTAGATTAGGTTCCTTGACATGGGCGACGCCGTGGCTGGCTCAAAGATCCGGGCCCACTCTACAAACGGCTCTTATCGCAAAGTGGTAGCTAACCAGACTTCCTCTGTTGCGCCGCGGCTACCGCCAACGAGTAAATAATTCAGAAGGTCGCCCACCTTTCTTAACAAGGACGCGTTGGGAAAGCATGGTGTATATTCATACCCTGACCATAGAGGTAAAAGGCTGGTTTTTTGGTCACGCCGTCGCCGCTGGACGAGCCGCCCGCTGCGCTGGGCAGCGTACTGTTTTACTGAACGGCGCTACACAAGCGCGCGATTTTGAAACGCAACTACTACCCCCAATGAGATTTTACGTATATATAACATCATTGACTACCCCCATAAATCTCCGAACGCGCGCGCTCAACGGCGCTGCCGAAACGCGTAACAATAAAACCAGCCAAATAGTACAAGCCATAGAGGAAGTCTATGGGCTCCGTCTCCCAATTGACAGCGTTAACCGGAAACCCTCATAGAAAATTGCAACAGAAAAGGATGGACAATTGTACGCACGATGTATTAAGTTCAAAATATATCGAAACAATTGGTACTCACTGATATTTTACTTGTTTGTTAAGTTCCTAGATAATTTGTTAATTTTAAGTAGCTACCTACTAAGATAACTATTTTATCTTAAATTTATTATATCCTACTAGCTGTTTCCCGCGGTTTCAACAGCGTTAAATTAAAATCAGTCGTAAATCAGTAAATCGCAGATCCTGGCAAATATATCTTTCTTATAGGGATCAATCTGGGAAAGGGACATGCATATGTTATATTATAATTTTATTATTCTAGGTTTTCAACTATTATATTAAGATCTATTCTATTTAATTTAAGATTCTACTAACTCTCTATAATTATATTTTTGTGTGTTTACTAACCAAATATGGATCCATGGATATCCGAAATAAAGAGTTTTTATTTTATTTTATTTAACTTTACTGCCTGCAACTTAAAGGCTACTTCTAAGAGAGAGTCACAGGAATGAAGAGAATTATAATTATTTGATTCAACCCTTCAATTTCGTTTGATTGTGGCACAATGGCATCGTTTCCACCCCACAATCCATTACGTGGACCGCAGTCGTGGCTTTCAACGGGCCCATACAAATACTGTAGAGAAAAAGAGTTGAAATGAATAAATTACGACTAAGCTTCACTCGCAGTTCAATTAAGCTCGCAGAAATCAAGGTATAAAAGGTTTTGTTGAATTGAAATACGAGTATGGCGCACGATTCTAGTGTTACTTACAGCTTTCAGATATTCCGAGTTATTAATTGAAATTCGAGATTGACTCAAGCTTGCGGCTAAGTTGGTTTGTAGAGAAGCACCCAACTAAATCGATTCTGAGAATTATTTAACTGATAGACACTAACTTTGTGGACCACGAGCAGTTTAGGTAGGTATCGCAGGTAGTTTTAACTCGATCCCTACATTTCAAACTTTGTACTTTAAGATTGTTTGTGTTTCTCTGGCAACAACCTATACAATCTTCATTGACTTTAGATAGACTTTACTTTTAATTTAAATAAATAATGCTAGAAGATGCTGTGTGGCTTACACAGCATCATATAGCCCCAAGCCAAGCAGAGCTGTGTTATGGGTACTAGATGACTGATATACTTAATTCAATAGATTACATAGATGGGGATATTTTTTATTATACATAGACAACGACCAGAACACCCGGAACAAATATTCGCAGATCGTACACACAATTGTTCCTATGCGGGAATTGAATCCGCAACCTCCTGCGTCGCAGGCGGACCTTCGCCCACCGCGCCACAGAGATCGTCAAATTTCATTCGTTCAATTTGCCCCACGAAAATATCAAATTCCGCCACTGCATATAATTTTTTTGGTTTATCCAATTGATGTATTCATTTTATCTGTTAGGTATATACTGTGTTTAATGTAAATATTAAACGGGTATTTGGTATTATATCCAATATACATATATGCTTTATTCCAACTGATGAATTTGATGCTGAATACAAAAATAATTAATTCTAGTAACTGATATAATCAATTTCAATTTAAGAGGTATGAATAGTATAGACCTACTCGCGGTACACCAAAACAACATCAAAACAATTGTATCGCTTTTTACCAAAACCCTTTGTTCTGTGTACTTATTCACCCGCAGAAACGGACTTGTCATTGTATTCTTCCATTTATTTGTTTGGTAAGCCTGTTTATTTAATTTTTATTGTCTTTGTAAAAATACAGCATTCTAGAAATGTATTTCTACCGCGGCCAAGCGGTTCGGAATGTAATGAAAATTCAATATTTAGTTTAAAATTGTAGGTCTGGCATATTAAATAAATAATAATAATAAATAATGCTGGACAATTCACACAGCATTATCTAGCCCCATGGTAAGCCGAGCTTAATGAAATGAATGAAATGAAATGAAATGAAATGAAATGAAATGAAATGAAATGAAATGAAATGAAATGAAATGAAATGAAATGAAATGAAATGAAATGAAATGAAATGAAATGAAATGAAAGTTTATTTCTTTAGGCTTACAAATAAGCACTTAGACAAGTCATATTTTATACTATTCATTATTATATGTATTGTTGTTCACTTCAATTTTTTGTCCACCAGTGGAAGAAGTGAGAAGAAACCACTAGTATGTTCATAACTTATGTGTCTAGTACATATGATTTGCTTATCTGTAATTTGTTAGATTTTGAGTTGGAGCAAAACTCGTTCCAAGCTTTTTTATCTTCTAGATAATCTGATATTTTGTTATAAGCCTTTTTACAAAGAATATGCTTCACAATTTTTTTTAATTTATTTATTGATAATTTTTGCAACTCACTTGGAGTTTTGTTGTAGAAGCGTATACATTGCCCTTTAAAAGATGCACTTATCTTATGTAGTCTAGTTGTGGGAACAGCGAGTTTATTCTTATTTCTAGTATTTACATTATGTATATCGCTTTTTTTAATGATGTTATGGGTACTAGATAACTGATATACATAATACTATATATTACATAGATAGATATTTTTTATTATACATAGAAAACGACCAGAACACCCGGTACAAATATCTGCAGATCGTACACACAATTGTTCCGAGGCGGGAATCGAACCCGCAACCTCCTGCGTCGCAGGCGGACCTTCGCCCACCGCGCCACATCGGTCGACGGTATTATGTATGTTACGAGGCTGTGCGAGTAGGCAGGTGAAATTTTTCTGCTCCTTATGTTGCAGTACGAATATAACCTGAACGAGGGCCTCGTTAGTTACAAATAAGCCTCCACTGGCATAGGTACCAGTCGCCGACTCCGCAACTAGGTCCCACGTTACTAGAGCTATCTAATTATTCAGTAAGCATTTTACTGAATAATTAGATAGCTCTAGTAACGTGGGATTTTTTGATTGCGGGTATGTGTAAAGTGAGCGCATTGTGCGCTAATTAAGCCAAGTTAAAAAGTAAAGTAAAGTAAAAATTAAAAGTATATTTTATTGCATGAAATACATGTGTAGTGTATATAGGTGTTGAGGCATAAATGTGATTCAATGTATTTCTACCGTTAAGTGTGCAATCAAGTCAGATTTACAATTTGTGTATAATGAATTTAAATTAAATTGTATAGATATAATTAAAATTAAAAAAAGTGTAGATAGGAATAAAATAAGACTTAAAAATAACGAATGTCATGGAGTGGTTAAATCTTTGTCAGTTCGAGACAAAGATTAGATTAGAGATCAAGTTTCATGTATAGTTTTGATTCGAAATTTGAAAATTGTTGTAATCCTAAATCTCCAGAGAAGAGATAATTCAAGCTCGTTGTAGGATATTATATATTTGTATTTATTCACCATTACAATATTGGAAGTTATACGAGGCAAGTCATGTTGTACAAATTTGAGCAAGATTCATAATTATAGATACTAGAAAGTTATTTAAACGATTTTATCAATAATACCTACACAATATGACGACCGATGTGGCGCGGTGGGCGAAGGTCCGCCTGCGACGCAGGAGGTTGCGGGTTCGATTCCCGCCTCGGAACAATTGTGTGTACGATCTGCAGATATTTGTTCCGGGTGTTCTGGTCGTTTTCTATATGTAATAAAAAATATCTATCTATGTAATGTATTGTATTATGTATATCAGTTATCTAGTACCCATAACACAAGCTCTGCTTACCATGGGGCTAGATAATGTTGTGTGGATTGTCCAGCATTATTTATTTATTTATATTCTAGAAAGTTATTTAAACGATTTTATCAATAATACCTACACAATATATATTCCATTCATATCAATTCAAATAATATTTTCATTTGACACTATTTGTATGAAATTTGTTAAAAAGTTCGTACTTTCATTAAATAATATTAACTCAATATCTTATCCCCTTCAGGAATGTCAAAGGTGTATATTTTAAGCCAGATCATACGAGGGATGAGAGCGGGGGCGGCAGGCATTCCGTAATCTAATATCAATCTCATATCAAAAATAACAAGAAGGTAAGTAGATATACAGAATATTATACAGTTAATCAGTTTTAGGTGAACTTTCCTTTTGACTATAATCTGAGAAAAACATTAAGACATAATTATCATACCGTGGTATTCCTCCGTTCTGAATAAATTTAATCTAAAGTTCTTTGGTGAACATCCGGAGTATGCTGCGCATTATCGGAGAAACGAAGTAGAGGCGGGAACTTCAAACGGAAATATTAGAATTAGAACGAATTTCCGCAGAATATCCAGTTGGCTGAGCAAAGTGAGAAGAAATGTCCATGTATGCTTTAGGTAGAATTTGTTTTCATCAATTTATATACTCTATCAAAGTGAAATCAGGTATCTGATATGGCTTTTTGCTGCAGGTATTTATATAACGGATATATAGGCTGTTGACAAAATTTGGAAATAAGTTTAAAACTATAGCTTAGCATCTATTTCACCCCAAAAAATATTATATTAAGAAAAATAGGTATTTTACATAGTATTCTGAGTTTTTAGAAATTAACTTGAAATTGACCGCGAAATAGGCCAAGACTGTCATGGCGTCTTGAATGACGTCACACCTCGCGAAACAACCTATTCACTTTATACGAAAATGACAGCTACAACATGGCGTTTTGCGATGTGTGACGTCACGCTACCATGCGCTTCTCTGATTGTTGTTTAATGTCACGTGATTAAACGCCTCATTTTGTCAATTTTATTTTCCAAAAATATTGAAAATGAAAACAAAATATGTACAATGTTTTACATTGAAAAGTTTATACTTGAAGTGAGAGAGAGAGAGACTTGCCCCTTACGAGTCGTTGCGGACACGAGCGTTTCCGTTACGAGTCACGACGACGATACGCTGACGGAATAATCGCTCGTTCGTGGAGATTAACCGACGACGACGATAAAAGTGTGGACGCATTGCTTACAATCCCTTAAGTTTTGCGGAATAAATACGAATCCCTCGGGAAAACGTTTTTATGGAACAACCTCGGGATTATTTTCTATATAATAGCAAAAATAAAATTCAAGATAGGTCCATAACTAACTAACAAATCGACAAATATACATGAAAAAAATGTTGATACAGCTAAACATAGAACCACCTCTTTACGAAGAGACTTCCTTCTTTTCGTAACCCTCGCACATATGGGTACTACTGGATATCACATTCCTTCTTCGCGAGTTATTCTAATCAACTGGAGATCTAAGGAAAGATCGTGAGTTTATCAGCGACTAAGGGTTGTGGCGGTGGCGGCATAACAGTCTGTGGTCGACTCCTCCTACTCAGCCCATAGCCTAGCGGAAGGGCAGCACCTTCTTTTTTTGTTTTATACCTCAATTACGATCACCAATCTTACTGCCGAGCGTGATGATAATGTTTGGAACCTACTTAATTGGGGGAGTGGACGTGTGCTGTTCAGTTTAGTACCATGGAGTAAGGGTTAGGACTCACCTCCTTCTGTGATGAGGGGCTCCTGCTCGGCCGGCCGGCCCGCCGGGCACAGCGGCAGGGACTTATTGTCGCTGCCATCTGGTTCCACCTGTGGACAAACAAACATTTTTAGGTTGTACAAGGCGAAGTCAGATTCAAATAAAGTGAACAGAACTCCAAAAAAACCTTATTTCGTTGATAATAATTTATGGTATAAAATTTAAATTGTCTAGGTGCTTATTTTGTTAGCGTAATAGATTTTGAATTTAGTTTTTTTTTTCAATGTGATTGACGAAATGAAATACCCTTCTGGTACGGTGATTGGCTGTGTGTCGTAAAATGTATTGAAAGGATTAATCAATAGAGTCTATTAGTGATAGGGTCGATAAAAAATTCTGACCTTGTTAAACAAGACAAGAAAAGATTAAGCCATCCATAGTTTCTGGTCAGCCGAAAACGTGAGTTTTAGTTAGATAATCGCAGGTCTATATAATTACAGCGGCAGCATAGCGCGTCCAACCTGATACTTCTAAAAGTATCCTGGCATTGTTGTAGACGTTGTAGAGGCTAGAGTTGAGTTGGTCAGGAACTCACATGCGCGTCGAAGCAGTTGCAGACGATAGCGCGCGGCATGCCCCGCCCTGCACGGCCCGCATGCCGCACGCACAGCACAACGCACACACACGGCTACAAGGGATCACCCTTGATGTCCCGCTTAGCATCTTACGCAACGTGAACCGCAGACGTGACGGGTGACGGGGAACGCGACAACACGAGAGAGCCGAAATCTATTCAATATTTCTAATAACGAGCACTCGACTGACAGGCTGACGGAGGTGACGACAGCCCGACGCGTCTTCATAAAGTGGTGGGATTTATGGATTTGTAAAAGAGGTTTAGATGATCATTTTGGTAAAGCTCTTACATATTTATTGTATTCTCTTTGGGTAAAGCGTTTAAACCGTTTTTCTTTTTCTCTATGCTCAAATATTTTTAAGCGAAATAAAATGTAAGAAACTGATGAATCGGAAATGAAACAGGCTTGTGTATGTTCATTTTCCTGCTTTTGTACTTAATTTTCGTAGGCCTGGCGTAATTTTGAAATACTTATAATACGTTGTGAAACTGTTGGGGCGGAGATGTCCTCGAACCAAAGTATTTTAGCGCAGGTGGAAGATAATATAATTTTAGCCACTAAGTACGGCTTATTAACCGACTTAGTGCGGTACTTTTGTACCTATCTAATCTACCTAATGTAACGATGTATGTCGGGCTCCATTAGCAAAGCAATATAAGCTCATAACCGGATTCAAATTTATTTACCACAATACACACTAATTATACGATTGAATATATTGGAGCCCACTACATCTGTGCCTGCCTCTCAGTTCTGGTACTCACCTATTTATTATCAAATTTACAAACAGATTTAAAATAAACCTAGGTATTTTAAAACCATGCAGATGTATCAATTATTCGTAGTAATATTATTACTGATTGAAAATCTGTTGGTAAATATTTTTCATTTTGTTAAATAAGCTTCGACTCTGTATTCGTAGGAAAATTTCGAAAAACCAACTTGAAGCTGATAAGAACCAATAAAAGTAAACGTCCAAATACATATGTATGTGTTCTTTGTGCCATAGCTTTGGTTTATGAGAGCGATAATATCGCAGGGGTCCGACATACCGCGGCTAGGTTTACCTACATAACTAAATAAAGGGGTAGTTAATAAAGGGTTAATTAATGATTCAATAAATGTTTTTAAAATAAACTTTTCGCAAAAATAAACTTATTTTGAGATTCCCATGCCAATATTCTAATACAGAGCTAACGTCAAAGCAGTTACCAACCGCCCGGCGAGCCATTGTGTTTGTGCAACTCTGAGAGTCGCTGGATACGTACTAAATCTCTCGTCATAGAGCTCAGAGCCCACAGTCAAGTTCGTTACTTAAGAGCTATTGGAAAGTCGAAACTTGGCTCAACTTAGAATTCTCCAGTCCACACTACTATCTAGCTGCATTGACTTCTGGGTCCGTCCGAACTCTGCTAACCAATCACTTTACAATGAAAGTGATAAAAGCAACTATAGATAGTGCGTTCGGTACTACATATTTGCACTGAGAGATAGATAAGGGATTAACCCTTTGAAGAAATAAACTACATATGGAGGCGTGTGTCCAAACTGTCAAGGTTGGAAACATGATACATATCTATCTCTCAGTGCAAATATATAGTACCGTACCAAAGCGTAGATGTATCATTTGAGACGGCACCATAACATTGTTATGGCACAACCCGGACAATCAACCATATACATATCTAAACAAACTCCGCGTCTAGGTGCATATAAGCGCAACTGTGTTGTGGTACACGTGAGGATCAATTACCTTATTGAAATTTTAAGCAATAGTCTCAGAGTGCGTGTGTTGAACGTAGCCAGGGTAAATTTTTTATGTAATTAATGGTAGCCTTATGTAGTCCGGGGATTCTTAGCAACGGCGAGGCAGGGGCGCCGTTACCATGGCCAAGAATAGCGAGGCGGCCGGGAACTGGGTGCCATTTTCTTTCAAATTTTGGTTTCAATCATCATTTTTAATTACCATAATCCCCACGCTGAGTATGCAAGTTGGAGATCGCTGTTTGGTGATGTTTGTGGTTGGATTATTCTACAGGGAGGTGCTGCTGCCCACCCCCCAGTGTACTTTCCTTAGTTACGACCTATGACCACGGGAAGATTTGGAGTGGTGCAATTATAAGTCGGCACCTCACAGCCTATAAAACAGCTTCCAACAAAATCCTCAGGAAAATCTCGGCAATTCAGAGTGCGCGGAGAGGCGAGGTACATATTAGGTATCCATGGATGCACACGGAGTTTGCTACCGCCTGGGTGCAGCTACGTTTTCAAATTCTACAGAGAAATGTTTATTCAATAAAGCTAGGTAGAGGTTTATTTTTCTCATTTCTAGTTTAGTTTAGTTTAAAAAGATGTCAAAGCGAAGAGAATTACTATCGAATCTCGAAAAGTGTGTACTCTAGTACTTTTGGTATAAGTCACGTATATAATGATTGGGAGTGATAATGATCGCCTCGTTCATGCTATCCTGCTTTGTTTATATTGGATTAAAGATGATCTAAGCGGGAGCGAGGCTGTCATTTTCAATCCTAAGCATAATCTACACGCTGTCACCATAATCGCAAAATAGCGTGTTATTAATTAAGTCTATTTATATTTTATTTACGAGTATGCTAGTTTTAAGGTATATATTATGGCCGTAGAATAAGTTAGTTAGATATCATGGTCTGAAATAAATTAAAATTCTCGTTATCAAAAAACACGAAACGGTAGATCATCGAACGCGAATAAAGTTAATATTAGCAGTGTCTGTGTATTGTGCTAAAGAGAGACTAACTTTCAGACGATGGATGCCGAGTCCAGGAGTACCGCCTTTTGGATCTGGCCCGTGATCAAACTTCCTAGCGAGATTCTCTTCAGATATTGGTCGAGGGTCTTCGCTATTACGCCGTTTACTGAAACGACGGGACGATGATTGGGACGATGATCGCTGTATCCCACTTTATTATTATTATGTGTTTCTCATTTTCATGATCTCGGGTCATAAAGTGACCTGGACCTTTGGAGGGCTTGCGTGAGGCCGATTATTATTATTATAATCAACGCGAGTTATTTGTATTTTCTAAAATGTCCTGAATGGTCTCGGTAAATAAAAGTTATTGATTCTAATTCTGATGAATTAGAGGTCAGGTTCGGGGTCGACTTCGTATCGACCAGGTCTGACACGAACAGCTGTTATAAATCATTCAATCAAATAAAGGGCACATCACACCATTCTGAAATGGCATGTTCATGATAAATCTGTTCCATTATGAATGACCAAATCACTCGGGTGAGCCGACCTGAAAGCTGTACGTTGTCTTATATCCACCAGGCCAACTTAAAATGTTATTATTTACTGGTTTCTGCCCACGGCTTAGCACGCGTTGTTTCTATGGAAACGTTTTAAGGTTATTTCTTTAGGTAGTTCCAGGCCCGGAATAAAACAAAGGTTACTTTTTATCCTATAAATCAGTTTCTACCTGTATGTAAAATTGAAGCCCCATTCGTTCTGTAGTTTTTGCGTGAGTAATAAAAATGTATACATCTATACATACAAACTCCGCGTTTATAATATTTTTTTTTTTTTAATTTTGGCTCCTGGACAACGATTTTGGGTACTCCCTTAGTAAATTTTATACTCAGGTCTTTTTCTCCGTTGGCAGTACGTTGTCGCAGTTCTTCTCTTAAGTTGTTTATGTTCTTCTGTTGTGTTGAGGTTTGGTCTGAGTAGATTTTGATGTTCGTATCACTAGGTTTAGTTTTTATTTTTAGTATTGTTTTAGCAATGTCCGATGATGTGAAGCTGACTTTTATGGGGCGAGTCTTCTTCTGGTCGTATTTTCCGATTCTTATTATCTTTGTAGGTTTTGGACAGAGAGGGTATATTGTTGCAATGGCTTTAGCAACCTAATTTCTCGCCTTTGTGTAATGTCGTCTAGGTGATTTTCTATAATTCCTCTTATTATAATACTCTTGCTGCGTTCTGTTCGCAGTTCAGCGATGAGGTCTTCTTAATTGTTGTTTCTAGTATTAGAAGAATCCATTGTGTCTGTGGATGTTTGTGGATTTGATTTCAATATCTGAACATCGGTTTCTAGTTTACCTTTTCCTGTGTTTCATGGACAGTTGTGGTTAGGTTCGTAATCTATGTCTTAATATTTTTATTTTCTGCAACCAGCTGCTCAGCTGGTTGTTTTGAGGTCGGCTAGGTGGTCAGTGATGCAGAAGATGTTGTTGCTTATAGTATTTACAATCTCATTTTGCTTTATAGCATAGCTCTCAAGTAGCTGTAGAATTTCATTTTTGAATTCACTTAACTGTTGAGCAACTGGCTATGCATGTTCATCATCTGGTATTTTCCTCTTACGGAGGACTAGCTCGTTCAGGTCCACATCACTCAGTTTATCAAGCTTGGAAAGATCTGGCTGCAAGCCACTGCTTCTGGTCACGTTCGAGAATATGCAGCTCGAGTTTTTGAGCAAGATGATTATGGATTAGGTGGTGTCCGTTGCGTTTCCATTATGTTTGCTTTTGATCGTGGGCTCCGGCACTATAAGATCCGTAAAAAAGTCCTCTCTTTTGAAGTCTGTAAACTTCAGTATTTCTGATGGTCCTATGAAAATTGTATTCTTAATAGATAATTACTTTTAGGATAAAATACACAATGATTCATTCCTAAAACGACCGCGTTAAAAATATGAACAGACCTTTAGCACAAGGGTTATTATAGAAAAACTATTGCGTGTATCAATTCAAAAAAAAAAAACTTTTTGTTTACTCAACTATGTCATATAGTATCTCAATATTTCCTTTACATTGTTATTCTCTACTTAGGCAAATCATCTAGGTCTAGGTAGTTAAGGATTTTAGAGCACCACAAAGATAGCCAAGGTCTTTTGAAGTGGCAAACGCAATTTAACACTTTTTATCCTTACAACATCCAAAAAAATCAAAACCGGGGAATATTTTGCGATCTAAAACGTTTTTTGTGCCTACGGTACAAACTGGTTTATTAATTTTAACGTCACTTTTATTTTTTACCGTTACTTTATAGGTTGGTAAAATGTCACCAAACCAGAGTTACATCCATCTCCTCACTTGATCATCATCATCAGCCTATGTTAGTACGCTGCTGGGCATAGGCCTCCCCCAATGAGCGCCATAGCGCCCTGTCAGCTTGACGCAATCAGCATCTGCCCGCAGTCCTTCGCAAGTCGTCATCCCGCCTGGCCGCAGGGCGTCCTACACTACGTTTGCCGAGTAGCGGTCTCCACTCAAGAATACGTTTACCTCACTTGATCGTTAGATCAGAAATATTCGTTATTTACGCAAAACTTCCTAATCCATAGCGGTTTAGCGAACAACTCGTTCAATCGAGTGTCTCCACAAATCGGCTCAGTAAGCAGATAAAGAAGTCCCGTTGAGCCTAATCCGCGCCTCGTGTTACAATGTTTGTACACACGTACTTACTACTCCACGCTTGCTCCTGAATAGAGTATGGAAGCCAGCGCGCCGGCTTCCATACTCACTTCATTATCATCAACCACAGCCGATAAATATATAAATAAATAATGCTGGACAATTCACACAGCATTATCTAGCCCCATGGTAAGCAGAGCTTGTGTTATGAGTACTAGATTACTGATATACATAATACAATACATTACATAGATAGATATTTTTTATATATAAATTACACACAGCTGAGTGACTTGAGGCTAAGTTTGTGCTATATGTACCGATCCACTATGCGAGTCCATTTTCGGTCCAGAATGTGTGTTATATCTGAACGTTACTTCAATTTGATTGAGATCATCATTCATGACGATTTTATTCTATTATCAAATTCTAAAGTAAGCGGAAAAGGTAATACTTTTCGGAAGATAAAGAAAGATTAGGTTTGCTTCTGAAGCTAACTGCCAACTACCTCAGGTAAAAAGGTACCTTCCTCAAATAGAATGCATTCGCATGAATGCTTTACTACTGCCTGCATCCATTCGGATTTGCCAGAGGATGCGCTCTCTCCAGCCGGACCCCAACAATGCTCATCTACTCGATATATTCCAACTGAATCTCCAGTTAGAAGTTTCTGAGGCCCAGATCTCGTCAAAGGCTCTTAGAGATTCGAAATAAAGGGTTCTTCAGCATAATGGCATATAGTAAACGGAGTAGGATGGCAGCGTGGAGTGCACTAAACATTCTAACACTAATGACAGTGCCGTAAATAGGACCGGTGCCGAGGCACCGCGCGGAAAACCAAGGGGGAAGCAGAAACGACTCTGATATATATTATTTTTGCTAATCGCTACGCCCAATTTACAGATTTTTCACCTTTGCAAACCATACCATCTATCCTACTAATATTATAAACGCGAACGTTTGTAAAGATGTATGTAAGTATGTTCGTTGCTCTGTCACGCAAAAACTACTGAATTGATTTAGATGAAACTTCACAATAATATAGCTTACATATCAGAATAACACATAAGCTACAATTCATAAAGATATATTACCGGTATCTGATTTTGAAACTATATATTTTTAACACATGTCTTCTAATAAAAAATATCACTTCAAAGTCTATACAATCAAATCTAAGCCAAGAATTAAAAGAAAGTAAATACAGTTTTCGAAATAAAATTAAACTAAAATTACCCAACATACGCACGAACTACGGAAAAAAGACGATTATTTCAGAGGGAGCACGTATTTTTAATTATTTACCAAATACCATAAAATAATGTGATAACATTAATATATATAAAAATATGTTGAAAGCACATGTCTACTCAATATAATAATCTAACTACATATGTACATAATTATAAAATACCACTAATATACATATAATATAATTAGTTATGATAACTAATCTAGGTTAAGCCTCAGAGCCCAGGAGTTATACCTACTTAACTTATATTTAGTACACATATTACTGTTTAAGTTTATATCATTTTAGGTGAACTGTAATTTTTTATGAGAAAATGAAGTTCTTTAAACCTATATTGTATGTATATTATCCAAAATATCTAGCACCACGCGGGTGAAACTGCGGGGCGCAGCTAGTCAACGATATTTTTAGATTCAGATAGATAGGGCAGAAAATTCTCGTCGCTATTATTTTTGTATCGTGTCTTCGGCGAAAAGTAGTAGCTAATAGAGGTTGATGTAGATTTGCTAACAAGGCCTCTTAACGAATTCTTGGAGAATGGCCTGCGGCTCGTCTGTATACCTATACATCTATATGTATACTCTATTACTATTTTTATTATATAGTCTTCAGAACATCTTACCCTATTTTTTTTTTTTTATTAGCTTTGGGGTGGCTTTCGTATCACGGCGGCCATGATAGGCCTATTGTGATCGCCACTTTTACATTTCAGTCCCGAAGCCGTGGCGTTCATAGTTCGCCACTAACCCTTGCAGCTGCTAGGAACTGTAGGATTTTCTTCGGGGTGATGTCTTTCAGCTCGTCTGGGCTATGCAAATGCTTGCCCAGATGGATGCTGCGTTTGTGCATCAGTGCTCCACACTCACTTAGCAGATGGAGGGGCGTTTCATCCGCCTCCTCACAAAATCTGCAGGATTGTGTGTCGCTTAGCCCTAGTTTGAACATGTGCTTGTTAAGGCGACAGTGTCCAGTTAGGGCTCTTGTCATGATGCGAAGGTTACCTCTGCTTAGCGCTAGGATTCGGTTGGTATACCGACTATCGAAGGCTTTTATCAGAGATTTTGAATGATCCATGCCCGAGGAGTTTTTCCAGAGCTTGTGCGATTCCTCGAGACAGGATCCCAGGAGTGTTCTGTGTGCCAAGCTTTTAGGTATGCCACAGAACGGCTCGGGTCCCAGCTGAATCCCCTTGGCTCCGGAGCGCGCAAGTTCGTCGGCACACTCATTGCCGTTGATTCCTGCGTGCCCCGGAACCCATCTTAAGAGGACTCTGTTATTCGAGCCCAGAGCGGTCAGTCGTGACAGACAGTCCTCAACAAGCTTGGACGTGATGACCTTCGAGTCCAACGCTAGGAGTGCCGCCTGGCTGTCAGAGTTAATAATTATAGTATGGTTGGAGTAGCGTTTTTTTCAGATTTATATCCGCGCATTCTAGGATGGTGAATACTTCTGCTTGGAAGATAGAGGCGTGATTTCCCAGGTTTATGCTTGTGCCAAACCTGGGTCGCTCTCCGTACACTCCACAGCCTTCATCCAGTTCCATTTTGAAGCCGTCTGTGTACCAGATTAGGCATCCATCCTTGCAGAGAGGTTGTCTATTTAGCCAATCTTCTCTGGAAGGAAGTTCCACTGTGTAGTGTTTTCAAACACATGACGTGGAAGCATGGCATCAGTTGTCATGCTCAGAATGGGATGTTCCATAGTTGAGTCTTTTAAAGATCTCAGTTTGTGGGAGATCCAGTTACCTCCGCCCAGGCAGCTGGCCCTATACATGCTGGTCTTTGCCTCTTTATGTATGTACATGTGGAGAGGAGGAAGGCCCAGCAGTGCATTTAGTGCCTGACCGGGGGAGGTGGACATGGCTCCCGAGGCCATAAGACAAGCAGTCCTTTGTAGGCTATTTAGTTTGTTGATAGCGGTAGACTGAAAAGCCTTGTCGTACCATACCATAGAGGCGTATGTGATGATCGGCCTCACGATGGCAGTGTACAGCCAAAGGGCAATCCTGGGGTTTACACCCCAGTTGTTGCCCATGAGTCTGCCGCTAGCACCTAGTGCCATCTTTGCTTTATGTAAAACGTTGGCTAGGTGTGTGTTCCACGTCAGTTTTTGGTCGATGGTTACGCCCAAGTACTTTACTTCTGTGGAAAAGGTTATGATTTTACCGTTTAATTTGGGCTTTGCTAGCTTGTCTAGCCGCCGCTTATTAGTAAACGTTATAATCACAGTTTTGTTATGATTTGTAACACGAAGTGTAAAATTTCCTATGTAAGTTTTGATAAGCGCACCCCTAGCTTCAAAAACGTTTTTCTATTTGTGTATGTTTGTGCATTCTAGGATTAAATTTACACTAGTATTGTACCAGAACAATGTTATTTAAGGTTTAAATAAATAATTTTTGAAATTGAATTATAATCACAGTTTTGTCAGCGTTGACCGAGAGTCCGCTGTTGCTGCACCAGTCGCTGACAGTGTTGAGAGCTCGCTGCATGATGCTAGAGATAGTAGACTGGCAGAACCCTCGTACGACGATCACGAGGTCATCTGCATAACCTTGCGCATCGATATTGAGGTCTGCCAGTCTGCACAGGAGCTGGTCCACGGCTAGGGTCCATAGTACAGGCGATAGGACTCCGCCTTGGGGACAACCCCTAGCCGTGATAATCTTACCCTAACCCAAGGATACAAATATTATGCCAGCGTACGATGCAAGAATGTAAGTTAAAATCAGCTCACGTGTGAAGCATAAATCACGCAACTAAAAATCTTATTTTTCGTTATTTATTTATTTGGAACACAAAACAGGATACAATCAAGTATTATACAAAATTATTTTTAAACACACAATAATTAAAAATAGACTGTATCCCTTAATATGTCACACAACATTTTCAAAGCAGTTCTATTTGAAGCAAATACATATTAAATTACGAAATAGCAAATATAATAAATAATTATAAATACGTAAACATGCATTATTTTTAAATTACAAGAATTAACATAACATAAAAAATAAAACAATAAATTTGATTAGCATGTCAGTGAAAAAATTATAATAATATAAGAAACATTATAGAAAATTAAGAGAAAATTCTTATTGATAGTGGTTTCAAGGTTTTTTTTAAATTTAAGTAGCTTCTGTTATTAACTACTAGCGGCCCTTCCCGGCTTCATACGGGTATTTATTATTATTTATAATTAATTCGCGGCTATTTATTTCTTAACATTATTGACAACCCCCCTCCAGCAGCATCCACTTGACCAGTCTTGGCAAAAGCACTACACAGGTACTGCTTGTATTCCAGGAGGTTTGACTTTGAGGTCATAGATTTTTTCCTAATGAAACCATGCTGGCGAGGCGATAGAAGTGGCTCCAAGTGGTAATAAAGAGAGTCATATACCAGAGACTCGAAGATCTTACTAAGGGTATTTACCACTTTTATTTACCTATTTTTCCCGACATTCGTACTAGTATCGAAAATCAAGTGAGGGTAGTTGCAAGACTAATAAACTAGCCCCCGCTTCTCAGAGGCGGTAACTCCAGATCTCCAGTTATTCCGTGACCACGACAGTGTGTAAACCTGTTGAAACGTCGGGAAAAATAGGTAAATACACGTGATAAATACCCGTTGTATAATAATACTTATAATTATGATCAGATCGCGTAAGATTAAAAATATTTTTCTTACCGAGGCATGAGAGTATGCTAATAGGCCGATAATTTTCACAGGATGATTTATCACCCGACTTGAACACAGGAGTAATGTGAGCAGTCTTCCATAAGCTGGGAAAAACCCCTGCACCGAGGGATAACCAAACGCGATCTCGTACGAACTTAACTTTAACTTTGCGACGACCCAAAGCAAACTCTGGGTTTAACAAACGTACGAACATTACTTATAATATCTTCAATGAGCTCCTGGAGTAGGAAGGCAGGAAATTAGGCGTTGAGGCGCAGCGGGGAGCGGGGGGGTCATGGAAGTCATGGGCTGAACGTGGGAGTAATTAACGATCGGCCACGTGTGCTGAGCTAGCTCGCCGAGCTCACCGGACCCATGATCCGTGCTGATTCTAATCAACAGCGAATAATCTCAGTCAACCAATAAAACTACTGTCGACCACAACGTTAACACTAAATGAGCAAATTTTGGATTGCGTTTGTGGGGATAAATGAGATGTTATATAAATTTGTTTCTGCATATTACCAAACATCAAATTAGGTTTAACAAAGCCCCGTAACCGCGATCGTTGTAACATGGAAAAGTAGCGGAAAATAAAACAAAATATACGTGACCAATAAATAATCTTTAATTAACATTATACAATTTCCATTCGAAAGCATCGCGTATCGGAAGAAGTTGATTCAAACTTCTTCCTAGAACAGAAACCTAAATATTAAATTACGCTTTAGTCCCGATTACACTTTGGCAATTCTAAAATGGGTTGCATTACGCTCTACATTACAAGTACAACTTGCTAACTTGAGGTAAAAATAAGTAAAACTTCCATAACCAGAACTTACACAAAAAACATTTAATAAAATAAAAAAACTACCTCCCAGATGTAGAATAGTACCTACACGTATTTATGAAATTCATTTTGTTTTGCGTGTGGCCATTTTGTAGGTTTCTTCCACTGGATTTTTTAGTATTGATTAAAAAAAAACATATCGGTCGGTTTTTTGAGAAGGGTGGTGATGACCAATTCCGAAACTACGAGAGTTGGAGAAAAGTCGTAAGTAGTGGAAGGAGACCCTCGATTTATAAGAAAACAATAATTTAGTCATTTAAGTACTTCCATACATATATTACACATAGGAAAAAACTACACAGTTGCAGTATGGAATCAGGACGTTGGAAGTGTTACACCCTCGTGCCTCGGAAAGCACGTAAGCTGTTGATCCTGCACTTGACCTCTGCCCGATCGTGTCAATCTCTCGTCCCAATGGACTATGAGATGAAGGGAATAAAGAATGAACCTGATTGCGCACAATTGTGTACTAAAATAATGTCCTGAATATTTTCAGTACGTATTTATTTATTTAATATTTATTTATTATCATCAGTCTATAGCAGCCCGCATCCTACACTACGTTTACCGAGACGTGGTCTCCACTCAAGAACACGTTTGCCCCAGCGGCCGTCGGTTCTTCGCGAGATATGGCCGGCCCACTGTCACTTCAGCTTGCTAATCCTTTGAGCTATATCGATCACCTTGGTTCTCTGTCGAATGTATTCGTTACGAATCCAAGCATTGCGGTACGGATGTCGAGAAGGCTTGACGTAGTTTCCCAAATGCTGTTTATTTCTTTACTTTCTTAAATTTTTCAGGACATTATTTTAGTGCACTGTAACGCTATACGCAATCAAAATACGAACGCAAAGAAAAATACAGGAGAAAACTCAAAACATCTATCCAAGAAAAATAGGTCATGAGAAATTACTAGTTATCTTCGCTCGTCGCAACCGCAAATCTTAATCGAACCTCATCGCAAGGAAACGTAGACAATATTCAAAAAAACTAGCAAGCGCCCCTCCACCTCCCCCAATCCGGCAGGTCACCGTGGGGGAGTATGACCACCACCCTCCAATATTAAGCAAAAAGCTACAGAAATACTATATTTCAACATTTAATGGATTTCAGAGATAAGAAGAAAAGGATATCGAAGATGGAGGCGAAAAAAAAAGAAGAAAAAGGCGTTAAAAACAGAAACTTGAAACTAGAAACTTTAGTCGTCTTATTAGAAATAAAAATACAAGAAAACATATGCAACAACAGAGAAAGCTAAAAAACCGAGTACCTTGGAGGAGGCTTTCACCGCTCCAGGCGGTCCTAACACTACCTAAGTAAATAAGTTAGTATATAAGTAATTTAGAAAGTTTTTTAATGTAAAAATAAATAGTAGTTATACTTAAGTTCTTATATTAATACTGTTAAAATTAGTGTTTTGGAACAATAAAGCTCTTTTTATTTTTATTTTATTTTATTTTTATTTTAACGCTATACGCTGTTACAAGAATGCTCCGCCTGCTAAAGCTCGAGTATTTGTCGAAATGTTTGAGCAGCTTTTGTTTGTGTATAGTGTTCCTGTTTTATTTCGATGTCGCACTTCTACTACGATATTTTTATGAGCGTGTATAAAAACTGAGCAAAACACAAAAAGGCTTATCATAATGAATCCCCTGATCAATTTCCGGAAACAAGAAATCTAAAAGTTACCTGTCCGCTGGAAATAACATGGTAACCTCGTTACCCAAAATAATTTAGATTGAAGGTTTTTTCACAACAAAGAGAAAAAGGTACAGGTATTTAAATGTAAGCGGATCGTATCCAAATATTGGTTTAATTAATGCCCATGAAGGGCGGATTTGTGCCGCCCGCCCTCTCCGCCGCCTGCCTAAAGGACATTGAATAACTAACTGAATGGGAAATAAATTACCATTGACCCACCCTAAACTACTATAAAAAAACATTGGTATTCGCCCAAATACAAGCGTCTTGTCCTATCACACATAGGTACGTCAAACTATAATAAAAGATTAACTTTATGTGTCATTTATTTGTACGGCTATTTCAATACCCATGTTCGTCGTTTATTTATGTTTCGCAATAAGTGCGAGTGAGACCCGCATGCCGAAGGTTTTAAGCGTTTGACAATTATATGAACATAAAATGTATATACAGAGTGGAATTTTGTAATGCCACCAGGAGGAAAAGTACTCTTTATACTGTAGATATAAAATTTTACTCAAAGAAAGCATTCCTTTATTGTTGATAAGAAAGAAATCTTCATTCAAATATTTCCGAAAATTCACTTGCCAGACCTGGGATTCGAACCGACTAGAATCTGTAAAAATTACACCCTTTACACCTTTTATGGCATCAAACGTTAGAGCTAATTATAAGGATGAAATCGCTCTAACAAACTTGATAAATTAAATGAAAGGAAAACCATGAAATCTTATATTATTTAATTTGTAGTGATTTTTTTCTTCCTATCTGTAGGCGCAAGATATTGATAGTTTTTTTTATTTCAAGTTAATAGTTTCAGTAGTTGCTGTGCTATTCAAGATGGAAAAAACTACAGGCATTGCGAGACCATAAGGGTATAAGGGTTTGTACCCGAATACGAATCCCTAAAAACAACAAAAGTTCCAATTGATGACGTCGTTATCTTCATCTTGCACGTTGCGCGGTACGAGTAGTCTGTACGTCTATTTCTATAGAGGTGATGCGCAGATAGAGATCTTAACAGCGCCCGTTGAGCTTACTTTGTAACTAACTCGTGAGTTAGGAAGATCGCACAATAAACAACACTTTAGTTGGAGTTAACGGCATAGCGACCGATCGGGGTAATCGACTCGTGTTAAGGTGCGTCCAGATTAAGTTACATGTTTTATAACTTGTTACAATTAAGTATACCTCTATATGAATAAATAAGTTAAATTATAACGAATTTTTATACCGCTACATTATAAAAACATGTAAAATAACTATAGGTAATCTATACTAATATTATAAAGAGGAACGGTTTGATTTTTTTTTTTTGTTTGTACTGAATAGTCTCCGAAACTACTGGACCGATTTGAAAAATTCTTTCACCGTTGGGAAGCTATACTATCCCCGGTGAACATAGGCTCTAATATTTTTTCAAAAAAGTTAGGGATCCGTACTAAAACCGTGCGAAGCCGAAGGTCCGCTAGTGTTTTATAAAATGTTTTTTTTATAAAACTTTTGAAACTATCATGATTATTAACACTAAAGCCATTTAAAACAGGATATTTACCATGATTTGATATTTGAGTTATCCAATATTTCGGCACAGTTTCATGCGCTATCATCACGGAATAATGGTTATCCTGTAAACTCAAAAATCAAATCATGGTAAATATACTGTTTTACTTTAAATGCTTTGCTACTTCATCTGCACGAATTTTTAGTGTAACTTGCTTTAGGCTATTTATCTATGATGCTTTCAAACTAAATTTCACAGGTGTGTTCATCGTATTCGCAAGAAAATAATACATGAAGAGCTTTACTGAATCACAGATTAAATAATACTAAACTAGTAACTGAATTCTGAATCACGAGAGAACTATTTAAATCTTTCGATTCAGGTAAGATAAGTGTTTCATTTCCAATTTTACCGTACGAAGAAGGTACGTTAGAAAACAGGACGGCTCTAATTTTTTGAACTAGCTCCAGAATTCAATTTAGCTCGAGTTGCTTTTACAGAGTTTTCTTTCAACACGAAAAAAATACTTCCCTTCCTAGCTCATATTGCCTGAAGCAGGATTCTAATTGGAGAATTGAAGCAGTTAGTGTTTGAATCTGACGAAAATAATTACAAGAAGGAAACTCACTTCCTAGTACCGATTTAATTCGTTTTAAAAGCTACGTTTGTGAAAAGTATAATTGTTACTGTTAGGTATGTACTTATAATAATTTAACATGGAAGGACATAATATACTTATGCCTCGGTAATATATTTCTTTGCTTAACTCACCAAAGAAAGATTTTTCCAAATAGGTCTATAATTGACGAAGAAATCGACGAACATACATAAAAATGTACATACAGCCGAACATAGAACCTCCTTTTGTTGTTTTTCGTTCCATAAAAACAAGGGAAATCTACTATGAATTGTATGAATCGGAAGAACATAAACTCTTGGACTTCAAAGAGATAATGCAACACTCAGCACATGCTGAGCCAATACCTATTTAGGCACAGGGTCATGGGGCAAACCTCGGCCTGACTATTGAGAAAAAACTGACTGACAAATCTAGAAATTTCTGGATATAAAACTGTTACGAAGCCGAAATTTTGTTGGTTTTATGACATATTCCCCAATTCCGGAAATAAAGCATTCTAAGAATTTAAAAATGGGTTTATAAGGATTTCGGAATATGTGAAAGTTTGCATGGACTGGGGTATTTCTAAAGTAAACGCGAATAAAATTGCGGGCGGTTCAGCTAGTATCACTACATAGTATAAAACAAAGTCGCTTCCAGCTGTCTGTCTGTCCATATGTATGCTTAGATCTCTGATTTTGATGCCGTTTTTTTTAAATGATAGAGTGATTCAAGAGGAAGTTTTATAAACCATTCAACCATTATTTTGGACCCATATGATGCGATTTAAAAAAAAAATTAAATGCAGTTTAGTTTCTTCTCAAAATCAAAATAAAGTATTATTTCAGTAAAATTTTCGATCGACAATATTTAAGAAACTTTCCGTTCATGTAGCATAACCGTGTACAAAACCGATATTCTATGCGAACGAAAGTTGAAAAATGTTGTATGAAAAATTGTCTTTGAACTTATTGCAATTTTTATTTTATTTTATTAAGTACTAGCTGCACCCCGCGGCTTCGCCCGCATGGAAATTTCTGCGCAATTTTTTTTTAAGCATTATAATGTAAATATCAGTGTTGTAACATGTGGTAGCATTTATTCTAAAATTGAGTCTTTTGATCTGAAGATGTAAAATAATCGCGATATATCGATAACAAAGAGAATGTCGGTATAAGTGCCAATCCACATGTACCACAGCCTGTGACAACATGTGGTCGGGTGCTAATTGGTATACCACAGCCTGTGACAAAATGTGGTCGGGTGCTAATTGGTATGCAAAGGAACAGTTTAATTCATACGGACCACATTTCAGTCTATTCTACCGTGTGGTCGGCACTGGCCACATCGCAACAACCGGCCTCCGCCTTGATCACACTTATCCTTATTAAGGATTATAGATTGTCGTAAACGTAAATTCTAATACGTGTGTACTGAATAGACTCAGTTATAGTGAAAAGACTCTTTTATATCAACCAACCCACAGTAGCTTAGTAAAGATATATAGTAAATACAAAAGTGGTGACCCCGACGTGATTGATTTATTTTACTGTGGGTTGTGATAAATTCGGTGCACTCTACGGTGGACTCCTGCATCAAGCCTATATAGTAAATTACCGCCTAAGTGTATTAGATAACAGATCCGGACTAAGATTTTTAGTAGACAGTAGTGCGAAACACTTTAAAATCTGTGAAAATTAACATAAATTATATGCAGCAAATGGGACTGAAATCAAGACTTACGGACATCATACTATGGATTTAGATTTCAAATTAAGACGTTACTTTCGATGTATGTTCATTATAGCAGATGTTAAATAGCCCATTATTGGTGCAGATTTTTTGGTAAAATATAAATAGTCAGTCAATTAATTTTCTACCTGCTAAATCTATCAAGATTTGAAAATTAATTGACAATATTACGAACTTGAATGTAATAGGTAGCATAACAAGTTCTAAAGAGCCAACGGTGAAAAGTATAGTAGATTCTCATCCGTATAGTGATCTATTACAGAAATATTCCGATATAACTTTTTCATTTAAAGAAGGTACATCGCACAGTATGTTTCATCACATAGAAACAACAGGAGCTCCAGTACACGCACGGACCAGACCTCTACCTCCAGATGACAGGTAGGTATTTATTTATTATTATTATTTTATTTTAAGCCATTACTGTCCCACTGCTGGGCAAAGGCCTATGGTAGGTATGTAAAAGCTAAAAAAGAATTTCAAATTATGCAGGAGTTAATCTGCAGACCTATGTATTAAGAGCGCCTGGGCCAGCCCGTTGCATATAGTGCCGAAAAAAAATGGAAACATAAGGTCGTGTGGTGATTATAGGATGTTGAATGCAATTACAAAACCTGACAGATATCCCGTTCTGAGGTTACAGAATTTTACATATGTACTGGCAGGTAATTTTTTTTATAGAAATTGGATGTTAACAGAGCTTTTAATTGCATTCCAGTGGCAGAAACAGATATAGAGAAAACTGCCGTAATTACCCCGTTCGCATTATGGGAAATTTGGAAATTACCCTTTGGTTTACGCAATAGTCCTCAAACTTTCCAGCGGTTTATGGACAATAATGTTCTACAAGGATTGGACTTTATTAATGGATATATAGATGACGTAATCGAAGCAAGTGATGAAGTTGAAAGTCATAGAAAACATTTAGAGGAAGTTTTCAAACGATTTGACGAGTATGGATTAACGATAATGCGTTTTTGGTAAAGAAAAACTTGAATTTCTAGGATTCGAGGTATCGACAAGTGGAATGAGACCCTTAGACCATAAGGTAACAGCCATCATGGATTTTCCAAGGCCCACCACAGTGGAAGAATTAAGAAGATATTTGGGTATGTTAAACTTTTATAGATCTGACATTCCACATGCAGCAGACCAGCAAGCCGACCTGAATAAATATTTCCATAATTCGAAACGTAAGGATAAAACGGTAAATAACTGGGCGGAGAAGGCTGATGAAGATTTCAAACTAACTAAAGTATGTTTGCAAAAAGTTCTATTATCTCACTCGTCTATAGATAGCCCATTGACTCTCATGACAGATGCTAGTGATACCAGTATTGGTGCATCGTTACAACAGCAAGAAGGTAAGTCATGGAAACCTTTAGGGTTTTTCTCAAAGCGATTGTCTGAAGCCCAAAGAAAATATAGTACATACGATAGAGAACTATTAGCGATAATTCACTTTCGTCATTTAATTGAAGGGCGACAATTAGTAGTTTTGACAGATCATAAGCCTTTAACTTATTTGTTTAGCAAGACAGGTAATGGTATAGATAAAGAAACAGCTCGTAGGACGAGACAGATCATGTTTATTAGTGAGTTTACAACTCAAATTCGTTGTGAATGGTAAAGATAATTGTTTCAATTCTTGAAAGAAAGTCAGCTACAACTGACTGTCTTTCAAGAATTGAAACAATTTATTGCCCAATGGTTATAGAATTTTCAGACCTTGTTATAGCACAGGAAACAGACGACCAACTTGCAACTTTATTCAAAGAATCAAGAAACAATAACAAGTTTCAATTTAAACATATTATGTTACCGGGTAGCGAAACATCCGTTGTTTGTGAAACATCAGACTCTGGAACGGGTTAGATTGATTTGACTAGATAGCAGTTAGGACTAAATCGCTTTCTGACAAGATCCTACCTTACAGAGCAGTTTAGACGTGTAGCTTTTGACGCAATTCATAACATAAGTCACCCAGGTATAAGAACTACAAGGAGACTTATTATAGATAGATATTTTTGGAAAGGAATGAATAAAGATATAAAATCATGTGTACGATGCCAGAGATCAAAAGTTTTGAAACATACAGTTTTGGATTTAGGCCAGTTTCAGACGACATGTCGTTTTCAGCACGAACATATCGATATTGTAGGACCTTTACCAACAAGTTCAGATGGTTATAAATAAATAAATAATAAATAATGCTGGACAATTCACACAGCATCATCTAGCCCCAAGCTAAGCAGAGCTTGTGTTATGGGTACTAGATGACTGATATACATAATACAATATATTACATAGATAGATATTTTTTATTATACATAGAAAACGACCAGAACACTTGGAACAAATATCTGCAGATCGTACACACAATTGTTCCGAGGCGGGAATCGAACCCGCAACCTCCTGCGTCGCAGGCGGACCTTCGCCCACCGCGCCACATCGGTCGTCGTATAGATATTGTGTAACTAATATAGCTGACAGAAGCTATTCCAACTAAAGATATTACAGCAGATACTATTGCGAAAGTCTTTTATGAAGGATGGATTTCACGTTTTGGTTGTCCTGAGAAACTTACCAGTGAGTAGACAATTCGAAAGTAATTTGTTTAAAGAATTAATGTCATTATTGGGTATAAATAGGATAAGAACTACTACATACCATCCACAAAGTAACGGTGCCGTAGAGCTTTGGCATCGCTCATCGAAATCAGCCCTTATGGTACGCCTTAATAGTAATTCATGGATAGACGAATTAGCAATCGTGATGTTAGGCTTACGAGCAGCAACTCATGTAGATACAGGCGTTAGGTCAGCTGAAATGACTTATGGAACTTCTATAAGATTACCAGGAGAATTTTATGATATAAAAGCACAGGATGTTAAAATAGATTCTGAAGGTTACGTAAACAAAATAAGACAAATTATAAAAAGTTATAAACCTGTGACTACTACTACTATAGAGTAAATAAATCAACTAAGAAAATATTTTTGCACAAAGATTTCAAGGAATGTCAATATTTTTTTATTAGGAATGATGCGGTGCGAAAATCTTTGAAACCACATTATGATGGTTCTTACAAAGTATTAGATAGGACAGAAAAAATATTTAAAATTCAAATTAATGACAGAATTTCGAACGTTTCTATAGATCGTGTAAAACCAGCTTATATTTTAGCAGAAAATGATTCTGATAATGAGGCATTACCTCAAGCCATTATTAGAATATCTGGTAGCGAGGATCGAACCCGCGACATGCCACAGAATGCAGAATGCGAGAGTAATACAGGTTAATCCACGAGTACCGAGAAATCAGGCGATAAGGTGACGCAACGAACTACTCGTAGCGGCCGTAGTGTCAAGTTGCCAGTGAGATTTTTAAGGCAATGGAAATAAGGTGATAAATATACAGTAACTAAAAAATATTTTTAGGTACCTTTTTCAGGTTCATAGCTGAAACATACACAGCGATTTCGTAAGTATACTAGGTCGTAAGAGCATTGACATTAGGTACATTATGTTATGGAAAGTAAATCATTCTTTATACACATTTGGTTTTTAGAACAGATATGATTATAACTATGGGGAAAAATCAAAGTAAAGAAGAATAAGTTATTATAGCACAATCAGGTGCGAATATGTCGTCAATTGAAGAACAGTTGAACCATTTCAAACTATTTTTTACTGTTTTTCAATCATATTAGTGTGTACTGAATAGACTCGGTTATAGTCAAAAGACTCTTTTATTTCAACCAACCCACAGTAGCTTAGTAAAGATATATAGTAAATACAAAACCGCCAACTAGACGCCGCCGGCTGATAATAGAGAGGAAACAAAACAATTCCACGTGTTATATTATTTCAGGTTCAGAGAGCTATGGAAAGAGCTATGCTCGGTTTCTCTGAAGGATAGGGTTCGTAACGAATACATCTGACAGAGAACCAAGTTATAGACATACTCGTAGCTCTAAGAATTAGCAAGCTGAAGTGGCAGTGAGCCGACCATATCTCACGAAGAACTGAAAACTGCTAGAGTAAACGTTTGGCGAGTCGCGGTCTCCACTCTTGAGTGTAGTAGTGTAGGACGCCCTCCGGCCAGGTGGGATGATGACCTGCGAAGGACTGCGGGCAGATGCTGGATGCGTCAAGCTGGGCGCTATGGCGCTCATTGGGGGAGGCCTACGTCCAGCTGTGGACTATCATAGGCTGATGATGATGATATTATTTCAGGTAATTTATCGATACAAATAAATGGCGCGTCGTTCAAATGCTACTTTTATTTCACGCCAGCAAAGCCCTAGGTTCAAATTCGTATCCAAAGGGTTCAAAACAGGCAAATAAAAATTCTGAATATTTTTTTTTTTCCTTTATTCTTACTAAATAAGAACTTAGACAAGTCAAATTTGATACTATAAATTATTATCAAATAAGATTGTTTTATTATTCACTTCAATTTTGTTTGTATCAACTTTTAAAGCTTATGTTACTTTGAAACACTGGTACGTCACCTACGTGTTTCGTTCTTTTAATTTTACTTAAAACCTACTCTACATTTAGGTTCCTCAAATAAAAATATAAGTATAATAAGTTAGACCAAACATGAGTAAAAGAATCGGTCGCGCGAACAAAGTCGCCGAACCTTTTAATCAAAGTCACAATTCGAGGCTTTGTCTCAGCATCTGTTCACAGCTCCACGGGGTTATATTAGTATCAGAAGAAAAATCCAATGGTCTATCTAAGTCTTGGCCAAATCATGGCGTTCCTGGGACTTTGGCCGAATTAACAAATCATGGAGAGCAAAAAAAATTGTCTCTCAAAGTATGTATAATTAACCTACAGGACTGTACAGTGTACAGTCCTGTAGGTTAATTATACATACTAAACGACGACGTGTGGTCGTGACGTGTAATTGAATAATTCGATAAATTGCTCTCGACCATAATAGTGGCCGAACGCTTACATATGTATATGTAGGTATAGAAGGGTACTGGGGCATGGTGGCCACTCGACACCGGACCAATTATCGACGCTAGATATCCGTCGATGTCAGTGAGGCATGCACAGTACTGTACAGTCCTGTAGGTTAATTATACATACTAAACGACGACGTGTGGCGACGTGTAATTGAATATCCATTTGTGATGTCGGAAACAGCTGGTAATCAAAACTCCGTAGGTACATACAGGGTGGCTTTTTGACATGGGAGTGGATGGCCAAATCCGAAATCATGAGAGTTACTCATAGAAAAAAGTCGTGAAAGGAGAAATGACGTCGAGTTATGAGAAAATAGACTGCATATATATTTTATTAAATAACTTAGACAACATATCAAACCGATTAATTTTTCCAAAAATATAATATACTGTATTTATGCACCAACCGATTTGGTTACTGATAAGAGCCAATCTTTGCAAATAAATGCATTATTAAAAATTTAAGGAAATGGCTATTTTTTCAATTTTAATTTGAAAACTTCTATAATAAGCTTATATTTTATGTGTTTTTTTTATCAAACAACTAGTTTGTTTGCTGCTTGCCAAGAAAAATTCTCGTTCAAGGTCTACACATTTTATTTACAATCAGCCAAGTTGGCTTAATAGCGTTGAGCAGTGGCTAGTCAGCATTGAATCCAATAGAATCAATCACCCATTATCTTCGCAGCGAGTGGCTGGCACTGTAAGTACCTACGCGAATTAGCTTCGTCTGACCTATGTATTTAGTGTCTTTCCACTGGAGAGAGCTTAGACAATCTGTGGTCTGGTTAACCAGGACCTTAGCCTTAGAGTCGTTTATTTCTAATCTACGAACGAGCGCTTACCACTGATATAAACAGAAGCATGCGACAAAAGCTTTCGACGCCTTAGCGTGGCCTATAAATCAACAAGATAAGGTGACTCACAGAAAATGTCTATCAGCTGACGAATGACAACCATTAGTCGCCCGTTATCTCGTCGGACGATTTGAATCGAAGGCTTCGCAGGCGCACCCTTTCACTATCGACTACAATAGCTAGCCCTTAGCAGATAATATATTTTATTATGCTCTTACGTACATCTATTTAAAGGCCCAATTCTGTTAATCCGGCTATGACAATGGTATCGCAGTCCTCACGTAGAATCCTTAGATAAAAGGCTGGAAAAAATATACAGTTTCAACGTTGACACTTTTGACGGGTGGGACGCAATCGGTAATTTAGGTATATTACGAAAATGTGTCATGCTGTCATAGTGAAGCGATTAGTTCAGCAGAATAAAGTCCCAGTTCAGATGGTTTATATGTATAACGTTAGCGAATAGTTATCTAGCGGGATGGGGCCATGTAAGCTACTACGATGAAACGTGTGTGGAACTTCTAGAAGAAAATCTACAATAATTGTCATTTTAATTAAGTATATTTTTTAATTTGAATTTTACTTATTTTGTAAATTCATGTTTTAGGCCAGTTTATTTTAAGTTTAGGTAGATATTTATTTTTATTTAATTCCCTTTCTTTGTTTAGACTTTTCTGTGTGTCATTTATTATGTTTATACCTGTTAGTTAATTCTGTTTTCTACTGTTTGTTATAAACTTGAAAGTTTTTTATTTTCTGTCTTTTTGTGATTTCTTGTATTGTGCATAATGTAACGACAGCTGTTAATTACTGTAATGTTAATTCATTCATTCATTCATAAATTATTATTTACAATAAACAATAATTATTTGTATAGATTATTCTGCAGTTTTTTTACCAGAATTCTCAAGGCCTGTTTATTCTATTATAATCGAGTCTATTTTGAACATTTTATAAATATAAATTTTAGGTTAACCCGTATCTTAAATGAATGAATGAATGAATGAACACTTTATTGTACCCAAAATAACACCTTAATCTAAATCTTACATAATAAAAGTACAATAGGCGGCCTTATCGCTTAAAGCGGGCTTCTTCCAGGCAACCAGGGGTCTACCGGGTTAAATCGACATATTGTAGGAAAAAAAATATTGTAGGACCATGGAAAACGCTTTTGTTGTTTTTATTAGTAATTAGAAACTACTACAATACAGTGCATAATAAAATATTTATAAGATAATTAAATGTACATATATAATTATATTTGCTGAGGACAGCTTTTGCGATCTTTGCATCGACGACCGATGTGGCGCAGTGGGCGAAGGTCCGCCTGCGACGCAGGAGGTTGCGGGTTCGATTCCCGCCTCGGAACAATTGTGTGTACGATCTGCAGATATTTGTTCCGGGTGTTCTGGTCGTTTTCTATGTATAATAAAAAATATCTATCAATGTAATGTATTGTATTATGTATATCAGTTATCTAGTACCCATAACACAAGCTCTGCTTACCATGGGGCTAGATAATGCTGTGTGAATTGTCCAGCATTATTTATTTATTTATTTGCGGATTCTAGACCGCTGGTTTTAGCCGTACATACTAAAAAGCCACTAAAAAGTTTAATGTGTATTAAGGTTGACACGTTGGTTATTATCCTACTAATATTATAAACGCGAAAGTTTGTGATGTATGTAAGTATGTTAGTTGCTCTTTCACGCACTACTTCTGAATGGATTTTGACGAAACTTCACAATAACTTACATATCAGAATAACACATAGGCTTTAATTCATAAAGAACAAAATAATAATCACTTGTATATTAACCAAATTATCTATCACCTCGCGGGTGAAACCGCGGCGCAGCTAGTGATAGCTATAGTGAAGTTTAACAAACGTTATTTTAAGTTTTTATCCATCACAATCTAGCTGCCTTCCCGGAAGCTTGTCAGTAACTTATCCCTGATCCAGGGCCGCTGGGACCTCGCCCCGGGTAAAGGGCAAACAAACCCCGGGATATGAACCTACTCGTATATGACGCTCTCGATGGAAATGGAGTACTTATACATACTTAGACCACTGCTTTGTGTTTTCATGAAACATGATTCTTGAGGGATGGAGATCTTCTAAATATTTTTAACACTTTGAGTGCTAAAAACGCACGGAATGAGTTTTCTACAAGTGACTAATATGTGTAAATCCACACTAGCGCAGCCGCTGAGAAAATACAGATCTTTGTGACTCAGCAGAGCTGTAATATTTTTCGAACGAAACGCATGTGCGGCGCAACACAACCGCTGTGTAGAGCGGCATCATGAATTTTTTAAGTAAAAAAAAGATCGCAGTCATCGAAAAAAAACCGCAGTCAAAGTGTACTTACGCGATCTGAACACTTAATTATAAGTACATATTAATATAACTTCGCAGGCGGTAACTCCAGTACTCCAGTCATCCCGTGGCCACGACAGTGTGTAAATCTGTTGAAACGTCGGGAAAAATTGGTAATAAACGCGATAAATACCCGTTGTATTTATACTTATAATTATATGCAAGCTTCCATTTTTAAAATAAATACTAATTTAATTATAGAATTAGGATATAATAGATAGAGAGATATTAGGAAATATTAGAGGAAGCACGTCAAAAATGATAGACTGTATTTTTTGGCATTACATCTCTGTAATTTTAGCACCTAGAATAGTATATTGTGGCTAAGGTTTTGAATGTAATTTAGACATTTAGGCTACTAAAAAAATAATTTATAAAAAACACTTGAAATTATTTGTCCTAAGCAGAGAAGGAACAAAAAACGATTTTGTCCAAAATATAGTACTACTCACACTGGTTACATAAAGTAGCATTTCCCATACATTGCAAAAATTGCAGTTATTTTCGAAATACAATGATTCATTTATTGGTAAATAGCATTACACGTCAAATTGTGCATGTAAGACCAAATCAAATCAAATAGTTTAATGCTTTAACTTAAATTAATACATTTCAGTGGTACGGGACCCTCTTTTAAGTAATGTGCTGGAGGGAAATTTTACCTGTGCTAGAAGATCTCGCTCTGCAGCGCGGCTATGTTAAAGAAGATAGATATATAAAAAGCAATGTTTAGTACAATGCTTTTCATATGGACTGGCTATCTTGTTCCGTATCGTTTTGCCCCGGCTCACTGCATGATCAACAACTACCCGCTTGTGAAACAATGGCGCCGGCTCGCGGCATTGTGTACCAGCTCCATAATGTCTCTATTGTTGATTATGTTATTTATAAGCTTTCTGTGGATAAACATAGGCCCTTTTATGAAAACTCAAGGATCGGGGCTCACCCAATATAGAACAAAAAGTTATCTATAAGCCGTCCAAGAATCGGTCGTGTTTCCGAGCGATGATAATGCAATATTCCCCGCTACATTTAACATGAAAATGTCCACGAAACTGGTTTAAAATGAGCATAAGTATTCAGAGCAGATGGAGGTTCACATAACGAGGTCCATTTTCCGCTCGAGACTGGAGGCGGCCCGCTATTACCGAGCAAAGGCAATTCCAACTAATCTGCTCGAACAAAGTGCCGAAAAATGTTTGTAATAATGACAGGATACAAGCCGGAAACTCGCCACAGCGCGGACGGAACCGTTGTGGAACATGGTTAGGGTTCCGCCGGAGTTTCCCGCCACATAGGACGGAATATTTGATGCTATTACTTGGCTTCTCAAGTGTTTACAGTGAACATTCGTATTGTACTTCGGTGGCTGCTGCAGTATCCCATGGTTAGAAAAAGCATGTTAAATTGCTGGCACAACACACACACTTCACATAGGATGTGTTGTGTGCTATTCGTACGCTCTGGCTTAAAATAACAGAGGACGTGCAAAAAAACATTGCATGACAGAAAGATAAGGAGAGCGGGAGATAAAATAAATAATGCAGAACAATCCACACAGCATCATCTAGCCCCAAGCTAAGCAGAGGTTGTGTCCCGAGGCGGGAATCGAACCCGCCACCTCCTGCGTCGCAGGCGGACCTTCGCCCACCGCGCCACAGAGGTCGTCAAAGGGAAAGAGTGACAAAAAATATGAGTGTCGATATATATGTTATGTTTGTCGGAATAAAGAAATCAGTACCTAGCTTTTTACTTGGCTTTATCCAGCGTTTCTAATATAACCAGACTGCGAAGGCTTACTGTCATCAAGAGAGTATTTTCCTAATTGCCGTTTTATTTGAAATAATTTAATATCAAGGCGCGGAAGTTGGACAAAATATATGGAGGTATTTGTTGATACAAACATGCAAATAACATTCGTTTGGAAACCTGTAACCCAACTTGAGTTGCCCAAGCAAATTGCTTCGTCGACGGTGAATACGTACAGAATACGTCGATTTGAGCATTATGTTCAAGGATTATTAGATCCTTTTAAAGGCGTCAGGGTTTAGTGTAGTAACGAAACTTGACGAGATATACCTATACTTCGAAAGGAAGAATGGACGTGAATGTCATGGGTTGAAGGAAGATAATTCAGACGATTCGATTTTGTTTTCTATGATGATGATGTCCTCCTAGCCGAATTTCAGCCATGGTGGCCACTCTCACTAGCCATGAGCAAATAATATACTACTAGTCCAATGCACATCTAGAAAAAATTATTGGTCCCAATAAACTTTTTTATATGACTTACCGCAGTGGGACTTCGTGTCCGGCTTTTACTGGAGAAATGTTCTATGACCTCCCAGTTGGACTTTTTAGGTGCGGGCGAGGCGGCAGGGGAGGGCGAGGCCTGTGCACGCGGGGTGCTGCGCCCCGAGTCTGCGGGGGCAGCCGCGCCGCCCGGCGTGCCGCGCAGTGACGCGCAGCGCCGCCCGCGCATTGGTATGGACTCCTGCGGGCAACACAACACCTTATTAAACTAACATACATATTAGCAAACATTATTTTGACGACCTATATGGCGCGGTGGACGAAGGTCCGCCTGCGATGCAGGAGATTGCGGGTTCGATTCCCACCTCGGGATAAATGTTTGTGTTATTGATGAATGTTCTTCCATAACAAATAAGATTCGTAGTTAACCCGTTACAAATAGATAAATACTATTTTAGTTTTTTTAAATACCCAAATTATAATAATATCTAATACATGTTTGTGAGCTAAACCCGCTATGTAACGTATGTAATTCGTCCGACAGAATGTGTGCGCTAGCCTCGGGGTTTTGAAAATTAATTATCGCACTCTGTACACAGAACCGAGCTCACTGAACTTAATACGGGTATTCCGCTAACCTGTGTCAGTCACAAACAGGCTTAGGCATACAGTTATACACTATGGTTAAATAACAGTCTTATTTGGCTTTATTTCATGCCTAAAAGAAAACAAAATAACACGGATATTTATTAACACGATATTATTTCAACCATTATACTATCAATAATTGTTTCGCAAACTTTAATTAAACATACATATTATATCAAGTCACAAAAGAAGATTTGCTATGGAAGAACTGATATGCAGTTTTATGCTGAATAACATCAATTCTTTAACCGGCAACGCCGCGCTGTCTCGTGAACTTGGCCCAGTTTTTGCATTTTTATTTTGGCTGGGATAGCTAACTCGGCGTCGCTCGGTTCTCAATTTATTGACCGTGAAGTGATTGACAGGAATTATTTAAGAAATTATTAATATTATAGCTTCAATGACACAGTATTTATGCTGTTCGATACATTGACCACGGAGGTATATTAGCAGCATCAGCAGTTTGGCCTAAGTAGGTTACTCGTGCCGCGAGCGCGGACCAGGTGCCTACAGAGGTCAGTGCATCACCAGCAGCCATTCAAACCGCACTCATTACCAACATATTAGTCGTAGTTTTATACAATATAGCTTTTGTCCCTATACTCGACTATTATTATATCAGCATCCCGGGAAGAGCTAGCCACGATTCCTTCATATGGGACGGCTCGCATCCTTATCATCCTCAAACTCTGCTATGTAGCTGAATATAGAGCCAGTGAGGATTCAATCAGATAAATTTATAGACAAAGAAGCATGTATACCTCTCATTGATCTCAGTGTATGATACACAGAGCGATCCCCCGAGGCCGGGTCGAGATACGGTCGAGTCAAGCGGTCCGCTGCGACGAGGCCCATTAGACCGTTGGCGCACTGCGAACGATCCCTATCCTATTCTGAATCTGCCCTCACTGTGATCTTATATAAACCTCCTGCTTTGATCATGTAAAAATACACTCGACTTTTCGTAGTGTCTAACCATCAACGAGCGAGATCGGAGGCTGTGCAGTACAAGTCAAAACGTTGAGTTCATTAGATAATGCCAATAGAGCCAGTTAGGCTCTACGTGCAATTTCAGACCTTGCCTTTCACTCGATTCAAAGGAGGATTAATTGGAATTGATTGAAGTTGAGTTTGAATGATATCAACAGTATCCACACGCCGTTTGCTCTCGTCAATTTTTGTATTTACCTACGAGTAGTATCGAGTTGAAAGATGAGTTGAAAGGACTTGACATAATTGTAGGTAAAGAAAAACATAAATAAGTACGTATTCGAACACAAAGCAGCTTGTTTATTACAATTCCTTTGCGGTCTGCCTGAACGCAGAGACTACGGGTTTTATTCCTGCCGCGGGACAAATGTTTATACAATCTGCAGTTCGATATCAGGTATAGGTATATATATACTACTTAGCTTGGGGCTAGATAATGCTGTGTGCGTACCAGTATTATTCATTCATAAAACAACTGGTAGATGAAATAAGTAGAAACAACAAACTACCTATTTTCAATAAATTGAAAGTTATATTTCGAACCAAAAATCTTAAACTGAAATTGAGTCTTCGTTGCCAAATCCGGCACCAGAAATAGTATTCTGTCAACACAAGATAAGACATTTTATGAAACAATAGTGAGTTTTCAATAGCCTCGTTTGAAAATAAAGCATGTTCCGCGGAGATATCTTCGAGGTGGTTCAGTCGTAGGCGGACCGGTGAACACACGTCTGACATTTGAGCACAATGAGCCTCGCCGAAAGGCGCGCAATCTTGGGCGGGCGGACTTCCGTCGGTGACGTCACCGCTCGCCTGAAGGGTGGAACTGCCGATATTTTATTTAGATACTAACGACAGTTATTTTGCTTTCATCTCGTGTCTTGAAACGCTGCGGAAAATTATATGACCCTTTCATACAATTTACCTTTTTTAAAGAGAAGCTTAAAGCACCATAGAATTCGACCTTCCAAATATCTGTTCTGGTGTTTACATCCTGAAAGAAACTTTTATCCTAAATTGCAACTAGGTTTCAAATATTTTATTAAATGATAAGTCACTATGTGACCTAAATTAGACTCTGCACCATTCAGTTGTAATTTGAATTCCAAAAAACCCCGAAACCTGTGTATAAATATTCTGAGTCAAAAATTTACTTTTCAAATTTTGATGCGCCAACAGTTACCATTTTGAAGTTACTATCAAAATGACCTGTTACCCTATTTCAACTACCTCAATTTCAACTCCCATGCTTCCATTCATTGTAGTTTCAGTGATCTCACGACGAATCCGTCAGTATTTTATCTTTTTTGTAAATCCCATTTTCCTGCTATATTACAATGATGACCATTTTCAAAAATCGGCTCTTTATCACCCATGTTATCGATGACGGAATCCTAATGTAAGGTTCATTAAGTAATTAAGTTGATGAATTCTAACTAGGATGGTATTTTTTTGGTTTATTTTCGTGTTTTTTGTGTCTAAGTAGAACATAGAATCACAAGTTATTAAGGTAATTTTTTTACATAACAGGAAATTGCACCTTTTTGTTTGTTATTAACAAAAAACTTAAATGAAAGGTCAAGGTTTTAATTGTCAATTATGTAAAATTAATTATTTTATATTTTATTCGTTTTAGAAATAGGTATCGTAATATTTGTGTGAGGGAAAATGTTCTGAACTGAATTTTTGTAGACATTCGTTCTAAGAACTTTTTATTTGATGTAAATATTGAAATGTGGTAATTTTAGATTAATAAGGCTTTTAATAAGTAAAAAGTATAATTTTGTAAGATTTCCATTAAGAAATAATAAATAAATAACGGTCCAAAGTTCAAGTAAAAATGATAGGCGAAATAGGGCAAAATTACTTCGTCGTCTAGCCGGTAAAACACGGCCAAATAAACATAGTGCATTTATTTGTATTGACGGCAGCCAGTCGCAGCCCAGTCACCGAAGAGACAAGAAGTAGTAAGCAAGATAATAGGAAGACAGCAAGTAGGAGTAGGGAAACTTAGGAACGACCCTAAACCTAGGATCAAGATTGAAAGACTATCCTGCCTTCCATTTCTTCTCTTCGGACATCGAGGTTCCCCCAAAGGAAGGATCATGTCGTCGTACCACACAACCGTACGCATTCAGGGGTGTGTGGCGGCATGCGTCTACCAGCCAAGAAAAAGGGGAGGAGCGCACGTTGAACCCAAGTTAGGATACTGGGCGTACCAGGCTTAGCCGGGTAACCATACGCAACACATGTCATAAAATAAATCTAACTATTGTAATTCAACAGATTTGATGATCAGTAAGTGAGTGACATAACTTTGACTCCGCACCTTTATAGGTTACAAATTTCAAAAATCCCGAAACAAAAATTTTTTTGCGATTCAAAAATCTACTCTTCCAATTTATTTTGGTTCAAAATTCACATTCATGCCTCAAACCAATTTGATTTTTAAATTTTCGAACTGTATGGACAAATATATCTGGCCATTACCTGTTTCGGCCAATCTCATTGCAATATTGTATGCTGTTTGACTTTTGTCTCGTAAACAGTCGCAGAATATCTAACTAACTATAGAGTGCCTGACATAGCGCTTAATACGTATACACAGAAGGTTCAAACATACAAGGTTCACATACAAGTATGTGCACGCGTATTTTAATGTTTCATCAATTCCGCATTTTTTTATACAGGGTTTTGATAAACTGGCATTAGATAATCTATGTTCATTCCAATTCATTATCTCCAATTCCCCATTACTATTATTTACTATAAACATTAAAACTCTTTAGTTTTTTGGCTTTCTTTGTGATTAGGATATAATATATCCATGAGTCAAATATGCGGAGCCCTATGTTGTTCCAAGTGACACTTGATACTCTCTAGATATTTGTACCCTCTATGTTAGTATTATTATAAACTAGCTGCATATACATATGTTTATGAACTGTAGCCTATGTGTTATTCTGATATGTAAGCTATATTATTGTGAAGTTTCATTAAAATCCATTCAGTAGTTTTTATGTGAAAGAGTAACAAACATCCATCCATCCATAGTTACAAACTTTGACGTTTATAATATTAGGATTATCTGCCTGTACTGGTGGTCTACACTGTGTCGGAGTTATAAACTATACGCTAATTCATTCGGTCAGTCATCCACTATTCTGTGTGAGAGCCCGACGACGTACTCGGCAAACTACAGGTATAATGCTACTATAGGTATAAATGCTATCAATATGATGTATTTCCATTGATTTTTTGTAGGTACAAATACGCCGTTTTCCACCGCCGACGTCAATAAAAAGAAACCGATATTTTTTACGCCGAGTTTAAGATGACGTGATGTCGATCGTTTGTCCACTGCCACCAGGAGGTCGCTGATAAGGATAGAATAGTGCGCGGCCTGCTGCATGATCGCCTCGCTTTAAAATCATTCGCAAATATATCCATATATCTTCATATATGTGATAAGGGCGATCGAGTGTGACTATCTCGTTGGTTCAGTTTGTAGTAGCCGTCATTCGTCGACGTTTAACTTTTATAAAGGAACAAGTGATACAAAACCTTCAGGCTAATTTGTATGTAATAAAAGACAGTACCCGTCAATTATTGTAACATAAGTTATTGTAATTTATAAGTTAGGAATGGCCCCAATGATAGAAAAGGGGATGTAAGGGGGACTCCAACATTTCGTCTCCCAAGCCAACCTACCCTCTATCTAGCAGGATGTGCCACGTGGTACATCCTGCTAGATAACGAACTAGGCTCTGGTGAAAATATCAACCCATCTTCATAATTTGATAACTCATTCATTTTACAATTATTTCCATTACTTGACACTGGCAAAAAAGTGTCCAACCAGACACAGTTGCACTTAACACTTTGAGTGCTGAAAACGCACGGTATGAGTTTTCTACAAGTGACTAATATGCGTAAATCCACACTAGCGCAGCGGCTGAGAAAATACAGATCTTTGTGACTCAGCAGAGCTGTAATATTTTTCGAACGAAACGCATGTGCGGCGCAACACAACCGCTGTGTAGAGTGGCAGCACGAATTTTTTAGGTAAAAAAAAGACCGCAGTCGTCGAAAAAAAACCGCAGTCAAAGTGTTAATAAAGAATCATCAACATGATTGGTAACTAAATCTAAATTTTGCATTTTATTTATTCTTCATGTTTAATGTTTGCCGTTTAATAGATTAATCACGGACGATCGTGTCACCTTGCCGAAGACAGAGGATCATACTAGTAGTGTTCATCGCCGATAGTGATATATAGCTAATGACTACCTATAAATAGAGAACTACGAGGAAAACTTGTACCTACTATTCCTTGTAAACGAATAAGCGAACTATGGATACATGGGCGAAAGTTTCCATATTTGATAGGTACCTATACGTTCCTTGTTTGATAGGAGCAAGCTGTTAGATTGGTCTATACTATTCGTTTCTTCGTCAGCCCGCCCGTCGTACTTGGACCTCACGGTACAACACATCCATCAAACAACTGTCGGAGCAACAACAACACGCGCTAAAACAATCAATCGGATCAAACGCATTGGCACGGCTCAGATTAGACTGTTTACTCGCACTTCTGAGGAATGTAGGTCTTGTTTTGTGGGCAGTAAAGTGTATAATTAGGTGTGATCGACAGGTGCTAGTACACGTGCAGTGACGCTGCGTAAATCAAGTGCTTGAACCGGGTAAATAGTATTTCTAAAATGAAATTGCGTGTTTCTTTTCGATCGATCGGTACGTACTTTAACAAACGAAAATACGAAGGCGCGAAGACCGTAATTTGCACGATAGATTTTAAGTGTCTTTTTCATAGGGGGCCGTTCAAATATTACGTAAGCAGATTTATTACAATTATTCCCCCCCCCCCCCCCCCCCATCCCCCTTGTCAGCAAAAGTAAGCAAAGCTCTTACCCCCTCCCCCATGCTTACGTAAACATTTTTCAATTATAAATGTATTTTTTTAATATTATAATGTTATATATATATATATACAGTCGTGGTCAACTAATTAGGGACTTTCAAGATAGTGAAGAGCAATAACCGGTTATGTACATATAAATATAAAACCCTATTGATTTCTCAGCACCTATTATTTGCATAATTTGGTCCGATTATTGTGCTATAAATAAAATAATAAATAAATAGAAAAAAGTATTTAATATCAAAGGTTGAACATGTATTCAATTTTAAGGTATAATTCTGTAGCTGGACATTTAATTAAGGACAGTAAACTATAATGAAAAATAGAGTTAAACTAAACGAATAATCTGCAGTATTATAATATCTTTAACAGCTCCATTTTATTACGTGTAAAATCAGTACCCAGTAGCAAAACCTTTGTTAGTAATTACCGCTTGACACCGATGTGGCATAGACATTATCAGTTTCTCACAAAAAGCTTCATTAAGTTCATCTAAAGTTGTGGTACGATAAGTGGCAACTTTTTTCTTGATTTCGTGCCAAAGGTGCTCGATTGGGTTAAGGTACGGGCTATTTGCTGGCCAATTTAGCACCGATACTGACTGACTGGTAAGAAACGACTTGACTGAACGGGCGGTATGTTTCGGGTCGTTATCATGCTGAAACGTCCATATAATAGGGAGATGCTCCTCAGCATAGGGAAGCATCGTTTCCTCCGATATTGCCTTGTATTGATGTTGGTCTAAGTTACCCTGAACTTTCCTCACAGGTCCCACTCAACGTCCAGAAAATGAACCCCACATTTTAATGTTTCCACCGCCATGTTTCACCTGCTTTTTTGTGAATCTTGGATTCATTTCCGCTTTTACTGGACGCCGTACGTATTGCCTTCCATCTGAAGAAATCAAATTAACCTTGGTGTCGTCAGAGAATAATACATGTTGTCATTGGGCGTAGGTCCAATGTCCATATTTACATGCAAACGCCAAACGAGCATTTCTATGTTCTTTCTTCAACAACGGTACTTTGCGAGCCACTCTTCCGAACAACCCTGCTTCTACCAGACGTCGTCGAACGGTTCACCGAGAGAGAGACACCAGCTCTTTCGTCTGTCCCAAACACTTCGTGTTAAATTAAAATAGAGCCTAGAAACGAATCTTTCTTAGCTAACCTGGTTATCATTCTATCTTCTTGCGGAGTTGTTTTTCTCGATCTTTTTGTTCTGGGCACATTTAAAGCTGTGTTATTGCGTCTGACATGTTGCACTGCATTGAATACCATAGTTTTTGAACAATTTAAATGTTCTGCTATCCTTCGGTATGGCCAACCATGCTCGACAACAAACTTCATGATAATTTTTCGTAGTGTTGGATCGCAACTTTTATTTTTGCCCATTTTTCTTCAAAAAAATTTTCAAATCTTAAAATAAAAATCGGGATTGCCACCAAAACTACCACGAAACAATAAGAGAAGAAGTAAAAAAGTATTGAGATTCAAATTTTAAAAATAGAACGCAATATCTCAGTGTCCCTAATTAAATGGCCAACCAGCATTATTTGAACAAATAGCACTATGATAATCTATCAGCTATACTGTAAAGAGGTTTAATGTTTAAGAAGTTGTTATTGTTTGTATAGGGCACATCAATGACTAATTATACTTACATGTAAAAGATATGGAATATTTTTAAGACTCGTTCAAAAAAAGAAAAAAAAAACACAATTTGGCTTAACTAGAGATTGTCCTTAATTAGTTGACCACGACTTCATAATTCATAATCTTTATTCAATCACAATAATAGAATTGTATCTGAAATTTGTACATGCACATGCGGACCTTATTGAAAATAATATACAATGTCAACAATATAAAAAAATACAATAATAATAACAAACAATAATTCAACAAAATAAAAATATATAATGATGTCAAAAAAAAAACAATATTATTCTACAACAATGTCAGCATTTAAGAATTCGTCTACCGAGTAGAAACAACAAAATATCTTTCAGTTTTAATTTAAATCAATTTGGATTGTCTATAGTTTTCAGGTGGTAAGGTTTTTGTCATTGAACAATTTTACAGCTTGATATCTGCAGCAATGTTTAGAAACTTCAAGGGTTGGTTGATAGGGAGTGCTCATATCTTTTCTTCTAGTGGTAAGGCGTTCTGATTTTGCCTCTGCGGTCTCGTATCGGAGTGGGTGCTTGATAACATCGACTAGTGTTACCAGTATGTATAGGCAAGGTACGGTCAAAATATTTAGCTTTAAGAAAAGTTCTCTACAGGATTCCCATTGTGGTATTCTAACCATTGTACGAATAGCGCGCTTTTGACTAATAAATGCCTTGTTTATATTGTATTTGTAGCTACCCCCCCAGTACTTGATACTATACCTAAGCTTAGATTCTACAAGAGCGTAATAGACCATTTTTAGTTGATCGATTGTCACCTCATCCCGGAGGCTTCTGATTGCGTAACATGCAGAACTCAAAGAGTTTACCATTGCCTCTAGTTCATTCAGTTAAGGGATTCGTCAATATGTACGCCTAAAAATTTTACACTGTTAGATAGCTCCACCTTTATATCTTTGAATGTTATGTCTATTGTATCTCGTTGACGGGTGGAGGTTTTAAATAGTAGAGCATTAGTCTTATTATGATTAACCTTGAGTTTGTTAGCCTGGAACCATTTATTAAACTCTAAAATTGTGTCCTGCATTATGCTGCCGAGTTCCTGTAGATTACTAGCCGGGATAACAGCATTCGTGTCATCTGCATATATAACTAACCTAATGTTGGGTATCGATAGAGTTATGTAATTTATGACATCATTCAGAAAGATTACGAAGAAGATAGGTCCCAGTATCGAGCCCTGGGGTACTCCTCTTCTAATTTGTACTGCTTTAGATTTAGTAGTAGTTTCTTTTTTGTTTGCGATTGATCTAACTTCTAAAATTTGTTTTCGATTACTTAGATAGGATTTCATAAGGGACAAAGTATCCCCTCTTACGCCATAGTGATCCAGTTTTTCAAGTAATAAGTTATGATCTATCAAATCAAAGGCAGACGAGAGATCTAGGAATAGTCCGGCTACCTTCATTTTCTTAGTCACATTAGTCACCACATCGTATATCAGATCATCAATAGCATCCACCGTTCCTAAATTAATTTGGTACCCGAACTGGTGTTCGTTCAGGACCTTATTGACGTGAAGATGACGACCTGTCTTTAATAAGTTTTTCGTAGATTTTTGATAAGACGGGCAACAGAGATATGGGCCTGTAGTTTTTTGACCGTATATATGTTACATATATACAAGTAACCAATACACTGACAGAGGCAATTTAGAAAAGTGAATAGCGCGCGGTAATTCCCCTAATCGTAAAAAAGTAAATAACTACCGATGACGTAATCATCATCTAGACTCCCCTACCCCCCATGTGATCCAAAATAAGCAAAACAAAGACCCCCCCCCCCCCATAGTGCTTACGTAATACTTGAACGGCCCCATAGATCTTGAAATTTCAGTCAGTGGAACCATCTGCATCTACCTATATATAATAGGTATATAAAAAATAGTCGTGTTAGTTACATTATTTATAACTCAAGAACGGCTGAACCGATTTGGATGAAAATTGATGGGGAGGAGACAGACAAAGGATACTTTTTTGTTTTAATTGATAGCGTGATTTAAGAGGAAGGTTTACAAACCATTTAACACAGATATCCACGCGGGTGAAGCCGTGGGGCGCAGCTAGTTAATAATAATTTCCCATGGCTTTGCATCAAGTAAAGCTAAAACCTACCACGTTCCCGTACAACCCACTTGTACAAAAGTTAGGTATCAGCATGATTATGTTAAAATAACCACAAGGCAATAACAGGAGTTGTTGAATAAATGCATGAATCGAGGCACGCGCATTAATAGGCTTCCAGATGATTCTGGAGACCTACCGGGCCCCTTGGAAACACGTGAGCCGCTATCACGTGGACACATCAGCATTAAAAGGCGACGGTCCGATAGCAAACTCCTCATTTAAAAACTTTAGTATCAACTACTAAAGTTTTTAAATGCTAACTTTCATTGTTCTTGTTTGTTCTTAATGGAGACCACGACTCGGTAAACGTAGTGTAGGACGCCTTCCGACCAGGTGGGATGACGACCTGCGAAAGAGTGCAAGTAGATGCTGGATGCGTCAATCTGAAGACAGGGCGCTCATTGCGGGAGACCTATGTCCAGGGTAATCGGGCTATAGGGGAGATTGCGGATGTCTGCCATAAACAAGTCAATCATAATGTTAAGAAGAGTGGCAGATGGTGGCTTGCCGAATGCTGGATGGGTTCCTTAAAAAGCCGGAGTAAATGACCGGAGAGGAACAACATCGGCGCAAACGACTAAGGGGTGTCGAGAGGTGCGGCCTCCTTTTCACCATCACGGAGACTGATCGTGAGCGGGTCTCCTCGCTATTACACCATTAGACACTTCCACCCCCGAGTCTACATCCTTAGATGCATCTCTCGCGACTCCACACAGACCGGCCAATGAAGGCAAGCAAGAGGTGGGGATCTGGTTCTCTTGGGATGCCACTCCGCTAGCGGAGACGAGAACCAGGAACTTCCCCGCGAGAAACTCGGTACCGTGGTGTAGCTACTCACCAACAGCTCGCCACAAGCGGACTTGTGGCGAGATATAAAAAAATATATAACAATATTATCTTGTTGTTATTATTATGGTTAGATACGGATTAAAAATAATCTTCTAAATATAAATTATTTTATTTTTATTCAGATACTTGGACAGCTCTTTTCTTGTAACTCAAAAGGTGTTGGTTCCTTCTAGTGTTGGACACTAGAAGGAACCAACACCTTTTGAGGGTTCGGTTAGGTTCGGTTTCGGTGTCGGCCGGTTAATCTTTTCTAACTCCGTAAAAATAATTTGAAATAGTGGATGTTTTCTTTACTCATGCATACGTAGTGCAAGACTGCGGGAAAGTAACAAATAAAGCCACCATTTGATTACTCTTTATTTGAAGCATCTAAAAGTGATCGTCAAATGTTTCAATACAAATCAACTGATACATGATGATGACATTTGAGACGTCATAAGTGACTTTGAGTCTTTGGAAAAACGTGAAATTAGTATATAATTTTGATATCTATTCAGCATTATAAACATGTGTATAAACACGAGAATTAGTTTATTAAAAATACATTTTAAGCTACAACCGCCATCATATCTCTATTAGTCCACTGATGGGCATATGCCTCCCCTAATGAGCACCATAGCGTTAAGTGCCCGTTAAGTCTTTCTGGCTGGAGGGCGTCCTACACTACAGTGTCGCGGTCTCAACTCAAGAACACGTTTACCCAAGGAGTTTTCGGTTCTTCGCGAGAAATAGCTCGCCTATTGCCTTCAGCTTGATGATTCTTTGAGCTATCTCTATAGCCTTGGTTCTTTGTCAGATGTATTCGTTACGAATCCATGTACGACGACCGATCCCGGTTTAAAGTGGGCATTGATCATGACTTTTTTTTTTTTTTTGTTTTAACCAAATTCATGCAAGATTCATACTGTAGTTCCTACAGTATGAATTCGCCTTTACGCGAGTTCTTTTGATACAAAGTGTTCGAGTTACGTACGAGCCGCAAAATGATAAACAATACATAAAACATCATAAATCTGTAATTCTAAAGACTCAATTCAATTCTATAAAATATGTTGCATAAACAGGCAAGTCAGTGTTGTTTCTAGAACTTTCATACTATTTTCTTTGATGTAGGCATCTAGGCAAAGCTTCATTATCATCATTATCCTATGTTAGACCACTGCTGGATACTGGATATTGCTGGATGAGCGGCATAGCGCCTTATCTTCAGTTTAAGGTAAATTAAAACCCAACTAGAAAAACACTTTACTTTTTACTTACGTTACTACCGAAACCGAAATACATTTAGCCGTAAAATGTTTTATTCCTGGCTAAATCGTTGATTTCAAAATTAATTGGCCGAATACAGCTATTCAATGTTATATTGCATAATATATATCAGTTTACTTGTGAATCAAAAAAACGAAAACGTAAAGCACCGATTCCGTGCGGCGCCTTCGAGATGTAGACATACCATTCGTAAACAAAATGGTAATGAGTTTATTATGATTGTTCACGGAAGCCCTTTCCCGTGGACTTGACGTGAAAGCAGTGGAGTTATTTTACGGCCGTGGATCTATTGAAGATAGCGATCGGCCTGCGTCTGTAGAATGGCGGATCGCTGTCTAGTGGCACCTAAGCCTCCGCAGATGCTCCTCTCCGATAAACTGTCAGATCAGATCAACGGCTTTTGATCTGGGGTCCCTAGGCTTACAAATAAAAAATCAGGTTGCTTCAGTAATTGGTTAACGATGGGACTAAATCTGATACCCACAAGTGTTTAGGACGCTTAATTCAAACGTGCTAGTCCTTTAAAATATTTTTGCACCCATCCAAAACGAAACGGAGAATACCTAAATCAATGGCTAAAACACTACAAGGCAACCGCAAAGGATAGCAATACCTGCAAACTAGGGACATTCTATGGGAAGGACAGTACTTACCCCGTTTGGTCCTTGGCTGCGACTTCGGAGGCTAAGGCGCATCTTCCAGTCGCGCTTGGAAGATGCGCCTCCCTCCGAGCTCAGCGATCGCTTCATTGGGTCAGGCATGGCCTCCTCGGTCTATGTCACCGCACATCGCACTTGCGTCTCTGTCGCACATTGTCACAAAGTCACAACCCCCTATGGGGTCACATTTTTACACGTTTCAGTTACATTGTCAGAAGTTAACACAACCAGTCCAAGTTACGAGTACCTGATGATCGGGGGGCTCTGAAACAAACAATACTGATTAAAATCAGATGTTTTAATAACTTTAATTTCGATAATCAGGGTATTTTTTTGGTTTAGTACAGAGCGATCATAACAGAATTTTTACAAATGCGCCTAATCTGCCGCTGTAATAAGTTAATGTCTGTTTCCATCATTTTACATACAAAACTGGATCCTATTAAATGGTGGATGCTTTATGCAAAGGGATAGGAAACATCATATATATTTTTTACTTCATTTTAGCCATAACTGTACTCGGCCAGCCTAATCGAGTGCAGACGCAAAACTGTCAAATGACCAATAACAACCCAACGACACGCTCAAGAATGAAAGGGGCCTCAAGGGAAAGACGTATTGAGATGTTGACTAAAATAAACAATGTTAATATTGAAGTCTTGCGGGATAAATACTAATCCCTCTGAAATAAATTTTATCAATCAATTTTATAGGACCACTTAGGAAACATTATTATTTATACTGCAAAAGAATCATCCAAATCGGTCAATAATTGACGGAGATATCGACGAAAAAAATACAGCAGGACATAGAACCTCCACTTTTTTGTAAGTCAGTTAATAAATGAATGATTAAAGCTGGACAGAACAATGCAGATTGCATTGTCATTGGTTAGAGGCTGAAGATTTAAATATAGAACCTACTGAAGTTACAATTGCGCTGTCACACGTAATTTTATTAACTGATTTCAAACTAGAAGGACGTTCTATTTTAAGCTGTATGCATGTTTTTTTATTTATGTTCAACTTATCGTCAATTTCTTCTTCAATTATCGCCCGATTTGGAAAATTATTTCGCTTTTGTATGGAGAATGATCCTGAGTCAGTCCGATCAAAATTGTGTCTCCGAAGGTCCCAACAAACTTTGAAAACAGTGTAAATACTAAGGAATTTGAAGTCGGTCTATAGTTTTTTTTTAGGCAATCAAATTATAATATTTTGCAGATTTTACAACATTATTTTCCTTAAAATTCATTCATAACATTCCTCTAGAACTCAATGGATTTGTTGAAAGGGTCGAACAACAGTCGGCATGTTTTAGTGAAAGCTCTTTGTGTTCAGTTAAATGAAAACGTGATTGTTTTTAAATAATACCAGAAATTCAGGAAGATTTACACATTTTAAAAAATATATAATGAAATACTGGCCAGTTATAATTTATTTTGAAAATATGATTATTTGCTAGTAACAATAGGTACGTTCCAATTTTAAAATTAGCTCCACATTTTTTGCGAGCTAATTTAAATTATCGTGTCTCATTGAAAAATGGATATGCGCCGGGAAGATTTTGGCAACCGCTCGAATCGTACGATAGACTTTAAATGGCATTTATGGATGAAGGCCCTTCCAAGGCAACCTTGTATCGTTGGTATAACGAATTCAAGCGCATTCGATTAACTTTGGGGGATGAAGAAAGAAGAAAGAAAAAAGAAGTGGTCGCCCTTTGACTGCTGTTACGGAAGAAAACGTGCTAGCAGTGAATTATTTAATCCATGACAATAGGCAAATTACGTATCAGGAGATTCAGCACATACTGCAGATTGTATCGGGAAGCCTTCACGAGATTCTTCACATGCAATGAAGAGGATAGTTTCACGGTGGGTGTCGCACAACCTCATCGTTGCTCCGAAGCAACGAGTGGAATGGTGCCGTGATATTACAAGTGATGGGCCCTGGATTTATCAATACGATCCAGAAACGAAGCGCCAGTCGACGGTTTGGGTGTTTCAAAACGAATCAACGCCTACCAAAGTGAAGCAATCTAGAAGCGGGAGGAAGATTTCTGTTCACGAGCTTTTTGTATTTGACTGGCTATTTGGTATCAATTCCTTTATAGAACCAAAGAAGCATCAACGCCGAATATCATACTACCAAATGCTTGTCAGAAGTTTTCTCTGTTGTGAGCAACAACCGACCAAACATAGGGCTCCGCGGGCTACTTCTTCACCACGACAACGCGCCCGCGCACACCGCCCTCAAAACAAGGGACTTCCTGGACAGCACGTCGGTCAAACTCCTAGATTACCCTCTTTACAGGACTGACTTCTTTTTATTCCCGAAAATAAAAAACCAGCTCAAAGATTACAATTTTCGTCGCCGGAAGATGCGCCATCAGCGTTCGATTAGGCTGAAACGAGATGTCTGCGGCGGACTGGAAAATGTGTTTCGAAAACTGATTCAAACGCATGAAACTTTGTATAGAGGTTGGTGGAGAGTACATCAAAAAGATTTTAAATAAAGATTTACCTATAGACTTTTTTTATATTCGCAAAACTTTCTCAGAGTCCCACGTACAATAGTGGCACTGCGGTAATACGTGGGTGCGCCCTCAGGCCCGACGAGATTAAAGGCAAACACAAGGAAGGTTTTCATTTAATTTCCCCAAAGAAACTGTAGGTATTCCGGATGCTGATAATTTCCAATGGTTCCGGAGAATCACCGATGTACTTGTATTTTAGTAAACGAACCAAATATGGGGCACTGACGGAGGTAAGGGGAAGCGGCCCCTAGTTCGTTATAGGTATTCTCATTTAATTGTACATACCAGTTTTACATTTCTAATTAAATATTAAGTTTTGACGTATTTGTATGGTTTAAAAACACGCTTGTCATAATTTAGCCAGATAAAATATCCTCGTGCTAACGGAGCCTAGTTTATATGTGCAAAGTGCAGCAAAGTTCTGATTGCGGCATCATTTTGGTCACACATCCAGAGGAGATTACAATTCTGTAGAACCAAGATCAGAATCAATAGTTTTTTCTTCAGGCTTACAAAAAACTATTTTTAAGTATTTAAATTTTGTATAGCCAATAGACCTTCGTTTGAAAGTGTATTATGTTATTGACGACCGATGTGGCGCGGTGGGCGAAGGTCCGCCTGCGACACAGGAGGTTGCGGGTTCGATTCCCGCCTCGGAACAATTGTCTGTACGATCTGCAGATTGTTCCGGGTGTTCTGGTTGTTTTCTATGTATAATAAAAAATATCTATCTATGTAATGTATTGTATTATGTATATCAGTTATCTAGTACCCATAACACAAGCTCTGCTTACCATGGGGTTTTATATGGGATTTTATATATTTTTATATTGTGTGACGATGTAAAATAACGTGCTCACCCACCTAACCACCCAATTACATACGCAGGTGTTATACTTAGTATATAATATTATACTTATATATTATAGGACAACTACACCGAGTTATAATGGGTGGTTTTGGTTCCTGTACTATACCTTAACTTCGATTGCGATAAATAAAACATCCATTTGTATATTATTAATTTGATTTTACCTTTATGAAAAAAATCCAAAAATTGTATAGAGTGAACATGTAAAAGTCAGTACCTATCATTCATTATTTTTGCGAACAGAAGGTTAGCGACACGATACATAAACACCTTCGTTATGAATTATCCTGAATTTACTAGCAAGTTAATTGTTCGTGAATAATAAAAAGACGAAGACGAATATAGTATATGTATGTACTTTGAAATGTATATCATTAGATTTTGATTTAAAAGAAAGAAAACGTCATACTTAACAAGGGGGTTATCTATTGGCAGATATAATAACACTCCTTATCGATGAACGCCACTATTGTAAAAAGCTTCGTCGTAAGCTTCGAACCACCAGAAGGGTACCCGGTGGCGGTTTTCTATTGGTCTTGGCAGGGCTGCTACCATAGCCCCTGATAGAAAATGATAAATAATATTTTTGGTTTTCAGAGCGATCGAGTATTTCTGTATACCTAATCCCTTAAAAACATTAATGTATCACAGTTTCCAACTTACTCATTCAATCCCATGACGAAAATCCACCTTTTATAATTCACATTCACCGACCCTCCGTCAAAATCCCTCACCTCACAATAAGTAACGCACTTTAAAATGCCACCTCGTGAATTAAGCGGGAGTGATTCAGAGCACCTTCCAAAAACTTCAGATATAATAAGCCTCACAAATGAGATGCAAATCAGACCGAGAGTGTCTCCTCGCTTTGTGCAAACACTTTTCGAAACCGCCTCGGGAATCTAACTATATCGTGCCCGCTTTGAAAAAAAGACCTGAATAAGTATGAAGGTGTTCTGCCCGCCCACATCCCTACGCCTAAATATAAATATTTTTACGAGTTATTATTAAATTTAATTATCAAATAAAATAACGATTACAGAAACATACTATGGACATTTCATTATTATTTCTATTTTTTATTTAAATCTGTTTACATTTTGCCCCATATAATAATATAGTAGGTGTAAGTCTGCGATTGCAGGTGTAAGTTGGTATGATTTGACAGACTTTGCAAAACTGATCGTATACGCTGGTTTCCTCTGGTTACCATTTCTCTGGTAGTTCATAATATGTCCAACACTAGCAATTTGCATTTTCAAAGCGAGGCGATTTCGAAACGAGCACTTTGCGACGACCAACGCATGAGCACGCCGCGGGCACGCAGCGAGCGTGTGATAAGGCTTGTGTTTTGTATACTAGGTGTGGGAAATTGAAAAGTTTTCATTTTCTGCGCCTTGCAGAGCCCCTGCCGGAAAGAAAATAACTAGCTACTTTTCATAGTGTGACGGCGATCCAATAGTTTCTTACGAACTCGATTATAGTTTTTGAGTACTTTTGAGCGATTTGTTAGTCTGCACTTTGCGGAAGCAAATCATCAGCGGAAGAAAACTTTACCCTTTATGGTATATTCAAATTCGTACAGCTAGCCACTCCATGATACTGAGCGAGCAAGCAAATAATAGCTTGTGAAGCCTCAGGTCGAGAGATTAAAAAGCTGACCGCATAAGCGGCCGGCTTCGAGACGGTTCTTGGCCCACAGTTTTTGTACCTTGGCTTATACCCAGTTATGCGCGTCAATTTTGACCCCTGTTTTTGCTTCATTGTTGAAATGAGACCTTTCACCACGGCTACGCCAGCCACTTCCTATGACTGCGGGTGGCCAGGGTTCCTATAGCGTGTAGGCGTGTAGCTGGGGCAACAAAACAACAGAAATTTATGTTATGCATCGTATAAATGAAAAGTTAGTTTATTCATTCTCTATAGAAGGCCGGGATCGTGTGGTGTTTGTTTCGCACAATGCCTCATTTGAATCTCGTTGTTGGTCGAGACTCAAACAAAGGCAGCGGCTTGAGCGCGGGATAGGGGTCGTTCGGTTTTTAGGAAACTTGTTTGTTTTTGTTTTATTTGTTAAAGTTAAGTGCTCCGACTATGAAGATAGTGTTCTAAGCACCGCGTCAACTTTCCAGAAAATTAGAGATGGAATGATAGCACTATCCTAATTTTATCTATAATATGTACGTTTCACTAGATTTAGTCGTGTCTTTTCGTCAGCACATTTTCTTCGTCTTAACAAAGAGGCAGCAACAAGTTCTGAGCACGTAGCTATTCTTCTGATGATTGTGTGTACACGTCACGTAGGGCACGCGGCCGCTTTTACACCATTTTTAAGAAAAACTAATCAAAAGAACACTAAAAACAAAAATGGGTCGTACTGTACTGGTGTTTTTATGATAAGACCAAAATAATCAAAAGGGTATGTTTTTCCCCTGTTTCTAGGTATGTAGGAGGCGATCACTCTTTATTATCTCCTGAAGATGAAGCTTTTTCATAAATGACGAGGTATAGAAATACTAGTTTGGTGTTATGGTTCTTAGCTGCATTTGGAGGCCTTGCCCTCTCCTTTAGCTAAAAAAAATTAAAAAACGAAGACTGCCCTACAAAAAAAAACGCAAAATTATTAATCTGAACAGAACAATTGTAAAGGGTAAAAGTGCGGGCAGACTACCGCAAAGTTAAAAACTGTGTAGAATCAAATCAAAATAATCAAAAATCCCTTGTTTCTGTTTCGCACAGTCCCAGATTTGCATTAAAAATATCATCCCATTATCATCCCCATCTGAAAAATCCACTCAGTATTAACACAATCCCTAAATAATTGTAGGTGTCTGTATAACCCGTAGTGGATCTCATGTATTATTTCCCTCTGCGTAATAAAAAACATCATAAAACCAATCGCTCACTGTATAATAAAATAATTTAGTTTACGATGGTTCCAAGGCGCTAACTGTATGGTTAACGGGATGTTATAACGAGTCGTTATAACGACATGCGGCGTTCAGTCAACGTTAGAAGCATTATACAAAATGGAGGATTTTATTAGCATCTGTCATCGTATTCTATCCCATAAATCCCAAAAAAGTTTCAACCTTAACTTAGATAGCTAACTAATTTCTTAGGTTTCGTACCCAAAAGACGCCAATGGATAGGAGTGTTTGTAAAAGGGTCCTGCCCTATTACAAATGCTCCTATGCATCTACCACACTACTACAAATGACTGATTCTAAATATGACTTGTCTAAGTGCTTATTTTGTAAGCCTAAAGAATAAATGATTTTTGACTTTTTGACTACCAAAGGGGTTTGAAAATTTTTGTATGGAGGGTGGCCCTAATATTAGCTACCATGCTGAATTTTTTATCAAAATCGCGGTTTTTAATGCAAATTATTGTACATATTTGGTAATTTTTTTACATAATACCTATATAAATATCTCAGAAACCTGACACTTGAGCACACTATAATATAGGAAAAAGAAAATTTACTAGTGTTTTCTACCCAAATAAATAATTTTAATTGTAACAATTTAAAAAAAATATAGTTTTTTAGCTGATGTTTGGGCCAAAATCATCAAAACCCCTTTCACAGAGTGTGTTCCTATAGTCAATACAAAAAATGAAGTGAAAACATCACAAGAGACATGTTTTTTTTTTAATTGTACGTAAACGGAGGCTTTGTCCAACATGGGCAGCGATGGTGCTATGTATTCAACTAGTTTTTGACAAGTAGCTAGGCTATCCTACTAATATTATAAACGCGAAAATTTGTGAGGATGAATGTAAGTATGTTTGTTGCTCTTTCACGCAAAAAGTACTGAATGGATTTTTATGAAACTTCACAATAATATAGCTTACATATCAGAATAACACATAGGCTACTCATGAAGATATATCATATATATTCCAAAATATCTATCACCACGCGGGTGAAACCGCGGGGCGCAGCTAGTATTGGAATAGTGGAAATGGCAAAGGTTGTGTTTAACAGGGCGGGTGGTGGTAACTCGCCTAAGGAATGCATGTGCACGGAAAACGGAAACATTACGCTCTTAGAGATGCAGTGACACGTTCCAAATGGATCTAATATTCGTTTGTTTTACTTCCTTCCGCGGGATATTGCCAACAAAAGATATTAGATCGATTTGTGTCGAATGAAAAAGCACTCTAATGGGTTCCGGTCTTCGTTTTCTGAAAGCAATGTATGTTGAACTCCACTTTTATGGAAAAAAACATTATACCAGATCATGTACCAAATTTCAAAGAGAAAACATGAAAAAAAAAACCTTTGATGCACATTTGAACAGAGCGAACTTTATTAGTAATTTTCTATTGTGGTCCAAATCCACCGAAAAGGTTTTATCTACCTACCAACTTATTCATTATTTTATCAAATTTCTGATTCATTTTTCAACGGTAATGCAAAAGGTAAATAAAAATATCCAATTTTCACCTTTCCTACTTTTACCCATTTCTCTTTACACAAAGGATGCTACATTAACTATTGGATTTCCGAACAACAGGAAAAATAAAGAAACCTATCGACGAGTTTAGTATTGCTAAATGGGCTTGTGGATGCCGGCTCCAGCCTTGACTTGCTTACTCGGTTACGAAGACAAGTCAGATTCTTTATTTATAACCTACTTTGGAGTAACATTGTATGTTGCCATCAAAATATCCTAAAATTTTAGGGATCCGTACCCAAAGGGTTAAAAGTGAATCCTATTACTGTTAACTCCGGTGTCCCTCCGTCCGTCTGTCTCATTAACCGTGATAGTTAGACAGTTGAAATTTTCACAGATGATGTATTTCTGTTGTTACTATAAAAAATGGAATAAAATAAATATTTAAAGGGGCTCCCATACAACAAACGTGCTTTTTTTGCTCGTTTTTATAGATAATGATACGGAACTTTGCCGGTCTCTTTTATTAACGACGCTGCCACAGTCCAATACTGTTCAATTAGTATTGGACTGTGGCAGCGTCGATGTGTGCGCAACCGAGCCTTTACGTTATTCACGTAAGGGCTCGGTTGGCGTTGCATAGCAGCCGGACGGCGGCATAGCAGCGTAGAGGGCTACGCTGCTACACCGTAGCACAAGCTACGCCGTAGCACCAGCTTAGATTACTACCACGCAAACCTGTTGATCAAAAACCCAAACGAAACAAGATCATGTAGATCGTATTTTGTTTTATAGCTTTTATTATCATCTAGGACAAAGGTAACGATGCCAAGTAGACTATCGTTATATGCAGGTGCTGAGATGTCTTTACGAGGCCGCTACCATGAGTGTCCAAGTACAGGGTCAGCAGTCTAAAACCATCCAATTGTGCAGAGGAGTGAGGCAGGGGGATGTCAAATCCCCGAAACTGTTCAAGTGCGCATTGGAAGATATATTTAGGTTGCTGGACTGGAAAGGAAACGGCATTAATATAAACGGCGAGTACATCTCACACCTGCGATTCGCTGATGACATAGTCTTAATGGCGGAGTCGCTTGAGGAACTGAACCAGATGCTGGACGGCCTAGCTTCAGCCTCCCGATGTATCGGACTTGGCATGAATATGGATAAAACCAAAGTCATGATCAATGGTCACATTGATCCAAGGCCGGTGGTCGTACATGGTCACCTTCTCGAAACTGTTTCCGAGTACACTTACCTTGGGCAGATTCTGCAGTTGGGTAAAAACAGTTTCGAGAAGGAGGCCAAAAGGAGGATCCAGCTGGGCTGGGCAGCATTTGGGAAACTACGTCAAGTCTTCACGTCATCCATACCGCAATGCTTGAAAACGAAAGTTTTCAATCTGTGCGTCCTACCTACGGAGCTGAGACGTGGACACTCACGATAGGGCTGGTCCACCAGTTCAAAGTCGCTCAGCGAGCTATGGAAAGAGCAATGCTCGGAGTTTCTCTGAAGGATAGGATTCGTAACGAATACATCCGACAGAGAACCAAGGTTATCGACATAGCTCAAAGAATTAGCAAGCTGAAGTGGCAGTGGGCCGGCCATATCTCGCGAAGAACCGACGGCCGCTGGGGCAAACGTGTTCTTGAGTGGAGACCACGACTCGGTAAACGTATTGTAGGACGCCCTCCGACCAGGTGGGATGACGACCTGCGAAAGACTGCAGGTAGATGCTGGATGCGGCAAGCTGAAGACAGGGCGCTATGGCGCTCATTGGGGGAGGCCTATGTCCAACTGTGGACTGCTATAGGCTGATGATGATAATGATGAGGACAAAGGTTATTGGGAAAACCAATCTAACGAACCCAATCTTGACAAGGTTATGTGGTTTAGGAGTTTCTATGACTTAGGTTACAAGTCACTGCAAAAAAGGTTTTTAATTTGTTTTGCAAAAACCATTAAAATTTGTTTCAATCGGTCACATGTAAATTTAGTTCTAATAAGTTACGTCTTCGTTTTGTAATGATTGGTCACACAGAGAACTTTGTTTTTATTCGTCACTCCGTCAAATATTTCATAGTCACTTTTATCAGACGAGCTCGATGGTACATTACATACTAGACACCAAACTTACTCGTACATATATAGGCAAAATTTCAGCTCAATCGGTTGAAGACAACGTGACTCAAATTCAGTTGCAAACTTTGTCCCCCACAAACTAACCCAGCAAGTAGAATTATAGCTGGTAATTAAAAGTTGAATTTCAAATATTATAGGTGTGTTTGATCTTCAAGTGTAATAAATAAAAATCTCACAAACAACAAGTAAAAGAAAATTAATTTAACGGCCGTGTGATGTTCTCTAGCGCCTCCATCCGAGAAGCCGAACAATACAATACCAATCCAAGTTATGTACCTACTCGTACTAACTTTTGTATTACAACTCTTCAAAAGAGATTTAAGTTTTTAATTTTGTTCTTGAAACACTCTTTACAAGTAATGAAATAAGAATTTTGAAACATTTTGTAAGAAACCTTTCCTTATTTCGGTAAAAATGCCTATAGACTGGTTTTTTAGCAGTCACAGAGTTGAAAATCAGTATTGGCGTGCGCTGCGTAAAAATAAAGAGTTAGGTTTTGTGTAGCTACTGTAAAAAAAATCCAGGTAATACATAAATAATCCTCTTATAAATCTAGAACAAGATCTTATGAAATGTAATACGTGCCAATCCGGATAAACTGTTATCTAGATTCCTAAGTGCGAGGGGGATTTAATCACGCCCACGACGAAGACAACTTTATGCACGAGGTAAATACTCTACTTTTCACACATTCTGCGAGTAAGGGTGTATTCGACCTAAGTAGTATTCTTATCTTGAGATTAAAATAAAAAATATTCAATATTTTATAAACCTTGCATTTTACCAAAAATTATCCCAAGAATATCTGTCTATCTGCGAGTAATTCCTTATAGCGCCAAAATCTATCGAAAGAAGCAGAGGCATGGTCTTCCTTTTGTTTCTGACACTATGTTATTTAGCAAAAAAATATTCTTATGATGAAGCCTTACGATCGGTATGATAAAGCTACAGGATAATTATTTTTCTCGTGTAACTGGTTCGATTCCCGGTTCAACCATGTAATTATTTAAATTTCTGTGAATGCAATTTAAATTGTTTTTTTAAATTCAAATAATATCTTCTGTCAGTAAAATGTTCCATCTACAATATTCAAGGTACTTTCCCTGCATGTGATATATCCCTGTATATCTGTCATTTGTCCCGAAAAACTGTTTATTTACACTATTTTTTAAAGATCTTTGCTTATTACAGTTTCCCGACATCCCTATAATATTTTAATGACAAGAGTTAGTGTTTGTGCGAGATGTTTGTGCATAGACAACATCACAACTACTGAACAGAGCGGGATAAAATGCATAGAATGTAGTTTTAGATTTGGACTAACTTATTTACTATTCAAGAAACTACATTTTGTACCTAACGATACGAGAAGCCGCGGGCCGATACTCGTTCCACATAAACACGAAACATCCACAACCGCTACAACCGCTGAATCTTTGAGAAACACATCCAGTACCCAGAAAGTTCGATCTTCCCGAAAACAAACGTGAGAACGGGGCCAAGTTTTGCAAATGGCTTCGATAAACGGGCCGAGATCTTACAGCTAAAGTAAGCTTGGCTAAGCTTATAACTAGTCAAGTTCCAGGGCATTTCTTCCTAATTTGCAACGTTCTTTCTAGGGTAGGTAACTTATTATTATTTAACTTAGATACTTATAACCTACTACCGAAACTAATTGGAAATAGGTACATTCATTGAATGAGCCCACCATTCTATAATTTTATTCCCAATTTTTTTCTACATATTCGTAGATATGAGATTTTTTATTAGTTTCCAGTTTTTTCATTTATTTTTATTTACAAATTTTAATATGAACCCAATTTCTTTCAAATACTGTACCTGCATCGCCATGAATCTAATTAGTACAGCGTGCGTGTACAGTGTGTGCTGCGTTGAAACGTAGAGCCACGTTGTCAAACAAACGAATCCACGCAGCTAAAATGCTTCACGTGGCCTTGCACTGCTTCTATTGCGGTGGAACAATCATAAATTATGTTTCTTGAAACCACAGCCTTGCCACATACTGGGCGGATTACAATAGAAAACTACCCCGCTACTATAAAACTTCTGAAACTATCATGGTTATTAACACTAAAGTCATTTAAAACGGGATATTTACCATGATTTGATTTTTTGTTATTCCGTGATCATGGCGCATGAAACTGTGCCGAAATATTGGAAAACTCAAAAATCAAATCATGGTAAATATCCCGTTTTAAATGACTTTAGTACCCCGCTACTGGTACTTCTATCACAGGTGTGGATGGTAGACAAGTAGATAAGCACAACGACCTCCTATTGTAGCAAAGCAGTGCCAATATTGCTTGTAGTATTTAATACAATACTCAATTTTAAAAGATCTCTATTTATGAACTTAACGTGTGAATGTAAATTGTATAGTTGGTCGTGTTGAGCAATGCATTTTTTTCAGGCATGACATTCTCATAAAAATGCCATTTAGACTAAACTAAATAACTTACTCGTAGCTCCGCTTGTTAATCGAATATATACAAATAATAATATTTTATGTGGATGGATTTCTATTAAGTACTTAATTAATAAAATATGAAGAGTGGGATGCGTACTAAAACAGGAAGGTCATCAACTTGAGTACAAGCCGTTTTTAGAGTTCCGGCTTCCAAGTCCCTCAAGGAAACCTTAAAGTTTCCGAGAGGCCGCCTCATCAAATGAAAAATCCGTTTTACGCCTGAGTGCTATTTAATGAAGTTTTGCAATAAATATTTTATGAAGACAGTGAGGGTAAGAATTTGTCGATTTTTGAAAATATATTAATTTCACAAAAAGACAATAGAGAGGTTTAAAAATTAAACCACCTTAAATGGTTTTTTCGTTAGAGTCCAATTTATGCTGTTATGCTACTGACTCTTAATACCTTATGAATACTTAAAAGTGTTCTAAATTAAACAATATTGAAATTATATTATTATTGTTGAATGCTATGTTTAGACTCAAAGTTGTATTATGTTGATACTTGGATTGACTGAAGAGTCTTCAGCTAACGGCATACCTACCTAAGCACATTCCCGAGATCCCCTAATACCTCCTACATTTAAGTATTTATTACCTTCTCGTGCACAGACCCAAATGATTTTTAAGTAAAGCATTTTTATTATATTTTAATTGGTGGTTTGACGGCAATGCACTCAGCGCCATCCGACGGAACGCGCTCGCGGTTTTCTGAATTTACTCGAGCGTAGCGCGGTTCCGTGAAAATAAACGTATTTTCACGGAAAATTCCCGTTGTCCAAAGCAGTCATAGTACCAATTATTTGTATTTTCCGAATTCCTTTAGTATCCGTGAGTATCCAATTCGAAACAGAATGCTCAAGGGCTGAAGTAGCCGTAGAAATAATACGACTCTTTGTAATAAAATTGCGCACTGAGTCCGAATCTGAGCTATGCCCGAGAAGCGTAAGAGTGACGTTGATATGCCAAGTATGAAGCCCTGAAGTACCTGGCAAATCCAAGAACTTCAGGGTTTCATCTATGGCATCCGTGATTAGAGATCGGATTAGATTTGTGTTTGCAATATCCGAAGATATCCGAGTTATTGTAGACTCTAGATTCGTATTTTCACGAAACGGATCGGATGCAGTGCGAAACCACTTTATGATTTTAGTATGGCATTAATAATGCCGGCATGTTGTGGTTCAGCAATTTATCGAAAACACTGGATCAACAAGCATTGTGTGTTGTTCGATCTCGTGTCCTTGTATTTCGTTCTTGTGTAAATCAGTATTTATTTTTACTATAAACTTCCAACGGAATCTGTTTTATTGGCCGGCCATTTTTGTTAAAAGATAAGTTTTTTTTACAAAGAAATGCACATATATTATATACTAGCTGCGCCCCGGGGATTTCGGAAAATATAATATATTCCGAAATCTTAACATCGATTTAGCTAAATTAAGTGTAATTTTAGGCCTATCTCCAGCAGTGGACTGCTATAGGCTGATGATGATGATGATGAAGTGTAATTGGACATTAATGATTCCACTTTGAATACTTTTTACCCGCGTGGCATGGGTTTATGTTTTTCGAGTGTTTGTATGTGGTTGTCGGACACTCTGTATTAGGTTTCTACATCAAAGCAAGCATCAAAACGGCTGAATGGATTTAAAATGGATTTCAAGATACTCCTCTGGACATTTTGAAGGCCTATGTACTATGTACTCCTTTCTTTTGCGAAGAAGAGACTTGTCATGTTTTTTTATTACCTATTACTTGTTCATAGTTTCGTCGTCATCGTTTGTAATATTTATAATAAATGTTTTTTTCTTTTCTATTCTTCTTCTATTCTATACGTACGAAAGGCGCCAAACGGCACCAAGATGTCTGCGCACGAAAGTGCTTAGCACTTTCGTGCATGGCCGAATATGCCGAGCGACATCATCGGCCGAATTTTCTACATTCTCGTGTAGTTTTTCAGATGGCCGATTGATGGTAGTATTTCAAAAGTGATTTTTATTGAATTCGTCAGAAACATTGAATCGATGCCGAAACGTTTTTTGAGGCCAACCTCATAGCGGCAGCGGCAGCGGCGCCGCCCTGGAACCGCTCTTTACCGTACCGCGTCTAGCTAGGTGAAACGCATTGAAGCGGATAGTTATGTTTTATGTGATAAATATTTTTGAAGACTTTTTGGTGCCGTTCTAACGATTTGTTAAAATGAGAGTATGACGTTAATTTAACGTTTAAATTCTTGACGGTATTATATAAAGTTCCGGGCCAACTGGTAAAAACGGAACCTATAAAATATGATGATTTTTAGTCACGTCGATTAGTATTCTTTTATATCAAATTTATAACAAAGGTTCTGGTGCCAAAAAATAGAGAGAGATACATCCTACAAATACAACCATAACTAAAAAATTAGGCAATATTTTTTTAATAATAATTTGGATCTACATATATTTAAATTAATTTAACAAAATAGTAAAAATTAAAAAATCAAAATCTCACAAAAGTACAAAATTTTTTAGTCGTATTTTAGTACTATTTTTTTAGTCGTAAAAACCTCATAATAGCCTTGTGTTTATATTTTTTTGTTTTTTAATTATTTGTATCTGCTGCTGGTTTTCCTTGAATAAAATAAATAAAAAAGCAAGGTCTCACCTTTCTTATCTGCGTTCGTCAGGAACCGCGCGGACTGAAGTTGCGGAGCGTCGCCCCAGGCGTCTGCTCAACGCTGCGGGCCGTGTGCGAGTGCGGGCAGCGGCGGCAGCGGCACCAGTGCCTGTTGATCCCCGCGCAGGCGCCAACACCTATTACGAATACCACTTTTCAAAACGAAACGCCCGCTGAAGACTCAAACCAGCGCCTTAGACTAATGTATACGTAATATTAAGCGATTGGAATCGCGCGCTTTGGGTAACGCGTGATTTAAAAACCATCCAGTCCCCTACATCCGTCACCCCCAACACTACCCAAACGTGCGCTTTATTTACGCGCGCGACAGATTTTAGCCTGACGATAGTCCCGTGGGTGTTAGAGCGTGCTTCAAAACACTCAATGGGCACTCGCTCTGACAGTCGGTTTCTCGATCGCTGATTAGTGGACAGATCATTTGTTGACAGGATATATCCAATGGTATGACAAACTGGTCAAATTGTTCCAAATTTAGTCAAGAGGTATTTGACGAGAGTTTGGTTAATTTTAATGATAATGCGTGTTCGATAAGCTGTTGTTAGTTTTCGAAAGATCAGGGCCTAAATTTAGTAGATTGCATGCCGCCCGATACCACATAGTACAAAAATCCTGTTCCTTTTGGATACCGTTCTCCGGTATCTTGATTTCCCGGGACTTTATCTCGTATGACTGATCATGTATTTATGTTTTTTTTTAATTATGAACGTATTTGTGCGCAATATTTTATAAATTAGTATAATGCACAGATTCCCATGTACAATCCAACGATCCTATCCATCCACGGTTGTCTGGTAGAGAGCGCTCGTGAGCGATAAGACCGCCAAATTATTACATATTTTGGATTTTATTCTATCTTGTTTGTTTTTATTTTTAAGTGTGCAATAAAAGTATTATCTATCTATCTATATATCTCGCGACGCAAGCTCACTTGGAGTAAGATGTACGATCATACGTCTTATCACAACAGAACTACTCAACAGAACAAGTGAAAATTGTATTCCCATTTGTTTTGTGAACAGAACTAATGGGGAAAAAATCCCAGTAGTTCTGTCAACAGAACTACTCAACAGAACAGGTGGGAGTAAACGTCTTTGCCGACGTCGCCGCGTGGACAGCGCGCGTCATCACGAGACTGAGGCAAGAGCTGTGCTGTAACGGTGCTTTAGAGATGGGATATAGCCTTAATGTGAGGAAGCCCTGGACTATTCAGACCTACGCGGTTTTTGCTACTCAGAGCAGCAGTGAAATATGAATGGATTATGGTATATGCAGAATGCCAAGCGGGGCGACGCTCGAGATTGAGTGTTGAGTAACTTATTCGCTCGATCGGAAGATGTAAGAGAACAGTTTAGAAAGGATCCGAGAAATTCATTGCTATTATTAAAATACACTGATATTATCGTGAATTCGATGAACAAGGGGTATCGGTCGAGCAAGGGGTTTCATTTTAGAAATTAAATGAAGTCAAAATGTTTGAACTGTGGAAATGTATACTACGGAGGTTTTATGACTTACGGAAATAATGCTTACACCGCCTGGAAATTTTGGCTTAAATATAAGTATACTAGGTGTTGGTGGCGGGGGGCGCGCGCAACAGTGTTGATTTTCTCTGTTGCGTGTCAGCTATATAGCGTTTTTTTTTGTATATGTGGTCTACCAGTGGGTGTTACAACAAATCATCTTAGAAAGAATACAAATTTTTAAATTTCACAACCAGTTATCCCCCTAAATAATAGTTATCAGAGGAACAACTAATCTAGTAAAAAGTAAACTAATGCAATGAATCTAAACAGAACAATTCACCAATTTCACCATCTCCAGGAATTTATGCTTGTAAGCAAATGATATATAAGCACTTTACTTCTGGGTGATATTTAGTTTTTAAATGGGTACTTGACGTGTAGTATAGAATAAAAAAATTTACTTGGGTTTAAAGAATTTTTATTTTCTCAAAGAACATAAGTATATAACGTTCAATTAATGAGAAATATTTACAAAGTTTCTACTTAGTACCATAGATAGTAGATACCCACAACTACCGTACTAGACATCGTCATCGATTAAAGCTACCCAAAATTAAATTAACCAAAATGAAATATAAAATTGAATATATAGGAGTGAAAATATACAATAACTTGTCGGACTCCTAGTGGACAGGGCATACTACAGTTTAGAAGAGTTCCTAAATGACAAATTAGATGACGCCAATGTCACTGATCCACACTTATAATACCTATTTATAACATTTATTACAATAAAATGTTGATCTGAATAATTAATTCTGTATAAAAAATTATAAAATTATTTATAAGAAACTCCTGTGTGTGTATGATTTGTAATTCGTTGTGTATTTTTCTGTTATTTGTATATTATGTTTGACATATAAGAATATTCTTATCAATAAATAACTGAACTGAACTGAACTGAAGGTCCGCTAGTATGGTATAAAATTATAAACTCTTAAATAAACAGCTTGTTTAAAGTATATACCTACATAAATAAATAGCGTTTGTCATCATCATCATCAACCTATGTTAGTCCACTGCTGGACATAGGCCTCCCCCAATGAGCGCCATAGCGCCCTGTCTTCAACCTTACGAATCTAGCATCTACCTGCAGTCTTTCGCAGGTCGTCATCCCAGCGTTAGTACTATATAGTTATTCTGTGGCTATAGGCCTGATAAGTCGTGTCCGGTAACTCGGGTGTAGATAATTTAGATTATAAATTACCATAGAGTAAGAATTTCCAGAGGCACAATCTCGTAACTGACAACATTCACAAAATATCAGCGCGCGACTATACATTCCACAACTTGTAAAACTCATACTAATAAACTCTCACAAAAAGATTTTGCTGCATTTTTACCATTTAGTAACAATTATATATTTTTATCAACAGGAATGTCAATTCATCAACAATAACATAATAATCCTACGAACACAACAACGCTTGATGAATAAAGCAATCAAATTACTATTAAATCCAATCAATAGCGGTACGTACCGAGCAGAGTACTTCACAGCCATAGGCAAACTGCTGTGTCAATACAGTAGAAAAGATCCCACGTAACCCCACGAAATGTTTATGGCCAACTACAGTACGGACATTTTATCGGGCAGGTCTGAACATAGGCTCTGCGAACATTTGCGCATGCATGCACTCGTGAAGAAAACTTTAGGCTCAACTCACACCAAAAGAGCGTCGAAGCGCAGCGAATCGGGCGAATTCGCCGGAATTCCCGCGGCGCCGCGGGCATCCGCGCGACTCGTTCGAGTTTCTCATGCGATAATAAGTTTTATTGTAATGAAAATAAAGATAAAATTCATATGACACTGAAACTGCGCTCCGATTCGCTGCGCTTCGACGCTCTTTTGGTGTGAGTTGAGCCTTATTGCCAGATAAACAAAAACAGCCCCGCCTCATGTCACCATTTTGTTCATAAAAAAATATTAGGTACTGCATAGCCTTCTGGGCGTAGTTCGGACCTGCCAATATAAACTGTCCGTACTACCTGATTAATGTTACTAGAAAAAATAATGTATATTCGTTGACCGTCGTGTCTATTGTTGTATTTTATTCCTCTACAAACTGCTGCCCGCGGCTTCGCACGCTCTTTTCCTGGATAATATGAGCCTATGTCTGTCTCCGGGATACCTACCATCTATTGCCGATTTCCAGCCGAATTTCAATAAGAGCCGTTCATCTGATGAAGATTATAGACAGACAGATAAAATTAGATTGTATGAGAAATGTGACCGTAACAATTATGTAAACCCTTACATAGAAGGGTTGAGAGTTAGAGCCGTGTGGTCCGGAGACAACAAGGATCCAGCTACACTCCCCAGGCTGTGCCGCACTCCACGGCCGCGGTGGTAGCTGCGAGGTGAGTGTTCCAGAGCGCCAGGCCTCTTCCGACGACTGAGTGCTTCCTCATTAGTGCCCCTGCCATTTCCTGGGCCATTGTCGGAGGCTGTTTCTTACTTAATTCGATTAACTGTTCCAATCAGAGCGGAAGTATATGGACGACGTCCTTACGTTAATTAAATAGAAATTAAAACAATAATTGTGGTATTTAATAAGGACATCATCATCAACTTATATATAATAGTCGACTCACGCCTATCACGGCCTATGTATAACACAGGGGAGGCCTATGCTAGACATAGGCCTCCCCCAATGAGCGCCATAGCGTCCTGTCTTCAGCTTGCCGCATCCAGCATCTGCCTGCAGTCTTTCGCAAGTCGTTATCCCACCTGGCCGGAGGGCGTCCTACACTACGTTTTCCGAGTCGTGGTCTCCACTTAAGAACACCTTTACCCCAGCGGTGGTCGGTTCTTCTCGACATATAAGAATGCGAATAAGGGAATAATAAATAGTTAATTCCTAATCGCCAATTATACTTTTACTGGTGGACGTGCCTTCCCAAAACAAGGGACGCTTAGCAGGCAGATAGGTGATCGCATTAGAGGTGTTAAAATACACAGATTGAACCTGCCGCCTTTCCTCTGATAGGTAAAAAGATTCCTTCTTATTTTATTCAAATGAAGGTGATCATCATCATCAGCTTATGTAAGTCCACTGCTGGACATAGGCCTCCCCCAATGAGCGCCGTGACGCCCTGCAATGACGGTGATGGACAGGTTTTAATATGCGTCTCTGTACCCGTTGCGGCGCGGCTAGGTACTTGCGCCTAAGTAGATTCTACCTACCTTATCTCATCTCCTACTATAATAGTAACAGATACGTACACTTCATATCTGAACCTATAAATAGCCCGCTGTTCGCAGTAAGTACATATTCTATTGTTGTTGGTTATTCCTCCATTGTTGACTTCGCGGATGTAGGTCGCACGGTTACAAACTCCGCCTGAACAGACTTATCAACAATTATTACAAAATACATATCTTAAGTCAGGGGCTATGCACGCGGGCAGAATACTTGCAACTTCGCAACGAAGCATCAAGTTTCTGTTCACATTCAACTTTTGATTTACTAACTGTGCGCTAAGAAACTAGCAAAAAGACTGCGATTTTTTTTTCGACGACTGCGGTCTTTTTTTAACCTAAAAAATTCGTGCTGCCGCTCTACACAGCGGTTGTGTTGCGCCGCACATGCGTTTCGTTCGAAAAATATTACGGCTATGCTGAGTCACAAAGATCTGTTTTTTCTCAGCCGCTGCGCTAGTGTGGATTTACGCATATTAGTCACTTGTAGAAAACACATACCGTGTGATTTCAGCAATCAAAGTGTTAATAAATAATGCTGGACAATCCACACATCATTATCTAGCCCCAAGCTAAGCAGAACTTGTGTTATGGATTTAAAAGGGAAATATAAGTTTATCAATTATCTCCCCATAACACCAACTCCGCTTATCTTGTGGCTAGATGATGCTGTGTGAATTGTCCAGCATTATTTATAATAATTTATTTTTAACTACTTTCTGCTCGCGGCTTCGCACGCGTTTTTTCTGTGGGAACTGTTTTATGGGATAAAAAAATTGCCTTTGTTTTATTCCAGACCCAAACTACCTGAATACAAATTTCAGCCCAATTCGTTCCGTTGTTTTTGCATGAGGTAACAAACTTCCATACATTTTGTTTATTAAATTCGAACGTTCGAACATATAACAAACATACAAACTTTCGCATTTATATTATTAAGTGATAGGTAACAGAAAACTGCAACGGTTCCTGTCACATCATGTGAATACTCGTCTTTAGTGGGTAGGTACGATCTACGTAGGCATATAGAAAATTTTGTTGTAGAACCTCTCCGAATAGACGGCCAATTGTGTTTACTTGTTTTAAGGCGCGTTGACACGGTCAGAGTCTGCTCGGAGATGACTCGGCTCGAGTGGACTCGTAGGAGTAGCTTCGTACGAGTGTTCTGCATAGGATAACTGTTGAATGTTGTCTTTCCCGTATATTTCGCCTTTCAAGTCTAAGTGAGTGCCGAAAAACTAACACTGAATGAATAATCCTTTGTAGATGTAATTCAATTTACAGGCTCTTAGATCATTTTCTAATTCAACATGAAAAAATCTGATGAAACACTTAGTGATGCCATTTTGTTTTCCTACTCGTATACTGAGCTAGTTCGGAAAAGTAGAACGCGGTCTGAGTCTACTTAAATCAGACGCTGTTCGCGCTCGAATTAAGGGTTGCCACAATAAGAATGTTATCCGAGTAGATATCCGAGTCCACTTGTCCCGTCTGTTCGTGTCAACACGGCTTTATACCGAGTTTCTGCCTGAAAGTCTTCAAATGCAATTATATTAACGGAACCCACATTGCTCAGAAATCAAAAAGCGAGCGACTCTACAAATAACTTCGTGGAGTAGTGGACGACGACTAGCCTGTTGTAAAATTTGTGAATTTGATTCTTCGGACAAAAAAAGACACACAAAACTTACTTCAAATACTGAGAAAACATCAGTATTTTTAGTAAGTTTTGTGTGTCCTCTCACAATACCATCAGCCTTTAAGACTTGAAAACAGCGAATGCGTAAATACGCTTTAAATTTTTATATATAAAGAAAACTGCAGATCTCAAGGGCATATCCGTTAGAATGATTAAACCTTTAATTGATACTATTGCACCAGATCTAGCTTTTTATTCAATTAATCTATTGATTGTGATTGTGTTTCCTGATCTATTGAAATGTAGTAAAATAATCCTACTGTTTAAATCGGGTAGTAGGTCTGACCCCACTAACTTTAGACTAATATCAGTACTGTAATATTAATTTTTTTCTAATCTATATATATAAAAGAAAGTCGTGTTTGTTACAACACTTATAACTCGAGAACGGCTGGACCGATTTAGCTGAAAATTGGTGGAGAGGTAGCTTAGAACCAGGAGTCTAACATAGGATACTTTATATCATTTAAACAATTTGACACATAGATTTCCACGGGGGCGAAGCCGCGGGGAGCAGCTAGTATTGAAATAAATATTTAACATCGACAAGTCACAAAATTGCCTAAGCAGTTTAGGCAATTTTGTGAGTTGTCGAAAACTGTAAGGTCTTATGGAAGTAAAGCTCATCGATGTATAATGTTTGATGATGTTCTAGCCCAAAATCTCCGGCATTTTATTGAAAGACATTGAACGCGCGATTATTACGTCAGCTCATCGTTATTGTTGAGCAATTTTACAAGAAACAATGTACCTATAGATCGAATTCTTTCATCAAAGATGATAGGTATTATAAAAACTTTACAAGGGTGATGAAAGTTAACATCAATTCACTAAAATGGATACAGTCGGCGTAATAACGAAGATGAAGCTTACTGTAGCTGAGGCAGATGTTCACATCATACTTTTTATAACACTACAATTATAAAAGCGGAATTTTCGATTTTAAGATGTCAATACCAATCTTTACTAATTAGACAAGGCCAATTCTTTAATAAAATATTATTATTAAATAACAAATAAGTAGATAGGAGCGAGTTTTTACTAATTAATGTTATTTTTTTTCTTCTTTTTAGTTTTTTTTGTGGGAGAGGTAAAAACGTCACCAACCGTGCTTATACATTATATCACTTATTTTTCTTCCGATCTAATATAATAATAATAATAATGCTGGACACAATTCACACAGCATTATCTAGCCCCATGGTAAGCAGAGCTTGTGTTATGGGTACTAGATAACTGATATACATAATACAATACATTAAATAGATAGATATTTTTTTATTATACATAGAAAACGACCAGAACACCCGGAACAAATATCTGCAGATCATACACACAATTGTTCCGAGGCGGGAATCGAACCCGCAACCTCCTGTGTCGCAGGCGGACCTTCGCCCACCGCGCCATATATATACGATAAGATACGATAAGATTTTGTTATATGCAGGTACTGTTTAAATTTACGAATAGGGAGCTCAGTTGCTTCAGATGGAAGCCTATTATAAAAGCGCACGCATCATCATCATCATCATCACACAACATCGGATTTCTTACATACTATTTATCGGTGCGGAACTGAGTGGCATCTGGCTCAGCATTCACATCATTGATGACATCATGACAACATGACTATGGAGTAAAAGGCCATCTTGATAAGATTTTGTTATATGCAGGTACTGTTTACATTTACGAATAGGGAGCTCAGTTGCTTCAGATGGAAGCCTATTATAAAAGCGCACGCATCATCATCATCATCATCACCATCAGCCTATAGCAGTCCACTGCTGGACATAGGCCTCCCCCAATGAGCGCCATAGCGCCCTGTCTTCAGCTTGCCGCATCCAGCATCTACCTGCAGTCTTTCGCAGGTCGTCATCTCACCTGGTAGGAGGGCGTCCTACACTACGTTTACCGAGTCGTGGTCTCCACTCAAGAACACGTTTGCCCCAGCGGCCGTCGGTTCTTCGCGAGATATGGCCGGCCCACCGCCACTTCAGCTTGCTAATTCTTTGAGCTATGTCGATAACCTTGGTTCTCTGTCTGATGTATTCGTTACGAATCAAAAAAAAAAAAAGCGCACGCATTTGTCCATAAATGATTTCCCACCTCGTTATCTTTATGATGGTATCTGTTTGAGGTTAGGTTGTGGTTTACTATTCACACAGAAACACTGAATGGAATCGGCTGAAATTTTGCATAATTGTAGGTGTGGTACCTGAAATAGCACATCGGATTGTTTTTATTACATAAATAAGTCACCATGATAGAAAGAACATCCCATTAATGAAGTAAGTATTATAGTTACTTTATTTTATTTATTTTATTAATTGGTTTCGATATAAACCACATGTACGAAGCAGAAATTAGTCTTTAAGTTTAATAGTTGATGATGATTATTTGTTAACACTTTGACTGCGGTTTTTTTTCGACGATTGTGATCTTTTTTTTTTTACCTAAAAAATTCGTGCTGCTGCTCTACACAGCGGTTGTGTTGCGCCGCACATGCGTTTCGTTCGAAAAATATTACAGCTCTGCTGAGTCACAAAGATCTGTATATTCTTAGCCGCTGCGCTAGTGTGGATTTTCGCAGATTAGTCACTTGTAGAAAACTCATACCGTGCGTTTTCAGCACTCAAAGTGTTAATCGCAATATTATGTGTCTGGTTGGACACCTTTCTGCCAGTGAGTGACAAGTAATGGAAAATAATTGTAAATTATCTGAGTTATCAAATTATGAAGATTGTTTCATATTTTCACCAGAGCCTAGTTCGTTATCTAGCAGGGTGTACCACGTGCAGATCAGTTTGGCTTGAGATATTGGAGTCCCCCTTACACCTCAGTATATTAGTTACATTTTGAAAGAACATGACTAGTATATTATATCGAATGATTAAACAATTTCAATTCGATTGAAATGAATACCACCTTGTAAATCTCACAGTGACATCTTCGTAGCCCCAACCTAAGCAGAGCTTGTGTTATGGTTACTAGATAACTGATATACGTACACTGATTGATTACACAGATAGTTATTTTATATACAAGACCAACAGAATCATCAAAATCGGCTCAATAATGACGGAGAAATCAATGAACATTCATATTACAAACAAAATAAGTATATACATACATACAGCCGAAAATATAACTTCCTCCTTTTTCAAAGTCGGTTAGAAATACAACCGCCGTGTCGTGTCCTTTATTAATCGAAATATTTGAACGAAGTTTACCAATATAGTAGTAGTTAGTAAAACCCTGTGTTGGTCTATTACGAGGCTGAGTGTACCGCGTCGGTTATGAGTAATCACATAATCCCGTAGTTTATGTGATTATCTACATTCTGGGCGATGGAAAAGTTTGAATTATTGGCGAAGCGTCGAGTCGAGTCTCTCGAGAGAGAGTTTTTGGGGAGCGCGTCATCAAGAGGCCCGCTTACGCTTTGTTTCGCTCATAGTTTGGGCATAAATGACGATTGATGTGGCGCGGGCGAGCGTTGTGGGGCGTTGGAGATTGCGGGTTCAATTCCCGACTTGGGATAAATGTTTGTACGATCTGCAAATATTTATCACGGGTGATCTGGGTATTTTCTATGTATAAAAAAATATCTATCTATAAATTCACGCTGCCGTCACAGGTGTATATTTTGATGACCTCTGTGGCGCGGTGAGCTAAGGTCCGCCTGCGACGCAGGAGGTTGCTGGTTCGATTCCCACCTCGGAACAATTGTGGGTACGATCTACAGATATTAGTTCCGGGTGTTCTGGTCTTTATCCATGTATAATTAAAAAAATCTATCTATGTAATACATATTGTATGAAGTATATCAGTCATCTAGTACCCATAACACAAGCTCTGCTTAGCTTGGGGCTAGATGATGCTGTGTGGATTGTACAGCATTATTTTTATTATTGTTTTATAAATACATGCTCTACTCCTATCTCTATACTCATAAATAATAATGATTCTTAATTATTTTATTCTTATGTATTCACATTACGGGTCAAGAAGTGTCCACACATATACATATGTATAATATACCAATGCCTAATTCTGACTGCCAGTACCGCTTTAGAACAAACCTAGTTTGTGCGAGAGCCCTACGCTGAGCCATAACCTAGTAGGATTCATTTGCTAGATGTAAAATTGATGAAAAACCGCCTCATTATATTTAAAAAGGACAGTACCGCTTTAGAACAAACCTAGTTTTTGCTAGAGCCCTACGCTGAGCGATAACCTATTAGGATTCATGTGCTAGATGTAAAATTGATAAAAAACCGCCTCATTATATTTAAAAAGGACAGTACCGCTTTAGAACAAACTTATATTTTGCTAGATGTAAAATCGCCTGATTATCTTTTAGAAGGACAGCACGCTTATTATCAAAATAGAAGCATTTACAGCGATATGAAATCTGAAGGAGGTGCGAATATGGCGCTTTACAGATTATACAATCTTGGCCCTGCTTTTACCACTCTTATTACATTCATTGATTGTCTGATCCATGATGACTTTCCTTGCCTTTGTTCGGTTTAGGTCAGATTCTGTTTAGGACTGTTTCTGTTTAGGTAGGTTTCTAGTAATCTATAATCTATATAAAATCTGTGTGAAATGTACGGCATTATTTATTTATTTATTCGTGTATACAGTGCGTCCGCCAGCCATGCCACATAGATGGGAAGTGCCTTAAATATTGTCGATAAAAATTTTCACTGAAAGAAGACTTCATTTTGATTTTAAAAACAATTAAAACTGCATTCAAAGATTTTTGAATAATCGCCTGTCTTAACCGGGAATCGAACCCGCCAAATTGTAAAAAAAAATCAACGATACCGATCAAAAGACTCAATCGTAAGTAGATATAATTTTTTTCCAAGTAACATAGCATCTTAAATAAAAGGAAGACCATGAATTTGTTATGTATGTATGTACCTATATGATACATTCACTCTAAGCAAAAGTACAGTGAATAGGACATACTAGTAGGTAGGTAACTATGACCCTGATTCGGTTTTGGTCAAAAGGTGCAACATTGTCAAGAGGAATAATTGGAAACAATATCTTGGATATTTGACGAAGCTCTGCGTATGCTTTTGGTATATTCGTGTTGTCATCAGACGCACACTGACGGATAATATAGTTAGATTATTTAAAAAAAAACTAAAAACGATTTCAATTTCTTTAATATTTAAAGTATTTGGAACAACACTAAGCTACTGGGAATCAAAAACCATCTCGGACAAATCTACGCAAAAACATAAAAAACAGGTATTTACATATAGCCGAATATACAATCTCCTTCGTTTTTGAAGTTGGATTAAAATAAACCGAGCCTGTGCAAGTTGAACTCCGTATGGTGAATATTATTTACACAGCTCAACATCAGAATCATGTTTTCCCATACAATTTAACTGCGTATTTCTCTTTATTTTATGTAAAGGTGGTTCCCCGAGGCACACTAGCGTCGCCACCTATTTTATCTTGTTATTACGTTGAACAAAGGTTCATTAATTTAATTGAGCAGTTTGTGATACTTATTATAATCTTATTTTTAATGCCTCTGGAATAGTTTTATTTTGTGTAGTTTAGGCAGAGATGCGAGAATAGAGTTTGGTGGCCACCAAGCAACTTCGTATCTCTGCCTAAACCATACGTTATATGTTCTACATAATAAATAAGATAAATAGGCCTATATAAAAGTATAAACGCCTGTTGAATTTTGACAGATGTATTTAGACTCCTTTCCGCTTTTCATCTACCTGATACGTAACGTATCTGAAACGTATTTCCACGCACAAAAGCGTTCGGAGTTATACGCGGAATGGCATGAGATGAGATGATTTATCTACGTCACTCCTCGCCATCAATCCAAATAATCAGAAACAAGGTAAAGTAACGGATACACGCTGCCGAATATATCAAAACAATTTACGTATCCTAGTAAAGAAATCAACAGACAAATACAATACTAGGTAATAATCATAGCTCATCGTTAATCCGCTACAAAAAAAGTTAGTTTCGTTAACCGTTAAAGCGTTACATTTCGGAAGAATTAACGCAAGTTATTGTTAATCGTTAATCCGTTAATATGTGTAAAATTGCATTTTTATATCGTTGCGTTAGTGAATTTATAAAACCTGTTGGTTTAGGTTCTCGGCCCTGTTGTATTCTTCTTTTAATGGGATTAGGATTACTGCTACTTATGCTATTATCATTAATATCATTATATAGACGACCGATGTGGCGCGGTGGGCGAAGGTCCGCCTGCGACGCAGGAGGTTGTGGGCTCGATTCCCGCCTCGGAACAAATGTGTGTACGATCTGCAGATATTTGTCCTGGTGTTCTGGTCGTTTTCTATGTATAATAAAAATATCTATCTATGTAATGTATTGTATTATGTATATTAGTTATTTAGTACCCATAACACAAGCTCTGCTTACCATGGGGCTAGATAATGCTGTGTGAATTATAATTTATAATAATAAAAATATAATAATAATTTAGCCATTTATTATCAAAGAATAAATTACATAATACTTGAATTATAATCAAATTAAATTGACAATTTAAAAAAAAAAGAAAACTGTATTTATTGAGCATTATTAAATAAGTATTTTTATAATTCTTTGATCTCTATTTGAGTAAAGGCCTCCTCCAGACTGTGCCATTTTTTTGTGCTACTGTGCCACTTTCTATCCTTCACTATGGCCGCCCAATTATTTTCTGTTTCCAAAATTTCGTCGACCCATCTTTCAAGTGGACGTCCCCTTTTCCTTTTACCAGGTGGTCCCCGCCAGGCTGTTACCACTCCGGTCCACTTTTTGCTCATTCTTGCAACATGGCCTGCCCATTTCCACTTCAGTCTTCGACAATGATGTAGAGCATCAATAACATTCGTCTTTTTTCGAATATTGGTATTTCTGTGTCTGTCTTTTCTTTTTATGTTTAGGATGCTCCTTTCCATAGCTCTTTGTGTTGTTTGTATCTTGTCTGATGTGAATTTGTTAAAGATCCAATTTTGGCTGGCTGTGTGAATTGTCCAGCATTATTTGTCCAGCATTATTTATATTGTCAGAATGAGTTCTCCTTTTTGTCTTGCCCCGGTTAGAGCCCGCCTTAACAATCTCTTCAAACTGTACGTATTGTGACTCATGTACCTAACCTTCTTACAAGTTGTTTAAAATTATTCAGGCTTGATACATAAACTTTTATTTTGGTGTCTTTCGGCAAGCATCGCTTACATGCAAAAAGTATTTGCTGGCCCGATCTGGATACAAATTCCACATACTCTCAGTCAAATGTGGCCATGTATTCTCATCAGGATCGCTGGAATCCGATTCCATGTCTTCCATGATATGGTTTTAATTACTACACTGCACAGTACATTTTTTCTACCTAACTAAATTACACTGCACTCTTCTTCATCAACACGCAAATGATCACTAATAGTAATTTATAATAACAACAAATAAAACACTCGTCACTCTAAGCACCGGCGCTAAGTAATGGAAAAAAAAACTCGTTTTTTTTTGTATCACTGTCGTTTCATACTTGTCTGAACATTTTTTTCGCGCCGCGCGTTGCCGCCTTGCGGTAAATAGTGGGCATTGGATTAACGATTAACGGATTTCTGCATATTAACGGAAGTTAACGTGTCCGTTAATATTTTTAGAAGTTAACTTAAAAGTTAATCCGTTAATCAAAATGTTAACTTCGTTAATTAACGATTAACGGATTAAAGAGTTAATGCCCAGCTATGGTAATAATAGCTGAAAAAGGACATAATTAGTCAATAATCAATATTTTTATTGCATGTTGTTGAGTACAATGGATCTTGAAGATAAACTAGTTTCAAACATGCACCCTGCTAGTGTACCTATGGCAATATTACTAGGTGGCTAATACTTTCTAATAAATTATTCTAGGCACAAAATATAATTTAATAATACTGTTTATACATATACTATTATACTTTAGTAAAGTAACGTATATAGTTGCTCTCTTTATTTTTTGTGTCTAAATTGTGATCCTTCCGTATATATAAATCAAACATAAAACAACATTCCGTATACCTATATAAAATAAACATACATATAACATATGGAATGTGCATCTTATTTAATTTCCTATGTCTTGCTGCAATAACTTTTTTACTTTTGTTTATCCTTCGTTACTGGAAACAATAAGTTCACTGGATCCGGAATACTGTCGGGCGAGTTAACTCGCTCCTACAACTACTTACGCCATAACAGAAAAAAAAGGATCCTGTTTTTCGAATGCTGAATGCACACCCGTATGGTGATTATGTAACTCGCGACCGGTTTGCGACAGGCGCAATCAGTGCTGTCAAACGTCAATTTTGACGTTGTAGCTGGTGTCAAACTAATACAAAATTGACGTTTGACAGCACTGATTGCTTAATTTACGCCTATCGCAAACCGGTCGCGAGTTACATAATCACCCGGCCGATGAGATGAGATCGTCAACTAATTAACTGAAGCAGGAAGGAGAAGAAAGAATAAATCCCATCTATACTCTATCGCGTAACCAAGGCACAATAAACTCCGGACATTTCAAATTTCACACAGCCCCAAACAGTAACTAAGCAGAAAAACATCTAGCTCAGCTCTATGACAAAAACAATAAATTGACTTTTGCGCAAAATGTAAATAAACAAAGCTGCGGTTCGGTATCGATTTTCGCCGATTCAGAGCAGTAACCTAACTCCAATGGCACGGGCAATGGCGAGTCATTAGACGTTACTTTAGCAACCGTAGCAATTTGTTATTCAATAAAAATACACTGGTATTAGATAAGGGCCGACTTCACCAGAAACTGTGTTTAATTAAACTTGAAGAAGCGGACCATTGAAGTAGGTCGGTTATCGAGACTCAAGTTAACAAGCACCAATTCCTATAAATTCTCTGCAAGCCCACAAAGTCATTAGTGGTTTCAGAAAGTAGTTTTCATCCGTGTCTATAGTCTCTGATTGTATCTAGCGATTGACCTGTACCATAGGGGTTTTCCCTTTTCACTAGCGCTAGCCCGCGGCTTCATTTACGTTGTTTATATAGAAAGATTTAAATGGTATTTCTATCCCATGGGAACTGTTTTATGGGTTAATAAGTAGCTATGTTTGATTCCAGGCTTATAGCTGCATCTATGGAAAAAAAAATACATTTAAAATAATAGTGTATTTGTTTCAGCGCCAATCTACATGCAGTACAAATAATTGGACTGTGATAGTCCATGTAGTCACCAACACCAACCTTGGTTGTACGATACTACGGCAGCTTTAAGAATTAGCATTAGCAAGCTGAAATGACAGTGGGCCGGCCATATCTCGCGAAGAACCGAAAACCCGTTTGTCAGTTTGCCAAGTCGCGGGCTCAATTCAAGAATACGTTTACCCCAGTAAACGTGTTCTTGAGAGGAGAAGGCAAACGTCGTGTAGGATGCCCTCCAGCCAGGTGGGAAGGCGACCTGCGAAGGACTGCAGGCAGATGCTGTACGCGCGTCAAGCTGAAAACAAGGTGCTATGGCGATCATATGGGAAGGCCTATGTCCAGCTATAGACTAAAATAGGCTGGTGATGATGATGACTACAGCGACAGTGTCCACTGGTGATTCGGACAGTGAGCTAGTTGTTTGTGGCTGAAGTTAAAACAATGCCACACAATGGCGAATAGACGACAGAGGACAATTCGTCTCATGCATGCTTGCTAAGCGTAACAAGGCGGGTAAAATACAATGTAGGTGTACTGTTTTGTCGTTTTTCTATACTACTGTTTATTGTTAAATACACATTTACTAATGTATATGTAGGTACGTCACATATATTGTAGGAACATAAAACGGTGTGGCAGCTCACGAAGTTAAAGTAGCCTAACTTTACTACTCACTTTCACCTCTACTTCCCCTTTCGTTATGTTTATGAGCCTAGCCGAATATCGAAATAACTTAGCCCTTTTTTCAAACATCTGGCCCGCGATAATCTATAGAGTAATCTTTTGAGTATGAGGCGAACTATTAAAAATTACATACGGTAATGGCACGGTCACCGTGCCGTGTGAAGTAGTAATGTATGAGCTGAATAGACACCTTTCACAAAGCTTGTCAACTATGACGTGGTCGAGTGCATGTGAAAAGGGCCTTAACGTGGCCGCGGCGGCGGCGGGGCACGGCGCGACGCGGGCGCTCCCGTCCATTGTTCCGACTCGTCACGACCTTGCGCGTCGGACACGCTCCACCAGCTTCTACTTATAACTGGATCCTCACTGTGCCGATGAACAGAATCCTTAGCTCATGACCGTGGGCTCTTTTACAACCAATAATAACAGGCAACGTGACTAGCAACGAATTTGCCGGGAAACTTCTACTTAATGATACCTACCTAACTCAAATTAGGTAGACGTGGACGCAAGCGTGCCTATAATAGGACTAATCGATAGGTAGGCACTAGGCTCCTACCGACCGTCTATTATTTCAAGTTGTGTGCTGTTTCATCGTAATAATAGTCTAGTAGATTTCTGTTAATAGGACTTGCGTGAAGGACATTTGCACGAAAAAGTGACAAATCATCTCAAATCAGTGATGGTAGCGGTCGTAGAGATATGTAGTTTTGAGCATTTTGTTTGGGAGGTCTACCAAAAAACTGAATATGATACTAAATTATTTACCTTGTCCCTACTACTGTCACTTCCTCCGTATAAGTACAGCCTAGTAGTAAATTCGTAGCGCTTGCTACATCGCTAAGCGAGCATGCATTCAAGATATAAACGCGCACGGCACGCTTCTTTGCGTGTGTCTTGGCATCTCATTTATCTAGGAAGCCGTTTCGCCGAGTTGTTAGGAGTTAGGTACTTACTAGGCTATACTGTAGTATTATGTATAGTGTACGTTATACATGTACTCGTAGGTACTTATTTCATATTGGTACGGGCACATCTAGCAGAGATTTGGTAAATGATTTAAGTTTACTCGCACTGAAAAATTACTAATTTCAGTTTTCCCATCTGAAAATTCCTCTTCAAGCATTCAGGGGGAAAACAGGACACTCATGTAAGCAAATACAAAAATTCCTCTAAGTTTTTCTTGTACGAATTTTCAAGAAAGATGCGTGTGAAAACGATCGATTATCCAACAAGCAGTTTAATTTGACTGTGTGAACTGCTACCTATCAGAGAACGGCACGCTCTTGGCCACTTATCGCCGAAATTGGTTGTTTAGTACCGCGGCTGTCAAGATTGCTTATCAACAATAATAAACACACGGTAATAGAGATAAAACAGACATTTATCAAAACCATTTCTAGATGTTACCTGCCGCCGGTAGTTGAACCGCTAAGCAGCCGGTCGGCAACTATGTACTAAAACCTACTATTTCAAAAATTGTGCTAATCCGTCAGCATTCCTGGTAATTGACTTATTTTCAGTTACTAAGTATAAAGAAATAAATAATGCTGGACAATGCACACAGCATCTTCTAGCCCCAAGCTAAGCAGAGCTTGTGTTATGGATACTAGATGACTGATATACTTCATACAATATGTATTACATAGATAGATTTTTTTAATTATACATGGATAAAGACCAGAACACCCGGAACTAATATCTGTAGATCGTACACACAATTGTTCCGAGGTGGGAATCGAACCAGCAACCTCCTGCGTCGCAGGCGGACCTTAGCTCACCGCGCCACAGAGGTCATCAAAGTATACACCTGTTACGGCAGCGTGATTTTATCCATGCCCTTTTCCTTTTTCTCTAGCCGCATTGGAGTAAGAATCCGTGGAACGCTCGGTGAGTGATTTTTCGTAGAAGTAGTCAGCCACTTCGAGGAAAAAAGAAGTAATGTGTCGTAAGACCCGCGCCGACACGTTAAGTGCGACATAGACTACTACTCTCTGGCCGCTGCACCGGACTGCCAGTGACAGCAGCTATTGGAAAGAATAAACTTTTTAACTGAACGAAAATATGTCAACAGAACTTACGAAACTTTTCAATTCTTAAAATACGCTAGAAGGTAGGAAAGATCCTTACTAAGACTTCGTTTTTATTTTTAAAAAGTAAGACGTTATTTTGTCATTAATTATTTATAATGAAAATCATCACGACAGGATTCTACTAAGCCCTAAGGCGACGCTAAATCTAACATTAGACAACGTTGAGTATAATCCCTTATCAGATTTTATACAGAGGTTGCTTGACATCCCATAATGAAGTTTTTTTTATATATGGATTTTTTTTATTTTTTATTATTATACCTAACTAAAATTACATCCAACGGAGTTCTATGGCACATTCGCTAAGGAATTTTTTTGTTAAACAACCTTAAAAACAGGATAATTAAAAGCGTTTTTTAGGTTTTGAGTAATAATTTATAATAGTTGTCTAGAACAACTCTTTGTCCTCACTCGAACTTGACTCACTGTAAACAGTGTAGAGCAGACGGAACAAAAATTTACTTTCGTATGGATGCATCTAATATGTATATTACAGAAAACGTTACGATTTCGCTAGCCACCTATAACAGTTCACAGAACGCTGGGCGGCGCGGCGCAAAACCTTGCGTGAGACATTATTTCCGAGTACAGCAGGTAAGTACACTATCTGTTGACTCTCAATGATCTTGAAATTTTCGTGACGGCCTTGCGCACCACTAACTGCTGTCTAATCTGTGCGCGCGCGCACTGTTTGCTCCGCCTGCCTCGCGTGGCGAGACTCAGGCTTCGCGGGAAAATATCGCGCCCCTAGGGCCAACGAGCCTAGCAGATGAGGTGGCTACGCTGGGCTGGACAGGACGTGTACCCGTGGAGGACGGTACTCACGTGTGTTCGTCTCGTGGGGGCGGCTCACAGCGGACACATGCGACAGCGGATAACGGAACAAGGCAGCGGACGCGCGGGCGCCCGCAGCAGCCGATAGCGCGCGACTGAACAGCGTGTGGAGATAACACTGATAACGCCGCGTCAGAGCCGCCCGCGCCGTCGCGCGTCGCCGCGCCCGCGTCACGCTCGCAAACGAACTGATACCTGTGTTACCTGAAAGCTGAAACAAGAACACTTTCACGAAGCTTCTCCAATACCTAATAAATAAGACCAACATACCTACTGGACAATTTCACAAAGGTCCCAACGTAAGCGTAGCTTATGTTATGGATGCCACTATGCCTTCCGATTATACCGAATTATACTTGCACCGACTCCAAATAAATACCTGCAAGTTATACAAATATTTGTCGAAACCCCAACTTCCTGTGATGCAGGCGGATTTTCGCCCTCCTGCGCACAGAAGTCGTCCACTACCAAGAGTATGCAGTTTAGTGAAATGAAAATTAATTTCTTTCTAGGTGCCTACAGTCATGAGGATGAGATAAGCGTTCAGCAGCGATCAGAGATAAGATAACAGAAGGCTTTGCTAAAGTTATAAAAAAAACTGGGCAAGGAGGATTACAGACTATGACAGCAGCTTCAGAGCAAATGGTAAATCGGCCATTTCGGTCTCTTAAGTCCAGTTCGGCTATGCCCAGTATCTTTAAAGTCTATGAACGTCCATTCCGTGTTTGTCTAGCTTCTGGAACGTCCATTCCGCGAATATCTTTCCCCCTTCCTTCCGCGACGCCATACGGAACAGACGTACTCTTTACTTCAATATTTAACTAAAATATTAAATAGGTCGTGGTCTTAATGATTGCAGTCTTTTATTTATAAGTAGTCTATCGATTCAAAAAGAACATTTCAGTCATTTTGTAATTTTTGACATTATCTGTCATTTTCGACATGATCAATTATACATTAGCTGTTATATCTAACGTTTTTGACATTAGCTGTCATAATAAAAATTAGTTTAGAAGACTTACACAACCAGAACATAACAGAATTGTGTTTGTTTTCTAAACTTATTTTTACCTTGTTAATTTTTGAGTTTGAGTAACTTGCGTTGAACAAAGAGGAACAAAATACGAGTAAGTTCATTAAATTAGTTCAGTTAAATTATTGTTTAACTTGTAAAAGTACCAGGCGAGCAGAAGTTCAAAGATAAAAGAACTGTTAATAAAGTATTTTATCATTGAACTTCTGCTCACCTAGTACTTTTTCAAGTAAGTATGGTTTAAATAACAAAATATTCTCCAGATACATATTACTATAGAGGTACGTATGACAATAATATTGAGTATCTATCTATCCAATGAACTGCACTCCTAGGTAAGTACTTTCCGGTATATCAGCAGAACCCCTGTGTAGCACTTAGAGTTAGTGCACCCAAGTGATTTAGTTCAGGTTAAATTCGGGTTCCGTACCTCAAAAGGAATAAAAACGGAACCCTTACAGGATCACTAGCTGTCTGTCTGTGTTATCAGGTTTCTGATAACACAAACAGACAGACAGTCTTTCTCTTTCCCTGTAAACTACGTAACGTAACTAGTAATCTAGTAGTTTTGTGTTGTGTGTTTCTTTTAATTTTCTTTAAGTCGTCTACTTTCACTGTTTGTTATTTGTTATTCTATTTAAGTACATATCTGCGGAAACTTGATAATTGGCCCTCAGCACACATGCGCTGGTTTTTACCGGCATGTACTAATTAAATAACTATTTTTAAGAACTAGCTGTAAGTTTTCCCAAAATTTTGAAAATAAAATAAAATCTATCAGAAGAGCTCGCCCTACGCAGCGCACGCATAAGGCCAAAATTATACTGTATGCGGGGCATGCTCTTTAGATAGTTTTCTTTAGATCCTACTTAGATCTATTACATTGTATGAGCGGTCACAATTACAGACTCTAGTCCCAATTACAGGTTGCATGATAAGCCAGGACGTTATTTAAGCAGGCACCTGCGATGTTCACGAGAAGTCACGTCACGCGGCGGCAGTCACGCGAGGTCTTCACTGAGCTAAGTAGCTCGAAGGTGCTAATTTCCATGAGTTGAGTGGCTTGGCCTTTGCTTCTGTGATATCGGCCAGTTTCACTTGAGCCTCGGCCTAGACGGACCCTCGGCTGTTGAGAGACCGGCGTATATTGGCGGTTAGAAGATAATTTAGATGACACTTTGTGCCTAGCGATGACTTTAATGAGGTTGGAGTGGGGATGGATCTACCTGTTCTAAACTACCAGGTTACAGCCACCAGATAGGCTAAGGTTCGTTTGTATATTTTTAATAGAGGAGTAGAGGCCATGGATATAATGAAGAATAGCAGTTAAAGTAAAAAAGTGTAAATGTATTGATTTTTCCAGAATGGAGACGAAAACAATATATAAAAGAACATTAATTTAATTAACAGAAAAAGGGCAAAATTGTTCTCTATAGCGCTGGTATTTCGTAAAAACTGTGGAGAGGACTTTCTTGAATTTTGTATTTAAACCCTGCCGATTTTCTTTCGGTCTCTTATGTCCAGTTCTTAAGTACGTCTAGTGTGTTTGGTACAACTATATCAGCGAAAGTCCATTTATGCAGAAGTCCATTTCTTTGTAAGTCCATTTATGCAAAGTCAAAATGTCTGCAAATGTCCATTTTCTGTATGAGTCCATAAGGTCTCCGCATAAAGTAAAAAACGGCCAATAAAAAAAAAACTGCTCCAACTTATTAGCTAACAATAATTTTAAATGGCTATTTTTGGCCTTATGCGTGCGGTGCGAAGGGGCAAGCTCTTCTGATAGGTTAGTAGTTAAGTGAGCGTAGTATGTTATTTTTAGTTATGAAGGTATTTTAAGTAGAGTAACTTGATTATGCTTCATGTTGAGCCTGCTTATACAACAGATGATGAATTGAAAACAGTTAATAAAACCGACTCGCTCTTTACTTTTTGCTAAATCAGAGAGGCCTAGAAAATGAAGCTAAGAACCATATAGAAGTCGAGACGGGGTCTTGATACCTTATTTATTGAAATTGCATTAGCCGGGTAGGTTGGAGGTAAAAAGTGACCTATTAAAAAAAGTGCCAACTAGGAAGTTTATTTTACTTGCCCTTGCGTCAGTTTCTGTGGGACAAATCTTGCAACATAATTTTAGAACCAATTTTATCCTCAACCGGGCCCGGGCTGAAATTTGGCATACAGATAAAAGTCAGGTATAAAGCATATTTGCCTTTTTAGTCACAGAACTAATGGAAAAAAATCCCAGTAGTTCTGTCAACAGAACAGGTGGGAGTAAACTTATGCGAGTTCGTTCACAATGCAATGTTATGGTACCATCATGCTGGTCTGATGATGGAGCCAGAAGGTTTTTTAACATAATTATGTGGGATTAATCTAGCAACTGAATTTTAAACCAGTTATCTTCAATCGTTTGAGCTGATATTTGGCATAAGTATGAATATAAGATTGGTGACAATGCAATGGCATGGTACCTTCCAGCTTCTCTTAAATGGTCTTATGAATGAATGAATGAATGAATGAATGAGTGTGAAAACACTTTATTGTACCCAAAATAACAAAATAACACCTTATATCTAAATCTTACATAACAACAGTACAATAGGCGGCCTTATCGCTTAAAGCGATTTCTTCCAGGCAACCAACTTATGATACAGACTGAAGGTAACCATGATCAACTCCTAAAGAAACTACTTAATCCGAGTTGAGTCTGGGTTCTTTGGATTTGTCTTCCCAAGCACTTTGGTCCTAGATGATTATATATGTATGTACATAGGTAGGTTGTTTAAAAAAAGGGTTTTGTTTAATTAGGTATTACTAGCTGCGCCCCGCGGTTTCACCCGCGTGGTGATAGATATTTTGGATAATATACAATATAATCTTTATGAATTGAAGCCTATATGTTATTCTGATATGTAAGCTATATTATGATTCTGTGAAGTTTCATCAAAATCGATTCAGTAGTTTTTGCGTGAAAGAGCAACAAACATACTTACATACATCCTCACAAACTTTCGCGTTTATAATATTAGTAGGATAAATTTATACCTTCTAATATCCTAAACCAAAACCGAACGAGTTTTTCGAAGGTTCTCGTAGATATTAATCAATAGTAAAATTTCTATGAACAGAGATTCAAATCAACGAGTTGATCAGTCCGTCAAATTGCCAATCAACAATCTCGTGCCAAACGTCATTTCAGGTTTCCAGAAACGCGAATTATTCCCATAGCCAAGCCAGCGATTGACAAATCATTGATCAAATATCGTACCCCCATTTAAACTTTATATCAATAGATAGATAGACAGAAAACACTTTAGTTTACCACACAAATTTAATACAATTTTTCAAAACACTGGAAACATTACAGAAATATATACGTACTTGCTGCGCCCCGCGGTTTCACCCGCGTGGTGATGGATATTTTGGATAATATACAATATATCTTTATAAATTGTAACCTATGTGTTATTCTGATGTATAAGCTATATTATTGTAAAGTTTCATTAAAATCCATTCAATAGTATTACGTGAAAACAAACGTGAGTAACAAACATCCATCCATCCATCCATACTTACAAACTTTCGCGTTTATGACATTAGTAGGATAATAGAGAAACACTTCACACAAAGACTCCGATTGGTCCTTTGTGCGTGGTAATAGAGAAAGCATAAAGGGTGGCCTTATCGCTGAGAGCGATCACTTGCATGCAACGATAGAATGGACTGGATATGAAGGAACACTATAGACGGTGGCACTTGATTAGATATTTGTAATACTAATAATCAATGGTCAACCCTCGTTCGACCAACTGGCTGTATATTATGGAAGAGATCTCTTCTAAGCGATAAGGCCGCCCATTGTACTTGTCGCATGTAATGTATTTTTGTAATGATTTGATTACGGTGTACAATAAAGATGTTTTGTATTGTATTGTATATTGATTCCGTTCAACCACTAGTATGCCCGGAACTGAGATCTGCGGCGTCCAAAAGTTTGCTATTTCATCCTATACAGGGCCGATGCAATGTAAGCTTTCCTTATTTAAATCAACCAGCATTGCCAGTAAGTGCGGTACAGTCCAGATTTCAAAAATAGAACTCTAGTGGCGAATGTCAGCCATGTTTTATTTCGAGCCGGTAGTATGTGCTGCGCACGCGTCGCTCTCGCCGCGCCGCCGCTTTCGTAAACAAATCAGGTATCTTAGCCATTATTACCCATTATTATCACTTTCTACTAATATTATTTTTAACATTTGATTGTAGAGGTGTCGCTTAATTAAAAGCGTCCTTCACAACCTCTTCATCGTCGGCAGCTTCTGCCTAGCAACTATAATTAAACGAGTTACGTAAGTTAATGTTGTACAACAAACGACGCATAAGCCATTTTAAATTGTTCAAAGATGAAAAGGTTTTAATTTTAATAAAACAAACCGAACTCAAACTTTAACCCCAAGAACAAATAACTTTTTCTTCGTCTATTATTTCTCCTTTTGAAGTCAGAAAAACAAACTCCTTGATGTTGTTCCTAACTTTGAAGCGATTGGAAGCTGAACTTTTAAATTTTGCAAAATTTTAGTCAAAATATTATTACCATACTAACAATATACTAATCGCTCTCATGAATTCGCACTGATGATGAATTTGACTAAGAGAATTCAGATAATTTATACGTTGAACTGCAACTGTAGCCTCGGTTGTAAATACTATGTGCCCCCTGTAACACGACTTCACATGAGTTCTCGACTGAGACGTTATGATAGTTATCGTGTCATAATAATAAGTACCATGACTCGGAAGGTTTTGTTGGACCGTGGACTGATTCAATATCAATAACTATCAGAATTGTAAAATAAATGCCTCTGCCGCGCCACCTTTCGTGTCATAATAATAAGTACCATGACTCGGAAGGTTTTGTTGGACCGTGGACTGATTCAATATCAATAACTATCAGAATTGTAAAATAAATGCCTCTGCCGCGCCACCTTACCAGGTTATCAGACTACCTACATATGAAACGAGCCGAGGCCATTTAAACATGTTACTACTACTTACAAGGCCCAGCAACCAGTTGCCCTTGGTGCGTGAAGAATCATACGGAATGACTTGCTGATATTGTCCAATGCCCTTTCAGCTGAATGCAGTGAGCATGTCGAGGCTCAGCCAGCAGGTGGACGCCGCTTACGCGGCGGCCTGCAGTGACGTCACGCTGTGCTCCGACTCCAAGGGCTTCTTCAAAGGCCTTGCCGAGGAGGTGCTGGCGCTGACGACCCAGGCCTGTCTGCAGGAGCTTGAGGTTGCCCCCGAAGGGCAGAAGGTCAATGTGGTGATGGAAAACAAAGAGGTAAAGATGTTCTTGTTATTTATTTATGTATAAACAAAACCCTTAAGAACTAAAATCGACAATGCACTTAATTACTAAACAAAACAGGATTTACTTATATGTCTTTACTTGGCTTGGGAAGTGTCATGGCAGCGGCACGGCTGCTCGATATTCCTAAATTACGACGTATGTACATTTATTTCTGTTTCGCTGCAGATAATGTCCGCATTGAAAGAGGTGCTGTCCCGCATTCAGCCGCTGCACCGCGGCAAGTGCGCGCGCGTGTCTAGCGAACGGCGGCTTGCGGCGGCGCGTGCGCTACTGGCCGGCGACCAGCACAATGCGCTCGCGCTCGCCAGTCAGGCCGTGCTGCGCGCTCCTATGACTGGTGAGAACCTCATTAACGAAGAAAGTCATTATTAGTAAAAAGTCTTTATTAAGGAACTTGCAGGTCGCATAGGTTCCTATTTTTGTTATTGTACCTTCGTTATACTAGGTAAAACTAGACAGTATATTTCAATACCTACACCATACAGGTGTGACTGAAGACAGATACAGCTCTCCGGTATACTGTAGTATGTGTGCCATACTGTATAATCTAGTTTTTAATACAAGTTTTTTTTAAATTTAATCGAATCCGAAAAATATAGCCAAAGAACGCAGAGACATTATTAGGGCCATTTTTCCTATTACCAGGTGAAGACGAAGTGCTGGACGGCGGTGTATCGCTGGCACTGGCTCTCTGGCAGCGCTCAGAGGTGCTGCTGGCACTAGGGCTCTACCGCGCGGCGCTGGAAGACCTGCGGCTGGCATTGCGCGAACGGCTACCGGCCAGGATGCGTGCCCGTTACTATTGGCGCATGGGACACTGTTACAAAGGTACAGTTACAGGAGCTTGGCTGGTAAAGGCCTGATCATGCAAGAGGTGCAAAGTGCACTCCTGTACGAGATGACGGTGGTGAGCAGTGCATAGTGCAGTTCCTCCACTTAAAATCAGAATAAGCGTAAAGTAGCCACCACGATAGAGCACTGCCCCTTGAACTCAGGAAGCCAAGGGGCCCGGACAAGTATGAATGCATGAATGAATGAACACATTATTGCACTTAAAATAATAAAATAACACCTTATTGGTTGACCTTGGTTTCTAATCTTGGACGAACTAAATTGCTTAGAATTATGTACTGTCTTCCCTTTATTTTAATTTTATGTAATTTATTTATTTTTTCACTGATAGCTTTTACATCATTTACTCACCCCATAATTATTATCTTTTTTTTTTAATAAAATCTAGTACCTATGTATTTATTCATCAATCACGTCTTCTGTGCGCTGGATCTGAGATCGTGTCTGCCACTCTACCGGGTTCTGACTGAAAACCAGCGCTCTTTCACAAATGACCTGGGTTATTGTGATAGAGCAACAAGCTGAGTCAGGAGGGACCTATTAGACCTACACACGCGCGCTTATCCACTTTCTGTGAGGGCTACTTAGTACCATATACAATACTACTAACATTTTGTACCTTTTCACTTTTTTTTATATTTTGTCGATGTTACGTGTTTTATAATAGGTACCTAAGTAGGTACTTTGTAGTCTAATATAATTATGTGTAATTAACCTTGTTTGTGTGTTGTGTTAGTGTTTAATAAATAATTTTCTTTCTTTCTTTCTTTCTTATATCTAAATATTACAAATTTACAGTACAATAGGCGGCCTTATCGCTGACAGCGATTTCTCCTAGGCAATCTAGGGATGGAGAAAAAGATATAAGTATACTAAGAGTTGGTAGAGCACAAACAAACATTAATGGAAAAGTAACAAAATCAAAAAATATTAACTACATACATTGCATGCAATACAAAACTACTTAAATTAAAACTAACCTAGAAGATAAACTACAAATAAGAATAACTGAATACAATAGGAAGGTACCACAGAAATAAATTTCGATAAACTCTGATCACAGGCTGAGACAAGCATACCTTAAACCTTACAAACCCAAAAGCAAAGAGAGTTTCTGTGCCTTTTTAAAACGACGATTCTGTCTAATCGTTGTCACCATAACACCCACTGTGGTTTCCCAGGAGCTGGTGAAGGGTCCCGTGCGAAGGTGTCGTACGAGCTGGCTGCGCGGCTGTTGGGGGCGGACGAGGCTGCGCGCTCGCTGTTAGACCAGGACTTGCAAACAGTCGACCCCAGCGAGCAACCTAAACCACACCCTGAACGGGCTGGTAAATACCATATAAGACATTCATTAGGTCTCAATTTCCCGTAATAAAAAGACTGTAAGGACCAAATGATGCGTCAAGCTGAAGACAGGGCACTGTGGCGCTCATTAGGGGAGGCCTATGTCCAGCAGTAGACTAAGACAGGCTGACGATGAAGGACCAAACGATAATGAGTGTTCCGATCTAGCCAAATAATTAACACGAAATAGATTTTCGTGACGTATTGTTCTAATTAGAAGATGAAGAGAAGAAAAGAAAAGGAGAGCAGATTTAGTTTTGCCTTGTCAGTCATCATCATCACCGACGCTGATAACTGCCGTTTGTAAAAGAGTGCAAATGTCCTTGCGAAGCGGGGATGGGCCGCTAGTACTGAATACGTGTCTTCTAGACCTTCGTGAAAGATCGTCACTTACTGTCAGGCGAGATTGTGATCTAACATAATTTGATTGTTGTTTGTGTTTTTTCCAAAATGTAGGGATTGTAATCTTTCCAGGTATTTCACTAACGGGAGGAGCAAAGCTAAACATGCCCTCGCTCTCCAAACTGGTTAAAATCTGTGAGGAAAAAGACAAGGTAACGGAAAGTTAATTCGTTTACGATATAGGCAAATCAGATTAATTATATAATAGATCTGAAATTATAGTTTTTTTGGTTGTTGGTGTTTGGTAGTTCGACTGACAATCAAATAGTCATGTCCTATAGTATTGACATGATTTAAGTCCCATTTGATAAGTCCGACCGCAGTTGTTAGTCTTTGCTTGGTAGGTGACATGTTTGTTTGTTTAACTTCAGTATAATATATAAATAACTACTAGAAAATCAAGAATCAATTTGATTTTCATACTTCTACGATTCGCATTCAAATAAGCGATTAAACAATTTATGTGTCAAATACAAGGAGTAAAGTGCGAAGTACGGACAAATATACCGTCTTAATGAGTGCTATAGTGCCTCACAAAACGTGTATTGAAAAATATGCTGGACAGTTCGTAAACTTAATAAAATAAATTAATGGATATGAAAGACTATCCCTGTCGAGAGGTGGGCAAAGGTCCGCCTGCGACGCAGTAAGTTGCGGGTTCGATTCCCGCCTGCCTCACAATTGCGCGCTACAGGGGTCGTCTAGAGTAGACTTGTGTGCTGAGGCGGGATTAATTGTTTTGACATTTCCAGGGTCGGTTCGCGGTGGCGGGTGCGGAGATCAACACGGGCGACGTGCTCCTGATCGACTCTCCCTACGCGGCCTGTCTCCTGTCCGACTACTACGGCTCCCACTGCCTTCACTGCTTCAAGAGGTTAGATAGATGATTATTTTATTGCACACTTAAAAAATAAAACAAGCAAGATAGAATAAAATATGTAGGTAACAATTTGGTGGTCTTATCGCTCATGAGCGATCTCTACCTGACAACCGAGGATGGATTGTACATGGGGATCTGTGTGCATTATATTTATTTATAAAACATTGCATACAAATACGTTCCCACTTTAAAAATAAACATAAATAGATATAGGTAACCAATTATTTACCTACTTATATAAAAACGAGGTTCGCATTTACTCGTCTCTACTTAGCTGTGCCCCGCAGCTTTTCCCGCGAGGAAATCTATGTGTCAAACGGCTTATAAACCAATCACTCTTATTTATAAAAAAACCGCATCAAAATCCGTTGCGTAGTTTTAAAGATCTGAGCATACATAGGAGACAGACAGACAGCGGGAAGCGACTTTGTTTTATACTATGTAGTGATTTCTCGCTTGTCTCTTGTTTGTACGGTAAGCGATTAATACCCCATAAATCATTAATATTTTAACTTATCGCGAAAGTTTTAAAAGTCTCCTATAATAGAACGCGGTGTCATTGGAATGGTCCTAAACCGGTCCGAATTAAGAAAATTATTTAAAATATTTTTTGGAAATAGTTATTTGTTTGTGAGCAATATAAGGCGGAGTCCGATGTCCTACTACTAATTTGATATATTATCTTAGGTATAATAAATAATACTTACACTCACATAGCACCTAACCATGTCATCATCATCATCATCATCATTAGCCTATAGTAATCCACAGCTGGATATAGGCCTCCCCTAATGAGTGCCATAGCGCCCTGTCTTCAGCTTGCCGCATCCAGCATCTGCTTACAGTCCTTCACAGGTCGTCATCACACCTAGCCGGACGGCGGCGTCCTACACTACGTTTGCCGAGTCGCGGTCTCCACTCAAGAATACGTTTACCCCAACGGTTATCGGTTCTTCGCGAGATATGGCCGGCCACTGCCACTTCAGCTTGCTTATTCTTAGAGCTATGTCATTAACTTTGGTGTCCTAACCATGAAGTAAATTTTAAAATAAATTTGCTACATTCGAATACTAAAAACGTATTTTAAACTTAATTGTAGTACCTTATTAGGATTTGAATTAACTGACCACGATGCGCACAAATAAATAAAAATATAATGTAGTCTGTTAAAAAAGTACCAACTTAAAATTATCTTACTATTACTTAAAATTACTTATTCTCACTGGTTCTCATTCTCCTGCGATTTCTCCCAGACTCGAAGGCTGTGTGGAGTCGGCTCCGATCTGGTGTCCCAAGTGTTCGGGAGTAGCCTTCTGCAGCGTGGCTTGCCGCGACGCTGCAGTCTCCACCTATCACAACTACGAGTGCCCTTTCCTGGATCTCTTCATAGGTAAGCCGAAGCCTATGTCTTATAATGCTACATAATGCTGTGTGAATTGTCCAGCAAAATTTATTATTATACACTCATTTATTTAAATTCTCGTATAAAATAATTTTTTTACTATAGAAAATACAATAAAATATTATAAAACTATTCTACAGTAAAAAATATATCAAAACGGTAGATCACCGACCGCGAAGCTAGGCTCAAGCGGCCGGTGAATAGGGCTGCAGAGAAAGGAACTTCCTGACGATACGTGCCGAGTCCAAGAGTACCGCTTTCTGGATCTGGCCCTTGATCCAACTTCCTAGCGAGAGTCTCTTCAGGTGTTGATCGAGGCTCTTATTATTATTTATTATTATTATTCTCTCATTTACCATGATCTCGGGCCATAAAGTGACCCGGTCCTTTGGAAGGCTTGCGTGGGGCCGAAGCCAACAGCACAGAGGCCCTTTGAGAAGTTAATCTAAAGGCGATGGCTACACATAGCGGGTATTATCCTCGGGTGCACAATATGATACATCCAAAGATTATTATTATTATTATAAAACACAATACAAAAATGCTTTATGCAGATCTTTAAATCATATGAAGATCACCATATCCAGATCATTAAAAAAAGACATTACATGCGTCAAGTACAATGGGCGGCCTTTTCGCTTAGAAGCGATTTCTTCCAGGCAACCTTTGGATGGAAAGAATTATGTGAATTTAAGAAAGGCAAGGGTCTTATTCTATAGAACAGTCTGCTGGTTAGGTCATGTCATATCATATCAATACAGGTACATTTTCATTTTAAGTAGAGCGCCTTTGTTCTACAGTACACGTACAGTATTCTTACTTAGGTAGATATGTGTCTACGGTTCGGGTGCAGAACACCTAATCTCTAATGAATGAATGAATGAATGAACACTTTATTGTACCCAAAATAACAAAATAACACCTTATATCTAAATCTTACATAATAACAGTACAATAGGCGGCCATATCGCTTAAAGCGATTTCTTCCAGGCAACCTCTAATGTACCTACCGTACTTTTAAAATACCTACCACATACATTATACCTACCTAGACCTACCAAACACCAAAAAAAGCTGCTAATTCAAATATAACTAAAAACTTGAAACCCAAAAATGTAATTTAATCTTCAACAGGTGCTCCATTATTTTCAATTTTCTTACCCAATTAATAAATTGAGGAACAACTTCCAACATTAAACTTAACTTTACCTTGTTGTGTTAGTTCTTTACTATATAAAGATATTTATGAAAAAGGATATTTATATAAATACATGCATTATATAAAGATAGACACCTGTTATATTATTTCAGGCTCGGGTATGTCCATCCTCAGCCACATAGCGCTGCGCATGATCACGCAGGCAGGACTAGACACAACCCTCTCCATATACTCCAAATACCTCTCCAGCGAGCAGAAAACCGTCGAAGGCACGGCACTTAACGACATCGAAGGAGTCGCCAAAAAATCGAAGATGAAGAGCCGCAAAGAAAGACTGAACCGTTCAAAGAAGGGGTTAAAAAACATTGAAGAAATCAAAGAGGAAGAGAGCCACTTGGATGAAAAGATGAGTTTTGAAGAGAAGTTGGAATTGAAGGCGTCACAGATCTACTCTCTGTGTACGCATTGCGAGGAGAGAAGAGGTGCAGACTATCTGAAGAGGGTTGTGATGGCAATGTTCTTGACGGAATGTCTGAAAAACGGCGGGTTCTTCAAGAAGTGTAAAGCCGAAAACGTTACTAAAGGTATAAGTAACATCAGTATATAACCTGATGTCGCTCTTGATGTCACAATAATCGGAGAGCTGTTATAATAATGCATCCTTTTCTAATCCTTTTCCAGCGCAGAGAGCGGTATGTGAGATGATAGTACGCAACTTGCTGCTGCTGCAATTCAACGCACACGAGGTGTACGAGACGGTGCGTGGCAAGCACCAATTCGCGGGCTCCAAGGCGCTCTACGTGGCCGTTGGGATCTATCCGACTGGCGCACTCTTCAACCATGAGTGCTACCCCGCGGTGGCCAGGTAAGGGCTCTTGCAACTTGCTGAAGACGTTAATGATACTCATACGTGTTTCATCTGAACCTCTATACAGCAGATTTCGTATGTATAACATGTTCCGCTTACGTATAATAAATAGCGTGGAAACGGCCAAGTCACTCGAAATTCAAGCTTATGTTCAATACCTGGCTTGTCAATCAAGGTTAATATTTTGGCTACCGAATGCCGTCGAATAATCTAACGTGCATAAGTGGTGATAAAGTTTTCTACGAATTCTACTAATATTATAACTCCTACTTATAACATTATAAACGTGAAAGTTTGTGAGGATGTATGTAAGTATATTTGTTGCTCTCACGCAAAAACTACTGAATGGATTTTGATGAAATTTCACAATAATATAGCTTATCTACATATCAGAGTAACACATAGGCTACAATTCATAAATACATATATATTGTATATTTTCCAAAATATCTATCACCACGCGGGTGAAACCGCAGGGTGCAGCTAGTCTTCAATAAAAACCATGTACAAACTTACTTTCTTTTCAGACACAGAGTTTCTAAACAGTATCCGAACAAAAACAAATATTAACACTATGCGATCTCGTAATACTTCCGCCATAGATATGATTGAAAGATTACTAGAAGAGCAAATTCAGCCATTTTACTACCTTTGGCTGTACTTGGGACATTACCTAGTCAATTATAACCTTGGGAGTAGGTAATTATCCAACTTGTCGAAAGCCAACTTAGCTCTTCTCGTTACCTCAACACTTTTCAAGGAAGTATGACGAGGCGAGACTTGGCATATCTGTGTAGCGGATCTCATTAATTTTGTAGCATCTCCCTGCAGTCTTTCGTAGGTCGTCATCCCACCTGGTCGGAGAGCGTTCTATACTACGTTTACCGAGCCGTGGTCTCCACTCAAAGAACACGATTACCCATGGGCGTACCCAGCTTCTGGCCTAGGGGGGGACAAGTCAGATTTTTTAGGTCGGATCGTCCGCGTATTTTTTTCATATACACTAAACAAACACAGCTATATGAAACATTAGGTATATGAAGTTTAAGGTGTAGGGCGAACAGTCGCAAATGATCCTTTATAGATAGTTAAATAAAAAAAAGTGAATTTGACTATGCATGCATTTTTATTTTATTTAAATCGTTTCTACTTTAAAAGTAATTTTCGAGGATCTTCTGCAAAACGGTTTATAACGTCTTCCGTGAAAGAATCGCCCATACTGTTTACAAGTTTTTTATGTACACTGAGCAAACAAAGTCCATTTAACCTGTCTTCAATCATTGTTGATCTCAGCCACGTTTTCACGACGAGTGTACTGAATGATCTTTCAATTGTAGCCGTGGAATAAGGCATTGCCAGTCAAATTTCTAGGGCTGTTTTCGTAATGTAATTAGGCGAGTTCATACATCTCCTGCGAAATTTCCAGGGGGGGAATTCTTAGTACGGACATAGTAGTTCCATACACTTTTTATTACATAATAACTTTGGTTCTCTGTCGGATATAATCGTTGCGAATATAATACCAATCCTTTAACGGTATATCCCACTATTTCTATTAGGTATTTCTATTTATAGAAATACTGGGCCTGATTCAGACTGATTGTCCGAATATTTCTATTGCTGTCGGCTGCGACAAAAAAAACGCTGCATCACCTCTTATGACGGCGGTGCACATAGAAATTATTTATTTATTTCCTCTTTAGATAAAACCTCTTGATCATAGTTGTAATTGACTGTTATCGATAGACAGCTGAACTACTTCTGACGAAAGTGGAATCTGATGGATGTGTTCTAAATCGCCATTATTTTGGCTTTTTGACAACATTGAAAATATGCTACAAATTGTGGTCATCCTATTAGATAATAGCCTAAAAAAACGATTTTTTTACTACATATTTCAACTAAATTATGTATATTTTTTGCAAATTACACGAAACAAAATGTAATAATTTATTGAATTTTATCTGTGACGAAAACGCCTTGTTGTTGGTTACAACTCTGGTGACGTCACATGCCAGTAAACATACATTCCTCGACCGATTGTTTTTCGCGTTTTGCGTTTTCTGGGTGTTAAATTCAATCTGTGAGCTATTTCTGAAGCATTTTCTGTCAAATTTTGATAACTATTATAACTAGTGGCATAAATATTTGTTATTGTTAACTGGGTGTGACGTCACACGGCAGTAAACAAAAGCGCCATTACAGAAACATCGTTTTTGGCGCGGTTTGGAAAATTTAAACTTTAAGATTTTATAAATAATACAGTAGATCGCCCTGAAATATTAATGTAGTGTGTTTATAATGTAATAAAGAATAATTTACAACGATTTCCAAAATTTGTCAAATAGCCTATTGCTATTAATGTTTAAAAAAAAAAAATTAAATTAATTATTAATTATTTTTTTACCGCAACGGATATCTTACGCACGTGCGAACGAGCACTTAGGTGGCGGCCGTCTACTAGACTGGGCGGGTTTTATAACAATAGAAAACCACTCAGCGCTGTAGCTATTTCAATCATAATGTTATAGATACTTCGAGGGTCGCAACATCGTACTGCGCGCGACGCGTCCCCTGCAGCCAGGTGAGGTGGTGTCCGAGAACTACGGGCCCCACTTCATGATGCGCGGCCTGCGCGAGCGGCACCGCGCGCTAGCCTGCCGCTACTGGTTCCACTGCTGCTGCGCCGCCTGCGCGCAGGACTGGCCTGTTATGAAGCAGCTGCAGGATGGACAAGTCTACCTCAGGTCAGGCGTATTTACAACCCCAAAACTTTCAACCCACTAGTTTAATCTGCCAGGATTTAAAGTATACTTTATATTCTGGGGCGCCCAGTTGGTTTCCACCTCAGACATAAATCTCCAACGGGCTTTTGCTAGCTGTACCCAGTTCAAAGCAAAGATCTTTCTTTAATGTATGCTAAATCCCGAACATGAAAATATCACCAGAACATCGAAACTGGAACTTGCTTTATTAAAAAAATTCCTTGCGCGGCTCAATCGTAACTAACACCCACCCAACATCAGTACCTACATCAAACAGAGAAATTCATTCGGTAGACGAAATTTGACTTGGACTTTTTTTCTGCAAGTAGTTTCCGGTTCATGGAAGATTCCATGACATTCCTAAAGAACTTATTACAAATGATCTTGTTTATTTCTCCTATTATGCAGATGTCCGAACCTGTCGTGCACATGGAAGTTCCGCGCGGCCGGTGCGCGTGCCCCGGCACGCTGTGGCCAGTGCAGCACGCCTATCGACCTGGACCTCGTCACGCTTAGTCTGGAGACGGTGGACCGATGCACCGATCAGTACCAGGTTTGTTGACGTGAAATGTGAATTGAATCGTATCCGTTAGAGTCATCATGGTATGTCCTATGCAATTTCTGGCCAATTCTCAGGTTTGGTTCTCGCAGGTGCCCTTCAATAATATTATTTCTGGTAACTTGGTTCTGCGGGTAACTAAGAGTTAATTTCCTGGTTTATGGACATCTCATTGCATGATTCCAGCAAGGCGCGAAGCTTATGGAGGAAGAAGACTGCGTTTTGGCCACCGAGACGCTATGCAGAGCGGTGGACGCCTTTCACAGCGTGGCGCGGCCGCCACACCGCGAGACGCATCTGGCACAGGAAGCACTTCGCAGCTGCTTCGCCGCCGGGGGCAACGTACATCGCATCAGAGAAGATCCAGATAAGGAACAGACACACGGCATCGATTCTGGCACTGACATGGATAAACAAACGCTAGCAGTTTGTAACAAGACGGAGTAGAGGCGACATACCTGCCGCATTCAAACAGCTCGTGAACTATAGTGTCAAACACAAGCTAATTTTATAAAAGATACTAACTAAGCCCTGGCGCTTACGTTGAACAATCAAGACATAAGAACGTCGTCTGCGCGGTTTTTTATCGTAGCTAAGATAAAAAGTTCTAACCCTGACAATAAGACCTGAACTGGTCCAGCTGTTTGGGAGCGAGTGAAACGCTGGATGCGCAAAAAAGAAACCTATTTACTATTTTTGCATCGGGAGTTTGCAATTGCAATTGCATTAAGTTTGCATGTTTGCAATTGCATTTAAATGAATAAAAACACGTAAGACCCAAAGGACCCCGCTTTCCGAGATTTCAAAAGGGATTTTAAAAATAACCGGCAAAAAATACCAAAATGTTTGAGTTTTGGTTATACTTTTAGCACTATTTAATTAGTATTATTTGCATATAAGGGTTCATTTCGGAACTACTATTTCTTAGTATTAAATCTTTAGTAATACAGAAAGATACAATTAAATAGAGAGCCCCTGCGTCTACATCACAAGTCTAGAACTTAGAGCAAGACATACTAAGAAGTGAAATAGGTCTATAGTATATGTACATTACTTTGTTTTGTGTTTAAGACCTTTTTTGAATAAATAAATATTATTATTCTCTGATTTATTCAAAATACTCGTATAAATACATTTTGTACTACAGAAAATATAATAAAATATTATAAAACTATTCTACAGTAAAAAATATATCAAAACGGTAGATCACCGACCGCGAAGCTAGGCTCAAGCGGCCGGTGACTAGGGCTGCAGAAAAAGGAGCTTCCTGACGATACGTGCCGAGTCCAAGAGTACCGCCTTTTGGATCTGGCCCTTGATCCAATTTCCTAGCTAGAGTCTCTTCAGGTGTTGATCGAGGCTCTTCGCTATTACGCCATTAACCGAAACGAAAAATGAAAAACGTTATCAGGACTATGGTCGCTAATCTACATCCCACATGCTGACAACCTCGTTAGCCAAGTCAAGATATTTGCTAAGTTTATCTTTCTCAGCTCTAACGAGGTTAGCATCAAATCATTACCAATCGTCAATAATAATAATCATTACCATGATTATTATTATTAAATAATAGAAGCAAATTAGAACGACTATTAACTATTGAAACAATTGAGCTAACTGCAGTATGTTGCAAAAAATCTAGTTTTCTGTTAGCTCAGCTCATCCATATTTTAGGATCGGTTCATATCTGACGGAAAATGCGTCGAGCTTATCATCGGTCGCGTCTATTCGGTCAAATGAGACCTGCCACATTACGCGTCTAATGAGTTCGAAAGGCCTGTATACCAGTAGGATCGCCGATGTTCCGTCTAGTTTGAATGCATCAATCAAAATATACGTGGCGTGATACGTTATGTCGACCGAAAATGCGTTGACGGAAACGGAATAGATGCTGTACGGTCCACGCAATAACACATTATCGGTTTAGTGTGAAAGGTTGAATGTTTTATTATAGATTTGTCTGTTCTGGCATTCGTGACCGATTATACGCGACGCATTTTCCGTCAGATATGTACCGACCCATAGATTAAGCTAATAACCTTAAACTGACTGGACTAGTAGTCATTCATCTAGTGGTGATTCTGCGACATTACCATTGTCATAAAAAAGAAATTGGTTAGCAGAATTGGGCCCTTGTTTTGAAGATGAGAAATAAAAAGAAATCGGATTAGGTACCACAATTTTATTGATATTCCATATGTAAATTTAAATGTAAAATCATAAAGCACAAGCCACAAACAATTGAAAGTTTGACAAGCCGCGCAATGATACAATGATGCATTGCTTCCTTACAAAGTAAAGGATTTTCCCAAACTTGACAATATTGTTTCATTTAATCACAAACAAAATCAATATTAATGAACCTATCAATATTGATAACGTCGTCATTGGGTCGATGGAGTTAACCCCCGATGAAGTCGACGTCACACTACGAAAATGAGTCACGTCTGTTTTGACGATTCAAATAAAACAAACAATGAGGCACCGACGCAAATATATGGCGAGCGTACAAGCAACCAGACGTGGAAGAAAACCACCTTTTCTAGTCCACTACGCAAAGGAGTTGAGCTGGTTAGGCAGGCATGAATGTAAGATCGCAGTTCCCTCAATTAGAAACAGAATGGGTAGAAAAAACATGCTGTATATCACTTTGGGTTGCTCATAAGGTCTTGGGGTTCAGGGGTTGTCGAAGAGGCTCATGCAGGTGCACTCCTGTTGGCCGGCTTCGTTATCGCCCTCGCCCGTTGACGACGCCGAGCGTCGCAGCGCCGTCACCTGCGTCTGCAGATACAATGACAAACCGTCACACTCTGGGCCCGTACTCGTAATAACGAAAACCGAAGGCTCGAATTCGTTTTCATCGAAATGCAAATCTTATGTGAAAATGGATCGTATGGTCTTATGTAAAAATCTTATGTATTTGATATAAGTAGTGGGTTTTGCTCGACGAATCAGAAACTTCGATGACCGTTTTCCGAGTAGACCATTTAACCGAGTAACAATAACCGAAGATGTACCCTCGGTTACCAAACGATACTAAATTCACCCAGAGGCTAACGAAGGGATATTTACCTGTAGTCCAAAGATGCGGAGCTGAGCTTGCTCGAAGTTCTCGTTGAGCCGCTTGATCTGGCAGTTCATACGACATTGCACCTGCAAACAACACACGAGGTATTGAGACGAGAATCGTGGTAAAAATCGATAAGTGATTTTAGCCTTGAATATTGCTAATTAGAACCAAATACTCTGAGAAAAGAAAACCAATTACTGATACTAACTATGAGTCGATAATTTTTGTAAATAACTACATTCATTCATAGAAAAAAAGACATGCGTGGGACCAATATTCAAGAACGTACAACATTTATCCCGCAACGAGAAAATACTCATGCGGGACATCGACGACGGTACCTCAGATATCGTTTTGACTGTATAACGCTTTTCTCTCGACAGTTTGCTTGAACAGTTTATACCTATTTAAAACAGGCTATTTTACGATGTTACTGACGAGGTGCATGTGGCGTTTACGCCTAAAGGAATCTACTCTGCAACCACATTTGAGAAAAGGACGCTTTGTAAAGGGACATTCATTCACAAGTGTACAAAACTGTTGCATAGGCAGTGTTATTTCACACTCTGACTTTTTCTTTTAGCATAAGTCAGAGAGGAAATCACACAGCTTAGCAAAATATTTAAGATAACAGATTATTTGGTCAGAGGATAAAACTTATTAAAAATCTGTTTTTCTATCATGAATTAGATTTAGATGCTAAGTAGGACCATTTACAGATTTTTTTATGAAACGAATTTAAATATTTATTCAGCAGTACGCGAATATTTGGTGGTAACTATTTGACCATAACTCGTTTACGGCACAAAATACAAATACAATTGCCGGCCAGTATGAAAATTATATATATATATATATATATTAATATTTTAACATTAACAGTACTGAATGTGATAAAAGATAAATTTTACAATCTACGAGTATGGTGTAAAAATGGTGGCGGTGAGTAGTTGACATTTGCCTTATGAAGGGTTAAGATTGTATTAGTGACAATTCAAATTGCAGATTACAGGGGGTAAGAAAATAATGATGCTTGATAATGTATGATTAAGTAAAAACTTGGTCCCGTTCAAGTCTGGGTGTAATTTCATAAAACATTAGGGAACTGCACAATTTAACAGGCCATACTGCGCTATCAGCAGAGGCCTGCAGTCCTGCCGTTCAGCGTGGACCGGTAAATGATGTGTGTGTGAGGAGTATACAACTACCTCTTCGCGCTCCTGCTGTTGATGTGTGTGTGTATGAGGAGTATACGGTTACCTCTTCGCGCTCCTTCTCGGCCGTCTTGACTTGCGCACGAGTTGACGCGAGCTGCCGCTCCAGATCCGCCACCGTCGTCTGCATGCATCTGCAACATTGGAAGCAACCGCTCACATCCGTGTCTATCTTCATTTTATCATACAGATCCTCAGATCACTTAGGTTTTTATCTGCGATCAGGATTCCGTGAAAGAAGCAGCCTACCTACTAAATACCCACCTATTTTTTTCCTAGTTTTCCCAATTCCGATCAATTCACGAATTCGTATATGTGCCAAGGATACTAAAATTCTGCGCTAGGACACTGTGGAATTGATTTTGGGTGGCATATTATACATACATATCGGAAAATGATTATTTACTTTTTGGTGGATTTCGTTCAAATAAGGAACTGGCCAGGCGCGCGTGATGCATTTGGTCTTTGCACATTAAAATGTGGTTCAGACTTTCAGAGAAGTAAAGCGAGTTCACATTAGTTGATTTGACGCGCGCGCTTTGGTAAAGCGCGTTCAATTAACTGGTCCGCTACGTCTGTACACCCAAACGCGCGGTTGAATACCTAGAAACGCGTCTTTGGGTATTTCCTGTCATGTATACAGAGCGTTGTCCGGCTCGCGGTACAGCTCTCCGATCAGCGTGCAGGAGGTAGGTACTGACTTGCGGATGGTCTCGGTGCGCTCGTTGGCGCGGGAAAGCGCGCGCGCGGCCTCGTCCCGCGCTCGGTCCAGCTCGCCCCCGATCTGCGCGCACTCGTGCATTTTCTCCTGGAGCCTCTTTTCGTTCGCCAGCACGCCCTCCTCCATGCGGATCACGTTAGCCCTGGCACAAAGATAACGAGGGGCTTTAAAAACAGGCACCATGAATTTGCTAGATCCTAATAGTTGAGTACGTTTGTGTGTGTTGTGGGAGTTGTAAATGTAATGTGATGTGTATTATGCGTCTATTGGCATTGTGACGTATCTATTGGCAATGTATCGTGTCTATTGGCATTGTAATGTGTATATTGGCAATGTGACGTGTCTATTGGTATTGTGACGTGTCTATTGGCAATTTGACGTGTCTATTGGCATTGTGACGTGTCTATTTGCATTGTGACGAGGTATGCCCTCACTTGAGACGCTCGATCTCCAACTTGAGTGCCATGTTGTTCTCCGTGAGCTGTGCGATGCGTTGCTGCGCCATCTGCAGTTGTTTGTCGTCCGCCTTCTCCGCTTTGTCTTCCTTCGGCGGCTTGAGAGCGTTGTGCAGCAGCATGTGGACCTGCAATCGGTCAAAACTATACTAGTAGTTACTCTCTTTCTCTTATATTAAAAATATAAAAATTCTTTATTGCATAAAAAATGTGGGTCCTAGCCCTTCCAATTCAGTTACGAATGCTCATCCTTAAAGCGGTCACCGTTTTACAAGAAGCCCGCAGCGTCTGCGTTAGCACAGACGCATCGGGCTCATCGTATGCTATAATTTCATTTCAGAAAGGAGCCTGAAGGCAGCCTTCTAGCTGAACGACGTCCTCCACTTTTGGGGCGTTATGTAGTACGACGTTGGGCTGACATTATTTTCTTCGAGAACAGGAGGCACATACACCAGCCTTCACCTGTTGTGGTGTTTTGTTATGTTAGAAACCTAATGTTAGCATTTAGTATTGAGAAGAGAAGCTGCGGACCTGTCACTATTGCTCAACATTGTCCTGAACTTAGTCGACTCACCTGCGCTCTTATCAGGTATAGGACTAACCGTCCCGTCCAGTAGAGCTTCTCGCCGAAACTACCTCAAACTAAGTATTCCCAACTGCGCCACAAACTACCGGAAAAACTCCTATTTACCGCGGACCATGCAAACATTTAATACGCGTTATTCCAAAAACGTTGATCTCTTCAACATGAGGCGTAATGCTTTTAAGAAGTTGATAAATACTAACTTCTTCAAATCCTCATTTGAAGAATTTAGTATTAATTAACTTCCTTTAATTTTTTTTCTATTTATTTATTATTAATATCCTATCCTCACCTTGTAGTTACCAACCAGCATGATTTGGTACTGACATCAGGCACACAGAACTACATTTGTTGTGTATTTTTGTTTTAACTTAGTATTTTCTTTCTTTATTTTTAAAAGGCACTTTGTTTTTTGTACTTCTTTAATTTCTTATGTTTTTTAGGCACATTCTTTCTATAATTTAAATTTTTAGTCTAATAACTAGCTCAGTCATACTTTCAAGCTACGAGTGGAAACTGTAGTTAGCTTTATTTATTCTAAGTCTACGTTCTATTTATAATCAAATATAAGCTTTTTGTTTCCCAAATAAAATAAAATAAAATAAAACATTAATTACGACGCAGCACACCGTAAATAATGTATTTTTAACCATAGTAGGAATATATATATATAATATATTATGTATATTATAAATCTATCAAACCAAAATGCTTCGGACGCCCCTCAAGATAGTTACCACTCCATAATGGAGGGTTCGCTAGAGCCGTACGTACCTTCTCCCGTGCCACGTTGAGCTCACGCGCCAGCTGCTCCGCGTTGTGCTCGGCCAGCGCCTGCGCCTGCTGCGCGTCCTTCAGCCGTATCTGTGTTGCCTTCAGCAGGTCTGGGATGGGCGCCAGCTCCTGTAGCTTCTCCTGGAACTTCAGCTGTAACACAAACACACCACTCACCCGAAAGTTCAGTGCGCGTACGTAACACAAACACACCACTTACGCGAAAGATCTGTGAGCACATGGCTTAGTCTCCATGTGACTGGCCGTGGTAGCGATTGGGATGAAATCATATGTTGTTAATACCTTGACCCGCTGTATCTCGAGGTTGATCTGCTCGCTGATCCTGCTGTTGTCCATGTCCATCATGTCCATCTGCCGTCGCTGCTCCTCCACCAACTGCTGCGCTTGCAGGTACTGTCGACAGAGACGACATCATCAGGATCACACTCTTTTCCAGTGTAATGATTTTCTACGTTATCTTAGTCTTAAAGTCTAATTTGTTTCTTTGTAAACTTCCTCTATCTGTTCCATCGCCTCTCCTATAAACCTAAGTTTTGCTGGAAGAAAACTCTGTCAGGGTTAAGCTCCCCTATCTTTTTCAGTTAAGTTATTTTTAAGTATTGTGTGCACAATAAAGAATTAATGAATAAAGTACTAAAATTAAATAAATATACTGATAAAGTTTTACTATTAGTTTTACTATAGAAAACTTTGCCAAGGCAAAGTTACAAACATACCCTTTGATCGTCGGATTTTCTTGCGTAGAAAAAAATAATTTTTATTTTCCATCGTGGTTAGACTCACAACCCTGTGTTAATATTTGGTTCTTTTAATAGATTAAAAGCTTGTGGAATACGTGATGAAGGCTAAGCCGAGTGTGTCGAGAATGGGATCTCGGTGAGTTACGGTGACCGTTTGAAGCGTGGATTTACCTTGACCTTTCCATAGATTGTGTTACCTTGACCCTGTAGTCTTGCAGCTGATCGTTCTGTTCCTTCAGCAACAAACGCAGTTCCTCGATCTCCTCGCGCGCCTCGCGGTAGCACTGCTTGAGCGAGCGCACGTTCACCTCTTGCTCGAAAGCTTGCTCCTTGGAGCCCAGCATCATGTTAGTATGCGTCGCTAGACCTGGATATAGGGATGTCATCAGCATCATCCGTTGTTGATATACAGGAATGACATAGACTCTAAGCTGAGTATAGGCCTCCCGAAGTTTGTATCCACTAGGTACAGAAGGACAAATCTGCTTTATTACAAACCCCAATACAAAAGATATTACGTGAAACCTGCAACATAATAGTGAAAGCCCTTATGAAAATATTTACGTTGAGTTTGCCCACATTCATGTCATTTGCTACAGCTAAAACTAAATATATGTATGTAACTAAATATATATAACGCGTGTAGGTACTGACCTACACAAATAACATATTTTTGTTGGCTGTATTATTTTCTAGAGTCTTGCCTAGCTAGTAGACCTCACGCTAGGGTTAAACGAGTAGCTTCCCGACTCCCAAAAGTAAAGTAGAGAAGTGCTTGTGTTCTGACCTTCGAACTTCATCTCGAGCTCGCGCAGACGGTTCTGGGCCCCTCGGTGTTGACATCGCTCCTTCTCCAGCTCATCCTTCTTGTTCAGGAGCTCCACCCGAAGCATAGCGCACTACACCAATTAAATAACGATATTAGCTTATTTTCAACAACTCTTAAGGGCCAGAATGAGATGGCGTTACTAGCCTACCGCCTTTTTTGGGCTGTTACTGAATTGAATCAAAGCAAGTGACCGACCCCGTTGCAGTAACCCAGTTGCATTGACAACCCAGAACTATCGTCTACGCTTAAGCCTTTACCAAAACAGCGACAAACCACAGTGGTTGGCCTGGTTAATCTACGAAGGAAGTCCTTTAGAAAAGTAAAACACTTGGCCCTGCTGTTTAGCTGCGATTGTGATTAACTAGAGAGCTAGAGTCTTCGAAAAAGAGTACATTAATCTTGCAGCAGGGAGCGTCCTGCTTTATAAGAAGGTATTATCAGGATTATTATCTAGGAAGGACTCATATTATGAAAGCTTGCTCACTCATATCATAATTCTATGCTTATGTGACGTATGCCAAAGAAAAGCGTTATTCAAGCATACATCAATGAATGAAAAATCTTTTGTAATACGAGCCATGTGATCTTAGATGTCTGGATATTTTCTTTATGATCTAAGCCGAAAGTTACCTCGGTGACTTTAGTTTTGAAGTTCTCTTCAGTTTGTTTTAACTGAATGGTCAGCTTCGCGACCTCTCTCTCCGCCGGTGTCTGCAAACACCAATCGTAGGTTAAATGTTATAGATTGACGTATTCAGTAAAATGTGGTAACTATACAGGGTTAGTCGTTGCTCGCCGACACTGCGTGAACTACAGCTTGTGTCTATCATCACGAATACTATTAATTCTTTTTCATTAAGGTCTTTCTTCTTTGGTTTCATCTGACCCAAACTAGGCATAGGCAAGCAAAACTAGTTTTTGTGTTCCACTTTGGTGTATATCACTTGGCTTTATTTTCTAGCAACTTTTTGTATGTAGTAATGAATAATGTAACAATTCCGCGCAAAACCTTCCCCGATAGGATTTTACAAAATGTAGTCATATTATGGGTATTAGAGGTCAGATATACAAACAGGAATAAGAGATTATATTAAGGCACATTTATTATTTCCCGTGTTCTTGGGTGGAGAGCACTACTCGGCAAACGTAGTGTAGGACGCCCTGCGACCAGGTGGAATATCGATCTGCGAAAGACTGCAAGGAGATGCTGGATGCGTCAAGCTGAAGACAGGGCGCTATGACGCTCATTGGCTGACACCTATGTCCGTCCAGCAGTGTACTAACATAGGCTGATAATGATGATTATTACAAAAAAATAAAACATACCGGGGGCGCATTAGGATTGCAGGGTGCTGGGCAGGGAGGACAGACTCCACACTGGAAATAAACACAGCTATCTTAATTGTAAGATAGCGGTCGAGCTTGAGTAGAGGATGAGGGTCGAGGGCGAAGCCGAGTGCTGACGCAAGTTTTTCGTACAATGAGTGGCGCAGATTCGTTTGTTCTCGAATTCCGAATAAATATAAACAATTAGCATCTTTTTATGGAGTTTATGAAACACTAGCTGTTCTTCTCACGGTTTCACCCGCGTTAAATTCGAATTTCACATTTCTATGAGGATAAAGAGGTTTTTTTCCAAAAAGAACATTTATTATAATAGTTACTATAACAGTTACTATAACAGTTACTATAACAGTTACTATAACAGATACTATAACAGTTACTATAATAGTTACTATAACAGTTACTATAATAGTTACTACAATAGTTATTATAATAGTTACTATAATAGCTACTATATTAGCTACTATAATAGTTACTATAATAGTTAGACATATGCTGTTATGACATTTTTTTTGAGGTTCGTTGTACATTATTTTGTTCGCAGCGCACGCGATGTAAGGAATTGTTTAGGACATTACCTTGGGTTACATTATTGGAGTTTTCGTAAGGATCCCTATTTTATTTTTATATATAAAATAGCCTATATCACCCGGGGATAGTGAACTTCCCAATAGTGAAAGAATTTTAAAATCGGTCCAGTACTTTCGGAGCCTATTCAATGCAAACAAGCAAACAAAAAATCAAATCTTTATATATAATATAAGTATAGATTACATCATCCAACATCGGCGATAATCACTAGTTTTTTTTTTTTTTTTTAAATCTAATTGCACCAAACTTCGGTATTTGTTGCCTCTACAGCCATGGTTACACAATTTACACTATAATTTATACATTCGAAAGTTTTGACGTTTTGATGTTTGTCCACGCCAAAACAACTGAATGAATTCGGACTGAAATTATGCACACAGGTAATTCTAGGCCTGGAATAAAATATAGGGTACTTTTATGCCATAAATTATTTCCCATGGTATAGAAATGCCTTAATGACAACGCGTGCAAAGCCGTGGGCAGACACTAGCATTATTTTTAATGAGAAAGTTTGAATTTTTATAAGGATGGATGTTTGTTACAACCGACTTCCCAGTGCTTCCCAGCCCACAGTCTACCTGCAATCTGCATTCAAATATAAACTCAAACGCTGGCTTATTGAGCAAACTTTCTACAGCTACGACGATTTCGTAGTTAGTGTTAAGTTATAATTTATTATCATAAAATAATAGTTTAATCTATTTAGCTATGATATTATTAATTTGAATGTTAATTAATTAATTAAATACTCTTAGGTACCACTATAATTAGATACCTATAAAAACATGACATGTAATTATTATTATGAATAAATGACTATTATGACTCTTATTATGACTATTATGTTACTTCTGTACTTAAAATTAAAACTACTGAATGGATCAGGTTGAAATTTTGCATAGACGTAGCTTGTTGATGATAAACAACATGTAAAACTACTGAGTGCAATACATTTTGAGAAACCATGATGCTTTTGAATGTGCGCTCTCGTGAAGACGAATGAAAGCAAACCAAATTAGCTTTATTTCTGTGAGAATAATTCATGGAAATTTTAAATATTACTTCACACTGAGTAGTCACAGGTAATAAAGTGCTACTTACTTATTAATTTGTTCACTGAAGTCTTCTTTTTTTTCAATTTAATGGTTAAGTAAAGAAATTCAGAAAGAAGTCGCTTTTTATAATTATGTTCCGAGTAGGAACAAAACGATGATGGATGGATGTTGTCCAGAGCAAGACCGCAGGATGTGTGGCGTCTCGTTTAGGGGAGGCCTAAGTCCAGCAATGGAGTGTTTTGGCTGATTGAACGGATCCCTTTTTCTTATTCTCTTCTTATTTGATTCATTTTGAGACATGATAAAAATGAAGTGTCATGACGAAATTATCGTATACGATAATTTACGCCAAGTGTTCAGTAACCCAATTCGCTTTATAACGTCAACGGTGTCGTCGCAGAATCATTAGAATCCTTGAAACTCTAGATAGAGAGATTGTTAGAATGGTTTCAACCATGCCAATTTAGACACGCGTCCCTCTATCTGTAGTTTCTTTTATTGTTTTAGCAGAACAGGGGCTAGTTTGAATGGTCAGTGAAGGATCTCATACCGCTCTGGTCATAGCTGGCACCGGTGGACCCCCAGCCTGAAACAAACCACATCGTTCTTAGTGTATTCATCGCGACAAACATCCGACGACGCTCGCCGCACTCAGCTTAGTGCCGCTCTACCCAGCACACATCTCCGTCCAGTCTAGCCAGTGTGCATCTCCGCACAGCTTTGGTGAACACCCTAGCTAAATAACGTCTCTTCTCGTCTACTCTACGGACATCGTCGCACATCTCCGCTTTGGAGGAGTCTGGGCCTTACTCCCCGCTCCGCTCCGCTGACTCGCTCCGCGTCAAACAGGCAGCCGAAACGTCTGAACGGATCGTCTAGAAATTTAGCAGGAAAGTAAACGGTATCCCGGGAACGGACATAGACCACTTGAAAAGCGTGCGAAGTCGTGGTACTAAATTTATCACTGTTGTGTTGGCACTCGCATACCGGCTGCTCGAAACAGGAGTTCGGCATGCCGCCGCCGCGGCAGGCGCTTCCGGAAGCCATCTCGACGGTCAGAAGACGCACTTGCTCTTCTAACTGCGCTACCTGCTTCTCCTGGAACCATACGAATTAATATAATTAGTGTTGCCAGGGTGATAAACAAGTCCTTCCAAAGCATACTTTTCTATTTGAATCCAAAGGTAGGTAGTTAATAATATAATAAATAAATAAATAAATAATGCTGGACAATTCACACAGCATCATCTAGCCCCATGGTAAGCAGAGCTTGTGTTATGGGTACTAGATAACTGATATACATAATACAATACATTACATAGATAGATATTTTTTTTTTTATTATACATAGAAAACGACCAGAACACCCGGAACAAATATCTGCAGATCGTACACACAATTGTTCCGAGGCGGGAATCGAACCCGCAACCTTCAGCGTCGCAGGCGGACCTACGCCCACCGCGCCACATCGGTCGTCGAAGTTGTTTCCATCTTTATATTTTGTCATTAAAACGAACAACATGATATATTTCAAACTTCTACATAACTATCATGGATTGTTTATTGTTTATATTTTTATATATTATTCGGCACGCATCGTCAGGAAGTTTTCTCTTTGCAGCCCTAGTTACCGGCCGCCTGAGCCTAGCCTAGCGGTTGGTAATCTACCATTTCGATTTATTTTTACTGTAGAATCGTTTTATAATATTTTCTGTAGTAAAAATGTATTATTATATAACGAGAATTTAAATAAATGGAAGTATTTAATTCAATTTTAAAAGTACCATGGATCCACGTGGCGTGGTCATGTTTTGTTAGAGCAAATGAAATAAAAAATGATTTTTTTCTCACACAGAACCAGCGTCCCTGGATGCCAGGGCGCTGATAGAAATATATCGTGCAGCTGTTAAAAATAGATTAGAATCAGATTAGTGCTATGTTAGACTTAAGTCATAAGGGTGTCATAATAATTAAAAACCCTGTATAAAAAATAATAAAAGATTTAAAAAAAACCTTTTCCACATGCATACGGTCACGGCACTGGTGCCGTGCCGCCGTGTAAGTAAAGTAGTAATATTTGATCTGAATGTGAGCTTTCATGGCTACCGTGCCTAAGTATTACCTAAGTAACGATATATGTACATACATCTATCTATCGTAAGGCCCTTTTCACATTCTCACACTCATCACATGTCAGTTTAAATGACACGGTCGCATAATATTAGACTTTTCCAGTTATATTCGGTTTGTAGAATTATGTTTACTTACAATGTAACATGTGCATACATTGTAAGGAAACCTAATTCTTAAAATTAAAAAAGACGGCATTAAAGTAAACAATATATTCATTTAAAATTCTAAGCGTTGACGTGATGACGTAACTTGCTCGTTGATTTCCAGTTTAAGTTGTTGAAAATATCAAAATATCAATATATAATATAAAATATGTAAAAATATCAATATGCTTGACCGATTCTCTAGAAAAAATTGATAAAAACTCACGATTTCTTTGGACGAACTCTTGTATTCGTCTAATTTTTCAGCAAGTTGCCCCGCTGCTGTGCCGATGTCCAATTGTTTTTTATTCTAAGAGATGTGTTATAAATATAAACACAAATAATTTAATTAAACTTTCTTAACTACCTTACAATCCTAAGTACTACATCAAAATTGTATATTACCTGTTTTGACGAGTCGTATCCTTAGCATAATTAAGGTATATATATATATTATATTATATTGTACACTTTTATGTAAGAATTATGACAAAGAAATCTGAATCTGAATCTGAATCTAAGAAAATTTTAGAGTTGTTTCTACTTATGGAGGGAGACATAGACATCCATTGAACAATAATAATAAATAATGTTGGACAATGAACAAAGCATCATCTAGCCCCATGTAGTTCAAAATAGGTTTTAGCGATTACAATAACCTAATATCGCAAACGGAATTTAAATAAAACTTAACAAAGGTGGTAGAAACAGAAACTACTTACCAGTTCACACTTATCTACTTCGGGTTGGCATGGGGTTTCTTGTTTAATTTCTAATGCATCGCCCTGGTGAATTACAAACAGTATTACCAAATTGAAAACTAACTCCAAGCTAATTTTAACTGCTAAAGAATACAGGGCGAAGCTATAACATTGGTGAGAGGAATACCATCGCCTGGGGCCTATGTATGTTCAATTTCTCTTGAAGCAGCATGTTTTCTTTGCCCATTAATTTGAGCTCGCCCTGCAAGCGTTTCACCTGCGCGCGACAGGACTCCAAGTTCTGGTCCTTCGTCATCAACTCCTTGTACAAAATGTACCTGCAAATATCACTTACCTATATGTATCCATTTTTTTTAACTTTTTACAAACATTTTGTAAGGTTGGAGGGCTGGTTAACTGTCATACATCACTATAATTTGACAGACGCTGTCTAGATCCAACATTCGAACTTTGAAACGTTGACTTGCAACTCTCGTAGAGGTTGTTCATAACCGCAACCTTTTTGGTATCAAACTCTTTAGAGCTAGGTCGAGGAGAATCATAAAGAAATTACAGTGAGGTGTTAAGAATAAGAACAATTGTGTAAAACATCCATAGGAAAGGTCGTAATAATTTGGTAACAACAATTTATCCATTTCGAACATACACTATTTAGACAATTACTAGTACTAACTACTACTAATTGTACAGTTAGGTTTATTTACCTCTTAACTTTAATAGTACTAGTATAAAATAACTCTTTTATGTTATAGTGCGCACTACTAACAACTACTGTTGTAATTAGATTTCCCCAGGAGAATAACCATGGCGTCAGTCAGGGTGGAGAGTAGAATTATAGGAACACCAGCTTCTGCCCGCGACTTCGCACAAACCTTCCTGAGATAAAATTATCAGGAGGTAAAGTAGTAGGACTTACATAAGTCCCTGTGACACCGTCTATCTCCCAGCCAAATCTCATTAAGATCCGTTCAGCATTATGCTTGAAAAGGTGAAAGACAGAGAGACAAAATTTGGTAGCTACTTTCGCTTTAAGAATATTTTTAGTATGGATCGATTTGTATCCCTATGGATATTAAAGTGAAAAAAAGTAAACGAATAAATCACCTCTTGACCTCCAAGTCGGCATTGTCCGCGACCAGCTTCTCCTGCATGTCGTAGCTTTCGCTCAGTTTCCGCGTGAGATCGATCTCCTTCAAAACAAACACATGAAGTTAGTCACAATCGTATATTTCAGAGTGTAGATTGTTTACAGTCTTCATACAGAGGTCATGGCGTTAAGGTGAGTTTAGACCAAAATAATAAAGTGATAATAGATCTGGAACAAGAACAACTCTCTTTTAACCCTTACGAATACAGATAGGATCACGAAATAATTGTTTCTGTTTTCAATTTGACGGGATAAAATGAGCATTCGCTAGTTAGGTCTAAATCCACCTTTACGTGGATACAATGATTGTTTTGCGGGAATGATGCTAAAACTATCGCGCACCGCCAGCTAGAAAACTAACATTAGAACAGTGATTATTTGGATCAGTTCGATGGTACGACAAGAACACGACATTTCTTCCTTCTGGCACAATAAGTTCAATGAATACCCATTGCTTATGTAACTATTGTAGTGAAGATTCGAGTGTCTGAAGTCTGGAGCAGTTGCAAGGACGTACAGACATGGTCCGAGTGGGCGGTGGTCCGGTGCGTGGAGGCAGGCCGCGGCGCGCCTCCGCCATCTTGACTGCCGGATGCGTCATTTTCATCTCCTGGTGCAGCGCCGGCTCTGCAAGATAACGACGATTCAAAGTCAATATTTATTTTTTTAGGCTTACAAAATAATACATAACACTTTGTCTGCTGAAATCACACGGTATGTGTTTTCTACAAGTGACTAATATGCGTAAATCCATTCTAGCGCAGCGGCTGAGAAAATACAGATCTGTGTAACTCAGCACAGCCGTAATATTTTTCGAACGAAACGCATGTGCGGCGCAACACAACCGCTGTGTAGAGCGGCAGCACGAATTTTTTAGGTTAAAAAAAGATCGCAGTCGTCGAAAAAAAGCCGCAGTCAAAGTGTTAAGACAAGTCATACGACGATTCGACCATGAATAGAAGGTAAACAGGTGAATCTCGCGACCACTCGTGTAAACGTTTGTTCTATGCTGTAACGTTTGCTGCAGCAACTGACACCGGATTATGTTTAATAGCGGATTAAAAAATACTTACAACTTTAATTTTTTTTTAAATGCCAGCTCACACCGAGACGCAACTTTTTAAGAGAATGATTCATAATCGAACTTTATTAACTAAGCAACAATATAAAAACTTTATTGACATTATAAAACAACATTAGAAAACTCCCCGCGACGACGTCAATAGGCGCAGCGTGAGGTCTCATGCGCGCATATTATATAAATAAATAAATAAATAATGCTGGACAATTCACAGCATCATCTAGCCCCAAGTTAAGCAGAGTGTTGTGTTATGGGTACTACATGACTGATATACTTAATACAATACATTAGATAGATATTTTTATTACACATATCTAGATAACGACAGGAACACCCGGAACAAATATCTGCAGATTTTACACACAATTGTCGTGAGTCTGGAATCGAACCCGCAACCTCCAGCATCACAGGCGGACCTTCGCCTACCGCGCCAATATATGACAGTGATTCAAAATATAACTTTATTTACTACACGAATAAATAAAAAAAACATTGGCATAATAATGAAAACTCCTGACGGGGCGACACGCTGCGTCTCTAGATGCCTCAGGCGTCGCGTTGCGTCGGTACTCGGTGTGAGCTGACCTGGCTAAAAATAAACTGAGTGACTGCAATCACAATACAACCAGGACAAGTTATCATTAACAAAACAGCAGACGCTTGCGGTTTCCATCGACTGACTTCTTGTACATCTACTAATGATTATAATCACCAAAAGCACTTCCCGGGATGTAGTCAAACACATCATCCCGCGGCCTCTGCTGACCTCCTGGCCTCTTGCCACTGGCCTGCGAGGCCACCAAGCGCTGCACATTGCGCGTCAGTATCGAGAACCTCTCCATCTCGCGGAGGAGCAGCTCGTTGCGATCGCAGAGCTCCTTCACGTCTGCTTCGGTCAGCTCCGTCTTCTGAGAACACAAAAGACGTTCATCATCATCATTAGTACACTGCTGGACATAGGCCTTCCCCAATGAGCGCCATAGCGCCCTGTCTTCAGCTTGACGCATCCAGCATCTACCTGCAGTCTTCCGCAGGTCGTCCCACCTAGTCGGAGGGCGTCCTACACTACGTTTACCGAGTCGTGGTCTCCACTCAAGAACACGATTGCCCCAGCGGCCGTCGGTTCTCGCGAGATATGGCCGGCCCACTGCCACTTCAGCTTGCTAATTCTCAGATATATGTCGATAACTTTGTTTCTCTGTCGGATGTATTCGTTACGAATCCTATCCTTTAGATTCTATCATTAAGTAAGACCATCATATCCTGAAGACGTTAAATATACTCAATTCCACTCCACAACCGAACCAGCAAAGGAATGAAAAGGCTACTTATACTCGTGTGTTAAACGCGGGCGTCGGCGCCGTTGTTCCTGTTTGGCATCATGTTGCAAAAATAATAGAAATCAAGACGATTTCGAGGATTTCTCTTGTCTTTTTGCCACACGGTGCCAACCAGCCTTGCGGAAGCTTTAGTAGTTGTAAGAATAAAAGCTAAGAAGATGATAATTAAACGAACAGCTTTATTTTAGAAGTTTTAATTATGGTGTAAGCTTAGCATGACAATCACCTAACGCTTTTCAATCAGCAAAGTTTGTTTATTGCTAATATAAAACAATCAGATATTTTTTTTTTTTTTTAGGTAGGTTTGATTTGACTTGACTGTAGATTTGACTGTACCAAACTGACCTTTTGTAGGTTTTGAAGGCGACTCTTGGAATCCTTGATGATGCGCGCACTGCGACGAACGTCGGCTTGGATGTCGCGGACCTGTCGCGACACCGGGCTGTTCACTTCACCGTGAAACGGGGAACCTGTATCACACATTTGATAATAACTTTCAGTATAAATAAATAAATAATGTTGGACAACTCACACATCATTATCTAGCTCATGGTAAGCAGAGCTTGTGTTATGGGTACTAGATAACTGATATACATAATACATAGATTGTTTAATACATGAGAAATAATTTAGAAAAATTAAGAAAACGACCAGAACACCCGGAACAAATATCTGTAGATCGTACACACAATTGTTCCGAGACGGGAATCGAACCCGCAACTTCCTGTGTTGCAGGCGGACCTTCGCCCACCACGCCATATCGATAGTCGAGTATAAAATTTAACTTGTCTAAATTCCCTTATTACGCTAAAGAAATAAAGTTTCTGACCGCCCCGCACCGCGACTGCACCTCCACTTTACGGTTTGTAACCTCCCTATACATAAGGTAAGAACATAGCTTCTAATTGATGATTTTGATGATATTGTATATGCCTAAAATCGGTTATGGAAGATTGACCCTGACGACCTCTGTGGCGCGGCGGGCGAATGTCCGCCTGCGACGCAGAAGGTTGCGCGTTCGATTCCCGCCTCGGGACAAATGTTTGTACAATCTGCAGATATTTGATCCAGGAGTTCTGGTCGTTTTCTATGTATATAAAAAAATAGATATCTATGGTATTAATGTATTAAGTATCTATTAACCATAACACAAGCTCTGCTTAGCTTGGGGCTAGAAGATGCTGTGTGGATTGTCCAGCAATATTTATTATTATTATTATTTTGTTACACATTTTTCGGTCTGCTCGACGTAAAATCGAGAAATCATTAATAGACACCCCAAGTAACACAGCAAAGCAGTATAGCGGCCAATTTACAGCATTTCTGTATCGTTTTCGCATTTTGAGATAGTTCTATAGTTGGATTACAAAAGTTTATACGGCTACTGTAGTGCTTATTTGGGCACAAATTATACGGCTTTTGATCCTAAATAGGTTCACAATAGTCGCTTTATTGCATTACAGTTGCATTATATTAGTATTATTGTGATTAATTAAATTGTCAGTCGGATTAAAGAAGCATTATTACGGCCAATGAAATTGCCAATCGCATTAAAGAAGCATGATAACGGCCAATGACATTGCCAATCGCATTCAAGCAGCATTAAACTAGCACTATTATTGATAAAGAAAAATTTAATTGCATTACAAAAGCATTAGGCTAGCATTAGAATGTACCAAAAGAATGATAGAAGCTATTTAAGTGTGCACAGTTCGAACTTAAATAAACCCTACATCATTGCAAAAACATCATTATTACCCGCCGTACATGATATAAAATACATTAACGTGGTAATTTAACTACTTTGTCTCGCAATATTTGTTCGAACTTAATGAGTGACACCATACTTGTTTTCATCAAAACAAAATTTATAATTTACTCTGTTGTTATTTCATGCCTTCAAATATTACTGCGCAATGCAGTTTACTGTAAATGTCTATATAAGTTTTATTGAAAATTTTCACGCGCTTTCAATATTTTGTGGTTTTAATATAAAATGTTAAATAAAGTTATGTATGAAATAACGAAAATAATTGTGTATTCCTAGTAAATAATTTATTTTGCTTAATAACATAATAGTATGGGTTGGGGATTACTAAATTAAGTTATATCATTATTATATAGGCTATTGCTTTTATAAATAGGTCCGAATGATAATACTTTTTGGTTATAAAATATTTCAAAATGGTGTCGGTCTATGGCAGCCTAGTGAGCCTTTAAAAAGGCTTATTAATGCCGCCAGCAGCATAAATACTCACACGTGAACAATGATTAAGCCAGAGGCCACAGAGAAGACTTTTCAGTAACCACTGTAGTGCCATTCTTTATAAAATAGTTCTATATGGGTTCACCGGTATACCAATATCAGTAGGTGCACTTGATGTAGACTAAAATTGTGTCATTGTAATTTTGGGGATCCATGATCGAAACAATAAAACCAATGGTCAGTTGGTCCCATTACAGAATTTCTGTACAACTTGAATCCGTTTGCCAAGTATTGGCCCATGTGACTTATGATTGCATAAATCATATGATTAATTAATTAGGTATCTTTTTTATGTGTGATGCTTTTTTATAAAATTGTATCTTATTTTTATATTTTTTTATACCAACTAGAGCAATGCCGTACAAAATTGTACAGACGATAGAGAGATCCAACTGGTTATTGTACCTTCTTTGTGGGAGGAAAATGGTAGCTTGGGTGGGGGCCGCCTAAAAAACACAGAAAACACACAAATACTTAAAAGATGAGCAATCCAAGCCAGATCACAAAGAATGGAAATTAATGGGCTGCATTCTAAAAAGGAACAATATAAGAACATATCAGCTTGCCGACGCTGAATTATCAATTATGGAGGAAAATTCAGACACAGGCGTGAATGACACAGGCATGGATGGACCCCGGACCAATTTTCAGCATCAAGCGGACGGAAATAAACACGATTTTGTTGAATATTCTCATTAAGTGCAATAAAAGATTTTTCATAACACAATTCCGTATTGTGTGTATTTTGAATGTTGACAGATCCTACTACACAGATTTTGGTGACCTACGGAACCTTCTTTAATATCGTTAATACTGCCTTCGCACGAATCGTTTTGTTGTGCATTGATCGGATTCGGAGATATCATAATTCTTGCATGTTTCTTTGATATTCTATGGTTTATTCCTGTATTGTTTTCTGTTTTGTGTGGTATAAGAAATTGTTTTCTATCTATCTATCTTTATGCATTACAATGTAATTCAATTTCAATTCACGTGTATTTGATTAAAGAGCCATACAGCAGAACTCAGTTGATCTTTAAAAAGGCAAGCATTACATTGATTCCTGTTTGCTGCATGCTGTTTAGCAGCATTAGGCATTATCTCACTACTTATAAATGCTATTGTAAACACTTAGGCACTTAAAATAACTGAAACCTGTATAGCTGATGTACGTGGCATTATAATGGTTCATGTTTATGCTATTAAATATCATTAAGCATTTATTTACTACTTATAAATTCAATTGTAAGTCCAAATGCACTAATAATAGCTGAAAGGTGTACAGCTGTGTCGTGGTTTGCGGCACTGAAACTAAAGGCTTTAGAAAAGCATTTTAATATGCCATTATCCAACCGTTATACACCATCATGGTTGTAAAATGCCAATATAATGCTTCAAGATGCTCGGTGAACTTTTATAACAGTTTATGCGGACCTTAAGTTCTACAAGAGTTGATTATTCGTTTGTTAAAATGCTTTCTCTGTTACTTGGGACGGGCCTAAGCCATGTGTTTATTAGTGGTGTTGATTGATTTTGGGCACTAGAGGTTAATTGATTTACGGTGGTTAAATGCTCTGTTTAAGAGAACATTCGTACAAGCAGTGTTTTGGAGCAATATATATATACAGTGGTGGTCATATAATTAGAAACACTTAATATGAATTATGAAAGTTTGAAGTCCATGTCATCCATTCTTGAAAAATTTTAAATTCAATTTTTAATAATCATGCAACAATATAGCCACTCAATTTAGAATACTCATACAATACATTAAAAAACAAAACTATCTAAATTTCATCATAAAAAGAGTTTAAAGCATACATAGCTTATTTTCTGTTACGGGCCTCTTGGACGCCTAATTAGAAACACTTTAGAAAAACATCCACGGCACATTCCATTTTTGAAATTGAAAAAATAAAACTTCTTTCTTAGCTATTTTCCATCATTTTGGCGGCAATTGACCATCAAATTGAAAATCCGTTTACAATTTTTTGTTCAAAATGGGCAAAAATAAAAGTTGTGACGCGTCAACTAGGCAAATAATTGTTAATTTGCACATCGACCAAGAATGGACGTACAGGAGAATAGCTAATCATTTAACATGTTCGGTAAAGAAAGTTTTTAATGCTATTGACCATTACAAAAGACACGGAACTATTGAAAATATTCCTAGAAAGGCTCGACCGAGGAAAACTTCGCCCAGAGAAGATAAGCTAATCGTACGTATTGCTAAGAAAGACCTGTTTAAAGGCTCCAACCAGATTAAAAATGAAGTTTTTTCGCCTGATGACGCTAGAAATGTCCCGTCAAGACTAGTACGTCGTAGATTAGTGGAATCAAAATTGTTTGGGAGGGTTTCTCGAAAGGTGCCGCTTCTTACCAAGAAACATCGAGAGAAGTGATTTTTATTCGCTAAAAAGTATGTCAATTGGACGGTCCGAGATTGGAAAAAAGTCTTATTCTCAGATGAAACTAAAATAAACATGGTGAATTCAGACGGAAAGCGCTACGTTAGACGTCCAATGAACCATGCTTTTAATTATAAATACACTAGAAGCATAGTCAAGCACGGAGGCGGCAATACCAAGGTATGGGGATGTTTTTCTGGATGTGGAGTTGGACCCGTTCGTAAGATTGAAGGTACAATGGATCAACTGCAGTACAAAAATATCTTAGAAGAGACAATGATTCCCTACTCTGACGACAATTTGCCTGTAACCTGGATCTTTCAGCATGATAATGACCCTAAACACACTGCCAACAGTGTAAAATATTTTCTTAGGGAACAGCGTATTTCCGTCTTAGACTGGCCTGCAAATAGCCCTGATTTAAATCCCATAGAAAATCTGTGGCATGTCGTGAAAAAGAAAGTCTCAAACAAACGTAACTCCAGTCACAACGAACTCTACGAAGCTTTTGTAGAAGCCTGGAATTCAATCCCCCTAGAAAAATGTATGAAATTGCTTGAATCAATGCCACGTCGTTGTAGAGCTGTGATTGATAATAAAGGATACGCAACAAAATATTAATAATAAGTTTTAGTAGCCTATACACAGTATCTATTACCTAAATTATATAATTCTAAATAATTAAACCTATTAAATATGATTTATCTTTTATTTTTTTGTATTGTTTCTAATTAGTTGTCCATTACTGTTGGTACTTTAAAACTCATTTATTCTTGTATGAAATGTAATATTGAATCTGTACTTGTTTAGTTGATATTTTGTTGTTTTTTTAAATAAATGATTAGTTATTGAACATATTTTATGCTATTTGTGGTATCATTTCCAAATAAAAAGTATTAAGGTCAAATATCTTGTATAATGTTAAGTTCCGTGGGTAGTGTTTCTAATTATATGTCCACCACTGTATATGTATGTAAGTAGTTTTGGGTAAATCTAATGACGCTAGTGATGTAAAAAGCTGTTCAGAGGGTATTGGAATAACGAAACCCTTCTCAAGCCTCAAAATTAAATCACTAGAATGTTGATCTAGTGATTTTTATAGTTCAACCTAATTAGAAAGTTTCTCAGCTATTGTATTTTGAAGGTTATGCGAGGGACGGCGATGCCTATCAGTAGCGATTAATATTTTATCAAGACATGTTAGGTCAGGTTTATTATAATGTGTTTTTCGGTTAGAATAGCCCTATCATAATAAAGTTTATGGTAGGAGTTTTCTAGCCCGGCATCGGGAATATAGATATAGTACGGAATTGCCTTAGGCGACGGTTCAATTAGAAGTTATTAGTAAGCAAGACGCCAGATACGAAAACAGAGACGCCCCCCTACACGTATACATATAACTCATCGGGCCAACTCTACTGCCATGCGTGCCGTAGGATATTCAAGACCAAGTTCGGTCTAGCGAGCCATATTAGAGCTCATGATGGAAAAAATCCGTGATTATCTATGGTCGCCGTCATCGAAATCGATGAGGAGGCCTATATATATTAGTTAGCTAGTCCTTGGTTAATAATGTTAGCGAAATTTAAGTTTAAACAGTATAAATATCCTGGTTTATACTGTTTTAACTATTTTTTTTTGTTTGAGCAATTGGTTTACAAGCTCTTGTTATGTGCTAGGTGTTTCCCGTGAACGATTGCAATGTTAGATACATGAATCATAGCCCACATACTTTGAAGTTTCATAATATGCTTTTGGTTTGGTAGCTGCTATGACTATGACTATGGTATTCCTATGACTTACTCGTACGTCTTATTTTTATCGAATTAGTCAATCACTGTAACTACGTTTATAACCACAATCTAATCATTTTGGGGTTATTTTGCTTACTGATAACTAAAGTATTAGAGTCGTTAGATGAGGGTTTAATGGCATGACATTAGATTGCCATTATGTAGGTATAGGTATCTATGTACTAGTTATCAATCCACGTAGATCATTTCCTACAACCGACTAGTATTCTTTTAACTTGAATCTTCATGAAATACCTACAATTCTGTACGAGTTGGTTTCGATCTCAGACAGAGCCAAAACCGTCGTACTTACAGGATCTGCATTTCTGAAACAAAATACAATACAATACAATTCTTTATTTATAACGCCAAGTTACAATAATAAAGCAATGAAATGATGATTCGTTTCTTTTGTAAGAATAAAAGGTAAAGTCATAAACTGTTTGTATTTGAAGAAATTCTAAGTAATTTTTATTCAAACAATTGGAGCCAGAACAATAATTGAAAATCATGTATTATCGCGAGGCGGTAACCGGTCCCCCAACTGCATAAATGTGGACCTTTGCCCGCTGACTTTTCAACCCGGGAATAGCATTAGGTACCTTCGGCACATTCCCACAGCATCGATCGGCCTTCTCCTTTCTGCTAGCCAGCCGCAGGCCGGTGAGGTCGCGGAAGCCGAGTTGCGAGTGCGACCGTTGAGGCGCCGGCGTACGCATGTCACCCGCGGGCTGGCGGCACTGAATGGGGCTCAGCAAGACGGAACTCTCCTCCGGGATAGCATCCTTTCTTGCAGACTGTGGGAGAAACCCCTCGTTATCGTCAACCACGTTCTAAGTGCCTCCCGCTGCCTCTAAGGCGTCTATGCACACAGCGGGCATCGTTACTTGCCTAATAGTAGCTTCTAGGCATCGCAAATCTATTTAATATTTCTAAATATTCCTTTGCATGTTATAACAAAATGAGAGCTAAAGCTTAGTTTTTCGAAACACAGGCATACATACATATGTAGTAAGTGTTTGGCTGCATACCAAGTTATTCTCTGAAGCAGAGACGTCCGTGTGGTGGCAGTCCTTTGCCTTCCCGTGGAAGAATAGGTTTGGCACGCTGAAGGTATGCTCCAGGTTGGCGCTGGAGGCAGAGCGAGCAGCTCGCTGGCGAGGCGGGGGCTTACTGGACTGTGAACAAAACATCCCACTGCGGTACCGTACGTTGTTCAGCCGGGTACGGTTCCCACTAGAGCTAAGCTGTGTAGCTATGATGTTAGTAATATACAGGTTTCCCACGGCTGTTGGCCTTGAAGGACAAATGCTCACTATAAAAAATTAAGATGAAAGTAGTAGGTACTGAAAGAAAAAAATTCTTTATTTTTAAAAATATTTAAATCTAAAGTGCAATGAAACCTAACGTGTCGTCGCGTCGACGTCGAGTGCTAATTATCTGATTCTAGGCATAATACAATGTGATTCAACTCAACACACATCGTGTTTTGTCGGGTCGCATGACGTGTCAATAGTTGGTTCCGGCTTACGAGTAAGATTCAAATCTATCTAGTACCTACCAAAACCTAGGATGAGACGAAACACTTCGACTGGCTAGTTTACCAGTGTCCGTTCGCGTCCATTTTACAGGACCGTTTTAACGGCTCCGTCGCTACTGATAAAACGGATCCTGCATATTTTGTCATAATCATAATCTTTATTTGCATGAATGTATGTATAAAAGGTCTAAATATGTCCGGATACAAACTACCTACTCAGGTGTGCAAAATCTTAGGTCTTTAATCGTTAATGTCTCTAATGTCAATAAAATAAATCATACAAAATCTTAACCAACATCTAATAAAAAATTATACAAATTTAAATAGTAAGAAAAAACAATATATAAAGCAATAAAATTAAAATAAATTAGTCAAACAAGTACATATGTCAAGTTTTAAAATTCAAATATTCTTTGACATCATAAACAGTCGGATTAATTCTTTTACTGGCTCTGAGTGAACCCGCTTATACATACAACTACATCCGCCATCGCCGAATAAAATTGGATACGATAAAACAGTCCCGAAAAACTAACAGCAATGTGAACGTAACTATAACTGTCGGATACGACAACCAAACACATTATACCAGCTCGCTAGATTTTAATGGCTAAGTAAGGTGAGATGCATAGCGTCTTTACAGGGCACTTAATACTTAGCTTAAGTGACTTTTTTAGGACCTCCAAACTGTATTAAGATTGCTAAATAAATACATAAACAATTAATTTGATACACTGCTGTGATTAACTGTCGCAGCTCTTACACAAAACCATCTCACTGTTGCTGATATGTGCTTATTCCATGGCTAATATTTTTTTTTAACCAAAGCAGGAAAATAATTGCAGGGCGGTATAGCGACGTCTAAGGTGCCTTTCCACCCTAATCCAGAAAAATCCCAAGAACATTAAAGACGGAAGTAAATCTAAACATTCTATCACATTGGTAACCGTCAATCCCGCATCAATCATAAACAGATGGCCGTTTACATTTTTATAAGTAATATTTGTTAATGTTTTTTATTTCTTATAGTAAGGAATGTTAAACTGCAGACAACGCATACCCATTCACATGACAGGGCTTCCAGTGTAAACGACAGATCTCGGTTGCCTATCGTGCATGTTTGCATCTAATTGAAACAACAATAGAACCTGATCTAAATGGATGCATAGCTATTCGCTTATGCAGGCTCTTAGGCATCATGTCCATAAAAGATGTGCAAGGATACGAAGCGAGGGATTTGTTTCTTAAGAACCAATCTAATCACTTAATTTACCTAACATCGCTAATCGCAGCTCTTGTGGAAACGGGTCAGCAGAGGAAGATTCTTGTATATACAAAACAAGAGAAAGGATGTATGCGAGGGATTCGTTGCGAGGGATGTGTTGCGAGAGATATGTGCGGGAGATGAGTTGCGAGAGATGTGTGCGGAGATAATTATGTTACGAGAGATGTGTGCGGGGAATGAGTTACGAAAGATGTGTGTGGGGATATGTTGCGAGAGATATGTGCGGGGATGTGTTGCGAGAGATGTGTGCAAAGGATGTGTTGCGAGAGATGTGTGCGGGGTATGTGTTGCGAGAGATGTGTGCGAGGGATGTGTTACGAGATATGTGTGCGAGGGATTTGTTGCGACGATGTGTGCGGAGGATGGATGCAAGCGAAAAAATAGCTCGCTTATCTGCAAAGAGCCCTTCACATCCTTGCACCGCTCTTCTGCACAACATCGCTATACATCTTCGTAACGCTCAGCTATCTATGGTGGAAATCCAGTCTTAAGGGATTAGCAACCCATGCAAAAGACAACCTAAATAGATGGCTGACACTTTTGGAGCTTCAGCGCGGTTAGCCATCTGATTGAATTATGTGGATAACTATCTATTATTGTTGATAGAAATACTATCGATCCTTATGAGAAAACCATAGTTATTTTGTTTTCAGTCTATACGAACCAATTTTTATTAGTTTGAAACTAAGTTAGTTACCTAATGATTCCGTTGTGGACGACTTTATTTATAAAAGCCACCAACTAAAGTTAATTACCATTATTTCATTAACAGGTCTAAGATTAGTAGCGTGTCCTTGTGTCTAAGCAGTCATAGGAGTTTAAATCTCTAAAATGAAATAGATGTCAGTAGAAGTTTTTATCTACCACCTAACGATAGATCCATCAATACAATACCTAATTAGATAATAATGGGTATGTACCTATGTGGTTGATCTCACGTGGAAGAACCTGCTACAAGTGTTCCAATAATCTAGAACAAATGCGGAACCCATAACAAAAGCTACAAGAAACACTATTAAGCGTGCCATTCTCTGCACAATAGTCGTTTTGTCGCCGTTGAAAGGATACCTATCACGGCAACAACGCCCCGCCCCGTGGAAAGGTCTCGTACTATAACAATACTGGCAGTCAAGGTTCTGCTAAAATACTAATTAAGTACGTACAAACTACAACAAAAAAACTAAATTAATTCATACTACTTGTACCGGTAATGGGTGGTTTGGCTCCTGTAGAGAAGATTGCGACTATTTCGCTATTTATAGAAATGATTGCAATGCCAACTAGATGTCCGGTAATTATAGACTCTATTATGAAAGGCGCTATGAAGGTTTGTTATCAAACACGCAGATCGAATGTCAGGCATATCAAATGCCGCGCCTAACTTACCTTCCTTTTTGGTCTTGTAAATAATTCAATACATTTATTTTCGAGTAGGTGACATAGGAGCTAAGACCGCTGAGGTAGCACTTATTTTGAAAACATTAGTAAAAGTATCCTGGTAAAAAAGTAAACTTACTTTTATTCAAGGATACTTTTACTATTAATCTTCTTTATTATCAAGACTTATGTCATCAATCAAAATCAGACTACTTTGTTACCTTGTTAGTTAAGTAAAAACATAATTATACTCCTTATGTAAATAAATAAAAAGGCGGTTTTTGACTACTACGCAACAAAACCTGTGAACTGATTTATTTATTTATCAAATACGTCACGTCCTAATGCTTGACTGATTCAGTTATTTATGAATTTTGTTTATCAAGAAATATCGATTTTGTTATTGTTGCACATTTTGTATTATTTTTACATTTTACTGAGGCGTCTAAATGGCTTTATTTGTTGAATCGGAATATTCAATGGAATAAAATAGTATCGAGTTTTTTTTGTGATAAAAAGAGAGACTGGTTAAGTTACTGTTGTCAGGTATAGTTTTTATAATATTTATACTTTTTCATGGAAAAATCATCTATCATATACTCTTTTTTCGACATTATAAAAATCAATACTACTTTCGTTAGTCCCCATATTTTTTGTCGAAAGAATTGCTCTATTTATTAAAAGTAACGCGTCTATAGAATACTGTATTCTGTCGTTCAGTCTTCATTCACTCACCTGTCAACAATTAGGGAACTTCATAGTCGTGCACAAACCAAACATAAAATAAATTCTCGGATGGGTATAAGTATGAACTTTTAAATACACAATGAGCTGCTTCGTTGGTTTTTTTTGTCAGTAAGTTGGTACCTTTGCAGCGTGGTTTTTTCTTATGACATGCTACCCATAGAGACATTAGTCACTGATATCTACGTAGATAATCAGCCTATGCAAGTTCACTGCTGGACATAGGCCTCCTCTAATGAGCGCACACAGACCCCTGTCTTTAGCTTGACGCATCCAGAACCAGCCTGCAGTTTTTCGAAGGTCGTCATCTCACCTGACCGGTGGTGGTGGGTGTCCACAACGTTAACTGAATCCTGGTCTCCACTTAGAATACGTTTACCCCAGCAGTAGTAGTATATAGCTACGTACCTAATAATACAGACCAGACGTCGTCAGATTCAAAGAGTATTTTAATTTCTCTGTAATACCGAATAAGTAATCAAATTAATTATACATAGCGAAACACAAAGGCTGTCTGTGAAACAAACCTGAAAAGAGAGAGCACGGTCTGAAATAATTTTAATGTATTATTTCATGAGCAGAAGCAAGATATTTGTTTTCAAATAATCTTTTCGTGTTTGAATAAGGTTTAAGAACAACTTTCTCCGTAATAAAATACTGTTTTCAGGGTTTCACAAAAGTTTAATGAGCAGCGGTAGGTGTTGCTAGATGCCGGTGTACTTACGTACGTAGGTATGTTTGGGAGGTATTTTCCGCTTCAACATTGTATCCTACATAATTCGTAGTGAGACTATACCGCGTTATGTCTAAATGTCATTTTAAATATGCTTTAAATTGAATTAGCCGTAAGTCAAATAAGCGTTGTGATCAATTAGTATTAATGAATAATTAGTTTTTTTATATATGTTTGAAAGAAAAACTAGACTAACAACTCTATATATGGATAGTAGGTACCTACTATTAGCTTGTTTTAACCGACAAAACGAAAAATAAAAGAGGAGGTTATATGTTCGGCTGTGCGTATTTTTGATGTGTTCCCTTTATGTCGAGTCTGTTTCTGCATAAAATGAATTTCTTCGCTATTACAGGTACAGTCAAACATAAAAATTAAAAGCCAATATCTTTCAAATTTTGTTTATTAATTTGTTTTATAAATTAGCCTTTACTATTAGTGTAAATGCAAATAAGTAGTAAATAATTCCTATTAAAAGTAACTTTCTTAATCTAGTATATAAATCACAGTCTAATCATCATTATTAGTGTATATGTAAATCAGCATATTTTACTGTAAATTATTCTTCTAAAAAAGTATTTTTCATAATTTATATAAATCACAGTCTAAGCATCACTAAAAACAATATCACTATTATGTTTAGGTTAATCAGCATAATGTTTTACAGTAAATAATTCTTCTAAAATGTAAGTTTCTTAATATATATAAACCACAGTATAATCATCACTTGGTGTACATTGTGTATTATATGTAATCAGCATATTGTTGTACTATAAATAATTCGTCTTAAAACTTAACTTTCTTAATCTAAATAAGCGTATATACTTATTAGTTAGAAAATTGACAATTATTAAATCTGACAGAGGACAGTCGTTTGAGACAGACCATTAAATCGATTTTGTTTTTTGTAAAATCTTCAACAATTTGATTAATACGCAAGTCCACAGCCAAGGATTTTTTCTTTCTTTGCCTTTGATAAGTGTCGTTAAGACCTTTGTCTGATCTATCTTAAATCTGGCTTCTTTAGCTTCATCTTTAAGTGTGCTGATGAGAGTATGTAGCGTAGGTTTTTTACTAAGTTTTTATTTAGTTTGCTATGCCATCCCTCTACCGGGTTCGTTGTCCTGTCTCGTTAGTTGTAACAGCAAAACAAATCAATATTTTTGTTCATCCACTGCGACGTTACATATTCGTTATAACATTTCGCCTCATCTCCTTCAGGTGTATTTTCTAATAATGTCACCCATGCTTCCGGGATAACATTTTTGGGCAGATGTGATAGCACTGCAAACAACGATTTTTTTTTCCACCGGGAATATTTACTATACCGGTCTGCTTTCCTTTTTTCCACAAGGCTTTATTAAAATGAAAAAATATCTGCATATTTCATGAGAATAAAGTTCTTTAAACGTAAACACATGAACCTGACTGTACTTCAAAATATAATATTTTTAAACTCGACATAAAGGTAATAGAAGCAGGGCAATGAAACTCGACGTTAAGGGAATAGAAGCGGGTCTGATTTCGTAAAGTCGACCTAGGGGCAATAAAAGCGAGATAAGGTTTTCGACATAAAGGGAACACATAGTTTTTTCCCTGTGTTGTTTGAGAGATAATATGACCTCGGTGGCTCAGCAGAAAAATATCCGCCGGCGCCGGAGGAGGGTGTGGGTTCGATTCCCACCTCAGGACAATGTAGGTAAATTAAAATATATTTATTTATGTATGTAATGTATTTAGTAGGTAAGTACTCGTATATCGGTTTTCTAGTACCCATAACACAAGCCCTGGTAACCTTGGGGTGCTAGGTGATGCTGTAGAGAGAGAACGAGTAAATTTATGTATGTAGATATATTTTTATAAACCCAGTAATACATTAGCTATTAGCAAAGTATGGGGATAGATAATATAATGTTAACACTTTGATACATTGTGCATTGTGGCCGCTGGGGCAAACGTGTTCTTGAGTGGAGACCACGACTCGGTAAACGTAGTGTAGGACGCTACGGGGAAATGAGAAATGACGTGTATTTTGTGTTCAATTTACACTAATATGAAGCAGGTTACAATCCTTTCTACATAAGTGTTGGTTTGCTAAGCTTAAATACAGGTACTATATATATGGACACAAAAATAAGACTTACTCTGTTCATTTCAAAATATTAGTTGTTTAACTTATTTTATTTGTATTAGTTATTTATCTTTGTCATCGATTTCTAAAAATATCAAAAAACCTGAACGAGTTCAAAGTTCATGTGATCTGTCTACCAGACGTTTTCTACGTAGGTACAAGTTGTCAGATTTGACAGAAGACAAAATAATGTGTTTTGCCGTAGGCGGGCTCGAAAGAGGTTTCCTTAAAGGCTTTAGGGAAATCTCTTCCCATAGCTACAGGAAGCTGGCTAAGGCATTTGTCACACCGCCGGCGAGAGAACTACTAACTATCGGCTATTTTCTCGCTCAAGAAATGTACAGTTTGATATACATTCCGTGTAAACAAAAGAGATGCACATACAAATAGTTGATCGCTGACTGTTCGCCGCCGGCGAGTACTCGCTTCACTAGTATGTCGCTGGGCGACAAGAGCTAGGAAAATAACACTCGCTCAGCGATCAGAAAACTCACACCGAGAGAGCAACCAGCGGTCATTCCTCTACAATGCGAGTAATGCGAGTAATCGCTCGTCTAACTCGCGCACTCGCTTATAGCCGAGCTACAAAACTATCGGAACTACGAGTATTTACTCGCTCCTCGCTTCACGCCGACTCGTTTACTCGTTCATCGTTCCCGGTGAGACAACTGCCTAATGCTTCTTATTTTTTTATTCTAGCAGCCATGGGAACACAGCGGGACTGATAATCAGGCTTACGTCTTGGCTTACCTTATTATATTCTGAGTCTACTGGTCTACGGAATACAGGGATTGTAGACAACGCTTTGAATATAAGAAATTTTCGAGAATAAAACGCCTATCCCGCTAGAATTAAGACTTCTAGGTTTTGAAAAATTGTTTGTATAGATAGATAGGGTCTTAAAGTATAAAATAGAATGTAAATTATAAGGATAAATATATAAATAAATGGATAAATAGGCAGAAAACCGAGCCCGGCATAATGAAAATTAAACGGCCGCGTAGAGGAAAATAAGCCGTCCTCTACGCGGTATAGCCTTGTGCCGGGTAAGGTACTGCACAACTTTGTTAGAGAGTCCAAGTCTAAGCTCCAATGTTCGTAATTAGTAAGAAGTACTGCAATAAATTAAAGTACCAAGTGAGAAGTGTTTCCCTTCATCCTCTGATCTTCATGCTGGCGGCGGAACTCCTTGCCACGACATCTCCTGAATCGGCGGGCTACCTGAGAAGCCCAGAGAAGAGAGAAAAAAGGACGGTCTTCACCTCAGGGCCGTCCACGACAATTTTTGGTCCATTCGAGCGCCGGATTAGAAGAGGAGATGCCAGGCAGTCGCCGATCAAGATCACCACGGTCAAGAAAATCGGAGATGAGCTCCGATGAAGCGGAAACCGACTGGTCCCTGGAGACGCCAGCGACCAGCACTACGAGCGAAGGAACGGACCGTCCAGCGGCTCCCGCGAACTCTGCGCCCGGCACACCTCTGGGCCAGACGACTCGCGGGTTGTCCACGGCCGCGAACTCTGCGTCCGGTGCATCACCGGGACAGACGACTCGCGCCGCATCCACGCCAGCCGCACAAAGCGCAGCCGCGCTCAGAAGAACACGAGCAGCCACCGCTGCTGCCGCCGCAGCAACCGCCGTTGCAGAGAGAAACATAGCACGCCCCGAGACACCCGCTGCGCGCGCCGCGCACCACACACCCGCTGCGCCCGCTGCGCACGCCGTGCACCTCGCGCCCGCTGCGCTCGCCGCGCACCTCGCGCCCGCTGCGCTCGCCGCGCACTACGCGCCCGCTGCGCACGCTGCGCACGCCGCGCACCTCGCGCCCGCTGCGCTCGCCGCGCACTACGCGCCCGCTGCGCCCGCTGCGCCCGCCGCGCCCGCCGCGCCCACCGCGCCCGCTGCGCCCGCTGCGCTCGCCGCGCACTACGCGCCCGCTGCGCTCGCCGCGCACCTCGCGCCCGCTGCGCCCGCTGCGCCCGCTGCGCCCGCCGCGCCCGCCGCGCCTGCCGCGCACTACGCGCCCGCTGCGCCCGCTGCGCACGCCGCGCACCTCGCGCCCGCTGCGCCCGCTGCGCCCGCCGCGCACTACGCACCCGCTGCGCCCGCCGCGCCTGCCGCGCCCGCCGCGCACCTCGCGCCCGCCGCGCGCTCTACGTACCCCGCGTACCCCGCACCCGCCGCGGACCCCGAGTACACCTCGTCCGCCGCTACGACTGTTCGCGCGCCCGCTGTGCGCAACACAACCGTGGCACCGATCGAGTTGGCGGCAACCGCGCCGCGCATTACGAAGGCAAGATCTGAGAAAACGTCGAGGGCAGAGAAGAAGGCGCACCTGGAACTACAACGGCGGAAATTAGAAGAGGCTCAGCTCGCGACTGCATTGGCGCAGTCAGAATACGAGATGGCGCTAGAATGCGCTTCAGAAGAGGACTTCGACAGGTCCACACAGGTCGAGCGTTGGTTAAACGAGACAACTATGATAGAAGCGCCACGTCCACCTGTGGAAGAAAAAGTCCAGCCACAACCGGAACAGAGATACCTACCGCAGCCGCCACCCGAAAAGGAAGAAGGCGTCCTGAGCACAATCAGGGCGCTAGCCGATGCCATTATGCTACGAAACAACGATTCATCTCGAAACTCTTGGCCTCTTCCGGATTTTGACGGCACTGCGGAAGAGTGGCTGCCCTTCATGAAAACATACAAGGAAAGTGCACTAAACCATACGAACAATCAGAACATGGCGCGCCTAAGAAAAGTGCTGAAAGGAATCGCCAGAGAGTCCGTCCGAAGTCTTCTCTACGCAACGGACGATCCAGGTCTCATCATGGAGACACTCGAGAGAAGATTCGGCCGCCCAGACATCATCGTGGAGATGGAGCTGCAGAAGCTGAAAGGACTACCGAAGCTTGGTGATAGCCCGAGAGAAACCATCATCTTCGCCAGCCGCCTGAGCAACGCAGTCTCCACGATCCAGGCGCTCAAAAAGCCATACCTGCTGCACTCTCCAGAAGTGGGTAAAACAATAATAGAGAAGTTTTCCACACTTATGAGATTCCGATGGTATGACTACAATGTGACCATCCCCGAGGAGGAGCCGATCCTGACGAAACTGGAAAGGTTCCTAAATAGAGAAGCTGACATCTGCGGGTCTGCGGTAGGCCCGGAAAAGCCCCAGAAGAAAACAGGAAGGCAGATCGTCAGCGCCGGCCAGGAAGAAGATGAGAGCAGAGAACAAGCTGCCAATACCACCGTGCCAAGCTGCCACATGTGCGACGGAGCGCACTACACTAAAGAGTGTGAGAAATTCAAAAAAGCAACAGTCGACGCACGCTGGGTAGTGGCGAAAGAGAAGAAGCTATGCTTCAAGTGTTTGAGAGGTAAGCATACGGGATTTACCTGCAGAGCGCGCCCATGCCCCAAGTGCAAACGACCGCATCACGTGCTGCTTCACCAAGAGAGACAAGCCATGCAGCAGCAGCAGCAGCAGCAGCAGCATAAGACAGAAGCATCGGAGAAAACAGAGCTTGCAAAAAAGGACCTGGTGACCAACGTCTACGCAGCAACCATCGGAACAAGAGCCTACCTGAAGATGGTGCCGGTCGACGTGTACGGACCGGAGGGATCGACACGAGTCCTCGCACTACTGGACGAGGGATCAACGGTCACCCTTCTAGAAGCCGGTGTGGCAAAGAAAATCGGTGCTACAGGAAAGGAAGAAAAGTTGATCCTGCAGACTGTTGGAGGCAAGATCACCAAATGTGATTCGCAGAGACTGGACTTGCAGCTAAAAGGGGCACACAGAAGAACCAAGTGCTCTCTGCGCGGCGCTCGCACTGTAGAAGAATTGAATTTGTCAGCACAGCACGTGGACGAAGAGATCATAGAGAAATGCAGCCACTTGAGAAGCATAAGGAAGGAGCTGCTATACGACAGCGAACGCCCGGCTCTACTCATCGGTCAAGACAACTGGGACCTCATCATCTCAAGAAAGATTTTAAAAGGAAATAACAACGAACCTGTCGCTTCTCTTACCAGCCTAGGGTGGGTGCTGCATGGAAAAGCCACAGCAGCAGCCTCAGCAGTGAACTTCATGTACCACTGCCGACTCGAAGAAGAAAAGATGGACGAGATGATGAAGCGGCACTTCGACTTGGAGTCAATCGGGATCCAGCCAAAGCGACCGAGCAACGACGCCGATGGGAGAGCCTTGGAGGTGCTGGAGAAGACAACGAAGCGACTGCCAGAAGGACGTTTCGAATCTGGACTCCTCTGGAAAACTGAGGATGAATCGTTGCCCCACAATTATAAACAGGCCTACAACCGACTGGTAGGCATAGAAAAGAAGTTGAGAAAGGACGCAACGCTCAAGACGGAGTATCGGAAGCAGATCAAGAACCTGCTGGACAGCGGGTATGCAGAAGAAGCTCCAGCCACCTCCACCCCAAACAGGACGTTCTACTTACCGCACTTCGCCGTCATACATCCCCAGAAGAAAAAGATAAGACTCGTGTTCGACGCCGCAGCGAAGTTTGAGGGAAAGAGTCTGAACGACGCACTGCTGCCGGGACCCGACCTACTCCAATCTCTGTTTGGAGTACTTCTGAGATTCCGAGAGGGCCCGGTCGCGGTCGTTGCAGATATTCGAGAGATGTTCCTGCAAATAAGAATAAGAGAAGAAGATCGAGATAGCTTGCGGTTCCTATGGCGCAACGAGGAAGCAGTACAGCCAAAAGAATACAGGATGAAATCTGTGATATTCGGCGCCGCGTCATCACCTTCAACGGCAATCTTCGTGAAAAATAAGAATGCAGAAGAACATGCGGACACTTTTCCGGAAGCGGCACGAGCGATATCAAGACATCACTATATGGACGATTACTTGCAGAGCTTCGACAGCATCGAGAAGGCAGCCGAGGTCGCAGAGCAAGTATCCAGGATCCACAAAGCAGCAGGGTTCGAGCTGCGGCAGTGGGCCAGCAACCAGAACAAGACGCTGGCCAATCTCGACAACGCCGAGCTGAAAGAGAAGACACTCGGCGAGGAAAAAACGCTGGGTATGCGGTGGCTAGTGAACAAGGACGCGCTAGCCTACAACGTCGGGTTGAGAACCACACCACCGGAAGTAACGTCAGGAAGCAGATTCCCCACAAAACGAGAAGTAACGGCTGCGGTAATGTCCACTTTCGATCCAATGGGACTTATCGCCCCAATACTAGTGCAGGGAAAGAAACTAGTACAAGAACTTTGGCGAGCCGGCGTGCAGTGGGACGAGGAGGTCAGCGACCAGCACCACACCACCTGGAGAGACTACCTGGATCAGATACGTGCAATGCAAGAACTGAAGATACCAAGGTGCTTGGCCCCGGACGGAACGAGAATCGGAGAGCTACATACGTTCGTGGATGCCAGTGAGACAGCATACGCGGCAGCCGCGTATTGGAGGACATCATCAGCTGAAGGGATCCGCATCACCCTCATGGCGGGAAAAGCGAGAGTGGCGCCGGTAAAGATAACATCGATTCCGCGCATGGAAGTTCAAGCTGCGTTACTGGGAGCCCGGCTGGCGGATAATATCTGCAGAGAAACAGATTTTAGGGCAACATCTAAAACCTTTTGGTCGGACTCCACGACAGTGTTGCAGTGGCTGAAGGCGGACCCACGGCGATTCAAAACATTCGTCGCTCACCGGTTGGCCGGCATCGAGGAACTTTCCAAGCCGGCTGAATGGAGATGGGTACCGACTAAAGACAATCCCGCTGACGATGCCACAAGAAAGGCACCCACGGACTTCGGTAGCACATCAAGATGGTTCAACGGGCCGGCGTTTCTATACCAGCCAGAAGCAGAATGGCCGGTGAAGAGGCTGAAGGATGCAGAGGAACCCTGCGATGAAATGAAAAGGGAAACATGTTGCGCTGCGAGAACAATCCCGCCGTCGAGCTTGCCAAATCCCTGTAAGTTCAGCAGCTGGAATAGATTGCTTCGTGCTACGGCAAGAATATTTATGTTCATGAATCTATGCCGCCGTAAGAACCCCCGGAGAAAATGCACGAAGAAAGAGACTGCAGCACTACTACCCCTCGACGAAGGCCACCTACGAAGAGCTCAGCGCGCTCTCGTCCAACAGAGCCAAAGAGAAGCCTTTGCGAACGAGATAGAGAATCTGAGAAAAAAGAAGCCCATCGAAAATCCCAGCCGCCTGAAGAAGATCGACGTAGAGCTCGATGAAAATGACATTCTACGCCTGAATGTGAGAACTTCGAAGCTGATCACAGAAGAACCCAAGCCTCCAATCCTGGACGGAAAGAGCAGAATAGTTACACTGCTCATAGATCACTACCATCGGAAGTTACACCACGGAAATAGCGCCACTGTGATCAACGAGCTACGACAGAAGTTTTGGATCATATCCCTGAGAAATGAAGTGAGAAAAGTCGTGCGCCAATGCCAATGGTGCATCGTGAAGAGATCCATGCCAGGGATTCCACCGCAAGGAGACCTACCAGCCGAACGACTGGCACACCACCAACCGCCGTTCACCTGCACTGGGGTCGACTACTTTGGTCCCATGCAGGTCACCATAGGCCGTCGTCGCGAGAAGCGTTGGGGAGCGCTTTTCACTTGCCTAACGACACGAGCAGTACACCTGGAGCTGGTAAACTCGCTGAGCACCAACTCCATGATCATGGCACTGAGGAGGATGTCCGCACGCCGCGGCAGCCCACGAGTTCTCTTCAGCGACAACGGGACCAACTTCGTCGGAGCCAACCGGGAATTAAGAGAAGAAATGAAAAATATCAGCCCGAACGAGTACATCGACGCAGCGGCAAAGGAGGGGCTTTCGTGGAAGTTCATACCCCCTGGTGCGCCCCACATGGGGGGAGCATGGGAGCGCCTGGTGAGATCCGTGAAGACCGCGCTCATCGCCGTCCTTGGAGAAAGAAGTCCACCTGAAGAAGTCCTGCACACCTACCTGACAGAAGTGGAACACACCATCAACTCTCGGCCGCTCACGCACTTGAGCGCCGACCCAGGAGAAGAAGAGAGTCTCACGCCAAATCACTTCCTGATTGGCCGATCCTGTGGAGCAGCTATACTGGGGGCGTTCAACGATCGAACACTTATTGGCACGCCGAGTTGGAGAACCGCTCAGCGCCTAGCAGACCACTTCTGGGCACGTTGGCTGAGGGAATATCTACCCTCCCTCATGCCGAGACCCATCAGATCGAGACAAGAGGCTGCAGGACTACAGCAAGGCGACGTAGTCATCATTGCCGACGCCACCTTTCCGCGCAACACATGGCCGCGTGGAGTCATCGAGAGGACCTACCCGGGACCAGACGGACGAGTGAGGATCGTCGACGTGAGGACCAGAGGCGGCATCATCAGGCGACCCGTATCGAGACTGATCGTGACGGCGTTGTTCCCGAAGGATGGAGTACCAGGAGCACCGGGCACTCGGGGGGAGATTGTAGACAACGCTTTGAATATAAGAAATTTTCGAGAATAAAACGCCTATCCCGCTAGAATTAAGACTTCTAGGTTTTGAAAAATTGTTTGTATAGATAGATAGGGTCTTAAAGTATAAAATAGAATGTAAATTATAAGGATAAATATATAAATAAATGGATAAATAGGCAGAAAACCGAGCCCGGCATAATGAAAATTAAACGGCCGCGTAGAGGAAAATAAGCCGTCCTCTACGCGGTATAGCCTTGTGCCGGGTAAGGTACTGCACAACTTTGTTAGAGAGTCCAAGTCTAAGTTCCAATGTTCGTAATTAGTAAGAAGTACTGCAATAAATTAAAGTACCAAGTGAGAAGTGTTTCCCTTCATCCTCTGATCTTCATGCTGGCGGCGGAACTCCTTGCCACGACATCTCCTGAATCGGCGGGCTACCTGAGAAGCCCAGAGAAGAGAGAAAAAAGGACGGTCTTCACCTCAGGGCCGTCCACGACAGGGATAGTGCCATAGAGATAAATATTACCTCTTTGCACATAGATATTTCTCTATGGTTAGTACCGAGATACTTAGTTATAGTCATGGTAAGATGTTATAGTTACGTAGACTGACAATAGAGTATGGTAAGCCCGAGCAGAGACTAGTTTAATCAAGATTAAATTGAGAATAAAGATTACTCTTGATTAAACTAGTCTCTGGCCCAGGTAATGTTTGAAACCTCTTTCGAACCCGCTTGAGGCAAAACTCATGTTGTTTGACGTTGTTTTGACTTCTGACAACGTAAGGTTCCTATCCTAGGTAAGCCATTCTAGGTCAACGTAGGGGTGTAAGGGGGACTCCAACATCTCGTCTCCCAAGCCAACCAAACCTGCACGTGGTACACCCTGCTAGATAACGAACTAGGCTCTGGTGAAAATATCAAATCATCTTCATTATTTGATAACTTGACTTCTTGTAATCAAAACGAAGTCACCTTCTTAGCGCATCGAAGGTTGTACTATAATACCTCAATGGCATCGAGGATTTTCACCCACTTTCAGCAGGAAAATGAATGAAAAGGTTGTCGCAGATCTGTACCGATCCACGTACGTAACGTAACATTTGGATATATTTTATATTGACCACACAAAATGGCGTGCCACTCACTTGAAACATGCGATAAGCCACTATGTAGGTACTTCTCTGTAAAACTTATCTAGAGATCACGTGTTTAAGGGGTGATTCACACGTATCACAGCCACAACCACACGACATCGACTACACGGGGTTATGCTAATTTGATTGAAAATTAATAGGTTAATTAACGCGGACCAAATTTTGCCGTCGGTACTTACCACGTCGAAACCACAACGCGACCGCCAACGATTGAAACAAATTTTGATTTTGCGTTGTGAGCAAATAGAATTTTTTTTGCAGTGACGAATTGTTGCCTAAGTCACGACGCAAATACTAGCGTCAACGCAACCAAATCGATATTTTGTAGTTGCCCAAATGCAACTGGATAAAATTTGAGCAACACTATTCACGCACACGTAAACCACTGCTTAAACACTATTTGTCACTGCAATGTGGTGTCGATGTGGTACAAGTGAATTGTCCCTATGACCACATTTGAATCTTTCTTCCCAGTTCGTAGCATTGCTGGATGTATGTATGTACTACGTCCTTTCCGTCTCACCTTATCTTCGACTGTTAACTCTTAGATAGGTACCTACTCTACAAACAAACTGTATAACATTATTGCTGAGCTATCAACTTATCGTTCATATCACTAGCACTATCAGAAGCATCAGAACACCATCTTTATTCCCAAGGGATAAAGACCAGATCAGTTTGAAGTTTATTTATAGTAAAGTAAGTCTAGTTGCTGAATTTGTGTGGTAGATAATGCTGTTAACACAATTAGAGCGGTTGTCAGGTTTCCGAGTGGAGAGGCTCATTGGCAGGGGCAACGTTGAACCACAACCATGGACATTGACGGAGGTGAGTCCATTACCTATTATGGTTATACTATAGTCTTTCAGCTACTTCAAAAACTCTAAAAATAAGTAGGTAGGTACTAAGTATGTTCCTCTGTGTTTTTTGATACCGTCATTGAGATATCGATTGTAAAAATTCTTTCGCTATTGGATAGAAAATAATCCCAAGGTGGTCTCATAAAAAATATATACCTCCAGTGATAAGGGTTTATCCCGTCAAGCTTAAATACCAACATAATATTTTTGAATATCCCGACTAGGTAAGGTACAACAATTTTGGTGATATCTTCGCCAATCCTTAATAGATTTTTACGATTCATTAGTTGCATTAAATTAAATGAATTAAAATGAATTGTATAAAGGTTGATTTTGAGGTGGTTCCATTTCTCGTTTCATCCATGTGTTATCTATAGTAACGTAAAAGTAAAGTAAAAAATCATTTATTTCTTTAGGCTTACAAAATAAGCACTTAGACAAGTCATATTTTATTTATAAATTATTATCAAATAAAATTATTTTACTGTTCACTTCAATTTTTTGTCCACTAGTGGAAGAAGTGAAAAGAAACCACTAGCATGTTCATCTCTTATAAGTCTAATACATGGTTATTTGCCTATTTTAAGTCTAAATATCTTCATCACATTAAACTTAATTAGATTCAGACTATTTGATCGCAATATCGAAGGTTTCCGGGTTTAAAACTGCTTCCAAACCCATTTTAATTATTCAGGAATTTCAAGGTTTATAGTTATATTTGTTTTGTAACATTTAATCTCTGGCTTATGTTTTAGTTTGGTTATTTATTTAATACAAATACCCAGCTTACCAATTTCCTAACTTGTAGTTTTCATAATTATGTACCTAATTTTATTTTCATAAAGGAAGTTTCCTGAAGAGTCACCTTTTCTGTTTTTTTGCTTAGTTTATTTTCTGTGCAGGCGTACTAGCAGAAAATTACGTCAACATCAACATGGTAGGTTTTACAATAACTAAAATATTTTCAATAAGTTTCGATTTAGAGCTCACAATCGAATACAATTTGCAGTTAACATAATTAGACATTACGTACATGTGTCCGAATACAAAATAGATTACGTTATAGTTGTTACCGAAAACCGATGACCGATGTTATTCATTCACTCTCCTCCGTAGACCGAGACACGTTCTCGGCGACCCCGTTGACCTAATCACCGATGCTAACTCGGTCCCGGAGGCAACAATTTCGTTTCCGCGCACTAAATATTCAACCAAAAACCAACCCCACCGCATGCGGGGTCGCATAATACCCCGCTTCTGCCTATCGGTGCATTAGGCTCCGCGCAAATGGGCCACCGACCACAGCCACCGGTGGCTGTCGCGCGCTACCAACACATTTGTTTGTGCTGCTGTAGCGAGTGGCCACCACCGGCCGCTGGCCACCAATGGCTGTGGTCGGTGGCTCGTTTGCGCGGAGCCTTAGTGCACCTAGGCGAAACCTCCATTACCTCTTATACCATCTGGCAAAAGCCCAAGACTCGCACCTAAATATTACGGGCGAGACACCTTCTGCGCCCGCCGGATCTGCGGTCAAGAGATCTTAGTCTTTTTTAGCCGAAAAAATTAGGTTATTTCATTCAGTTTTTAGATCCGAACAAGAGAACAGTGAGTAGTAAATAGTGAACCAATAGTAATAGGTAGCAGTACTGCAGCAAGGTAATATAGAGGCTCTTCTCACTGAAAAATCTGTCAATTCTACATCATCTTTTACTTTACCAGAGTTCCCCAGTCCAGCAATAGCAAGTGTCCTATATTTTGTAATTAGCCCTTCTAGTAGGATTGCACAGGTCTCTTTTTTTTAATAGGGTATAATAAATTATATCTTTATAAACATTTATTATTATTATTTATTATTTTAAGCCATTACTGTCCCTCTGCTGGGCAAAGGCCTCCCTTTTCTCCATGGCCATGATGGAAGATGTATCTCGAGCTCGTCGCGCCATCTCATCCTGGGCCTTCCACGTCGCCTCTTAGCGTCAAACATTTATTAGATGTTACATAATTAGATAGATAATTATTTATTCATAACACAGTTTAATAGTCAACTTATATTACGTGAACTGAAGCAAAAGTGAAATTTTCTGGCATGTTTCCTATGTGAAATTAAATAAATAAATAATGCTGGACAATTCACACAGCATTATCTAGTCCCATGGTAAGCAGAGCTTGTTTTATGGGTACTAGATAACTAATATACATTATACAACACATTACATATATAGATATTTTTTATTATACATAGAAAACGACCAGAACACCCGGAACAAATATCTGCAGATCGTACACACAATTGTTCCGAGGCGGGAATCGAAACCGCAACCTCCTGCGTCGCAGGCGGACCTTCGCCCACCGCGCCACATCAGTTAGATTTGAGTTTAAGCTTCAATTATACCTAACCTAACTCTAACTTACGAGTTAGTTATCAATCGAAGAAACAGTCTGTTTGTATCAAAAGATATCATCAGTTCCTACATTATTCATTGATTTATTGATGTTATTGATTTATTTCGGACTCTCTATCTACTTACATCGGTTTGATCACTTCTTTGTCGTTGTCTTCATTGCTGAAGGTCGTGCCCGTCCTGGAAGGCTTTCACGGTGACGCTGATGAACCGCTTCCACACCACTCTGTCTTCGGCCTGTGTCAGGGCTGCAGGCAAAGTGAGTCCCGTTATAGCCTTAATTTGATCAGACCAGCGGGTTGGTGACCGTCCTCTTGGTCTTTTGCCCTCTATCTTGCCCATTACCACTAATTTTTCGAGGTTGTCAGGTTGCCTTCTGGTTTGATCACAGTTCAAGCTATACCGATGTATATGATATTGTTACGTATGTATATTTTTTTAGATGCTGGCGTTATTGGCTTTTCGTTTTTCATATAATTTTCCAAGCTGACGTCACATAAATTAATTTGTATAGGTACCTGTACCTCTAAACTTATATTATCATCACATCATTCATCCTTAGGTATTTTTATATTCAGTAATATCCGAACAATACTAAACTTGGAATTGTCGTACAAAAGTAAAAAGTAAAAGTAAAAAATCATTTATTTCTTTAGGCTTACAAAATAAGCACTTTGACAAGTCATATTTTATATATAAATTATTATCAAATAAAATTATTTTACTGTTCACTTAAATTTTTTGTCCACTAGTGGAAGAAGTGAAAAGAAACCACTAGCATGTTCATGTATAGGCTACCTCGATACAGACCTAGCCTAGTGAGGGTGTCATCAGAGATTACATAACATTGTAGATAGGTACGTCTCGGCAATAACACAATATATTACACTAAATTTCAAGTACAGGTACTTAGAAATACCTTCTCACCATGTAAGTGCTAATTATAAGATTAAGTGTATTTACTTATTAGTTTTGCTGTAATAAATGATTTTTATCTTATCTTACTTATCCTGGTCTCATATTTGTTACAAATAAATGGTTGTAATGGGTCGTAAGGTTATCTCCTGTTTTAAAATGTTCTCCGAAAAAGTAAAAAGATAATATCTATGTACATACATAATTTAACAAATTTTCTACAAGTGACTAATATGCGTAAATCCACACTAGTGCAGCGGCTGAGAAAATACAGATATTTTTGACTCAGCAGAGCTGTAATATTTTTCGAACGAAACGCATGTGCGGCGCAACACAACCGCTGTGTAGAGCGGCAGCACGAATTTTTTAGGTAAAAAAAAAGATCGCAGTCGACGAAAAAAAACCGCAGTCAAAGTGTTAAGTAGAGCTACATTGTAGAGTTTGTGTTGCTTCTGAGGCTAATTTACGACAGCAACCGATGACAACATATCTATTCAGTATTATAGTACCTATGTCTTATGTATACTCGCTATGTTGCGGGCACGTGTATTTTTTTTATTGATCATCAACATGTCCATAATAGTGTGTTGTTTTTACTGGACGAGTATGGGGTAAACCGTGTGTAGTTACACTTTCAGAAGAAACATCAGCTGTTCTTTGGAGAAAAAATTGGCATAAAAAATATAGGTCTAGCGATAGATACGCCTAAAAATGAGTCAAATTGCTCAAAATCGACATAGAGTCTGACGTTATTATCGACGTAGGGGTCTGTGAAGTTCTGAATCATAAAAAGTACCTTTCTGTAGGTACCCGTTTGTACGCTTGACTCGCTTGATCTCAGTCAAGTAATATCAATCTGTTCAGGTAAAACAAAGCATTGAATGAGAAGGAGAGTACCTAGAATATAATTAACTTTCGTAGCAAAAGACAATAAAGTGGGTAGATCAGTAGTCTACCAAACGGCTGAACGTATAAGTGGCGATCACAATTAAGCCAAGCTACCCAAAGAAAATAAAAAAAATGTCTACCAATAAAAACTAACGCGTAGTGCCTTCAGTTATTCCGTGATCATAGCGCATGAAACTATGCCAAAATATTGGAAAACTGAAATATCGGGATGATAGTTTCTAAAGTTTTAAGCTTTAAAACTTAAGAATCTAGTCTAGTTAAAGTAGCATTCAATTACAAGATCTAATGAACTTCAATCGATACAAAAAATCCCAAAGTAACCCCTTTTTGTAATATTTATTCAACATTATGACTGAACTACTGATATTTTCAATTTATTTTTTGTACGTTACTACACACACTAAATATTTCTAAACAAATTCACAGAATTTTACTTGATAAAAATATTTTCTTTATCACTAAAGGTACTATGGGTACCTCAAAATACACGAGAGCGGCGGCTTTGCAGTGATCAGTCTTGGAAGGAAGTTAGTCCAACTACTTGTTTCTAAAACCAGTCGAGTAAATTTTATCAAAACACAATACGGACGTCGCTCATTTTAAACACCAGGTAAACGGTCCATAGCGATTAGTCAAAGTCACGTTTTTCTCAAATTACTTGGATCTTGTAGTTATTACGTACTACGTAGGTACGAGAAGGATTTGTTGAGTCATCCCGTCGTGATTTCAGCACTCGAAGTGTTAAGTGTATGATGAATGTAAACAAAAATAATCTGAAACAAAATGATATGCGAAAACGACCTTTCTTAACAATAGTGTCTGCAACTTTTCCCTGTTTTGTGCTGCAACCATACGAACCCGAGCATTCATTGCTGGGCGGGCAGGCGCACAACAATTACGAGAAGGAGGCCAAAAGGAGGATCCAGCTAGGCTGGGCAGCGTTTGGGAAACTACGTCGAGTTTTCTCGTCATCCATGCCGCAATGCTTGAAAACGAAAGTTTTCAACCAGTGCGTTATGACCTACGGAGCTAAGACCTAGACACTCACGATAGGCTGGGCTCCAACAGTTCAAAGTCGCTCAGCGAGCTATGGAAAGTGCTTTGCTCTGAGTTTCTCTGAGGGATAGGATTCGTAACAAATGCATCCGACAGAGAACCAAAGTTATCGACATAGCTCTAAGAATTAGCAAGCTGAAGTGGCAGTGGGCCGGTCATATCTCGCGAAGAACCAACGGCCGCTGGGGCAAACGTGTTCTTGAGTGGAGACCACGACTCGGTAAACGTAGTGTAGGACGCTCTCCGGCCAGGTGGGATGACGACCTGCGAAAGACTGCAGGTAGATGGCTGGATGCCTCAAGCTGAAGACAGGGCGATGTAGCGCTCATTGGGGGAGGCCTACTCGTATGTCCAGCAGTGGACTAACATAGGATAATGATGAGGCGCACATGAGCGCAGAATCTTAGGGGGCTTAGCACCCCGAGTACTGCCGTCGTCATGTCTCTGTAGGACCAAGTGGTCCTGGAGAGGCAAATTGTCCAAATAGTCGTGGACCTGGTAAAATAGTCCTGTCGTCAACAATAACATGATGATAATTGCTTGGAAAGACGCCAGCAATCATTACATATGCGGCTGTAGTAAAATGTAGTCTGTCTGCCTGTTTGTTTTGGCTAATCTTCGAATCGGCAAGAGCGATTTTGACTTGATTTTCACTTAGCAGATAGCTGATTTCATAACAGCAACATTTTATTTCAGAAAAATAATTTGAATTGGCAGCAAAATATACAAAGTTCTACGCGGGCGAAGACACGGCCACAGCTAGTATAACATAACTGGTTTAACCTCATCAGCTTAAAATGTTTAATAGATACGATTAGTCTCCTTTTTGTTATTTCCAAAGTTGACACTGTTGAACGAGGTTGTGACCCACCTTCACACTGAAATTTGAAAATATGACAGTGTGAAGGCGGGGAAATTGATTTCCCTTCCTTCACATTGGTGTGAAGGCTCAGTGTAAAGGTGGGTCGCGAACGATGCAGACGCCATAGTAACGTTGCAGTAAAGAGTAAGACCCACCGCTTGATCTTTTCAGATAGATTGCAGTGTTGGATCACACTACTAAATTGGAAGGCAAAATCTCGAAAACGTGAAGGCAGTTAGCCTGGACCGTTAGACGAGGCACAAGCAGAAAATATATATAAAATACATGTATGATGTCATAATGTATAAGCATCATGAATAATCATGGGGAAAGGTGAGACATCGCGTGAGACGAATTGACAAATCAAAGTCACTATTTGAGTTTCCAAGTGGAAATTAACAGTTGAGTTTGAAGCCTAAATAGCTTATTGAACATTCGTTTCAGAATGATCCTGTAAACGCTTGAGTTTGTTCATGAGTATTTGGTGGCTCAGCTTGTTTGTTAGTATTAATATATAGGCTCCGCCCCAGGCGGCGATGCAGTAGCTCGATGCATGATCGATCGAACAATCATTATCGCTGAGAGCGTATCGCATATCGCGAAGAGCGCTGATTAATATTCGCGCTTTCACGAAACCACTTTATGATGTGGATGAGCTTGCTATCCCAAATATTCATTACTTGTTCTAGTGGTGGTGATACCTTGGGACTCCGAAATACTTAACACTTTGACTGCGGTTTTTTATCGACGACTGCGATCTTTTTTTTTACCTAAAAAATTCGTGCTGCCGCTCTACACAGCGGTTGTGTTGCGCCGCACATGCGTTTCGTTCGAAAAATATTACAGCTCTGCTGAGTCACAAAGATCTGTATTTTCTTAGCCGCTGCGCTAGTGTGGATTTTCGCAGATTAGTCACTTGTAGTGACTAATCTGCGAAAACTCATACCGTGCGTTTTCAGCACTCAAAGTGTTAAAACATGGGCCCCGTTCTGCTAAACTTATCGCTTTTCTATGACTTATGTATCCCGCGGCGGGAATCAAACTTACGGCCTTCTTTACTCAAGCGGACCTTCACCCACTGCGCCACAGATGTCGTCATGATGATGATAATTGTGATTATGCAAAAACCAGTCAGTGAGGTTCATGGCCGTGTGGTGTGGACCTGAGTTTATTTTAATAGTAACTGCGCCACGCGGCTTCGCCCGCGTGGAAATCTATGTGTCAGCTCAAATATTTCAGAAGTCTTCCTCTTGAATCACTATCTTTTAAAAAAACCACACTAAAATCTGTTGCGTAGTTTTAAAGATCTAAGCTAGAAATGAGAGATGATTTAGTATCAGAGAACACTGACGTACCTAAATAAATACCTATAGTGGACGAACCTGATATTTGACCTTATTCGGTGTCGTGGCTCAAAAACAAAAAGCCGGTTTAGCTTTTTGTGGGATCGGTGGGGTGATTCGCGATCGGTTGCTGGTGCAGTTGTATTTTCTATCTCTTTATTTTACTCGTTCGTACATCATCGATTTAAATCGTAAATAGTAGAAGCCCTACAGTGGGACAGAGACGTCTGTAAAATATTTTTATTTATGGTATCCAACAACCTTCATTTTCAATAAATATGAAACATGTTATTAATGAATTTTGTTTTTCCATTCATTAACGGAGCATAGATTAGGGCGGCCAAGTATCCTCGTCTGCTCTACCAAGCCACGCCACTCGCTGACCAGGAAGGAGGTCAGCGGTAGTTTATTCGCTTGGATGCTACTGTTTTATGATTATGCGCCTTATTTGGCTACCCAAATAAGGTGCATAATAATATAATATGGTATTAACAACACTAAGTAACAGAAGCGTTGGACTGGACGTCTAGGTGCGAGATGAGCAGATGATATAATAAACGTCACGAGGCGAACTTGAATGAGATTGCCGCAGAAGTAGAGGCAGTTGCAGAGGCCTATACCCAGCAGTAGGTATACTCGGGTTGCGGATGATGATGATGAAAATGACTAAGACAATACTGTAACATAAATAGCGAACAGCACTTGAAGATGTTTACTTGTAGCAAATAAGTCGAATAAAAAGTATTCGCCTTATTTGCTCACGAGTAACCTATTTATGCGCACATAAACCTTCAGATAGCAAGTGGAAACACCACAAGGCTAATTGTAATTAAATGGCTATCAATGAGTTTACAAAGCTGGTCTGTTAATGGTGAAATTCTGTTGTCCGGAACTCTCGCTGCGGGCCCCCGATCGTAAATGACGCCCCGGCCCAATTAGATACGTGCGATAACCGGTCCGAGGATTCGGCACTCATGAACGTACACCTTACGACCACTTTAACTTGCCTCTTATTCTTATTAAACAATGGTAATGACAGAAAAACACTACTTATTCTCCAGGCTAATTCAATGTGAAATAATTAAAATCAAACTATTATAAACACCATATGCCCGTTATTACCCATATTAAAACTAAATTTCACTTTGTTGCGGTGTATTTATACGCAATTTTAATTCATTGTAGGATCTTTCTTAAAAATTTTGATCATGGTTATATCTGAAAATAGATGTTTTTTTTTTTGTTGAGGTTAGTTAGAAGTATTTCACGTCGAATTTGGAGTACAGCTATAGGTTTCTGTTCACTTTTTTATACTACTCCTTCAATAACTACATATATATTACTTCATTGCTCTTCTCTATGAAAATGAAAGAAAATGAATGTTTTCGAAAGATCAAAAAATATTTCGACCAGACAGGAAAGATAGCGCATTTAGTATGAAACTTTATGGCCAATACTACTTACCTTTATTCTTCCTCGAAAGATCCCTGATAAATAATGCTGGACAATTCTCGCAGCATTATCTAGCCCCATGGTAAGCAGAGCTTGTGTTATGGGTACTAGATAACTGATATACATAATACAATACATTACATAGATAGATATTTTTTATTATACATAGAAAACGACCAGAACACCCCCGGAACAAATATCTGCAGATCGTACACACAATTGTTCCGAGGCGGGAATCGAACCCGCAACCTCCTGCGTTGCAGGTGGACCTTCGCCCACCCATCGGTCGTCAAATGAGGTCTACGGTAAAAAAAGTATTTTTATTTTTTAGGAAAGCGCTGATTTAATCGCAAATAATACACATAACCGGCAGGTACCTTATTCCTGAAAAAAATTAAGGCTTTAACAGACACAGTAATATTTTCTACGCTTGTAAAAACATCAGGAGAAAAGGCGAAACTTACGCTCCACCCGTGTGAAAGTATTATACAATCTCTCTACCACTCAGCTGGCAAAAGTAGATGATCTTGGTTATGGTAATGCGAATACCTACGTAATCCTAAGCCAAGAGACCGAGAGGTTTCACCATTGCTTATTATTATGATTTATTTTTAACTGACTTAAAAAAAGGATAACGTACCTCAGAACTTTCGACTGGGTGAACCGATTTTGATGATTCTTTATTTATTTGAAAGCTGGTGCTTCCTGTGTGGTCCCATTTCCATCTCTGGACAATGGCATCTATGAGAAAACTATGTATTAAATTTGCACGAGATATAAACGAATAACACAATATTACGCCAACCGATTTCAATTTTTTTTTTTTTTTAAACTAAGTTTTTTGTTTTCATTATTTAGGAATTTGAAGTCGGTTTATAATTTAAAAAAACACGCCAATTATTTTATTGTAAATCGTCATCATTGCGGCCTGTCACAGATCCATTTCTCTATGTAGGCTTCCTCCTATCGTCTCTACTCTAGACGGACGGATCCAATCATGGCCTGCGTGTTATCGGATGCCGATGAATCCATCTGCTTGGTGGTTTTACAAACATTTTTTTAATAAAATAAACGCAGAAAGTTGTGTTTCTTCCGATAAATCTATGTAAATTAACAATAACGATAACCTTTCCTTGTTTTAAAACGACTAGCCATCATATCTATTAGACGTGTTTAAAAAAACATTTGATGTCGGTTGCGTCAACGTGAGCGTCGTAATTGTCGGCAAAAACAAGTCATTGTTATATTACTACACATCTGTTGCTCTAACATTGTCGCAGTTAACAAGTGTCTTACTATGAACGTGCACTTATATTTTTTCCCATTGATAATTTTATCCAGTTGGTTTTCCTCAGACTCCGATTCTCAGAGTTTATAAAGAGAATCGCGCACAGAGGGACGTTAATTAGAGTTTTTTTTATTGTAATACGTACATAAGAGAGTATTACCTAGTACCTGTGATAATTGTTCTAGCCATGTGGATACTTAAAATAGCTATTTTGCTAATAGGCGTAGCATTAGGTGAGTCTATTTGTAGATTGATTACCTAGTTACCGTAGTTTTGCTAATTTGGAGATTTTTGCTCGGCCTTGTAAGTCTAATAAGAATCTTTAGTAGTTAAATATACTAGGTATCAAGTGTGATCGTGTTGGTCTGCCGTCCCTTAGGATTATAAGAGTAAGGGAATTAAGAGTGCACCAGTGTTTGGGAACACATTTGTACACTATATATAGAAGGTATGTCTTGCGCACATGACTAGTCTCCGTTGAGACTGGCTGCCGTGGCCGAAATTCGGCTAGAACAACATCATCATCAATGTCATCCATCTTGCTATATTCAAATTTGACGCGTCCCACGGCTTCCTCGCAGCGTCGAAATATATGTGTCAAATGTTTCATACATCTTCCTCTTAAATCACTCTATCTATTTAAAAAAAACCGCTTCAAAATCCGCTGCGTACTTTCAAAGATCTAAGTATACATAGGGACAGATAGACAGCGGGAAGCGACTTTGTTTTATACTATACTAGCTGCTCCCCGCGGCTTCGCCCCCGTGGAAATCTATGTGTCAAATTGTTTAAATGATAAAAAGTATGTTAGACTCCTGGTTCTAAGCTACCTCTCCACCAATTTTCAGGTAAATCGGTCCAGCCGTTCTCGAGTTATAAGTGTTGTAACAAACACGACTTTCTTTTATATATATACACATATTTTCAAACACTACCTTTATTACATATAAAAAAACACTAACACAAGACTAAGGTATTGATTTCTCGTGATATTGAATTAAATCATTTCGTTGATGACGGTACTGTGTTAATTACACTAGATTTTAGCCTAATTTACTAACAATTTAGTAATTTCTAAATTCATAAACTGACCCAATTCGAAGACAATGGGTCGAGACACCAAGGCAAATCTCTAAGTGCCCCGCCCGTGTCAGAAATTCCATGAAATGACAAACAATCTATTAATCTCGTGGAAAAACAATAATTATTACAAATACCTAGGCTACTTTATGTTTCTTCTGCGCTTATTTATAAGTAGGACCAGTCATTTTGTAGAACTACTACAAGTAGGTTGAAGCTATTTTACTATGAAAACTATCGTTGATAGAAGAATTCATTACGGATGTAAGTGGGCTAACTACGAACCTTATTTGTTTTGGAAGAAAACCAACCTTACTTCCCGTTACTCCCACCTGTTCTGTTGAGTAGTTCTGTTGACAAAACTACTGGGATTTTTATCTCTACTATTCCCACCTGTTTTATTGAGTAATCTGATGACAGAACTTCTGGACAGAGATGACAGAATTTCTCCACATTAGTTCTGTGATTTAAAAACATGTACATATCTATACTAATATTATAAAGAGGTAGCGTTCGTGACACTTCTTCAGGGTGAGTGCAATTCGGGCCGCACGCCAAGATAGATATTCTATTTCATATTTGTTTATATTATTTAGATGTAATTCTTTGGACCACGACTCGGTAAACGTAGTGTAGGACGCCCTGCGACCCGACTTTGTCATCTCACGCATAGTCGGGCGTTACGTCGACCGACTATGCGATGACGGAAACGTAACAGACGCTGTACGCTCGACGCATTATCGGTTGAGTGGGAAAGGTTGAATGCAGGTAGGATGACGACCTGCGAAAGACTGCATGTAGATGCTGGATGCGGCAAGCTGAAGACAGGGCGCTAATGGCCCTTATTGAGGGAGGCCTATTTCCAGCGGACTGCAATAGGCTGATGATGATGATGAATTCTTTGGTAGAGTTATAAAAACATGATTATAATATAGGTAGCTCATATTTTTCTAAGTAACGACACAGCTACCTACCTAATTGTTTAAATTCAACAGAGTATCTTACATACATAATTATGTATGTATGAACTTAGATAAGCTAATCTGTGAATTCATATTATTATGATTCCACCGTTAAATAAAAATTATTACACTCGTTATAACTAAAATCGTCTCACACGTAAAACATTGCTCACAAAAACTAGTTTTTCTCAGAATTATTCAAAAATTATTATTCAGTAATTTTTAAGTAGCCTAGATTATAATACGTAAGTATTTTGGTGTAGTCAAATACTAGGTTCAATACAATACAATACAAAAATACTTTATTGTACACCAGATACAGAACATTATGAAAGATATTTATTTATAGTATTTATTTATAGTGTTTATAGTTAACAGTAAGGCTGTAATAGTTTAGGTACATAGCTGAGACACTTGAATAATGAGATTTGTATTTAGTATTTTAGTTTTAATTTTCATGTTTCTTTTTGCTTTAAATTTAGTTTATACTCTTTTTTTCTTATGTCATTCAAATTGTTTTAGCTTTTATTAATTTGATTTATAGTGATAGTCATTTTTTAATTTTATACAAAGTAAATCTTTTATTGGCCTTAAGTTTAGTTATTAAATATGTTAATATTAGTTTTAAAGGCTGTGGATTTTGTTTCTAAATAAATAAATAAATAAAATAAATATTACATGTGACAAGTACAATGGGCGGCCTTATCGCTTAGAAGCGATCTCTTCCAGGCAACCTTTGGATGGAAATAATTGTGTGAATTAAAGAAAGGCAGGGGGTGTACCAAGGATAGAGCTAGAATAAATTTGAACATAATATGAGTATTTAAAGATAAATAAATGTTAAATATATATATATAAATTATGTATAATATACTACTTAGTAATACTTAGTTAATAAATAAATAATAAGTAACAATATTCACAATACAATACAATATAACTTTATTGCACCACTAATTTTAAAAAAAAATACCTACTAAAGGACTAGGAGGTACTTTGTATAGTCAAATAATTACCTAATTTCTAAGTGCTACTAAACCTGAGTGCTTGATTATGCTTGATTATGTGCTTGAAATGTATAAATATTTAATGAATATTAAAACTACTATATGCGATAAATAAAACCATTAAAAATCCAAAATTGCTTCAAAATTAGGTCAATGGAATTAACATTTCGAAAAATTTATCTATTAAAATTTGAATGTCTTAATAAATTTTAGATTTTTTTGAAACTTTACAATAATATAGCTTATACATCAGAATAACACAGGCTACAATTTATAAAGATATATTGTATATTATCATGGACGAATAAAATAAACAAAATAAAATAAATTGTTTCCTTCATCTATGATATTATCCAAAATATCTCTCACCACGCGGGTGAAACCGCGGGGCGCAGTTAGTACTTTATAAATTCCGTCTCCCCTGTGCCGGTAAAGGATTCTTCCATTGCATTTTTTTTAAAACGTTCCTTCCTTTCAGGACCAGATGTTTGTACGTTCTGCAGATATTTGTTCTAGTTGTACAAGGTGTTTTCTATGTGTTATTATAAAATATTTATCTATGCATGCATGTACACGCCACCGTCTATACTTGTTTTAGCACTTCATGTCCATCCAAAGTTTGCCTGGCAGAGATCGCTGTTAGCGATAAGGCCGCCCATTGTACAGCATATTTTGTATTTGTTTTTTTCTTTTCCTGTCTTGTGTATCTTTTATGTATTTGGTGTGCAATAAAGACTAATTTTATTGTATTATATTGTAAGTATCGACATCATAAGCGTTGCTTACCTTGGTAATAGATGTTGCTGTGTGGAATCAGCATAATTATTTCTTTTTTTTTAGTTTTACCAAGCAAAGCAGAGTTTGTGTTATGGGTTTGTCCAACTTAGAACCTTTTATAAGTATTGTCAAATACCAAACGATATTATCTATGTTAATAGCAATGTCGAACTATAAATAGCCTGTGACCAATGTGGCCATGGCCATGCTTGCGATAAGTTCGAGTGACGCAGGAATCCAAAACATGGTTTTTAACAAAAAACACATGAATTTTCTTGCATAAAACGTGCCATTAATATGCAAAAAACCACAAAATACTTTGTTTGCGTCGTGAGAAGTATTTAACTCGGATTGTCCCTCTTATTCAAGGGCTTCCTCTTATCAAGACGGTATAGCATCAGTCAAGTTCAAAATGAAACAAACGCAATAGATAAGAAACATTGGGCACGCTATTGCAACTTATATTTTTTTAAAGAATGTACATAATTACTTAAATAAACACTCCTTAAACCCGGATGTTACATTCCTCGGGTTTCAATCTTAAAGTGTAGGTACATAACTTTGTACGTAAATACCTTACATATACTGAGTTCCATACCCACCTTTAGATCATAATATGATCTCAGGACATTATCAATCCTTGCACTTGTCTGTCTGTTAAACTTGCACTTGTCTGTCTATTAAACTTGCAATTGTCTGTCTATTAAATCCTTAAATTAGTAAATTAATAAAGTAGGAATCGTTAATTTCATTAGTAGATTGTTAAAGTTATCGAGGCCTGAACAATAAACATCTAAAAAACCACGTCTAGTTGACCCAGGAAGACCTAGTAATTTGAAATCAGGCGTGATCGGAAGGAAAAATCCAAAAAACATCAATTTTCAATTATAAGGTAAAGCTAAATCTATGCTTATCACGATGTTCGTGAGATTATTCGTAAAATTACCTATTTTATGGGAATTAACACTTTGAATACGTGAAAAGCTAAAAAGTTATAGGTTACTAATCAGCTTGCCACAATTTTAAAGTTCAACATTACGTATCATCAGCATGACACAAAATAACTCGATATTATATATAACATAACTTGATATTATAATGATTTTTTTGCGATTACGTTTACCCAACAAACAAGATTACCAGCAATAGGTCAGCAAATAAAACAGGTAAATCAGAACACTAAAATTTAAATTCTAGTCCTAAGTCTAGCGAACACTGTGGCGCCGCCGCGCCGCGGTGGGCGAAGGTCCGCCTGCGACGCAGAAGGTTGCAGGTTTCCCGCCTCGGAACAATTGTGTGCACGATCTGCACATATTTGGTCCGAGTGTTCTGGTCGTTATCTATGTATGATTTAAAATATCTATCTATGTAATCTATTGTATTAAGTATATCAGTCATCTAGTACCCATAATACTCTGCTTACCTTGGGACTAGATGATGCTGTGTGTCCAGCATTAAGTTTTTATTTGTTTGTTAATAGGTCAGTTCTCTTTTTGCCTAGCAACACCCTACCAGATGCCCTTACCTCATAACTATGACCACTGGGGCAGGGTCACCATTGCATATTTACATAATTAAAATTCATAGAAATATTGCTATATATCGTTATAAGCGTCTGCGCGCGGCTTTGCTCAGTTTTTTGTAATAACTAGGAGATTTTATGTATGTTATTCCAGCTCGAGGTTTTGTAATGTAAGTAGATGTTTGCAAAAATTTCAGATCAAAATGTTCAGTAGTTTTGGCGTCGGAAAAACTACTTCACAACGGCACCTAACTTAAACTAACTTTCGGCTTTATAATATGAGTATCTATGTATGATCTAACCTGCAACATGTTTCACTAATTATGCGGGTTCAGTTCCCGTCGCATAAAATGCAAACAGGTCAACTTTATGTTATGTATATTCTATGTCTTTATTTAATATTTTTAGTAAAGATGTAGGTCACCTCTAGAAAATAATACAAACAAATTTTTCAATATATCAGAAAAGAAAACTCTTTTGAAATTGAATAGTAAAATTGTCGAAAACATAAAATAAAAGAAAAATTATTTTCTTATACAAAACGTTCATGGGGTTTCGTAACTGCCAGGAAGCTGCCAGGCTGTGCTAGGCGGTACGAAGTTCGCCGGGTCAGATAATAAAAGTATGGATGTATAGACATCCATACTATGTAAGTATGGAGTATTCATATCGATACTAATATTATTATTATTAAAGAGTCAAGTTTACAATATTAGAACAGGTTTAAGGGGACCGATACACCGGTACACCTACTACCGATATTGGTAATTATTTTACCAATAGAAAGCCCCGTTATTTGTGAGTATCATAATTTATATAGTAACATAGGGTATAATACTATTAACCCGAAAAATGAAAAACCTTTTTCATGCATAAAGATAAATTTACTCTACTTTCATCGCGTAATGTTTAAGAATCAAATGTCCACTCGGGCAAAGACGGGACGAGCCGCTAATATTTAATACTAGCTGCGCCCCGCGGTTTCACCCGCGTGGTGATAGATATTTTTGATAATATACAACATATCTTTATAAATTGGAGCCCATGTGTTATTCTGATGTATAAGCTATATGTTTCTTTAAAATACATTCAGTAGTTTTTACGTGAAAGAGTAACAAACATCCATCCATCCATCCATACTTACAAACTTTTGCGTTTTTAATATTATATAGTAGGATAAGTTTGGAGTATTTTTTGAATAATAATGGTAATTAACGTACTAGCTACTAGGATCTTGGGAATGTACCTATCTTTATCTGCCTATGCGTTTGACCAAGGCGACGACAACGCGACAAAACCGAAGGTAATTATTTTCCTCAAAGATTACAAAATTCTAAAACATTTTGAAATATTTTGAAATATTTTGTATCTCAAGGTGGGTATCATTTAAAACACGATGCTTGTTCAATCAAAGTATGTATGTAGGTATTTGTTCTTAGTCTTATTTTTTAGTTTTAAATACAAAATATTGTAACACCTAGGTATCCACATAGATACCTAGAGAGGTGTCTAGATCAACAAAGAATATTACAATAACAATATAAAATAATAATTATTTTATATTGTTATTGTAATATTCTTTGTTTTACTTTGTACTAGTTGTAATTATTACAACTAGTATTTACACTTAAAATCTAATTTATTTACTCAACATCTAAACCGTCACCAGAAGGTAGAGTGCCCAGAATGCTGTCAGCATTACCTCGTTGAATGGCAATGCTAATTAGTTAACCGAAATAAAAGCCAGCATTCTGATCACCTGTGGCTTAACCTGTGGACTATCATAATATTATTATAATTTTATGATATTTTAGATTAATTTGTTTTGACTGTATTTGTCTTTTTGAATAGCGCACCCATTAACGAAGCTATTTGCTTAAAAAAATTAAATATTTATAATTTTTAGTGGGTCCAAATTGCGATGTCAACCTAGCTAGATTTCAATAAACAAATACACATCAAATATTTTTATGTTAATTAGGGGAACTCCAACATCTCGTCTCCCAAGCCAACCTGGCTTGGGAGTCGAGATGTTGGAGTTCCCCTTACACCCCTGACCATAGTATTTCCGTCTGAGTGACGGCCGTTGTAGTAAGATCTCTCCGCGGCATGGCATCATGAGGTGCACTGCACGTGCACTCTGACTGTGCGCGCAGAACCGAGCGCACGTGCAAAACTTCTCTAGCCTTGTTTGTTATTGTTCCGCGCACGAGAATGAAGGAACTCAATGGTAAGTTTCATTTGAGCGTGTTAATTTGGTTCTCTCTAAATTAAAAGTTACACATAAACATTAATTAATTATGCTACTAGTAAATTGTTGATAATTACGAGTATCATAGTTGGTCTTAAAACTTTGTCTCAACAGGTCCTTTCGGATTTAAAGAGGTCCATAGATAGACCCATGACATGAGGGCTTTCAAATCAAAATGTTTTTATTTAGAATCAGTTTGCAAATTCCTAATTTCTGGTATAGCTTACTATAACTACATACTTAATATTACGACATACAAATAATACAAATAAAAATCTATCTAGGTATATTTAATCACATTTATAGTGAATTAAAATAATATCTCGTTCGCGTAAGGTACGCTGTAGGTACCTACACGATTGTCTGGCTTCCTTTGCTATTTTCTATCCAGTTTTCAGACCATAGTAAAAGAAAATGTTCCGCTGGTTTTTTTTTTACTAACTTCGATAGACCATATCTGCCAAAGCCTATATGATACAAACTTCATGATCGATGAGGACACGTGTGTCGCAGGCTCTTACAGTGTCTATTAACAAAATGTAAATAAGGCATAATGTCCGTCAGCGGTCGCTGTAGCTCCAAGTGACTGCACAGCCGGTCGGTTCAGATGTATTCGTGATTCAATCACTCATAATATTTTTGCAGTATTTTTTTTTATTTGTTATCAAAATGCGGGCAATGAGCTGTAAAATGGAGTTATACACTTAACACGTCTACACGAATACAACTGAAATGACCTTGATCTTCTTATGTGGACGACCTCAAGTTTTCAAACAAATCCATGATTGAATCGCGAAAAAAATCAACAAGCTTATTTATAAGTATAGCAGTGCAAGGCGTCACCATTTGTCCTGATATGTCCGGCTTTAAAATTCTGACCAGCGCATAGCGGTCAGGATTTCGGGAGTTTTTATAAAACGTCTAGCTGTCTGGATAAATATGGAATACCCTTACATAATAATACAGATTAACACAATTAACATAAAAATATTTGATGTGTATTTGTTTATTGAAATCTAGCTAGGTTGACATCGCAATTTGGACCCACTAAAAATTATATATATTTTTTTTTTTTAAGCAAATAGCTTCGTTAATAGGTGCGCTATTCAAAAAGACAAATACAGACAGAGCGGAACGAGAGAATAAGGGTTTCGTACCCGAACACGAAACCCTAAAAATTTACCTCTGGTTTGCGCTTAGCAGCACATTTGTAGAATCATTTTATTATTATAGAAAACCTGTAGTGTATTATTTAATTTACCTAAATTTCTTTGTTAACAAAGACTATATACCATATACTTTGGTTAACTTAGATATAATAATAATATATAAATAACTAATCTTCGATTCGGACAATCGACCTCACATTTTTTAATTAATTCTCAAAAACCACATTAATTATCATAAAATCCTCAATAACATTGATGTTAAGTCAGATTGTCACAATCCTTCGTTTGCTGTTTTCATTTGTTCGATCAACCGATGTAGCAATGTAGGTGGTAGTATTGGCGTTTGTTTACAATAATTTCTGATCAAATTAGGCTACAGTAGGCTTTGAGTAGGTAGTTACTTTGCATTCCCTCACGAGGGTACCTATTGGCCTTGAAACAGGGCCTGACACCTTAACCTAGGTGAACAGATAAATAACTGAGATAATATTTAAATCAGAACTTTAAGTACCTAACTTACCTACTTGGTACATTATAACTTACTAGCTGCGTCCCGCGGTTTCACCCGTGTGGCGATAGATATTTTTGATAATATACAATATATCTTTATGAATGTTATATATAATATATATATATATATATATATATATATATATATATATATATATAATATATATATAGTTATATAATGCCTATGTGTTATTCTGATATGTAAGCTACATATATTATTGTGAAGTTTCATTAAAATCCATTCAGTAGTTTTTGCGTGAAAGGGCAACAAACATACTTACATACATCCTCTCAAACTTTCGCGTTTATAATATTAGTAGGATAATGTACCGAGTAGGTACTTTACTTACAATTTATAAGTCACGAGTACGACATTCAATATCTTTGAATGAAGATAATAGAGCAATAATTATTATTTGATACTAGAGTTCGCTTTTTTCGGTGAATTACTCAACGCATAAATTCAATAGAAACTAAGGGTGGTGTGAGTTGCAGAACGAAATTTTTTTTTTTTTTACGATTCGTCAACTCACACCAGTAAGGACAAGATTATTGGTGTGAGTTGACGAACGACTCGAATATCAAACCTGCACCGGGCACCAGCTTAGCAACTAAAGCTAGTCGAGTGACCAACCACCATCATTTTTTAGTTTGTGCAACCTATTATCATACGAAATCTACGAAAGTTTGGATTTCCTTCTAAGCATCAATTCAAAAATCTTGATATTTTATGTATACAAAGGGGTTCAAAACCCAATATAAAAATATTTTAACCAAAATATTTTAACGACATTATTGGTGTCGTCGATGCTTTGGCGTAGAAGCTCGGAACATTTTTTAGTTTTCGAAAGCTTTCATTGATCACTTTATTGATCTCTCGTGAATTCAAATTAAAACATTTTTCGGTTCACTTGTGATATTATGCATTATTATAGATTGTGTTTTTTTTCTTTTTTCAATTCAATAGTTTCTTAATAGTTGGTAACTCTTTAACTATTAAAGACACTACTATAAGTAATATTAACTATTACCACTATTTAAATCATATATTTATCGCGTTATATTAACAATTTAATATAACGCGATAAATAATAATAATAGCCTTAATAGCCTTCTGTTTCTATTTTCTTATTTTTAATTTACTGTATGTGCTGCTGGTTTTCCTTGTAATAAATAAATAAATAAATTTTCCCGACGTTTCAACAGGTTTATCATCATCGTCGTCACGGGATGACTCAATACATAAAATACCTGTTACGTTACATAGTACTTATAATTACTAATAATAATGTATTTATATCGCGTTACTTAAAAATGTTAATTATTAAGCTTAATTATATAATTGAAGTAATCAACGAACATAGAACCTCCTCCTCTTTCGTTTCGTCGGTTAATAATAAGCAATAAAGTGGTATTTTAATTGCTAAAAAACGTTTCCTCGTACATACATATGTATAACGTGCAAGTGGATACCGGCTTATAAAAAAATATAACTTAGATTACAGTTTGACGAAAGGTTCTGATTCTGCCATGAATTGATTATTGAGTTATCCAATATTTCGGCACAGTTTCAATTTCCCTCCACCTCCTCCTCTTTCGTTTCGTCGGTTAATAATAAGCAATAAAGTGGTATTTTAATTGCTAAAAAACGTTTCCTCGTACATACATATGGATAACGTGCAAGTGAATACCGGCTTATAAAAATTGATGTATAACTCCGATTACAGTTTGACGAAAGGTTCTGATTCTGCCATGAATTGATTATTGAGTTATCCAATATTTCGGCACAGTTTCAATTTCCCTCCACCTCCTCCTCTTTCGTTTCGTCGGTTAATAAGCAATAAAGTGGTATTTTAATTGCTAAAAAACGTTTCCTCGTACATACATATGTATAACATGCTGCTGATGATACTTCATTAATTTTTAAAATGAAACGACAAAACACAAATTTCGACGATGTAAATACTGCAATCTCAAAGGTAGTCCATTGGTTTAGTATTAATAATCTTTTGCTTAATGAAACCAAAACAAAATGTTTAAGATTTATTCTACCTAATGTAAAACAAGTTAAGGCCGATATAAACGTAAAAGGAGAAACGCTAGAAATTGTAAATAATACCGTATTTTTGGGAATAACCTTAGATAGTAAACTTCAATGGGGCCCACACATAGATAAACTATCGAAGAGACTTAGTTCTGCAGCATATGCAGTTAAAAAAATCCGTCACCTTACAGACGTTGATACTTCTAGACTAGTCTATTTCAGCTACTTCCATAGTATTATGTCTTATGGCATACTACTGTGGGGGAACGCTGCAGATATAAACACCGTATTTGTGTTGCAGAAAAGGGCTGTTCGTGCGATCTATAATATGGGTCCCAGAGAAACCCTGCGTGAAAAATTCAAAGAAATAAACATAATGACAGTACCGTGTCAATCTATTTATGAAAACTTGTTGTACACTCATAAAAATATCAATCGGTTCACTAAAAAAAGTGATATACATAATGTAAATACTAGAAATAAGAATAAACTCGCTGTGCCCACAACTAGGCTACACAAGATAAATGTATCTTTTAAAGGGCAATGTATACGCTTCTACAACAAAACTCCAAGTGAGTTGCAAAAATTATCAATAAATAAATTTAAAAAAATTGTTAAACACATTCTTTGTAAAAAAGCTTATTACAAAATATCAGATTACTTAGAAGATAAAAAAGCTTGGAACGAGTTTTGCTCCAACTCAAAATCTACCAACTTACAGATAAGCAAATCAAATGTACTAGACACATAAGTTATGAATATACTAGTGGTTTCTTCTCACTTCTTCCACTGGTGGACAAAAAATTGAAGTGAACTATAAAATATGACCTGTCTAAGTGCTTATTTGTAAGCTTAAAGAAATAAAAAACTTTTCATTTTCATTTTCAACGTGCAAGTGAATACCGGCTTATAAAAAATGATGTATAACTCCGATTACAGTTTGACGAAAGGTTTCGTGCATTCTGCCATGAATTGATTATTGAGTTATCCAATATTTCGGCACAGTTTCCATTTCCCGTTTTAAATGATTTTAGTGTTAACCATGATAGTTTTAAAAGTTTTATTCTGATTCTGCTTGTTCCAGGATATACACAGTCTGAGAACCAGATCGGCAGACGGCGTGCAGTGCCTGTGCTGTACGTCACAGGATCTCACTATGAGGTCGGCTATGATATGGTGAGTACCTTCCTAAGATAATCTACAAAGACGTCTTGCTGCTACCGCCCCGTGCAGTGTATGTACATATATTTTAATACATTCAGTGCAGTCTCGAGCACTGATTATATGAAAAAATATGTATTTAGTAATCCATAATTAATTAGTGCTGGCTAATCCTTACTAATATTATAAATGCGAAAGTGTGTTTGTTTATCCTTCCTTCAGGCCCTTATTAGATTTTTTGGCATAGACTATGACATAACATACATGATATATACTCTGGAACATGGGCTACTTTTGTCCTGGTATAACATCAAATTCCCAGAGGAGATTTGCAGGAATATCCGTAAAATTGTTCTTCCTTCACGTCCTATCAAACCAGACAAACGACGATATTTGGCATAGACATACGAGTAGTTGTAAAGACTTTACCGTTGGGAAAAATTATACAACGGTAAATCTATATTATATTATATATATAAAAGAAAGTCGTGTTTGTTACAACACTTATAACTCGAGAACGGCTGGACCGATTTAGCTGAAAATTGGTGGAGAGGTAGCTTAGAACCAGGAGTCTAACATAGGATACTTTTTATCATTTAAACAATTTGACACATAGATTTCCACGGGGGCGAAGCCGCGGGGAGCAGCTAGTAATATTATAAACATGAATGTTTGTGACTAGGGATGTATGGATGTTTCAGTGGATGTCCAAATTAATTCTAAAAATAGTAGGTTCTCAATTCACGAATAAATAGTGAACGGGAAAAAAATTTATCCCCCTAGAAATGTGAAATTCGTATTTAACGCGAGTAAAACTGCGGGAACAGCTAGTAAATAAAAAATAAATAAATAATGCTGGACAATTCACACAGCATTATCTAGCCCCAAGCTAAGCAGAAGTTTGTGTTATGAGTACCAGATAACTGATATACATAATACAATTATATTACATAGATAGATATTTTTTATTATACATAGAAAACGACCAGAACACCCGGAACAAATATCTGACACACATTTGTTCCGAGGCGGGAATCGAACCCACAACCTCCTGCGTCGCAGGCGGACCTTCGCCCACCGCGCCACATCTGTCGTCAAATCATCAGTAGGTATTATATAATAAAATTATATTTGTCTATGGCTATTCCATGCCAACGGCTGAACGGAACTTAATTAAATTGAATGAAGTCCCCCGGGACTTTGCCCCGGCAAAGTATTCATATTCATTTATTGCATACACATACATTTTTACATAATTTCAGCTAGGGTGTAATAAGCTTAGATATAAGCTTCATTGAATAAAATCTTTGCGAGTGATTTATGGTTGTCTTTTTCTGATTTACTCGTCTCGTTATCGTTAATAAATAATGCTGAAAAATTCACACAATATATCTCCGTGAAGGCTCTTGTTTACATTATAATTAAACGGCATTTCCCGTAGAAGGTACCTTACCTACTTCTGTCTGTGTTCTTCAAAAAGATAATTAGTCGAGAACAATCTATATGGCGTTTTTAACTAAAGATGTTCATACATTCGTGATTGTCCGATTATCTTTTGGTGAACACCAGCCTATGCTTAGGGAGTGAAGGTAACTAGAGGCTAGGCTATAATATAGTTTAACTCATATTTCTAAGAGAGCTGTATGAATATTACGTTATTATTATGTAGATGTTTTGGGTACCAGCCAGGTACCTGCCTACTTCGAGCACAATGCTGCTTTGAGTGCTTTGTTATGCAAATTTCCATTATGAGGCCGTCTGGGGGCATCGCAAAAATCATATCAGTACCAAGATATAACTTTAGTATTAGTACTACCTACTATATAGTTATTCTGTGGGTGTGCAATATTTCTTTATTTTGTTTTCTAAACTTGACAAAACTATTATACCTATAAAGTGGAAAGACCCTGCGAATGTAGGTAAACCGAGGGGGACAGGGAAAAATATTAAGCTCTGCGGGATCAAAAATATTCCACCTTCAGTCTCCCTATAAATCCATCGACCAGTAAACACGTCCCGATAAAATTATTAATAATTTAATAATTTTATCGGGACGTGTTTACTGGTCTGGTGGAAATCATTAATATTTGTTAATTAATTAATTATTATATGTTTTCTTCCACATTTTCTAGGGTCGGAACTTTGCTTCCATCATCAAAAGCTTCCTGGCCACCTACAGCAACTTGCGCGAGTTAGAGGCGGAATATAAGACGGACGCTGGCCGTGCCACCTACTATGGAACACTTGCTCACATGAAGGAGCGGTTCCCCTATTACGTAAAGGAGATACAGGGTATTGCTGATGGTGCCAAAGTGCCTTTCTATCAAGTAAGTAATAGGTCGCGTCCACAGAAATATATGGCACCTCATCCTTTAATACTAACATAATGTACATATGTATGCTAAATGCTTTGCTTGAATACTCTACTGCCATGCGTGCCGTATTCAAGACTAAGTTCGATCTAGCGAGCCATATTAGGGCTCATGATAAAAAAAATCCGTGATGTCTAGGGTCGCCGGTAGGTACGTATTTTCGAAATATAAAGTAGCCTACAGGTAGCCTATATAATATTATTTCAAGTTCGGCACTTTATGTGTGTAAAATTTCAGCTCGATCTAATAAGTATTTTAGCGTAGTCCTCGCACAAACACCTTCACAACGGCGGCGGCACTGAATTTCGCCTTTATTAACCGACTTCGAAAAAATTCGGTTTTATGTTTTTTTTTTGTAAGATTGTTCCGTCAAATGAACCGATTTTGCTATCGTATAGAGAGATAATGATCCCAAGGAGGTCAATTAAAATTTAATTGCCAAGGGATATTTGCCACGCACAACTTAAAAACAGTGAATTCGAAGTTGGTTTTTAATTTTATCAAAACTACCAAAGCAAAATGAGAAGCTTCTGCCCGCATTGCTTTTATACTAGTGTAGGCGTTAAAAACAAACAATAATTATGCACTACTTATTAACACACAGTAATGAAGTTTCCTCCCGCAGAGCTGGTTGAAATAGCATCTCTCGCAGCGTACGTCCGTGAAGGGAAATTGCGTCCTCAATGAGTCTGTCGGACTGTCCGTTTTCTGTTTTACTAAACTGAAATCTATTGATGAGATGTCGCTGTCAGCTTGTCGCATCACACGCCTAAGCCAGATGGTAATCACCTTGTTACTAAAACCAGAGTGAATGACGTTTCAGTTAGTAGCAGACTGTTCTGGAATGACTTGCTTTACAATAAAGATACCTACATAAACTCCAGCTAATCTAATTTACGATGTTTGAACTCCAAACACTCGAAAAAGTTCGAAAAGTTATTGATATGGGGATATGGGCTATAATTGACAAGCAGTGCAAAGTAAAAAAAGTTTGTTTCAAAACCAACCACAAGAAAGAGATTCTTTAAACACCCCGAACACCCGGAACAAATATCTGCAGTGGAACATTTGTCCCGAGGTGATCAAACCCAAAGTGGTCGTTGATTAGTCCTAAAATTAAGCCACGCGAGGTCAAGTTATTCCCTCCAACTAACTGCAAAATTTAAAATTTCCCGTTGGCTCTGCCGAAGCCGACGGTGAGGCTACACTGCTAAATTGAAGTTTATTAGGAAATGCACCAAGGGTATAAATTATAAATATAAATTAGAAATGTCCACCATCGAGGTAAATTCCACTTGACAAGTTTCTTATTGGGTGCAGGCTGCAGGCTTCCTGAATTTTTCCAATTTCCTGAAGTTAATAGCGACGCTGCCAGCTTACCTAGGTAATTCCAGATGTCGATGGTAATTCCTATCTAATGTTGAGTTAACTCGTCTTAGATTGGATGCAGCTCAAATATCCTCCAAGTAATGAGATCGCAGATGCAGAAGTAAATTGATATTCGCAGAATATCAATTTAGTTTAGCTGATAGAATCTTTGATTAAAACGAAGACAGGCAGTAAGTTGGTAACGAGGTAGGTATATTGTCTTAGCTCAGATAATCCAATAGTTATACAGTTCAAGTAAATATTAAAAGTTTTAAAACATTACTATTTGTAGGTTTTGTTAATTTAGCCGCTCAAAGGAGCAGTTCTGTCATTTCGTGAAATCATCATTACGACACGAGACACAGATAACACCAGCTGGTCGATTCAGATGTCCTGCAAATTTATATGAGGACTATGAATGATTTGTTATAATTATAACTAAGAACTCTGCAGAATGTTGCAACGCCATGACAGAGTTCATGTAGAGTTTACCTTTAATTGTAATGGACATCAATAAATAAATAAACAGATTTTATTTGTTTGTGTATCACTCATAGTCGCCGTTCATTGGTACTATTAATCCTACCTATTATTTTAGGCTAAAGTTTGTGCCGCTGGTGAATGTGAAGATGACAACGCGCAAATTACAATGACCTTACCCCTCCTAACGGGATCGGGCATAAATGCATACTAAAAAATCTGGACCAGTAGTAACATTACAAGCTACTTTTTATTCGTGTGTGTGTTTTTAACGCGGACGAAACCGCAGGCAGAAGCTAGTAAATGAACCAATGAGCGCGAAAATATACTTAGTACTTAACTGATTAATATGAATTATCCTATATTATTATAGGATAATTCATATTAATCTAATTACTTTATTACAATCTTATTACTAGTATGAATACAACGGGTGACAAATGACGGGTTTACCGGGATGACATCATCTCCATCCCGTGACTACGTATGTAAACCGGTTGAAACGTCGGGAAATATAGGATAATAAACGCGATAAATACCCGTTGTATTAATACGTTTAATGATGTGTTCATACTAATGAATTAACCTGCAGAGATGCCATGCCAGTAATTACCTCGCCCATTACGCATCTGACTGATCCTCAACCGTTTCCCAGCTGTTCCTGCTACACCTGGATGACCTCATAATGACAGCTAACGACAACCGCGTCCCTAGGAACGACACCGGTGGCTGCAGCTCGATTGGCGTCAACAACAGACAAAACGTCAGTATTTCACCTCATTATCATCGGTGGGCGAAGGTCTAGCTGCGACGCAGGAGGTTGCGGGTTTGATTCCCGCCTCGGAACAATTGTGTGTACGATCTGCAGATATTTGTTCCGAGTGTTCTGGTCGTTTTCTATGTATAATAAAATATATATCTATGTAATGTATTGTATTATGTATTTCAGTTATCTAGTACTCATAACAAAAGCTCTGCTTACCATGGGGCTAGATAATGATGTGTGAATTGTCCAGCATTATTTATTATTTACTAGCTGCGCCCCGCTGTTTCACCCGCGTGGTGATAGATATTTTGGATAATATACAATATAACTTTATGAATTCTGTTATTCTGATAATGTAAGCTATATTATTGTGCAGTTTCATCAATATCCATTCAGTAGTTTTTGCGTGAAAGAGCAACAAACATACTTGCAAACATCCTCAAAAACTTTCGAGTTTATAATACTAGTAGGATTTATAACTGTGATGAAGATGATGTATTTCAGAGCGTGCTGGGCCACACCGAGGACGCTTTCTCCGAGACCGTGAACCACTTCTACATCGTGCACGCCCATGTCATCCCAACTCCTGAGGATGCTGAGCTGGGGGTAAGACTGACCCCACACTGTAACTACATAATTCTCAGTAGGGGAAGTGTTTAAAAAACCAAAGCGCTCACTATCCTATTTTATTTTATTTAAACACACATAACATTACAATCCTATCTAAAATAATCATAAAAAAGTAATTTTGCTATGCTACTATAAAACTAATATAGGTATTACTATAAATATATTCAAACTTAATGTGTTAAATGATTTTCTATTATAGCATTGAGCTTGTCGTGAAATATGTCGACATGCTGAAACTCGTGCACGAACCGTTGGTTGGTGCCTACGAAGAAATAATAAGTCTTATTATTTCTTCGTAGGTTGGTGCGTTGTGTTGTATGGTTGTGCCTAACCACGCCCTTATTGACTCCTTGATGTGTAGTTATAAATGACTTTAGTATTTTAATTGTTGTTGGTATTTTAATTCTATTGACATTCGTATTCTCGAAAAGCAGAAAAACCAAGTCATACCTACATTGTATTTACCATCTGTCAGAGACGTGTAAAATTTATATACTCGTCCCTGCCATCTGTATTATTTTATGATATACCAATTTTCTTAGAGAATAAACGATATTAAATTTTAAGATATCAGCGGGCAGCTGGATACGTCAAGTTGAAGACTGGGCGCTAGGGCGCTCATTGGGGGAAGCCTATGTCCAGCAGTGCACTAACATAGGCTGATGATGAAATTTTATGATTGAATTTTAGTTTTAAAAGTATGAGTTTTCATGCAGTATTCATTGCCCAGAGAGGTAGCGAAAGTCGAGTGTGCGGCGTATTATACCAAATGCCCGCGGAATAACGCGCGAAAGCGGTTAAACTTTTCGCTACAACTTTGGGTAAAGGACACCGCGTACGTTTTAAACAGGCTTTGACAGTGTTAATATCCATATACACGGATCCCCTGGTACTGTCCATGATCCTATCCATCCATGGTTGTCTGGTAGAGATCGCTCTTGAGCGATAAGACCGCCAATTGTATCTTGTTTTAAAGTTATTATTTTAAATTGTTCTTATAAATTAAGTATGAAATAAAGTATTATCTAAAGTCATTTAAAACGGGATATTTACCATGATTTGATTTTTGAGTTATCCAATATTTCGGCACAGTTGCATGCGCCATGATCACGGAGTAACTGAAGGCACTGCGAGTTTTTATGGGCAGACATACCGATCTACCCTCATTTTTTGTCTTTTGCTACGAACGTTGCCACTACCACCATGCAAATGTGCCGAAATATTGGATAACTCAAAAATCAAATCATGGTAAATATCCCGTTTTAAATGACTTTAGTATTAATAACCATGATAGTTTCAAAAGTTTTAAAGTATTATCTATATCCTGCAGGCTACAGAAGAGCGTTTCGCGTCCCTATGCTACGCCGGCCAGATGCCCGGATACACCAGCGGCTTTAATGAGCACGGACTGGTTTTCTCCATCAACACCCTCAGTCCGCACCAGCTCAAGCCTGGCAACACACGTTAGTAAAAGAAAGAAAGAAAGAAATTATTCATTAGACACAAACACAACACACAAACTTGTTTACTTACACAATTATTAGTATAGTAGTAACACGTAGTAGTAGTATCGTAGAAACTTCTTCTACTAGTGGACAAAAAATTGAAGTGAACAGTAAAATAATTTTATTAGATAATAATTTAATGTAGGATAAAATATGACTTGTCTAAGTGCTTATTTTGTAAGCCTAAAGAAATAAATGATTTTTTACTTTTTACTTTTTTAACAGTAACTTAGTACTCTTTTTTACATTGCAACTAACGGACCTCCAAAAGACTTTAGATGCCGGATGTGTCCATTAGAGGAGCCTTTTTAAAAATATAGCAGGATGATGATCACACTCGCTATTTATAGCTTTGTGATACGCATAACTACTGCTGCTAGTGATCCATCTTTTTATTATGAAACATACCTATAGACTTCTAGAGATCTCTATGTTCAAAACATATTTTGACAAGTTATCTGTTGCCACTCAACTCAGTAGTTAAAGCCAACATGACGTATTGATCAGACAATGTTCAAAACATCTTTTGGCAAGAGATAACTTGCTGATGTTGATGATGTTTTGAACATTGTCTGATCAGATCGTCACGATGGCTCGTGAGTTGAGTAGCTCGAGTAGTTGCCCTCAAGATATCCATCCACGTTATGACAACTGATAAGGCGCGTTGGGCGTAGGTCCACCTGCGACCCGAGTGGTTGCTGGTTCGATTCGCGCCTCGGGAAAAATGTTTATACGATCTGCAGATACTTTCTTTAAATATATAGTAAAAAAATATATCTTTCTAACACAAGCTCTGCGTAGGTATTAAATTATATTGCTTTGGGGCTTGATTATACTGTGTGGATTGTCCGGCATTATTTATTTCTCTGGACGCAAGGCTCATTAGACGACCTCTGTGGCGCGGTGCGTGAAGGTCCGCCTGCGAAGCCGGATGTTGCGGGTTGGATTCCCGCCTCGGAACAATTGTGTGTACGATCTGCAAATATTTGTTCCGGGTGTTCTGGTCGTTACCTATGTATAATATCTATCTATGTAATCCATTATATATATCAGTCATCTGGTACCCATAACTAAAGCTCTGCTTACCTTGGAGCTAGATGATGCTGTGTGAATTGTACAACATTATTTATTTATTGCTTCTTGCAGCCCGCACCTTCATAACCCGCAAGCTCCTGTCCTCCAAGAGTTTCTGTGACGCGGAGAAGATCCTGCGTGACGAGGGCCTCGGCATCGGCAACGGCTTCTCTGTGAACATGTTCTGGTCGAACGCGAGCCGCGCCACCGATATGTACAACGTGGAAGTGGCACCTGATCTCAAGGCTGACCGCAGTCAGATGAACGTGCACAAGTATCAAAACGAAATGCTCGTGCATTGTAACATGTGAGTATCTCATCTACGCCGCTTTATTCAAACTAGACTTCTGCTTCTACCCGTGGCCTCGCACGTGATAGTTCCGGATTTTAAGGATTAAAAAGTATCCTATACACCGTCAGGCGACGCTACATTGTTCAGAGTGGTGGCGCTAGTGTGCAATATCCTTATGATCAGGGTATTGTTGTCAAATTGTATTTACTTCAATCAACTAGTTTTTGTGCTATGGAAATGTTTTAGGATTAATTTAAATCCTATGCTAACTCATTTCTCGGATAAAAAAAAATATTGGTGTTATTTCCAGTTCAAGACCTACATACGTCTGTAATAGGTAATTATAGTACATAACTGCAGGCCGATTTATTAGAACCTAGATAGAAGTGAAGAAGTAACAAACATATGTACCAACATCCATCTATCCATCCAAAGTTCTCATTTATAATATTACTAGTGTGATTAGTTTCTGCCCGTGGCTTCGGACGCGTTGTTTCTATGAAAGATTGTAAAGGTTATTTTATACCATAGGATAAAAATAACCGTAGGTATATGTATGTTATTCTAGGTCTAGACTTGGAATAACATATACCTACCTACAAATTTTATTGCAGGTATGGTACATATTTTATTCTAGGTCTAGACCTGGAATAACATATACCTACGTACACATTTTATTGCAGGTATGGTATGTTATTCTAGGTCCAAACCTGGAATAACATATATAATATACCTACCTACATCTATGTTCGGTCCCAGTCTCAGCACTGTTGTCTTTTCTACAGGTACGAACGTCTTCCTGTGGCCAACGTTATAGGTGATATTATCGATAGCAGCGCGTACCGGCTGGCGCAAATCCGTTCGTACCCACCGGCGCAGACCAAAAAGGAGGTGACTAACATCCTGTCAGACACCACAGGGGAAGAATACCGTATATTCCAGGACCAAAAGGACAAAGTCATCAAGACTATTGCAGCCGGTAAGGATATTGGCAGACAATCGCAGACAATCGTTGATATGAATTCAAACCAAAAATGCTGTTATGTGAGAATTAGAACGAAATGACGTGGAATGGCATTTCAGCATCGATGGTAGTAGTTTTTCCGAGTGTATCCCATCTGGCCCGGCGCCGGGCCACATGGGAAAAAAAAGTTTTAACTGGCCCGGTGATGTGTTTACCGGGCCAAATGACACAAATCAAGTGCCATCGTCCCCGGTAAGGTGAGAAAAGAGGATACGCCTCGCAATTTATGAAATACTAAATACATGCATCTACCTATGAAAGGGACTGAACTTATAAATCAAACTGCTTGGTAAACAACACTTCTTAGACAACTTCGCAACATTTCGCTTATTAATACCTACATTTTTACAATTATCGTACACGACTCTATAACTCTCTCTCTCTCTCTCTCTCTCTAATTCTATGACGCGATGGTGACGATATTGCCGATGTACCGATTCCTTGCCATACCCAACATAGCTCAGGGATTCAATGCTATAGAATGCAGAAAAATTCAGGCGCAGCAGTGTTAATCGATTCCCTAACTGACTTGATTGGTAGGGCGTTGGTAAAATGTTCTGTACATTTGCAGGTATTTTCGACTTGGACGAAAGAACATGGAGTATCTACATCAACCGACCCAACGCATCGGAGCCGGTCGCCGTCATCCCCATCGTATTTCAAGCCTTAGACAACATCCACTAGGAACCTTCTTCCCTCGTCTTTCAAAACTAGCCAAAGGCTCAATATTTATATCCAATAATTATTTATTATCTTTAGATTTAAGGTTATAATAATTTCATAAATATAAGATACCTACTGCATTCTGTCCGCGACTTTGCATGCGTTTTTCCCAGTTAAAATCGGCCTAAACGATAATCCAGGTCGGACCTTCATCTAGATATGGTATTTCAGCCTGATTTGTTCAGTATTTTTAAAATCAATACGTAACAAAGCACCGAAAATCTAAATATCAAAGCTTATAGCATAGGTTTTCATTTCTCACTTATATAAAAGTAACCAAGTTTCTGCTATAACATCAGTTACCCAATATCCAATCAGTCCAGCCGTTTCGGAGACGGAACAGACAGACAAAAAAATACTTTCATGCATTTTGTAATAGGTAAGCTGTTGACAAACCAAACAATTTTACATTTCTATTTTATTGTATATACATACATTTCTACCTATTCTTTGATTATTTATATGTCTAATTAGACTGACTACGCCGTTAAAGCCTAGAAGAAAAACGCGACGTACCAACCCGCGCCTGTTTTTTCTATCAATTATAAAATATGTACTTACATATATCATTATCTCTGTTCGAGTTTTTTTACAACTGGTATAATGCCAAAGAACAATGTGTAGTGCGAGTACAAAACCTAACTATCCTACGAGTATATAATATTATGAACGCGAAAGTTTGTGAGGATGTTTGTAAGTATGTTTGTTGGTCTTTCACGCAAAAACTACTTAATGTATTTTGTTCAAAATTCACAATAATATAGCTTACATATATCATCATAGATAAAGAAACTCTTTTTTTTCGTCCATGATATCATATATTGTAGATATGCTACAATTCATAAAGTCATTGACATATTGTATATTATCCAAAATATCTATCACCAACGCGGGTGAAACCACGGCGCAGCTAGTATCTCCGTATATGTATAAGTACAAGTTCTGTGTTTGCACGGCTCGTTTTATTATTACATATTATTTTATCTTAGTCTATTTTAATATTATTGATGTTGCACGTCAAGTTATAATAAATACATTTTATTTAAAAAAACATGTTTGATTTTGCTTTATGGAAATATAAATAAATAAATAAATAATGCTGGACAATTTACACAGCATCATCTAGCCCCAAGCTAAACAGAGCTTGTGTTATGGGTACTAGATGACTGATATACATAATACAATACATTACATAGATATATATTTTTTATTATACATAGAAAACGACCAGAACACCCGGAACAAATATCTGCAGGTCGTACACACAATTGTTCCGAGGCGAGAATCGAACCCGCAATCTCCTGCGTCGCAGGCGGACCTTCGCCCACCGCGCCACATCGGTCGTCATCCATCAAAATCATCTACCTTCAATACGTGTAATTGATGTGAGGTAGTTCGAAATGTTGGAAGTACAGAGCTAAAAGCTGTTTTGACATTGATAAGTTGAGATAAACTCAATGACGGTAAAGACTGTCTGTAACACTATTATTTAAAGTTACATGAGATTAAATTGCACATGTAAGATTGCAAATGGTCAATAGGCTATTTGACTAGTTTTGGAAATCGTTTTAAATTATTCTTTATTACATAATAAACACACTGCATTAATATTTCCGGGCGATCTACTGTATTATTTATAACAATCATTGTTAAAGTTTAAATTTTCTAAACCGCGCCAAAAACGATGTTTCTGTAATGGGGCTATTGTTTACTGGCGTGTGACGTCACACGCAGTAAACAATAACAAATATTTATGCCCCTAGTTATAATAGTTATCAAAATTTGACAGGAAATGCTCCAGAAATAGCTCATAGATTGAATTTAGCACCCAGAAAACGCAAAACTCGAACAACAATCGGTCGAGGCATGTATGTTGACGACCGATGTGGCGCGGTGGGCGAAGGTCCGCCTGCGACGCAGGAGGTCGCGAGTTCGATTCCCGCCTAGGAACAATTGTATGTACGATCTGCAGATAATTGTTCCGGGTGTTCTGGTCGTTTTCTATGTATAATAAAAAATATCTATCTATGTAATGTATTGTATTATGTATATCAGTTATCTAGTATCCATAACACAAGCTCTGCTTACCATGGGGCTAGATAATGCTGTGTGAATTGTCCAGCATTATATAAATAAATTACTATAAATTCAATAAAATATTTATCAATAATTAAATTAAATTAAATGAATGTTTACTGGCATGTGACGTCACCAGAATTGTAACCAACAACAGGGCGTTTTCGTCACAGATAAAATTCAATAAATTATTACATTTTGTTTCGTGTAATTTGCAAAAAATATACATAATTAAGTTGAAATAAAACGAAAAATGTTTTTTCTAGGCTATTATCTGATAGGATGACCACAATTTGTAGGATATTTTCAATGTTGTCAAATAGCCTATTACCTCATTAACAAGTACAATACTCATACTCGTAACATATTTAATGAATAAAAGCAGATAAAAGTAAAGTCTGGAAAAGAAAACATGATTTTTTTATTTTTTCCTAAAAATAATAAAAAGTTATGTATACTATTTACAAATGCCAAAAACTTTTTACTTCAACTTTTTTTTTATAACCAATAAAAAGCTTTTGGCATTGGCAGCTCCAAATATTCAAAACTTCTTAATATTTTCTGCAAAAAAGCCTGACGTTCTGATCAATTTCCACATACTAGCCAAAGCAGGGATACTCAATACTCAATGGTTTATTGCTTACATGTGTACAAAAGTTCTTAAAAAATATAATATAAGTCCAACATGCACCCTGCAAGGGTATTGCAACATAAATTTGAAATTAAATGCTAGGTGATATTTAGAATAGCATGAATAAAAAAGGAAGAAAAAATCTGTACTTTATAATTACTAACTTTATAATTAACGGTATTTTTTAATTTAGAAGTATTTAAGGTAAACCATAATTATACGAAAATCTTCAAAAGTTCCCATCGATTCGCTTTCAATGAGCCTTTATACAAAAGAAATTGACAAATATTTCAAGATTTTTCAAAGATTCCATAAGCTCCATTTAGTACGATAAAATTTTAGTTGCTCAGTTCTGGGCTTAAGGTAGGTATCTGATGCTGTGTTCACTGACTTCGAAAAAGGAGGACGGTCGGACTTTCGTCTGTATATTCGACTGTATTAAATGTAGGTTACCTCATAATTTTCGACTGGGTGAACCGATTTTGATGATTCTTTATTTACCTATTTGAAAGCTGTTGCTTACCTTGTATTTCCATTTCAATCTGGTCTAGTTCCGACAATGACATCCATGAGAAAACCATGTATGTGCGCGACAGGTGGACGAATAACTCAATATCATGCCAACACGATTTCGATGATATTTTTTTATTAAAACGTTTTAATCCCATTTTCATTATTTAGGAATTTGAAGTCGGTTATAGTTTTTTAAAACACGTCATATTTATTAGTAGAGTAAAAAGAATTTATTACAGCAAAAGACTTAGAAAATTACAATAGAGAAAGTTATGCATTCTTATCCTATCTACTTATTATTCTTATTATTATGTTAGTTTTATACATTACAAATTACACACAAAAAATAAAATAAAAGGAGCTGCAACGAATTATGTCTTTTGCAGACTATTGTTACCTAGTTACATTTATCTGTTGATTTCTTCACTAGACTTGGCCTGTATCGAAGAAATCATTATAGTATGAAAATTTCGAACATTTGATTACATAGTTAGTACGGAAAATTTTACTGTGACAAAAATAAACAAATGAGAAAAATTCTTAATACTAAGTTAGTTAAACTAATTTTAAAGTTAAGTAAGTTAAGTACATTATATTAAATTAAATTGAAGTTTAGAAGAGAAAAGTAAAAATTAAAAATGTCTATTAGGTATGTAGAATTTCTTTAGTATTACCATTCTATTAAATTTAATTTAATATTCGTTGCGGCTGATTGATGTTGGCTGATTAGCTAGGGAGGTCCATAAGCGGGCAAATTCTGTCTATTGCTCGCCTGATAATTCCCTTGTTGATTTTGATGTCTGCTACACGGCACGCCCCATCAGATCCATTGAATACTGTGAGGATTCTACCCAAAGGCCACTTCATGGGTGGTGCTTTCATATCTGATAAGAGCCAGTTGGTTTGGCTTGATGTTTGTTAGGCAGCCTGTTCTGCGACTTGCTTGGTTATTGTTAAGTTTACAGATGTAATTACTTACTTACCCGCGGCTCCATCAGCTCCACACATGTTGCCTTGCTTGCTCTATGAGAGGAGAGCGTACCTATCTATCGAGACGGCTGGGTTTGCTTCTTGTAGAACTGGGATAAAATAGCTTCGATTTTGCAAAATAGAGTAGTGAGCCGTTCAAATGTAAAATGAGAGTTCACTGCTAGCCTTTTAAAATGAAATTTGGCTGACTTCACAGCTGCTTCGTAGATGCCACCAAAATGGGGTGAAAGAAACCTACTGGAGAAAATTTAAACATTAAAAGTTGAAAAATTAGCTTATCTTAGTTTCTGACCGCCTGATAACAATTTTGAACTAGAACATAGTGTTCGCAGAAAATTTCGCAAGGCTTTCCTCGCGTCGCAAAGCCAATAAATGCTGCTGTGGTCAAATGTCTGACTACCTCTCCTTTAAATCTCCTACAACATTTTAAACAATTTATACAAACTCGTCTAACTAATCATCGGCCTCCAATGGGGCTGTTCTGTTTGTGTAATCAAATCAATCATAAAAACTTTTTATTTGTGCGCAATTAAAACGACACGTTATCTTGTACACGTTTCACGATTCCACGCCATCTATCAAAATTCACCATTAGTAGTTGATATTGAAACCTTAGACTTTCTTGGTGCTGTCTCGATTAGATCTGTCTTAATGTAGTTCAGGAGGCTGGCGATAGATGTCACTTATGCTGGGCGATCACAGCGCCATGTAGGCAACAATAGAGTAACAAAAATAACCCACCGCACTGCAATTAGGGATTATAATATCAGGTCGTTTTTGATATCGGGAATGCCGAGAAATGACGAAAGCGGAACCGGGATTTTTCGGTTCGTAGAGGCCACCAAAATGGGGTGAATATAATATACTGGTGAAAAATTAAGCTTGAATAATAAATAACATTGAAACATTGGTTCCTATCCTATCTAGGCAAGTAAACTTCTTCAGAAAATAACAGAATAAAAGGTGGATTACCTTTTTTACCTATTTAGTTAACATGATAGTAAACATGAGAAAAAAATATCTAAATTTGAAATAAAAAGCATTCCTTATTTAAACTTTTATTTATATTACATGAGATTACATAATTTAACATGTTATATTGCAAATGTTTCATAAACTACAAATAATTAACCAATATTACAGATCAAATAAGTATAGTATTTAGTTCAATTCATTTATTTATTGACATATAAGAATATTCTTATATGTCAAACATAAAGTAACAAAAAAATACATAACGAAATACAAATCAAGTATTTAAAGTATAGTAAAGTTAGGTACACGACAATACGTTTAATATTTATAATATTATTTGTGGTAATACAGAGTTGTGTCTAGTGCAAGGGAATGTAGGCGTTATATGGATACAGACACCACTGAGGGTCTATAAAACAATAAATAAAGTCATTAATAATTTAGTTTTTTTAGAATGCAGTCATGAATACTTGTAATCTGCTAATATCTGATTGTCAATCTTCTTAAACTTAGTGATAAGGTGTATGTTAGTACAGGTGCGTCACGGTTAGCCGCAGCCGCAGCCTCCCCCCATGGGGGGCGCGGACGGCCCAGAGCTCGAGGGACCGAATCCCCCAAACTTACGGCTAGGGGGCTTCGGAGGCCTGAAACAGTTACACAAATGAGTTAATTGCCGTTCCTAATTGCTATATACCCAGGAATTGGTGTCGTGTCGACTCTGCAGCGCGATAACGGTTCTCGATATATACTGCAGCGCAGCTCTTTAATATAATCAATCAGTGGGCGGATTAAACTTTAAATTAAAATAAAAAAAACATGTTTTTGTTTATGAATAAGCACTGATTCCGTCTTTAGCGTCAAAAAATTCGGAAAGTATCAATTTTATTATCATCAAAATAATCTAAGGGTACCTTAAACTATCGAAACTACATATTCATATTATAAAATTAATTATTTTGAAAAAAAAAAAGCTTCTACGATTCCCTTCGAATTGTTCACTGTTATTATTTTACGAAATAAATACTGACACATTTCATTAAGATTAGTTCAGCCATTTAGGACAGACATACAGAATTACTTTCGCTTTTATAATATACTTCCTAGTTTCTACCCGCGGTTTCGCACGCGTTGTTTGTATGGAAACCTATTAAGGTTATTTCTTTCTCATGGGAACTGGTTTATAGGTTAAAAATGTGATCATAGAAATAGTTATAATCATAGAGTAATCCGCTGCTGTCTCAGCTGAGTGAGCCATAGTGTCATTCAACTTTTATAGCCAAAAACCAACCTAGTGTGCTTAGACTGCTCATAAATACAGTGTTGTCACTCACACAAACATAAGATTAAATGATGCAAAACTTGCAAATAAATGTCATTTTCATAAATCTGTACTATTATCAAAAATAATTGTTTTAATCTATTTTGGAACATAAATTATATTCCATATAATTTAAATTTTATACATGATTAGATCAAATGAGACCTCTTTTGTCTTTCCAGGCCCCCTATATGGGTGGCTATGGCTTAATCAGTACAAGCACAGGGAAAACAAAAAACAATATTTGTAATAATAGCCATTTCTACCACCACTGCACTAAATCTACGACACGGTAACAACAGACACTCTGTATATATATTTAATTGAATGGTTAAAGGATGTTTTGTTTGAGTAAAGTAGATACTGACCCACTCCCTGGAGGCCTGAAGTCCCTCGTATACTTGTCGCCATGCTTGTTGTAGTTCGGGTTGATCAAGGTCTGGAATCTGAAACATACATATTTACATTCAGTAAGCATAAGTAGTATGCATAAATGGGCCGACACCCACGTGTCGTCATGTGTGATGGATGGTACATTGATTTATATGGTGAGTGATAACATTATATGTATATTATGCCGTTATCTGTGAAGCCCTTATTGAACGCAAAAATTTGTGAGTGAACATTTGAATGTGCTTGTTGCCTAGGATCACTGAAACCACTAAACATAATAATATCAGTATGAAACGTAATGTTGATCATAATCTGACTCGTACCTAACTTAACATCCAGGAATAGCTCATGCGAAGAAACTAAACTTACAGCAAGTAAACAAAGTTCACACCGTTCCAGATCCATCCGAACAAGCTGAATGGTGTATGCTCCACAACAGTTCCATCTGAAAAGGATAGAGATGTATGGAATATTAGATAGACTAAAACTCACATAATATGCAGGTTGATTCTCAGAAATAATCTGGACTCAATCAGGAATTGTTTAAAGTTAGAAAAAACTCTAAACCAACTTTATTTTCTTTAACGCATTTAGCGTCTGCCACTACTGTGCGAAGGGGCACCCGGCTGCTCTACAATACAGTCTTCCATGTGCGTTATGGGCCATAAAAGTGTAAATATATAACTACACTAGGTATTATTTTTGTGCGACACATAAGTATTTGTTTAAAATTTTATACTTGAGAGATTAAATGTAAGAATGGGACTATCTCAGGATCATTCTACATCCTATACAATAGCAAAAGAATCTTCAAAATTAGTTCATAATTGACAAAGAAATTACTGAACATACATGAATAATACATAGGTATATATAGCTGATTCAGCCGAACATAGAACCTCCTCCTTTTTTAAGTTGGTTAAAAAAACATATCAGGTGGGTGAGGTCATTGTTTCCAACTTCTGCTGTTTCCAAGAATAAGGTATGTGAATTAACCACGACCGGAAGCAACCTGCCTTATTTATATGAGTTTATATTATATTAAGCCGTCAGGGTATTGATTTCCTGCTGAAAAATGCGCAGCGTATTTAGTAGGTATGGAATAAAACTAAGAAAGGAAAGATAAAGACTGACGTGGCCCTGTTCTGACCTCGCTTTTTAGTACCATGTTTACCGCCTATCTGGAATTATTTACTACTTACCGCTTTTAACGTAGACCATGTTGATGGAAGTAAATGCGAAATAATAGTGAAATAACTTGAAATTCTCTTAACTTCGGATATTGTTATGATGCCAATGTTTTGTACGCGCACGACACTTGGGATTTGACTTCACTAACTTCACTTTGACAGTGATAGTTGTGTTTTCATAATTTTGAGAGCTAGTCGACTCTCGTCGAGTAACAAGAAAACAATATTTGTCTCTGTCAGTGTCATTATGCCCGACACCTTCGTATTCCAGAAAAAAAATCTTTGAGTAATGAGTAGTACAAAATTACCTTTTAAATAAATAAATAAAAAATGCTGGTCAATTAATTAATTATTATTAATTCACACACCATCATCTAGCCCAAAGCTAAGCAGAGCTTGTGTTTTGGGTTCTCGATGAATGATATACATACTACAATACATTACATAGATATATATTTTTTATCATACATAGAAAACGACCAGAACACCCGGAACAAATATCTGCAGATCGTACACACAAGTTGTTCCGAGGCGGGAATCGAACTTGCAAACTCCTGCGTCGCAGGCGGACCTTCGCTCACCGCGCCACATCGGTCGTCATTTCGTCAGAATTTTATAATAGAGGTACCTACCGGGATATCATAGTCTTTGAACATAGATTACTTATCTTTCTAGGTCTTTGAAGATACTAATAACTCTATGAAGGTTAGGTAGATACCTATTGAAGCAAGAGATGCCCTCATTATTCAACACAGAAAGAGCTGCTAGTTTAGCTGTAAGTAGTTAGCCATTTAGCGCTCTGACGGAAAAATAAAAGCAGAAATAAACTTTATTGCATGGTTTCTAGAATCTAAAATGTAATTTGATTTTTCTGGCCCAGAAAGGTAGGTCCATAATGTAATACACTATACCTACCTATAGGTATAGTGTATTTTGGTCATACACAAGTTCATTAAAAGTATGAGATGATAGCAGGCAGATCAATGAACTTATTCTCTACTATACCTACCGATAGGTCACGTTAGTTAGGCAAAATTTCCTTGGGTAGGTAGACTATTATGTACCTACTTTCTTTTCTTTTATGAGCGCTCGTCCACGGCGCGGCGCGGCGCCGCCGCCGCCCGCGCCCCGCCCCGCCCGTTGTTGTGCGCTTTATGGTTGACAATCGACAGTTTCAATCAGCTGTCCCCTCCCCCCACAAAGCAAACTTCCCAGTGTTGAGTGTGGCCACATTCGGTATAACAGTACTTTTTCAGTATTTATTAACCCGGGAACGGTGACTTATATGTCTGTGGGACCGGGTGACTTGAAAAATTCGATTTTTTTTTTCATTACCTTATAAGTAAGTTCCTAGAGTTAAGAAACTGAAAAGACTGAACTTATTTCAAAAATAATGTTGATTGATGTGTTGTAAAATTTTTGTAAAAACTATGCCTAAAAAGTTACTAATTTTATAGGTTCTGTGTGAAGTTGTCTAATCATATGAAAAAGTAAATAAACGAGGTTGTACATCGTGAAATATTGTTGTTTTAATGCAAAATAATTTATAATTACCAAGAAAATATATCAGTATATTAAAGATTTTGAATAATCTTCCATTGAAAACCCCGGTGCGCTAGACCGGCGAGACCGAGCGGCCTACATAAAGAAGGTTGTTTTTTTTAAACATTGCAGTCTTTTTAATTTTATTTTTATTAACGACGCATATCGACAACGTCTTTTTTATTGGGATACTTTGGAATAAAAAAATGTTTTATATTTCTATGGCACAGAAAATATTACAAAACCATTTTAATCTCGGGTAAAAGTAGGTACTCCTTTTAAATACAACACTATACTCCGATTTCCAATCCAATATATTTTTGTCAACAAAGACATTTATGAATGAAAATTTAACAAACATTGATAATAATAACAGAAAATAACGAGGTATCAGCAAGGTAATCACGAAAAACTAAAACACAAACTTCAACAATGCCTAATGTCACATGTGCAGTGAAAAATGTTTAAATTTGAATTCGAAAATGAACCAGAGATCAACTAAATTATGAATGAAAGCTTGCAAAACCGAAAATTGTTTCGAGCTTTTGTGTTTTGCTTCGATGATACCAATGCCGTTCAATATTTTACACCAATATTCCTTGGGTACCTATTGTAACCCATTTGTATACAAAAAATATCCATGGTTTATAATCGGAGTATAGCATTTATTGTGACTAAGATAATTAATAAATAAAACAATAATAAAAATGGTTATTTTTATTGGGATCTATTTTATCCTGTGTTATTGGTAGAATTCCAATATTATTTTCGGGCGGGTGTCTTTGCTAAATTTAATCTGGTCACACTGAAACTGCTGATTGATTTGATTTGATTGATTGTCGGGCTGTGATTGTGTCTGTTGTGTTGTGTACCTACATTTTATTTCCACGTAGGTATTAAAATTTTTTTTTCAGTTTTTCTATTAAATTCGGTCTATTCTTCATAGTACAAACAGTTTTCGTGCCTTTGCGCAAAATTTTATTGCGTTTATCCCTGTTATACCATAACCTATAATATTTTTTTGGTGAGAAAGGAACACATGGACAGGTAAGTCTCCCAGTCTGCATAGCTTACAGTCAAGTTTATTACCGAACCTTTAAAACAATAATGTTCTTTCCTAACCGCCAGGTGTGGAGGTTGGGGCCATAAGACTACTTCATTGCTGATGTTGATCAACATGTCACAAAACAGGACTCAGATCAGGCAGTTAGAAACGACCACAGACTTATAGCAGTTGGTCAAGAAACCAAGAATACTGACACTATATTTTCATTGCCACATGCCATAATTCTTGTAAGAAGGCAAGGGGAAACCTATATTTCAGCAATCGCACCTAATGAGGCCCCTGAGACTAAACCTGCAACTTATTTAGCGGTGTTTCTGCAAGGATTGTGAGGCTATATTGTAAAACATCCAGGATTGCTCAGTTCAATTTAGCATGTACTGGTGCTAAGCTTGAATAAACTGATCATCAGAATGACGGCAATCATGACTAATGGTAAGCCTCGCTTGTGACTCTTTGTGCATCCATTATGTAAACTATTTAGATTGTGAATGTTGTTAATATGTAATCTGATTATTATTTTGACAAACTTTTTTGACTTTTTTAAACCTCTCCAGCTTACTCGGAAAGGGGCCAACAATTTACATTTTTACCATTATGGTTCTAGCTTTAATATTGATTTAAATTATTTGTTTTGTTTGAGTAAAGTACTATACAAGCCTTAGTCTGCAATAACTGCCCTGCTAACCATGCTCTGATGGACTTAGGCTATCCTAGTGACTTAAGCTTGGTCATCATTGCAGCCCTTGTTGTCTGCAATATAAAAAGCCTCAACCTTGGGCTCGGCCTTCATTTTAGCTTGTCCATTAAGGTCTGCAATGCTGACTGCACTGTGATGGCGTGGACCTGCGATTTTAGCCATCATCATCGCGGCCAGCAACACATCCATTACTGACCTCCAGTGGCGGATTTACCAGCAGGCTGAGTAGGCTGGAGCTAGGGCGGCATATTTTAGGGGGCGGCAAATTTGCCATAAACATATTTCTTATCTAACAGAAAAAAAACTATATTATGTTCTAAATGTTATTAGATCCACACACACAAAATTAAATCAACTCGTATAATGTTTCACCAATCACTACTTAAATATTTTATGTATTTATTAAGTATTTGCTTGCATAGTCATAATGGGGCGCGGGAACGAATGTTTTTGACCCAGGGGCGGCTTTAGCGGGTGTGTGGTGGGCTCTCATGGTGACGGTAGGACGAATCGGCGCCCCTCCCACCACCCCAAACATTAGATAAAAAAAGTCGTGGCTCGCTCCGCTTGCCGTTTTGAGTGTTTTGTTATGTTTCGTATCAGTTCTGCAAAAGCAACGGCACCTATTTTGCTACAATCATTTTCTTTCAATTCAATCACAATAATAAATAGCGCAGAATCAGATTTTTGTGCCTTGAGGCTTTGTGCTTTGTGCTTAGAGGGCACAAAAAAATCTAAGGAGACAACAAATTTTTCGCGATTAGTTCCACAAGCCAATAACAATTGTTCCTTCTAGCTATACAAAAAAGCGAACCCGCACAAAATTCTAACGAAAACCACAAAAAAATTCACCGCTCCGCTTTTTATTAATTTTTTCATTCTTTGAGAAAAGTAAAAAAATTTGGTTATATCTTTTGCATACTAGCATTTCTTTTGTATCGCCATAAAAATCTCGAAATGATGCGGCTATCTCCGTCATTTTCGCGCACCGCCACAAGCCGATAGCAATTGCTCCTTCTGGCTATAGAAAAAAGCCAAACCTACTTTAAAAAATTACGCAAAAATCTAGCGAAAACCACAACATTTTCGCGGCTCGCTCCGCTCGATGACAATGTCTTCTTTTTCTTGTGTAGTCAAGTGTTCACATTAAAATAATTTTGCCAGACACAGAAACTTGCAAAAATACTCTTTTATTAACTAGTAGTTTGAGAAAAGAAACAAAAATTTCGGCGGCTCGCTCCGCTCGTCGTTATATAATTTGAATATCTCTTTTATATCGCTAAAAAGATCTCAAAAATGCTGCAGATATCTCCGTCATTCCTAAAATTACCATGGCTCGCCCCTTATTCTACCATCAATACAAAGTCTAGTTTTTGTTATTTCTTTTGTACAGTTATGGGTCTCTCGTACTCGTACTTTTGCTTACTTCAACTCCAGACCCCTCCCCCGTCACTGACCAAGTGAGACCCCCTCCATATCCTCTTGGGCTGCGACCGCGCCTGTGCCAAATCTGGTCAACTCAGACAGCCTACACACCGCAATAAGACTAGCCAAATTATCGATTTCATTTGATAAATGAAAATAGTATCAATTTTTAGAGGTCAGTAGGGGCGGCAAAATTTGAATTTGAATGAGTAAATCCGCCACTGCTGACCTCGTCATTAAAATGCACCTATTAAATTAAGATTATGGGAAATTGTAATGCTGGCTTAATACACCCACCAATATTCAGCCCTAATTTAGGGTTTTTGTTACAGGTGCGAGCACGCATGCCGAGGCGGAGGCGGAGAACCATCGGCTGTTGATGAAGAAAGCGCTGTCTGCCGCGTTCTACGCTCTGGCTTCGTTCATGATCACGGTCGTCAACAAAACAGTACTTACCACGTACGCCTTCCCTTCGTACCAGTTCTTGGGACTGGGACAGATGCTGGCCACCATCGCGGTGCTGTGGGGCGGGCGCGGGTTGCGTCTCGTGCAGTTCCCGGCCATGGACAAGACGGTGACGCGGCGCATCTGGCCGCTGCCGCTCATCTACCTCGGCAACATGGCCACTGGGCTGGGGGGCACCAAGGAGCTCAGCCTGCCCATGTTCACGGCACTGCGCCGCTTTAGCATCCTTATGACCATGATTCTGGAGAAGATTGTGCTGGGCGTACGCGCCTCCTGTTCGGTGCAGGTTAGCGTGCTGTCCATGGTCGGCGGCGCCGTTGTCGCGGCGGCGGATGATGTCACATTCTCGGTGAGTGGTTACACGCTGGTGCTCTTAAACGACGCCTTCACTGCAGCCAATGGAGTTTATATGAAGAAAAAGCTAGATTCCAAGGAGCTGGGCAAGTACGGTCTGATGTTTTATAATGCCTTGTTCATGATCCTGCCTGCTGCAGCGGTCGCCTGGGCCACAGGGGATCTAGAGCGCTCCGTCAAGTATGAGCATTGGGATGACCCGTTATTCCTTACACAATTCTTATTATCCTGTGTTATGGGCTTCATCTTGTCATACAGTGTGATGCTATGTACGCAATATAACAGTGCTCTCACTACCACAATAATAGGTTGTCTCAAAAACATTCTGGTAACATACCTTGGGATGGTTATTGGGGGAGACTATGTTTTTACATGGCTCAATTTTGTTGGATTAAATATAAGTGTAGTTGGAAGTTTGGTATATACATACATAACATTCAACCGACGCTCAAATGCTGTATATGTGAGGGTGGAGAATCCCAAGGTGGACACTGTATGACAAACGATGTTCCTTCTCATCTTGGTTTGGCTATACTACTTGGTGACATTAGTTGTTAGAGGAAATAAACAACAACCCAACGGATGGGGGCTTTCAACCAAAGATGTTTGATATTAGGCAATACTTTGCTTTATGAAGCACATGGAAATATTATGCCATAATACAAGTTACTTATGTAGATAGAATCTTTGCAATATCATTTATTACATATAAAAAAGACAATTTATTTATTCCGTACTTTTGTACAGTACAGTTTTACACAGATTGACACAATTTATACATTATAATCACTTTTATATTAACTGCAGGCAGTCTATTTATATTCAAGAAGCATTAACATTAGTAAAAACAGTTTTCTAATTATAAGACTTATTAATACAGGCCAAAGGTGCAATCGCGTATTTTTATTCATATTAACATTTACACATTAATACTTGCTTATCTACTTGACGTATAATTTTAGGCTGTTTTTAATTACTGTTTTTACTCATTAGTCGTTCATAGGAGGTAATGCATAAAGTACATGTGTTTTTGGACATTATTTTAATTTAATTATTAACTTCATACATATAAGATCCCAGACATTAAAATACATTATATTTAATATTTACAGAAAACGCAAGTGAGTGTATTTTAAGTTTTAATTACTCATCATCCGCAAAATTGCTCGGTATTCGGTCTGTGCTGCTGTCCTTTAATCTAGTTATTTGGTGACTTAGTAAAACGCCAATTTTTAAGGAAGCCTTAGTGTAAAAGGACCTCTCTAAATTAATTTTGCAAAGGCATTAACGTTCCTAAAATAGGTATCTATATAGTTGAGAGCGTATATTTTTATATTTCAATAGATAATTTGTAGATAGGTAAGGTTTTTTGCAAGCAAACCGTTAGTAATAAAGCAAGCTAGCGCAAACGGGTGTTTAATCAGTTGTTTCGTAATCCATCAGTACCAGTGTCGAGTGCATAACAGTTTTCAAATTAATACTTCTGCGGTACGGACATTTTCATAGAATAAAATGACGTCACCAAAAATTTATTACCAAGGTAACTCAAGAACTGTAAACGCGATTTACCAACAATACGTTTATTTCGTCTGCACGCTTTTTTCTACGGAGATGGAGCCATGAGGTATTATTATACAGGGGTGCACGTCACAACGTTTGTCACTTTGTTCCACCGTACGGCACAACGACACCATTGTCCATTTCAAATGGACACTGGGGGTGTCATTGTGCCGTACGTATACCTATAATTTCGTAGAATCTTATAATTTCACAAAACTCCAACCCGGATTTCCCCATACTGTCTTAGTAAAAAATATATGCCTACATCGCTTTATCTTACTTGAATGACTTATTTGATTTATCTACCGGTTCTCATAAAATATTTCGAGTTGTCAACTTTTCTACCACAAAAAAATGTACAAATTATTATAAACACGGCGATGGTAATTAATCTTTTGTGCTATGACATCTATCATCATACCAGTCAACCTCTACCATGACACCTATGAAGTAATAGATAGATAGAAAACACTTTATTGTACCACACAAAGTAATAATACCTAGCGATGGTAAGATACGTTGGTATGTTCCATTCTTCCGGGTGTTGTCTCTGTATTTTTTTTTATAAAGCCACTGTTCCCATGCTGGGCAAAGTCTTCTTTTCCTTCCACTCCTCTGGATTTAACGCATTTAGGGGTCATTTATTAATCATTTATTTTTACCCTCTCTTCCCCTTTTGAGACGTGGAGAGGTTTTAGAGTGGGCCTTAATAAAAACTTACAAGGTGCCCCATCTTTCATGTAAATAAACATTAAAGAATACATTATATTTTTAACATTATAAACACAAACAACAAAGACGTTTAAAAGGCGAGATTTTGGTGATTTTAATTTTATTTTAACATAAATTCCTGTGACACGTATGTTGGTCCCAATGATACAAAAAAAATATCCAAACACTGTATAAATTCTAGCCGTTCACTGAGTAGGTAATGCATGTATATATACGTAGCTAATTTCATTAGATACGGAAACTTGTTAGAGCTGTTCTAGGCACTATGATATCGCTCAATGCCTCAAGGCCTTGTTAACTGTAATATTTAGATATAATTTGATAATCGATTTAAATTTCCTTATTATATACACAGTTTTTTATGTTTTTCAGGACAAATACCCTATCCCTCTGTCTATCCCTTGGAAGTAAAATTTTATGGGACCATGGGATCATTCTCCATACAATAGCAAAATAATTTTCTAAATAGGTCCATGATTGACGGAGAAATCGCCGAACATACATACATAAAATACAGCCATACATAATATAATGAAAGTTGTATTTCAAAGTAGGCCTCCCTTCATCCATGTGACATCCATCATATGTACATACTCGAATATTAACTAGATGTCGCCACTTTTAAAATTTGAACGCGCTATTGAACTGACACGACTTACAAATTTTAGTTCTTTAAAACACGACAAATTATTACGATAGAAATTCAATAGCTTTGCCTGAATAGCTTTTCTTATCAAAATACATTTGTTTGGAATACCTAAATTTGAAAAAAACGAAGTCTTGCAACCAAATTTATATTTATGCGATTACTTTGCTTACTGATTAAATACCCGTTTGTAAGTACACAAGCATGCCTAACACGATCGAACAAGAACTTTACTAGTTATAACACTTCACCGTCGTTATTGGAGAATAACAGTCGATTCTATCCAGCAGTAGTTTCCACCATTAGTACAGTATGTATCTACCTAATTTATTAACTCGTGAAGTTCATTACTAATCATTGTTGAATAAGACTTGGTTACCGAGTCTATTGTTAGTCTGCTGCAAGTCCGCTGATGAGTCTACCCTGTTTGGCAAAAGATACTGGTCCCACTTTACACAACGTTAAACTGCAGACTGTACTTTAGGGTAGCGTATTCGAGCTATTAATAACGAATGTGAATTGTGATTGTGTAGAAGTAATAATAATTGTTAAGTAATAGTATTAAAAATACACTAACTCACTCACGTGGATTTCAAAACTGAATTAAGTAATATTTATACACACTTACCCCTTTGGGTTTTGAGATGTTTATTTAACCTAGATGTAAGTCTGTAGTCATTTAGCTATCATGCATGTGATGTGATCCTCAAATAATGTCTTAATAATGTTTATTTAAATGATGGCCGAGTGTTCATATTAATTAGATAAAGTCCTGATATAAAATACCTATCTATACAAATAAAATAAACCTAAAACAATACTTATTAATTATTAATTATCCAGATAACAAAGGAGAAGTTTTTAATGTGACTATGCATAAACCCTGGTTCCCACCGCAAGAGGGCAGGCCTTAAAGGCATTAAGGACTCCGTTCAACTCGCAAGAGTAAATTGCTACCAAGAAAATAGTCGAGCGGAAAGGACTGAGCGAGCAGAAATCGTTAAAATGATGCTCCGTCAACTCATGTCTCTTTCTTTTGTCGGTCGAAATCAACAGACAATGTCTCTTTGTTGGTGGAAATGTAAACGTATTTCATTTGAAAGTCTGTCTTGCCTACCAATTCCCGCTCATTATCCTTTCGCGGTGAAAGGAAACCAGACTTTAAGGATCGGAGAGGAAAAAAAATTAACTGATATAACTAAATACCTAAGAAACTGTTTAACGCGTGACGATAACACGTGCCCTGCCCAAGCAATACAATACAAACAGTTAGTGTTTCCAACGCTGCCATTACCGTGACGTCACCGGGAACGAGATTATTCCTTATCTTAGGCTTCGGCGGTGCCCCGTCGTCGTCATCTCGTTCTTCGGCGGCGGTGTACAGACGGCCTTAGCTAGTTATCAGAACGCAATCAAATTAATATGAATAAGTCGGTAAGTATTGTATATGGTGGGCCATACTTCAAATTAGTACCTATTAAACCCATGTACCAATACGATTCCAGAATTATCTTTTATATGAAAAGGAATAATGTAGTAGTATGGACCCACCTCATGCAACAAGACAAGAGTTTAGATAAAATAAGTGAGTATTTATATTCAGCAATAACTAATTATTACACCGTAAACATTTTTTGCTGTCTGTTAGTATATATTTATCATTTTTACATACATTTATTAAATATTACGACAATATTCATGAATATTATCGACGACCGCAGCAGGCGAAGGTTCGCCGGCGACGCACGAAGTTGCGGATTAGATCCCTGCCTGGGGACAAATGTTTGTACGATCTGCAGATATTTTTTCCGAGTGTTTTTTAAATTATTATTAGGTATATAGTAATGTATTAACCATTTATTGATCAGTTATCTAGTAGGTACCCATAACACAAGCTGAGATTTGGGCTTGATTATGTTGTGTGAATTGTCCAGTGTTATTAATTATTTATTTTATATTATACCTATGGATTGAGATTAAAACAAAAAGATCTAGTTGACACCAACAATTAGACTGAACCAGATGGAGATTTTATAGCGATTCCATTTCCTTGTAATATACACAACTTTATAAATTGTCAAGTAGGCAATGATTGCGTTAAAATGATATGAAAAAATGAAAATGAAAAGTTTTTATTTCTTTAAGCTTACAAATAAGCACTTAGACAGGTCATATTTTATAGTTCACTTCAATTTTTTGTCCACCAGTGGAAGAAGTGAGAAGAAACCACTAGTATATTCATAACTTATGTGTCTAGTACATTTGATTTGCTTATCTGTAAGTTGGTAGATTTTGAGTTGGAGCAAAACTCGTTCCAAGCTTTTTTATCTTCTAGATAATCTGATATTTTGTAATAAGCCTTTTTACAAAGAATATGCTTCACAATTTTTTTAAATTTATTTATTGATAATTTTTGCAACCCACTTGGAGTTTTGTTGTAGAAGCGTATACATTGCCCTTTAAAAGATACATTTATCTTGTGTAGCCTAGTTGTGGGCACAGCGAGTTTATTCTTATTTCAGGTATTTACATTATGTATATCACTTTTTTTAGTGAATCGATTGATATTTTTATGAGTGTACAACAAGTTTTCATAAATATATTGACACGGTACTGTCATTATGTTTATTTCTTTGAATTTTTCACGCAGGGATTCTCTGGGACCCATATTATAGATCGCACGAACAGCCCTTTTCTGCAACACAAATACGGTGTTTATATCTGCAGCGTTCCCCCACAGTAGTATGCCATAAGACATAATACTATGGAAGTAGCTGAAATAGACTAGTCTAGAAGTATCAACGTCTGTAAGGTGACGGATTTTTTTAACTGCATATGCTGCAGAACTAAGTCTCTTCGATAGTTTATCTATGTGTGGGCCCCATTGAAGTTTACTATCTAAGGTTATTCCCAAAAATACGGTATTATTTACAATTTCTAGCGTTTCTCCTTTTACGTTTATATCGGCCTTAACTTGTTTTACATTAGGTAGAATAAATCTTAAACGTTTTGGTTTCATTAAGCAAAAGATTATTAATACTAAACCAATGGACTACCTTTGAGATTGCAGTATTTACATCGTCGAAATTTGTGTTTTGTCGTTTCATTTTAAAAATAAATGAAGTATCATCAGCAAACAATACAATCTCATGATCATTCTTTACAAGATGAGGCAGGTCATTAATATAAACTAAAAATAGGAAAGGACCCAAGATAGAACCCTGCGGTACACCCATTGTAACAACAGACCCTTTAGATCGTTTCCCATTAATGTCAACTCTTTGTATCCTATCACTCAAGTAAGATGTAAGAAGATCCAAAGAGCTGTCCCTAATTCCATAATGATGTAGTTTCCTGATTAATGTTTCGTGATGAACGCAATCGAATGCTTTTGACAAGTCGCAAACTCGATACAATTCAAAATACGTCCTCATACTCATAAACCCCTCTTATCTTTAACCCGCTCCTACCTAACCTTATTTTACGTAACTACGTACCTGCAGTCATTCAGACCGCTAGCAAAAGTTTTACAATCGCCAAGTAAAATACGCGCACGTTATGACGTCTCCAAACAGACGCATTACGTGCTATGCTAAATTAATATGCGTTTAGTTATTGATAAAATAACATGGCGAGAGACCTCGGGTAGGTTTGGCAATCCCAATATACCCTGATTGGGTATATTGGGATTGCCAGATTACAAATGATCTAAGTACATGAGAGAGGCTGTCATTTATCAACACGACCTAAACGAGTCGTTTGTGGGCTAGGTTTATCTAAGCCCCTTGCTAAGATAAAGCTAGAATTTAGAATTTTAAAGTACTGTCACCTAGGTGTGGTACCTAGGTGACAGTACTTTAAAATTCTTTGTTGTCTACCGAAAGCATGTTTGCTAACAAACAGATAACCTAGACCTTCAGTTAAAATTTAAATTGTGTTGTTCATTCCATGTATTTTGTTAAATTTTATATTATTGTTACTGATAAAACTTTATCATAAGCCATATGATAGTTAAGCTTACTTTTTAATAAGTATTTCAATAAGTACCTACCTCATACAATTTATCAAATATGACTTTTGAAAAATTATATAAATATAAAATATATAAGAAATATAAAAATATGTAATATAATTTGGTATGAAAATCGATTTTTAAATTATAATATTAAATTATTACGTATGTGTATGTATGTAGGTAGCGTAGGAAGCGATTCTAAATATCACACCCTCCATGTTTCAATTGATTTACCTATCATGATAAATATTTATATATTTTAGAGATTTACCTATTCTAGTTATAAAATACATAGTTATAATAATATTGATACCGTTATTTAATATTTTATCGATTAGAAAACAATGGAGCCCAAAATTTAGTATCAGCTTTATTAAATTGGCTGTTATATAAAAAAAATACTATAAATGGGCTGTGCTTGCTTATACATACATAATATTTATTTGATAACAGAAAAACTAACAGCTTAAATATATTATTGAAAGAAGGAATTTCATAATGTATGTCTAATAATCTTCATCTACATTCTACATCATCTGCATAGACTGAAAGCAGTTGCGTCATATTTAAACCATGTGCCTTAAAATAAATCACAAAGCTATTCTAACCTACATTCCGATAGAACCTATGTGGGGTCTTTCCTTGATGGACCATACTAGATTGCGCTTTACCCACTTACCTATAGAATAAACATTTTTATATTTATATAGTGAAACCTATCTTTATAAATCTTTTTATCATATACATATTCAGATACTCTGATTATTATAAAATAATTATATTGTTAACGGCATTGTAAGCGGCTGTCCCTACCGTTGTATTTGTGCCTACGTACTCGTAGATAAGGTAAATTCACTTGCACAAAGTCCATTCCATGGGCCATTATTGTGTGCCGAAACTCATCGCACAACTGTTATCTACAGCGAGATACTTTGGATTAGTTTCATAATTTATTTACCAGACAGGTCCTATAGTAAACAGTATTGTCGCCCGTATTGCAGGCTGGCAGGGACGAGAATCCCGCTCGCGATCATCGCTCCTTTCGTATGCACATGCTCGTCATTGCTCGTGTAAGTGTTCTTAATTTAGTCGAAATTCGACAGCAATGTCTAGCCAACTCAGGATAATTCCTTAGAAAATCCCAGATTGGCTTTGGCCAGTATATTTATTCGTAGATAGACCGAAATAAGGAACTTAAAAAAATACTTGTGTGAACTTTACCTACTAACCTAATTTTTTATAGTAAACAATGCCACGAAACATGTGTACTAAGCCGAAAGGGCGATTCTGGTCTCCGAGCACCAACTGTTTCTTTAGATTAGACGTTTACTAACTTTTTTGAAAAATAAAGACTTGAGAACAATTGTTCACAAGTGAATTCCTACATGTTACGTGGCCCTGTATACTAATTATAAGTACCCTAATTGTAAAATTTAAGTAGACAATTATTGAGTCATAAAGACAAAAAATCACTTTGTTTAATTGAAACAAAATGGTCAAAGGTATTATTGAGGTCTGTGGTGATTATAAGACGGTTTAAGATTTTACGCATGTAAATTTTGTGATATAAATTATTACTTATTAATACTGTACAACGAATATTCGGCTATTTTATTTTTAATAAAAAAAAATATGGCTAGTAATTTATGATGTTATGTTCCTCTTGCATTCTTTTTACGTACCTATCATCTAAAACGATATGAATAGTCCAGTCGATGAAGCTTAAAAAGGATAGAGAGGTAGTAGGGTGTAAAACTCGAAAGCACTAAGCTTTACTTCGGAACTTTGTAAGGACTAGGTAAGAGACCCCGCTCCTGTGAGGTAACTGAGCCCTTGGACTAGTTTGATGATGGAGACGGAAGGTGGCCATAGAAACTCCTTAACGAAACGACTTAATCCCTTCTAGTTTGCAGCAGCTTTCATTTAAAAATTCGTATGACGTATCGTTTATAAGATGTAAGTAATATAAGCATAAAACTGAAAAGAGAAACATTCTTTATCTTTTGGTATATTTGTCTCCTTATACTTGTCTAAACAAAGTTCCGAAATCAAACTTTTTGACTTTTCCATCCACAACTGGATTATCTAGGTACAATGCATTTAGGCGACTGGCAAAAATGTATAAAAAACTTAAATTTAGTTGCATAAGTAAAAAATTGTTTTTGCAAAAGGTAATTTTTGCCAGGCCATTTATATTTATTATTTTTTAGGTGATGACGCCATAATGCTATGTGTAATAAATTGTGTATTTAAAAGTTATTATCATTAAATTGTCATTTTACGCACCTATTACTTGTTTTATTTGAACCTAAGGATACCTAAGTAAGTAAAAAATATAGGTAAGTTACGTTGCTGAATAAACAATTTATCGTAGATAGGCTGTACATACGTAAACTTGTCAAAAACTTAAATGATTAGTGAGGAAAGCGAACGAAGATCTCAGTGGCAGCTTGGGTGATTTGGCCGTATAGAGAAATAGTCACTTCGAGCATAACCTAAACTGCCCAAACGTTTATCCGATTAGCGTAAAATTTTACAGGTGTACAGCATGGGACATGTGAAATATGCTGGTAACTTAGTGAGGCCAAATCCGTCGAAGGATTTTTGAGACGAGGGAGTCCATATGGGGGTAGGTACAATCAATCAAATATGGACTAATAACTAGAAAGATATACTTGAGTACATTGTAATTTTAACTCAAGTATACCATTCTTAAGGGTCCCCACAGACTAAATGTTTTTTTTTTCTCTAGCGTGTACACACGCTACACATCTTCATTGTCGTAGTCTTCGTTGCTGAGACAGGCCGAAGACAGAGTGGTCTGGAAGCGGTTCATCAGCGTCACCGTGAAAGCTTTCCAGGACATACCATAGGTACACGCTTTTGCAAAAATTTATAGTATTTTAGATATTTTTACCATCTTACAAAAGCTCTAATTTTGCTGAGATTCTATAACTTCGGAGGTATTCTATTTGCACCGATAATAGTAACAAACTTATTCAGTTTCTGTTTATTATTATTTAACTGACAGGGCGCTACGGCGCTCATTAGGGGAGGCTTATGTGCAGCGGTGGACTACTATACATAGGTCGATGATGATCATTTTACTATATAAATAATTACTTTAGGTAAACAACCATTTTTTCAGTTATTTTGCAAAAAATAGTATAGCTGAAGTGGCAGTGGGCCGGCCATATCTCGCGAAAAACCGACTACCGCTGGGGTAAGAGTGTTCTTGAGTGCAGACCGCGACTCAGCCAACATAATGTAGGACGCCCTCTTGCGAAGGACTGCAGGCAGATGCTGGAGAAAGGGCGCTATGGCCTCGGCCATGTTCGCCCAGGGACGCACCGACAAGACACCTTCGATGCCATCTGGCGGAAGAAGTCAGCAAAACCCGCGGGAGCCGCAACAGCATCCTGTCCGCGATTACTGTAAAATTTTAGTGTCCTCTAATGCACAAATTGGTCCAAAGGACCAAATCTTTAGTTAATTTTAAGTAGGTACTAACATCTAGTAATAAGCAAACTAACACTGGATTATTATTTATCTGAATAAATAAATTTAATTATGGCGCTCATTAGGGGAGGCCTATGTCCAGCAGTGGACTATACTAGTCCTGACTGCTGCGGCTGATGATGATGAGAATTGAAAATAGCCCTAGTCGTTAGGAACAGGAAATTTCCGAATGTCATCGATACTACCCGGATTCCCGGTTCTTCAAAATCTATACGGTCCCAACCTATCCAGGTAATTAATAGCTTAGGGGGAAAAAGAAATAACAACACATCAAATAAATATCAATAGTTTATTACATAAATTATAGCCAAGCTTACATTTCCATCGATTTTATCTAAACCAATTTATAATAAAGGTTTTAAAAACGGTCTAATGTTACACTATCTCTGTATATGGCACAGGGCGGCCGCCAGATGCTTGAGGCAGGCCAGGGCGGCCGCCCTGCCCGCCCTATGTGTAAATGAAAAATCTTATAAATAAAATCTAACATCACTCTATTTATAACATTCATTTAGGCTATGATTGGTGTTACTACGGTTCTATCAGATTGTAAAATTACATCTAAGTACTCCACTTTCGAAGCTTTAATAATAAGATCATGTATGTAGGTATCGAAGTCTATGGTTCCCTTCCATGTTCCTATGGTACCGAGCTAAGTGTCGTGACAATTGTCTGTGAGAATATGTTTTAAGTATTGCAGGACTAAGATAGGTATTCCAAAACTTTTCACGCATTCAATTCGTGTTAGTCAGCCTTTTGCGAGGGTGGCAAGTTCAAGTACCTACCTACAGATATACGAGTATAGGCACAGTAGAAAGAAATAACACTTGTAGAAAAAAGGACTACGTAAAAGTACACTTGTAGAGTTAAGTATGGCTGAATGTATAATGTGCCTATTTTGCCAGATTAGGCACTCTATTAAGTAAAATGGTTAGAAAAGCTCCCTATTTGCGATGACGGACACTACCAACATTACCTGTTTGTATAGGAATAGTCTAACCTTGAAAGTGAACTACTCGGGATACACTAACTACCTTGCTCGTATTAACATTTGAAGTATCGAAGGTGAACGGAAGCAGCCCTGCAAGGCTGCGATACCCCTCTAGCTAGATTCTGGCACTTGCGCTAGCGACGTGTAAAAACTTCATGGAAATACACCGAATCTACTTAACGGAAATATGGACATATTCATTAACTTACCTAAGTATCTTACATCGTCATAATTTCCGAACACGTATCAAAATTCTTAGTAAATACTTTATATTTCGCTCTAGCTAACTTTTAAAATAAGTATTTTCTTCGATTAACAAAATATGTATTAAATGACGACTTAAGAAGACTTAATAATTAAATTGGTGTCATGTGTTGTTCGGTTTTGTGAATTAATAGGTATCTACTGACTATAATATTATTGTATTCATATTGCTTTGATTTCTAACAGTTAAATTCGTGTTGTTTGTGTAATACTACCGACAACTATTTTACGTAATGTGCGTGAAACAAATTGTATATATTAGAACTAACCCCTGATGGTTTACATTAATTAATCAAATATTTATCTAAGGTACGATTTTGGTGTTTTTTGTTTGTTATATTATAGTTAAATGGTATATTCTAGAAAATTGAAACATTTGTATTAATTGAATAACAGATTTACAGCAGTAAGTACAGTTTACTTAAATCCTCAGGTGGATTAAGTAAGTGCTTTTGCACTTACTCAATCCACCTGAGGTCTCTATTAATTGTATAATGTATAACCAATATGAAGATGAAAGAATTACCTATATCACTATATCAGCCAATATAAAGTAATTCATACGATATTGATTACATGCATACTACTGCCTATATGACAAATATTAGTTTTAATCAAATCAGTAAAAAATTAAGTTATTTAGAAGACAATCGTATCAACACAAGTCTTGAAACAGTAAATTGACAAGTCAATGCGTCTTACAAGTACAGGAAAAACTATGAAAGTGTAAATTGCATTACAAATATTAATAAAACTCATATTGGATACAGAAGATTGCAACATGGCAGATGTCTTCGTTATAAGGCGAATAGTAAGCGAAAGCAACCAACACAAAAAATTCAGTGGTATACGAAATTGTCAAAAAAAAATTATATTACATAAACCCGGACATTATATTCTATAACCTCTTCTTTTTTGAAGTCTGTCTATAAATAGGTACAGGTAAGTTCTCCTACTCCTCTACTAGATGGAAAGTTATACTAACCTTTTTTAATTTTTACCAATAGTTACCTAGTATCAAGTCATGTTGTTTATTTTTTATTAAATGCTGTAGTTATTTGCGGTTTACAAAATGTCTGAGAGTTATGTGTGAGAATCCCTGAGAAACTATTTTTATTTTTATCTTTACGTAGTCCATAAGCATACAGATCATTCAATTATATTTTAAAATTGTGCTATGTAAATTAATGGTTTTTTTACAATGTGCACAAAATCGCCCGCTGCCTACGCCACCTCCTCCATCATTGCCGTCTCCAAATAACTCAGTGGATTCAGTTCCTCCTCAATTCATCAATATAAACCAACCACGAGACCAACTGCAAGACATTAACCCAAATCAATGTTTTTGAGCCTCTTCAGACCCTGAGTTGAAGAGAGCCTGTATTTTTGGCCAGATTTGTACTGAAAAGTCTTCATACAGAATAAAATTCACAAAGTTTGAACCTATCACTCAAGTGGGCCCAACTTATGGATTAGAAGCACTGTCAGTGGTGATCAATGGTAATGGTAAAGTTGCTAGATGGTGCTGCCTTGTTAGTGCCGTAGTTATGACGCTGATGTCAACCACGCGCCAGCATCAAAGAATGGGCTCACTGGGCTGTTATCTGTGGCGTGATCATAGTTAATAAGCTTGAAGCCCTAGGGGGCTTCAGGCTTATTCACTCTACAGTATAGAATACAGTACATTGTTCTATTTCTCTGCAGTATAGGTACTGCAGAGAAAGAAAACATCTACGTCTTGAGCCGACATGGCAAATCCAAGTACCTTCGTGCATAGAACCTAGCCCAACTCGCGCAGAGTAACAACAACTTGTGGGAGTTCTCATTTAAGAAAAGTCTCCAAACAGAATAAAATACACAAAGTTTGCACCTATCACGTCAACTATATCAACTTGTGGATTAGTAGCACTGTCAATGGTGATCAATGTTAAAGTAGCTCTAGATGAAATACTGAAAATGTGAAGGCTACAGTAGCAATGGAGAAATGTTTAGTTGTAAAAACATGGCAAAAATAGCTGAGCAAGTGGTTAGATCTGTATACATTGGAGATATGAGTGTGAAGGTCCAGGGCAGGAGCTTATTCAGCCCGGAGACTGTAGAGAGCTTGCTAACTGGTTCACCTAAAAAGCAAAATGATGGGTTACTTTACATTATTCCAGAGGGAGGAATTGGAGGCAAGAATGGATTGAGAGGACAGTTCTTTACATTGCAGTGGAGCTATTGATGTTTACATATAAATTCTAGTTTGATGTTTACATGTAACTTTTGTCTGGTTTTGTTAACAGCTAGATAAATGCCTCTATTGGGTGTGGTGGACTAAGTAGTGAATTAGGGAATAGCACCACCCCAACTCTTCCCGTGGGTGTTGTAGGCCATGATAGAATAGCACCACCCCAACTCTTCCCAGGGTGTTGTAGGCCATGATAGAATAGCACTACCCCAAATCTTCCCGTGGGTGTTGTAGGAGGCGACTAAGGGACACTGGGGGGCGGGCAGCAGCGTTCCTTGCAGCACACTCAATACACTGCGATGCCCAGCGTGGGGATTATGGGCATTCGTAACCCTAGACTCGGGCCATCTTCTCTACTTTCGCGAGGGTGATAAAAAATTCCAGGGTGGCGTAGGTTTCCTCGTCAATAAGGTCCAAGAAATCTCCAGGGTGTCGACCAGGGTAGCGTACCTGATCCTTCGGCTGTCTGAACGATACAGCATGTAGGTAATTCAGGTTTACGCACCGACCTCGGCACACTTGGATGATGAAGTGGAGGATATGTATGAAGACATATCCAAAGCCTTACATACCACCACTAAGGCCCACCTCAACGTTGTTATGGGGGACTTTAACGGCAAGGTGGGAACCCAGACTGGCAACGAATCCCGAATAGGCTCGCATGGTTATGGAGTCAGGAATCACAGGGGGCAAATGCTTGTCAACTTCCTTGAGGAGGGGCCGTTCTTAATGAATTATTTCTTTAAGAAACAGCCTCAAAGGAAGTGGACACGGCAAAGCCCCGACACTGTAACTAAAAATGAGATCGACTTCATCATGACGGATAGCAAGCACATATTCAGATGTCTCAGTGATCAACAGTTTTAATACCGGATCTGATCACCGACTCTCTGAATATAAACTTGAAGCTCGAAAGAAACCGTCTCCGACCTGACCCAATCCAAATCATGGCGGGCACCGAGGTTTCAGTAGCATGTTTCAATCTATAGAATTCAGAAAGACATTCCGGATATCTGAGGCCAGCCTTAAAGAACGGTTATAATAACAGGCGTGACGTATCCACATTAATATTTGTGGTCGCCATTGATCAATCATTAATTAACAGGTGTTTACGATTGTATCCAATGAGAACCTACCTACAACCGATATTACATAAGGTGCATTACTTGCTTTCGCTTACAACTTTCAATATTGCACTTTGTTGGTGCGAGTCACATACAAAGATATTCAATACAGGAATAATAATCTAAGCCAAAGAAATATTAAGTAACTACAGTATATTGAAGAGTTAAATAGGTAGTTCAATAATGGTAGATTCCTTATAGTACTACCTATTTAATACTTCACTTATTTCTAATATTGCTTCTATTATTTACAATATTTTATAATTTTCTTCACAGTTTGCATGTGAGCCTTTTGAAACTGCTGAACAAAGATTATACGTCAAAATCTACGGACACGCTATCTTTTCAAAACCTTTTGAACCATTTTATAAACGTTATAACATTTTGTGTAAAAAAAATTGATGATACTTAAAAAGTGCTAAATAAGAATTTCACATTCGCCGTACATAATGGTAAAATTTTTACGATCACATTTAAAATTGGCTGAGGCAATATTATATTAAAATATAAAAATTATAATTTCACATAAATAGTAAAATCGCAATCTGCTTTAGAAAATTTCAGGATGTATTTTTACTATATTATTTGATTTTTGGTGTATCTACTAATTGTGGTGAAAAGGCAACCCATAATCAAAATAATTAATAGTACTGGGGTAACCAGGACAGCGATGTAAATATGAAGAATCCAATGAATTGTGGAGTTTCAATAGGATATATAGTATGAAGGACTGAAATCCTAATATAGTACAGGACAGAGATACGGACCAGAAACTTTAAAAAGTTTTGATGATGGTAGAATTGAACATATTTATCAGAAAGTTAATAAACTTAAGTTTGAAAACAGTTGTTAAGGAATTAAATGTAATAGCAACATATGCTATGGTCAGGGAAATCCAAAAGACTGGGGTGAAGTCAGCAGAGCATTATTAATGTCAAGTGGAATCAGACGCAATCACTGCACAAGAACATAAGCCGGAGTTAACAAGCAAGCCTTAAACCTACTATTGGCTTATACTTATATCTATGTTGTTCACTATTAAAGAATACATAACTAGTTGTTATAGAGATACTTTAAAATGTTTGGTAGTTTAGGCGGTCTGAGTGCTATATGAGTCCTTTATCAGATAATATTACTGATCATAATTTATGTTTCCTCATGTATCATTTAATTTACAAGAAACAATATCTTCATTATCAAAAGATAAGAGCGTGTTTTTCTGGACAAATTACACATTCGTAACATTAGTCCTGTTATTTAAGTGCTGATTAACAAGAACCTTTATATTTAATAATTACACAAAACAAAATTAAACACATGCAATCAATGCATGTTTCTATCTATAGAAAAATATTACTTTTGATGTGATTTCTTAGGTCCGTATAAGAACTCGACACTACCAAACATAATAATTAAAATAATAGTTCACAGTACATTTTATCAGCCTTATTTACATGCGTTGTAAAAATGGAATAAAAATAGCTACCTATGACCACATTACAAATTATGATGGCCCTAAAATTAATTAAGTACTTATTTTCATCACAAATGATTAAAAGAGTAAACAAATCACAAAATGTTATGGAAAAATAATATTCAAAATTAATAAAGTTATATACATACATAGGTTATGAACGAACCAAAATTATTATAATTTAGCAAATTAGCTAACTACAAATTTCTCTAAATAAATATACCTATATGTATTTCAAATTTTCTGAATCAGCAGAGCTGCCAATAGTATCCTATTCTTGTTCTATTATAACTTTGCAAAGTCCGTTTTGAAAAGCGCTAAAATTTACCCGGTTCTAATACCAGCAAATTAATTTATTAATAAATGCATTTAAGAATTAGTACCATTATACATTTTTTGTCTCAGCTATGTTAAACTAAGTATTTACCATTCAAAAGTTCTAGTTAGTGTATAATAATAAAGATAGATTATAATATGGTATACAACTATAAATAATGCTTGTCTATAGATTTGTTAAATGTCTATGTAAAATATGGAGGTACTAAAATAATTGGAGACTATTTTTCGTTGTATGGCAGGCAGTGTAAATCAGACTGTCCAGATTTGTCATGTGGCACTGACTGAGCTACTTTTAGGCCGGTGAAGATCTGTCATAAAGCCGCAATAAAAATCTAAATAATTACATTTACTTCCTATAGTAACATAATGATATAAACGGCACATATTACATAAATTTCCCTTACTACTATAAAGATGTCTCAATTATAACTATGGCAGTTCTTTTAAAAAAATATACAAAACACTTTATATTCCTAATCATTGAATATAGCAAGTCACATTCGAGATCGATAGTTCAGTGGCGGCCGCGTCCGTTCGCGTCAATCACATCACATCACACACACACATCACATGCGGCACAGCACGCACGACGAAGAGGGCGCAGCCTCAATCACACGAGGAAGCCGTAGGGGCCGTTGCCACGGATTTGCGCGCGCATACTCTGCACGCTGTTCATGATCTTCTTCTGGTGGCCGACAAGCGTGACGCCGAGTGAGGCGAGCTGGTGCACGGTCAGGTCCAGCGCCGCATCCATGTCTGTCACGCCGGCCGCGCGGAACTTCTCTACATAGCGCGACATTTTGATGCACTCCAGCCACTCGTCTACCGACGAGAACTGGATCATATCGGGCGTGTCGCCGGCCAGCGGATCTGCCGACCGGTTTGCCGCGATCTTGCGCAGCGTTTCCGGACACCGGATTAGCTTGTCCAGCGTCTTTACGATCGATGAGAAGGCGGGGCGATGCGTGCGCTCTTTCTGCCAACAGTCCAGCATCAGTTGGTACACCGACTCGGGGCACTCCATGGGCGCCGGCAGCCGGTAGCCCTTCTCGATAGACTTGATCACGTCTTGGTTGCTCCAGTTCCAGTAGGGGCGCTCGCCGAAGCTCATCACCTCCCAGCAGACGATGCCCATGGACCAGACGTCGCTGGCGGTGGTGAACTTGCGGAAGGCGATTGCCTCGGGCGCTGTCCACCGTACGGGAATCTTGCCGCCGCGCGTCGTGTAAGCGCCGTCCGCCATGGACTCGACTTCGCGCGAAAGCCCGAAGTCCGCGATTTTACACACGAGCTGCGAGTTCACGAGCACGTTGCGCGCCGCCAGGTCGCGATGGATGTAATTCATTTCGGAGAGGTACTGCATGCCAGTGCCGATACCTCGTAGCATGCCTACCAGCTGCAGCACGCGGAACTTGCCATCGTTTGCGCGCAGGAACGTGTCCAGGGACCCATTCTCCATAAACTCAGTTATTATCATTATAGGGTTGCATTTGGTTACAACCCCCTGCAGGAATATCACATTGGGATGCTCGAACTGTCCCATGATGGAGGCCTCGGCAAGGAAGTCGCGGCGCGCGCGCTCCGTCGAGCCTGCCTTGAGCGTCTTTATGGCGACGTCAATCTCCTGGCCGCATCCGGTAGGCAGCTTCAGCTTGCCGCGGCAGACGTCCCCGAATTCGCCGCCGCCGATGATCGCCTCGATGGTAATGCAGGAGGCATCGATTTCGCGCGCGAATTCTCGGATGGCCTGGTTGGGATCCTCGTAGGTGTGAGGGTCGATGTAGGTGCGCGAGCCGGCACCCGCGAACAGCGGCGTGGTGGCATTGCTGCCGGTCTTGGCGGGACGCTCGGGGCCTGTGTACACCTCGCCGTTGCGGTAGTTCAGCGCGTTGCAGTCCGAGGGCTGCTTCTTGTCGCAGGGGTCGTCGGCGCGCGCGCGCAGCACCAGCACGGCAGCGATGATGACCACCACGGAGAGCACCACCACAGCTACCATCACGCCGGCTACTAGCCGAACTTGTGCGCCGTCCTCTTCGCCCACGAACGTCGTCTCGAGCACGTTCCCGGTCCGCGCGTACATTATTCCGCTAAACTCGCCCCATCCGCGCTTCATTTTTGCCCGCACTCTGATACCATACTCTGTGTCTCTCTTGAGCCCGGAAATAACGGCGTGGGCCTCTTTAGTGATTATGAGCGTTGCATTTGCTAGTTTGTCTAAATTGTCTTTTGGAAAACACTTGATCTCGTAGCTCTCTATTGTGTCATCAGGATCGGTCAGGTCGACGGGCGGAGGAGTCCACGCGACGGACAGCTTGTCGCTTTCGGCGCTCAATATTCTCAGCTTGGAAACGACGCTCACCACTGATGCTTCTGTGACGGCTGTAATCTCAGTCTTTCTTGCTGGTTCTCCTGTCAGCTCAGTAACACCATTCTCAGCAAACACTTGAAACTTGTATTCTGTCACAGGATCTAGGCCTATCACCGTTACTCTGGTAAAATTGAGGCCGGATGCAGCTGGTCTAAATTCAACGCTAGGTCCACAGTTGGTACACTGCACTCTATAGGTCACATCATTCCGGCCCCCCATTTGGTGGGGAGGTTGCCAGGCAAGTGATATAGAAATCTGATCAGCAAATGTTACTGTCAAGTTGTCAGGAGCAGATGGTGGCTGTGTGCATGGAATGTTCTTGGAATCTTTCTTGGCTCGATAAAATCCTGGGACACATTTGCATTCAGCAGCGGCAAATGCTGTTGACTCAGAGAAATCAGGGCATGGGATGCAAGGTTCATCTCCTGTGTGAGACTTAAACTTACCCGGGGCGCATTCATTGCACACTTGATTGTCATGGTCAGGCTCAAAGCCGGCTCTGCATTTACATGACCCTCTTGCTAGAGTCCATTTACCATCCCCCTTGCACATATAAACTGGAGGTTCCCCGGGAGTTTTCTCTGCATTTTCAACACAAGTTCCATTCGCTTCCTCAATAACTGTGACTTCCCTACCCGTGGGTGTAGCTGGGAATCTTGCAAAATTCACTGTCACCTCTGGGCATGTTATGTAGTAAACTTTTACAGCTAGAATGGAGATACAAGCTCCCTGATCTCTAAAAGCAAAGTACACACCTCTCTTGGTCACTGCAATGCTTTTCACTTCAGTATTGATGTCCACTTCTGAGTTAGTGTTGAAACGCCCCTCCCCAGCGGCAATGCGTCCAACCAACTTGTAGCTCTCGGGCTCCCAGGGCGGCTGGTCACGCGTTGCCACATCAAACTCGTAGTACAGCAGGCTAAAGGTCTCTTTGCAGCTCAGCGCATTTCCAGGAAACAATGAGCAGTCTCGTATTGTAAATTTTATTTCAATGTAAATTCTATTAGCGTTTCGCCTCTCGATAAATGGTGTCCAGAGCCAGTTATTGACATTGTTGTGAGCGACATCGCAGACGACGTAGGAACGCCAGTTTATCTGTTTTTCGAAGTTGGTGTAGGACTCCTCGAGCCAGCCGGGCGTGCTGGCGAGCGCACCGTAGGGGAAGCGCGTCCAGCCGAGCGTGTCCTCAGAGGTGGTGTCTAATAGCAGTACCTGCTCGGCCGCCGCGCCCGCTGCCACCACACACAGCCACCACCACATCATGCTGTGCACATAGCCCTCGCCCCAGACGCTACCGACAGCGATCCGACCCAGCTCTCCGCTCTCGTCCGCTACATACTATGCGATACGCGATTTCGATCACTTTCGGTTCGAGTCGACACTTCACATGCAGATAAAGGATGGTCGAGTCATTTCTCTTTCCAATGTAGGTATTCTGATTTCACAATAACTTTGTTAGCGATCGCCAAAGTCCCAGTACTTGGATTGATTCACTGTGTCTTTATTTATCACTACACGGCATGGACGAACTCATTTAATAAAACTCTGTGTGAGAATTTTTCATTTCTATTTTCTATTGATCCTGAGTAAAATCTGCACAGATGAGATTTCCTTGACATGGACGCGCAGCAGATTTGTGAGTTGCCATTACCGAAAAAGTTGAAATCATCCCATTAAAGCAAAAAACCACAGAATATGTTATCACAGCCGTGTCGGTCATGTCATGTGTCGGTTCGGTTCAAGTTGTCATCATCGTTCTCCGACCATCGGATGGGCAGTATCCAAAATGTTTTCCAGAAGGTTTGTGATCATGGAAATTAAAGGGGTCAGTTTTTGAAACCCTGAAAAGCCACTGGACAATTTTTCAGATTATTCTTCCGAAATATTTACTAATAGTGCTGTAACTTCATTTGTAGGTAGGTACTATATACATATATATAGGTAACATGGCTTATAATTAGAGATCGGATATTCGGATGCATATTTACCTAAAGTTGAGATGTTGGCTATTATGGAAATGACTTTTTTTATCGAAAAATCCCGAATCGCGGGAAATTAAAATTTAAGTGTACGGGGTATTAGCCCTCTGTAACATATACGTAACTATAGGCATTATACTTCGTCAATCCCTAGAAATCGGTATGATTTATTTTATTTCGTTTCAAAGCACAGTATGTCGTAGTTTACAAACCAAAGTAACGACCATAAAATTGGACTAGCTGGTGTTGACTGTCAAAAACTAAAATACAATTCTCTGCCGCCGGTAATTTCAACGAGTGCATGCTCTTGCGACGATTTTAAATGCCTATACAAAAAAAAAAATGTTTTTGAGTATTTTTTTGCTGTAATTTTTGAAAAATGTACCAGTAAGTATATCAACTTTATTATTTTTCCAAATCCACTATTAAATTGTGTTTTTTTTTGTGATTGTTACACGTCGTTCTTTTCTCTAAAATATTTCCAGTAAAAATTAAATAATCAAAAAATCCAAAAATACTTGTCTTTAATTTTAATTTTATCAATCTGAATACAAAGAATTAGATCGTAAAATTCTGAACAGCGTTAAACAAAATAGTACCTATAATAATACCTACTTAATATAAAATTAGAAGCATACTGTGTCCTGACTGCGATATTTCTACTGTTGTATTTCCCTCTGTGACATAATTAATTATTTCTTCAATATTATCTGTTTTTCCTATAAGCTGTTTTGTAGTTTCTTCGACATAATCTGTACTTTGGTTGTAAACTAAAATAATAAAATATCTTAGACATGAATATAAACCTTTTAACCAAATAGACTTTTTTGTTTTTAAAAGACTCATCCTTTAGATTAAAAAATAATAATATTGTAAACATTTAACAACTTATGTGACATAAAATATCAAGCGACGTGTTATCTCCTAAAATTAAATGGCAATTTTAGGTAAAAAACAAAAAATAATCGAATGAAATAGAAAAAGTTATCAAAAATTTCTCTTTATTTATAATAAAAGTAAAGACCCTCCGTATTGACAATACCTTATCTATAATAGACAAAACAAAACAAAAATGTTATTTCTGAACAAAATTGGCTGTTTAAGTTGTGTTAAACAGCCACTTTTGTTCAGAAATAACATCACGACAAAGAGGAATATTTGAACCAAAAACACACTTCTGTACAAAAATATGATTCTGTTACAATAAAAATGCTAATGATTTAAAAAAAATATCTCTTGTACACAGAAGTGACGTTATGGTTCCAATTATAACAAAAGTTATAAGCTATAATGACATTTATAAAGAGAAGTGACAGTTATGTTTACAGCAGACAAATGCCAAAATTTGGTAAAAGTACGTGATTTTGTTTAGAACGATTTTATTCACGCGTTAAGAAAATTCCTATAAGAGAAAAAAACAATTAGGTACCTACCTACGACTAGTATTTATTTACACTTATATCTATCTCTCAAAAGTCTAGCCATCTATTTATACCTAGGTCTAGATACCACAGCTAGTTATAAAACAAAATATGACGTCGCTTTTAATTATGACATCCCCAACGTGATATTCTGTTCATGATGTATGATAGATAAGCTATGTTGGGTTAGGTAGGTAGGTACCAGGAACGCCAAAATTTTACAAAAAAAAAATTCTTATTTAGGCTGCATTTAGGTACACTAAAAACATAGAATTTTTCCTTCTGCTCTATGCAGTTCACGGGTTTTAATTATATTTTTTTGTGGGGGTACTACTGGGATCTGCACTGTTATCTCGTGAATGTATTGTACATTTTCCGCCTAATCAGGCCCTAAACAGTACAGCTCCTAGAACTACTGGAGCTGGAGTATTGAAAGAACGTTCGGTTACCTATGTAGGTAGGTACATTAGCTATCTAGGTACCCATTAAATTCTGTCCAGCCGTTTCGGAGATTAGCCAGAACAAACAGATACCTACTTAGACAAAAAAAATACAACTTGGTGATTTTTTATCATAGTTTTTATTCGATTATATTATTTTAGTAATATTTTGTACCTATTATCCTATAATCAAGGATTATAGAGCCCTCTGGCTACGTGGTCCTACAGCCTTTGTCCTACCGATCGGACCACATGAGGGAGATTTCCTTCTTCCGATCAGTATTTTGGATCATCAAGATAATGTCATTATCTTGATTATCAAAGAGAATTCAATATAATTATGTAAGAATAATTATCATAGCCCTTTGAGAATTCAATCATCGGCATTTAATAAAATGCAGAACAGGGAAAGCGTGGACGGAGGAAATCATCACCTCGGTCGTAACACGAAAGTAATCTTGAGCAAAAACAAATGATCGCGGGTAAAGCACACGCTGTGCAAGGCCACGCAGCGCATTTTAACTGAGTGGCCGTGGATTTGTTTGTTTCACAATAATAAAAACGCTGGTCTACATTTCCACTGCAGCACACATACTCTAGGTGCATGAAAATTTACCCATGACTATGAACAGCTGTAGCTCAGCAGTTTTCAGTTTCAGCAGTAACGCATGTACCTTTATTACAAACATTTATAATAATTATGCAAGGCTAATCTAGCTAGGCTAGACTCACGCGCGTAGCCTAGTAGTGCAGTAGCTTAACAGGGGAGTGCAGCTTTTCTTGGTTTAAGATGTTTATTTCAATTTCTTCAGATAGGTATCAGAAGAAAAGTTGCACTTCCCTGTAAGCCTTTTCCTTCCTTAATTTGGTATATACCAAGATGAGACTTGCACTAAGATAGTAGTCCAGGTTTACAAAGATTTGATTGTTATTGTGTTTGTAAAGACTCAATTTGAATGAGAAAACCCTTTGGTACAGGATCAACTAGTTGATCCTGAACTGCTTGACCACTGTACCTTGGTTAGATAGCTCAACTGCAAGTTCAGTTCTACACTCAACACAGACATCCGAACCCTTGAATTATGGTATAGGATGTCTAATTAACAATTCCAGGCACATACAAAAGCCTGACCATTGACAATTCATTAAATAAAATAATTATAATTTGTGTTCTATTAATTTATTACACAAGAGTATTATAATTTATTTTTAAGTTTGATTGTTTGTTGTTCATAAGCATCAGATAAAGCTTGTATACTAGGAAACACATAGGCTTCTTGTGAAGGTATGTCCATTATTTCACCAGGTGGATTTTTTAATAGGATAGAGTGCCAGCCACTATTTATTGCCCCTTTAAAGTCTTTCTCTAAATCGTCTCCAATATGCAAGGCCTCTGAGGCTGCGGTTGGCGTTTTACAAAATTCCAATGCTCTGTTGAAAATCTTAAGATCGGGCTTGCTGTGTCCAACTTCATACGAGGTTAATACAAAGTCAAAGTAATGACGCAATAAGACATTTTCAAGTATATCATTCAGACGAGGATCAAAGTTGGATATAACTCCAAGGGAGATCCCATCTTCTCGGAGTTGTTCCAGGAGCTTAGTGGTGCCATAAGCAATATTCCAGCATTTTGACGTAGTATATTGATCAATAAGTATCATCCCCATTTTCGTAACGTCAGCTGAGGGGGGAAGGCGCTCCCTGAACGTGAGTTGGACGAGTCGCTGCCACCATAGTCTCCAGGTTATGTCATCTTTGCCGAAATTTGGATATTTTCGATCCATATATTTGAAGCTCTGCAACATTTGTTCTTTGATATCGTTGCCGTTGCCCGTGTAGCCATAATTTCTTGCTACAAGCGCGTAGTGCTCCCATGGCGGAATTTTAAATTTCAGTATAGTGTTAGTGGCGTCGAAAGTGACGAGCTTGAGGGCCTTCATAGTGTTGTGGAGGGTGGAGGGAGGACGGGAGAATAGGATTACAATTATTTTCTTCTATTTAAACATTTCCGGTGTCAAAGAAATACCTACGTACGTTTTTATAATAACACTTGGTTTTGTTTACATCCATTTTGTTCGACTGAAATTTTTGGATGTGAACTGAGCACTAAAAACAAATCATGAAGTCAAACTGACTGAATGTGCTTCTAATTTTGAAAATAAGGTACTAAACTTATTTCTTCATTATTATGCAATGATGCAAATAAATAGAAAGAGGTTGAGATACGAGGCACAGACTACTCACTTGCCTACGATCCTAATTCTCTAGAGTTACAATAGATTATAAATTCAATTTTAACCATAGATAATGGATTGTTTATGTCGATGATAATTTCATTTACAAGAAAAGAAATACATATAAAACAAAAGTATTGGATTTCCTAAAATCTCACATAAAACAATCAGAAGTTAATCTAAACATCAAATAACTTCTCTTTGCAAAGAGAAAAAAAACAATCGTCAAATATTTTCGCACATTTTCAGTTATTTCACTCACACACACATGCAAAGATACCGCAACATAATCATTCACTCATCGGTCTGACCTAATACGCGTTGTTTGTTGGACAATGAACGGTGCATTGTGATGTGAAGAATTCGTGAAAATCAAGCGACATTTTGTTAATTTCATCACAAATTGCGATGCCATCAGAAAAAACATAATTCTATGCGACCAATTGAGGGCCAAATAAGTGTGTGTGATGGGTGATTCTAACGATTAGGAGGGTGTAGTTAGCAGAGTTCGATTGCAAACGTATACGTAGGCAGTTAGACTTGTTTGCGTTTTCAGTGATGTACGGGGACGCGTAGTTGTTCTGAAAGTGTTACAGGCAGCCAGGCAGAATTAGAAGACCACAATTTTTGCGAGTTTGTAGTGTGTGTGTTTCGCTATGGCGCTGTCAATGCCGGAGCAGTTTTCCCTGCGTTGGAATGATTTCCACTCGAACCTGACGCATTCGTTTCACTCGCTGCTAGAATGCGAGGACTTGGTGGACGTGACGCTGGCGGCCGGCGGCCAGTATCTCCATGCGCACAAGCTGATCCTCTCTGTATGCAGTCCTTACTTCAAAGAGCTCTTCAAGGTATGTTGCTATTATCTTATTTTGTATCTTTTTTTTTGTACCTTTGTATCTCTATGTTCACTTTGTTAGAATGATTTTTTTAGGTACTTTCAAGTTATGCATGTTATTACTTTGCGGATATGATTATGAATAGTGGGAAAAGAAAGTTCACGGATCTTGATGCAGTCATAAATACAAAAAATGGGTGCATTTCATGTTTCCTTGTCAATGCTCATGTCAAACAAAGCAATTAGACTAGTCGGTATGCATGAGTTGCATCTTTGTTTGTTCTATTTCTGTCTATGTTGAGCAAGTGGCTGTTGATAGCAAATTATTTCATTTAAGTCATTTTGATACTAGAGTTAGTTTAGTTAGTAGTTAAATTATTTATGGGATATTAACATATCTGGTAATTAAACAGCAGATTTTGAGAAATTACCATAAATTATATATTTCATACTGTAAATAAAAGGTAGTAGGTATGTGCTTTAAGTAAGCAAATATTGCCTTATGGCCATGATAGAATACCAGTCCACACTAGACAAATAACTTTAAAGACACACAGCGCAAACTATTGTTTCACTGCAGGCATGAAATCTACAATATTTGAATCTTAAACATAAAGCAGGATATTTACTAGTTTTGTTTATAGTGTCAAAACCATGATAGTTTCAAAATTTTTAAATAAAATCTTAACATTCGGATAAGATTACCCTTGTTCTTTTCAATTAGAGTGAATTAATTTAGAACAGTTGCAGCCTCTCTTTTTTCCGTTCCTAAAATAATTTTTATTCTGAATATTTATAGCTTGATTGCTCCATAAATTATACAAAAGTGCAAAAGTGCCCTTCTAATTATTATTCCATTTGACTGAACTTCTTTGTTATGACAACATAGGCAAAGTATCTAACTTGAAATTTCATACAAAGTCCCATGTTAAGAAATCATAAATATATCTATCCACTAAGCAAATGTTTGTAGCTTTTTGTAATTTATGTAGTTGTCATTGACAACTAGATAAAGATGATGAGAAGAGAAGATCATGTTGAGGTACAAAAAATGATAAGCTCAACACACTTCAACATCTTTCTCGCGGAGTTGTCAAAGTCAGCATACATTGCACAAATTGACAATCCTGCCTAACATAAATACAAACAGAATAACAAAGGAAGACAACCTGCGAAAGACTGCAGGTAGATGCTGGATGCGGCAACCTGAAGACAGGGCGCTATGGCGCTCACTGGGGGAGGCCTATGTCCAGCAGTGGACTGCTATAGGCTGATTATGAACAAAGGCAGGAGTAAAACAGACTCCAACACAACAAGACAGTGGTGGCTCTATGAACCTAGACTAAAATATAATCAGAAACAGAACATCAAAAACTAAGGGCGCATAAAAGATTGTAAGCATACTAAATCAATATTCCCCTTGAAAGGTATAAAAAGCAAATTCACAATGCTCAAGATGAGCCATACAATACCAGTGACATACTTAGTCACTGAGTGATAAAACTCCAACTATACCTATACAGGTATATCTTTGTATAGGTATAGCAGTCCACTGCTGGACATAGGCCTCCGCCAGTGACCGCCATAACGCTATAAAGATATAAAATATCGGTGCCCATTGTGATTCCCAGTGGTTCTGTTCACAAGAATAGTGGAACAAAAGTTGTCCCAGTTGTTCTGTGCAACAACAATAATTTACTTATTACAAAAATGTCAGCTTATGAAACTCACTATTGATGTAGATGACCTATTTTACAGTCTCTTCTTCTCTTTGACCTTTAATCATAATATTTGGCATACGAAAACCTCGTGCGTAAGCCCGACTCGCGCTTGACGTTTTATTTTGTTAACTTTTTCTGTAAATTTTGGAAAGTATTTTATTTAAAAAAATCTGTAATATTTTACATTTGGTATTATTTTCTGACAATATTAATTCTAACACTCAGAAAAAACTATTGTTACGGTAACAATAAAACTTTAACACCACACAACCGTCAAAGGTGGATTGTTTCAGGAACAATCTTTTTATTGTCAAACGCAACTTTGTAATTCTAACAGTAATTATGAAAATGGTTGAAGTAACAATGTTATCATTTTGATTGACAACATTCACCATTTTGTTCTTGCGGCAAGGGTTGCATTATTTCCACAACAACCTTTTTTTGTTAGTACTAAGTATTTGCAACCATGACAAAGTTACAAATGCCCATTGCTAGCTTAACAAAGTAGATTTGATGCATGAACAAATGAACTTTGTTATTGTAACTACCGCAGAACAACGGTTATTTAAGACATTGCTATTGCAGCAAACTTGCTTTGCCTTCATAACTAAGCCTACCTTGCTAACCTAACAATGGTGATTTAAGACATTGCCATTGCAGCACATTTCTTCACTTCATTACACGCTATGACCGTGTGTCGAGTGCGAACATAGCGAGCTAGTACCAATGATGTTATATAGGTAGATACGTTGTATCGAGGTCTGCGTGGCAAGACGAACAAAAGCTTGAGTGAACTCAGTCCGTCTTGCGTCTGGCCGCGACGCGGACGTACCCTGAAGCGGGATTTTGGAGTATGAAAAAATACTAAAATGCCATGTTGTGTGTTTAGAAAGTGCAATACTTTTTACGGTTGTGAAAAGCACGAATAATGTGTCTTTTTATTTCTTCTATTCGTTTTGTATTTGTACTGTTTAAAATGGAAAATCATAAATTTAATTTTACTTAAATATCAGTGCCGCGCTGTTGCCGCTTTTCCACCTACAAGAACTAGACAAGTAATGCGCTGCGTTTATGAGTGACAGAGATAACGAGATAATGCCATGCGGCGTTGTCTGTTCGATCGAACGACGCTAGAGGATGTTGGGGTAAAATTATATGGGTACTGGAAAATTATTTCGTTTGAGAAGCTTGCAATCCAATAAAATTCACCTCATTGATTAATGTATCTATAATTGTGCATACATGTAGATAAATTCTTTAACGTTTGCTTACATTTATCATCATCATCAGCTTATAGCAGTCCACTGCTGGACATAGGCCTCCCCCAATGAGCGCCATAGCGGCCTGTCTTCAGCTTGCCGCATGCAGCATCTACCTGCAGTCTTTCACAGGTCGTCATCCCAGCTGATCGGAGGGCGTCCTACACCACGTTTACCGAGTCGTGGTCTCCACTCAAGAGCACGTTTGCCCCAGCGACCGTCGTTTCTTCGTGAGATATGGCCGGCCCACTGCTACTTCTGCTTGCTAATTCTTAGAGCTATATCTATAACTTTGGTTCTATAACTTTGATTAATTTGAATTAAATTTTTCTCTGTCGGATGTATTCGTTACGAATCCTATCCTTCAGAGAAACTCCGAGCATAGCTCTTTCCAAAGCTTGCTGATCGACTTTGAACTGGTGGACCAGCCCTATCGTGAGTGTCCACGTCTCAGCTCCGTAGGTCATAACGAGTAGGACGCACTGGTTGAAAACTTTCGTTTTCAAGCATTGCGGTATGGATGACGAGACGACTTGACGATTTTCCAAATGCTGCCCAGCCTAGCTGGATCCTCCTTTTGGCCTCCTTTTCGAAATGCAGAATCTGCCCAAGATAAGTGTACTCGGAACCAATTTCGAGAAGGTGACCACCACCGGCCTTGGATCAATGTGATCATTGACTATTACTTTGGTTTTATCTAAATTCATGCCAAGACCGATACATCGGGAGGCTGAAGCTAGGCCGTCCAGCATCTGGTTCAGGTCCTCAAGCGATTCCGCCCTTAAGACTATGTCATCAACGAATCGTAGGTGTGAGATGTACTCGCCGTTTATGTTAATGCCCTTCCCTTTCCAGTCTAGCAACCTAAACATATGCTCCCATGCGCACGTGAACAGTTTCGGGGATATGACATCCCCCTGCTTCACTCCTCTGCGCAATTGTATGGGTTTAGACTGCTGGCCCTGTACTTGGACACTCATGGTGGCGGCTTTCATTTCGTACATAGAATTATTCTCAATTGCAAATAAATATACAAAAGACAAAAAAGGAATACCTATACTAAGCTTATTTGAAGGTACCTACTATAAACCTACCAAAAGTAGTTATAAAAATGGATATCCTACTCAATGTTATAATTTGTAAATAAACCTTTTTATTTATATAATTTACTTAAATTAAATTTATTTTCTTCATGCAGCCCGCAAGGTACCCATTTTCCATTGGCTATCATTGGCCGTCAGATAGATATAAAGTTCCATGTGATAGGTAGGTATAATAATAAAACATCGGCATGTTTTTATTTCTTTAAAATGAGTATGACGTCTCTATTTGTAAAATCTCATTGGCTAGCACAAACAAATACAGACAAACAAAAACTCACTTGTATTTACTTTATCTAAAAAAAATATATAAGAAATAGGTAAGTCCTATTTACTTTTCCTCAGTCTATACATTATTTCTAACAATGTAAAAAAAAAAAAAAAATGTAAATTATAAAAGCAATAACATATGGATAACACAATTATAGTATCTGCCCTGTGATTGGACATTTAAAGGGCATAAAAAGACATTTATTGGACATGTACTCAATGCGCCCTGTGCCCGGCATAAACCCATCTCTAGGTTTGACACATACCACATAGTTGAACTTCAATGAGTTCACAGCGCGATAATGCACTATATTTGTTTTTAAAGAATACCAAGTACTATATAGTTATTCTGTGACGATACAAACAAAGCTATTAATCATACCTTATAATCACATTCCTGAGTCACCAGTCGTCGAATGTTTAATTTGCTTGGTATTCAAATTAATTTATAACGCTACTCGTGCCGTAAACGTTGGAAACCGGAATAGCTTTGGGTTTTACCTACTTACCTACATATATGCTATGAAAGTTTAGTAAGTACTTAGATTTATATTTAAACTAGCTTCATTCCGCGGCTGCTACTTTTCATCCGAAAATGCGTTTTTCCGAAATAACAAGTATCAGTAAGGGCGCTTTTACACAGTGGATCTGTTTTTACATGACCGTTTTTTCCAATGCTTCGCGGAGAGAAACTATCGTTTACTGTATCCGGAATACTGTCGGGTGTGTGAACTCGCACTTACAACTACATACGCCATCACAAATCGGATGTTGTGTGAATGCGCCCTTAATCTTGTCTGTTTTTCCGTTAGAGTACAATCTCGGAGTCTTCAAATCCCGAGTGAATAAGTTCCTTCTGGAAAAGCGTGCTCCATTTTGGCCCAGATTTTCGCTTTCTTAGGCGTGAAGGTGGTTAAAAGCATTACCATAACAAATAAAATTCTAGGCCTAGAACTACTTCCGCTGCTCTGATTTATTCATCACATATAATGAGATGATTCCTTACACATTACAGTCATGATAATAACACTGAGTAATCAGCATCAAAAATTATTTTTGACCAACATTCGTAATTAATAATTCATTTATTGTTTGTGAATCAAGAAATGTACTGTCAGTACATAACACTTATTTTGGATCGCTAGATTCTGCCGCTTAGGCGTACGAACATTTCAAAAAACATTCCTTAAATATTGTAGCTAAACAATCATATATTATATGTATTTATTGTATTTAAAGCGAGCAGTTTTCATTTATATTCAATTTTAATCATTAATTTGAAATTATATGACGACCTCTGTGGCGCGGTGGGCGAAGGTCCGCATGCGACGCAGGAGGTTGCGGTTTCGATTCCCGCCTCGGGACAATTGTGTGTACGATCATAGATATTTCGTACTGGTCGTTATCTACATCATTATCATCAGCCTATATTAGTCCACTGTTGGACATAGGCCTCCCGCAATGAGCGCCATAGCGCCCTGTCTTCGGTTTCACGCATCCAGCATCTACCTGCAGTCTTTCGCAGGTCGTCATCCCACCTGGTCGGAGGACGTCCTACACACCGTTTACCGAGTCGTGGTCTCCACTCAAGAACACGTTTGCCCTAGCGGCCGTCGTCGGTTCTTCGCGAGATATGGCCGGCTTTCATTGCATGCTACGTTGTTATCGCGATACAATACGGAAGTGTAGAAGGGATATTCTTTCATTTCATGGTACATTTCAATTACGTTGTGCAAGTATGTACGCGGCATAATGCGTAGATAAATTACTCGCTGGTATTATTAAAATGGTGGACGACAGTGAGTCACCTCGCTGGCATATACAGCAGTGTATGTATGGTATGACTATGCAAGTATCTGTGGAAGTGGAATCAATAGACAGGTACTTTATAATTTTGTTAAGGGACAAATAAAGTATCGTAGAGATACGGAGTTAATCTTGGTCGGCACCAACTCTGTTTTCGCATCTCGGCCTACTATATAAAGTTATTACATATGCTATGAAACAGCTTATAAGTATCATAAACTGGCCAATGGACTTCACTTGAATGAATTACTAATCTATTTAAATTAAATACTACTCACTATTAAATTTCACTCTTTTGTATGTATAGATGTAAATTCACGTAAATATTAAAGACCTCCGCAGCGCTGACTCACATACATACATTGCATACAATAGGACGCACCGGCAATTCGCGAGTTATGTTATTGAACTTTTGAAGTATTTTACGGATTCGATACCATTATGTATTCTACAACGCTATTTGTTGTAGAATACTTAATGTAAATCTTAGGGGTTATGTGGCTTAATAGTCTGCTGGTTACCAGCAGTCGAAGAGTGCGTCCGCATGACAAGTCATGGTGTCCAATCCTTGCACCGCGCATGCGTACGTTGGTCACCGCTCTGGTTTCCGCGGCCATGTATTACACCAGCGGCGTCCGCTCTCCGTCACACCTGTCTTCGCGATCCTGGTCTGCGATCTGCTGAACCCTTAGAAGCTGTGAGTTATTTGTACAAGTTATTATGTATACATTGTAATTGAGTAAAAGTTAAACGTTTTTCGGTTTTCTTTGTCATGTTTTATGGGAGTTTGTATAGCAGGTAGTCCTGTTTTGCCATTTTATTGTAACGTTGTTTTTTATAATTGTTCAAAACTATCTGGTAATAAAATTATTTTTGTCTTTTTACGGGTTTAACCGTTAATAAAATAACTTACTCGATTCTTTTCGGGACCGCAAAATTTTATACGGCGAAGCAAGAGATAGCGGCATTAGTAATTTTACAAAAATTTGAAAAAAATTCTTCAACGGTAGATACTACTTACGTTAAAGAAATAATTTTGAATGGATGAAATTTTATAAACAACTTACTTAGGTGATTCTCTATATGACTGTAAAGTATAATATGTTTCCAGATTACAAAATAAAAAAAAAAACAAAAATCTACTCTCCCTGATAAAAGGTTCTATTTGAAAGTATGTTTTATTTTGTAAAGAAATAATTAATTAAACCAATTTGCAGCATTTTGCATAAGCACCTACCTAGTACCTATACCTACATATAATACATTTTCACTATGTTTCTTTTCAACATAAATCCCATTTTTAAGCATATTGATATGGTTATATCGACGATATTGCAGAACCAGGGAAATTACAATGCAAACTTATCCGTAGGCAGGGTACCCATTAGCGGATTACTTTTCTGGTTTCGACATTTCAATGGCATTCGCATTCCAACGCGCTACAGACTCGTGAAAAATTCGAAGTTGTAATGGAATTTTGCCCAAACCTAGAGCGCGGTGACAGAGGTGTAAGAAAATTTAGCAATTACTTTGCGTCGCAGGCAATGAAATATTATAGGTAGATAGTTATTAAAAACTGATCGGTCGCAAAAGATTTATAGCACATCACATAATTACGCACTTTTACTATTGTTCAATTGTGTAGAACCAGCTGACCGACAGATTTTGTTCTGTTCAAAAATCTTACACAAAAAACAAAAAATTGCACACTTCCTTGAAAGGCACTTATGTCTCCATCATCAAACCATCTCGATGCTACCATAACATTGCATTGGCACCGAATCTTTATGAGTATGTACAATTTCAGTTGTTTGTGGATAACTGGTCTATTTATCCAAAGATTTATCCTAAGATTTATCCCACACATACTAACAGGGAAAGTTAAATAATAACAGCTTATGAAGCTATGATGAATTCTGCAAGTTTATATAGCATCACGGCACCTGCCTCAAACTTTACCAAATCAACCGTTTATAAAAGTGATTTTGAGCCTATTTCGTACGTAAACCGGCCATCCGAACCTACCATCAATAACTACACCAATCGCCATGTTTCTGTATGTAACCCTTATGATTATACTAAAAGTATTAAATGCCTGAGGTATAATTTACACGGATAACTATAAACATGCCGAAGAACCTGGCTTTCCAGAATCGATCATGCGAAAGAAACAAACAATAAAAGTAAAGTATGTATAGAGGGTTGCATGTACTTTCTTGCGTGCAACCCAATATCAATGTGTCATCTTCTATTAGCGAGCATGTACTTTCTTGCGTGCAACCCATTATCAATGTGTCATCCTCTATTAGCGAACTATAAGCTCAGTAATCGTTAAAAGCTCTTTTGTTCGTCTTAATAACTTATGTCAGGTATCCAATTACCGAAGCTGATGATTTCGTAGAGTTCATTAGTAGTGTAAATGCACATTATCACCAAATAGTGCTTTACACTAATTGGTCATAATGTGATAATGCGATCACAAATATTTCTGAAAAAATGTTTGTCGAAGCATAATACCGCCTAAACATTGAGTTACAATTAGTAACGAATTAAGTAATATAATATATATGAAACAATAATAACTCAACACAATCTGAAGAAACGCATTCAGCTCATCCGAAATGGTTATTGAAACCTCCTTTTTTCTGTAGAAGAACTTCTTTTAGTACAAATATAAAAAAGTTATAGTTAGATATACTCGTAGTAGGTACTTAAAAATAATGATAATTTTGTTATAGTTAGTACCTGAGACTTGGTAATGTCTGTGTCAGAAGCTTCCTGCGACAGCTAACACCAACAACGCATAACGAACCTGCCGGCTTTTCTTTACTGTGCTCTAGCTTCTTCAGTATTCGCAGGTTGAACAGGTTTATAAGGTTCCGTTTCCGGCCGCATTGAAGTTTTGTCATTTTTATACAGCCGAAGAAACATCTGTAAAAATCGACGACTTTCATACGTATAGATTATATAGAGATACATATATTATAACTTTATTACTTAGTATAATACATGCCATCATCCCAATAAATAACATTACCCTTCTTCGGAGTCGGGCGTCGCTGTCGTATCGTAGAATATTAAACGTCTCTTTGATAGATATTAATTTTACACTGATATCCACATATCGATCTGCCGGGCACTACTCAATAGACTCATCAACGCTATTATATACGCCTGATTACAAACTGCGGTTCTCAGTGCACATGCTTTGTACGGGCATTACAGGTAATGAACATCTGACGGAGGTCGACTGGGCTTTGATGTTATGTTATCGAATAATGGAAAATTTCCCATATGAACCTAGTTTGGGGCCGCGCTGTAGTCAATCCATTAAACTTACCTAACTATTATAATGTACCTCCTACTTTTCTGTTTCAAATGTATGCCTAAATGTAATTTGGGTAACAAAATAGATAGTAATTTTGTAATAAGTATTACAGGGTTGAGATGATTTTAATCTACTTGTATCTGCGCCCCTTGTTTGAGGATTCAGTGATTCCATTAAAATTAATAATTTGCACGAATTTTGATAGTTGTTTTTAATGGATGAAGGATCATTAATGCCATCATGTTTAACACATACTGCATTTTGTAGTACGTCAAAGTTAATAATTCTTAGAGTTATAGCGATAACTTTGGTTCTCTGTCGGATGTATTCGTTACGAATCCTTCAGAGAAACTCCGAGCATAGTTCTTTCCATAGCTCGCTGAGCGACCTTGAACTGGTGCACCAGGCCTACCCTGAGTGTCCTTAGCTCCGTAGGTCATAACGGGTAGGACGCTCTGATTGAATTTAAGGCATGGTTATTTTATTGAGTAATTTATTCTTTGTATTTTACTCTGCAAAGCTTTAATCATTATTATTACTTAAATTGGCTCAATTTCTACGTTGAAAATGAAGCCCTGTCAGGCGCAGAAATTATTTGTCTATTATTATCATCATCGATAATAATCAGTAGGCTTGTGAAGTGTGATGGATGAGTGTTTGACAAGCGCATGCGATTCTATAGCGCAATGTGCGTTTTCATGGGTGACCAACTAAATAAGCTGCAAAAACGATATATAAACCTACTAGGTTTGTTTGAAATGCTCTATTGAAATACTCCGGTTAAAAAATCTGGGTATTTTTTGTATACAAAGGGGTTGATAATACCTACGGAATATTGGTGGAAAATATTTATTGATATTAGTGGTTTCATCGACATAAGGTACAGAGCTTAGTCAAGCTGTTTGGTGTTGAAAGCTTTCATTCATCATTGAAATGATCTCCCGTTCGTTTTCGAAACCAATTTTTTTGCGATTGTGCTTTGTAGTTTGTATTTTACTTTTTTGTGTTAACCTTGCTATTTTCTGTTTTTGTTATCCGTTTTGTTAAGTTTTCATTCATAAATCTCTTTGTTGAGATAAAATATATTTTATTCTAATTCGGAGAATAAATCTCAGAAGGGAAATCACAAACAATTTCCCTTTTCTTCTGCGTAGTCTTATTCGAAATAACCTGATAATCGGATTAATTCCCGGGTGTTTTACTACTATCTTCAAAGCAACATTTTAAGGAATGGTTCCTTTTCCACAGATCTAAAATGTCTTGGATGTTAAATGTGTGAGCCAAAGAAAAGATAAATTACGACACTATTTTTATGCACGGTACTCAGTTAAGACTCTGACAGAAGCCTTTAGAATTCAATTGCAGGATGAGGGCTTCCTTGATGCGATGGCTCTATTGGCAACGTGCATTGGTTACGACTTCAACCTTATATAATATGTACCTATACATATATTCTCAGTTTGAATAACACACCTTACTATATTCGCGCGGCTTCATCACAATAACAACTCCCTGGGTCTCATATATTGTTACTGCAGAATTTAATCAGCAACCTCACGGTATAGTGTGACTTCTTACAAGCTTTTATTCTTCTTCCCTGTTCGTTTGTGTGGGGCAAATCTTTACCCTCAACCGACTGAGCTGAAATTTGGGAAACTTATGTATGTTCGGTGACAGTGTAATGCTATGGTACCATTGAGCTAATCTGGTGATGAAGACATTAAGTTTTTCAATATGCGTGGGACAAATCTTGCAACTGAATTTGCAGAAAAAAAAAGAATTTAAAACCGAGTTTTAAGGACTCTGTTAATCTTGCTGCGGAGCCTTACTGATGTCCCTGCAAGATCGGAAGGTGCTAGGGTACACGCGGCACACACACGACAGGTCTTAGTTTTTAGAATATTCGCTGTCACAATGTTCACCTATTCCAGACAATTTTTTTATTGTTTATGAATAGTTTGGCTGAGAACTATCGCTATTTTCTTTTATTTCAAAGAACCATGAATTAGCACTCAATAAGGTATTTTTTCTTTCTTTAGTTCGTGCTCTTATGAGAGCACGAACTAAAAAAAGAAAAACGAAAATGTACAAGACAAGTCGATTCAAAAACTTTTATTTTGTCGCTATGTCAAATAACTACCAAACTCTCCCTTGGTCGGGTGGCTGGTGCGCTCTGAGCTTAATTGATCTTTTGATGAATACCAAAATAAATACACATTTATATAAAGGACGCCGAGTATGAAAGGGGTTCAGAGCGTAGGGTGTCTGGCACCATGGCAACGCTGCGGGATTTCGGGTGCCCATCTGAGCTATACAGTATTGCGTATAATATTATCTGGCTTTACAATATTTATTATTGTAGGTATGTTCATTTGTGTAGACTTAACAACATCGATTTGATCTTACGTCGAATCAATCAAAAGAGTTCTCCGATTTCTTTTTCATTTTTATATAAAAAGTAGGTTTGAGACGTTACGTGCATGTCGTACGTTTAACGTATACTTCGATCAGGTTAATAATAAACAATATAGAATTCTAAAATTGCTAGTTTCCGTTAAGATTAAAATGATATAAAAAGATAACCCTGAAGAACTTTTTGCCTATTGAAGTATTATACCTATTCATAAAAAAGTGAAACAAAACCTACTTATCGAACAATACTTCCGCACAAACATTCAAACCGCTATAAATCACACTAAGATCATAACGCATAAAATGTTAACTAAACGTAACCTTTATGGTCAAAGAACTTCCCAGTATTTAATTCCCTAACTTATTAAACAAATTATCTAGAACTTAAAAATAAGATAAATAAAAAAAACGAATAATATTTTTTTTAGGAAAAACTGTTAGCTAACTTGGTAGTAGTAGGCCCAGTGGTGGATGCACGCACACTTGCGCACTCTGTCAAAGCGTGCACTAAGTATGCACCTGGCGATAAGCGGCTAACTTCACGCTAAATGAAGGAATGCTACTAATTTAAGCAGCTGAATTCCGTTTGTAGAAAAAATGCATGAAATAAGTGTGAGTGTTTATCATCCATAAGCATAAATTATTATAGGTATTATTTTAGATGGTATGGATAACATTTAGGCTCCTTCGACATGGAATCACAAAAACCAAGACATCAAAGACAAAGCAGGGAAACAGAAGGAGGCAGCTAAAAAGGTTCCGAAAAAGCGGGGATTTACCATGCAGAGGTTAACGATGTCGATTTTCTGTCGCGATCATAGAGATCTAGAGAGATGCCAATCCTATGCGCGAAGTACCGAAACCTAGTGTCGCAAGAAAAAGTCACGCACACACACAAAACAAAATAAAAACATTACTTTGCGCTGTGTGCTTGTCATGCACACAACGCATAGAGAGCAACTATTGGTTCGCACACTAGGTTGCAAGTGATGTCCGTACAGCACCACTACAGTCGCAATAATAGGCGTCTACGATAGGGATTGTTTGTCGATAAAACGTAAAACGATAAGTACTTGATTATTGTTTTTACGCATAAAAATTAACAGCTAATACACTAATTGAGTAATCATGGATGTTTTGGTAGTGAGGTTCATGATCACAGACTTATATTAACCCTTTTCCTTTTTCGATCGAGGGTTAAAAATTAATTGAGTAACTCAGTGACATATATTAAAGTCCTGTTTTGTCGTAATAGTACTTATTATTATACACAAAATATACCTTTGTACACATTTAATCCAAATTTGGTTAAGTCGTCAATATAATCATCATCATCATCATCATCATCAGCCTATATTAGTCCACTGCTGGACATAGGCCTCCCCCAATTAGCGCCATAGCGCCCTGTCTTCGGCTTGACGCATCCAGCATCTACCTGCAGTCTTTCGCAGGTCGTCATCCCACCTGGTCGGAGGGCGTCCTACACTACGTTTACCGAGTCGTGGTCTCCACTCAAGAACACTTTTGCCCCAGCGGCCGTCGGTTCTTCGCGAGATATGGCCGGCCCACTGCCACTTCAGCTTGCTAATTCTCAGAGCTATGTCGATAACTTTAGTTCTCTGTCGGATGTATTCGTTGCGAATCCTATCCTTCAGAGATACTCCGAGCATAGCTCTTTCTCGCTGAGCGACTTTGAACTGGTGGACCAGCCCTATCGTGAGTGTCCACGTCTCAGCTCCGTAGGTCATAACGGGTAGGACGCACTGGTTGAAAACTTTCGTTTTCAAGCATTGCGGTATGGATGAAGAGAGATAAGAGTCAATATAATAAATAATAGGTATCAAAAATTACAATCTTTATCGACAAATACTCGGGGCACATCACTAACTCACGACCATGAGCAGTGCCCGTACCACGCGGTTGATCGTATTCTGTTACTTTCACTGTGTTAATTATACATTGCGCTATTGGAACTCAACGTTCGAATAGTCATTAGTACAGAGCAAGCATTGTAAACAAATTACAACAAAATATCGCGACTGGCGCTTAGTCACATAATAAAAAAGTTAAGAAATCAAGAAATCAATCAGCATCAAATTGTTTTTAGGGTTTTAGTATGAAAAACATATTATTTCAAGTACTTAGCGATGGTATGTGATCCCATTTGACTTAAAGTTCTTAGTCTCACTTCTATTTTTACAAATTACAATGGAACAACACGGCATTTTGCTAGAATACGAAGATCCGTTGAAGCCAACGTTCGAACTTCTACTAAATGAAACTTTTACTGCCGTGAGCAATGTGTTCTGTTTTTGGGCATATTGCTGCGACACCGACCACGCCCCCTCTTCATATCTCCTTTGTTTCTGATATCTGTGGTCGCGATGGTCAATGGTGAAATGAAAATGAAACTTGTCAGTTTTAAGTGATGTGACCGAGTAAATATTGTGATCTAGTAGGTGACGCAGGACTATCTGTATTGATGTAGAATTGTATATTCACTACGGTCAATATAATACATTTATGTATAATAAGTGAGAACCAAGTGCTTAGACAAACCTAACATAGGCTTTAAAGCACTGTTAATTAAGTTATGTAACCTACCTATTACTACATAATAGTACGAGTATAAAACAATGTCGCTTCCCGCTGTCTGTCTGCTTAGATCTTTAAAACCACGCAACGGATTCTGATGCGGTTTTTTAAATAGAGTGATTCAAGAGGAAGGTTTATAAACCACGCCATAGATTTCCACGCGGGCGAAGCCGCGGGGCGCAGCTTGTTATTAATAAATGATCTATCCCGTTCATGTATAATAATTTTACACACGCTGGAGCTTTTCATATAGTATTCCCTTAAACTGTCGACATAATTAAGCTGCATTACTTTAGCGCCGTATTGTGCAAATTCTGGTCATCAATTACGAGTCGCGAGAGGCTCTGTCCTCTTTATATCATGGAATTGCATGCAATTCCCGGTACGAGCAAGAGGATGTCAATAAAGCGTTGTCTTGTATTACAAATGTTATACTTTTGGCTTGTTGGGTACAGGACTTTGTTCTTTATTATTTTCTAGCTTCTGCCCACTGCATCGGACACGTTGTTTCTATGGAAACGTTTAAATAGTATTTCTCATACAATCTGTTTGTGAACCTACGGCAATTTGGTTTCGCTGTCATGTAATGATGATTATGTTTTTGTAAAACTAAAAGGCTGCAAACTAAGCTATCTCTTGATGTTGTTACAGTCGAATCCTTGCGAGCACCCCATCGTGATACTCAAGGACGTGTCTCCTCAGGAGTTGAGGCAGCTACTCCAGTTTATGTACCGCGGAGAGGTGCATGTGAGACAACAAGAACTTTCGGGATTTCTAAGAACCGCTGAGATGCTGCAAATCAAGGGACTGACTGTGGGACACGAGGTTAGTATCATCTTATCATCTTCGTAGCTTCATAGGTCATAAGAGCTTTCAGGCTCTCGAATGGCGTACAGGAAGGCTAACCCTCGGCAGATAAGGTGGAATGATGACCTGGTTGAGGTGGAGGGAAATCGCTGGATGTAAGCAGCGCAGGCCGGTCGTTGTTGCTTCTTTGAAGGGGGCTTAAGTCTCGTCTTTGTGGATGATGCTTTGAAGTAGTGGACTCGTTGTATAAAGGTGGATTTAGTCCAAACGAGCGAATGCTCATTCTATCCCTATTCCATCAAATGATTTTTGTGTCAGAGCATTCTTCCGTTGTTCTATCTATATTTGTAGATATTAAAAGAAAAAATAATATTAAAAGAGACTTGTTCTGGCTCTTTTATTTGTTTGGTCTAAATCCATCTTTACACAACAATGTTCTCTGTGTCAAACTAGGTCGAGGCCTACATGTGATGCAGAACGTTACAGGACGCGGGTTCAATTTGCGCAATTTCATAGGACAAGCGGTCCTTACTTTTAGCGGACATTTCATACAGTATTATCGATGCTGTATGCTTGGTTGACATTTTCAGCATTACTTAATTGAAGACATTTCTCGTGTACAGAGGAGTGATTCGCCTCCCCCGGCACCTGCACCATCGGCTCCGATTCTCAAGGAGGAGCAGCCGACTCGCCCGCCGTCGCACCACCAGGATGAGTTTCCGGAGTGGGTTCCCGGAGGAGAAGACACCATCGCCACTGAATCACCACCGGATTCCGACCCATCTACCAAGGACGAAGCACGCTCCCGGCTCAAGAGGTCAGTTTTAGACTTTAGATCCTTATTCTAGCAAGCTTCAGTTCAATGTTCAGGGAGATTTTCTGGATTTGATTGTGCTGCGTACACACACATACACATTAAGAAAATTGATATCAGGTGAAAAAATTCAAGCATATGCCTGCGAAGGACTGCAGGCAGATGCTGGATGCGGTAAGCTGAAGACAGGGCGCTGTGGCGCTCATTAATCATCAGCCTATAGCAGTCCACTGCTGGACATTTGTCTCCAATGAGCGTCATAGCGCCCTGTCCTCAGCTTGCGCCATCCAGCATCTAACTGCAGTCTTTCGCAGGTCGTCATCCCACCTGGTCGGAGGGCGTCCTACACTACGTTTACCGAGTCGTGGTCTCCACTCAAGAACAGTGTGCGCTCATTAGGGGAGGCATACGTCTCTGAATCAATCACACTATGTAGCCCCAAAGTAAATCACACTATGTAGCCCCAAAGAAAGCAGAGCATGTGTTATGTGTATTAGAAAAATAATAATGAAATGCAATGTTATTTCAATTCCTAATCTCGATCCAAATTCAGCAGATTACTGAAAACGACTCCCACCAAGAACAGCCTCAATACCAAGAAGAAGACCCGCGTCCCCCCGAATCCCCAAGTTAGCCCGATACACCCTGAAAACACTGAATACGGATACGACAGGTCAGTCCTATACTTTACGATGATTACTAGTGCTGCTAAACGTGCCCTTCCCATACAAGGGGGGCTTTGTCCGTGGTAATTATCCTCGCTATGGGGCGGATTGGTGATCGCTGTGTAGTTGTAAAAATTAAATACTCTGAATTTTCCTTCAGAAACCCTTTCTCCAGAGAAAGTGCAGTTCTTGCTCCACTTTTTCTTGTAGGTTCCCTTAGACCGCACTACGATTAAGATAAGTTTTTATCGGTGTGAAGATATTTGGCCGAAGACAACGCCAAAACTACTCTATGAAATGTGCTGATATTTTGCACACTGATCTAGAAGTGTAATGAAATAAAGGCTATATTTTATAACAAAAAATGCTAAGCCGTGGACACAAGCTTGTATAATATGTATATGGCGTCAACAACGCTCATTACAAGATACAATAACGACAGCATTAGAAACTAATGCAAATTAAAATAGTAAGAGCAACGTCTTCGTGAAAAGGGATAAATAAATGCATAAGTAAGAACACATGGGAGAGCAACGTCTTCATGCAAAACAGGTAAACAAAGGCTTCAGTAAGAAAACGTGGGAGTTAATGAACTTCACCTTTTGTTCGTCGTTCCTTCAGATCACTTCATCTATCATTCATTATTTAGATTTAATTATTATTTTATTGCCCTCTTTAGTTTCCTCCTGTTGGTTTTAACGTTTTCCTCGTATTTAGCTAGTATTTTATGTTGGTGGACGATGGGTTTATTGAAGACTTAAATGGTAAAATTTCTGTTTCCTTGCATCCTTCTGTAAAAATAGAAGAAATAAAAAATAAGGGAAACTGGGCTTGCTTCAATCAATCGTTAGGTTTCTGAAAAATAATATAAAATGTAGTAGGTACTTTTAGTTTAACGGGCCCAGTTTCAACCGTCAAAGGACATTCCTTAGATGAATTAAAACGTCGTGGAATTAAATCTGAACTTGACTAATATCAGCAAAAATTTGTTATCGTATTATTTAATTTCAACGTATTGCAGACTGCGATTGTTGTTGAATAAAAGTACAATAAAGATAATACTTTGTAACACACCAGACTTAATAAGATAAAAGATGAAATACAATAGTGCAATGGGCTGCCTCTGAAATTGGATGAATTGTAGAGGTATTATAGGAATTTAAAAGTAAGAAATTTAAAAAGCCAGTTTGACGTCAAGTCGATGCATTATGGAAAGGATGTACGTAATAGTCAGAAGCCCATTATTAAATTACGATTTCAGCTGGTCTTCCATAAAATTTGAGTGAAGAGACAAATTGTAAGCTGCTTTTTTATGTTTTTTTTACATGAGTCTGATTCGTCCCACTGCTGGGCAATGGGCTTCCCCAAATCTTTCCAATCTGCTTTTTAAGTAAAAGATTATTATAATTTCTACACTAGCACTGTTATATATATTGTTGCTCTAACACTATATCGAGGATGCCAGCACATTTTTATTTTGTTTTGTTTTGCACATTTCCAGCGAACCCCTAATTGATTTCGACAACGAAGTGTACCATAGCGTGCTTGTGTTACCAGAGTCAGCTAAGGAATCAGGTGAGTGTGGCCAGGCATACCTAATCACAGCTTGCTTATCAAATACTTAACTTTACTGATTTGGTTTAATTCAACCCATTAATTGATTTCTCCGTTTCACTTATAATTAATTTTGTATCATTTATGTTTAATTTTATAACGAGGGCTTTTCTGTATATTTTTTAACTATACTGTTTAGTACGGCTATAAAATACCATACAGTGCTATATATATATTATAGCAATAAACAGTTTTCGATATAAAACGGTCGCTCTTATTTTTTTTTATAAAAGGCAATTCTTATCTATCAACATTCAAGTTAGATAAACACAATTTTTCACACTAGAAAATCCACTACATGACACGGGCCTCCCCAGAAGTTTTAAAAACTAAACGTTTCCTACATATTGAACAGCAAATACAGAAAAGTCCTCCTTAATTTACCTTCACCCCCATCAAACCAACATCTAGGCTGGAATTGCAAAACGGGCGGCGTGAAATGTCCGTCCTGTCACCGATTCTTCGCGAACCGTTACAATCTGAAGGTCCACATCCGCGACAAGCATGACACGCGGGAGGGAACCCTCCAGTGCGAGATCTGCCAGAAGCGCATGCGCAACCCGTCATGCCTGCGCGTGCATATGTATCATCACCGCAAACAAGCCGCATATCTCGCGCAACTCGGGACGCCGGGAGAGCCTAGGTCGTATGTGTGAGTACCACTTGCCTTATCAGCACACCTATTTCCACGGCTGAACGTGCCTCTCCCAAGGTCGTCTTGGTCGTGTTCTTCATTGCTGAATACAGCGATGTCTACATTAGAACAAATATTTACAGTACTTGGACCCCGATTACACTAATATGCACATATTCTAAACTGAACAGATACTAAACGCAAACACTTCTTTTTAAAGATGGTGGTATTAATTAAATCGTGTGCCTGTAACTGCAATAATAGGTATCAGCGTGAATTAAACTTTATTTATTCAAGAGGAAGAACCGACGGCCGCTGGGCCAAACGTGTTCTTGAGTGGAGAACACGACTCGGTTAACGTAGGATGCCCTCTGACCAGGTGGGATGACGACCTGCGATTAATTATTTTTGTTCATCAATATGTAATAAAGCATTCGCGTACTAAAATGTAACTTCGGTGCCAATGCACCATAACAGAGTAGTTGATTTTATAATTATTGATTTATTTATTTTCGATCCGCAGCATGCAAAATATGGTCGAGTCCAAATGGCGTGCCGAATCATCTCTTGGATCTGCTGATTACGATAAGTAAGTACTGAGCTCCAGGCTCCCCAGCTTAATACCAAAGGGTTCCTGATGAACTCATGGATTTACCAGAATCCCCTTACACAGAAATTATGTAGTAAAGTTGCTATCACTAAAAAAGTAAGTGAGTTTTAGAATTTACCTTGTGGTTCCAAAGCTTGAAATTTGTGGTGCAATAACAACAGTCTATGTCTACTGCTTGACTGATGCCTCCCTTAATACAGCCTTTTTAAAATCCAGCGTTGAGATAGTAAATCCTTATCTTAATAATCATTTAAATCAGTGATTTTATTCAAGATCAAATGATTTTTTAAATGAATCGGTTTTCTTATTGGAGAACAGAATGCTGTCAAAACTGTGTAGGGAGGCACAAACGCGCATGTTCTCCGCAATGTCGCCTTGACATTTTCCTTATCACGAGTATGGCTTTTATAATAAAATAATAAATACCTAAATAATGCTGGACAATCCACTCAGCATCATCTAGCCCCAAGGTAAGCAGAGCTTGTGTTATGAGTACTAGATGACTGATACTTAATATAATTTAATTAATTAATAGATAACATAGATAGATATTTTTTTATTATACATAGAAAACGACCAGAACACCCGTAACAAGTATCTGCAGATCGTACACACAATTGTTCCGAGGCGGGAATCGAACCCGCAACCTCCTGCGTTGCAGGCGGACCTTCGCCCACCGCGCCACATCGGTCGTCAAGTACTAGTTTCGATTGATTAGCTGACCGTTATGTTCCAGCTTCCCGCCTGCCGTACCAGCCCCTGCCGAGGGCGCAAGGGTGGGTTGCGCGAGGGTTCCGGGCGCCGAGGCTCCCTCCCCGGCGCCCGCTGAAGCTGAGACTCCGCCACAGGTCAGTTCACTATCTCCAAATAAATATGTTAACCAAAAAATAAAAGCTATTTTTGATAAACATCATTCAAAACAGAAGAGAGAATGATTGGATATCTCGTACGTCATGACAGCTTCATAAAGTAATAATATCATAGAAGGTAAAACGATGACAGCAAGAATTAACTATACGAGTCAGATCAAGGAGAAGCTGCTGTCATGTCGTATAAAAAAGTAAGAGACACCGCATTGGAAGTAAAAAAAGCGGAGGAAATTGTATCATATTGTTTTGCCGTGCATTCCTTTCTTATAAGCACTAAAAATAGCGAGAAAAAAGGTCGAACAATTATGTCGCAGCGCGCATCTTTTCTATTCTAATATTATAGAGGAAAGATTTGATTGTTTGTATTGAATAGGCTCCGATACAACTGGACCGATTTGACAAATTCTTTCACCGTTGGTAAGCTACACTAACACCGGTGAACATGGGCTATATTATATTTAAAAAAATAAGGCATCCCTACTAAAACTCCAATTATGTAACCCAAGGTGTAAAAAAATACCTTTAAAAGTCCTTACATCGCGTGCGCTGCGAAAACTATTGATGATTAGCTGCGCCCCGCGGCTTCGCCCGCGTGGAAATGTCTGCTCAATTTTACCGTTTAAACCTTCCCTGGACTACGACAAACATTTCAAAACGAAGCTAAATCGGCGCAGCCGTTCTTGAGTTTTAGCGAGACTAACGAACAGCAATTGATTTTTATATATGTATAAGATAAAACAAATGTAGTACAACTTTGCAGAACACATCATTGTCTACAAAAAATGTCGCGACATCATATATCTTATTATTATAGTTAAGTCACAATAAGTGTTTTTATTTTTAAAATTTAATTAAAATGCTGCCGTTAGAAAAGGCTCTTTATTTGTACCGTGGTTTTAATCCTTATCAAAATAAATTACTTCATATTCAAGACTGCTTCAATATCTTTATATAACATTACATACATATACAACAAAAATTATTCAATTCGGACATTCCATTCGAAAGATATCACGAGTTCAAAAATGTAATTATAAGAAAAAATTCGCATGGCTCACACTCGGCTAACTATTACCATGCGAAATAGGCGTCACAGGGGTACGGGTACGGGAAATCAATGACGACCGAAAATAATTTATGAATAATAAATACCCGTACAAAGCCGGGACGGTCCACTAGTATTTTATAAAGTGTTCATCACGTACGATTAAAATAACCAGCAATGTTGTTACCAGGGCGACGCCGAGGAAGAGAAACCATGATCCCCCCGCTTCGTGGCCCCGGAGCCAGATTTCGTGGACCCGGACGTTCTCCACGAAGTCCTCACGAGACGCTGCTACTGGCACAACTACGTCTGGACTATGTATTAAGTTATTAATCTACCCCATATAAACCTCTAAGCAACGTCTGGTATTTTTTCCGGCATGAGTTATTAAACTAATCTTAGCAGTGGTTTTAGCTTGTACGAAAAGTGCAATAGCTGGCGACATATGAAAAAAAAAACAATAAACGCGCCAACTTTGATAAAATTTATCTATAAAACAGGTTATAACCCTCTCAACTCATACATACCCAGTCAGTTAGACAAGTCGCGATTTTTTTGGCAGTTTTCAATAGGAACTGAAAAAAATCTCCACATTACCTTCATTACCTTCATTATATCTGATTAGTGTTTGAGTATAGTATATATTACTTTAAAACTCAGTCGACTTCAACAATACAAGTCGTTGTGCACTTCAACATAAATCGCAGTGATAAAAAAAATGCTCAGACATTGCATATAGCTGGCAGATTTTTATTAAGGGGGCGATTATTATTAAGTAAGGGGGTTTTAGATTTCGTAGATCGATCATCAAGATATTCGAGAAACGTTTCCGTTATAAGTACTCAAATATATAATAAATTTACCTAATTCAATAAGAATACTGAAGTATCTCTTGCATGTTTTAAAATATAAATGACCCTCTGTAAGAGGGATGAAAGGTGTTCTCCCAACACAAACTCGCTTAAAATAATAAATAAAATAATAGTTTGATTTGAGACAAAGAATTGTTAAAATCTAACTCCTAGTTGTAGAGTTTGATATAAAAGCAACCGTTCAAGTTTCAAACTCCACTGACATATTTCTCGGATATCTTGGTCGAACTTAATTAATTGTATGTATTATTCACAGAGGTAGATATTTTGCTATAGCCTGTTTTTAATTTTCAATGACAATAGTGTATTTTTGACGTATTTTAGAATTGTCGATAATATGAACTATAATAATTATTATAAAATATTGAATTGTCGTGATTTATTCGATTCTGATAATTAATTTATATTTTTAAAACGTTTTTTGTGTAGTCTCAACTTTATTGTATGATGAAATCATAAATCATGATCTGTCGTTTTATCATCTTTTCAGTCGTTTCATGGATTGTTGGTGGAAAATCATATGTAATCTCAAAACTATTTCAAAATTGCTATTTCTTATAACTTAACGCGTTTCTGTTAAATGTGATAGAACGACAAATTCTACCATTCTATCTATAAGTCCATCTGCCCGCAATGCACCACGACATAGAAGCAGCTACAGAGAGCCTATAGTCGCCTGCCGTCACTCTTTCTGGGATATTTGCCAATCCAATGTGTTCAGAGGCCCTGCCTCCCGTTATATCACATAGATGCATCGCGGGCGGGTGCATCCATCATTATCGTATGCTAGCCTTAAGTACTGATACTAAAAACTTATATGACCTGATTATGTAGATTGCTGTATATTTAGACGCATTTTGTATCAGGTCGCAATGTAAGTGTAACACATGTTTAGTTGTAGTTGCGTTTGGCAGCCTCCCTTCTCGGGTCACGGATTATGCAAAAATGCATTTACAAGAGATTATTTTTGGCTAGTGTGCCGAGCACGCACGCCGATCTGTAATATTAATATTATGTTAAATTATACATCCCAATCACACAAATTCCAAAGACTGAAACAATGTTTACGGTATGAACAAAAATAGCATTTATTTTAATTAATTCAAACATTTCGGGCGTAATAATAGGAGAATAAGCCTGTTACGAGGTTTTCTACAAATGATGAAGTACAAGCTTTAGTCCGCGCAGTTATGAAATGTTGCCATTCCACGGTACAAAGGAGCCCGAGCGACGGCCCCGCTGGAGGCCGCGCCGTCGCGGCGCTGCTGACAAGCATACATACCCTGAAGTACAAAATATTATATTTTTTTTGTATGTTTTAATCATTATGCTTTATTTAGATACTAGTTTTTTTATCGAGTTTTATTAGGAATCAATTTATTTTATCGTACAATTAGTCCCGTAGGTGTACTCATTTAAAAAATTGCAAGGGTTGTTTAGATTTATGTTAAGATAAAATTATACCTCAATATTATGTTTGTAAACGACTGTTCGTGTAAGATAATTTGCCAGTCGCTCGGTTCACGGTAATTTGATCACCAAACCGAGAACCACGGATTTATAAAATTGAATAAATAGCGTTGATTTATTTAATCTTGGATGGGTAGATCGCGTCAGAAGGCGAGCTTGAACGTAGCTTTAACAAACCCATCGTAATATTACATAAAGATATTATTATAGTCAATAGGAAATATTCAGTTCGGTTTAGTAACGTTCGTGAGACGCGGGCGCAGACGACCCGTCTTACTCTCACATTAATGTGTAAAATTATAATGGAATATATTGCATTAGTATATTGGAATTTATTTAATTCATGGCTCGGGCCATTGTTAAATGAGTGCAGAAAAAAATTAAAAAAAAATTGAATGTATTTTGGGGTTGTGGGATACATAACATAATTAATTTAAGAAAAAACTAACATTGAAAAATTAAGAATATTACATTCCAGTAGTGTTAAGCGTGCATAATCCATGATGTTTAGGCATATACGATGACATTATTTAGTTAAGTAGCGTCTAAGTTTGGAGATTTTATAATATTAATATTCCATAGTACGTTAGCTGTTAGTTCGTAAGTGATATAATTATGTTAATCACATTTTACCAAATTCATTTCATACCAATGCTGTAACGTAGTATATGAGTAGATGCAGCTGCCAGGATGTCGCACGGCGCTAGGCCGTTGTCTGCCCTCCCACATAGATATTAAGATCGATTTCGCTTTGTATGTACACGCCACTCGAATTTTACTGTATTAATATTAATACTCAGTTACTTGTGGCCAAATAGTGTTATGTAACCTCTAGTGTGTAGACGCACATCTTTTGGGCAGTCTATCCATTGATATATTTGTATGATCTTGTACGCTTTTACGATGCTTTTGGGGCGGTTTGCAATTAGATACGTGCCCGAACCAAAGCACGAATAGCGGTCCTTTCGGTCAAATCTTTTCTACATTCCATAAGAAAAAAAAACATTCCAATTTTATTTATACTTACTTTAAATGTATTGTTTTACAAAAAACGTGCTCAAATTATCGTAATTTACCAGGGCAGCTTCTCCGCAAAACGATTTCGATATATAAACAATCTTTGACAAAGTAAAAGTCGGTATACGATGATATCCCAACTCTGCAGATTTAGTTACCTTCATAGCTCTCTCTGTTTGTTCTGAATATATCGTTATCTTTTAGAGGAGATGCCCAGATCTGTGTGTCCATGACATTTTCTAGTATACTCGTAGTTTGTAAGTTGATATAATCTTGTCCCCATGTCTTTGTATTGTCTTTTGTAACGGATGTTGTGGTGACGTAGAAGCAGCTCTGGCCGTAATCGACGCGGCCAACTTGATGTATTTTATACTATCCGTCTTTACTTATACTCTCTATATCTTATAAGAACCAAAAGGTACTTTTGTAATCTTTATAGAAATATATTATAATTTTATCTTATTGTAATGTGACAGTCTGATTAATTCAGTAAGGCTGAAAGTGACGTAATGTTGCATAAAATGTAATCAAAAAATAACGAATACCAATTTAAATTGGTGGATTTTTAAAAGTTTTCGGGTTAAATCATGTATCTAAATGAAATGATCAATTTTAAATGTAACGTTATATTGACGCGAAAAGCGGTATTTATTGGCCAGTATTTATACGAGACTAATTATGGAAATAACGAGAGGGTCAATTGAAGTTCAAGTAAATTAAACATTTTATATAGCTTATAGATTGTCGAGCTAAGGTAGCTCAGGGATGTAAATGTAAGCTGTACTGATCAGGCAACGGGAAGGCTGGACATAGGAGATCAGATCTCGATAAAAAATCGATAAAACGTGTAAAAAGCACACAAGGTAGTCGTTGCCTTGCCGTGAAATTCATATGTATGAATAAACGGACGTTCTCGTGAAACAGGAATGTTGTGATGAATATGGAATAAGGGGTTTTGTAGAACCGGTGGCACTATCGTTTTTTTTATATAATTCTAGAGTCTGCTATAGGAACTTTAATGTTATAAAATTACCTGAAATTGCCACAAACGAACCAGCATATGGTTTGATACGCCAAGTGTGTTTGTGATAGTGCCACCATTGCTTGGTTTGTAGTATAATCAGTACAGCAATGATAGCCTTCGGTTTCAAACCACGGACGAAGCGTTCAACAGTCCAGTCGAAAAATTAGGGCAACTCAATTCGTTACTGTTTCGTACAACGTCTTAAACGATTTTTTTTGAAATAACGTGATGAGAAAGTCATGTCACTGCATTTTATAGTTTTTTTTTGTGAGGATACAACGAATGGTTTTCCAAACTTATCTTATGCTCTCTATGTTGTGATTGTATTTTTACTTGTAATTTTATTTAAGGTATCATTTTACGAATTTACTCTGATTATTTTAAACATTCCAATAATCGATGACTTTTAGAAGTACAATTTGGTTGTTCTAACGATTTTTATATTACCTGAATATTGTTTAAAGTGGGTTTCGTATGCTGTGGCGGCAGATTCAGCCCTCAGTTGTGCTTTCTGTGTCCACATGGCATGATTGTGTTTAATTTTCACGTCGACATTACAGTGTGTTTGCTTCCACTTGAATTGCTTTGATTTAATCACTTTGAGCTCTGCAAATCCTGAGTTCAGCACATTTCGCACCGCGCTGAAATGTCCACGTAAGTCTTTCTTAGTCATTATCATTTATGTTGGTCTATCTTTGGATAATATGATTGCCGAAACTAGTTTTAGTTTTAATAATCAAGTATTCAAAACCAACTATAAAACCTAATCCGAAATCTGCATTGCATCATTCCAGCATGTCGAACGTGGTAAGGTTTGGGCTAGGTTTTATTATTGGCATTGGGATGCGTTAATTTCACCGTTCTACTCTCCGCTCTGTGCCATCGCTCATTTTTATTCTAGGATTATTTTAAAGTACTTAAAATTACCTATGTTTAGAATTCTTTAGTCGTGAACCAAAACTTGGCAATAATATTATCTGTTGATGGCTTTGTTCGTGCAGCTTGTACCGCTCAGTCTTATCAAAGCGGAGAAGAGAGATGGGTAAAACTACCGATTTAATCTCGAATACTTTCTGAACACACGTGTGACTTGACTTCATATCTTATTGGTAATTTTACTCAGCTTTGCTTCGGTTTGGTGTAAGCCGGCCCTTACAGTTGTTTCTTTCATACTTAAATTCCTTCATAATATTCTCCTTTTCGCACTGTCTGATAGTGTCATTCTAACATCACAATTCATTTATCTTTGCTGTTTTCATTCTTGTAAAGCAAACAACTGTAAGTTATGTTGCGTCTTTCGTTATAATTTTTATGTATATTTTGGTGGTAATGTATGTATCCATTATACTTTGATTCATACTCAGATACCGTTTTTTTATACTTTTATAGTTTGTAGCTTTACTTGAAATAATAAATTATAATTTTGTATTTCTGTTTTTATTTTCTTGCCTTTCCATAGTGTATTGCGTATTGTGAGTGTTGTAGCTTGCGTACATTTCCTGTACATTTTTTTTTTGCTCAGCGAATAGTTATGCAGTATGCTTTTGTAGTAACCTAGTGTGTGTAGATGATGTAACGTACTTACTGTATCAATGTTGTGTACGTAGTTCTGCTTTGCATTATTGTAGTTAGAATGTCTATATGACGCAATAGTTTTTCTTGATATTTGCATATTAGAAAACTAGGGTTGAGGTCAGCTGGTACAAGTGAATACGTTGGATTTTGATAATTCCTGTGGTACCATGTCATACGAACATCATGTTGTAACGTGTCCTTAAGTTACGTCTAGATTAAGTAACAAAACACTATTATTAATGTGAACGTGTTATGTAACATGTTTCTTAATTTGGACGCTTGTTTAGATATACATATATACCACTGAATGAACACCATAATAAATGTATTTCTACTCTATGGATATGATGAATTGACTTGGTGCCGAAGTTGTTGAGAAGTAGAAAATATTGCGAGTTCATACACGTACCCACTAATAAATTGTCTTTCAAACTAGTTATATAAGTGTGTTACTGTGCTAAAGCCAAATAAATGTCTCTATTTTCGAAGTAGCCCAGGTGCGAAATTTGTGCTATCTGCTTTTAATCTTTAGCTACACCTAAAAAATTAAATTAATTTAGGAACCAAGTTGGTTTGTGTGGTGTCAAAATATTTCTAATCGTTAGTGGTAAGTTTCTAACGCCTAGATAAAATGGCAATTACTCAATAAATGCTTTCAGTGTAACCTTGTGGTTTTTTTGTAGATTAGTCCACTAACCCTAAAATAGAGCTTGTGTTATGGATACTAGACAACAGATATACTTAAAACATTACATACATATAGATTTATATTATACACTAGCTGCGCCCCGCGGCTTCGCCCGCGTGGAATACTATGTGTCAAAAGGTTTATAAAACTTTCTCGTGAATTACTACCTACCAATTTTAAAAAATCGCATCAAAATCCGTTGCGTAGTTGTAAAGATCTAAGCATACAAGGACAGACAGAGAGCGGGAAGCGACTTTGTTTTTTAGTAACATGTAGTGATTAAAAACACACAACCCGGAACAATTACTTGCAGATCGTACAAACATTTCCGTTCCTAGGCGGTAATCGAACCCGTTACCTCCTGCGTCGCAGGCGGAGCCTCTTGGAGCTTCGTCCTTGTTTTCGTCGTGAAATATAATAAATCATATATTTTAGGTTTTATATTTATTAATAATAAATTAAAGTAAACATTAAAATAGAAATAGATACCTACCTACTTTCGGTTCCCACTCTGGTGCACATAGAGACAGAACCTATACAGATGTTGTTAGCCATACAAGAGAGGCCCAAAATGACGCAATACGGGATCTGATAATAGCGAAAAAATCTGGAACCCGTGCATCAGCGAACATGCCTGACGCGCTGGCTTGCGTCAAGCGTGGCTTCATGAGGAAGCGAAAATATGAACCTATGCTTAAAATGTAAATTAGCTGAAAGATAACTTGACGGAGCAATGACTAGACCAATAGTGGATTTGACATATGGAATGTGACTCGTATTACTCGTAGGTACTTAGTACTTAGTACCTACGAGTAATATTTGAATAAAAGAATCGAAATTTCACAACAGGAATTCTAGATTTGGAATAACATCCCATTTCATCCCGGCGGATAGCGTGCACAGCCAAGACTTAGACAATATATTTCAGTTGGGGTTCCATTGCGCAAAATTGCTGGGCATTATGTAAACCAATTTAAAGTAATATCAAGCCAATGGCTTTTTATCTGTAGGAGTAAAATAAATACCTAATATAAACAAAACGTAAAATTGCGAACGGCTCCATTCAGAAACAGTGCTTGGGTTTTTCGCATGCAGTTCGAATCGCGTATGGTGCGAAACTAAAGACCCAAATCAGTAGATAAACGTAATACATAAACAAGATAGATGATTGTCAAGGATGTATCTCAAGATACCTACATCCTTGACAATCGTCCATGTCGATTAGGTCGATAAGGATGTATCTCAAGAGATAAATCCTTGACAATCGTCCTTGCTATGGTAAATAATGAAGGCTCATAAAAATATCTATAACTTTGTTTCTATACACTTTTCCTCATTATCAGCCTACATTAGTCCACCGCTTCACATAGGCCTCCCCTAATGAGCGCCTTAGCGCCCTGCCCTCAGCCTGACGTATCCAGCATCTGCCTGCAGTATTTCGCAGATCGTCATCCCAACTGGCCACTAGGCGTCCTACAATACGTTTGCCGAATAGTCGATTCGGCAAACGTAGCCACTTTAGCTTGCTAATTCTTTGAGCTATGTGATAAGATAACTTCATTTATTATGGGAAGAACTAAAGTTAAGTTCTCTGTCGGATGTATTCGTCATCGACCGATCTGTCAAATCTATCTTTCAGAGAAACTGAACCAAAAGCATAGCTCTCTCCATAGCTCACGGAGCGACTTTGAACTGGTTGAACACCCCTACAGTGAGTGTCCAGCTATCTCAGCTCCGTAGGTCATGACAGGTAGGACGAGAAGACTCAACGTAACTCAAAAAATTTGTTAATTATATCGACAAATCACTATCCATCTTTTTCACTTCCTATTTAATTGTTTCTTTTGGATCTTGTACTGATTAAGCCATCCATCTACACATGTATAGGTCCTAGAAAGACTAAAGAGATCTTATTGTTGAAGACAATTTTTTTAAAGATGTGTGACTGTTTTTTCATAAAATCAAAATGGTATGTACGGTACAGTAGGTAGTGTTTGTTTAAAAAATCTTATAGGTAGAGAAAAAAATAGGGATTATTATAGATATTATAGAAACTAGTGTTTTGTCGATAAAATTTAGGTACCGTGTTTCAACCCCCTAAAGTCTCCCGACGACGCCGCGCGCCGCCTGTGACCAGACATCCTGTATGTTTAGGTATAGGTATTAATAATGCGAAAAAAAGTAATTCTGTTATCTTATTCACGTCATAAAGGTTCTCACTCAACTCAACGGATCTCTTAAGATTTGGAAGAGAGGTAGGCGGTAGGTATACCGGGGAAGGACATAGGCAACTTTTTATCCCGGAAAAGCACTTGCGACGACCTAAGTATTTAAATTTATTTTAAAGAAGGCACTCAGATGAACCTATGATGAAACTTTATTATAATTTTGAATACTTAGTTAGGTACTTACATATTGTGGTTATACCTACATGGTGTGACAACCGAACTTTAACTGGAATTTTTTTTAATACAATAAAAAGTAGTTTAATATAATCAAAATACCATATTTTATTCAAATGAAACATTCCTTTATTTTTGAAAACAAGACGAACTGCATTTCTAGAATTTTCGAAAATGTCTCGCCTTATACTCAACCACCCACTAAATAAAAATAAAAATATTCCCGTAGAAGAGTTAGTCATAAGGATTTAATCGGTTAATAAATATTACTTACTAAAAAATGTAGTCTGTTATTATGTGTATAACCATTGTATCCAGATAAAACTTAAATAATTAGACCAGTTTTTTTTTGCTAATTTACGATCGGGATAACTTTGATAGTTTCGTTCTGACAAGCGCCTTCGCCACCTTGAAGAAAACGCATAGAAAACGTCTTCAGCAAGGCAATAACTGACTCGGCATGAAGACTTAACATTACCATACAACACATATCTAGTTGACTTCCGCAGATTGATGTAACTGGTATAAACCAGCCATACAAAGTGTTTCACCTCGTTCTTGTTTTGGCAGTCTAGGCCATCTTCATACATCCATCAAGGTCTGTCTTTCATATAATTCGCAAAGTTTATTTGAAACATTTGATTCTCGTGTTATAGTGGCTTCGATTAATGGTTAATGCAAGAGATTTTTGGAAATCTTGTGAATGCAGTTCGTATTAGGTATTTGAAAAATAAAGGAATGTTGCCTGTGAGTAAAATTTGCTTATCTTGAATATTTTGCTTCCCCTCTAGGTAACATTCGTTTGTAACACCTTGTAAATAAATAAAACTTTGCCCTAAAGGCAGATCATCGGACATCACGGATTTTGTACAGTTTATTCTAAAGCACCTATCCAAGCTCAGCCGCGAAGAGCGAACAGACAAGAAATGTATCTAAGCTTCTTGCCGTTGGCGATGAGGGCAGGGCTCTCCTCTAATTCCTGAGCCAATACATACTCGAGACGATCCTAATGTAGTCATCGAGCGTCTCCGTGGGCCCGACGGCCGAAACCACGGGACAGCGGTCGTCCAGGAAGCGGTCGCACACTTTACGCACGTACTGCGTGTTGATCGCGTCTATGGCCTCCACGCGCGCCCCCAGCCCGGGGCGCCGCCTGTGATATAGCATGGCGCGGCCTGCGCGTGCAGACGCCTCCATCACGTCCATGTCGCGTGACAGCAGCTTCGCCTTCAACACGCGCTTGGCGCGCTGCACGTCTGGATCCGTGATCAGGTGCACCAGCCCCATCAGCACTTTCTGCACCACCATCAGCATGTCGCCGAGCTCCATGCGCTCGCTCATAAACTTCACTCCGAACAGGCCTGTGTCCTTGTACGTCAGATAGAAGGAGCGAAAGGCCAGTGCCACCTTGTCGACGGAGGCGTATCGCGCAAGCTCCCACGCGTGCTCGCGGCCGCTGCCCTGCGCCGAATCCCACCCGCCCAGCACCTCGCACGCCACCTCCATCGCCAGCCGCTCCTCGTCACACAGGCACGGTGCCTCAAACGCCAGCGCTACTAGCGCTGCCGGCATGTCGTCGTTCCGGTATCTGATCTCAGATCCCGAGAACCGGTACACGTCCCTGTCCATGCACTTGCTCGGCTCCAGCTTGCTGAGGTAGGTTTGCGCGAGCGTCACCATCTCCGCGTGCTTGACGCCGCCGACGATCGCAACCACGGTGCGCCGAGAGTCGAAAAACTTGTTCATGTACCGCGAGATCGTCATCGAGTCGAAGTTGTCGAGGTTGCTGCTGGGTCCCATGATCGTTTGCGCGAGCGGGCAGCCCTGAAAGGCGCTCAGATGCAGGTAGTCGTCGAGCACGGCGGACGGGTTGTGGTCGTGGTCGCGCATCTCGGCTGCGACCACGGCGCGCTCTCGAACGATCTCCGCCTCGCAGTACGAGTTGTTGAACACACAGTCTGACAGCAAGTCGAAGCAGAGTGGCGCGGTCTCGTTGAGGCAGCGCACGCGGTAGCTGGCCATGTCGCGCGTCGTCGTGCAGTTGAACGCGGCGCCCGTGCACTCCATCTGCTGCTCCAGCAGGGCCCGCGGCCGTGCGTTCGTGCCCTGCACACGACACAAACATGCATAGGTAAGGCACATCGCTCACTGGGCCAAGAGACGAGCGAGGTGCGGCGCAAAAGCAGCGTGCGCTTTCACGTACTTCTTACAAATAAATGACAGTACGCTTTAAGAAACAGAGTCGCGGGCGAAAAAATAAAGGCAAAGTCGCGGCAAAATCAAGGCGAAGGCGTGGCCAGATTGACGTGGAGTCTAGGTAAGACAACTTGCGTCTACGCCGCCATTGTTATGGAATTTGTTTCTAGGAAGCATAGCTGACCCGCCCAAGCCCGCGTCTCAACTTTACGTATACATAGATATTTATACCTCGCCACGCCGCCCGCCCCGCCGCGCCGCCGCCGCGCCGTCGCGCGACGCCCCGGCTTTACTCGTACAACGCCTCACCTACCAGAGAGCGAAGAGCCCTACCTCTTTAAACCTATTTATCTCAACTATATATATATCTCTTTCTGTGAACTTACAACAATAACAGAAAAAAACCGTTTTCCACAGATAGACAAAAAATTAAGAAAAGAGAAAATCTGTACACCTTATTTCTTATTGCATAGTGATTTATAGTATAAATTTTGACTTGTCTTTTACGTATTGTGTACCTACGTAAGCTCATGAAATCTGAAATTAATAATCACCTTGAAACAAATGTGTTCAAAGAAATGCGTGACTCCGTTCTCGAAGAGGGACTCGTATCGTGCGCCCGCATCGACATATATGCCGATGCAGGTGTTGCAGGTCTCCCGCTGCTCAGTCATGACCGTCAGTCCATTCGGCAGCATGGTCACTTGGAACTGAGGTAGGTTCTTCAGAAAATCGTTGAACAAAGGTGGATAGTTGTGCCTCACGAACAATTTCGTGGGATTCGCGATCGATCTCAGAACATGATTTGTAGCGTTCAGCATTATTTTAAACTAATATAGAAATCACCAAAATGTACAATATAAACGAAATAGGTAATCCTGGAGGGCAATGACCTCGTTAGAATAGTATGTTCCTTGGCAATGATAAAGAGAAAAAATCACTAAGCAGGTCTGTTGACGCCATGGTTACACCCATAGACCACAGAGAACCAAACCACAATCTATGGTCAATGAGATTTTACATACAGAGACGTCATACTCATTTTAAAGAAATATAAACATGGCGATATTTTCAACTTCTTTTTTGTTTTATAGCCTCCTTAACAGGACCGACCTTAACAGGTAGGTAGTTAAGGTCGGAGTTCTCCGGCTCGTAGATCAACTGTTATAGCCGGAGTACTCCGAAACGTATATTTCGACGGACGTTCCTTTTTACTGTGGCTGGTTAGCGCACGCCGCCACGCACCCCTGAATGCTTAGGTTTGGGTACAACAACACAAACGGTCCTCCTTGGCCTCTTGCGGGGAAAGGAGGGGGGTTCCTCGGCTACTTTGCAGGGGTGTGAATAAAAGTCCTCTTGTTCCAGAGGCAGCTCTTCTTGAGGGTTAAAACAAGTCACTGCACTGTACTTCACTATTTATTTTCCTTAAGACTTATTCACCACTTGCAAAACTACTGAACACTTCAAAATATTAATTCACTTCACAATTGGAACTCTTAATTGGAACTGCTTCAAAATTTGAACTAACTAAATCCACAAACAAGCTCGCCTTTTATACCTCCGTCGACCCTTACTCGAATATTCTACGATTTTCCGGGCTATACCTACCTCTTTCTAAAGTCTAGAACATTTTCGCTTTCCTTGTCTTTCCTTTTCATTCGTTCGAAAAATGAATTTCATTCGAAGAAAATGTACATAGTTATGTAGGTATATACGAGCCGGTCCATAACAACTATATCGTAATCGGAGGCGTGAGTACTATTACCTATTCTGTGTAACCTTTCAAACAAAAGTAAACCTTATTTTCTAATTAATAAGATTCTAACTTAATTAGGTATCACATAACGCTTAAAATTCTATGCCACCAAAACATAAATGTAAAAAAGGAGAGCCAAGTTCAATACAAAAATTATGATTGGCTGTGGGCTTCCCCGCAAAAAGAATGGAGATCTAAATGAGTGCCAAGTCAAATCTATGTAGGTTAGATATGAAAATGTATGTGTTAGAAAAAAGTTGCTTGGTCATTATCATTACATTACATCACATCGCGTCATCTTTGGGTTCTAACTACTTGTACCCTTTGTCTTTAATTAATTCGTCTTTCGGAAATCTCAAACGAAATAGTAGAAAATATATTGAAGGAACTTCCAATGGACACGCCATCGCTACCTGTTGGCCAATGTGTAAACGAGGCATAAGGGTAATTATGGGTCTAAATAAAGGTCTAAATTCCATTCTCATTACAAATCAGAAATAACAAAGCAAAGAGAATAAGTAGTAGATAGGTAATACTTCTGTCTAAATTTGGGCTAGATCAAAGAGAATCCAATAACTATGGTCTAGATTTTTATGGTTTTAACAAGAATAGTACATTTTTTTTATATCATTACGTAGTTATTGTATTCTCTTTGCATTACTTTGTTATAATAACTATCTTCCTACATTCCTATTATTGGTGCTCTTTAAAACAATTCAAAGCGTAGGTGTAGCAATTTCAAAAGTTTCTTATATACTTAGGTATAAGATCGCATGAAAACTTTGTACAAAAATCTCTGATTTAATCCTCTACATTTGTTATCGTAGTTGGATGTATCGTGGAGTGTGGGCGACCGGTGTGTGCCGGAAGGCAGCGGCGGTAGCTGGGCGTGCGATGTGCTGCAACACAGTGTGCATACCACAGGAGCCGGCGGACCAGAGCACGCGTATCACCATCCTCAACAACGGCATCCGCATCGCCACCGAGTTCCGGCCGCAGCCCCTCGCTAGCGTGGCGCTCGTGGTTGAGGCCGGCCCGCGATTCGAAAGCGCCCACCAGCACGGCATCTCGCATTTCGTAGAGCACATGGTCTACAAGGGTTTCAACAGCCTCGGGCAGCCGCATTTCGACGACCAACTGCGGCTAATGGGCGCGCGCATGGACGTGGATACGCGGCGCGACGAACAGGTCTTCACCGCGACGACGCTGCCTGAGGCCGTGCCCAACGTGGTGGACTCGCTGTCGCGCATCGTGACCGACCTTGCGTTCGACTGCAGCGCGTTGGAGTGCGCCCGCTCATACATTCTTCTCGAGGGAGAGGAAAAGGACGTCGACCCACGCGCCTTGGTTTTCGACTACCTACACCAGACAGCGTTCCAAGGTACGCCGCTCGCGCGCGGTATCATCGGGCCCACCGATAACGTGATGCAGTTCGAACGGAGTCACGTTACCGACTACTTTTGCCGGCACTACCAGCCGTACAAGCTGTGCGTGGTGTCTTCCGGGTTCGTGGAGCACGAGGCGATGGTGGAGTGGACGGACGCGCGGCTGGGGCACCTTTACGGCGACCCATGTTGCGTGTCGGACGACGGGCCTACCCGGTTCACGGGCTCCCAAATTCTATACCGTGACGACAGCATGCCGTACGCGCACGTGGCTATCGCCTTCGAAGCGCCGGGCTTCCACTCGCCGGAGTACTATCACCTCCTGGTGGCGGCCTGCATCTTAGGCGCGTGGGACGTGTCGCGCGGCGGTGGGTACAACAACGGCGCGTACCTGGCGCGCGCCTCCGCCTTGACAGAGCACTGCGAGCGATACGAGGCGTTCTACCTGCCCTACAGAGACGTGGGCTTGTGGGGCGTTTACTTCGTGGGCAATGACCAGCACCTGGACGACATGGTGATGTCCATTCAGAACGAGCTGATAGCGCTGTGCCAGATGCCGGCTGCCGGTGACATAGCGCGCGGCGTGGCGCAGGCAAAGCTGCTGGTGGCCCGTCGCAACCAGGGCACCGCCGCCGCTGTCCGGGACATCGGCACGGAGATGCTCTACACCTGCGGCAGGACCTCTGTCAAGGAAAAGTTCGACAAGATCCAATGTATTGAAGTAAGTACCTACCTATATTCACTCACAGAGTGCCTATTGATTAATTTTAATGTGCCCTTTAAACTCTAAAGTCGTCGTGATAAGCCTTTGCCTACACTAGAATGAGAAATAGAGTATGAGATGTCTATACGTACTGAATGGGTAGCCGAGTCTAGACCTATTGTGCGTGTACTGTACATATACCCACTCAAGATAACTCACTTGATCTTATATTGAAACACAAACAAAACCAATACACTCGAATTGAGAATCTCCTCTTTTTTAACCAATTTCAAAAAAGGAGGAGGTTATCAATTCAACTGTATTTTTTTATAGTTGTTTGTTACCTCATAACTTTTGACTGGGTGAACCGATTTCGATGATTCTTTTTTTACTAAGTTTTAAAACCATTTAATTTTTAAGGAATTTGAAGTCGGTTTAAAGTTTTTTAAAACACGCCAAATTTATTTTAAGTCAGTTAAAAAGTAAGCTGATTTTACATTGTTCCTAAAATAATTTTATTATGAGTAAGTTTTTTTAGTAATGAGTAATAAAATTACTTAATAATAATAATATTCCAAAAGGATTTTTACTTTATTTTTCTTTTTTTTTTAATTGAATGTAACCATACAATGCTTTGTTTCTTTACTTTTATAAATGTCACATTTTCAATTAAAAAAATTCAATGCGAGAGGTTTAAACAGTTAATGTTTGTACAGGGCCAGGGCATCCTCAAAACCTGCAAGAACATGATGTACGACCGTTGTCCAGCCGTGGCCGCCGTGGGGCCGTGCGAGACACTACCTGATTACATTCGCATCCTCTCTGGCCAGTACTGGCTCAGGACCTGAACTATTTTGTATTTTCGGAAACTTAACTTACCTTCTTTTTCCGTTTTAGTTTAATTTACTGTAGAAGTGTAGAATGCAGATTTATTATGGTATTATATTGCTTAGGTACCTACTTGCCTAAATCTTTTTTACCTGACTGTGCTCAACAGCGGCAATAATTTGAAGGTGTCCGAGTCGAAAGTAACAAAAATATTAACTGACAATTGGGACGCATCGTCCCAGTTTCTTCTGTCCGAGTCGTCAGCAAGTCAATATTATAAAGAGGAAATGTTTGATTTTTCGTTTGTTTGTATTGAATAGGCTCTGAAACTACTGGAACGATTTGAGAAATTCTTTCACCGTTGGCGTTGTTCGGAAGCTACACTATCCCCGGTAAACATAGACTATATTATATTTTCAAAAAAATTAGAGATCCTTACTAAAACTCCAATAAGTAAAAAAAATTCTTACATCGCGTGCGCTGCGAAAACTATTTATGATAGAACAAAGTAATGTACCTACTACAACTTTTCAGAACACATTGTCTACAAAAAATTACACAACAGCTTATTTCTAACTATTATAGTTACATCACAGTAAGTGTTTTTTATTTTTAAAATTTAATTATAATGCGGTCGCTAGAAAAGGCTCTTTATTTGTATATACTTAGTGGTATAGTGGTCCTTATCAGCTGGGCTGTGTGGTGTCGGCCCAGAAAGCGACTAAACGGACAGCAGCGTCCCTTGCAGCACAATCGCTACACTGCGATCCCCAACCCACATGCCCAGCGTGGGGATTATAGGCATCAACCCCCCATGGATCGATACTCCAAAATAATGTGGCCTCCAGTTCCCGGCCGCCTCGCTATTCCTGGCCATGGTAGCGGCCACGGTAACGGCGGGGCAGGGGGTGCTAGGAATCCCCGGGCTACATTAGGCTACCACACATTACCTAAATTGACCCTGGCTACGTTTAACGGACGCACTCTGAGGCTTGACCATCATTTAGCGCAGTTGGAAGTGGAGTTAGAGAACATTAAATGGCAAGTTCTGGGGTTATGTGAGAGGGGGAGGACACCGTAACCCTAACTCGGGCCATCTTCTCTACTTTCGCGAGGGTGATAAAACATCCCAGGGTGGCGTAGGCTTCCTCGTCAATAAGGCCCTCTCTAAAAACGTCCAAGAAATCTCCAGTGTGTCGACCAGGGAAGCGTATCTGATCCTTCGACTGTCCGAACGGTACAGCATGAAGGTAATTCAGGTTTACGCACGGTAATTCAGATTTACATTCTAGATTAGACAGATTCGTAATTCGGCAGATTCGCTACTCGACAGATCGTAGGTAAATTGGGCAGATTCTTGGATTTGACAGATTAGCTATACGGCAGAAAATGTACACTTCAATGCAAAAGCTGAATAAATCGAACTAGAGTCTGACTACCGCATGATGAGATTGAAAAAGCGGGGCATTTTTTTTATAGATTCCTTAATTCTGTATGTAAAAAGTTTCTATTTTTCTTCGATCTCATCACTCCAGACAAAGGGTTAGACCGACTCTTCAACATATTAGATTAAGTATTTACATATGTATATGTACCTATCTATACCTACTGATATTATAATGAGGAAAGATTTGATTGTTTGTTTGTTTGTATTGAATAGGCTCCGAAACTACTGGACCGATTTGAAAAATTCTTTCACCGTTGGGAAGCTACACTATCCCCGTGAGAACATAGGCTATATTATATTTTAAAATTAGGGATCCTTACTAAAACTCGAATAATGTAACCCAAGGTGTAAAAATATTACCTTAAAAAATTCCTTACATCACGTCCGCTGCGAAAACTATTGATGATAGAACAAAGTATAATGTACTACACTACAATCTTGCAGAACAGACCACATCTACAAAAAATGTCGCGTCAGCATATATCTAACTACTAGCTGCGCCCCGCGGCTTCGCCCCCGTGGAAATCTATGTGTCAAATGGTTTAAATGATAAAAAGATATCCTATGTTAAACTCCTGGTTCTAAGCTACCTCTCCACCAATTTTCAGCTAAATCGGTTCAGCCGTTCTTGAGTTATAAATAGTGTAACTAACACGACTTTCTTTTATATACATTAAAATGCCGCCGTTAGAAAAGGCTCTTTATTTGTACCGTGGTATTAATCCACATCAAAATAAATTACTTTATATTCGATACTGCTTCAATACATTAATATATTTTTTTGAATTATTCAATTCGGATATTTCATTCAAAAGATATCAGGAGTTCTAAAATGTAAGTATTAGGTAAAAGTCGTGGCTTAAACTCGGTTAACTATAACTAGGTATGCGATATATCATAATTATAATAGGCGTTACTGGGGTATGGACAGGGTTGGAAAAAAAACAGTTTTTTTTATATTTTATAAAACAAACAGTTCAAAATGTTTAAAACAAGTGTTTTTTTATTTTTTTATTTTTTTTTTTTACTTGTCAATTTCAAATCAATTAAAGCGAATAATAAAATAATCCATTTCTAAACTATTTCCTAATTCACATTAGTAAAAATTAACAAAACGATAAATATTTACTTTTGTTGCATATCTCAGTACCTCTAATCTAATTATTAAAAATTATTATTATTATTATTAATCAATACAAAACACTTTACATATACACCTTGTATGTAGTGTTGTAGGTAGGTAGAGAACTAGAGAGAGAGCGGGGAATAGGTACCGTACCCACTAATCCAGTGAATTACTTTCTTTCGACGGCCGACATAGGGACTTTCCCTGCGGGACTTTACTGGCGGGGAGTTACCTATGCAGTGTATAAATACCACAGCCTGTCTGTGGTATTTATACACATTCATTTGCAATTAAAGGTAGTTTTAAACCCTGTTTTTTTTCTTAATATAAAACATAGTTTTATTTCAAACTGTTTGAAACACTGTTTTAATCATGCCAACCCTGGGTATGGGTACGGGAAGTCATGTGTGTCAATGTTAAGAAATAAACGGCCGCATATATGTACATATATTATGAATAATAGCTGCGCCCCGCGGTTTCACCCGCGTGGTGATAGATATTTTGAATAATATACAATATATCTTATAATATGTATAAGCTATATTATTGTGAAGTTTCATCAAAATCCATTCAGTATTTTTTGCGTAAAAGAGTAACAAACATCCATCCATACTTAGTGGATAAAAATAATAAATACCCGTGCGAAACCGGGACGGTCCGCTAGTACCTAATATAGTTGCCGCCACAGAAATATGGCGCCAACAATGTAGGTACGGACGGACATATGCATGCAGGTAGCCGCCCACACGGTTCAGCAGAGTACAAAAAATGCGTAAGACCTATATTATATGTATACATCATGTATACATATATACAATCGGGATGTGATTTCGTTCGTCCAAGTATGCGATCCTATATAATATTGTACCATTGTACCTATCTAACTTATTATTTTTATCCTACAAAAAATTACCTACATAACCACAACGTGTAGGCCCCATAGCGCCCTGTCGGGCTTTTTATCCGACCTAACGAAAAACAATAGAGGAGGACGTTCTATGTTCTACTGTAGTAGGTAAGTATTATTGTACATAGGTACTTATGATTTTATTTTTCCAGTTACGTAGATATTAGTCAGAACATAATAATAATCACCAATATTAAAATAGTTACTCTTGACATCTTTCTTTATCTCTCTTTTTTATATTTATCACGAAGAACCGATAACCGCTGGGGTAAACGTGTTCTTGAGTGAAGACCGCGACTCGGCAAACGTAGTGTAGGAACGAACTTCGGCCAGCTGGGATGACTGCAGGTAGATGCTGGATGCAGTGGCGTGCCTAGTGCTTGAGAACAGGGCAAGCCCGAGATACGATTTGAAAAATATCTAGGCCCCGGTTTGCCGCTATCCTGTTGTTGCATATATTTTTCTAAAACAAGGTCGTATTTGGAAAGCAAAGACACGTGCTCTAAGAAATATCCTATATTCAATGAAGTTTTAGACTCATCATGACCTCTGAAAGGTAACTCTTGTTGTGCTTAATGATAAACAATGTCGACTAATCTCTGAAATACACTGCGATTGTGATCAACACGCGTATTGAGATTTGAAATTTCTTCAGATAGATAATTGACGAGATAAAGATGTCTCTCTATGCGTTGTTTACCGAAATAACAAAATGAAATTACTGCATTCATGTGTTTTTGTGAATTTTGATGCCTTTTAATGGCACCAGATAAGTTATTTAAATCATCATAATCAGACGTATTCCAAACCGTTTTCTCGTTAGAAAAAAATAAGCAACTCCAGCAATCAGGGCACGCGGCAGCGTGACCAAGCCAAGTTCAAGCAAAGGAACGCGCCGAGTGTATCATTACACGAACCACTTGGTGCCACTTTTGACCCTTCTATAACTCAAAACGTCTTGAACGTAAACACACAAAACTACGTGTGTTTAATTATATCTATAAGGACATGTAGAAGCCCAAATTTCATGAAGCTAGCTCAAACGGTTACAAAGATATGAAGGTCAAAAAGTCGTAAAAATTCACATTGACTGACTGACATATATATAGTACCTAAACCTAACCTACTTCCAGATGACCTAGAAGGATGAAATTTGGAATCCAGCTAGGTAATTGTGTGTAAGCGTAGGAAAAAATCTAAAAATAAAAAAAAGTCAAAAAATAAGTGATGTTAGCGACGACGACCTTATGTCAATCAAATAAGGTTTAAATTCGAATAGAATCCGCATTGCATAGAATAAGCAATAGTAGGTACTAACGTCTCCGATTGCGCAATAGAATACAGCGTAGTTGTTAGGGACCGGCAAATAATAGATTCTGTTTTCGAAGTAACTACATATTTTTACTACCTCACACTAGATGTCACTAGTGTAGGGGACGTACTAAGAATTTTCGTACCAGGGGGGAGTAAAACGTATGCATGCATACGAAGCATAAAAAGTCTTTTGATATGATTAAGTTATACTAATTTCAGAGTCAGTGCAAATAATAGACAAATCATAACTAACTAAAAAAATCTTTAAAATTTTATTCACAAAATTCATTTTCCAGCAAAAATAACTGTTTTGATTAGTTGTTGTCGGTTGGTTGCGCTATCATTTTCTATGGTTGCAAAATGCTTAAAACGAATACCTATATATTTTTCAGATATTGATTTAATCAGAAGAATAATATGATTATCAGTATTATCAACAAGAACAAATCTTCGTATATTTCCTCGGAGTCCAGTCTTGTCTATTAATTTTTGTGATCCATTGCTGTCTTATATTATCTTGAGATGGAAATCTAGAACATACACAATTTAAAATTGCATTAATAGGTGGGCTTCAATTTCATTAAATTTACTAAACAACTACTATTATAGTAGTTGTCTCACGGAGGAAAAGTACTTTCAATATAGAATATTTATTATAAAACATTCCATAGGTGCATTCCATACATGCTATGTTTCAACATAGCCGTGGGACATTCAGTAAAATAATTGGATCCTAAATACGGCCCTGGCCCTGTTTTTCTTTATAAGTTAATGGTTGACGATAGATGGCGGCTTGTTTAAAAATGACTATAAAAACTAAAAAATTAAAATTTTGGCGACTAAAAAGTCTTTAGGAACTTAAGTTGAAGTAATTTCAGTACATATGATTATTAAAATATATTAAAACTGAGCCCTACGTACCTATAAATGTTTATTTCCCATGATACAAAGTATCGCCATCTATTGTCAAGTAGAATTATATTTGGAAACGCCGAGTCGCAATGGAAATGTTCGAGAACTTTTAAAATATGATGCGGTATTCAGAAAAATCCAAAAAGAATTATATTAGTCAGTTGTGTAGTTGAACAAATTTCAGTACATTTGATTATTAAAATATATTATTACTGAGCCCTACGTAGGTTTATTTCCCATGATACAAAGTGTCGCCATCTATTGTCAAGTAGAATTATATTTGGAAACGCCGAGTCAATACCTGCCTAGTTTTCTTTACAAAAAGTAATGATATCCCACCAAAAACATAAATGTAAAATAGGAGAGCCAAGTTCAATGCAAAAATTATGATTGGCTGTGGGCTTCGCGGCAAAAAGAATTGATATCTGAATGAGTGCCAAGTCAAATCTATGTAGGTTAGATTTGACTTGGCCAGTTTTTATCAGAATTAAAACGTTGAATAACTTTATAAAATGACTGATGTAATGAAAACTGGCCAAGTCAAATCTAACCTACATAGATTTGACTTGGCACTCATTCAGATATCAATTCTTTTTGCCGCGAAGCCCACAGCCAATCATAATTTTTGCATTGAACTTGGCTCTCCTATTTTACATTTATGTTTTTGGTGGGATACAATTTATTGGAATGGGAGCAACCAACAATATAATGAGTTTTTTACACTGATCTATTAATTGTCTTATGAGACTTACTTGCGAAATACATAAAACCGGTATAGGTTTTGCACAAGCTATCAGGTCTTTTTTCTCCATGAAAAATAAAGATTTCACTCTTCTCGCCTATTAAAACTTCAAACACACACTTCAAATCCTTACTAGGAACAATATCATCTGTACTTACACTCATTTTAAACTCTTAAATCATACAAAAATCTCGAAAGTTATAACGATAATGCAAATTGTACCAGTTAATTGCTTGCTCACTCAATAAACAAAAGTGAGTGATTAGAATTCGAATGAATACGAAAATTTAATTTACTTCATTTCTTGTATGAACTTCGTGCGTGACCCTAGTTTGTAACGAACTTCACAGTGAAAGCCCGGCTTAATCTTTCATACAAATTGCTATACAAAACCTACAGTATAGTTTAGTTATATCTATAGACGTAGCACTTTGTCATAGGATAGAACGGGACAGATATAGGCGCCCGCGAAGCTCCGTTGCAAGCCCATGAGTGTGAGCGAGATGCATAAGCCCGCGCTCGGTATGTGCCGAGTGCTGGCGTGTTCGGATACTTACTAGATAGCAAAGCTAGATAGTCATAGATAAAAAAGAAACTCGGGGGTCTTGGTGAGGTCGGTTTAGCAAGAAAGACGTTTTGATTTTTGTAGGCGATAGAAAAGCAATATGTATATAACATATTTCTTTTCTATCGCCTAAAAAATCTCAAAAATGCTGCGGTTATCTTCGTCGTCGCCGTTGTAGCTTCCTCGTCTTTCTTGCTAAACCGACCTCACCAATGTACAAAATTAACGCGGCTCGCCCACCGCCGCTTAATCTACCCGTTATCTATCAATACCAAGTCATCCTACATTTTCGGGGTTCGCTTTGTTCGCTATTCTTTCTTTCGTTATGACAAAATTACGATACTACATATGACTATGGTCATATGTAGTAGGTATCGTAATTTTGCTCCCACCGTCCCCCTGTCCCTGACCAAGTGACCCCCCCCCCTCCCCCGTGTGTTATGGACAAAAGACCTCGATCAACAATAGCTACCTACTGTCGGCGACAGAACAGAACCCAAATGAAAGAAACTTAAACAATTACCTACCTACCTACGTTGATAGTTCTGGTTATGATCAAGTTATGATTATATTAGATTTGATTTATTTTGTTTCTAGTTAGAACATAGGCTAACCATAGATGTACCTAAATTAGCTTTAGTTTTGTAAGGATAATCTTTACGTAATTTGAATTTGTACTTTGTTGTTTATTATTATTTTGTGATACAATTAGTGTCAAACGAAAAGTATAGGCTCGAAAAAAACTTACGAGCACCAGCTTAAAATGATAAAATTATCTAAATCTGTAGGTTCGTTTTAGAGATATTGCCAAATAAGTGTAGGTACTCGTACCTACCTAAGGGAAAAGTTCCGAATTGATTTTGGAAGCTGTGATCACAAATATATTTGTGATTGCAGTTTGTAAGTGTTTTATTGTAAATGTTTAAGTATTATGGTTTTAGGTAAATAAGGTATGTTTTTTATTATTAATTAACAATAAGTAAATGAGGTCCAAACGTTTCGGCTCAAGTAAAAAGGTAGGTGAAAATAGGGTGTGAAAACACGCCGTGTCGTGTCGTCGACGCCGTCGTCGTCGCGTCGTCGGGTGGCCGATAAAATTCATATAAGGCGATGATTGATCGCAGCAAGTTACAGTAGCAGGTCAGCCACCGAGAAAAGGTAAGAAAAAGTCAGCGAGAACACAGCAATTAGTGTAGTGTAGAGCCGAAGCCTAGGACCTACATACATTGGAAAATTTCTAACTTTTTATTTATTCTCATCGGAAATCGAGGCTCCCCCAAGGAAAAATATCAAGTCGGGCGGGCGGCGCGGCGCCGCCGGCGGCGCGGCGGCGGCAGCAGCGCGGCGTACCTAGGTAGGTACCTACCTACCTTACGCATTCGTGGCGTCTACCAACCAAGGAGGAAGGAACGCACGTCGAACCTATTTAGGATACTGTCCTAGGTCGTACCTACCAGTTTTTAGGCCAGTTAATCGTCCGCTACAAATACAACTAGGTATATAACGGGTCACATTAATAAAAGCTAAAAGCTGTATGTGTAAATATAAACTTATAGGTACAGCTACATTTACATTGGTAGGAAGTTTACAAACGTACTGAGACAATTTTTAAAGTTCAACGTAATTCCAACCATGGGACCTAGTAATAAAGTCACAAATTTTCAAAACACGTCTCGCATAGGTACTTACGCTTTGTCATAAAAAGCGATCAAATCAAACTCAATACAAATCAATAAATTACTCAGGTCATTCAGAAATTAATAGACGTATGTAGGTTAAATAACATCTATTGTGAAATCAACCTTAAGGAACAGCAAATAAAGTATTTTTTCCCATTATTGCCTTGCGAGCTTCATCGTTGCGGATTCGCGCGTGTATTGTGTGTGGCCGTGGTTGTTTTTGTTGATCGAAGGTACTAGATGGCTGTTATATAATTTTATATTCTTCAATAACTACATAAATAATAGATAGATAGGTATTTTATTAAAATATAGAAAAGCGTAGTCGCGGACAGGAACTAGTCAATAATAAATAATTGAACTTTATATAAATAGATTGTTATTAACAGTCTGCAGTTTGCTTAATTGTTAATACTAAAGTTTTATTTTGTTTCAATTATTTGATTGTCATCATTTAAATGAAGCCGTGGACGGAAGAAATCAGCGCCTTCCTTTACTTGTTATATAAAACTTGCTTTTTGCCAAATTTCATGATTAACGGGAAGTAGTACCTAGTAGTACCAAACTTGGATCTACAATAACTACACAAGAAATAAAATACAGGTATGCCAAAGAGCTATGGAAAGAAGTATACTAAATATAAAGAGAAGAGACAGAAAAAGAAATACAGTTATAAGACAAACCACAAATGTCATCGATGCTTTGAAACACTGTAAAAAATTAAAATGGAAATGGGCTGGCCATATTGCGCGCATGGATGATAACAAATGGATCAAAAAAATAACAACATGGACAGGACCACAGAACAAAAGAACCAGAGGCAGACCAAAAGAGAGATGGATAGATGAAATTAACAAATCAGCTGGCATAGACTGGTTAATCAAAGCTCAAGACAGAAAAGCATGGAGTAAAATGGAGGAGGCCTTCACTCGATGAGAGGTCCTTAATACGCATCATTAATTTTTAATTTAATTTAAATCTAATCTTTTATATAATTAAGTGTCATATAATATTATTCTATTCATTATGAAATTTTGTAAATTCTATGTATTAAGGAAATAAAAAGGCTTTATTATATTATTATTAGTACCTAGTAGATTCTAAAAACAAAAGTTCATTTCAACTTTACCACTGCGCGGCACGCCGCGGTTATAGTTTCGAGACGAGACGAGACAGAAAAGGTAGAAGCCAGTAGAAGGTGTCTCTTTCTACGCGAAAAGTGCTCGTTGTATAACATAGATTAATAGATTTGTCTATCTAGGTTCTTTAAATACACTACAAAATTACCCAAATAGACGCCTAATACTCATTTATTCGCTGTGCAAATAAGTCTGTCAACCAACTGAGGTGTGCGGGCGCGGGGAACTGAGTGCTAATTGGTTCGTTATAGGTTACGACAAATCATGACCATTATTAGTGATGGGGTAAGTACTATGAAAACAATTGATACTTGCAACAAGGTATATTTACTTTGACGATTTCACGACCGATGTGGCGTGGCGGGAGAGGGCCGCCTGCGACGCAGGAGGTTGCGGGTTCGATTCCCGCCTTGGGACTGTTTGACTGTCATTGTCAGTTTTTCAAAGGTCATCCCATCCTGACCGGCGCATTATGGGTCAGGAGCGTAATTTTCGTGCAAAAAATCACTTTGACAAAAGTTAGATTTCTATGTACATTTTTCTCAGTGAATATATGAAGTAGGATAATTGATCTATCATATACCACAAAAAATATGCTATAATAACATATTTTATTTTAATAGCGATAGCTTGAACTTTAATGTAAGGAAGTATATTGATTGATGTAGGAAAATTTGTGATATGACACTTTCTAATCGATTTTTTTACAAATAGTTGTTGATAAACTATGACTTATCTATCATACATCATTAAAAGCGTAGTACTTAACACTATCCAAGTAATTTAAGCATATTCTTATATGGCTAACAAAGTGAGCTTTTACACTCAATTTTTGAAAGCCCTCCTATTTTTTCAGTTTCATAAATTCAAATTGAGTTTTCGTATTTACCGCTGTCTCCCAACAAGGAGATTTGACTACTATAACGCTCCTTGATCTGTATACTAACAGGATTTAAAATAAAATTTTGCCCCAATTTGCCCCAATTTGACTTAGAGGCAAAAAAGTGTACTGTGAGAAAATAGGAAAAATCATGAAAGTAGATTTTTTGGAAAATTTGGTTTAAATGGTAGCAAATAGCTTGAGTTTTATTCACTTGATGACCTTAAATTTAGTATCGATTCTTTTATTTTAATAAAATGTAATTATTTTTGACGTGGGAAACATGGTTAACTAAATTTATTTATTTTTCTATTTTATAATTATTTTAGCTGTAAATAGAGAATAACCGCATTATTTGATAATATCTGTCACCTTATCAAAGAAAGAAACTAAATATAGCGGTTGCCGAACTGGAAACCGAAAAAAAATAAATAGACAATATGCTAGACCAACAGAAATGAACGATTTAAATTAGGTTGCATCCAAGCCTGAAAATCAAGATGCCTATCAGTATGGCTTGTCAACACTGCATGAGTGGATTTGATGCATGGAATGAATATTACACATATCTTACAATCTCCCATTTCAAAAATGGTCGGCAACAACACCGGAAAACAAGAGACTCAAAGAGGAGAAAAAAAGATATGTACAAGCGCAGTTTAGGAATCAAATGGGTTTACACGTAGATAAACCACGACAAGGATCAAGGGCAAGGGCATAGTAGTAATGATGGGTATACGGCTCGTCGATTTTTTCAGAACTACCATTGTAGGTCTGAAATTACGGGAGTTGATGAGGAGATAATCAAAAGATTGTACGTCATCTTGCAGACCTTGGCATCTGGACATGCAATTAACCATCAAAAATTTGGTGAATACACTCAAAGTACTGCACAATTATACGTTGTTACATATACCTAGGTGGTATTACATGCTCTCTTCTGTACACAAGATCTTAATCCACAGAGAGAATATTATCAAACATTTTGCTGTTTTACCAATTAAACAATTGTCTGAAGATGCTCAAGAGTCCCGAAATAAGGACTACAAAAAAATCGATTGGAGTATTCCAGAAAATGCTCTAGGTCAGCTACAAATGAGGACGTTTTTCATTCATTGCTATATCCCAGATAAGCCTACCGTCCTACATATAGGTCGGTAAAAATAAAAAAATATTTACGTTTACCCTCTCAATTTGCGGATATTTTGTGATTTAAAATGTGGAGACTATGTGCTATTGTATAAAAAATTTAAATCTAAAGTTATCCTAAGTTATTTACGAAATATTTGATCAATAAGTGTGCAAAAAAGTAAGTTGCAGATATGTCTAGCTACCGGTATGCATAAAAAATCGGTGTTTGTGAAATAGTTACATTTTATTGTATTTATATGTTGTTTATAAACTCTTCTGTACGATATACAATGATTTTATGAAATTAGGAATTTGAAAATGGAGATAATTTGTTATAAATAGGGGTGTTCTACATACAGGACAGTAGGATAATGCGAGTAATGTTTTATTGATAGCCGTTACCTGCGCATGAAATTTTAGATGTTTTGAAAAATATAACTATGAAGAGGATAACAGAGAAAGAGTGATTATGTATTCTACCACTTAGGACACAGACTTAGGCCCAGGTGCAAGCCTTTTGTGACATACTAATTTCACGAGGAAAAGCAAAAAAAGATCTATGGTGCACTGGAACTGTTCGTAAAAACAGACCGTCTAGTTGTCCTCTTATCTCATCAAAGTTAATCAAGAAAAAAGAACGAGGAGCTACAGACTACAGAACGTTCCACGATAACCAATTCATCATTGCTAAATGGCATGATAATAATATATTTATTATTGCATGGCGGTTTTTACAAAGCGAAAAGAGGAACATCTTAGAGGAACCCTATATGGATGCAATCTATAACAAACATATGGGAGGAGTAGACCGGTCTGATGAGAATATATCTCATTATCGAATTAGTATTACAGGAAGAAATGGTACATGCCATTCTCTACACATGATAGATCTTACTAAGCACAATACATGGCAAGTGTACAAAACAAACCATGGAAAACTTGATCTCCTAGGCTTTCGCAGGATGGTAGCAATAGCTACGATTGAATCTAATAGGAAAATGCTGAAAAGAGGGCCAAGTCGACCTTCTCAGCATGAACACGCTGATAGAAGAAGATAATTTCGTTATAGCACAAAAAAACTGACATGCTACCATCTGTCGCATAAAAATATGTTTGACCCGCTGTAGGAAACGCAATGTTGGAGTTGTCTCAAGCTTCCAAACGCTTGACACAACTCCAACATCGCATAATCTTTCATAAACATTAATTAGGGTAAAGTTTGTTAACCCTTAGTAAGCCTTTTTCTTATAAGGAATCAATACATGCAGTTTTGTCAAACAACATTTTTTAGTTACCTATTATCCTACTGTCCTACATAAAGAACGGCTGTTTTCCTGAAAACCTTACAGCCGATATTTTTTTCAGTACTTTCTGTATTCTATTTAGGACCCATATAACTAAAAAATATTAACGATTTCAAAGTTTTCGAAAAAAAAGTAGTTTCAGGCTTATCTGGGATATACATCTGATCCGTATATCTCTAGCCTGCGAAAAGACCAAGCGAAACTGTTCCGAAAGAACTGTGGCAGGAAGCTATAAATCTTTTAGATTTTTAACCAACAAAACCTTGCATTTTTTATTTCTTTTAATTATGTCCATTGGATTAGTTAAAATACGCGAGAACCTAAAAAAAAAATGTTTTTTTAAGTTTAGTGGCAATTTTTTATACTAATAAAGGTTTTTATTTATTTATTTTCATTTCATTTATAGTCCATATATCAAAGATTATAATTGCGAAAGATTCATAAAGATATTTTGAAAACTGAGAAAGTTACAGATTTTTGACACGATAATTACGCTCCTGACCCATAGTGCGGCGGCGGCGGCGGCGGCGGCGGCGGCGGCGGCGGCGCGGCGCGGAGACGGGGCATCTCCCTCCACTCCACGGCATCGCATCCAAGCAATCCATTTCCATTCACTCAATCACTTACTGCAATTCAATCTGCTGCATTTAGGTCTCTGAGTACAGAAGCACAGGAGATAGCATACCATGAAGAAAACCTAGTTTAAAATGAATAAACGATAATTTACACTTGAAAACATCGATAGGAAAAATGCCTTGAAGGGCAACTCTATCGCCAAACAAAAAGTTGGTATTTTTTCAGAATAACAATACGTACCGGAGGACGTATTATTACTCCTTATAAATAATGTCAATAGACATTTATAAGGAGTTTTATCCCAAAACTCTGCAAACACATCACGTATTGACAATTTGCACACCTGTTACATACGTGAATAATAACTAAAATGAACTTTATGAACGAACTCAATCAATCATGCATTTTACGACGTTACATTTTATGTTGCCAAAATTAAGTCAAACAAATCACAACAATTTATACTGTTGTCTCTTTTTACATGGGGTTTTGTAGAATAGTTTTAACGAGATAGGTACTAGCTTATGAGTATTCGATTTCTATCATAATTATTTTGTTTATCCGATAGTTCTTAAAGAACAATAATTATGCAGCTCCACGCTCCACCAGTGTTTCTGCACCTACTCAGAGATTTAGTTATCAGTAGTCTAGTAATGCTTTAAATTGTCTTTGGTTGTCAGTGTGCGTGCGTGCAATTTGTTTGCGAGGGGAAGCCAGCTAGCCTAAGCCAGCCAGCCACCATTTTGTAAAAAGTTCTTTGTCGGGAAGTGTTTTCGAAGTTAGCAAATATAATAAATTAATTAGTTAGAAATTTGCAAGAAAATCTTTATCAATTTTCTTTCTTGACAATTGGTGAGTACTTATTATGTTATTATAATAAAGTAGTTCTAACCCGTGCAGGTTTATTTTAACATAATTGGTGTAAAAAACTTTGACTGAATAGTGAGGTGGTAGGTACCAAGTTGTACAAAACTTTTCGTGCGAAACTGGTAGGTAGGAAATAGGTTCGCATCATTTTATAGTGAAATATCGTAACAATAATGTCTTGTCGGATTTCGCAGCGCCGTTAGCCGGTCACATGGCGTCTACGCGCCATGTGCCATTTTCTCCGTTGAGGAACATTGCGCAACAAGTGCATGCGCAAGGTTCTCATTCTATAATCACTCTCTAGTACTCACTACTTCCTTACCTATTTATTTCGAAATATACATTATATTTGGTTACTAAACACATAGAACTTCCTACGGTCCTACTAATCCTATGTCTCAGTGATGCGTTGTGTCTCGGCCGCCTTCGAGAAGACGTTTTTTCCGTCCTGTACCTACATTTCCGCGCCAACCTCTGTGGCTATAAGATACCTATCTTTTTAGACAATTAATTAAAAAAACTCCAATAAGACTCTAGATAGAACTTCAGGATCCATGAGCAAGTAACTAAGATGCTGATTGATTGATGATTTCATAATTTTTGTGCCACACCTCGCAAGGTATAATATAAGTCATAATTTTCTTTCCAGTCTTGTTGCAAGTTACAATTGTTGGGCCTATTCTAGTTTTCCTTCGGAGTCCCATTTTCTTTCAAAAGATTTCCCTATTTTTTTTTATTTATAATAAAAAAAATGGGGAAATCTAGACTCTGAAATGCATTTTCATAGAGGAAGTGTAAACTAACAGAGGCAGTTACTAAAGATAATGATGACTGTGTCTTGTTCAAACTGTTCTCATACTTAAAAGATAGGAGATCATTATACCTACTGCTCTGTCATTTGTGTGCTTAGCTAGTAAATAATTTAATAGATTCTTTATATACTCTGATTCAAAAACCTGGATATTTTTTGTATACAAAGAAGACATATTAGGTACCCAAGGAATATTGGTGGAAAATCTTGAGCAACATTAGCATCATCGAAGCAAAGCACTGAAGCTCAGGATAAATTTTTGGTTCTGAAAGCTTTTATTCTTGATGTAATTGATCTCTCATTCATTCACGAATTCAATTTTAAACATTAATTGCTGCACATGTGTGATTATGTGTTATTAAAGTTTATATTTTTGTGATAACCGATTGCGGTTGTTTTCTGTTTAAATTTTTGTTAAGTTTCATTCTTTTGTCTTTGTTGACACTACAATATAGGTACTTGGATTCTAAACTCCTTATATACACAGGTATTCTGCTTTGTTCATAGTTGAGGGTAATAAAGTACCTAGTTGACTTGCGTCTTCTCAGGTATTTTTTTTTCAGCAGATGTATTGCAATGAGAATTTGCATAATTTACATTTTAATAATAAATAGTAAATAATCAATTGTAAATACTGTTTCTCTAATTTTGATCATAATTTGCGGAGATATTAGGAGATACATATTTGTGCTAAAACAATTAAAATCTTATCTATTACTAGCTTCGCCTCGCGGCTTCGCCCGCATGAAAATCTATCTGTCAAACAGTTTATAAACCTTCCTTTTGAATAACTTCTATTAAACAAAACACATCAAAATCCGTTGCATAGTTTTAAAGATCTAAGCATTTACAGACAGACAGCGGGAGCAAGTTTGTTTTATCCTATGTAGTGATTATCTATGGTTGCGATTGCGACGCTACTTTGATAGGTACCCGAGACTCAAGGAATCTATTTTTTGCAGATATAATAAAAAATGAGCAGAGCATGTGTATACATTACTTGAAGAAGGCGATGTTCAAGGTAACTTTTAGCGTCCGATTTACATATTTCATATTTATTTTATTGCATCATTGTGTACTTGACGACCGATGTGGCGCGGTGGGCGAAGGTCCACCTGCGACGCAGGAGGTTGCGGGTTCGATTCCCGCCTCGGAACAATTGTGTGTACGATCTGCAGATATTTGTTCCGGGTGTTCTGGTCGTTTTCTATATATAATAAAAAAAATCTATCTATGTAATGTATTGTATTATGTATATCAGTTATCTAGTACCCATAACACAAGCTCTGCTTACCATGGGGCTAGATAATGCTGTGTGATTTGTCCAGCATTATTTATTTGTAGGTCTTAGTATCTAGGTAATGTATAAGAAACACAATGGTACCCAAGCAGGGTGTGGCAATATTTACTGTGAATGGAAGTGAGCCGGGTTTCTAAAAAGTCTGTTTGATAGATAAGAGAGAAACAAAATTGTGCGGGAGTTTTAATTTTTTGCGGTTTTAAACAATTGTGGGGAATATTATCCCCAAATTCTATAAATATCCTTAATACCTACTACCACTGAATCAAATTTTGTGACAACATGGTTTTAAAGAAAATTATTTACAATTTACACAAAGGTTCTTTTTAGGTGGCTGGTTTTATGCATTGTAGAAGAAAATTATCTACCGCGCAATATGTAACTGGATTCGGAGACGAGAAAAGTATGCAAAGCCTTCGCACGAGTTTCTCTGGGATAAGAGATGTGTGAAGCATTTCAGCCTATTCGCGTTCAGGAGTTATTCCGGCATTGTTATTTCATAACACACTCGCCGAGGCACCGCTAGTCCAGCCGATCACGATGCAGGTACTTTGCCGCTCATCTCGCCTCGGGATAGCTCGTAGGCTTTCGTTCAGGTGTCGTCTTGGTCACTTGCCGGCATTTTGGCCAGAGTCAAAGGGCCTCGTGCGGCGTCGAGAGCGACCATACAAACTCGTTCGTTGCGTTTTGCAAAAAGAAGACAACTATAAAAAAGAACGACAAAACATTCGTCTTGTTTGGAATTCACAGTTAAACGACGTTGAGCGCAGGAGTTTCAATCTGCTTCTTGTCTTCTGCAAATTCACCAATTATAAATGTTATGCTTTAATGGGCTTTGCAATTGTTTGGAATATTTTAGTAAAGGGGTAGCTTAGACCCCAATAAATGACTGTGCTTAGATGTTAAGAAAGTAGATAGGGTGTACCGTAACTATAATAATTAGGCTAAGTTCAGATGACCGCGCAGTAAAGCGTGTAGCCACGCGAGAGGAGTATTCAAATGACAGCATTATGTACCTACGTGCGGCATCAACATTGAGGCTAGGCGTATGCTGGGACGCAGGCGACGCAGATCCACGCAGTGCAGGGCAGAGCAGATTTTGTTATGCATGAAAGTACCGAGTGCTCCGTACGTACGCAGGCATGTGCGACGCAGATATGTATTACCATGCATTACAAAATCTGCTCTGCCCTGCGCTGCGTGGATCTGCGTCGCCTGCGTCCCAGCATACGCCTTGCCTGATTGATGGACATGGAATAAAAAAACTGCGCGGATCAACTGACCAGGTTTTACAATTTTGTAGAAATTATATCCTGCGCTAACGCGCGGACCCGCGCGGTGCAAGATATTTCGCGCGGGTCGCAGCACACAGCGCGGTGCCGCATTGGCTTGCGGTTTTAGAGACATCAAACACTGGTTTAAGCTAAGTTCAGATGCCCGCGGCCGGTACCGCGCGTTATATTATAAGGTAAACAGTGTTCATTGTGTAAATAGCTGCGCGCCACCGCGAGAGTCGGCGTGCACGCGCCATAATTGTTCTATAAACTTGTAAAACCTGTTCAGTTGATCCACGCGGGTAGAGAATGGAATCAACATTCAAACCTGAATTTTGCTGCCAGACTGCCACGCGTAAGCCGCCTTTCATGTGAAAGCTCCTCCCGCGCGGTCATCTGAACTTACCCTATTCGTAATATAGTCACGGATACCAGAGACGGCACGGACAGCGGGCTGATCAAAATCCTTATTTAAGTAATAGAATTTGGTTTTACCTTTCACTGTCACACTCAAACCATACCGTTGAACATGAAATAAAATTGTATTTTAATCATGAGTAGCTGCGCCCCGCCATAAGAACTTTCCACGGACTAAAAAGGTTATAAGAAGAAGGTACCTATTTATTAAACCAGCCGTTCTCGAGTCTGTGCATACTAAACATTAAGCAATTTATTTTTATTTACATTACCTACAGCACCGCGCTCACGTAAATATTGATTTTCCAAAATTTTAACTAATAATGTGCTACTTGATTTGTGTGAAATATCATGGCAAACAATTGTTTTAAATTACATCGGACATGTTAGGCTTTACAAATACAATAAATATTTACGCGAGCGTTTATTATATTTTTACAATCTTAACAAAACTTACAGCTAGATAGAAGTTTCCACGTATAATTATAGATTTATTTAAGCAAATAAAGCAGCCATGGGCATGGAATGAGCTGAAAAGTGAATATTTAAGACGGATAGTTCAACTTTGGTTTGAATTGAAAAAACTAAGCATGTCTCTGATCTTCCAACTCACTGAAAACTTATCTAGTTCATGGCCATTCTAACGGTATCCAGGTCCATATGTGTCAAAAACATAGAAATTAACAAAATATGCGTCCATAGGCCTCGCCTGATGAGCGCCATGTCAACTGTACGAATGCGTGTGATGTGTGTTATTTCTGCGCTCATTGTTAAAAGATTTGATGATTATTTCATCGTTATATAAAGGCTGATTATGAGGTGGTCCCCTATAAAAGCAAGCAAAATAATTCTCCGTGTCTCTTATCTATAAAAACACCATGAGTGTTTGTATAGATTAGAGACACGGAGAAGCGTGGGCGTGTGAACACGCCATGCACTCGACCAATAAAAGCGTCCTATCCATATCCTGTCCACCAATGAGAGTGCGTGACTCCGGCGCATTAGTCGACACATGGTCGTTATCTTAACCTCGCGTTTTTCCATTAAGTACAACATAGGCGTCATCGTTGTTAACCACTCCTTCGGAATTCAATATTTAGCTTGAGTAAGATTTGACCTTGTTTATTCATAAAAATAATAATTTACATTTATTTCTGTCTCTGTGTAAGAAAATATCGTTAGCTTACATAGTATACTTACTGACAGCGTTTTATCGTACGGGCCTAGGACATACATAATTTTAAACAACACTGCTTTGGTCGGGAGTTGTTGTGATTTGTTTCATAGTTCGTGATTTTTTACGTGTTTTGTCTGTGCCGCGTACAAGTTTGGTACGGTAGATAATAGTTAAGCCCACTGAATGCTGGTAGTCGAAGTTTAGATACCTATTTTTGAAAGAGTAGTTTCAGTTTTGTAGTGATAGGTGAAAGCCATCCTAGAGGGTCAAAGATCTTTGATATGTTAGAGAGTAAAACCCTTTTCGTCAGTTTGACAGTGCTTTCATTGACGTCGACCTTTAGCTGGAATGTGAAGTGATCATCTTGTGGATACCATACCAATCCCAAGGTCTTAGTCGTACTCTCTGTCGATCTGAACTGATATGACTTTTGTTCGTCATCTTGATTTTGCTGTGAATGATTGATAATTTCAGGTTGATTGGAGCCCCATTTTCGCAAATTGAACCCCTCTGACTTCAGTAACTGAATCAAATCAGTTCTCCACTAAGGAGATCGTCCATATAGAAGTCTTCTTCCAGCGCCTTGGCGGCTCTACTAGATTGATATTTGTTCCCTTCAATTTTGGCTAAATGTTTTAAGGTCTTCGTCGCCAAAAAAGGCGCGGCGGCATTTCCGTAAGTAACCGTTAAAAGTACATACTCACGCCACCGATTTTGATCATTTTCATCCATCCAGATGATTTTCTGATATGATTGATCGTCTTCATGTACCATAATCTGACGAAACATCTTTTCGATGTCAGCAAATATAACAAACTCGTACTGGCGCCACTTCAAAATCAATTCGAATAGATCTTGTTGCAGGTTGGGCCCACGGCATGTCAAATCGTTCAGACTGTTACCAGTAGATGTTTTCGCGGAGGCGTTGAAGACCACTCTCAGAGCTGTTGTTGTAGAGTCGGTGCGTAGTATCGGGTGATGAGGTTGGTACCATCCATTTGATGCAATCTCATTACACTGACGCATATGACCCAAATTGATATATTCGTTGATAAATGATATGTACTCCTGGGCAATTTTCGGCTGTTTAACGAAACGTTTTTTAAGTTGCCGAAATTGCGCCACAGCAGCAGATTTTGATTCTCCCAATTTCTCTGTGAAATCTGATTTAAAGGGTAGGCGCACTACAAAACGCCCATCTTCCTTCCTTTCTGTAGTTAGGTCGTAATACTCCAAACACTTTTGATCTTCTTCTGATATGTTTTGCTCTTCCGGGATACTTTCGATTGTCCAAAATCTCTGTAAATCCTCGGTATCATTGAGAATAACGTTACACTGATAGCTCTTGTGTACGTTTCCGCTTAAAATCCACCCAAATCGAGTCTCCTGCGCGATGGGGCAATTTTCCATCTTGATTATACCACCCTGTATAATCTCCGCGTAAACTTCAGCTCCAAAAAGTATGTCGATTGGGCTACTGATATGATAAGTGTTGTCCGCGAGAGGTATGTTATTCAGGTAGGTCCAGTTAGGCTTAGGAAATGATTGATTTGGCAAATTATTGATAAGTGATTTCATGATATAAACTTCAGTTTGAAGCTCGTAGTCGCTGTGGATCGATCCACATGTGATAAACATGATACCCTTGCAGTTGTTCATATTGGACCCCACACCGGTTATTACCCCCCTGCGAGGATAACGCGGCAGCCCTAGAAGTTGAGCCGCGTTTTCAGAGATAATCGATGTTTGAGATCCTTGATCTATAAGGCAACGCATCGTAGCAAAAGTTCCATCAGCTTTTTGTACATAGATTTTTGCCGTTGCTAATAAAACCTCTTTGTTATCATTATCCGATGACGCCTGATTATTTGACGCTGCCTCTGTTAGAGTCGGGGCGCTTTGAGGCGCTTCGCTTTGAGCCTGAGTCGCGTTACTATTAGAAGTTGACACCTGTGGCTTTGTTTTTGATTTATTATTAAAATAAACATTATGCAGAATCGTATTATGATTATCATTGCATTCACGGCAACGCTTCTCCGAAATGCATGCTTTCCCATGGTGTGGGTAAAGACAATTCTTGCAAAGCTCGAGTTTCGCTATCGTATTGCGCTTTGACTCGGCCGAAAATTCTAGAAATTTATTGCATTGGAATAAACCATGATTCTGTTTGCATAAAGGACATTTCGTGGAATTTGTGTTTGTATGATATGCTCTTGGATTAGATTTATGTTCATTTTTCTGATTTTTGTTAGATGATGATGATGAATCTTTCCTTCGTTGCTGGGGGGATTTAGTGTTGTCTACCTTGCGTTTTGATGTCTCCAATGACGTAAACTTGGTCTCAAGATAGGTCAAAAATTCGTGGAGCAAGGGTAGCTCCCTCGGGTACTTCACAGCTAAGACGTAATCCTTGTATGTGTCAGGGTCTAGTTTTTGTGATAAGATATGCACGAGAATGGGGTCCCAGGTTGAACCATCAACGCCTAGGTTTTTGATAGCGTTTAAGCATTCGTTGGTGGTATCGTGGATCTTCTTAAGCTGCGCGGCGGTCTGCTGCTGCATCACCGGCAGGTTCATGATAAGATTGATATGCGAAGTAAAAATCATCTTTTTATGATTATACCTATTGTTCAAAAGATCCCAACTCACCTGATAATTGTCAGATGTGATATGCAGATGCTGGATGAGCTTTTCGGCTTCTCCTTTAACCTTACTTTTTAGGAACTGCATTTTCTGCGCGTTTGATAAGGCTGGGTTTTTATGAATGCTCTCTGTAAAGAAGAAGAGATATCAATAGAAAGAACTCATCTTGATATTGATATCTCTCTTGATATTAAGATACCTTTGTTCGTACCCACTGAAGGTTGCTTCATACTCCTCATTTATGCCACTCAACTCAAGGTCAAGGTCCCAATGAAGAGAGTCAATCGCTGACCAACGTGTTTCGATTGCTCTTAAAGCATCCTCAAATTCCCATTTATCCGACATGATTTCGATATTAATATTGCCTATGGTTCGAGAAAAAGCCTTAAAATTCGTTGTTTGTTTGCGTAGCATTTCGTCTGTTTTACTGCTAGTCCCCCGGCCTTGATAAGGTGTTGATGTAGGTACGTACCCTGGCTGCGGAGTAGTGTTGCCCGTAGTCGAAGGCACGGACTTCCCTGCTGTACCTAAGGGAGTTGATGGACGCAGAAGAGACTTTTCTTCTGAAACCTCAGACAAACACTTGGTGATATAGGCTCGTGCTTCTTCATAGAAAGCTTGTGATCTAAGGAATGCATTTGATGAGAAATACTCATGAGATTTATTCTCCGATCCGCTGAGATTGATGTGATTATTTTGAAAGTCTTGCCAATAGGATTCCAGTGTACCCAGACGTTTCTTGATATTCTGAACCGTTTTCCTATCTGGACCATCTTTTTTAAAATTAGTGAGGAGCGTGTTCATCGACCCCATCAGCTGATACTGGCTCTGGATGACGTCTTCCATCGTCTTCGCCATGATGATGATTGATAGTGATAAGCTTTGATAACTCACCGAAGGCTGGCTGGTTACCTTACGCGGCGGTCCAAGTCCCAGCGGTGCAATCCAATAATTAGGTAAAACACCATAATATCAATAACGCACACGCGACTGGTCCCGCCTTCGGTGCTCGAAGGACCATAAAGATGTCTTACACCTTTAAAATGATAGATGTTGTGATAGGTAAAGGATTTATTCCAAACAACTACGAGCTAATGATAATGAGCCACGCGCCCGGTATGAATGGCTAACATGAACTGATGCGAGCGCGCTTTGATACTGCGACAATGAGGTAAAAATGCTGACGCGCGAGGTTGGTGCGGGTTCACCGTACACTGAGAAATCAATAGGGTTTTATATTTATATGTACGAGTACTTAACCGGTTATTGCTCTTCACTATCTTGAATGTCCCTAATTAATTAGTTAAATTTAGGGCTTTGGAGTCAGGACTATTTAGAAAAATATTTTATAATAATATCCGACCACCGTTGCCCTATTAAGATTTAAACGAGTCGCTCATCTTTCCATACAAACGTGAAAGGGTAACTACTACACAGTTTGATGTTGACCATCCAAAACTAAGGATGATATCAATTTATTTCGTCATTAATATCTTTGTTTACATACACCCAAAACCGTAAAAAAGGTTAACATTTGAAAAATACAAGCTTTAGCTTTTAGCTAAAATTTTAAAATACCAAAATATTTAAACATCATCGTTTTTTTTTAGTTTTACAGGATAAATTACTATCCACATGATCATTACAAATGCGAAAGTTTCGATGTTGTTTTACCAATTCACGCCAAAACTACTAACCGAATCGAGCTGAAATTTCGTAAACATGTATTTCCATGCCTAAGATAAAACATTAGCTTCTTATCCCATAAATCAGTTCCCATGTGATATATAAAACGTTTCTATAGAAATAACGCTGACGAGTCCTGGATATTAAGACATTTGATAAACTAATTATGTTTTATTTTAGATAATGGTGAAGATCCCGAAGAAGACTCATACATAAACGAGCGAATGATCTTGACGGCCGTCGTCGAGCCGACCCACACGCTGCCCTATTCGCCGGCCAGCACGACGCCCTGCTCCTCGCCGGCCAGCACGATGCCCCTCTCCTCGCCGGCCAGCACGCCACCCTACTCGCCGCCCTACTTGCCACCCTCCTCGCCGCCCTACTTGCCGCCCTCCTCGCCGCCCTACTTTCCGCCCTCCACGCCGTCCTATCCGCCGCCCTACTTGCCGCCTTTCTGGCCGCCCTCCTCGCCGCCCTACTTGCCGCCCTCCTCGCTGCCCTACTTTCCGCCCTCCACGCCGTCCTATCCGCCGCCCGACTTGCCGCCCTTCTGGCCGCCTTCCTCGCCGCCCTACTTGCCGCCCTCGCCGCCCTACTCGCCGCCCCTCTCGCCGCCCTACTTCCTACCCTACTTTCCGCCCTCCACGCCGACTTATCCGCCGCCCGACTTGCCGCCCTTCTGGCCGCCCTCCTCGCCGCCCTACTTGTCGCCCTACTCGCCGCCCTCCTCGCCGCCCTACTTGCTGCCCTCCACGCCGCCCTACTCGCCGCCCTACTTTCCGCCCTCCACGCCGTCCTATCCGCCGCCCGACTTGCCGCCCTACTTGCCGCCCTCCACGCCGCCTTACTCGCCGCCCTACTTGCCGCCCTCCTCGCCGCCCTACTTGCCGCCCTCCTCGCCGCCCTACTTTCCGCCCTCCACGCCGTCCTACCCGCCGCCCGACTTGCCGCCCTTCTGGCCGCCCTCCTCGCCGCCCTACTTGCTGCCCTCCACGCCGCCCTACTTTCCGCCCTCCACGCCGTCCTATCCGCCGCCCGACTTGCCGCCCTTCTGGCCGCCCTCCTCGCCGCCCTACTCGCCGCCCTCCTCGCCGCCCTACTTGCTGCCCTCCACGCCGCCCTACTTTCCGCCCTCCACGCCGACCTATCCGCCACCCCACTTGCCGCCCTACTGGTCGCCCACCTCGTCGCCCTACTTGCCGCCCTCCACGCCGCCCTACTCACCGCCCTACTTGCCGCTCTCCACGCCGCCCTCATCGCCGCCCTACTTGCCGCCCTCCTCGCCGCCCTACCCGCCGCCCTACTTGCCGCCCTCCTCGCCGCCCTACCCGCCGCCCTACCCGCCGCCCTACTTGCCGCCCTACTTGCTGCCCCACACGCCGCCCTTCTCCTCGCCAGCCCACACGCCGCCTTCTCGCCGGCCCACATGCCGCGCTTCTCGCCGGCTTACATACCGCCTTTATCCTTGCCGGCCGGCACGCCGCCCATGATCTGGCCTGCACGCCGCCGCGCCGGATCAACCAATGTCAGTAACATCTGTAGCGCATGTGCTTTTAGAGTATCCGCGATGTCCTCTATGTTCGCGCGGACGCAGGCCAATATGCAGGTGTTGGAGCGCGTCGATCGCCTCATTGCTTCGTCCACCGCTTCACTCCGTAGCGAGACCACCCCGACACCCGTGAACGCTACTACGACGCCGCTGCCACCGCCACCATCAGCGTACGCACGCTAGCCAATCGCCGAATTTAGCTGGCTGTACGGCGCGATTCAATGGTGGATCCCACGACGCCGACGACCTACAAGCTTTTATAGATGCTATCGAAAATTAAAACTGAGGAGGATCATGCTCTTCGTGGACTACGACTCCTACTCGAAGGACAGGCTGCCGTTTGGTACCTACGTGGGCGTAAAGAACGTCGTTGGAACGGCAGACGCCGCCGCCGTGGCAATACTTTCTGCACCTGAGGGCTCGTATCAGATTAATATAGAAAATTGTGATAAAGAAATATGAAAAGTATGTCTAAAATAGTTTTCAGGTTTTAGATTACCTATTTTATTGGTATTTTAATGTAATAAAATCATTAGCACATAACTTTCACAATGAAGATTAATAATAGTAGAAAATTGTGGTGAAGAAATATGAAAAGTATCTCTTAAATCTTTTTCAGATTTTAGATTACCTATTTCATTGGTATTTTAATGTAATGAAATCATTAGCACATAACTTTCACAATAAAGATTAATAATAGAAAATTGTGGTTAAGAAATATGAAATGTATCTCTTAAATCGTTTTCTGATTTTAGATTACCTATTTCATTGGTATTTTAATGTAATAAAATAATTAGCACATAACTTTCACAATAAAGATTAATAATAATAGAAAATTGTGGTTAAGAAATATGAAATGTATCTCTTAAATCGTTTTCAGATTTGAGATTATCTATTTCATTGGTTTTTTAATGTATGTAATAAAATCATTAGCATGTAACTTTCATAAATGGCGCGGCGCCGATAATTTATTAATTATGTATTATATTTAAAGTGGAATATTAATTGTAAAATTTTTCATATAATTGTACAGACAGATTGTATTATTGAATAAAACAGTATTCATGTTGTAAGTTATGCTTCTTTTCTTGAATACCCATAATAGCAACCCTTTTAGGACTTCTAGTAACGTTTTTGAGTTTATAACAGTAACGTTGTATAAGGGAGTTGTACATGTTTGTGCATAATGTGATCGATGATCGTTTTCGTAGTGGCACTCTGACGGGTACAGTAATCCGGGTCGATTTTGTTCAGGACTTGGTATCCGCTTTCTTGTAGCATTAGAAGGTAGTTTCGTGTGTCGCTGTCGTTGCTAGTCAGTAGGTCGATGTTAAAATCGCCAAGCACGATACTATTCTTGCGGTTCTCTATTTGCTATGAACAGGTTTCTAGAAATTGCTTGGTATTTTTCTTATCAGATTCGTAGATTGCACCCAGGTCCCAGGTGAAGATTGTAGCGTTGTATGAATATCCATAGGTAGTTGATTCCATATATTATTATATTCTGTGTTAGGTCGTAAGAAAGACTTTTGTGTATGTATAGGCGTTTCTACGCCTCCTCCCTTTTTGTCTTTTCTTATATTATAGGCATGCGAATATTCTGGTAAAGAAAACAACTGGGCTTCTTCGTCCGATCTATGCCAAGTTTCTGTTATTACGATGAAGTGGATGATACAGTTCATTGCCTTAATAATACATTGTAATTCATCGAATTTTCCTTTGGTGCGAATACTGCGCATATTGGTGTAAAATATCTTGAGAGAAGACGGGTCGTAAAATATGCAGTCGTAGGTAGATTTAATGTAGGTAGGTATTATAATATTCTATATAATGCTGTATCGCTAGTTCCTGGTGTAGATTTTATTAGTTTTTTGAAGTGTTTTTTACTACCTTTGGAATCCCCTTAACGTATTTTATCCCGATGTCTAGTTCTCCGTTCGTTTCACGGGTCTTTAGTTCCTCCTGGATCGCATGGAGGTAGGATTTCTGCGCCGGAGTTTGGTCTGCGTAGACGCGAATATTAGTATTTTCGGAAGTTTGGACTTATTGGAAGGACACTTTTATTAGGCGGGCTTTATTGGGGTTGTATTTTCCGAGTCATGAATATCTTAGTGCTGTAGGACAGTCCTTTTTGTCATGGATCTTTTCAAGTGCTTTCAAGACTTGACCTTGATCATGTAGCTGTCGTATCTTTGGGTTCTTTTCGTTAGGTTCAGGAATACCCACGACGATAAGATTGTTCATGCGGCGATATCTCTATTGTCTAATTTATTGTATTACCTAAATATCAAAGTCTTATTGTATTAAATTCACGACCGATGTGGCGCGGTGGTCGAAGGTCCGCCTGCGACGCAGGAGGTTGCGGGTTCGATTCCCGCCTCGGAACAAATGTGTTTACGATCTGCAGATATTTGTTTCGGGTGTTCTGGTCGTTTTCTATGTACAATAAAAAATATCGATCTATGTAATGTATTGTATTATGTATATCGAAACGAAACATCTTGTACGGTTCTAAAAATTTAGATTTTACGTCATAGGGCCCTGTGGCGCAACGGATAACGCGTCTGACTACGGATCAGAAGATTCCAGGTTCGAATCCTGGCAGGGTCGGGATATGTTTTAACTTTTATTTTTCGCAACTTTTCAAGGATTTTGGATAATTTTTGACAGAACTATTTCAACAACAACTTCTTTTCAATGGCGCGACAATACTATTTGTAAAAGTATTTATCAGTTTATCAAACGATTTCAAAAATGTTCTCTATTCGGCAGATTTTTATGTTGATATACATACATATATCGATCTTGTCGGTGTTGTGATTTAGGTACAAATAGTACTGTCGCGTTCACATGAATGAAAATGTTGGGTTTATTAATGGGGTTTACCGTAAACCCCATTAATAAACCCAACATTTTCATATTAGGTATATTGAAACGCCATCCGAGTAAACCAGGTCACGCAAGTATTCGTTTCCAACAAGTTTTCAACAAAAGTCTCATTCGAGTACCATAACTTCGTGTTATATTTGAAATTATAATGCAGTGTCATATGGACTTGTAAAAATCGACCGAGCGAGAGCGATAACTTGGAAGAGAAACAAGAAAAATTAAAATATACCTACTAATTCATTTTAGTAATCGGCTGTACCATAAGTAAATATCATGGGTTTAAATTCAATCTTTCTTCAATCAATTAAATTCGGTTTTAGGCAGTCGAAGCATAAACTCAGAAAACTTTTTTTCATTAGCTAAACTACATCATATTGTTTCATCTTAATTATTAGTCTTGAATAAAAAAAGGTATCTACTAATACACCGATCGTGGCGGAGCTTACGCATTTCCTCTTCTTGGAATAGAGACCCTAGGTCCGTTATTAAAATAAATAAATAAATTATTAAATAAATAACTGGTCGTCTGGACGAAACGACGCGTGGCCCAAAAACTGGTAAGTATGTGTCGCAACGCATAAGGATTGTCATGCAGCGGGGCAATGTAGCCTGCGTCTTGGGGACTTGGACTAGACTGTTTGCAACATTCTGTAGTTAGCTCAATTATTTTAATTGTAAGTACTAGTTCTAATTGTTTCTATTATTTGATTGTAATTTCTTCACACTAATTATACAAAAGAAAAAGTTTATAAGGATGAAATGATAGATGAATGTTTGTGTCAGAGCTACCAGGGTGCCGTATTATTAAAGATCACGTATTGCACGTACATTGCTGAGCTAGAACTGTAGGAAGTGAACTAGCTCTCGCACGTACCTTCGCCCTAATTACCTACATTGTACTTTGTACAGTTTGTTTATATACAACTTTTGTCCCAAAGCGGGAATCGAACCCACATCGCATCCTGCATCGCAGGTGGACCTTATTAAAATATATTAACGTTTCGTTTTTTTATTTCAGAAAAAACTGATGTGAAATCCCAAGAGGCCACATCTATTTTCACCCTGACTCTGTTGGCCCTGACACTGGCTCAACCACTAACTAAAAAGAAGAAAGGCACCTGGCGTCCATCCAGGATTGAATGTAAACGACAAAAATGTAAATGACGGCTTCATCACGCACATCACAAGGCCAATGGATTTGATGGAAACCATAAACAAAAGAAGAGAGAAGTTTGCAAAACTGGGAGTAACATTACAACCCTTTATTTTGATTGTTGGACCAAATGCTGCGAATATACAAACTTATTACATTGTGGTAAATCAAACATTTTACGTCGTCAATTCCATAGTGGAAGCTGTAGATGCATGTTATAAAAGCATATTCTCCTTGCAATGCAACTACCCCGAAGAGTCCGTCGCTGTATGGACTTTCATCCAGAAAGCATTCTTTAGAATGACAACACCTTGGGACAAGGAATTTGTTGCGGTTAATACTCTACTGAGCGATTTCAGTTGAGTGGTGCTTATCACATTCACATCGGTCAAACCTATACCTTCTACTGAACCAAAATGCCGAAATGTTTTGTATGTAAAACTGAACTTGATAGTATTAAAAACTTATGCAATCACCTTAAAATAACTCATAGTAACATAACTTTTTACGAATGTATTGTACCAGATTGTAACAGGAAATTTAGTATTTTAAATTCATTTAAGAAACATTTTAATAATCACATAACTTTGCAAACACTAAGTGTAAATGACAACTTTAGTAACGATTATCCTGAATCCTCAACAAGTGTTGAAGTTCAAGAAAGTATTTCTGGGTCAACAGAGCCAATAAGTTTTCCTTGTAGAGAAAATGATACAAATAACAAAGAACTTGCCGACCCTATGGCAACATTTATTGCGTCACTCTATGCGAATTCTGCGACATATATATCGGTGCTTTGCTTGCCACCTCATAGAGTTTCACGATTACAAAATATATTTCTTGGATTACTTTTCCATTCAAGTGATAGACAGCGTTTTGGGAACCACATGGCTTTTGCACCTCTTATTTCAGAGTTCATTCTAAATTTACTTAAAGAACGAGGAGTAGAGATAAATGTCCCTGGGTATAACGTTACAATATTTTTCGATCTTACTGTTTTACTTGGAGATAATTTAGGTATCCATTCTATTATTGGATTCACAGAATCATTCTCATCTAATTATCCGTGTAGAATATGTAAAGTTAGAAAGGATCAATTAAAACTAATGTGCGAATCCGATCCACAGATTTATCGAACACTTGAACAGTATGCCACTGACTTAAATGCTCAAGATGTATCACTCACGGGCATTAAAGAACCCTGTATATGGCATAATGTTGACGGATTCTCAGTTTTTGATAATGTAGGAGTTGATGTAATCCATGATTTTTTGGAAGGTATTTGTAAGTACGACATGTCGTTTTTATTAACGACTTACATAATTGATTTGAAATTATTTACCTTGCAAACTTTAAATAATAGAATCGAAACGTTTGATTACGGTCCCGACAAAAGTAGTAAACCAACAAGTATCAACGTTGATAATTTGCGCGCACAGAATAATAAAATGTCAGCCTCTGAAATGATGTGTTTTGTAAGATACTTTGGTTTATTAGTGAGTGATTTGATTCCGAATCATGATGCCGTTTGGCAAATATATGTATATATTATTACGAAAAATATTGGATATCCTAACAGCAAATGTTGTACATGTTAAAGATATTGACTTGTTAAAAAGCTTAATTTCCGAACATAATAAGTAATACGTTTTGTATTGTACAACGTTGAAGTCGAAATTTCACTTTATACTTCCCTATCCTGATATGTTGAAAAAATTTGGTCCTCTTAACGCTATTTGGTCCATGAGGTACGAAGCCAAACATCGTATATCGAAATTATATGCGAATGTTAGCAGTAATAGGCGAAATATTTGCAAATCTCTTGCTATTAAACACCAATTACAACCGAATCATTATTTTATAGAAAACAGTAACATCAGTGAAAGTAACAGTATTAAAAAAAATTGGTAAACTGAAAAACATTGAAATTGATAAACAACAGGACATAATTGAACAACTTGATTTGCCCTTACAAAGTAAAATACAGAAATGTAATTGGGTAAATGTTAAGGGAACTAACTACTCGTTAAACATGGTATTAACATTAGACAGACGTACATGACGTTAGTTCACCTACTTTTGGTTCAATCGAATATATTTATTTGTGTGATGAGTCAGTTATTATATTTGAATGTAGCTTATTGAAAACAGTATATTTTGTCGAAAAAAAACATTGTTTTGAAATTGAATACTGTGATGTTGACAATGTTTACTATAAATATGATAATATTTGTTCCCATGTACCCAATACCCTTACCATTAGTAGTCATGGTTCTTGTAAATATTATGTTACAATGAGGTCTCCCATATGAGGCTCACGAAATAGAATGCGTAGATTACTTAATTATTATTATTATATTAGTAAGTTACTTAATTTTGTATTAAGGTGACAAAAATGTATCTTAATAATGTTGATAGATTACTTAATTATTATTATTATATTAGAAAGTTAGGTACTTAATTTTGTATTAAGGTGATAAAAATGTATCTAAATAATGTTGATTATTAACTTTTAAATATCTTAATAAGATAAGTCAAAATATTAAGATATTTAAAAGTACTAACTTTTTGAATCTTTATGAATGATGAGTAAATTTTATTATTATTATGAGTCAATTAAAGTAGCTTTGTGAAAGAAACATTGTTTATGGTGCTATGTCCAAGTGCCACGTCGACAATACTCTTTTTTTATAGGTAGTCTTGTGTTAAAACGATCTCGTATAATAGGTTAGCTAGTAGGTAATTAGTTTAACTATGATACAAAATGTCTCTGAATATGTTGATTAGTGTTTACTAACTTGTTTGAAGTCCTTTATAAGTGATGTGATGAGTCAATTATTATGAATGTAGCTTTGTGATAACTTTATCTTTTGTTGAAAAGAAACATTGTTTCTATTGAATAATCATGTTGTTTGATAGCCATGTAAAATAATCTTATGTTGTCTTTTTTATTCTATAGTATAGACTAAAAAAAGAAGATATAAGAGTATTTTTTACGGATATCTCGTTATTATAATATAGAATGTATACTTTATTCAAGAGATCTCCGATCTGAGGCTCAACTAATAGGTAGTACAAATTACTACCTAGTAATTTGTACTCTATGTTACATTACAAAAATGCCTTTAAATTTATGTTGATTTATAATAATAAGTTGGTTATTATGTAAAGTTTATTAAAGGAACAAAATTCTTACAAATTAAAATTATAAACTAAGTGAACACTGGCAGCAACACATGTTTATAAAACTGTATTGTAGCACATAAACATGAAGGTCATTTGTATGATTACCATAAATATATTTTTAAAGTAGTTCAATAATACTTTTTATTCTCCAGAAATCCCTATTTTTAATTTTTAGATTTAACATGAAATTTGATATAGGTAGGTACCTATATAATTGTAAGTATTACTATTTAATTTGAATGTAGTTTGTAATATAATGGTTGGAACAGATTCATCAGCAGTAAAATACTGTTCCATGCTGACGAGCCAGGACCAACCCTTATTGAATAAAAACTACATACCTACTAAGGCTGCATTCCACCAGAGATGTGCTACGTTGCTATGTTTCCAGCCGACCGATGGATCGCTCCGTTATCGCGTAATTTTAACTACCAAAAATGACGCGATGTAGAAGCGATCTTATTGGTAGGCTGGAAACTTAGCAACGTAGCACACTCTGGTGGAATGGCAGCCTAATTGCTTAGTAATAATTGCAATCATAATAGTACACGTCACAATAATAGATAGAACCTATAACAGTCATAGATAGTAAACATCACATAAATGGATAGTACATACAACGATAAGATATAGTGCGCATAAAGTTATTAGGCAGTAATCATCACAATCAGTACAGTTACCATTACAAAAAAAAATTGTACCCTTTAACATCAATAATAGTGCTCATAACAATAACAGATAGTAGGAATAGCACGCACTTACTTATCAGTTACTAAATAATTCAGTAATCAATAATCTGCTTATTGTAAATACTACCAAACAATATTGCTCACATGGCAAGAAATTAATTATTAGGGACTAATTATTCTTGTAATCTCTACTAGATAGTATTGTTGGGATAACAGCTACCACTAGTTCTGACAGATAGAATTATTATATCGTAATCGTTACTAAATTATTCTAGTTGTCACAAATAGCACTAGAATTATTGTTGAGTCAAACAGAATTTTAGTAAGTACGAGATTTTATTCATTTCATTGAGATAGTGCTGTGTAGTCTGCCCTCAGACCGGCTAAAAACCAAAGATAATTAAAAAATAGAAAATAGCGCGACTAAAAACAAAAGATAGGTAATTAAAAAACAGTCGGTCTGAGGGAAGTGTAGGACTCGGCGGCGGCGGAGCTGAACAACAATGAGCCGCCGGCGGCTCATTGTTGTTCAGCTTCGTCCTCCTCACGAGCCTCGTCTACCCAGAGCTGCCTCTTGAGGGACATTTTCCGCTGCTCCCATGTCTGAAACAAAGTTTATTGCATATTTATATATACATAACATACATACAGGACGGTTTTTTATGAAAGGCGGTGATGGCCAAGTCCGAAACCACGAGACTTAGAAAAAAGTCGCCAAAGAAGTCACGCCCTCGATTTATCATACTATAGTTTTCATATTATCATATACATGCAGTTATCAGCATGTTTATTTTTTAAAATTATCTTTTACTTTTGATAGAAATCACACACGAATGATTAAAAAAACATAGACGTCCCATATTATTGAACCAATGAATTCCGTTGCTGATAATATAATAAATAAAAATTAGTATGGAAGCCACATATCGAATTTGTAAAATCCAAAATTACATCTCTTGGCGCCTTACGTAATATGAGCAACTGCTTGCCCTTAAAGATAAGAAATACTATCTATAACGCCCTTATTGAACCCCATTTGAAATATCTTGTTGAGATATGGGGATCAGCCTCAAAAACTACAATTAAACAGTTACAAATAGCACAAAATAAAGTTATTAAAAGAATATTTCATTATGACTATCTAACTCCAACAGAAATATTGTTTATCAAAACTAAATTCCGAAATTTAATATTAATACATTACATGTATACTCATAAGAAAGATTTTAACAAAAAAAAAAACCAGTCCAATATTACGCTCACAATCAGACAATATAAATATAACTTACGAAATACAAACAAACTGTATGTTGGCCCACCCCAGAACGGTTAACTACGGCAAAAAGAACGTATTACTCGTATATGATGGAGTAATGATATATAATAACCTACCGGGGTGAATAAACTGAGTGATGAGTGTGAGGGACTCTGAGTATGCAGGTTTTTAAAAATAAATTAAAGCAACATTATTTAGCTAAAGAACAGAGTTAATAATTAAGAATATAAGATAAGAAATATCAAATTTATTAAATAAGCGTAATAAAAATAATACCTTCCTTAATTAAACCATGCCGAAAATGTATATAATAATAGTAATATAACTGGTGCCTTGCTCCCAGACTATAAACGCACGCTCAGTCAACGTGCACAAAAAAACTCTTGGAAAAACAATACCGTAGGCCTAAGTACCGATAAGCGGCTAACAGCCGGTAAAATGAAGGTAGACTGCTTTGTTCCTACTGTTATTTTAACTTATTTTATTAGATTAGGTTATTTTCTACTAAGTATAGTTTTTTCTTTTGTTTTTATTTGTACCTAAGTACATTATGCTAATAGGCATAGGTGTAAGCACACTCGTACTTATATAGACTATAAGCACATACTTCAGTAGGTACGTATTTTATAAGTAGGTAATAAGTAAAAGTTTTGTAAATATTTCTCATTTAAGTGAACGTAATGTAACTATGTTCTTTGAGAAAATAAATAATCCTTAAACCGAAATAACCTTGATCTACTTATTTTATGTCATTATAAAAGCTTATGAAGCTATATGATTTTACAATGAAGTGTCCTTTAGAATGTTTTATTTGTCATATAAAAAGTTAAATTGCATATAAGTTAAGCCGTCTAAAAGGTTATCGTTTTGAAATTCGTTTATAAATTGTATTGCTTTGTATTCACCTTAGGGTAAGATGATGCTGTGTATTGTCTAGCATTATTTATTTTATTTATAAGTATTACAATAAAATACCCTCCATTATAAAAATGTAAACTCATTCAATGCATTCAAAACAAAACTATCAAAATATTTATCAGATAATTATTTTTGAATGCATTGGATTGGTACCTATACCTACTATCTATACCTACGAAGACGACCTACCTAAGTACTCTTAATTTACACCTATTTTATAATAACTTATTTCTCATGGAAGTGACATTGTGTATTTTTGAGGATAAATGTCTTAATACCGATAATCATAAATCTTTTGGAAAGATGTAACCCCATAGGAAATAATCAAGTGGTGTAAGATCCGCCAGGTGATTATGTAACTCGCGACCGGTTTGCGACAGGCGTAAATTAAGCAATCAGTGCTGTCAAAAGTCAATTTTGTATTAGTTTGACACCAGCTACAACGTCAAAATTGGCGTTTGACAGCACCGATTGCTTAATTTACGCCTGTCGCAAACCGGTCGCGAGTTACATAATCACCATACGGGTGATCTTGCCGATCATGTAAATATAATAAAACTGTGAATATTTGATATTTTCTTTTATTTTTAGCAAAACATTTCTCTGCAAAGATTGATCCTTATCATATCAGCAACAGAATACGTAAATTCAATAAAAAGTGTTTTATTGAAAAATTGCTTAGGTATATTGATTTCTGTCGAGGAGGGCATGACTCCTTATACGACTTTTTTCCAACTCCCGTGATTTCGGACTTGGCCATCACCGCCCTTCTCAAAAAAACCACCCTTTATAAAATAACCATTACTTCGTCTTTATCGTAAAATAAATCGTTAGAGACAATTATTGCAGTGTTCACTATAAAAGAGTACCTTACCTACTTGAAAAAAACTTTGTACCTACCTACCTACAACCATTTCGAAACCAAACAGAACTGTTACTTGAATACCGTCAGAGTAGCTAGTTCCCAGTTATAGCACACAAAATAATGTATAAATAAGAGAAGTCAAAGATAGTAGGTATTGTTATGATAAATAGGTATTATTTGGTCACTTTTGATGAGGCAAATGAGTGGAAATTCATATTCATTTATTTATTTACACAGAGGAAGGTTACTAGCCTCTTTATGTCGCTGGTTGATGAAGTAATTTGAATCCACCTGTATGAAACCTTTCGGCAGCTCGGCATCTTTATTTCATTGTAATGTATGTATGTGAAACTGTTCTTTGGCTAAAGAGACTTCCGTTATATGCACAAAATTTCTTTTCTTTTTCTCCTCCTTATAGGAGACCAATTAGATAGGTAACCTGAGGGTAACACTGTATTTTTTATAGTTAGGATGAAGTGTGCATAGTGTGCATACGTAGGCACGTACCCTTCTCAGATAGGTAGGTAGTACTTAAATAAAATTATATAGTTTATTTACTTTATAGACATGTGTATGCAAAATTTCAGAGCGATTTAAAAATTATAAAGATGCAAAGACCGATATAAAATATTACTTATAATAATAGTAAGTTATAAACATACCAACGCTGGATCTTCCACTGCGTGAGTGGTGGGGGCCGAAGCGTAGGTTGCCCGCCTGGCCGCCACCCGCGCCGCCCCCGCCGCCGCCTGCCTGGCCGCCGCCCGCGCCGCCTCCCGTGCCACCGCCCGCATCGCCCGCGCCGTCGGCTCCACCGCGTGAGTGGTGGGGGTCGAAGCGTAGGCCATCCGCCTGTCCCTCACCCGCGCCGCCGCCGCCGGCGACACTGCGTAAGAGGTGGAGGCCAAATCGTAGGCCGCCAGCGCCGCCGCCGCAGGCCTAGCGTCCGCGGAGGCGTAGGCTGCACAGGCTGACAAGTTTGTATCCCCGCTTTCTTTCACTACCTGCAGTTTTCTGAAACGGTTAGGATAATAAATAATAATTAGTGAGCGTTCATGTGGCTGAAAATGTTTGATCCTTGGATTGGAATACAAATTACATTATAGTATAATGATCATACACATAGGCAGTAACTTCGACAAAATCAGGGAAATAGGTATCAAACATTAACAGAAATCGACGAACAAAGAATATGACATTTTACTAAATTTTTACGAGAGTAGGTGAGCAAGGTTTTATTACTAGGTAATAAAATTATATTTAATGGCATGGATTTTTTTTTTAACCTTACTTAATGTAATATTTCGAGCTCGCCGTCTCCTTGACGGCCTCGTCTTCAACAAATACTGGCGGCGACGGCGGCGGCGAGGTACTTTCATCAATCTGTTCTCTGTTCTGTATTTGAATTAAATATGCAGGTGTTAATTATATTTTTTTAAATCTTTATTGATTAAAGAGGGTTTAATCGACATAATTTTGGCATCCTCGAAATTATACTTAATTAACTTAGTATCTACGCTTAATTCCCAATTTAACAAATTTTAACATCATAAGGGCTTCTTCTGAGAGCGGAGTAGCCAGAGTAGTTTGCTTGCCGAGGAATCAATGTACGAGATCGCTTCCGCTATATACATAATACAACTTTAGAAACTGTCATGGTTATTAACACTAAAGTCATTTAATCATGAAACTGTGCCGACATATTGAATAACTCAAAAATCTAATCAGTATACATCTATATATATATATATATATATAAAAGAAAGTCGTCTTTGTTACAACACTTATAACTCGACCTAACGGCTGGACCGATTTAGCTGAAAATTGGTGGAGAGGTAGCTTAGAACCAGGAGTCTAACATAGGATACTTTTTATCATTTAAACAATTTGACACATAGATTTCCACGGGGGCGAAGCCGCGGGGAGCAGCTAGTAATAGATATATTGGAGGTTATTTTAATCTTAACTGACGAATACATTTGGGAAATGAAACAAAATAAGAACACGCAACTAACGCAACAACCATAACTTGATTTAAGTACCGACTTGAACAATTTAATAACTAGACTAGTAAAAAACTCACCATGGTTTCCAGAGAAACGTGTGCACTAAACTGAAAGAAATACGTGTGTACGTACAGCTTATACCTACTTAAAAAATGAGAATGACAATCGTGCCGGGCGGTAGATCGAAACAAATTAATAATGAACTACCTTCATCTTTTCCGCCTCGTTTGCACAATTTGGTTGGGACCGTGATTATAACAGAAAAATAATATATCCTTGAAAGATTTCGACTTTTTGGATGTTTATTTGTGTTCAAAATGGCTTTGGAAAACCGAAAATGCGCTAAATGCCATATTCTCACAAAAAGGGAACCGAAGACGATTTCAACTTTTATTTTCATAGGTTTCCGCTACCTGGGAAATAGCGACTTTGTTCTAAACGATAGTGACACCGATGCGATGTAGATTCGGACGAGGAAGTAAGTTAAGGGTTTTTTACTATACCATTTAAGAAAAATACTTGCTTCGACCAGCGCTCGCACTCATTATTCTCTGATAAAAACATATGTATGTTTTATCAGAGAATAATGAGCGCGAACGCGATGTCACTCCGGGATTATAGTAGGTATGTAGCTTTCTATTGGAGATAGATTTTTCAAAACGATGAATATGAAGTTAAAAAGTAATTTATTATTGGGCCACAAAGATGAGTGGAAGGAGCCTCCTTTGCTCATCAGTAGGAGACTCCGGGCTAATAATAAAATAAATAAATCCCAAAGTTCCAGATAATAATTTCACAAACTGGTAAACAGACTTACATCCTTATTTACCATTATAGTAAATTGTTTAACTACGTACCTATTACATATTTATTAACATTAGTTTGTGAATACTTACTTTCAATCAATAAATTTCATTCCGGCCCTGGTGGGGGCACAGAGAGGGGCCTCGAGGTTGGCCTCATTACCCCGGCGTCAACTCGAGGGGTGACGACCCCTTGGGTTTTGTGGGAATATATATTTTTTTTCCCTGTTCTCAATGTTTTTTTTTTATTGGCTTCATTTGGTTTGTAGGTATATTTTTTTTTTGTGTTTTTTTTTTTTTAATAAACCCAAGGACTCTATGGTGGTTCCGCAGGGATTAGGTCCCGCGGAAGGGGTCGCCACGGGCGGTCATCTTCCTGGGGCCGGGGCTGGTATACTTACTTTGTTACATTTGTTTGTCATAATAAACAGCAAGTTTTTCTATAACTATTGATTGCGATGTTTATTTTCCATATTGACGCCAAACTAAAGCAAGCAGCTGATAACAAAACACTTGATGGATCAGCTAAAAAGCAAGTGAGAAAAGGCAAATCAGCTGACTTAGATTTCTTAGAAGACAACGAAAGGTAAAAACAGTTAAAGGACCACAAAACAAAATATCCAAGAAGAGGTCGGCTAAGGATAAGTTCGGTTTTGGCGGCAAAAAGAAAGGGTCAAAACTGAATACGAGAGAATCTTCCAATAACATGGAAGGCTTCAATAGCTCTGCCAAGAAAAAGCCATTTGAATACAAAAGTAAAACATTTAAGCCTAATAACAAGAACAACAATGTGAGGCCTGGGAAATCCAAGAAGAAAGGAGGAAGAAAATAAGAAAAGCCTATATAATAAGTTAAATAAATACTTAATTTTTAAATTTAAAGTTTATTTTTTTTCTTCCTTAATAATCCCAGCAATGCACTGGGGCATATTAGATATTTTGTGATATGCTGGTTGTAGCATTAACAGCTAAACTTGCTAGGCTAGAATCTTCGATCACCAATATAACAAGTCGCTACCAACCTTTAAAACTATGTTAAAGGAGCACTATTTGTCCTGCTGTCACTAATGCACAACTGAGTCCCTATGTATATAAGTAGTATAAGCATATATATATTTTATGATATGTATGTAGTATATTGCCATTTAAGTATTATATTTTATTTTATAATGTATGTATAACCTGCAAGCACACAGATCCCCTGGTACTGTCCACGATCCTATCCATCCATGGTTGTCTGGTAGAGATCGCTCTTGAGCGATAAGACCGCCAATTGTATCTAGTTTTTTTAAGTTTTTATTTTACATTGTCATTTTAGTGTGCAATAAAGAATTATCTATCTATCTATAACATTGGTGATATAACCAATGTTATATTAGTGATATAATATATAACATTGGTGATATAACCAATGTTATATTGGTACCATAATTATAAAACTCGCGTTTGTTCAGTCATAAAATGATGGTGCTATGCCTGCCGACATGAAACCCTACTATAATAATTACATCCGCGCTCAAGCCGCAACTTTTCTTTGCTCATTACCTACCTAAACTTCGGAAAACCAAGTAATTTTCTTAGATGAATGCAGTTCTACTTATTTTTGAATATAAAGGATTTTTTTGGACTCTTTAACATCTCGTCTCCCAAGCCAACCTAGCCTGCACGTGGCACACCCACAAGGCTTCTTTATTATTCGTTATCTCGATAATTAGCAATTATTACTTGACACTCACAGATACACATAATGCCATAAACAAAGAATCATCATCATTCTTTATTATTATTAGTAAAATTTGTCATCTTGAATATTTCGGGTAGGTAGTAGGTACCTACTTGCGCTCCAGTTAACGTTCGTTTGTTCCATCCTGTGTACCTAGTTATTAGTTTTTGTTATATTTTCATCCAGAATTATATCTTTGTTGTCGTAATATATATTTGATGCGAGAATCGAGGCAGTTATATATATATAGGCTGTTAAAAAAACAAACACGAATAGTTATAAAGGGTATTTATTATATTTCTACCGTTGATCACCACTTCTTCTTGCCTTTCTTCTTCCGTTGCCAAGCACTGCTTGGTGCTGGATTCCACGGGGCTGTTGTTTGATTATGTCACTGGAATATTGAAATTGTTTTTAATATATTGCATAGAAACACGGACAAAATAATTCCAAAATCAATATTTTTTTCTAAATTTAACTAATTTAATAATTTAAGTAATTACTAAATCTATGTATATTACATTTCCATTACTTTCCGTAACTATATATAAGATCATTAAATTCACTGAACTGGCCTTTTATCGTAGCCTTTTTTTGTGCATACTTTTTTAGTAGGCATAGGTGGAGTTACAAAAAGATCTGTTATAGGGGCGGTGAATCATTGATAGATGACTACAATTAACAACTAGAATTACGACCTCTGTGGCGCGGCGGGCGAAGGTCCGTCGCGGTTCCGGGTGCTCTGGTCGTTGGGGCTAAATCTCATGATATCTCTCAAGAGGAGACGGCTGTTCCAAAAATCGGCTCACGTAATAATGGACATTCAAATAGAACTTACTATTGATCAGTAGCATTGGTAGACATTCCCTGGCTACCTTTGATGACATCACAACGCACCCCCACGACGTTTTCTGTACGCCGTGCGCTCGTATTTAGGCAGCCACCTTGAAATTTGCATTTGTTAAGTACTTTATGATTTATTGAGTTGGTATCAGGTAATCATTTATATACAAAAATCAGTTTTATAATAATTTCACGAAAATTGTTGGTTAACGATATGGAAAATTGCAATTTTTTTTCTGTATTTTACATACATATTATAAAATATTATAAGGAGATAAAATACACTGACAATAATATGATATGTTCGCAAATAAAAGTCTAGAGTAAAAGAGTTTCTACTAGCTTGAAAGAGGTTTTATACCTCAAACTCACATGCTGTATCTTAAGTTTATAACATTCCTTTTTTAAAAAACACGACATGACAGTTATGGAAAGACCAATTTTGCTCAAACTCGTGCTTGACTACCCCAAAATACCAGATTACGTACGAGATTTTCGTAAAAGCTTATTAAGTTTTGTTTTATAAAGAAGGAAAAGCGCAATATAATCTTACCTTTCTTGGTCCGGAGGGCGGGACAGATTAGTGTTGGGCGGGAGTTTGGTCTTGCGTTTGCGGACTTCTTTTTCTGCCCTAATTCAGAACCGCGGGCGTTCTGCAAAATAAATTTAACGTACTTACAGGTAGATCGATACATAAATTCTTTATTAAAATACAAAATACGAAAATTATACAGAACACAGGAAAACAAACAATTTTGAAACATAGTTCACAAAAAACAAACTTGTTAGGACTGGCTTAAAACATAAGGGAATTTTTATCTCATAAGTCAGTTCCCATGGGATAGATAACTTTAAACTCCGCGTGCGATGCCGGAGGCAGAAGCAAGTACAAGAGAAAAAAACCAAATGTGCAGTTTTTTTATAAATCGAGGCCATAACTCCTTTCACGAACTCTCATGGTTTCTGATTTGGCCATCCACTCCCATCTCAAAAACCTATCCTACTATATATTTTGTACGGGAATAATGATTCAAGAAGATGGCGGAAGTGTTATTATTTTATTATTAACTTTGATTTAATAATTACCCAGGTGATTGCTCCTGCTTGCTTTGTGCCGTTTTCTTGACAACCTTGGCGCCCATCATCCATTTAGAAGACTCCAAAGCGTCAATGTCAATTGTAGTCTGAAATGTATTTTATAAAAGGAAATAACGATAACATTTCAGACAGACAGGCTGTGATATCATGATATGTCAATGATACCGCGCCGGTATAATTTTGACGAGCGAATAATTATTGCGTATTTCCATTGCTATAGAACGTATCAGCAACAAAAGATGCTGAAATCGGATTAAAATTTTGTATAGAATAGAAACCCTTTCTTGTTCTTTTACAGATTTTCTTTGAAAACTGTCATTAAATCGAATGGACACGTGTTTATATCTCAAATATATCTTGCTTCAACAACAGGCAACTAGGCGACTGCTTGCGCCTTCTCGAGTCGGTGGTATTAAATCTTGGAGCAAAACTGTATAATACATCTATCTCACTTGCGCCAGTAAAACCTGCACAACTGCCAACACCAAGGCGCTTCCTTGCTTCAACAACAAGGCGAGTGCTTGCGCTTTTTTGCCCTCCTTCATCAGTTAAGAAGCTTCAATAAGCGCCGCGCGACGTTCGTCCTCAAAGTCACGAACGAGTTTCACGCAGCATTGCTTGCAGAAATTTGGCTGGAATAGACAAAAAAATGCAGTATTAATCAAATTGACTATTGACTTTGTACTTACTAGATGAGACGAAGATAAGATTGGGGTCTTGCCTAAGCCTACTCAGGCATTTGATCTTCTCCGTAAACGAGTGCTAAGTGCAAAATCTATACCCTACCCAGCACAACACTGAGTAGGGGCCACATTCACTGCATCTGCACCACAGAGGCAGTGAATGTGGTATATTAAATAACATTGATGAGGATTAATACCTTGATCAATCTTAAATAGCTATTAATAAGAACGCTGTCATCGTTTCAATCAAAACAACCATATCTAAATAGGTTCATTTGCTAATAATTTGTCTATCACTTAGCGTTGTATCATTACTGGGCAAAAGAGATAGAAATTAATTTATTTGCTGCAGTACAGAAAAGAAAAAAGACACATTTTGAATTAAAAAAAAACTAATTAACCTACATATAATGACAAAACAATTAAGTTTGTTTAAGTTTGAGCGCCAATATTTTTTGCCCCTTTTATACATTTTTACATTAAAACACCACTTAATAATAACATAATTCGAAATTTTTTAAAACTACATACCTGTTGATAACTACGGCATCGTTGCTATCAATGGCGACGAGTGCTTGGTCACTTGGCTTGTCCTTCAGCACATTCTGGTAGATGGCAGCAGCCTCCTTCTCTTTGCCCATTTGCTGAAGGCAGTGTGCTTGTTGGATTCTGAAAATCAAACAAATCAGTTAAAAGTTGTAAGAAGATGTGATGTTAATAGACTACCTACATTGGGTATGTTTTGAAAATTTTTAATTGTTTAGTTCATGTTATCAAATAGTTGAAGTAGATTGTTGTAGTATAGTATTGAATGTTAACTACAGTTGATATGATTCATCTATCTAAAATAGGTGAGAACCTAGTTCTTGAATAAACCTAATATAGGTTTAAGGCACTGTTAACTAAGATATGTAACCTACTTATAATTAATAATCTATCCATCTAACTAAATCAGGAAAAAAAAAATAGAAATAAATATTTATGTATTTTTTTCTGAAAGCCATCAGCTAAACATAATGTCTGTATAGAGAATATGAGAGAGCTCTGATGAGAGTTCACCCCAGGTAATTTATGGATGCCCTAAAACGGACCGCAAAATGATATAATTATATATTTATTAGTAGTAATTTTAAGTACTCTTTAGTTACATCTGAATTGACACTGTTAGTAATGATTTGAAGTTTAGTTGGTAAGTTAAAATACAATAGAATTTTAATTCTACCTGATGATAGCAGCTTCCAGCTTAGCTTCCTCCTCGGTGCCTCCATCCTCAATCACACTCTCAGCGCACGCCTGCTCTGCCCTCTTCAACGGCTATAGTGCCTCATTGTACTTCCCTCGCAGAGCGGTAGTAGTGCCAGAATTGTAGCTTAACTCATAAGGTTCTCTCATCGAATTGTGGCAGGTCTGATGACTGCAAAGTTTTAACTTGTATCAGTAAACATTTTAATGAATTAAAGAAATAAATAGGAGTATTTTGATGGTTCTGCAAATGAAACCTGACCAGAGAAATCTCAGAACTGAGATGCCTGGAGAAGTCTTGTGTGAGAGGCCAAGAGAGGCCAGAGAGAAGGTCACTTTGGGTTGCTGAGCCACAGGCGTAAGTATGTTACTGTTAAGTTTTAAGAAATCAGGACTCAAGAGATGGAAAGTCGAGTATTAGATTTCTTTACTTTTGTATTATAAGTGACCTGTTCTTGATCTTCTTTGTTCTAAAAAAATTGGGTTATCTTGTACTCTGTATAGAGAGTAGAATATACCAGGTTAATAGCATCCAGATTAGCTACCACAGCAGCCATATTGGCCTGCCTTTCATCCTCCTAGTCATCTGTGGTGTAACCAAATCCCGGTAGAGATTGTAGCAGTCTTGATACTGCTCCAAACAGTAAATAATTTGAGCTCTGAAAAAAAATAACCTTAGGATAAAAATGGTTAACTATGACTTGAAGACTATGAAAACAATAATGACACAGTAGAAGCTTTGAGCAGATGATACTATTATTCTCTGAAAAAGTTAGCTCATTCAGAGCTAATGATTACTGCTACCCGCTAAAAGACACTTAACTCAGCTTTCTTAAAAACTGCCACAGATAGGTAGGATCTGATAGGTATATAAAACCTGTATTCCCTACCTCAACTCTTTCAAGGCAGGTGTCTGCTCACGTGTGTGGCACTATCCACAGTCTCCAACGCATCTTTGGGGCAGTTCAGCCGATACTGGACATAAGCCTTCTCAAAAAGCAGATCGGCTGCCAGTGCAGCAGTTTTTGGTTTCGTCAGCACACTCAGTGCTTCCTTGAAGTTTCCCATTTGTATGAAGCATACTATCATGCAGTGGAATGCTTTTTGCTCATTGGGAGCTATATGCAAGACTGAAAACAAATATTTGAAGGTGGACAGATAGCAAGGCAAGGCATAGTTTTGGGAAACTTGTTGTTTCTAATATAAATGAATGAAATCTATGTGATATACATCTTAATTCATCATAGAATAACTAAACCTTAAAATGTAGATAATAAATAATATAAAAGTTGTGAAAAATGATCAGAATGTGTGATGTGATGCGAGTTTAGGTTTCGTCTATACTGTTCTTTACGTATTGGGAAAAATAATGTAGTCGAAATTTATTGAGCACGTTACTTACTTTTCCTGAAGCTTTTAAGGCTCTTTCGTAGTAATTCCCGAGGCAGAATTTATTTAATTCACTGTAAAGCTGAACCAACAAGGTTAGTTTCCTTCCTTGGTGGCTGACATTTTTGTTTGACTATAATATATATATATAGGTAAATAATAGTAGGTACTAGGTACATGAGTGAGTAGTATTAAAATTATTGAATCCGTCAAAAGCATCCACACGTCACACGTCATCAAGGAAATGTCATTGCAATTATTCGTTTCATCATTTCACGCACTTTTATTATATGTAGCTATTACATATTTTACATAATCTGTTACTTGCGTAAGCCTCATTCGCACGGGAGCTTTTTCAACGCCCGTTAAAAAAGCGTTTAAATAGAACAAATGCATTTCCAAGTATATGTTCATACGACAGCGCTTTTAAAACGCGACGTTTTTTTATCGAGCAGTGTTGCATTTTGAGCGCTGGGCGTAGGGCGTTAGGTGGAATAAATCATATGAAACTTCATATTATTTTATTATTCACACGAGCGGTAAAATAGCGCCAGCGCTTCACTCAGTGCGTCACGCACTGGCTCGGCAGGCGGACGTGTTTCTTTTGTGTTTATGTTAGCAGAGCGTCGTTACGATGTCGTGGGTTGTGGATCCCGAAGTCCTAATTTAATTATAGAGGTGGAGTCTCGTCCACTTCTATATGTTAAAATATTGCCAGATTACTCAAATAAGATTGTGAAGAATAATGCCTGGCAGGACATAACCAAAATCTATTTTTTTGTTTTTTTAAAGTATATCATTTCATTCAGAAGATGAACCCAGAATGCCTTTTGCTTTCATTTTCGTCTTCTCGCAACACAAATCGCTATTGCTAGTACTTTAGCAGAAACCATTTCCACGTCTTACTGCAGCGAGAAACGAAAAAAAAGTGATTTCAAAGCGTTCGTATGAACATCACATCACATCGAGAGCGTTATTATAAGCGCCAACTTAAAGTCTTGTGCTCATTCGCACGAGACTTTAAAAATCGGGCTTAGTTATCCACGACCATCCCTTAAAGAAAAAAATTATGGAGTGAAGTGTCAGGCGGGCACCTATCTTCAGACGCGGTGTTTCTGCGCATGCCTGAGCTTCCCTATAAATTCCGCGGACGTGCAATGCTCCGGCAGTTTGCGTTTCAAACTGCCGCGCTCAACAAATAGGCGGTTTGAAACTCAATCTCAGTAGACCTGTCTTGCTTACCTAGTAATAGGTAGGTTAGGTACTACCTATGGTAGATAGATGCTACACTGTTGTCCGATGGAACTAGGCTTAGATAGCTTTCCGCGCGAATCTACATTAGCCGTGTGGTGTGTTCCGTACTACATTCCGTGCACGTCTACGCTAAACTTATTGTTCTTTTTACCTAGGCTTAGATAGGTAGCATGTAGGTAGCTATCTATTTTTGAAAATTAAAATATGTTTCATTGTAACGTACATACATATTAGTATATCGCTCGACATTATTACAGTCTCTTAGCGTACCACTTAATGTAGAGAACATTGCTCACTGCAACTCTATTGTTGGTATGTTCTCTTCCCGCCGCCGGTACAAATAGTGTAGTGTGAGTAGGTACTACGAAGATTTTATAGAAATTCTTCCAACTGGATTAACAATAAAATAAAAAAGCTTTAGCAAACTCAGGATGGAATCTTGGCCACTTGTATCTACTCGTATATGTCAGGTACCTGACAATAATTGACATCAAGAATTAAATGAATTTTTGAATGCTGATTGGACTGAAACTTGGCAGATTTACGTAAGTTCGGCGACATTGTAACGTATACTGGTACCATCGAGCTGGGGAGCTGGTCTGATGATTGAGCTAAAGGCAGTAAAACGACTAAGTAAACAAAACGCGTAAACCCCACAGAGCTTTATAAATTCTTAAAAAGACTTGAAGGGACTCTCTGCAATGGTAACTACCTACTCCCTGCCAGGGAGGTAGACGATATCCCGGGAACGGACATAGGCAACTTTTCATCTTGAAAAAGATCGCAGCTGCTACGGGCAGAAGCTTATCTATACTAATATTATAAAGTGGAAAGGTTTGGTTTTTTGATTTGAAATAATTTTTCACAAAATTTCACAATTTTTTAAAAATATAATTTAACCTATGTTCACTGGGTATCCCAGTGAACATAGGCTAAATTATATTTTCAAAAAAGTTAGGGATCCGTACTAAAACCGTGCGAAGCCGGTCCGCTAGTAATAAATAAAACAAGATGTACATTGTACAGTATACATACAGCAAACGAGTTCCTTTATTACATATACCAAGTGTTATTATAATTGTAAAATAGTTCAGAAGGTTAGCCGTACCTACACTTTGTAGCCCAAAAGGCAAACTCGTGGTGGTTGGCCTTCTCGAGAACGTACGCCGTTGTTTGTTGAGGTACAGGTTACATATTGGGGTGGTATAGATGGGTAAGACACAGGCGCACACTTTATTCGACTGACATAAAACTCTATAGGACAATATTATTCTCATTTTCATACCCACGTCTACGTTGACTCTTTCTCGAGACCCGCGTGTATGAAAGCTCACTCTGTCATATCTATGACAGAGTGAGGTTTCATACACGCTGTGTCAATTTGAAGTGCAAGTATTTATCTAAATACTTGCATTTCAAATTGACATACAAAGAACAAGGGCAAAATAACATACCTAGGTACCTAGTCCCTAGTAAAAATAGCAACAAAACTAGGTATTAATCCATATTTTTAATTTCTTAGTAGAAATTATAAGGATGAAGGTTATAATACTCTAAATATATTATAAAAACGTACTAGCAGCAACACCGTAAAACTTATCAATAGACAAGAACCAGTCGAAACCACCATAAAGATAAATGGCATAATGAATATAGATAAATAATAAGATGTGATGTCTAAAAAACATAAGGTAGGTATAAGGATTTCATTTTAGATCTATCTACGTAGTTAAGTTTAATTTTTTTTTCGCTACGAGTAGGTACCTACTACCCGATAGTCTATGGAATCTTGTACCGTGTGCGCTTGTTATCCTACTCTAGTACATAAGTTAAACAGAAACACGAAGACCAAACCTTAGTTTGCTAGATAATAAAAGTTCAAAAACTCCTCAGTCGTAGTTTATAAGTAATAAGTGTCGAAGATCTAAGAATGTAAAGTTTGTTTGACGGAAATAGGAGGCAAAGCGTATCCATTAGCGACGATCAAGATCATTATTATATTTGTCGGTTGGGACAGTACCTACTTACCTAAATACCTTCCTCTCCTTTTTCCGCTAAACAAATACGTACGTTCACAGTTCCCGGCGAGTGTCTCACCGACATCACTTTATTGTCTGTCAGACAAGAGTTTTACCAAAATAGATCTCAATAACCGTGAATTTAGTTGGAATAGTAACAAAAATAGTAACAGCCAGCGCTAAACCTAGCTCAGTAAATGTGTCTAAAAAATTATATTGGGTTTTGACACAAAAATCATCGACCACAAATACTTCTGTAGGTATCTCGTACAGAATATTTTCATTTACCAAACGTACATAAGTAGGTACGATTGTTTGTCTGAATGAAGTCGCATGGTAACTTTCCACATTTTACTCATTTGTTGGTCAACAGACAAAAATAAAGCGCATATACCGCTTATTTGTATTACAGTGCCAAGGTTTAAAACACAGTTTAAAGATACAAACCTTAATAACCTGATAGTAACGGACTGCGCTTAAACAATTAGAGGAGATAATTTATGAATTCTTCACTACTTATTAAAGTTATATATCCATTACATACAACATTCATCTAAACATCAAGCAGTGAAGTGATAAGAACAAACTCTTATTTCGAAATGGCTTCAATTCCTATAAACCATAACATAGTTGCAGAAGACAATTCCCCAGAGAATATTATGAATCATTTTTAATTTAAAATCATTTTAATATTTATTAATATTTTTTTCTCTACCTACATTCCTAATCCAAAAAGTTCATCAATTTTTTATTTTACAATAGTAAAATATTCTTAGTTGTACATATACCCAGTGTTAACATTTTACTTCTCTCTTATTCACATACCTTTTAAAGCCTTCTTTTATATTCAATCTTATTTCATTCTAATTTGATGCAACATGGGTAAAATAACCTTCGAAATAAAAACAGTTGCATTATCGGTAGGAGCCATTTCTGAGAGCTACAGCTCGGGAGATCAGACGGAGAGTGCGAAGGAAGGACAGGGCAGAGAGCCTCGCTACAACATCGATCACACATAGTAAATACCGATATAGTGTAAAATATTTTGCAGACAGCTGTTGAGTCACAGATATGTACCTACCAACAGCTAAATCACATGAAGTCTAAAAGGGTTGGTGTTGTTGTCCAAAAAAATAGATAATGAATCTGCCTACCGGAAGATAACGAATGGGGATCATATAGTAGATACTAACAATGTCTTTTGCGAAATTAATTTCGAATGTTTCCATGACTTGACTGAACAGCTGTCTGTGTAATCTTCGACTACAAACTGTTAACGTCGATTACTTACTATAGTTAACAATACCCATCGATCAATATTACATCAAATAGAATACCTACATACGTTTCTAAACAGCGTGTTTACTCACGCTCGCTCAATATTTGTCTCATAGCTATAAGTTGTATTATTTAGGCATCTTTATCTCATCACCCTGTATGATTGCATTGTGTTCATTGATCGGGAAAAGGCTTGATAGCAACGATAATATTCCCTCGACTTCCAAAATATGTGCTACATCTTGTCTGCAATGTCTAATGATCCGTCCAGAAGTTAAGAGGCATCACAAAAGTTGTCCGTTTTGTTAACAGCCTAGCCTTTACAAACTATAGCAATCAATTCTGGGATTGCCAGAATTCTGCCAATTGGTGATTACGCTACATGATCCGTCCGTTTGGCCGAAGCATCGCAATCGTCTTCGTGATTTCCAAATCATTGGTGATTTCTTGATTTTTAGGGCCTTTGGCCATACAAGGTTATGAGCACTCGAGTAACGCTTTCATTTGACGATATTGTTAAAGTAATCGGCATTGGATGAGAGAATGTCTTTAGGGGTTTGACAGAATCGAAAAGATGCCTATAACCAGCAGTGGGTGGTATCATGGTCATAATTTGACAGACTGAACGTGCACGTCACGGATGGTGCCTGCGACAGGCTATGAGGCTGCGGGTGTAGTAAAACGGTAAGCGAGCGCGCGTATGGAACGTGCTTAGGCGACCTAATGGTAGTGTCGGCAGTAAGCATGCTTGCAAGAACCGCCTAGGCAAGCTCCTGGTAGAACGCATTGCTGGTGCAGTTGCCGTTATCAGTAGGCGCGTCCATGTGCTCTTGCGGCGGCGCGCCGGCCGTGCGCAACTCGTCGCGGACCTGGAAAAGTGAGATATGCAAATGAGTTATACGTAGAACCTACCGCCCGAGAACGACTCACAATATTATATGCACGCACGACGTACATTTTGTGGTATACTAAAATCATAGCCCAAGAATTAGTCTTCGTAAAGACATCGGAATGAAACAGGAGGAAATTAGTCAGAATAATGGCTGTTTTTGTGGACATACGATTCATACAATTAGGTAGGTCTAGATACCTAAATGCAATCTCGAAGACGTACATTTTATCATCATGTTTTGTTGTATTTTACCTTCTCGACCTGCCGCATGACGCGCAGCATGTTTAGGCCAGCCAGGTTCTTTAGCTCCTGTACCGACCACTCCCCGCTGCGGAGGAGCTCGGCGAAAAGAGTCGGGTACTTGGAGACGTCCTCCAGGCCGCGGGCCACCCTGGAACCAGAAAACTTATAATCAATTACGATTCTCTTCAAAGACTTATTATAGGACGTTGTTTATGATTAAACGAGGTACATCTACATAAATGTACTATCCCATTCCCATCCCACCCACCTGATATAGTGTGCGAAAATGCGCGCTACTGCGCTAGGATGAAATGCACAATGACCAATTTCTAAAACTTTTACACGTTTTAGAAATTGGTCATTGGAATTGGTCATAGCGCAGTAGCCGCACTGATAAAATATAATTAAGTGACATCTATCGCCTGCCTCCTGAATTGAATGAAGACATCCACCTACATCCATGCGAGACAGCAGCGCCGCCGCGCCGAGAACGTAGCGGGAGTACCTTTACAACGAGATTAAAAAGGCATCTGCTAGATGGCGCTAAAATATAACTTTAACAACTTAAACCTAAGTCCCGCACCTGAGACGAAACTTTTATTTAAAAAGCAAAAGAACAAGTTAGGTACCTGTATTTGATAATAATTTATAGTATAAAATATGACTTGTCTAAGTGCTTATTTTGTAAGCCTAAAGAAATAAATGCTATTGACTTTGACTTTATTATCTCTGTGCTATGCTATTTCTCAATTTTATACATATTTGTACAACGGTTAATGTGTATGTTGGTAATATTAACTTTATTGTTAATTGTGATACACAACTTGTAGTCCTTGTCGATTTGAGATCCTTTTAAATTTTTTTTTCTACATCTACTACTTTGTTTAGTTTCTATGAGTTAAACTTTTTTAGTTCCTATGAGTTTTGATTTTTTTAGTTTCTTTTTAATATATTAATATAAGATATACGATAGAATTGAAAGACATAGATTGAATCATCAAACCGTTGAATTTTTTAAGGTCATTTCTGACTTTTCATAATTTTAGCAAAATTTTACACAGCGCAATATGAAACGTTGATTTGTCAAATTTTATATGCAATTGACCTATAATTATGACATTTTGATATTTAATTTACCTACTCAATTTCATAAGGAGCATATATTTCTATGCTTGATCTTAGAACAGACCAGATAGTGATCAACTTTTAAATTAATTAATTTGTCTGCATTTATTTTTTTTAATTTTAATTACTGATTTTACAATACAATTTGTATTATATTACTTATAACTATTTTTATGAAAATTTTGACATCTATGTTGATTTTACCAATAAATTATATTTCTGTATGACTGATCAGTGTCTGGTCTATGTAATAGTAACCGAAGGTTTAATCAGGCCTCTGGGCATATTGTGTTGGTTCTGTAATCACCTGTTAACGCCATCGAAGTCGCCGCCTATTCCAACATACTCTGCGCCCACCAGCCGCTTGATATAGTGGAAATGTTCTGGAAATAAAGAAACAAACTAATATTTAAATAAATGACGACCGATGTGGCGCGGTGGGCGAAGGTCCGCTTGCGACGCAGGAGGTTGCGGGTTCGATTCCCGCCTCGGAACAATTGTGTGTACGATCTGCAGATATTAGTTCCGGGTGTTCTGGTCGTTTTCTATGTATAATAAAAAATATCTATCTATGTAATGTATTATGTATATCAGTTATCTAGCACCCATAACAACAAAAGCTCTGCTTACAATGGGGCTAGATAATAATATGTGAATTGTCAAGCATTAAAAAAAAAAATCGAATGCGTACAATGAGGCATTTTCTAAAGTAAACCAACCAAGTGCGAGTCGGACTCGCACTGTGTGTTCCGTACCATTATCTATAAAAGCTGCAAAAAAGTCATGTCATATTGCATAGGAGCATTAGGAGCCTTCTAAATATTTGTTTCCACACATTTTTTATTTGTACGAATAAAGGAAAACCATACAGAGATACATAATCGATATAATACCTACGCTATTCCTAAACAGTAATCTGTCAAAAAAAAATATACAAATGCCAATTAAAAAACAAAACCATTTGTATAGCGCCCAATGTGCCCGCCCATAATACAATGTATAGGTTCTTGATATAAAGTTTGGTCTAATCGATTTACAAAGAAACACCTACATGCGGAACATTCTGGTTTTCACGGTGAGATATTCTGGCCTCAGATATACCTTTTCTTGGGCTTCTCCAAAACGATGATGAAACGGATCTTCACTGAGCCATAGAATACATAATATCTCATTCATGGACACCTACCATATAAATACCCTATAAACTTAAATTATTCTGAAACTAGTAGCGTTTTGAATGTACAAAGTTATTTCGGTATCGCCGAACAAACAAGACCTTTGAAGTTCCGCAGGCCTGTGTCACCTGTGTCACAACATTAGTTATTTGAACAGTTGATCCCCGATGTTCACTGGTTCTGGGAAGAGGAATTAAAATAGGTACCACGAATACAAATTACAGTTGGAATGAATTCTTTAATTTAATCAGTGCTAATTATTGATTGGCAGGACACACTTCCTATACCACTACCTGTACCTACTGTTGACGACATTGCGGTGGGCTATCTGCAACGCAGGAGGTTGTGGGTTCGATTCCCGCCTCGGGACAAATGTTTGTACGATCTGCAGTTTTTTCCGGATGTTCTGGTCGTTTTCTTTGCATATAATAAAACATATCTATCTATGTAGCTATTGTATATTATATCAGTCATCTAGTACCCATAACATAAGCTTTGGCTAAGCTTGGGACTACATGATGCTTTGTGGATTGTTCATCATTATTTACAGAGACGAGTAAAACTTACGGGCGTCACCCTATGGAATCAAATGTGAAGAACAGATATGGCGGACCAGTCTTATCAGTGAGACTAAAAGATGCCAACTGATGAAAAAAAAATCGATAATTTTCATAAAAGTTTCTAAAATCTTTGCCCTAAAATAATTTACAAACCAAGTGACGAAGCTTTATTTCGGTCCTGTTGACAGGGATGCTAAGACCAATAAGCAATCTCGTTTGATGCGCTCGAAGTCATGGAACTAAGTGTAACTAAAACACACTTGAAACATTTCCGATCTCGAATGAAATTCCAATTTCATTAACTGCTAGGAGAACGATCGTTCATTTAAATTCGAGCAAGAAGCTTTGGGATGTGCAAGTTGTACAGATTTGACTTTTAAATTGGAACAGCGTTCAATGCAACAAATTAGACAAAATATTCGTATAGTTGTTTGAGTCTTTTGGTGAGTGAGGCAACGCAAATCAGATGGGCGTCATTGTTATGTCTGTCTGTGATTATGGGTATAGGTGTGTACACCAGTACACCTACATATAATCTGTGTGTTTATGCATAGAAGCTTTGATAAACAAGATTGATTATTCAATTTTTTGTGTTTCTTCGAGTGTATGTCGGTGTAATCCTTGTTATCTTTGAAAAATGGCGCACGCTTCCGCATGCTAAGCTTGGATTTACCAGACGCGACGTTAAAACTTTAGTACAGCTTTTCAAATTCCCTAATCTTATCATGAAGGGCACTGAAACTGAAACCACGTGTGTTTCCTACCAGCTCGTTATTAAATTTCCTGTTTAGCAATTATTGGGCTAAGGGCGTGCGAGGGTATAGAAACGAATAGGGTCGTTTGTGTTCCGGTTAACTGGAATAACCTACGACGCGTATTTTGCTGCGTCATCTGTGATTCATCATCATCATCATCAGCCTATAGCAGTCCACTGCTGGACATAGGCCTCCCCCAATGAGCACCATAGCGCCCTGTCTTCAGCTTGCAGCATCTAGCATCTACTTGCAGTCTTTCGCAGGTCGTCACCCCACCTGGTCGGAGGGCGTCCTACACTACGTTTACCGAGTCGTGGTCTCCACAGAGGAACACTTTTGCTCCAGCGACCGTCGGTTCTTCGCGAGATATGGCCGGCCCACTACCACTTCAGCTTGTTAATTCTCAGAGCTATGTCGATAACTTTGGTTCTCTGTCGGATGTATTCGTTACCAATCCTATCCTACAGGGAAACTCCAAGCATAGCTCTTTCCATAGCTCGCTGAGCGACTTTGATTTGGTGGACCAGTAGTCCTATCGTGAGTGTCCTCTCAGCTCCTTAGGTCATAACGGGTAGGACGCACTGGTTGAAAACTTTAGTTTTCAAGCATTGCGGTATGAATGAAGAGAAGACTCGCCGTAGCTTCCCGAATGCTACCCAGACCAGCCGGATCCTCGTTTTGGCCTTCTTCTCGAATCTGATATCAGATTATTAATCATATTTTTACCAAATATTCTGATTCTACTGCAGTCGGACGGTCCGAGTATAGCATTACCTACTGATTTGACTATCTTAACCGTTCTCAAAATATATTTTTTTTGTAATTTGTTCGTCTAGTTTTAATTTTTATGATTTTTGTGTATTACTTCTAGGTAGTGTACACAAGATAACTTACTTAAAAATGCTAATACACATTTTCCTAGCAGTGGGACACACCACGCTAACTGTAACTGTAACGAAGTATTTTTACTGTGTGGAATAAAGTAAGTAAACAATGAAAAAGAAAGAAAATAAATGTGGACAGTGTCTATAGGACCAAGTGATAAATTTGACGAAAAAGTACCATTATTTTTGATTACCTGTGAGCTTTTGTTGGTGCCTAAACAGTTACAACTCGGGTGGATGAGGATCGCTTTTCAATAGCGATTTTCCCAGTATTGCCCCGCAGGCTAAACTCATTAAAATCAGATCCCGAGTAAAGCCTTTACTCGACTTACTCCTTCATAAGGTATAATTATAGTGCTTTCCCAGGTAAAATCATATTAAATTTTACTGCATTCACATTTGTTGAGATTACGGGCGAAACAACACCCACCTCCCTGAAATGTTGTTTGTACTTAGTAAAATAGGCAGAAAACTCAACAACTCTCGCCATGATTATGTCGTATGAGCTTCTTTATTAAGATGCAGGTTATGTGTTCTAGTACCGTATACCAGGAGGTTACGGGCTCGATTCCCGCCTCGAAACAAATGTCTGTACGATCTGCAGATATTTGTTTCAAGTGTTCTGGTCGTTTTGTATGTATAATAAAAAATACTCATATCTATCTAAGTAATGTATTGTATTATGTATAGGTATACCAGTCATTTAGTATCCATAACACAAGCTCTGCTTAGCTGTGGCTAGATGATGTTGTGTGGATTGTCCAGCATTATTTATTTACAGTATGATTTATCTAGCACTAATTCTGGACCACCCTGTGCACCGGTTACTTTAGTTCCCGTAATATCGGTCTCATTATACAGCCGTTTTTGTAACTTGACAAAAGAATTACCATTTTCTATTATGAATTGCGACAAGGTTCACAATTCTACATTTTCTAGGAAAACGGAAATTTTTCAGGTGTGCTTTAGTGCATAAATTTGAAACTTGACTTGACGGTCCCGTGTTTCAAACTTGGGCGGATATGGACCCAGGAAACTTTTGAAATAACATAATATATTCTAGAGTATACGTATGTATTTTGGTCCAATTTAAATAGTTTTGTTAACACTGTTTGTTAACACTTCAATACATCCTCCATTTTATGCGCAAGGGCATTGATGCTCGTCGCGTGAATATGATGGGATGAGAATATGTAATGATCTTACTATCTCAATGAATAAAAAAAAAGGTCTACTTTATTATGTATTTAATATTTTTTGTATAGGTTACGTCTCAACCCAGGTCATATTTTATTTTATTTTCTGTTATATTATCATTGTTTATTGTGTATTCATCATCATCATCATCATCATCACCCTATAGCAGTCCACTGCTGGCTACATAGGCCTCCCCCAATGAGCGCCATAGCGCCCTATCTTCAGCTTGCCGCATCCAGCATCTACCTGCAGTCTTTCGCAGGTCGTAATCCCACCTAGTCGGAGGGCGTCCTACACTACGTTTACCGAGTCGTGGTCTCCACTCAAGAACACGTTTGCTCCATCGGCCGTCGGTTCTTCGCGAGATAAGGCCGGCCCACTGCCACTTCAGCTTGCTAATTCTTTGAGCTATGTCGATAACCTTGGTTCTCTGTCGGATGTATTCGTTACGAATCCTATCCTTCAGAGAAACTCCGAGCATAGTTCTTTCCATAGCTCGCTGAGCGACTTTGAACTGGTGGACCAGCCCTATCGTGAGTGTCCACGTCTCAGCTCCGTAGGTCATAACGGGTAGGACGCACTGATTGAAAACTTTCGTTTTCAAGCATTGCGGTATGGATGACGTGAAGACTTGACGTAGTTTCTCAAATGCTGCCCAGCCCAGCTGGATCCTCCTTTTGGCCTCCTTCTCGAAACTGTTTTTACCCAACTGCAGAATCTGCCCAAGGTAAGTGTTCTCGGAAACAGTTTCAAGAAGGTGACCATGTACGACCACCGGCCTTGGATCAATGTGACCATTGATCATGACTTTGGTTTTATCCAAATTCATGCCAAGACCGATACATCGGGAGGCTGAAGCTAGGCCGTCCAGCATCTGGTTCAGTTCCTCAAGCGACTCCGCCATTAAGACTATGTCATCAGCGAATCGCAGGTGTGAGATGTACTCGCCGTTTATATTAATGCCCTTTCCTTTCCAGTCCAGCAACCTAAACATATCTTCCAATGCGCACGTATTATGTAATGTGTAATATTATGTAATATTATGTAATGAAAATCCATTTTAACCTGCCTAAACGATGTATGCTATTCCTTCAAAATTATTATAAATAAATAATGCTGGAAAATCCATACAGCATTATCTAGCCCCAATCTGAACAAACAGAGCTTGTGTTATGGGTACTAGATAACTGATATACATAATACAATACATTACATAGATAGATATTTTTTATTATACATAGAAAACGACCAGAACACCCGGAACAAATATCTGCAGATCGTACACACAATTGTTCCGAGGCGGGAATCGAACCCGCAACCTCCTGCGTCGCAAGCGGACCTTCGCCCACAGCGCCACATCGGTCGTCGCTTATTAAACTACCCGATCACAACCATTCACAAATTTAAAGGCATTTTGTTAGCGAGATAATTCAGATCCTTGGGGCTAGATAATGCTGTGTGAATTGTCCAGCATTATTTATTTTATTTATTTATTTATAATAATAGAGCAATAATTATAAAGGTCTGATATTATGCTTAAAGTTATTGAAACTATAAAATTTTTCGTAGTTCGAATGACAATCATAAAGTCATATCCCCATGCCCATATATTCATTTTATCATTCAGTTTTCATTCACTCAACAATTAGGAATCATCATCCGTGTATATATCAAACAAAAAATTTATCCGTGATCGCGGTAAAGGTACTAAAATTTTACTACATTTAATTTTGCCACAAATATGTACAGTCAACCACACAAAATCATTTACACGTTAGCACTTGTAATCAAAACACTTTTCTATTGATTCTGTTCAGCGGTTTCGGTAAACTACGGTGAACTAAACCATTATTTGTAAGTTTAAATAAATAAATAAATAATGCTGGACAATTCACACAGCATTATCTAGCCCCATGGTAAGCAGAGCTTGTGTTATGGGTACTAGATAACTGATATACATAATACAATATATTACATAGATAGATATTTTTATTATACATAGAAAACGACCAGAACACCCGAAACAAATATCTGCAGATCGTACACACATTTGTTCCGAGGCGGGAATCGAACCCGCAACCTCCTGCGTCGCAGGCGGACCTTCGCCCACCGCGCGACATCGGTCGTCAAAAATTTGTAAGTTTAGCTTCTGCTCGCTGTTTCACTCGCGTCTGTGGAGGTGAAAGTCGAAATAGTTACACAGGGAGATGTACTCTGTACCGGGCTGATCTAGCTGGTCCACAGTGCCCAAGATTATTTCGACTGACATTTAATGTTGGATAGTCGTTTATAGTTGAAAGTAACTATACTCCGATTTAGAATCCAAGATATTTTATGTCAACATCGACATTTTTGAATGAAAAATTAATAATAACTGATAACAATAACAGAAAACAACGAGGTAACAGCAACGTTATCTTTACTAAAACAAAAACTTCAACAAAGCATAATCTCACATGTGGAGTAAAAAAATTTTGAAATGAATTCGAAAACTAAAAATTATATGAATAAAACGATGAATGAAAGCTTTCAAAAACAAAAATGGTTTCGAGCTTCTATTCTTAGCTTCGATGATACCAATGTCGTTAAATATTTTCCACCAATATTCCTTGGGTTTTGTAATCCCTTTCTATACAACAAATATCCAGGTTTTTTAATCGGAGTATAGGACAAGCGATTTTGCGCTCCGGAACTTTTCTTCGATTTGTGTTAACGACATCTAGCAAAGCACTTATGTAGGTAGGTAATAAAGCTTCAGGTTTCCGATGTTTATTTCTTTGAGCGCCTCTATTGACGTGAGCGTTGTAGTTTAGTCAATATATATTTGTGTAATATGTGTCTGCCATTAGTAGTTTTGAGGTTATCTCCGAACAAACATATCACATCCTGAACCACATGACGTCATCAAAACGTATGCTTTTATAACGTTAGTAACATAGGATTAGGATGTACCTAGGTATTAAGCTGGCGATCGCGGTGTAAGAATCAACCCCTGCAACTCAACTCGTAGATGTTGTAACATTGGAACATACTAGAGGAAGGACGCAGCTTGCGGTGTATTTCTAACCGACTTCAAAAAGGAGGAGCTTTTCAGTTCGTTTTTTTTTAAATGTTTGCTCCCTCATAAATTTTGACTGGATGAACCGATTTTAATAATTCTTTTTTTATTTGAAGGCAGGTGCTTCCCATGTGGTCTCATTTCAATTCAGGCTAGCTCTGACAATGGCATCCAAGATAAAACCATATAAGTCTTAAAATTGCATTAAGTATGTGCGCGACATACTTAATGCAATTTTTATATATATATAGACATGAAGTATGGACGAATATCTCAATATCACGCCAATCGATATCGATAATTCTTTTTTTAAAACTAATTTGATGTCGACTTATAGTTTTTTAAAACACGTCAAATTATTATCACCTTAACTGCGATTAGCAATCCACTATAGCCGTAAGGTAATTAAGGCTTGCCAAGACTGGGGAGGCTTTGTAGGTCAAAGATTTTGACTAAACCTCCCTTGTTAGGGCTGAATAGGCAGGTTCAGCTGAGGAGTATGTATTGTGTGGTGAGGAGGTAGGATGAATATTTTCATGTAAATTGCAGAGGAGGACTTACCAGCGACGTCCGAAATGGTGGCGTTGGGAGAACACTTTACGAACTCAGGGAAGAAGTTCACCATGATGATGCCGCCGTTCTCTTTCTGCAAACAACATAAAACTGTGACATTTTCGGTGGTTAAACTCAATAATAACCACGTTAGGATAAAGGTAAAAGAATATTTAAATGAAAATGTTCAGTAGATTTTTACAAGCGACCCATATTAAGTACGAGGTTGTTATACTTCCGAACGTTGCGAGGGAGGATACCCACGGATGTGATTTAGTCCCTGGTAAAATAATATGCTATTTATTTTGTTTAGGAAATTCAAAAAATATATAAAACAAAAGTTGATCCTTTCGGGACCCAGAATCACCCCTTTTCGGCTTAGTGCCCATGTCATGATAAGCGGCACCCTGTTAGAGCTGTCCTTAACACTTTGACTACTGAAATCACACGGTATGTGTTTTCTACAAGTGACTAATATGCATAAATCCACACTAGCGCAGCGGCTGAGAAAATACAGATCTGTGTGATTCAGCAAAGCCGTAATATTTTTCGAACGAAACGCATGTGCGGCGCAACACAACCGCTGTGTAGAGCGGCAGCACGAATTTTTTAGGTTAAAAAAAAGATCGCAGTCGTCGAATAAAAACCGCAGTCAAAGTGTTAAGTAGATCGTTAGATAGTTTTTTTGTATTGTCTAGTATACACAAATTTTTATATAAATGTTAAATACACTAGAGTATAACTAACAACCTTTTGTAACAACTCTCTACATGTACCCATTCTATAAAAAAAAATGCTGGACAGCTCACACAGCATTATCAAGCCCCATGGTAAGCAGAGCTTGTGTTATGGGTACTAGATAACTGATATACATAATACAATACATTACATAAATAGATATTTTTTATTATACATAGAAAACGACCAGAACACCCGGAACAAATATCTGCAGATCGTACACACAATTGTTCCGAGTAAGTCTCTTTTTTTGTTAATTTAAGTTGTTATGAATAAATGTCTTTCTATTTCTATTACAATCTAGGCATAGAATTGGCTAATGGGTATTTAGTTTTAGTTTAGATAGATAGATCATTCTTTTATTGCACACTTAAACATAAAACAATTCATATAAAAAATATAAAATTTGTGACAATTTGGCGGTCTTATCGCTCAAGAGCGATTTCTACTAGACAACCGTGGATGTATAGGGTCGTTGAATTGAACACGGGGATCTGTTTAAGGTTAAAGGAAATCTTTATTTGGATGCCAAGAAAATCTCAATCCAACGACTGGCACGACGAGAAAGCTTCAAAAAAGAGAAATTCAACAGCTTCCTCACCAGAGACTGTATGATATCATCAGGTACGTTCCGGCTGTGGTTGCAGAGGCTGTACACCGAGGAGTGGCTGAAGACCACAGGCGCGCGCGACACGCGGATTGCGGCGCGCGTCGTGTTCTCTCCCACGTGGGACAGGTCCACCACCATGCCGAGGCGGTTCATCTCCATCACCACTTTCTGGAAAAATAATAGTCATAATGGTCTTTAGAAGTACTAATCATTACATGTCATGGGTTGTACCTAAGTGTAATAATTCCAGTAATTCAATTAAAAATATCATAACTAAAATCTAGTTATGATATTTTTAATTGAATTACTACCCAATTACCCAATTATAAATTAATAAATAATAATCGATTATAAATATGACTTAATCTTAACACTTTGAGTGCTGAAAACGCACGGTATGAGTTTTCTACAAGTGACTAATATGCGTAAATCCACACTAGCGCAGCGGCTGAGAAAATAGAGATCTTTGTGACTCAGCAGAGCTGTAATATTTTTCGAACGAAACGCATGTGCGGCGCAACACAACCGCTGTGTAGCTCTACACAGCGGTTGTGTTGCGGCAGCACGAATTTTTTAGGTAAAAAAAAAGATAGCAGTCGTCGAAAAAAAACCGCAGTCAAAGTGTTAAGAGGTACAAATTCGTCACAGCTGTAGAATGTTTGCTCAATAAGCCAGCGTTTGAGTTTCGTTTTGAATGCAGGCAGACTGTGGGCATGTGGGCAAGAATCAACAAGATGGTTATTCGCAAAGGCGTAAGGGGCTTAGGCTCAGTAAAAGGTTTATATTATATCTAGTATGGTTCCGGTTGTAACCCCTCTAGTGGCGCTCTGCCCGTCTATCCATTCTTGATTTTTTTAGTATTTATGGTACATTCCACGTTTGTAGATGGAAGGAAAATATAGCGCTGTGTCTGGATAAGTAGTGGTTTTTATAGATTACAAATGATCGCGTGATCGATCAACGTGCTAATGTCCCGAATAAGTGAATCTATTAAAATTCTTACTTGTTATTTCTGTTATAAATGATAACATAATCCAGTATTTAGCGCTAATTATAGTGCTTACTCGAATAGAATATTCGGACACAAAGCATTCGCAATGAGCACTGTGATTTGAATTTCCCTAGCGTCCTGTGTTGTACATTCTAAATGTATATTTGTAACCATCGCGATAAACATTACTTTAATAAAGTACCTATTCATTTCAAGCTCTACAGTCGGCACTCAGTATAACCACTGAACGTTAAACCACCAAAACAAACCTCGTTTTAAACCGAGTTTTTTTAATTTTTGACTAGATTTGACATCATTATTCACGACAAATCATCATTTTCATTTATTTCTACCAGAACAATAGTTAAATTAAATCAAGTTCCATAAAGTTATTTTGTGCATACACCCAACTTAGTCTCGATTTTTATAGCTACGAATAAGTTAAACTTTTGACTGAGCTTGACACAGCCTGCTCCTACGGCGTTTAGCTCCAGTGCTAATCCAATGGTGATAATTTGAAATGCATTTCTTCTTCTTATAGTGCCTCTCCATTTCTTTTCAGTACCACCGACTTTCGTCGGCGGTTTTCCTCTTTGTCTCTTTTTGTCCGAGTTTGACTGCTACGATTTTTTTTTATAATTCGATTTACAAACCTTTTTGATGTCTGGTCGCATATAGATCGTCACTCGTCAGTGAGGAGTGTGAGGAATCGTCATACGTTAAGATGAAATGTCGGGAGGCAGTCCATCAGGCAGTGAACAATTATTATATGTCTAAGTGCCACGCGATTCAATCACTAAATCGGGTGATCGAGTGATTGAGCTAGTATTGAGTTTGAAAACGGATGAACAGAATGGTTAGCCGGTTCGGTTGGTAAACCAATATTGGCTTGGCACAAATACCGGATGGATACAGTCGGCAACAAACTAACATTGATAAAGGTAGCATAATTTTCATAAACGCTGAAAGCTTTTATTACACGATCTGCAGATATTTGTTCCGGGTGTTCTGGTCGTTTTCTATGTATAATAAAAAAATATCTATCTATGTAATGTATTGTATTATGTATATCAGTCATCTAGTACCCATAACACAAGCTCTGCTTAGCTTGGAGCTAGATGATGCTGTGTGAATTGTCCAGTATTATTTATTATTATGTCTCTCATTTACCATGATCTCGGGCCATAAAGTGACCCGGTCCTTTGGAAGGCTTGCGTGGGGCCGAAGCCAACATTATTATTATTATTACAAACTAGCTGCGCCCCGCGGCTTCACCCGTGTGTAAATTTCTGCGCAATTTTTTTAATTTTTATTAATGTAAGATCATTTTACGAAGTATTCACAGATTTTTTTTTATTATGAATGAAATCTGTAAAGCCGTTCTCAAGTTATACCGTGACCAGGAGATCTATAATATAAATCACAGATTTATTTATCCTGGTCACGCTATATGATATTAATAAATCTATATACATAATATATAAAAATTAACCCCATTTTTATACATATATTAAATAAATAAATAAATAATTAAATAATGCTGGACAATTCACACAGCATTATCTAGCCCCATGGTAAGCAGAGCTTGTGTTATGGGTACTAGATAACTGATATACATAATACTATATATTACATAGATAGATATTTTTTATTATACATAGAAAACAACCAGAACACCCGGAACAAATATCTGCAGATCGTACACACAATTGTTCCGAGGCGGGAATCGAACCCGCAACCTCGTGCTTCGCAGGCGGACCTTCGCCCACCACGCCACATCGGTCGTCAAAAATATATTATGTATTTACCAATTCAGACACTTTCTCAAAAATATTCACGTTGGCTGTACCTTGCATCATTAACTTTTGTTAACTTGCGCTCGTTCGGCTCGTTCTATATATTCTACTGTGTAACTGCTTCGGTTAGTCAGAACTCAGAGAATCAATAATGCTAGAAAATTTACACTGCAGAAGTTCTCAAAGTTCAGAACAAAAAGCCAATTTCTTACTAACTCTATTCAATATGCCTGGTTCGTATGTTACGCCAACTTTTGATCCTTGAGTTAATAGCGGGTGAGCCATTTAGAGGTTTCTTTTTAAAACTATATATCATTTATTTCAACGTTTCATTCCATACTATATCCCAATATTACAGACAGACACCACTAGTATTGTAGAATTTTAGGCAGACATTTAAATTACATTTTAACACTTTGACTGCGGTTTTTTTTCGACGACTGCTATCTTTTTTTTTACCTAAAAAATTCGTGCTGCCGCTCTACACAGCGGTTGTGTTGCGCCGCACATGCGTTTCGTTCGAAAAATATTACAGCTCTGCTGAGTCACAAAGATCTGTATTTTCTTAGCCGCTGCGCTAGTGTGGATTTTCGCAGATTAGTCACTTGTAGAAAACTCATACCGTGCGTTTTCAGCACTCAAAGTGTTAAAAAGCTCAATTGTATTCCTTTTACATCCTTTTTTGCAGAAATATGATTTATTTTGTATTTAGAAGATATCAAAAACATCAGGGAGTAGTTTCTCAAAATCTGTCATGATGCCTATTATTATTTAGTCCCATATGAATGGCAAGCGTCGGCTGTAGCTAATCTAATATCCTGTGCTGAAGTTAATTCTGCAGAATCTAGGAAATATTGGTAAACAATGTGATAAATAAGCTATGCCTAGTTTCCTCAATATTTTCTGTACATTCGCTTCTAGACTAAAATTAAACTTAACATCTTATTACCTTATTTTAACTGAATTTATAGTTTTTATTCTTGATTTATTCTGTGGATGAAGAATTATTGGAAAAGCATGTTGTGGATTTCAGCCCAGCGCGGATGAAATGTTTCATCTGAGTCTGAGTGCTTTATATGTTATCAAAATAAATGTATTCATCCATCTGGCGAAAAAAAGCAATTACTTCCTGGTTATTAACAAAAATATACTTGCGTGGAAAATGGCGACGATTATTAAAATCAGTAATCTGATTATGTGTATCGAGTATCGTTTTGATACTCAAAAATAGGTACTGATAAGTACCTATTTGTACAAGCTCTGTAGAAATATTTGCGATCTCTCACCACATTGTAAACAAAACAATTTTGCAGACAACGTTCGAAAAACGAGTTACTGCTGGGGTTTCCATATTATTAATTGTTCTGCGAACGGTGAGTACAACATTTTTTTGCAGTTTTTACAGTTAGTTGCAAAAAATGTTGTACCTACAACAATATTTAAAATTTAAACATATTATTTAAAACTTAATTAGACGACAGATTTGTATGGGATTTGCATAGTTCTTTGTCCAAGATAGAGGCGGATTACCAATATCTAAAGAAAAATTAGACATCACGATACTATCGTCAAATGGACTCGGGGCTCTGATCTGGATTACCTCTACTATAGAGCAGCATTGACTTCCTAAAAAGTAGTTGGATTGTGAGCTCTTCTCTTTTATTCTCGCTTACCGATTTAGTACTTTTAGGACTTCTTCCTCTATTCGCAAGAGCAAGAGCTTCATGGTCCTAATTATTGTTGACCTGTTATAACCTCTATGTAACGATAACGAGTAACAAGGGGTAATAGGTATAATGGTTAAAGTAACAATAATTGACAAACAACAAACTGACACACCCTTTTTTGATAAAGAATCTCTTAATAAAAAATACCAAAATACTAAAAACTTTCAAGTCGTATATCAACTCCGACAGTTTATCAACCAGATCGGTTGTAAAATACGACCTGTACGAGTAACAACGAATTGACATGCCAGAGGAAATCAAATTTTGCCAGACCTGAAACAGGGATGTTTATCTTCATGATAAAGAGGTTCAATAGCTGGCGGGTAGAGATTTGTGAAACTTCAATTACGCTGTACGGAGATAAAGGATCCTACTATGTTCCGTATACTTTGACGTAAATTGAGGCATATTTTCGATGAAAAGAATTTTCATGAGTTATGTTTACAGCGATATATGTACATAATTATAATTCGGTACGCGATACAACAATCATTGTTTTAAAACTGTAATGATATAAAAAATGCTTCTCTTATTCGTTAGTCTCGCTAAAATTTAAAAACAGCTGATACAAGAATAAGCGAAAGAACAGTACTCAAATCCAGATTTGACTATTGTTCTTTCTTGCTCTAATATAGGGGTGGACTAAAAAATGAAGGGGGGAATTCATCTACTTATGTTAAAAACCATACGTTGCTATACAATATTTTGTTTGCTTTGTGCAAAAACTCGCTTATTCTTGTATCACTGATCGATAGGCATCATTAGTTTTGCTCGACGGCGCGGCGCTTTAATATAACGATAACTAGATGCAAGTGATTCCAATTCACATCAATTGCACGGCCTGGAATGCAATATTCCAACCCGTACGCTGCAATTCCATTTAATATGGAATTTTTACATTCACGTCACACTTCGCCTTTACGTCACATTCCTATTTTTTTACTCCGAGATTGATTTTTGATGTGGAAATTTAAAGAGATATCCTATAAATTTTATAAAACCGCCTAAGTATTAGGTATTCCATTTTGTTTTTTTAGAATTGATGGTAACAATGGACGCATAAGAGAACATATTTATTGTTATTTTGTTTGACCTTGTACGAAGCTAGTTTTCATTTCCAATAGGGAACAAAAAGGTATGAATATAGTTAGTAAATACTTTTCATGTGACTTTAGATTCTGTTTGTTTAAAAAACCACCTGTCTAAGGTAGAGAGCTAAAGTGATACAAATGTAGAAGACAGAGGTACTTTACGAGCTACTGTTATCGATCTGATCGGCTCACCTGTAGATTTATTACGGTCAGGGGCCGCTGCCGTTACGCGGCAAAATATCCCAAATTCACAAATCACCCTGTATATTGCTTACTATTGGAATGACCGAAGCTTTGGGCACGATAAAAAACGGATACCTATCGGTAAAGGTTTTAACCCGACTTACGAAACCGGTGGAGGTCACCTCAGAACTCCGACATTATTTATTTATTTAGATTTCTTTTTTTATTGAAATAGAAGTAAGTCTTGGGTGAGTTGGCAGATATAATGACTAAGTTTTGAGAGCCATCTAGGATACATTTCGTAGGCCTTTGCCACTCATTTTGCTAAAAAAATTATCTACAGTACAACAAAGTAGAAGCGGGGACTGTCAGGATTTTCTCGGTTTTCAATGAATTACTTGTTTATTAGAAGAGGATGTGACTTCGGATATTTAAAATCTATAAAAAGAAATTATATTTTTTTATTTTTATGTACCTTTATTTATGGGTTGTTTTCGATTACGTTTAATCCTACTCGTATATAACACTCGTAGTTTCAATCCGTAAAATATAAAATAGTGAATAAACATCTGAAATCAATTTACTCAGTCACAGAATATTACATTTGTATTTGAACATCCAGCTCACAAATCACCGGATGAATCGCAACAAGAACAAACGGCATCCATTCTATATAATGAAAACGAAATGGCTTACTTAACATGAAATGGAGCTGATCCACAGCGTCATTTGTTGCTGCCGCCGTTATACAGCCTCTTAGCAACTGCCATTAGCAGGAATGGTTATCGCAGACCCTGTACACGATTTTTAGCATTTTCAAAAGTAGCTAAGTAATATTTTTTTTTAATTATTATTTAATCTCTACTCAAACTCCAAATGCGTTTCGGTATAGGTACTTGATCGTAAAATGAAGAAATAAACTGTCATCTCAAGGTACCTCGCGACCTTCCTTGAATGCTGCTCAATAGAGCTTGTTGTTATTTATAATGGATTTTTGAGATCGCAGTGACATTTGTGATATTTACGACGTTGAAGCCTATCTATTAAGCAAACCGAACTCGAGTATGTTTTGAAGGAATGCTCGAAACACTTCAGACGAGGATGAGTGAAGGATTAGTTGAAACATTATCTATCCTAAAGATATGGAGGTTAAACTAAGGTCAAATTAATTTGCATGAGTAAGTTGTACAGTACAACTGATAAGAGCCCACGGTCTAATCAAATGATACCTACCTATGCAACATCAAGGTTCAGTCCGTGGTCACACCGTTTTTTTTACAGTTTAAATATAAACTATTTAAACTGTAAAAAAAACGGTGTGACCACGAGTCTGTCATCAATTTTACGCCTTTCGCCATAGCTGGAAACTTAGCAACTTCAACTTCAAAATTACACATAACACTTTTTCAATCGTACAAAAATAATCAGTATTTTTAGTGCAATAAAACACAATCCACCTTACCTCCCCAAACTCCGTGAGTCCGTTCGCGACGCTCCGTTCATTGGAGGAGTCCGCCCTACGGACAAAGAACACAAATAAATTAGATATAGGGTATAATTCGCTATTGCTTCAGTCGCAGAGCTCATGGCAACTTAGAGCAAAGTCTGAAAAAAAAAACCACATAAAACGCAAGTTATTAGTAACTATTCTTCAAAGTAATACAGTTGAGCGTGCAAGATTGACGTTTTGCGTAAAATCTACTTTTTTCAGACGTAAATATTTTATAAGCGATAGAACCGGGCTAGTTCCGCTATGCACGAGTCCCGCTTTGCTCGGATTCGAAGAACCTAACTCTGATTTTAAAACAATATTCCGTGGTTTTGTACGAGGCTTCGCTTTGCATTTTTTGAAGCCGCGAAACCACGTGCAGTATCTTAAGTATATTATATTATTGAACTCGTATATATAACAGTGGACCCACGGTAATCCAACAAATGATTTCCGAGGGCATGTCGAACTGTCGAATTTGTCGGATTATAGAGTAATGCCTAAGACCCACATAGGTTTTTTTTAAAGTACCTTGTAATCCGACAACAGATTACAGGTCCTATGATAAGATTTTATGTGTTATACTCTGAAGTACATAATATATCATAAATTCAAATTTCAAATTCAAATATATTTATTGCGTCGAACATGGTATAAAGGTTGTTTAGTATCTGAGTAATGCACTCATGTCTCACTATATTCTAGCATGCAATAATTATGGTTACAAATTAAATTAGGTATTACATATTATTTATTATCTAACATTTAAAAACTCATTGATGTCATAAAAAATCATTTCATTGAGCCATCTAAGCAATTTGATTTTATATAAATAATTATTTAACAATTTTATTTCATTTGATAATTTATTGTATATTTTTATGCATAGAGTCAAACATCTTTTGAAAAACTTGGCTGAACGCGGGATATCTTTTAGAATAAGTCTATTCGGATCTCTACATAATCTAGGGTGTTTGTCACATGCATTATGTATGTCTAATTTAGTAAATTAATAAACACAATAATAGATAGATTACGTTTTATTTTAAAATAACCATAATTATTTCATTCAACATTGTAGTCAAATTCAAACTAAGCAATCAGAATCAAAACAATACCTACGCGTCGAGAAGAATAATCATGCATTATCTGCATTAGCTAAGATTGACAAAAATATTCAATAAATAGACATGTCGGATTACAGAGGGCGCCGGATTAAATTAGACAGGGGTCGAATTACCGGCCGGGTCATTATGTAACTCGCGACCGGTTTGCGACAGGCGTAAATTAAGCAATCAGTGCCTCAAACGCCAATTTTGACCAACTTTGACGTTGTAGCTGGTGTCAAACTAATAAAAAATTGACGTTTGACAGCACTGATTGATTAATTTACGCCTGTCGCAAACCGGTCGCGAGTTCATTATCACCCGGCGGAGATCCACTGTCATGTGTTCTTACCTAAATCTAACTACATATATTTTATATTAAACTTCTGTTATTAGTATAATTGGCCTAGGGCCGTTCTGATTACATAAATAAATATTTGCATAGACGCATTGGCATTATGCTGGTAAATAAATAATTTGCATTGCTTTTAAGAAAGTATTTGGAGAACTTTTAGGATACCAATCATTATTATGATGGGTATCAGAATAGTCTGATGATGATTATGATAAAGCAAGAAAGCATTCACGGAATCGGAAGGTGCCATCTATTTACACAAAGCAGTATTCAGAAGAATGCCGGCGAAATGACCCTTAAATAATATATTGAGCACCCATTCGAATGATTTATATCACGGATTTATTCGCAAATATTAAGGAGCGAGAGCCTATTATTTATAGATACGCCCTGTCTGCAGTTCCGACCGTGCTACCTGAACATTTTAACAAAACGGGGTCGTTAGAGCAATTCACGGTTGTGCACGTTTTTAGCAAACACTTTATAGGAATCAAGGTATTGTTTTGTTTGTTTTTTTAGTTAGTTAGAGATGTATTATATTATCTGTGGTTAGAGTTAGATACTGAATCATTATACGTATTGAAACAGACCTTGGTTTTTATTACTAAAAAGGATTTCGTAGAACCATTGAAATGTTTTCCCATTCCTCAAGCTTCTACAAAAATGGATTATTTTTATGAGTACTTACTTTTCGTTTGAAGGATAGTTTTACCCTTGAGAAACCAATCGATAACCATCTTGTTTTTAGTGTTACGTACCTAAAGTGTGAAAATGGGACTCTATTACTAAGCCTCCGCTGTCTGTTCGTCTGTCCTACCGTCAGTCGAATCTATCTCATAAATCGTAAAAGGAACGTTGAAATTTTCACAGAAAGTGTTTTCTTTCGTCGCCGTAACAAAAAATAATAATAAAAATTAAAGGGAAAGAAAAAGAAAAACAAAAAGACTCCTGAACAAAAAGACGTGATTTTCAAAAATAGTAAAAATGGCTATATTTGCTGAACGTTTGCCAAAGCTGCGAAAGTGTCAAGATATAAACATTAAAACGCGGCGGTCGCCACCTACGACAGGTCGGGTCACAGGTCGACAGTTGAAATTTTGACATTACCGCTATTACAGTAAAAATAATGGGTTAAAATAAATTGAATAATTGATGACGTTGAATTAACCACGTTGAGTACCAAACACCGAAGTTAAGTCACGTCGTGGGGTCAGTAACTGAATGATCGACCGCTACATGTTGTTTTTTTGCTTTTATCCATCCAAAAATAATTTAACAAGGTTTCTTTCGTTTCCTTCGAGAAACTTTTGTACGATGGTACGAAAAGCTTCGCACACGGAGGTTTTCGTACCTTTTCATAGAAACCTACAACTTACTTCTCTGCCTTATTACTAATATATTCTAAACTAATATTTTTATTAGCGAGTTTAATAGCTTGTTTCAGCTGCATCCGGTTTCAGCGGGCCGACAAAGGGCTGAATAGGAAATTGAATTCCCTTCGAGATGATTCCCGTTTGTGGAACCGGAAGTCAGTATTTACCGCTCCTTTGTTAAAAAATTGAACTCTTTTGCCGGACGCTGAAATTTAGATAGGTTTCCTATGCAAGTACCTATTTAATTTAAAGATATAAAAAAATCGACCAAGACGTCTCACGAAAACGTTCTAATAGCCAACCTCTCACAAAAGTCAGAGCGTCCTGATTTACAATCTACATCTTATTTTTATATTGACTTTTATAGTGCTTCAAAAGCTGAAATAGTAAGATAATATTTTTTAATGTAATCGTCATAAAAGTATGGAAAAATACCAGCTATATACATATAATCGTAAATTACAGCATAATTATGCCAAAATGACGCATAAAGTCAAACATAAAAACGGCCATATTTCAAAACTACACGTTATTTTTTCAATACTCTTTGAATACAGTTATAGACAATGAAGGAATGTTTTCTTTGTGTAATATTTATCTCAAATCTTGAATATTTCGGGTATTTACCCGCCAGGTAACGTTCGTTTGTTCTACCCTGTTCCACCCTAATTGTAAAACATGGACTCTACTTCACCTACATAGCTTTCGTGATCTGATCATAGCTATTGTGATTATCCTAAGCTACAAGTAACTTTACGAAGACGTTACCTAAGCTTGAATCCCTATCTTTTGATCAACGTATCTTATTGCTTGTGGGTAGACTAAGGAAATTGATAGCTGTTTTTAGGAGAATTCGCCATGTCACTGACAAAACAAGATACGCACTACGTATTTACAGTTCTCTTTTCCAAAGCTTAGTTACAGTGTTGTCTTGAGGTGGAGTCCCTTAAACCCTACTACTCCCCCTGGAAAGGACACAGGACGCTGTGCTTAAAGCAAATTAAAAAAAAAAAACAAATAGGCTACTAACAGTACATTTATTATTTATATTAAACATTAAATCAGACAGCTCAGACTCTGCCCAGCAGCGGGGTTGAAAACGTGCTTACAAAGTGTTTGAAGGCTTCAATCGACAGCTGCTTTTTTCATCGTTTTCCATGTTTCCTAGTAAGAAATTTATAAATAAGCTATCTAGAGATGAACGTTTACACGATCTTAGCTACATCCAACTAGAATTAAACATCACTATATAAATATCTTAGAAATCATTCGTATGACAGTATCAGGAATATCTGATTATAATGAAATAATTTTCACTTCAATTAAATTATTTTTTTCGCGTATTTTGATGGCCGTAAGGTATTTTATGATTAATTTTCTAATTGAAGTTAAATGTATTATTAAGTACCACATTCTAAATTAAATTTTGGTTAACAAAATAATTATAGGATGACTTAATAAACACAAGATCTTAAAAAAAAAAAAATTACATTCATAAATATTTTTATTAATGATTATACATATAATGCACACAGATCCCCATGTACAATCCAACGATCCTATCCATCCACGGTTGTCTGGTAGAGATCGCTCTTGAGCGATAAGACCGCCAAATTGTCACATGTTTTGTATTTTATTCTGTCTTGTTCGTTTTATTTTGTAAGTGTGCAATAAAAGAATTTTCTATCTATCTATACAAATATTTATGACAAGATTCATCATCATCATCATCATCAGCCTATATCAGTCCACTGCTGGACATAGATATATGACAAGATAAGAATCATGGCAATCTGTATACAACCATCATTGAACAGTTTTATGCTTTATTCTATTACTAAGGACGCCACCTTTCTATTATTATTATAAGGGAAGTGTAGCTGTCAATCTAAAAAAAATTTTAGTCTAGTGTAGGCAACAGAGGCTCCTCATACCTAATTATTATTTAAACAAAATTTATCACTAGTCATATTATTTACAGTGTTGTCTTGGGGTGGAGTCCCTTAAACCCTACTACTCCCCCTGGAAAGGACACAGGACGCTGTGCCTGACATAGGCCTCCCCCAATGAGCGCCATAGCACCCTGTCTATGTGATATTTCATATTTCATAATCCCAGACAAATTGTTATGTAATTATTTGTAACTAACTTCGCCCCGCGGTTTCACCCGTGTGGTGATAGATATTTTGGATAATATATATCTTTATGAATTGTAACCTATGTGTTATTCTGATATGTAAGCGATATTATTGTGAAGTTAATCCATTCAGTAGTTTTTGCGTGGAAGAGCAACAAACTTCCTCACAAACTTTTGCGTTTATAATATTAGTAGAATGCACCTTTTTCTAATAAACTACGCTAACTCAATTCTCGCGATTATGATTCATTCATTCATTCATTTGATGACTTATGTGGCGCGGTGGGCGAAGGTCCGCTTGCAACGCAGGAGGTTGCGGGTTCGATTCCCGCCTCGGAACAACTGTGTGTACGATCTGCAGATATTTGTTTCGGGTGTTCTGGTCGTTTTCTATATATAATAAATAATATCTATCTATGTAATGTATTGTATTATGTATATCAGTTATTTAGTACCCATAACACAAGCTCTGCTTACCATGGGGCTAGATAATGCTGTGTGAGTTGTCCAGCATTATTTATTTATTCTTACAATAATATAACAGAGCAAAAAAACTTCTGTTTTTCAAGAATTTTGCAATTTTCCGGGTAACTAATCCAATGTTTTACGCAATACTGAAAAATTTATTAGACAGTTTGCCATCCGCTCTTATTATCGTTCCTCCTTTTTCTTACTAAGCGATTTATCATTGTTGTTTCGAACAAAACATCTCCATAATTTAATTACGGTTCCAATACCACAATGAAAATGTCGTTACTGATCAAACAGATGACTTGAACCACCTGGGACATTTGTAAGGCTGCGTTTCCACCAGAGATCTGCAGAGGTGTGTAATAACAAATCGCACACCTATAGTCTATCCATCCAGAATGTAGAATGTTTGTAAACAGAGCCACTGACAGTTCAATCAGCTGATGTAGGGGTGACAACATTTTTTTATTTAGGTCACATCTTGAGCTTTGATGGGGGGTGCCTTACTGGGCTGGTGATATTTGATGTAAATAATTAAATGTCTTTAACAATGCATCACTGTGAAATCAGCCTACTTTTATCATTACCTATCCTTATAGAATGGAATAAAAGCTAAAGGATTATGAAATAAGACTAAAAATCATTAGACTTTTTGTGCTCTCAAACGATTTTTCACCTGTGCCAACTCAATTAAATGTAAATGTGCCTGTTTAAAGTATTTTCCATGAAGCACTAAACATTATTGATGAAATTGGAAGAATTCATAACTTTTGGACTGATTGTCGCTAAGCAAATATGCAGCGTGAAATGGAACGGTTAATAATCCTGCTAAATTAAAATAATACTCTCTGTCAGAAATATGTATGGTCATAGTGCTATCCTTGATTCGAAATCGTAGTTAAAAAGTAACCAACTGTTTGCAACACGGGACGTCAAAACTGAGATTCGTTAGGGATGGCACTGTTACAATGACAAAAAATCTCTAGTGATTTTAATCTTTGTTTTTGACTACATAATGTCGATTTGTAAATTGAAATAAAATTCTATTAGGCCTGCATCATTTCGTGGTGATAACCCTAAAAATCAGCTGATTTCTTATGTTTACAAACATTCTACATTCTGGATGGATAGACTATAGGAGGCTATATTAGCTATGCAGTGCAGTGTGGTAAGGATTTTCCGAATCGGTGTAAATGCGTCCGAAGCAAACTCTTTTCGGCTGTTTTGCACACATACATACATATATGTAATCCTATTTTCTTTTTACAAGCGTACTGCCTAGTCCTTGCGTCAGAACAATTGGTATGTTCATGTTGAATGTATAGGTTGAGCTTAAAAAACTTTCACAGGTAACAAATAAAAACCGTAGCACTTATTTAACGATAGATACCGAACGCTTTAAAACCTGCCAGTCTAAGTGAAATTCCTTTAGATCTTACACCTTATAAATCATACTGTAGTAATACTCATGGACACATTATTTGAGTATATTTTTTTACTTTTTTTACTACCTCACCACTCTTGCGTACCACTTTCTTGCATACCTCAGTAACGGACGACCTCAGTGGCGCCGCGATTCCCACCTTAGGGACAATCTTAAAACGATCTGCAAATATCTATTCCACGTATTTCCTATATTTAATAAAAATTAAATATCCTGTCTCTGTATGTTACGTATTCAGTATGTCAGTTATCTAGTACCCATACCACAAGCTCTGCTTACTTTGGAGCTGGATGATGCTGGATGCGGTTGTCCAGCACTATCTATTTATACCTAGATAAATATTACGCTTATAAAATCTCTCTTTTGGTGTCTAAGAGTGAAAGATTGTTGATGTTTGGGGATCAGTTTTCTCGCGCGCGGGATTTTCTTTGGAGCTAATGAAATTTCCCCCGCACCCGTTTTCCTTCGAAAACTAAGCCTAAACCTCGCATATCTCTAGTGCACCGCACATCAACACACCTGTCCGACACCCGCCGAGCATCTAGAGTTGAATGCGAACACTAACGAGCTCTGAATACATCCTGCGTATTTACGCTGACCTCCCAAATCCAGGCCAGCACATAAAAAAGGAGAACGCGCCAGCTTTTTAGAATTCACCTATATGTAATGTATGCATGTTCAATAATTGCTATACCGTGACCTCGTTTTTACCGACTGTGACTATGGTACCGAGGATCGATGACCCCAGAAATACAAGGCTGTATGATCTCCATAAACCAATACCTAAATGTGAAAAAAAGTGTGCACTATTGCAACTGAACGCAAGGTGAACTCCGACCAAAAACAAGAGGTAGCCTAAGTGCGTAGTTTTTGCAAAGCTTCTCATGACTATAATAATATTATTATATTTTACCCAACTACAAGGATGTAATATTTTTAAGGTATCTATAACTTAATCGCATTGCACAAAAAGCTGGACAGATTTTAATTAGCAACCAGTAAAACTTTGCCCGTGGCTTTGCACGCGTTTGGGGGATAGAAATAACATTATTTGTAAATTCAGATATAGAATTAAATCTATGCAAAATGTCAGCCCGATCGTTGCCGTGAAGAGGTATCTAACAAACATACTTTCATTTGTAATATTAGTGTTAGTAATCTACTGTTTTATTGTCATTGCTCATTGCAAATCTAATAGAGCGGAGGTTGTATGAGAAATATTCTCATATTGAAAATGGAAAAAATGGCGAAAAAAAAACTATTCAGGGACTGAGTATGGGTTATTATTACACTCATAATATCAGTTTTATTGATATTAGTTTTGTGTAATATATATTTATCTTGTCTATAATAAATTCCACTCGTGCATGACCGCACTGAGTGGAAAGATTTGGGGGAGGCCTTCGTCCAGCTGTGGGACGAATCAGTCTAAATTAAAAAACATTACAATCAAAAAATAGAAATAAGTTAGAACTATTATTTAAATTGAAAAAGTTAAGCTGTAGTTGTAGTTTTTCTTTATCTTTTCCATAATAATCCGAACTGAAAAAATCAGTACTTTCACATGAATTTGTTAACACTTTGACTGCTGAAATCACACGGTATGTGTTTTCTACAAGTGACTAATATGCGTAAATCCACACTAGCGCAGCGGCTGAGAAAATACAGATCTTTGTGACTCAGCACAGCCGTAATATTTTTCGAACGAAACGCATGTGCGGCGCAACACAACCGCTGTGTAGAGCGGCAGCACGTATTTTTTAGGTTAAAAAAAAGATCGAAGTCGTCGAAAAAAAATCGCAGTCAAAGTGTTAAATGTATTTAGTGTGAAGTTATAAACACACAGACACTATTAATACCAGCTGAGTGCTGAAAGTGCTGCATACGCCTAAGTAGCTTACGCTACCTTTAAGCTTTTGCATTATGGGAAGCAGTTTAATGCCTTTGAGCACTTTCTGTGAAGGCAACGCACTAACGAGCAGAACCTTTGTTACATGAATTTTTAATTTATTTTATAAATTACTACGTGCCCGCGGCTTTGTACGCGTTCTTACTATGGTTGATGTTCAAATGATTTTCTATCCCATGGGAAATGATGTATGAGATGAAAAGCCTATGTGTTATTTCAGGTCTAACCTACACCTGGAATTTACAGCCAGATCCGTTCAAAAGTTTTGGCGTAAAGATGTAACATTCAGGATTCCATTCATTCATTAATCCATCCATCCAAGCTTTAGCATTTATAGCAATAAGTGTCATTATGATATCTGAGAATACGTTAGACAGGGTTCATCTACTAGAGTTATGTAAGAAGGACTCCAACACCTCATCTCCCAAGCCAACCTACCCTGCACGTGGTAAGCCCTGCTAGATAACGAACTAGGCTCTGGTGAAAATATCAATCCATCTTCATAATTTGATATCTCATTAATCTTACAATTATTTTCTATTACTTGACACTGGCAGAAAAGTGTCCAACCAGACACAGTTGCCATTAACAAAGAAGCAATGTTTTAAAAACTTACGACATTATTCTTCGGAGTCAGTCGTGCCACTAGTGAAATCCCATCACTGGGTGCGACACAGCTTTCAACAATATCACGCTTTCCTATGTACTATTGTATCTACTCGTATTTTGGATTCATGAATTTTTTTTCCTCAAAGAATAAATCAACAAGAAGCTGCAAGCGCAATTTTTTTGTAGCTGACTGAGTTTACTGAATGGTGAAATGTTCCATTCCATCGTTCCTATTTACGTCGCATTCGCATTTACGAACAGTGATTAATCACTGATTGATTGGAGGTACCTAATCAATTAGTGATTGAGTATAGGTAGAAACTTGTTTGAAACAATCGAGACTGTTTTGTTTTCAGCACGTTTTCAAAAACAAGCTTCAGTTCCTTCGTAAATGCGAATGCGACGTATACATACATAGGAAAGATGGAATGGAACAAGGCCAGCTTTCATATTCAGTAAACTCAGTCAACTACGAAAAAAAATTGTGGTTGCGGCTTTACTTTCCAGGTACCTTCAGTTAGATATTAATATCTATAAATTTTTATATCATAATTTTTACTTGTTTGTCTTTCGGACAGATCTTAACGTAGAGTTAAAAAAAACGGCTTGAACATAAAAGTCACTTTAAGTATGTATATATGGCTATCCTACCACTCTTAATTGTGCCTGAGTTTCTTTATTTCAGGCAATAAATTATTTCTTCTTTCAATTAAGTTTCGTCTTCCTCCAGTGGTTTAAAGCACACACTTGTGCTAAATATCCTGCACCAATATCTCGGTAAAGGCTGGCCACCGTGGCTGAAACGGCTAAGAGGACATTGTTATACGACGACCTATGTGGCGTGGTGGACAAAGGTTCACCTGCGATGCAGGAGGTTGCGAGTTCGATTCCCGCCTCGGAACAATTGTGTGTACGATCTGCAGATATTTGTTCAGGGTGTTCTGGTCGTTATCTTTATATAACAAAAAATATCTATCTGTGTAATCTATTGTATTAAGTAGGTATTTCAATCATCGAATAGCCATAACACAAGCCCTGCTTACGTTGGGGCTAGATGATGTTGATGTTGTGTGGATTGTCCAGTATTATCTATTTATTATCACTTATGTGATACAGTTTCCTTTCTCTGTGATGGGTAGAAGCACCACAAAGAGAAACCATTAAAGAGTGGACTCGGGAGCGGGGGAGTGGGGGCCATACTTGACTCATTCTAAAGAAATAATATTTTTGAACAAACCAGAAAATAAAAAACTTGTTGAACTAGATTTTCCTACTCTTGTGGGTTCTGGTTCCAATTGGACCTTACAGTTTCGGCCATTGCCATTCGATTATTTTAATCTCCTCGGAGTTTAACCGCCCTTAGACTAGCTAGCATCGTTTAACAGGTTTATTCCCAAGCTTACTATCTGTTTGGTCCCCTAATCATTTTAGGTTAATTCAAACGATGTCATAATTAGAATACATATTTGGAGAACAGGAAAGGTATGGTAAGGTATCTGATAACCATTTATCATGTAATTCTCTGTCAGTCTCACTGTTATTCTATAGGGAATCAGTATCAATGCAAAAATAGGCTTTACGAAACAAAAAAACTAATACGCATCTTAACAAATTACTTTTAGTGAATTATCTAGATTATAAACACCTCTGTGCGATGGTGTTAAGGTTTTAAATAAAACCCAATCATGCATGCATCTATAGAGAATGATGATTGAGCTTTAACATCACTCCATTTTTTCCACTTGACTAATGCCAGTTTAAAATAAATATGAAAGGCTGCTCTCACTAAATACATTTCACGAACAAAAAGCATTTAAAATTTCACCGAACAAATAATTTGAAATCAGCTCCAGTCAAAATGAAATGAAATCGTTCACTGTGCATGGCCACGCCATCGTTTTCAGCGATGCAGGGGCCTTATTCAGTATTGATTCGCGCATTGCATTTGTGTTATTGGTTATAATTTCACATTTCACGTGCTAACTATTCAATAGGCCATGCCTCAGTCATGCCTCGTTACGGCCAGTGCCCAGGTAATATGCCTGAAGAATAATAAAATAAAATAAAACTCTTTAAAGCAGACTACAAGGGTACATAAAATATACATAAATAAATAAAGAAACCCCCGTAGATATTTTTTTTTCAGATCTTTCATAATAATGAGCCTAATTCCGGCAAAATAAATTCTGAATCAGGGGTGTTCAGATGATACGATTTTTTGTAGGTTTTCTTACAATTTACAATTAACGGATATACAATTCTTAAATTCAGGTCATTCCGACCGGGTGTGGGCAGGCCGAGTAAGCGAGCCAATACAATTCTTTATTTATAACGCCAAGTTACAAGTCAAACGTAGTTATAATAATAAAGCAAGCAATATAGAAATAAAATATTGTCCTTAACTAATTGATGTATGTACTCGTAGGTATGTCATTAGGAAAACCATATCCTTGCCTGTTTTTAAAGCTCACGTCAAGGAGTTTTTCCTGCCAAAAGAATGAATATTGGTACTTACTATTTATTTATTTATGTATTTAAGTAGTGTATTATTTATTTTGAAATTTGTAATATTTATTATTTGTTTTTTAGTATTCTTATTTAGATAACCTATGGTACACCCCCTGCCATTATAAATTCATATAATTCTTTCCATCCAAAGGTTGCCTGGAAGAGATCGCTTCTAAGCGATAAGGCCGCCCATTGTACCTGTCGCATATAATGTATTTTTGTAATGATTAATTTGATTATGGTGTACAATAAAGAATTTTTGTATTATATTGTATTTCATTAACAAAATATAATTGAACAATTGTATATGAAATTAATTAATAATAAAATGTATATAATAGGCAAATTGTAGAACTCGTCTACGGAGTAGAAAGAGCTCACAAAGAGCCATTTTTTAAATTTACTTTGAAATACCAGGCTAACTGTGTCCACTATACTCCATCCACAAATTTATTTTCTGGTCCGTATATGTACGACTATGAAGTTCCTTAATTATTGACAGGTGAGTGAATGAAGACTGTAGAAACGTTGAGCAACGATAACAAAATCGATAACAATGTCAATCGTAAACAAAATCGAGTGATAAAAAAATGGAATAGGGACATGATTATTTGACTGTCAGTCGAACAAACAAAATGGAAATAATTTAATGGAATATGTATAATAATTATTCGTCTATTTGCTCGGTGAACCTTCATTTACCAGCCTTATGCCGAAAGCATTAATATTATTTAGTTATATTAAAGCAGCTGAAAGCTGTCTATTTTACTTTGCTTTTGTTTTTCACTACAATAGTTGGTCTCTTATAGTGATCAGATTGTGTGTTCGTAACTAGTGGTCGAGTATGGTTTTGAAGCTGTTAACAGAGGGAGCTGTTACAGCTTCTTCAGGAAGCCCATTCCCATCGTGCACCACTCGGTTGCTCAGGAAGTGATGAGGTCTAGTTTAGAATGTGTTCAGCTCCATATTATCATATGTATTTAAAAGTATTGACGACCGATGTGGCGCGGTGGGCGAAGGTCCGCCGTCGACGCAGGAGGTTGCGGGTTCGATTCCCGCCTCGGAACAATTGTGTGTACGATCTGCAGATATTTGTTTCGGGTGTTCTGGTCGTTTTCTATGTATAATAAAAAATATCTATTTATGTAATGTATTGTATTATGTATATCAGTCATCTAGTACCGATAACACAAGCTCTGCTTAGCTTGGGGCTAGATGATGTTGTGAGATTTGTCCAGCATTATTTATTTATAAAAATATAATACAATAATTTATCTAGGTCTACTCTATCAAAAAGGCTGCATTGTGGTTTGCTCTTTACTATTTACCATTGAATAATTGTTTATTATAGATCAGTTTTTTTACCGTGATGGCGTATGCACTTGTAGGAGCAAGTTCACACAGCCGATACTATTTTGGATCAAAGGTTTCTTGTTCACTTCTTTACTTTACCTTAAAACGATTGAAGTGAACATAAAATCCAAGTGATCGATTTATTTCCAAGTTTAACTTAAGTAATTTGAATTTTGTGACGTGTCCAACAGTCTTGTGAGTTATAAAGGAAATAAAGCACGTGATATTTGATCACATTGATGTATTTCACCTTCCCTTATGGTCATCGCAAAAGGAGCGATACCGAGGTTTTAGAGATGGTTGATATCTAAAGGGTAGTACGAAGATACTACCTACGTGTTTTGCGTTTGCAATAGAACTGGAAAGTTAGGTTAGGTTTGGTTAGTTACCTATATAGGTAGGTTAGGAACCTGTATCAAGCAAGTTGAACCAGTAAAGTACTCGTAAATAATATTTTATTGCATGAAATACATGTGTATAAAGGTGTTTTAGGTATGGTAGCTTCTTTAGCCTATTTTTCCCCTTAAAAGTCTAGGTACCTAAGCATGAACACAAATTAGCTTTCGCCTGTGGCTTTACCCGAATTTCCAGTTTAACTGATGTTATTTTATGTGTAGAACTACATAGGTACCTAGATCTCATACTTCTGGCCCGATTACTTGTGGCGTGCAGCGGTAATAACACATCAATGTAAACATCTAAACATAGGTACTACTCAGGGAACTCAAACACCCACGCATCAATAGCTTGATAATGTGATGTGAAGTGTGATAGGTATACCATGCTACTTTGCATAACACACTGCTATTTATCCACGTCCGTCCTCGTTTCCGAACTTGGCTAAACGATAGTTTCTAATAGCTAAGGACCCCTAAAAAACGATCCTGTAAAAACACATCCGCTGTGTGAATGGGCCCTTAACAAAACTGAGCTGAGACGAGAGGCTGATATCACCGCTTTGGTGAATGAAGTCAGGGCCTTAGGGATCCGTGCGAGCTGAAAAGACAGTCACAATAATAATCATCATGTACACTGCACTTCTAGTGTGTGTGGTCTTCATGGTTTTGATGTGATCGTCACAGCGCTGGGTTCCAGATTCTGGATATTCCACATTACATATTTTCCAAATTCTGTTTTTGGCATATTCTTATAGGCGATGGTCTACTACTACTACGTCCTTTATAGTTATTCAGTGCTAATACGTAACATTCGGTGAACTATTTGTTTTTTCCGTCAGTGAGTAGTATCTTCGTCTTAAGGCAAGGTCCTACTCACTTGGCAGCAGTGCAAGCAAGCAATTAGCTTTAAACTATTTTCTCGCTCAAGAGAAGACCAAAGATATATTCGTACATAGATTTTGTGTCCATAAAAAAAGATATAAATAGTTGACCGCTGGCCGTTCACGCTGTCGGCGAGAGCTCTCTTTCTACTATTTTGTCACAGCGAAAACAACCATCAAAGATAAAACTCGCTCAGGGATACTCGCTCAGCGATGCTCGCTTGGCGGTCAGAAGCAATAAGATCCGCACCGGCAACGCTGGACTGTACGCTCGGCCGAGCTGAGTGGCGCGAGTAATTAACCGCGGCACTCGCTCTCTCGCGTTATCCAATAGCCCAGCAAGACAGCTATCGGAAGTAAATACTCGCTTCTCACTGCGTACCAACTTCATTTAGTTTCTAGCTCTACTTGCTGGCGGTAAGACATGTGCCTTAAAGCAGATTCTTTTAAAGACCGAGTTAATAAAACAAATCAAACACATGTTGAAGTACTGACAACCACACTTAAAACATTTCTTTTCATGGAGTAGGTACTATATCTTTCTAGCAACCATTGCTGACCACCAGAGCGTAATATAGTGCATACTATATTACGACCACCAGAGCCATCAGAGTGCATACTATATTGCACTCTGGCGGATACACTGGCGGATTCATTGACTCAGATGAACTGTTTTCAATAGTATTTTACAATATTTTTTTCCATGTGAATTTTAAATGTCCGTAAAAAAGGGAAAATAAGAAACTTAAAATAGTCTGCTCCATATTAGGTACGAACAGGATAAGTAGGTCATAGTTTCTAATGGAGATGTGTCTGTGTACAGCATCACTTGTTGCTGACTATATGGACACTACAGTACCTAGAACCTAGATGAATAACTTTTGAGACCTATTAAGGTTCATACCAGAAATCAACGACAAATTCGTTAGATAGTCCGATACAAACATCGATCAAGGTATCCGCCAGCTCAGGCTACAGATACCTGATCGAAAGATACAAAGGATACAGTTTAAGATCGACATTCGACATTGAGTGCGTCCTATTTCCTCTCAGATATCTTATTTCATGCGGAAGATAGCCGCATTTCCTGATAATTAGATTATCACGAGACATAGCTGTCAGGACTGCTGTCTCCTCTGTGGTGGAAGGCAGGGATGGAATCAGATGTGTGCTTGGGGCAGTTAAAAAACTTTCCTTGCGGCCTTGCGGCCTGTATCAAGCTGTGGACGTGGCTAAAATCACCAAAAATGGCGAGTCCACCTCGTAACAATTGCTGACGTTTTGCTCAAAGTTAGGTTTGTTGTGATTGTAAAAGTAAGGGTCCCCGTTGTTAACTTCAAGTGACACGGTTTGCATAATAAGAATCAAATCCGGATTGTTATGTTAAATTATTTAGTTCTATTAATGCTTAGACGTTTTACAAAAGTATCCTCTTTAGAATGATTAAATAATTATCGTGTAATAACATCGTTTCTGCTGAATACAATCTACAAAAATCCTCCTACGTCGCGTCGTCCAATTTTATATTATCTTTTTCTTACAGCCCCAGCAAACTTCGTTAATAGGGCCCTGTAGGCAATGCAATTAAGTGGGCTATCTCAAGGACGAACATGAGCGGTGAAAAGGCTTTATTAGCCCGAGAGGGGGAGAAGGGGGAATCCATTCCTCTTAACGGATTAAAAAGAAACCGTGAGTAATAAAACTTGTGACTTGGCATTTTTACTTTTTCATCTAGGTCCATTGAAAGTATTTGCAGTAAAAACATTTTGCAAGTAGTGGATATATAACTTTTAAAGGGGTTCTTTACCACTGATTACCTCTCTTTTAAGCGTTCTCTTTTTTCACTTTCGTCTCATCTCAGAAAGTCGCATTGTGGTACGATGCATACCTGACACGAGAACTGGCTGGTCAAACAATCCTTGTACAGGATTGACGAATTTGCAATATAGGATGCTTAATATCGTTATTATTTATTTACTTACCTATTATTACTACATGACCGAATAATTAATTATATAATTTAATTTAATTTCCACCCAACGCTAAGAGGCGACGTGGAAGGCCCAGGATGAGATGGCGCGACGAGCTCGAGGTATATCTTCCATCATGGCCTGTTGCAGCGTTGGATCGCGAGAAGTGGAAGGAGAAAAGGGAGGCCTTTGCCCAGTAGTGGGACAGTAATGGCTTAAAATAAATAAATAATTTAATATTATTACTAGATGACCGAATAATTAATTATGATTTTTTGTATAATTTAATTGAAATGTATTTCACATATTCTACTCTAATAATATAATCTAATCTAATCATCGAGTAACAAACAGTGAACATTAACAACTTATGATTTCGTAAATGGGGTGAGCCAAGCGAACAAAGTGTTCTCAGTGGCACCTTGGATGGTTTGGTTATGGTGAAAGTCAAATTCATTCAGGGGTTTTAAAGACGACGGGGTTGAAAGAGGGTGAAACCAATCAATTAAATCAAATTTGGTCTCGTATATCGGTATACTTGAGTCAATTTCAAACGAGATATATATTTTTTTCTAGCCTAGATAAAAATCAAAACTATCGAATGTCCTTATATTTGTCAGAAGTAACTGTGTCTATGAAATATTTTATTCAGTCTTCATTCAATTACCTGTCAACAATTAAGGAACTTCATATTCAGTGCATATACCAAATATAAAATAAATTTGTGGATGAATTTGTGGGGTGGGTATAGTTCGCCACATGAAATCCACGTCTCTACTATAATCAAAAAATAAGTCTCAAACGGTTTAAGTTTTTATTTATTTATTATTGTATCAGTTTGGCCTTGGCAACAAGCACCATTTTACTGTGACCTATCGATAGCGATTTATAAATATAAAACTCATTATACTCTATTAGCTCATTACAAAATTTGATGTCGGTTATATCATATTACTTAATTTTAATACATCCCTCGAGTTCCGCATAAAATTACACTGTTTATCGGATAGCTCGGGGAGGTGTCATGAGGGCTTATAGGTACGTTGACCGTATGAAAAATAAAATGGAAATCAAGTTTGCACGATAATTATTGATTTCATGACTAATATCATACCCAATTAATAGAATACCTAATAATTCATGGCATGAAGTTATGGTTTGTCAGTTTTAATCATAAATCTTTCAAGGTTCAAGTATTTACAAGATGTACAAAATATCAGTTACACAAAAAGAGCTCCATGCATAGAACAGTCTGAAATGTCTGCTGTAAACAACTTAGAGGTAGCTCAAGGGTTGCATGAACCTTGGTTTTCGACATCAACATGAAGATTAAACATCAGACGTGCAAACAAATCAACCGAGATATCTTCCATGATTGGTAGCGAATCACGATAATTATCTGGCAATGCTCTGTAAAGGCTCTCTAAAGGTTTTGTTCGTTACTATTCTTTATATTGGTTATTCAACTGAATAATTGTTTGAATTCCTCGTTATTTCTACCGCCTTATTTAAAGGGATTTATTTGAGCTTTGGGCGGCACAGTCTGGGCGGGAAGAGCGAGTAATCTCCGTCCGTGGTAAAGGACTGCAGGTAGAAATGTGATGGAAATAAACCTGAAAGGATTTTTGGTAGGAATGCCTGTAGTGAGGCTCAGTAGGAATGCAATGTTATTGTTCGATTCGTTTGTCGACTGCTGAATAAGGAGGGTATTTCATGTCGAGGGTATTTATTTCGTCGACAACTTCTCATTTGCGCTTCACAACCTTTCATATTAAAAAATAATGCAACTACGGTTACCTACCTACTACGGTAGGATGAGTTAAAGTGAGTTCTTTGGCGTCTTGCCTTTATTGTATATTTTGGACTCGATTCTGTACTCCGAAATTATAGGTAAAGTTCTTATTTTAACGAAATTTTTTATAGGTTTTTACTGTTGAATTAGCCTACCCTTTTCCCTTTCTACCTTTCTTCTAACTGTTCGTCTTCATTTCCTATTTAATAAATGTTTTGTCGGGAGTAGGTAGGTAAATTTATTCCTCTTAGTACTTTCTTTGACCATCCTTTCTTGCTACACGGTGTACTAGGATATTGATGTGTAGGGGGTTAAAGGGGTTAATGAGAAATAGATGAGATTTGTAGGAAACTAGATCCAACTACTAGCACCAGACGCGTTTTCCGGGATATAAACTACTCACCAGGGCGTGTTGCATGTGTGCGTAAGCGTCATGTAGCGCACGCCGAGGTGGTAGTAGGTGCGCAGGATGCCGAGCGAGTTCCCGATGGAGTGGCCACCCTCGATGCCGATCAGAGAGGCAATCTTGCGCGGCCGCGCGCTGTGGGCTTCCAGGATATCTGTGGAATTAACAAAGCTTGTAGAGTTATTTCAGACTAGCGTCAGCACATTGCTTAGAATAAAACTAACGACTAAAATCGACTACTCTTACTTCTACCTGCGAAAGACTGCAGAGAGATGCTGGATGCGTCAAGGTGAAGATAGGGCGCTATATGGCACTCATTAGGGGAGGCCTATGTCCAGAAGTGGACTGACATAGGCTGATGATGATGATGATGATCTTCTACGTTCTCAGGATTATCTACCTTCTTGCCGAGTTGTGTTAATACATTATGCCACCGACGCACACGCTCATGTAAGAAAGATTCGTGCGCATGGCTGAAGGTTAGCAGTGAATTCGCTACTCTCAATTAGTTTTATAGACGCTATAGGAAACTAGTATTAAACAACCGCTCCTAAATCAAAGGTATACTGCCGACTGGGTTTAAAGATTGGACCACCTTGTACGTACTCTTAAATACAATTCCAATATTGATTACCACAAAATATATTTTAATTTTTTGCCGGTGGCTCTGGGATATCTAACTGATGAACCAGGGGAATCATGAAATCGAAGGTCACATTAACCCGAATCAGATTTTTACATATACAATATGATTTTTGCATATATTTTTACATAACATATAATTTATCGATACACCCCACATTTTCGATTTCTATAATCAAGAGTTAATAATAGAAATATCATTTGAAACAATATTCAAGAGAAAGAGCTTTCACCCGACGGCGAAACTTGTCTAGTTTCCGACACACAACTCGCTGGCCTCGGTAAACGTCCCTAATCGCACAAGTTGGCGGCTAACTTTCACAATAACCTTATCTTTAGGGTACTTGCCCGGATGAGAGTCGGGCTAGGTAATTCTCTAGCTGGAATTGATTGGGTCATGGACAGGTTAACACTGAAAATTTAGTTTTATACAATTTACTTACGTTCCACTTAAGCCACATAAAATTTAAAATAAAATTGTGTAAGTAGAGTGCTTATCAGGAGAGGCCTATGTCCAGCAGTGGACTGGTATAGGTTATAAAATTGCGTGTGTCAGTAGATCTCATGAAAGTGATTTTTTTTTTTATTTATCTGAAGAAGTAGGTACCGTATTCTCAGGTTTCTCATTCATAAAATAACTAGATGACGAAATCGTTAGTAAGCCCTCTGGGCTGAGACTTAAATACCCAGCCCGTACGATAAAACGGTATTCAGAAAAAGAGGAAAGGCTCTACAATTTGTAAAGCTGGTCCAATTAGTGCCCACTTTACAAAAGGGGTAAAAAGCGAATGTGTATTTTTGAAGTATTTGGTCCCCGCAATTTTAAAGACATTTTTCGCTCGACATCCATGGTATTTTGCCCTTTTTATTTATGAAGTATGAGGTTTAAAGAGATATTTACACGAAAAAGCACAAAAAATACAAATGCAGTGGCCTAAAATTTGGCATAGTAGGGTCAGGGAGCCTGATCTTGAATATCACAAGGGTTACTTGTTATCCCGTAGAACGCGCGCAAAGCCGCCGTCCTAGGCTAGTTTTATAACAAAAATATATTATATCAAATAATATCGACCGGTTAGCTGAGTGAGCCTAAAAGAACAAATATAAACTTTCCTCATACATATAGAAACTGAAGTTTCCCCCTGAATTAATTTAGCTGGAGTCGAATGAATTTTGTATGAGCTACATTATTGATTTTAACAATGATGCGCGAGGTTAAGTTAAGTTTTATAAAGGAGGGGCTCACCTATATGAAAGCAGTCTGTAGATGTAAGGTTAGGATACAAGGTTGGTGTTTTAAGGTGTCACCTCGATGGATGAGGTTCTCGCTAGCGGGTAAAACATCGCGACGATATTCCCATCCGTAGGACACTTCGTTGAGATGGAGCCTTTTTCAAATGTTTATTTTGTATACTTACGGAAATAAATATGATATATTTATGGTTTTCTAAATCAAAGTAAACTCTATTCCCGATACATTTCCTAAGGGACCTAGCTGTGATCAATCTCAATTTATTACGAATCCAAATCCAGAGTCGTAAGTCTCATGCACCTTGAAACACGATCGTATAAAACCAAATGAAGTGACTTTAAATTTTTTTACTTGGTCGTTTTCTAATTTCGGATATTACGGATTAGCAGCGGAAGTTTTAACTTCGCTTATTTTTTTTCCTTTAATGGATAATAAAATATTATAAACCTGGAATTGACTACAATTAAATTTTTACCACAACATGTATCTTCCATAATAATTTTAAAACGATAGAAGACTTCTTGTTTTTCACACCTGTTTCTCAGTACCCCTCTATAACTGCACGGGACGGATACAGTTTGCACCTGTGTTTGGGTGCAGTCTTGTACAGTATAATGTGTCCTGCACACCTAGCTAGTCTCCCTTGGCTGATGATGATTATATTTATTTATTTCTACCGTAGGTTTTTGACCAATTAACAATTTTTTTCATTTATGACATTTTCATCCTCATCATGATGATGATAAAACTAACTATACTACACTGGTTATTATATACGTAATAAAGTTGACTTTGTTATACCAAACGAGTTGGTATTGTAACGGTTTAGTTAAAATAATCAAGTATAGTAAATTCAACCGAAAAAAAAATCATTTGTTTCAGACCATAGAAAAGTAGCAGATCTTATTTAACTTATTCTACGGTCCATAGTAATATATGTATACTCGTACCTTAAAACTAGCATACATAAAATATAAAAAAGACTCAATTAATAACACTTAAAGAATTGAAGCTCACATTAGGGCGAGAGTTCAGCTTCTCGACGCGCATCGTGAATCTGGTCTTCATGTAATAAATAATAATAAATAAATAAATAATGCTGGACAATTCACACAGCATTATCTAGCCCCATGGTAAGCAGAGCTTGTGTTATGGGTACTAGATAACTGATATACATAATACAATACATTACATAGATAGATATTTTTTATTATACATAGAAAACGACCAGAACACCCGGAACAAATATCTGCAGATCGTACAAACAATTGTTCCGAGGCGGGAATCGAACCCGCAACCTCCTGCGTCGCAGGCGGACCTTCGCCCACCGCGCCACATCGGTCGTCAAATGTAGGTACTCCTGCACAGCCTTGGCCTTGCCTTAACCGAAACCATTTTGGTTATATTAACCTGTAGTATTTTCAGTGCATCAACCTATGTAAGTCCATTGCTGGTCATTATGTAAAAGTCCAATTTGTTAGGTACCAATATAAAAAAGTATTTTACCGCGACGACCACTGTGCCGCGGCGAGCAAAGGTCTGCCTGCAACGCAGGAGGTTGCGGGTTCGTTTCCCGCCTCGGGACAAATGTTTATACGATCTCTAAATATCTTCCAGGTGTTCTGGGTGTGTTTTACGTTTAGTAAAAAATATCTATATATGTAGCGAATTGTATAGTATATCAGTTATCTAGTACCCATAACACAAGCTCTGCTTAGCTTGAGGCTGTGTAAATTATCCAGCATTATTATATTATACCGTATTATATTCACCCGCGTGGAAATTTCTGCGCTATTTTACATTTTTTTAATTCCTTCAAACTTTCCCTGGACTACGTCAAATATTTCAAAACCAAAATCCGCTAAATCGGCCCAGCCGTTTTCGAGTTTCAGCGAGACACACGAACAGCAATTGATTTTTATATTTATTAATTATTATACATAGAGAGAAGCCATTAGACATTATCAAGTAAATAATAATTTTATACATAATGTTAAGCTAGTTAGAATAGTGATACATTTAGTTTTACTCAATGTAATTTCAGTACTTTAGTATTATATAACAAGAAAAAAATGTTACCTAAATGCTTTTAAGAAGTGATTCTTTTACTTAATTTTTTTTGCACTCTTGTCGCCTGAAACACAGGATTACCTAGTACAGGCTAATTTGTAATACTTCGCTATATTTATTTATTAAGTGCATTTATTTATGTTTTGTCTAGCTTAGAGTTTTCATGGATATTTTTTTTTGGTACTGAAATAAAGAATGCTTGTTATTGATTTATGATTGTGTCTAACATCAGCATGTCTGCTGTATGTGCCTATTTAAATAATTTTCTTTCTTTCTTATGTCAAACTCACCAGTGACAGAGGTGGCCATCTTCAGATACTGTGGGTACTTATCGACGAGGCGCTTGATGACGTCAATTTGCTCCAGCGTTAGCTGCACAGCATCCCTGTCCTGTGCGCCGCACGGCACGAACGCAGACCAGAACTGCAAAGGAAGAGAGATGTGGTGATATATGATCATGACATATATTTTTATCTGACTTAAAAAACGAAGTAGGTTCTATTTTTGGCTGTGTGTGTTTTTTAAAAGTTTGTACGCCGATTAATCTGTAAATTGTGTTAATTGTGTGGACGATATGATGTATTTTAGTTATTATATAGATTACCAAGATGTCTCAGGTTGGTCCCATCAAAATATATAAGATAAAACAAAGCTCACTCATTGCGCGTTTAACTTAAGTCTCAAAAAACATTTGACAAATACACAGTAGAAACTTCAGGTTTTTTCTGAATACCAAGTCAACCTCTAATAATTATCAGTTAAGTACCTATGTTATCTCATCAAAAACTCAATTAAGGGCCTACCTAATACCTGCCTACTGACACAAATTGGGTTATCAAATGTGATTGTTTTGTCAAACAAAGTACTAAATATGGTTGTAATTGAGGAAAACTCACAACTCACTAGATGAAGTTATGAAACGTCCCTGTTATGAAAATGTACGTCTACATACTGCGTTGTAATTATGTACCTATTCAGTTGTAGGGGATTCAAGAGCCGTCCTTAATAAATGTCTCCTGAATAAACTTTAGTCCACTGGCTGGACCTAGGACTCCTTCGCAAATCCTTGGCTAATACAGATATAGACCGACCTATCATTATCAACGAGATGTTGTTAGGTATTTCTACAGTAGAAGCTCAGGTAGAAGTGAGCTTGAAGTGAGCTTTACATGCAGATGTATAGATAAGGATGTATAGGTATACACAAACTACTTATAAAATCTACATGTTGAAGTGTGACAATGGAACTATCCTTTGGAAGGGATTCACAGAGAACTCTATAAAATATTCAACGCAAAAGAGCCTGAGCCATCGGCTCTTACAGACCTACTTCAGGAGATGTTGAGTCTTAACTGTGAATTGTGTACCTTATAGTTGGATTAAGGAAACATGGGCTTGGATAGAGAATATAACATATATTGTGCCTAGTAAATATAACATATATTGCCTTTGACGACCGATGTGGCGCGGTGGGCGAAGGTCCGCCTGCGACGCAGTAGGTTGCGGGTTTGATTCCCGCCTCGGAACAATTGTGTGTACGATCTGCAGACATTTGTTCCGGGTGTTCTGGTCGTTTTCTATGTATAATAAAAAATATCTATATATGTAATGTATTGTATTATGTATATCAGTTATCTAGTGCCCATAACACAAGCTCTGCTTACCATGGGGCTAGATAATGCTGTGTGAATTGTCCAGCATTATTGATTTATTTATTTACTTTACATATATAGTGAAGAAAATAAAATGGATGAAACATTAGATTCAAGGATATTCTTCTCTTCGCTCTCAGGGATATTCCTGTATTCAAAATGGTGAGAAAATTAAACTGATAAACTTAAGTACCCAAGCTCAAATCAGAGTTTATATACAAACTGTTTTGACACCAGAGGTCAAGAGATGGATAAACTTATCAAAGGAAGACTATACACCTTGAAATCCGCTGCCGCATAATTAGAGAGATTCCTCTACAGCACAAGTAATTAAAAGATACCTAGGCGAAACATATTTTGAACATTGTGAGAACAATAACGTGCAATTCATTTATGCGAGCATGGACAAAAACTTGTATTTAGTTGGACAAAAGCCCGGCACAAGACAAAAACCTGTTTGAAAACCTTAATTGGTGTCATGCTCCCTAGCAGTACCACGCTCTGAACAATAGTTGGTTAGTAATAAATTACATCCAATAATTAAATGAATTTAAATCTTAGTTACTATATAGATAGATAATTCTTTATTGCACACTAAGTATAAAATGACAATGTAAAAACAATAAAAACTTAAAAAACTAGATACAATTGGCGGTCTTATCGCTCAAGAGCGATCTCTACCAGACAACCATGGATGGATAGGATCGTGGACAGTACCAGGGGATCTGTGTGCATGCAGGTTATACATAATATTATAAAATAAAATAAAATACTTATAATATGTACTTAAATGGAAATATACTACATACATATCATAAAATATAAATACTTATACTTATATACATAGGGACTCAGTTAAGCATTAGTGACAGCAGGACAAAAAGTGCTCCTTTAACATAGTTTTAAAGGTTGGTAGCGACTTAGCACGCCTCACCGAAACTGGTAATGCGTTCCATAGTTGAACAGCCCGGGCAGTAAAGGGATGGGCGAAGAAAGAAGTAGAGTGAGCTGGTACTTGAAGCATAAGGGTTGCCGAAGAGCGCAGAGAAAGAGTGTGAGAAAGATGAAGAAAGGTGAAACGCTCTTTGAGATAAGGGGGTGTAGAGGCCAGAAATATAATGTTATAGAGAAGAGATAGGGTATGAGAATTACGGCGAGCCGTATAGGTAGCCACTTGAGCTTCCTGCGAAATTCCGAGACATGGTCATATTTGCGCAAGCCAAATATAAACCTTATCCCGACATTCTGATATAATTCAAAGGCAAGATTAAACATGAACAGGTATCAATTTAAAGCCATCTTACAGAACTAGCCCCTTATTAGGCTGTGAGCTGAAATACTGATCATATTGGTCTTAGCGATCATCTAAATCCGTGGAGAACTACAGCCATGGTAAAAAAATCGGCCAAGTGAGCACGAAGGGTTCTATAAAATTCTACAAAAAAATCACATTTGTTGTTTGGGAGCCCCATACATATTTATTTTATTCTGTTTTTTACTAGTACTGTTTTACTACCTATGAGATACAAATCTGGTGACAGATGGACAGACGGACCGACAGCGGAGCCTTAGTAACACCCTTTTACCCTTTGGGTACAGAACCCTAAAAAATATATTTGGTGCCAGATGTAATTTGAAATACTGTAGGTTTAAAAACAATACAATAGATTATAATGTAGATACAACAGATACGAAAATCTTTCGAAATGGTTTCCAAATTCGAGAGACTTTCGCAGGTTCTGCAGATAGGTAAAAACAATTTCGGGAAGGAGGCCAAAAGGAGGATTCAGCTGGGCTGGGCAGCGTTTGGGAAACTACGTCGAGTCTTCTCGTCACTCATACCGCAATACTTGAAAACGAATGTGTTCAACCAGTGCGTCTTAGTAGTAAGTTTATTATAATGTTTGTAATGTAGGTATTTAGTGTTGTTACTAATTATTTATTATAGTGCCACCGTCTATATTGTTCGTTCACGTCCAGTCCATCCCAAGGTTGCCTGGAAGAGATCGCTCTTAGCGATAAGGCCGCCCTTTATACCTTTATTCTAAGTTTTTATCTCTGTATTATTTTCTGTTTTGTGTGGTGTAATAAAGTGTTATCTATCTATCTATCTATCTTACCCGTTATGACCTACGGAGCTGAGACGTGGACATTCACGATAGGGCTGGTCCACCAGTTCAAAGTCGCTCAGCGAGCTATGGAAAGGGCTATGCTCGGAGTTTGTCTGAAGGATAGGATTCGTAACGAATACATCCGACAGAGAACCAAAGTTCTTGAGTGGAGACCACGACACGGTAAACGTAGTGTAGGACGGGGGTAGGCTTTAAATTGAACTTTAAAACACCTTATATCTTGGCTATGTCGAGATGACAAATTTTTTGTTTCTATACAATTTGATGTCTATTTTCAGTGTCAAAATAATTATGGGATTTATTTTCAATAATATTAATTCTAAATTGCTACAGATTATGCAGGGATTTCAACACAAATAAATTAGCAGCATTAATTGAATTCACCTAAGTGCGATTCTGTTCTGATTATTTGAGTTTATTGATGAGTATAATGAACATACCTTGATATTGCCGATGCTGAATCATAAAGCAGTAGTTGCTCCGGGCGGCGGCATATTGATATATCCTACGAATTCACGTTCGCTGGGTACTATCCAGTTCCGACTCAGTGGACGAGCAACTTAAGGGTCGCATTCTAAACGGAATTCAAAGCAACCTACATAAACAATACACGGCCTCCGTCGAAGCAAACAATGAAGACTTGAAACCAAACGTACTTCAATCTGAAATTCCGAAACGAACCTACCGAGTGAGCGATTGGAATCAATTTGAAACAAATGAATAGGGACAATTCATCGAATACGACGAAAACTGGCGTAAAAATACTATTCCTTACTTTTGCTCGGCGCTATCGTTCAGCATTATGCTACTAGCTGCGCCCGCAGTGAATAATTTTGTACACGAACATATCCCCGGAATCCCCGGAAAAGTACAGTGTTCCCTTGGGATACACAGGAATACTTTTCCGGGATCAAAAATTACCTATATTTCCGATCCTAATTCAGTATATAAGCTATCCTGCTACGAAATTTAACCCAAATCCGTTCGGCCGTTTGAGCGTGAAGGAGTTATTAACATACATTCACACAAACTTTAGCCTTGATTCTAATAATGGGATTCATATTGGCTCTAGGTGCAACACAGAAGAGCTTTGCATAATTCGCCAAGGCGAACCCGAGTAGAATATAAGATGAGTTATGGGCCTGCAAATTGATTCCCCCAAGATTTATATATACCATGTGTAAATCTTGGGGGAATCAATTTGCTACGTAGAAAGAGTATCAATGGCTGTAATACTTGATTGAACATTGAGGATAGAATCTGTGTAGCAGATCCAAAAAGCTACTTATTGCTAAATTAAATTATAACCTAATAGTCTGATCATAAGAATGCAGTAATATGAAACTATATGTGCTTGTAGGAATCGCGGCTAACTCTTCCCGGGATGCTGATGTAAAAGTCGAGTATAGGAACAATAGCTGTATTGTAAAACTGCGACTTATAATGACGGTAATGATTTCGGTTTGAATAGCTGCTAGTGATGCACTGACTTCCGTAGGCGCCCGGTCCGCGCTCGCGGCACGAGTAACCTACTTAGGTCGAACTGCTGATGATGCTTATATGTACCTACGTGATTGACGTATCGAACATACTCCCGAGGGCGAAGTATGAGTTGAGAATTAGATGAGACGCTACGATTGAGGGTTTAGTATTACATCGATGATCAATGTTAGGCTAGGTGAATGATAGAACAATGCTGTAATGTTTCGTAATCAATGGTTCAGTGGTTCTCCTGGATTTCTGCATGCTAGGGCGAAGTGATTGTGTCTATCTAAGTATATCTATCACGTAAATGATCCACTGAACGATCCCACTGCACCATGCCTTAGCATGGGCACGGGTTGCCTACGGGCACTAACTTACGCTCTGCTGGAGGACGCGTCCCTCGGCGGTAGACCCGCGGTAGACGGCGCGGACGTGGCTCGCGCTCCGACGTCCCCGAAATAGATGTGTAAGCTTTATGCTGATTATACTCAGGGTCGCCAACCTAGTGTCGAGTATACCTAATTTTGTGTCACCAACTTCAGCGTGACGTTTCAGTTCGTTCACTGTTCACGGTTGTGACGAGCGTTAAGTGCTCCTAAATATATTCATTTCATAATATCCGTCAGTAAACTAATCAGTCTAGGTTCCAAATTAGTCTTTAACTGTGTGTCAAGAGCCAGTGGTTTCTCCGTATCTCATCCAAGTTACAGCCTTATCACGCTGGCAATTTGCCAGTCATTTCAAAGCGATGCGATTGCGCAGCGATCACGCCACGACGACACAGCGATCTCGCTGCGATTAGCGCCTTCGACGCCAGTGTCCAAAATCGCTGCGAAATCGCATCGTTTTGAAATTGCTGGAAAATCGCCAGTGTGATAAGCCTGTTAGATATGCCAAACTACCGTGAAATTGTTAAACGTCTTATTAGCTTAACTCCGTAACTTGATTTCAACACGTATAATCCAGTGTGCTCCGTGCAAAGCTAGCTCGAGTACATACAAACGTACATAACGAGCCAAGACTTTGGAACTAGGCTTCATCTGACCTATCTCCGACTCACAGGCTATGATTTCATTGTTTATTGGAGCTAACCTAGCTTGACACCTAGGACTTTATTTGCATTTATTAGTAGATACGGTTTTCTCCAGAAATTCTCCATCTAAGCCATATATTTAATTTTTGTTTCGTTTATCACAGTTATGTTACAGACAGATAGTTTTACTTTCACATACATTAAGAAATAAATCGATGGAGACGGTCAAGTTGATCAAAACGGGAAAAGGGAAAACATGACATGCGTGTCTTTTTATGTTTCTAGGTAGATAAGTGGAATTTGTTCGACAGTTCGGCCTTGTAGATACTCGGATTCCATCCGAGTACCTCTTATAACCTTTTAGTATTTACTCCAATATTCAGGAAAGAAACTAAGTGTCCGTTTAGAAAATTGAAACCACCTCTAGATTTAGTATTATTTTATGTTCTCTGCCGATGCAGTTAAAATTTGATATTTCATGCCCAAAAATGTGCCATAGCGACTATACAAGAGCCAAAATGTCCGGAAAATTTGATAATTGAGCTTGCCCTTTGTCGTTTTTAACGGTCGAATAACAAAAGAGGAGGAGATTCTGGATGTCTGGCTGTATACATTTTTAACCGACGAAACGAATTTCATTGTTTTGAAATATTTTGATTGTTTTGAAAAAAATAGCAACAACAACGTCGATGAAACAAAAAACAAAAGAGGTTCTATGCTCGTCTGTATTAATGCATTTTTTTGTGTATGCTAGTCAATTTATCCATCAAATTATTGATTTGGAAAACTGTTTCGTTGTTTTATGGAGTAAAAGCCCCGAGATGGTCCCATACAGTTTTTATTCTGGAGTGATAAGTATTCGGGGAGGCCTATGTTCAGCAGTGGACTAACATAGGTTGATGATGATGATGGTAATGAGTGATAAGTATTTGTCCCGAAAACTTTAAAACAGTCTAAATACTAAGGAAAAAGAAGTCGGTTTTTAGTTACTCAAAACAATCAAATTATGTACTGTATCGACGAATCAAATGTTTTTGTTTTGTCTTGATCTCTGATAGAATGAACTCGGTTCGGTCTACTCTAAGTCCCTAAAGTAGTAAGTGTTTGGCTCCAAGCTAAGCTAATTCAAGACATTCATTGGCCTAGTTCAGAGCTTTTGTTAGCAGTTTCAATATTCTAGGCATAGCGACTAACTTCTCTTTGACTCTGGGTAGTGTAGACTTGCCCGGGGCTGCGTGCTGTATCTGTTACTGGCGTATGTTCAAGTGTTCATTAATCCCCCTAAAAGGTACAGTAGGCATTATAAAAATAAAACGTTATTAGATACAAAAAAAAATGAAGGACTATTACACAGTATTACGTAGTCTCTATAAAAGCAATATATAAAACTATTTATTTAGCCAGTCTGTGGTATTTTGCTAAATAAAAAATAATCCAGATCTGGAACAACATCTATGCAAAATTTCAGCCCGATGATTGTGTGAGATTTTTGCGTGAGACAATAACAAACATTCATCCAATCTTAGTATTCAATATTCAACTTTTAGTATATAAAACTGTCGACAGTAGCTCAAGTATTTAATGCCTTCACAGTCTTGCGTGGACTGCTCGTTTGGACTGCTCGTTTGGACTGCTCGTTTGGACTGCTCGTTTGGACTGCTCGTTTGGACTGCTCGTTTGGACTGCTCGTTTGGACTGCTCGTTTGGACTGCTCGTTTGGACTGCTCGTTTGGGCCGGTGCTAATTGTTAGTTGTCAAATAACAAAAAACTAAAAAAGTGTATAGAAATCCATTTAAAACTGTTTTTTTATATAACGAAATATCAGTCAGTATCTATGGTTATCGATATACCTAGGTCAAACAATACAAAATATATTCTTCGATTGTATTTTACTTGGTAAAATAGTAATTTGAGTTGACAATTTGAATCTACTCAGAGTATGTCGAGTGACTTTGAAAATTCTAATTCTGTGATCATTCGTGTAGTTCGATTTCTAAGTACAAATGGCGCATACAGCAGCAATTTTATTTTATAGTTATTTTTGTGGTCATTTTACTGCTTGCTATTTATAATTTACCCATTTTAGTTCCTTGACTGTTTTCCTATCAGTCAAGAAAAAGGTGTATGGGTTTGAATCATAACTAAAGCACCTTTTATTATGACCAATATGGTAAATTGAGGTTTCCGAGCGTGTCTTTGTGTGTCCTACGGCGAGTAAATAAATAAAATAATGCTGGTCAATTCACACAGCATCATCTAGCCCCAAGCTAAGCAGAGCTTGTGTTATGGGTACTAGATGACTGATATACATAATACAATTTATTACATAGATAGATATTTTTTATTATACATAGAAAACGACCAGAACACCCGGAACTGCAGATCGTACACACAATTGTTCCGAGGTGGGAATCGAACCCGCAACCTTCTGCGTCGCAGGCGGACCTTCGCCCACCGCGCCACATCGGTCGTAAATATGTTGAGTGTGCATCACTAATTGAATTTGCTAATTGCCCACGTTACATATCGCCCGTAAAAGTGTTCCTATAACGCTCTTCAACGAAATCTCAACCCGGTTCAAGTTGCTAAACATTTAACTGAATTTAACTTGATAGGTAAAACTCACAAGAATGTTTGCCGCGTCTCGACTTGCAACGACTAAGTTTAAAGTTTCGAGACGCGACGTCTTAACAAGTTCATTAATAACGACTACTACTATGTATTCGAAGTGAAAGTCCCGAAGGCGAGGTTTGATCTTATTTATTGCTTTAACATAAAATAAATTTTTAAATAATGCTGGACAATTCACACAGCATTATCTAGCCCCATGGTAAGCAGAGCTTGTGTTATGGGTACTAGATAACATATATACATAATACTATATATTACATAGATAGATATTTTTTATTATACATAGAAAACGACCAGAACACCCGGAACAAATATCTGCAGATCGTACACACAATTGTTCCGAGGCGGGAATCGAACCCGCAACCTCCTGCGTCGCAGGCGGACCTTCGCCCACCGCGCCACATCGGTCGTCATAGGTTACCAGGACGAGATTGCTTTTAAATGATAAGGTATACCACTTGTCGCATGTAATGTCTTTTTTAAAATAATCTGCATCTGGTGTATAAATTCAGTATTTTTGTATTGTATTGTGTTGTAACCTTTACCAAAGGATCATTTTTGGTCCGCCACAGGCCACATGTTGGCCAGTCATCATGGCTAAAATGACGTTTGTGATGCTGATGATGCTTAGCGAGAAAACGAACGGAGTATGCAACCATTCGATATTGTTCACGTAAAGCAAACGTAACTCTACAAAACAACTTCCACGTGAATGCAGAAGGATAAAAACGTGATGTTTATTACCATGAAGAGGAACGGGTTTCCAAACTCTGGAACCACTGAATCAAATTATTTCTTGTTGTTCTCGTGTTGTCTGTACATGTTTCTATGTGCCCGTATGGTACGTACAATCAGCAACAAAGGTGATGAAACGTATCCATACTACGTAGCCCATTTTTTTCTTTAAAACAAATGCTATTCTTTTAATTGACGACCGATGTGGCGCGGTGGGCGAAGGTCCGCCTGCGACGCAGAAGGTTGCGGGTTCGATTCCCGCCTCGGAACAATTGTGTGTACGATCTGCAGATATTTGATCCGGGTGTTCTGGTCGTTTTCTATGTATAATAAAAAATATATATCTATGTAATGTATTGTATTATGTATATCAGTTAACTAGTACCCATAACACAAGCTCTGCTTACCATGGGGCTAGATAATGCTGTGTGAATTGTCCAACATTATTTATTTATTTATTTTATTTTATTTAATTAATGTTAAATTTGTTTATAAACGACTAGCTGCGCCCCGCGGCTTCACCCTCGTGGAAATCCATATTTCGAATAGTTTATAAACCTTCCTCTAGAATCTATCTATCTATTGAAAAAACCGCATCAAAATCCGTTGCGTAGTTTTGAAGATTTAAGCATACATAGGGACAGATAGACAGAGCGGGAAGCGACTTTGTTTTATACTATGTATGTGATGGATAAAAAATAATAAATAAGAGTAAGGTAACTTGTATAACACTGAGACTAATTACTTCTAGGGATATGACGAGTTAGGTATAAACTCGTGGAAAGCAAAATTTCAAATGTATTCATTCATCGCGTGAGTTTCCCTATGTGGGTCTACAATTCAGTGCGGAGCGAGACGAACAACGTCATTGGCATATAGCCACCTCTTAACACTTTGACTGCGATTTTTTTTCGACGACTGCGATCTTTTTTTTAACCTTAAAAAATTCGTGCTGCCTCTCTACACAGCGGTTGTGTTGCGCCGCACATGCGTTTCGTTCGAAAAATATTACGGCTGTGCTGAGTCACACAGATCTGTATTTTCTCAGCCGCTACGCTAGTGTGGATTTACGCATATTAGTCACTTGTAGAAAATACATACCGTGTGATTTCAGCAGTCAATGTGTTAAGACAATGTCATGTTACAAACACTAGCTTTGACAAAAACATTGGCCTCTTCCAGTCGGCTACGCCGCAAGATGTCGTGCCCCATCAACGTGGTCATCGACGCTGGTTCACTGCTGTCGAAGGTCGGCTTCGCAGGGGAGAGCTCCCCACGTGCTGTCTTCTCTACCGTCACTGGCAGGTAACACCTACTGCTTACATCCTACAGGTAATGTTGGTATTCGACTGCTGGTTTGGGAAAAGAGAAAAGCCATAGCCTACTAGATCTTACTGATGATTTGGCCTTAGATATCGGAATGTTTATTAATCCAAGGATAAGTCTAGGCTGAGAAAATTTGTTATGAAAGTCTTTGGGCTACCAAATACTAGATTGCATACATCGAGTTGGCGGTGAAAGCGGAAAGACAAGGAAATTAATACCGCTCAAAAATACACATCAATTTCAACATAGAGTACTCTGTTATTAGTACAATAGAGTCTAAAATACAGAGTCTAATGCATAGGATGTCATCTTCAATTCAACCGAGTACTAGGAGCTGAGAATCTATACTAATAATATTATAAAGAGGAAGGGGTTGATTTGAGGATACAGGCGACTGGGCCCATACATAACTAGTTTATGTTTGTTTGTTTGTAATGAATAGGCTCTGAAACTACTGGACTGATTTGACTTTTCTTTCACCGTTGGGAAGCTACACTTTCCCCGGTGAACATAAGCTATATTCTATTTTCAAAAAAATTAGGGATCCTTACGAAAACTCCAATAATGTAACCCAATGAGTAAAAAAATGACTTTAGAAATTCCTTACATCGCGTGCGCTACGAAAACTATTGATGATAGAACAAGGTAATGTACTATAATATTGTAGAACACATCATTGTCTACAAAAAATGTCGCAACAGCATATATCTAACTATCATAGTTACGTCACTATAAGTGCTTTTTAATTTTAACATTATAATTAAAAAGCCGCCGCTAGAAAAGGCTCTTTATTTGTACCGTGGTATTAATCCTTATCAAAATAAATTACTTTATATTTAAGACTGCTTCAATAATTTAATATAACTTTTTGAATTATTCAATTCGGACATTCCATTCGAAAGATATTACGAGTTCAAAAATTTAAGTATTAGAAAAAAGTCGCGTGGCTCACCACTCGGCTAACTATAACTATGAGATATACATATGTATGTAGATTAGGCGTCACTGGGGTACGGGTACGGAAAGTCAATGTTAAGAAATAAGCGGCCGCAAATAAATTATGAATAATAAAAATAATAAATACCCGTGCGAAGCCGTGCGGGACGGTCCGCTAGTTATAGATAAAGTTCAAGACAAAGACCTAAGGACTCAAAGCATAGACTGTGATATCATAAAAGCACGTCTGGTCTTTGAAAAGCCATAGTGGCATCACTTTGGCTTTTGAAACTTCATTCGGCATTTCTAAAGCCAGCCGGCTATTCTATAGCAAGTGTGATACTTCTGACGCAATAGCCTAAGTTTGACAAAGGAGTTGCTTGAACAATCATGAGTGATAGCGAGCACATTGTCAGTAAGAAATATCATAATATTTCGCGGACAATGTATACACTCCACATATTATTATATCTCTGTTTGAATAGCCAATGTGAATTCTTTGCCGGATGAACATTCAAGTTCATATGGCCGCAGGGCAGCCACAATGCTGGGGTGGATGGTTGGAAAACGGACTCCGCACGAAAAAATCTGATCCTGCGTTTTATCCTCACCAAGAAATATTTTAAGAAACTATAAAACGCGTAAATCTATATATATAAAAGAAAGTCGTGTTTGTTACAACACTTATAACTCGAGAACGGCTGGACCGATTTAGCTGAAAATTGGTGGAGAGGTAGCTTAGAACCAGGAGTCTAACATAGGATACTTTTTATCATTTAAACAATTTGACACATAGATTTCCACGGGGGCGAAGCCGCGAGGAGCAGCTAGTTCATTATAAAGAACTAGTTTCTGCCCGCAGCTAAGCACGCTTTGTTTCTACGGAAAAGTTCAAAGGCTATTTATATCCTTTAGGAACGGGGTAATGGATTGAAACTTCTTACTGCGGATAAAAACCTAATAAATATCACCAAACTTTTGCATTTATAACATTAGTCATACGTAAGGCCAGTGTTATTTTACTTGCACGCGATTTCACAGTTAGAAAATGTATTCAATTGACAACTGAATAAATAGTTGGATAAGTAGATCTACAAGATCTTCTACCTATGTACGAAGACGTTCTTTAAAATTCGTTTTCTTGATTTTATTTGTACATCAACTTATCGAAAAGCGGCAAAAATTATCTCACTATTAGAGTAGAATAAAAGGGTTGGCACCGCTCCGCTATTTAGACGACCGATGTGGCGCGGTGGGCGAAGGTCCGCCTGCGACGCTAAAGGTTGCGGGTTCGATTCCCGCCTCGGAACAATTGTGTGTACGATCTGCAGATATTTGTTCCGGGTGCTCTGGTCGTTTTCTATGTATAATAAAAAAAAAAACTATCTATTTAATGGTATAGTATTATGTATATCAGTTATCTAGTACCCATAATACAAGCTCTGCTTACCATGGGGCTAGATAATGCTGTGTGAATTGTCCAGCATTATTTATTTATTTTATTTATTATTATTATAGGCAATCAAATTAGTCTCAAATGGCTTTAAGCTTAGAATACCTGTAAGGGTTTTGTTTGCTGCCTCACTCTCTAAGCGGAGTCCTCTATTCTTCGTCCATGCGCGGCTATAACACTATTTCTGTCGACAACATCGTGTCGGCAGTTTACGACTCTGCACAAGTGAAACAGACGTTACTAGACGACAGCCAAGAATTCTTTTTAACATTCTCCTATAGTTTCACTGTTTCACTTTACAATGCATGCTTATTGTTTACATGCTCAGTTCATACTTCTAATATTATAAACGCGAAAATTTGTATATTTGGATGTTTGTTACTCTTCACGCAAAAACTACACAACGGATCGGCCTGAAGATTTGCATACAGGTAGTTCTAGATCCGGTATAAAACATAGGTTACTTTTGATCCCATAAATCTGTTTCCATGGCATAGAAACAACCTTAAAACGTTTCCATAGAAAAAAACGCGTGCGAAGCCGCGGGCAGAAACTATTATATTTATACGACGTCCGAACAGTTAATGGACTCAAAGTAAGTCCTAATTGAGAGTTGTGTTGCATTCGTTTACGCTGATGAAAGGAGTTTTTGTCTCTTTCTAGATAGAGAGGAACTATTTGTAGTAGTTTGATAGCGGTTGAATAGTTTTATACAAACAGAATTTGACGGAGGTTGTTTTCGCGGAATAAATAAAAAATAAAATGCTAGAAAATCCACACGGCATCATCTAGACTAGATACAAGATTAGCAGAGCTTGTGTACAACATAAGCTCTGCTATATATACTCGTACATAATACACTACATATTTTTTATTATGTATAGAAAATACCCAGAACACCCTTGTTGACTAGGGACAAGTATTAGAGGCTAAATATTTAGCTTAATTTCCTGGCTACATATTAAGCCATATCAAATTGTTTCAATACTCAGAAGTAGATTTTTGCCTATTCTGCACGTATGGGGCGTCAATCCAGTCATAACATTCCCTGAAACTGTGCCTACAGCTGCCAATTACTAAATTAGAACGGGAAATTTGATATAAGCAATCGATTAGAGTCACGGTCGATAGTCGAAGTAATTAATTTCCTGGCTGCTACCCAACCGGGTAGTTCAATACAACGAACTGGCCGGCGGCGGCAGTCGACCCACATAATGACATCGTAGGGATACAAATATTATGCCATGGATATAATGAGTACAACAAAAGCCATTGAGGTACTCCCAAACATGCTATCAGGTTGGAAAGAAGATTCAAGCGATTTAGATAAATGAGCTACTCATATGAGTTCTTTTTGTATTCTTATAGTTTCAAAAGATACTTGTTCACATTCATCACATTCTTTAATAAAGAATAACCTAATCTTATTTTTTTATTATTTCTGACAAAGTTGAAATAGATTCCAGTAGTTTCCTGCTGAAAAGAACACTTGACTGTTTTATTACAAGGTTTCGGCGGCCCGGCCTGGTCGACGGATACCCCTTGGTGTACAGTGGTAATGAAGCCATCCTGAAGAGAGGCATATCGCATTTGACCTGGCCGGTGCAGTCGGGAGTGATCCAGGACTGGGACGAGATGGAGAAACTCTGGCATCACGTCTTTTACAAAGAATTGAGCGTGCCTCCCGAGGAAACTATGATCCTCCATGCTGTACATCCTTTGGTCTCCAAAAGTGACAGGTAACGTGAAATGACAGTATCTTATTATCTTGAATTGGCTTTTGATTGGCCACAATTTTATCTAGTGGTGCGTGACGATGTGACTGCCAAGGCTAGATGAGATACCTATTTACATGATTTATGGTGAGACTGACATTTTATTTGACAGGGAATACTGAGGAGCAGTGATAGCCAAATCGTATCTTTCCGTGATAACCAAATCGTATCTTTCTTATGGGATATGATATAAAAGAAACATTTGCAGATAAAATATTATTTCTTCACAGAGAAAAAATGGCCGAAGTTCTATTCGAAGCCTTTGCCATCAACGGTCTAAACCTAGTCAAGTCTCCGGTTCTCGCGCTGCACGCAAGCGGCCGCACCACGGGGTTGTCGCTAGAGATTGGCCACTCCTGCTGCCACGCCGTACCTGTATACGAAGGGTTTCCTTTAACCAACGCGGCCGTCACCTCTCCTCTTACAGGGGAAATGGTGACGAATCGACTCCAAAAGCTGTTGTCGGACACTGGGTACTCGCTGACGACGGCAGCAGAAAGAGATATATTAAACAACATAAAGGTAAACTTTGCTAGATTTGCACAATAGAAAGAAAACCTACATGACATATACCCAGCACCGATACATAGAAGCTTCATCTATCCCATACTTAGTCTCTTTAAATGAGACTAATACCTTTGTGCCAACTCTATCTTCAAAATCTACCTTTCACATCAGCACTAAAATAAATATAATGTTTTCTCTTTCAAGGAAGAGAGATGCTTCGTAGCTCAGAACTTTGAAGAAGAGGTAAAATTGGGCACATGCTTTGGAGACCAGAAGTCCGAGTATATGGCGCCTGACGGCCAGATCCTCGTGCTCGGGGAGGAACGCTTCCGAAGCTGCGAGGTGCTCTTCAACCCCTCCCTTGAAGACCAGAAATGCGAGAACATCGTAGAGATGATATGCCACAGCATCTCCATGACAGACTTTGAGTACAAAACCTTATTCTACAAGAATATAGTGGTCGCTGGAGGAGCCAGCATGACGACTGGTTTAATTGAGCGTCTAAAGGCTGAACTCGGATTTAAGATGGTTGTTGAAGAGTGGAACCCTAACGTGGAATCTCTGCCGTCCAGACAGTACCAAGTCTGGGCTGGCGGTTCCATTATGGCATCATTACCCTGCCTCAAAGAATTCTATATGACCAAGGACGAGTATGAAGATATTGGGCCTGATAGAGTTAATTATAAGTTTTTCTAGTGGCATTGACTCACATTATGAATAACACAATAATATACATTAAAATGTTGTTTGTTTTTAAGGGGGGGCAAAAGCCTTGCCGCGTAAAATATATAAATAATAAATAAAATAAATAATGCTGGACAATTCACACAGCGTTATCTAGCCCCATGGTAAGCAAAGCTTGTGTTATGGGTACTAGATAACTGATATACATAATACAATACATGCTGTGTGCGCTGTGGCTCTCTTTGGGGAGGCCTATGTCCAGTAGTGAACTAAGATAGGCTGATGATGATTAAAATATTGTATTATATTATTTTATTATCGCGATTCTTATTATAACTGCAAACCTCAAGGCATCAGAACAGATAAATGGAGGTTATTTTTAATTTAAATTGATACTATTACTAATATATGACGTGGGTTCATTTCAATTCTTATAAATCCGCATTTTATTACAGGCTTTGTTAATTAAACAATAGACTAAATAAGAAGTTCGCAAACTAAAGTTGCATTTTCAGTTGCTTCCATTAATATGAAATGCTGTGGATATTTTGGGCTACAACATGCTTTTCCACTTTGCCTCTGATATAATAAGGTCTTGTTTATCAATTCATTATCTTGTTTAGGATGCATGTTACGTTTTTAACCTTTTCCCATTAGTGTTTCCGTTAGTAGTTTCACTTTGTGATTGCCATGGTGTTAGAAACCGGGCACATAATAAATATTTCTGCTTGCGGTTCGTCCAGTTAGTCTTTTGATAAGAAGTTATATTCGTTAAATGCAAAGGGTAAAGACGGGACCGACATCCCAGTTGGAAAACGAGTCACTAAACTTGGCTTCTTAGAAGCGCAATTAACTACTTAGTATCATAGTCAAAATCTGGTAATAACTACAAATCGTATCATTACGTGTTATTATCAGAGATCGGATATTCGGATGCATATTTACCTAAAGTTGAGATGTTGGCTATTATGGAAAGGACTTTTTTTATCGAAATATCCCGGATCGCGGGAAATTCTTCCTTTTTTCTAAAATATGTCCAGTAATAATTAAATCAAAACCGATGAAAAAAATCCTCACTAAGCATAAACGCATTTCACCCCACGTACACGCATAGGTACCAGGCACCGGCGATCAAGGTCAAAGTCAAATACCGTGCCAGAAATTCAAAAAACAGGTAGCAAAACAATCAAAGTATTACAATTTATTTACTAGGAATTTATTTTTAATAAAAGTTCCTAGCGGGCGAGGTCGGCCAAGAAAGCGCTGGCGAGACGACCTTAACGCCTTCCTCGGAGATTGGTGGGAGATCGCACGTGACCGCACTGAGTGGAAAGATTTGGGGGAGGCCTTTGCCCAGCAGTGGGACAAAACAGGCTAAATAAAAAAAAATAAAAAAAAAAGTTCCTAAGAAGCCACTTCCATAATTTGTTAGCCAAATATTGATGATGGATGATCTCTCTCATAAAATTGTTTATTCCTTAAATTTAATTAATTTATAATGATATATGTCATAAAAGTTAGTTGAATAATACTATGAAGTAAGTGGTGGCTAGAAATGCGTTATCAGCATTGTTGCCTTGGTTCTTCCAGCAAGTAATAACATGCAACACGTAATACTTACAATCTTGGAAATATCCTACTTTTTTGCAGCACACACACAATTTATAAATCAATACATTTTACATTTTTTATACTATTACTTATTGTTTACCATTACTATTGTTACCTTTATATAATGTGCTGCAGTTTCAAATAATACAATACAATACAATACAATGTATGCTGGGACGCAGGCGACACAGATACACGCAGTGCAGGGCAGAGCAGATTTTGTAATGCATGAAAGTACCGAGCGGTCCGAGACTAACCAAACACTTACTGTGCCTGACGAGATCAGACTTACGCGTCCTAGTAGGAACACTCACAGGACACTGCCCACTAAACAAACACCTCTTCACCATCGGAGCAACAGACAGCCCTCTATGCAGAGGATGCCTGAGCGACGAAGAATCAGCTGCCCACGTAGTCCTGGAATGCGGGGGAGTAACAGCGCAGCGACTAGAAATCTTCAACCACCCGAGGTCACTCCGCAAGCCTGTGAAGATCCCAGGAGTATTCTGCGCTTCTGGACGGAGTTAGGCTGGTTAAACTAGCAGACACGCACAAAGGACCAATCGGAGTCTAAGTGCGGAAACAGGAGTACAACTACCATACCATACCATACCGAGCGGTCCGTACGTTGCGGCGCAGGCACATGCGACGCAGATATGTATTACCATGCATTACAAAATCTGCTCTGCCCTGGATCTGCGCGGCCTGCGTCCCAGCATACGCCTAGCCTCAACGTCGACAATTTGAAAATTTTGTAGTGATATTTTACGTAAATAAATTCAACTAAAGGAGGAAGCTCTAAATTTGGCAGTACTTTCAGGTTCCAAACCGTCTTTATGGATTAGAATAGAAAATGTTTAAATATAAAAGTAGGAACTTATAAAAATTACAATTCAATTAGTCAACAGTACAAAGCTTACGAAATTAACAGCGAGAACACAAATAGGCTACCGGCTCAGCATTAAATGCTGTTGTAGTTGTAGTTGTACTCCTGTTTCCGCACTTAGACTCCGTTTGGTCCTTTGTGCGTGGGGTGTTTGCTAGTTTAACCAGCCTATCTCCGTCCAGAAGCGCAGAATACTCCTGGGATCTTCACAGGCTTCGCGGAGTGACCTCGGGTGAGCATTAAATGCTCTATTGACACGAGTGCCATTGCATATTTCAGCTGCGCTAGACTAAGTGCAGCACTTAACACACAAATAACAAGAATTTAACTAAATAATTAATTTTAAACAAATGTAAGTTTAGAGTAGCTTATAAAACATGTTAAAAATAATAAAATTCTTAAGTAATAATTAGCGCCCATAAGTTTAAATAAAAAAATAATACTGGTATAACAAAATTGACTTGTATAATATTTCATGAGTTCACTAACTTGAAACTATTTACTTGGGTGTGTAAAAAGGAACATACACAAATAAAAACATTTATGAGACCATGTCTTCTTCATTCTCTACAAAAAAATCATCCGAATCGGTCTATAAATGACAAAAAAATCGACGAACATACATAAAAACTGACAGAGAACCAAAGTTATCGACATAGCTCTAAGAATTAGCAAGCTAAAGTGGCCGGCCATATCTCGCGAAGAACCGACGGCCGCTGGGGCAAACGTGTTCTTCAGTGGCAACCACGACTCGGTAAACGTAGTGTAGGACGCCCTCCGACCAGGAGGGATGACGACCTGCGAAAGATTGCAGGTAGATGCTGGATGCGGCAATCTGAAGACAGGGCGCTATGGCGCTCATTAAGAGAGGCCTATGTCCAGCAGTGGATCTCTATAGGCTGATGATGATACATAAAAACAATTTTCATACAGATCAATATAAATTTCCTCCATTTTCGAAGTATAGAATAGAATAGAAAAACATTTGTTTAAACACAGGTACAAAATACAGGCATAGAATAACAAACGGCAAATAAAGTAGTCAGTTCAAATAAGACGGTGTCAAGTGTCATGTCAGATTGGGTACTTCCTACTAATGCGAAATATATGGCGCTGTTGTACATTACGTATCTACTACTATATATGTACATTACCTATCCAATTAGCCATGGTTCGGACCATGACTAATTACTAATGCAATATAATCGATATAACTATTAATTCAAACTGGTGATTATTACCTATATGTTATTTAATATTTCAGAAATTGTGTATAGTGTGTGCGCGCCTTTACTTTGCTCTGTATAGTATTTTTGCTAACTACCCACATAATTTTAATAATATAGCTCGTACCGAACTACTAACTTAATAATAAGCTTATTTTGTTTCTCACCAGTGATTATTAATCTTTTGAGAAGTAAATAAATATCTTAAACCACAAACTGGTGTATATGTATATCTCTAATAAGAATAGGAATGATAGGCGTAAGACCAGCATCGATTATGAACATCAGAGCCTTGAAGTTTATTTTATAAGTTGACTAGATACTCCCCGCGGCTTCGCACGCCTAGAAATCTATGTGTCACATGATTTATAAGCCTTCGTCTTGAATCACTCTATCTATTTAAAAAAGCGCATCTAAATAGTCGTTTAAAAGATCTAACCATACATAGGGACAGACAGACGGCGGGAAGCGACTTTGTTTTATACTATCTATGTAGTAATTACACAATATTAAACAAGAATTACAAAATCGATTATAATTTCCCCACAAGCAAAATCGAATTTTACAAAAATCTATTTGGTAAATTTAATAGCCAGTCAAACCAAAAATAAAAATAGTTTCATGGAATAGGCATAGAATAGGCCTATGGCGTCACTAACATGGTTCCCATAGAAACTAACCGACGAAACTAACCGGTTCATCATCATCATCAGCCTATGTTAGTCCACTGCTTGACATAGGCTTCCCCTAATGAGCGCCATAGCACTGGTCTTCTGCACTACGTTTGCCGAGTTGCAATCTCCATTAAAAAATATGCTTACCTCAGCAGTTGTCGCTTTTTCGCGAGATTTGGCCGGCCCATTGCTATTTCAGCTTGTTGTTTGCTTTCTTTGAGCTTTGCTTCTCTGTCGGATGTATTCGCTACGAATCCTATTCTTCAGAGAAACTCTGTGCATAGTTCTTTCCATATCTCGCAAAGCTACTTTGAACTGGTGGACCAGCCCTACTGTGTCCACGTCTCAGCTCCGTAGGTCAAAACGGGTAGGACGCACTGAGTTAAAACTTTTGTTTTCAAGCATCATATCTTCACGATATTTCGACTTATTTTCAATTTGGTAACAGGGTGAACCAGCCCCAATTAGTAAACATCCTTTCAGTACCATAACGAGCTTTCGTGTTTCAGGTTACCAGCTCCTATTACTCTCTAATTAATGAATAAAAGACAGCTAGCGGGTATTCTGGTGTAGGGTAGGGTAATCTACGCAATCTCATATAATAAACAGTCGAAATTTGTTCCATAAACTAGTCTCTGACTAAGTCTTCTTTTATCAGGTGGTTCTTAGATATGCTAGCCCAAAAAGCAGCTCAAGGTGCTCAATGGTAAAGTCAACTTTTTAAATCTGATGCTTATTTCGTTGACCGGTACGGAGCGGATTATTTTACCTTAAACAAACAGAGTAACACATTTTTTTCACAAGTTGAGTTGATTAGGATTACTTTACATAATAACAAGAGGGCCCTACCTCGTACAATATTATTCCTCTCCATTGCGGAGTTACCATTTAACACTTTGACTGCGGTTTTTTTTCGACGACTGCGATCTTTTTTTTAACCTAAAAAATTCGTGCTGCCGCTCTACACAGCGGTTGTGTTGCGCCGCACATGCGTTTCGTTCGAAAAATATTACGGCTGTGCTGAGTCACACAGATCTGTATTTTCTCAGCCGCTGCGCTAGTGTGGATTTACGCATATTAGTCACTTGTAGAAAACACATACCGTGTGATTTCAGCAGTCAAAGTGTTAAAAGCAAGTCACCAACATGTCCATGAAAACGTACTTCACCCTGTAATCACCTTGTTTACCCTTGCTCGACTGCTGCAGCGTGACTTTCTAAATTCAACATTAATTTAAGGGCGTTGTATACTCTACACACGCTCCGTCTACATTTTGAGTTCGAGCTCCGCGCGTCGTAAAATAAATATTAAACATAAACATTTTACTCTACCTTCATTATGACTGTTTCTGTGCACAGCTGCCATCACATAGCTAATTCAAACCAACCTTTAAAAAGATAAAGCCTGAATAGTGTCACACACGTTGAAGTCTATTCAGCTAGTATATAAATAATAATAATATAAACTAAACTAATATGATGGCGGTGCTTTAACACTTTGACTGCGATTTTTTTTCGACGACTGCGATCTTTTTTTTCACCTAAAAAATTCGTGCTGCCGCTCTACACAGCGGTTGTGTTGCGCCGCTCATGCGTTTCGTTCGAAAAATATTACGGCTGTGCTGAGTCACAAAGATCTGTATTTTCTCAGCCGTTGCGCTAGTGTGGATTTACGCATATTAGTCACTTGTAGAAAACAAGGTGTGGCATTTTGGTGATGTCAAATAGGCCGTTTTCTCGTGGTCCCACTATTTTGTCCCACTAGTAGGACCACGAGGGAGACCAGTTCCTGTAGTTTTCTTTGCTTTGTCAAAATACATGACTACTGAAAACCATAATCAAGTATTTGTAGGTTAGACATTGTAACGTAACTGCTTGGTAAAATATATGTAAGTTTGTTTGCTAAGGGTAATTTTGGGAACAACTGACCCAATGCTAAAAGTATTTTACAATAAACTATAGATACTTACACTATTCATATTATTATGACTAGTAGTAGCAAGTGAGCGATTCTAAAAATAAAAATGTACTCGTATGTACCCATAATTATGTACTCTTTCACATCTATATCAGCGTAGGTACGTGGCGGACGGACATACTCCTAAGGCATTGTAATGCTTTTTCATATTCATCATATTTCATATATTTCATATTTACAAAAGACGCTACCATCGAATCAGAGGCCATTTAAGTCAGAAATATGCTAAATGTCTTAGAGATGTTGAGAGGTTGCTTTCACCTGTAACAAAGGTTAATTAGTCCATAGTAGTAATGTTCTCTCTGTCAGGAAACTATTTATTCAACAAATTGCTCTCAGACAACACTCTAAACCACCAGACATAGATGTGGTCGGAAAAAGACGGAAAAACAGTCTTCTCAACAAAAACGTGCAAAACTTCCTTTGCGCATCGTCATACACAATTCTTGGCACCATACCTATACAATCAGTTGAACAGGAAAATAGCTCTTCAAGATCTAACTTATCTAGAATCTAAAACAAAACTAAAATGTATTTGGATTATGAGCAAACAGAGAATCTGCTAACGGTTCAATCGTAGTTTAACAAATGGGCTATTATCTAGTTTTAAGTCATTATTATGTAATATTAGTCTTGTAAATAACATTTAGATCATAAGGAATGCATGGAGCATTTTATTTTGTTTATTTTTTGTGCTTTTGTTGTCTTATCTGTTTAATAATATTACTATAATATCTCAGTAAATAATTATGTGCACTTGAAATCCTGACAGAGCCGAGAGAATGAGCCCTTGTATCTATAAACAAGTGAAAACTTAGTTAGAGCAAGGAGGCAATCTATTCGACCCCTAAGGTTTTTGATTCAAAGTACATACTATGCAAGTATGTAAAGTACATACTGAATTACACTACCTCCTACTTAACTTAGAATTTAATGTACTTTGTAAGCCTATTATTTGAAAAATAAAACTTTTTTTTTTATTATTATATCTCTCATTTACCATGATCTCGGGCCATAAAGTGACCCGGTCCTTTGGAAGGCTTGCGTGGAGCCGAAGCCAACAGCACAGAGGCCCTTTGAGAAGTTAATCTAAAGGTGATGGCTACACATAGCGGGTATCATCCTCGGGTGCACAATATGATACACCCAAAGATGGTATCCGCCAGGTGTAGAGACTATTGCAAAGAAAAATGAAAGAAATAAAACCAGGCTATTGTGATGGATGGATGGACTGGATAATCGGGCTATAGGGGAGATTGCAGACGTCTGCCATAAACAAGTCAATAATAATGTTAAGAAGAGTGGCAGACGGTGGCTTGCCGAATGCTGGATGGGTTCCTTAAAAAGCCGGATTAAATTACCGGAGAGGAACAACATCGGCGCAAACGACTGAGGGGTGTCGAGAGGTGCGGCCCCGACTTCACCATCACGAAGACTGCTTGTGAGCGGGTCTCCTCGCTATTACGCCATTAGACACTTCCAACCCCGAGTCTACATCCTAAGATGCATCTCTCGCGACTCCACTCAGACCGGCCAATGAAGGCAAGAAAGAGGTGTGGATCTGGTTCTCTTGGGATGCCATTCCGCAAGCGGAGACGAGAACCAGGAACTTCCCCGGGAGCACTCGGTACCCGTCGTATCGCTACTCACCAACAGCTCGCCACAAGCTTGTGGCGAGCTTATTATTATTATTATTATAAAAGTGCGCTACGGTACCTCAGTATAAGTATATACCGTACGGAAACTAGGAACAAACTCTCGAAACGGCACACTCACACAAACATGCACATCGACACGGCTTCTGGGTGATTCTCGGGGATGGTCAGTAGCGGTTGTCGCGTCTAGGCGTGCGGTCGCGTGAAAATAAAAAATGACCCGCTACAGATATTGCGTTGCATACGGCTGTATGAACTCGGCTTCATCAAAACCGGAGCTGTCGTATTTTAAACTTCCTGTTGATTTTGAAAGGTAAGAATAATTTATTATTATGATTGTTATAGAATAATGAGTCCGTGTGATCGATCATACATAATGAATTCGTGAACTTATAAGTAAATCAAGAATGGCGGCGGTTTTGAGGATGTTTAAAGTCAATTGACGACCGATGTGGCGCGGTGGGCGAAGGTCCGCCTGCGACGCAGGAGGTTGCGGGTTCGATTCCCGCCTCGGAACAATTGTGTGTACGATCTGCAGATATTTGTTCCGGGTGTTCTGGTCGTTTTCTATGTATAATAAAAAAATATCTATCTATGAAATATTGTATTATGTATATCAGTTATCTAGTACCCATAACACAAGCTCTGCTTACCAATGGGTTAGATAATGCTGTGTGAATTTTCCAGTATTATTTATTGATTTAATGAGATTTTACAAATAGAGACGTCATACTCATTGTAAAGAAATAATAATTTGGCGATAATTTACCTAGCTAGCACTGTTTGAGCAGACAACGAAAAGCGGCAACAGCGCAGTGATTTTAGTTCGAACAGACGAGACGCCGCCGCACGGCATATGTCCTTATCTCTGTCACTCATAAACGCAACGCACGCATTACTTGTCTCGTTCGTGTAGGTGGCAAAGCGGCAACCTCGCGGCACTGATTTTTTAGTAAATATAACATCATTGTTTAAACTAGATTGTAGACTTTCAAAATGTAAATATAAGATGGCGGCTGCAATCAATTATGAAATTTTGCATCATGGGTATCGTTTTTATGGTTTTCGAGGGTGCTGAAGCCGATACTTCTGACAAAATGTGAATCCAAGATGGCGGCTGCTATAAATTATCATTTTTTCCGTCATGGGTGTCATTTTCATGGTTTTCGAGGGTGCTGAAGCCGATACTGCTGTCAAAATGTGAATCCAAGATGGCGGCTGCTATAAATTATATTTTTTTCCGTCAAGAGTTTCATTTTCATGGTTTTCGAGGGTGCTGAAGCCGATACTGCTGTCAAAATGGGAATCCAAGATGGCGGCTGCCATAAATTATCATTTTTTCCGTCATGGGTGTCATTTTCATGGTTTTCGAGGGTGCTGAAGCCGATACTGCTGTCAAAATGTGAATCCAAGATGGCGGCTGCCATAAATTATAATTTTTTCCGTCATGGGTGTCATTTTCATGGTTTTCGAGGGTGCTGAAGCCGATACTGCTGTCAAAATGTGAATCCAAGATGGCGGCTGCCATATATTATCAATTTTTCCGTCATGGGTGTCATTTTCACGGTTTTCGAGGGTGCTGAAGCCGATACTGCTGTCAAAATGTGAATCCAAGATGGCGGCTGCTATAAATTATCAACTCGCATTTTGAAACGCGTTACGGTTCGCATCCGCTCATGAGCGTTGCGCGCGCGCTGCCGGCGCTACAATGTCTGCGTGCGCCCGCTCCGACGAGCTCACGAAACGTTTACGTCCAACCGCGGCTCACAGGCGACGCCATGAGATTCCCTATTTAAATTGAAGTTGTAAGCAAATACTTTATTAACAAAGAAAATTTAACAAGTTAGAGCTAATATTAACAATTGACCTAACTGCAGACTGTTGTAAACAATCTACAGGTAGCTCAATTGATCCATATCAATACCAGTCGGAAGCGTCCCCAAGACGCTGGCTGCATTGCCACGCTGTATGGCAATGCTGGCGGATGCGCTGCGCAACATACTCGCCAGATCTCGGGTCACGCGTCGCTTCGACCAGACGAAGATATTATTATATTATACCAGACCACATTTGTAAGCTAGTTATTTCAATTCCATTTATTGATCACTACAGAAAAAAGACGTCTTAATAAAAAATATATATCAAAAACAAGAAAAGTGACAACCCTAGTGCCATAATGGAGCGTAGGTATTTATTTCATCAACTAGGCTTAGTTTCCATACTGTTCTATATGTGTACTGTGACGGTACTCTTATTGCCGGAAAGGAGAGCAATGTTTAGCTTAGATGTTTGTGTGACAAAACGTAAACAGAACACCTACCGTGTTCTGTTTATTATAGCCGTAAACCACGTAGCCCATACGGCTTGACAAATAAAGTGGTTTAATGGACCTGCCATTAAAAAAGTGCACTACAGGTTTAATGGCCATATGTGCCTGGTATGAAACTTTTTTTCCAGTGTCGTGTAATGGAAAATAATTGTAAATTATCAAGTTATGAAATTATGGAGATTTTATGAAAAATTTAAAAACATCAAAATTAAAAAACCTTTATTTCCATAGGCTTAAAAAATAAGCACTTAGATAAGTCAAATTTTATACCATAAATTATTATCAAATAAGGTGTTTTTGATTACATACCTATTTTTTGAGAGAAAAAGAGTAATGCAGGGCGCCTCTGACAAGGCATTTTTTGCTTTTTGATGATACTATACAATCGAAACTGGTGTAAGGAAGGACGTCGGAGGCGAGTGAAACCACTGAAGCTAGACGATGACTACTTTTTATTAGGATACGTTATACACTCATACCACAGATAAGGTACATGATACAAGATTACATACATAGTTACAACATCTCACTGGCTTACTTTAAAAAAAATTTAGGATTCCATGAATTTGGTCACTTTTGTTTGTACCTACGACTGGTATAGTATTATTATAATTATCTTTGTTTGTACTAAGTAGCTAACCGTTAATGGACTTGTCTGTCTTACTGATAAACTCGTGATACCAGTAAGATAGATCTAGTTTAGTTTCTTCCTTAAATGTTTAGTAATTGTTATGTGTCATGTCAAAAAATAATTTTATGTGACTTAGCTTCATTTACACACTTGCATTGCAATGAAAATGTCATACGAAGGGGGCCAACTATGCCAAAAAAACGAAGAGGTTCCATACAAAAAACTGATATTTTTTTATAAACTCTGTGGTTTTGTGGATGTACGTCAATATCTTCATCGGTCTTAACATAATTGTCGTTATATGCAAGTAAATCTGACTGTATAACAATTAAAATAATTTCAGAACAATTTGTTCATAATAAGCCGCCACACACAGAAACCGTGGCCGGGCTGGAGGCGAAGGCATGCGGGTTGTATCATACGAATTTACGTGCACCGCGCCGCCACCGCCCGCGGTTTATGTACGCCATATTGAAAAGTTAATTGGAATATAGTCTTTCATATAAACTCGTACGATACAACCCGCACGCTTTCGCCTCCAGCCCGTCCATGGTTTCTTCGTGAGGCGGCTACACTTTGAGTGCTGAAAACGCACGGTATGAGTTTTCTACAAGTGACTAATCTGCGAAAATCCACACTAGCACAGCGGCTAAGAAAATACAGATCTTTGTGACTCAGCAGAGCTGTAATATTTTTCGAACGAAACGCATGTGCGGCGCAACACAACCGCTGTGTAGAGCGGCAGCACGAATTTTTTAGGTAAAAAAAAGATCGCAGTCGTCGAAAAAAAACCGCAGTCAAAGTGTTAATGGAAGTTTAGGATCTTAACCAAAATCATAACCATCTGTCTTGTGAGAAGAAAGAAACCAGCGAAACCCTAAAAACTGTATGTTTTTATAGTTAAAAAACATTATAAGCCAAATTGATCCCGACCGTCACCCATCTAAGTACTAACAGATATACATATATAAATAAATTTATAAATTTATAAATAATGCTGGACAATTCACACAGCATTATCTAGCCCCATGGTAAGCAGAGCTTGTGTTATGGGTACTAGATAACTGATATACATAATACAATATATTACATAGATAGATATTTTTTATTATACATAGAAAACGACCAGAACACCCGGAACAAATATCTGCAGATCGTACACACAATTGTTCCGAGGCGGGAATCGAACCCGCGACCTCCTGCGTCGCAGGCGGACCTTTGCCCACCGCGCCACATCGGTCGTCATTATATTATACGACACATATTCTAGTAGGTTACTTTATACTCAGTGATACAGATATATGAACATACTAGTGGTTTCTTTTTCACTTCTTCCACTGGTGGACAAAAAATTGAAGTGAACATTAAAATAATGTTAGCACTTTGAGTGCTGAAAACGCACGGTATGAGTTTTCTACAAGTGACTAATATGCGTAAATCCACACTAGCGCAGCGGCTGAGAAAATACAGATTTTTGTGACTCAGCAGAGCTGTAATATTTTTCGATCGAAACGCATGTGCGGCGCAACACAACCGCTGTGTAGAGCGGCAGCACGAATTTTTTAGGTAAAAAAAAAAGATCGCAGTCGTCGAAAAAAAACCGCAGTCTAAGTGTTAGAATACAATACATTACAAAAAATATTTATTGTACACCATAATCAAATTAATCATTACAAAAATACATTATATGCGACAGGTACAATGGCCGGCCTTATCGCTTAGAAGCTAATTAAATAATTATTATTATCAATGTCATTTGATAATAATAATTATTATAAAATATGACTTATCTAAGTGCTTATTTGTAAGCACTTAGATAAGAAAGAAATTAAAAGGTTGATTTTCAAAGTTTTTATTTTTTGACTCAATGGTACAAAAAAAACACAACAAAACATACAGATGTTAGATTTCGGTAATTTTGGCGGTCGCTAATCTTGCTCTAGCTCACGTAAAGTTGGGGCCTGGGTGTACTAACCAGCTGTTAACTCGCCGCAAGCATTATAATTGAAGTTTTTTTGTTTAAAAATGCACTAATGGGCCAATAGTAGTTCACTAAACCATTATGTGTAAGCCCGTAAGTCTCTGTAAAGATTTCATCCGTGAGTAAAAGAAAAAATGAAATCACAAATGAACCTTGAATCATTATAAAGCGCCCCCACAACCTTCATTCGTAGACAGAGTCAATGATTTGTCCCCTGTCTGGGGTCTGGACCTGACATAGAGTGAACATTCTAGAACCTATCATTTTAATATATGACATTGAGGTCATCTACCGTTACAATCTAACTTCGTCTTTGTTTCATCGTATATAAGGTTGATAAGAGCTTGAGTTGGTTTAATAGAAATTACATAAGTCGAGGCTGTGTGACGTATTGTCGTTAGAGTATAGAGCCAATTAACTTTTCAATATGGCGGCCATTATTTTTCTGCAGCTATATTATAGACTAGCTGCGCCCCACGGTTTCACGCGCGTAGTGACAGATATTTTGGATAATATACAATTTATCTTTATAAATTGTAGCCTATGTGTTATTCTCATGTATAAGCAATATATTATTGTAAAGTTTCATTTAAATCAATTCAGTAGTTTTTACGTCAAAGAGTATCAAACATCCATCCATACTTACAAACTTTCGCGTTTATTATATTAAGTAGGATAAAGGACGTCACTTGGGTATTTAAAATGGGAACATACCTGCTCGTTTTTGTATTTTAAGTTATCTTGAGCGAGTCTAAACAGTATTTTTAGATCTGAAAAGTTGAGTTTAATATCGTCCGCTTCCATCCATGATAGACCTTCGCAAAGTTTATCTTTATCAGCCTGCCCGAGCTCTCGCTGTGAGAAACCCAATATTTCTCGCCAGTCTGTCTGAACCATTGTAATAGGAGATGGATAACTTATGTATTAGGTATTGTAGTCAATTTTCGCAAATAATCTGAAAGAAAAACACAACCACAACAAATTATTATCGTGTCTACAGATTAAAAATCAAAGTTAATGTAAACGCTTTACTAAAAAATTATCAAAAAAGTGTACAACCTAACAAAAGGGTTTCCATACAATAAATATTTAGAAAAAATGTTATCAGTCAGACCTTTGTTGTCAAGGCGAGCGTTGCTAGGCAACCACATTTATTTAGAAAAAATGATATCAGAACTTTGTTGTCAAGGCGAACCTTGCTAGGCAACCACGTTTAGGCGTTTGCAGCCCACGCGATGTAAGGAATTTTAGAGGTACATTTTTCACACCTTGGGTTACATTATTGGAGTTTTAGTAAGGCTCCCTTAATTTTTGAAAATATAATATAGCCTATGTTCACCGGGGATAGTGTAGCTTCCCAACGGTGAAAGAATTTTTTAAATCGGTCCAGTAGTTTCAGAGTCTATTCAGTACAAATAAACAAACAAAAAACCTTTTCTCTTTATAATATTAGTATAGACTTAGCGGAGAAATTACTCTTTGTGTGGATTTGCATAAGTCTGAGGAGGCTTTGTTCCATTTTAGTCGGAATCGATGTGATTTATTATAAAATAATTACGTTTGTGGCTCTGATTGCTTTAGAAACGAAGATTTTAAAACGAATAAATGATCTAGGGTGATTGTAGGTTTTCTGAACGCAGCTTCATAAATACTTTTGGTTTATCAAACCGTACATTGTAGTAGTATGTAACTTTTACGTAGATGTAAAACACTTTATTATGTTGCATACACATAAATACAATATCTTTATTTCATTACCTGTTATATCCAAGATATTATGATTTAAGTAATAGCTTTACACTTATGAATCGTACGGACAAAACCATAACTCAATCACTCGATTCGTTCTGAAGTGAAAGTAAAATTGTAATATCAACTGGCAGAAGGCTGAACTTAGTTTAGTATGCAACCAGCGTCCGAATCGTGGCCGACGGGCTTGACTCTGGGATACGAGGGCTGATAAATTTACTGACAATGAGCCTGGTAACATACTCTAGGTTTTAGAATACAGAGATATATTGTTGTTACTCGAAAAAACTTGAAATACACACTACTAGGTACTCCATGTTTTATACGATACTTTGCTGGTATGTCCTAATAACGCTATCAATATAATAAGTACCTACTTACTTATAGACCTCGTTTACATACATAGTTGACGGGGTGGCAGTGGATGCGGCAAGCGCAGCTTTTGCTGTGATTTATAAAATTTGCTACTACGCTCAAACTTTATGCATTATGCATAAAGTTTTACCTTAGTAATAAAATTAAACGATAAAATACAAACGGGCGCTTGTTTGTAACATTTAAGTTGACGGGTTTTAGTTTTTTACTCTATTATATGAAAAAAGGTGGTTCTCCAAAGTTGGGTCCTAGAATCCTTGCATGATAGATAGTTCTACTTACATATTACTGAAAGTAGTCGGCACTGTGAATGTTTCATAAGTTTTTTTATGATTGAACACGAGTTTAGTATTCAAAAGTCGTCTTCCAATTAATTGCTTTAACCTGAGAGCAAAGTTATTCCGATATTATTCCTAAAATAATGAAAAATAAACACTAAAAGCCCACACTACCTTTGTTATCTATAAAACTTCTGAAACTATCATGGTTATTAACACTAAAGTCATTTAAAACGGGATATTTACCATGATTTGATTTTAGAGTTTTTCAATATTTCGGCACAGTTTCATGCGCCAAGGTCACGGAATAACTGAAGGCATATTAATTGAAACTTCCGAGTCTGTTTATATTGTCACATAGCGGTCCTCCTGACTCGGGAGACCAGATGACAATATTGCACCTGCATTATTCACGTGACAAGATGCCACTTGACTCTATACGACCCCATGGGGTGTTGCTTAGTACAGCTACATGGTAAATAATTCTGCTGTATTCATTAATTTGTTAATAAGTTTCGTAAAGCTTCAGATAAGTTAGTTTTGGGCTATTGTTAAGAGTTTGTATATAATTTATTTATTATTTATAAAAAATACAGCAGTTAGCTTACAGTCTAACACCAAAACACTAACTACTATAGACTTAAAAAAGACAGAATATATTAAAAATATACAGTATATAATAATAAATTAAAAACAAGATTACAAATAGGTAGGTAGTCATACATACATAAACAGATAATTTAAAAGTAAGGTATGATCTTAAACTTAAGTAGATAAGGCTTAAACTATCAATAAATATGACTAATCATATAATATTAACACAAAGTAAGAATCGAACGAAACACTATTAGGTTGTCGCAGATCAGAGGCGTGCTGCTACCGGAAATAACATAATTGTGCAATCAAATATGGGCTTTAACTCGTAACGTGTATATTTCATATTGACGGCATTAGATGATGGAAAGATCGCAGGCTACGTTTGAAGGTGTGGAAATCCATTTTGTACGGTAAAATGTATCTACAGAACGAATTTATGCCAGTACACGTGCACATTTTTGTGCTGTGCGGTAGCGGTATTGGGACCTTTAGCCATTATTTCGTTACTATTTTTAGGGTATCAAGCCAAATAAAGAAAACAGTACTTAAGTTTTTAGAGGTTTCACAAAATATATGTAGTCACAAAAAGGAGAATTTATGGATTAAATTACACGGTAAAAAAAAATTTTACAAAGAAGTTTGATAAATCAGAAGTTCATGTTTAAGATAAACTTTAAAAAAAAAGTTTTTAAGTATGTTTAGCTTTCTCTGAATGTGTTTGTTTATGTTTGACAACAGGAATTTAAGCTGCAGCAGCGGTAATGACTTTTCACAAACTGCACTCACTCTCGCTTTCAACTGAAATTGGAGGCAAAAAGCCAAAGCAAACGTTTATTTTAAGCTAGATATCCTATAGGATAACTGGCTACTACTGGCTAACTAAGCCCATAGGCTTAGTTGTCAAACTAGGCTGTCCATACCCGAGTAATAAAAAATAATTGCCATACGAGTTTTTTCTCGATAGACTCAAATTACATAAAATTCTACATTATTTCTTTGGTACCTCTTATGTGCACACACAATTTAGTAAAAAATACGTTGAGAAACACGAAAGTACACTGTTTTGCTCATTATTTGGTCAAGATCTTGGGAACCCTGCGGTTTGTTGGAGTTATGTACTTATATTTGATGTACTTATACTTGACGACCGATGTGGCGCGGTGGGCGAAGGTCCGCCTGCGACGCAGGAGGTTGCGGGTTCGATTCCCGCCTCGGAACAATTGTGTGTACGATCTGCAGATATTTCTTCCGGGCGTTCTGGTCGTTTTCTATGTATAATAAAAAATATCTATCTATGTAATGTATTGTATTATGTATATCAGTTATCTAGTACCCATAACACAAGCTCGGCTTACCATGGGGCTAGATAATGCTGTGTGAATTGTCCAGCATTATTATTATTATTATATTTTGATTCGCAGCGTATTCGTAGCAAGTAGATCGTTATGTTTGATTCCTACTGGACATAGTGACTGTTTGCGTGTCTTAAAAAAAATTTTGAAATAGTGTTCCTGCAAACTGCACAAATTATAAAAACCGCTGTTTTGTATAATTTGTATATACATATACATATAATTATACGGGTATTAGGTGAGTCGCTTCGCTTGTGACTTCTAGAAGACGATATCGTCGACATTTTCCAATGCATAGGAAAATTTATATAGTAGGTTGACCAAGAGTAGCAATTGTCTGTAAGGCTCAACTCACACCAAAAGAGCGTCGAAGCGCAACGAAGCGGAGCGCAGTTTCAGTGTCATATGAATTTTAACTTTATTTTCATTACAATATAACTTATTATCGCATGAGAAACTCGAACGAGTCGCGCGGATGCTCGCGGCGCCGCGGGAATTCCGGCGAATTCGACTCGTTCGAGTTTCTCATGCGATAATAAGTTTTATTGTAATGAAAATAAAGTTAAAATTCATATGACACTGAAACTGCGCTCCGCTTCGCTGCGCTTCGACGCTCTTTTGTTGTGAGTTGAGTCTAAAACTTCATAGAATGTTCAAAACTTATTCTATCTAACTTTCTGACTACTTCGTAGCACTGCTACGGCGTAGACCTCGTAGCATATCTACGAGTTTTTTGACCGTAAAGACTATTGCTACTAAGTTATTGAGTATTTGTATTCCATAAGTTTGTTGTAGGACTTCAAAGCCTTTTTTAATTTTATAAAAATGTTGTTATCTAGGATCTACGTTAATGAGGATCGATATCTCGCGGCGGGCGAAGATCCGAAATTGCGGGTTTATAATGCCTTACGATAAATGTTTGTACACACAAACATTTATCGTAAGGCATTATAACCCGCTAAATATACTTAACACTTTGACTGCGGTTTTTTTTCGACACAGCGGTTGTGTTGCGCCGCACATGCGTTTCGTTCGAAAAATATGACGGCTGTGCTGAGTCACACAGATCTGTATTTTCTCAGCCGCTGCGCTAGTGTGGATTTACGCATATTAGTCACTTGTAGAAAACACATACCGTGTGATTTCAGCAATCAAAGTGTTAACAGATCAAGTTGAAAGGTACGCGATACAAAAAGAGACAGCGGTGAAATCTGTTGCTTATTTGATTTTGTAATAGCAATGTGATATGCTACCTAATAATTTGGTTACCGTCCAATATATACTATTATCCTTCTGCGGTTAGTTATGACTTCAAAAACAGAACAATAATTTATTCAACCCATCATATTTGTCAGCGCTATGCTTAGACCGTTAAAGCAAAGCCCCCTTGAATTTAGTAACAACTACATTTAACATTTAAATGAAGCGATTGTGATACGTTTATAGCAAAATATTTTTTTGGACCTGTTGAATAAACTAGCTTTAATAGTATTCTTTAGAACCACTTTTCTAACGAACTGGTACATTCCATTGTTTAAGGTAGAACTGAGAAATTCGTAGCATAGCGGCACTTTTTGTTAGGTATTTTAGAATTCGAGCAAAGCGGGACTCGTGCATAGCGGAACTAACCCCATACTAGTCTTTCGCTGTTTCTTTAGATAATTGAAGATAAAAAAAAAATTCACTAGATTTTACGTGACAATATTCTAGCAGTTGGTTTTTAATGTGGCGTTTAAAGTGGAACTAGACAATAACTCCTGAAACACTTTAATTTAAACTAGAGGGTATTTAAAATCGTCTTTTCGGGTTTCGTACCTAGAAACGTTTTCACTACATAACAAAAGGACTTTTGTTTTTCTCAATTTTGAAATTTAGACTTTACTTCTCAGTCCTACTATTTCGTCAAAACATTGTTTAGTGCTTTTATTGTTAACTTAGAACTTATGTAATTATATTTTATACGTGGTTTTTTTTTCATATGGTTCGATCGGTAGGACGAATCAATAAATTTCTTTCCGGCCCTGGTGGGGGCACAGAGAGGGGCCTCGAGGCTTGGCCTCATTACTCTGGCGTCAACTCGAGGGGTGACGACCCCTCGGTCCTTGGGTTTTGTGGGAATATTTTTTTTTTCCCCTTCTCAAAGTTTTTTTTTTTTGGCTTCATTTGGTTTGTATATTTTTTGTTTTTTGTGTTTTTTTTTGTTTTTGTAGGACGAAGTGGAATCACAAATCCTTATAATCCGATTAATCGAACTAATAGGAAAAAAAAGTTCACGTGGTCCGATCGGTAGGACAAAGGAAGTAGGACCACGTGGCCAGAGGGTGCCCCAGCCCCGGCCCCAGGAAGACGACCGCCCATGGCGACCCCTTCCGCGGGACTTGATCCCTGCGGAACCACCATAGAGTCCTTGGGTTTATTTAAAAAAAACCACAAAAAAAGAAAAAAGAAAAAAAAACATTGAGAATACTTGTACGACCTAACTGGAACTGCTACTTTTCAACGTTTTGAAAGCCTCGTGTGTGAGTCACACTTATCCAGTGTTTATTCTAAAATTATTTTCTCGTTGACGTCATCGGCCGTTTAATGCAGCGCGCATTCAAAACATGACCCAATTTTATAAACAGTTAGCTTTTGATGAGTATATTCTGGGATGGTGATGTTTCGATTGGAATTTTAATTATGTGTGAGTTCTAAAATGTTTTTGTCGTACTTCAGAGTTTTTTACGAAGTTGTACGAAGGCTTTGCAAATTGAATGGATTGCAGCGAAGTGGTTGAGTACTTTCTGCGAGAAAGACAGCACTAAATCGAATAAATTTCAACTAAATTTGTTAGGACATTACAGTGGAACTAAACAGAAAGGAGAGAGAGAGACAGGAAGGGCTTTGCGCAAAAGCAGGCATTTAAAAAAATACAATGCTAGGCTCAAAGTTCAGAAAAGCAGCATTTTCTTTTATTATAGAGATGCTTGGAAAAGCGAAGAACTGCGATAACTTTCAATCTGATATTATATTTCCCATGTATATTTCCAATAAAACAGCCTATTTTCGCAAACAAAGCGAAAAAATCAAATAAAAGACGCCCTAGAAACATAATTCCACAACTTGCTCGCACGAATATGTACTAGTAGAGTTAAATGAACCGTAGCGCGAAAATCCTGCCTGATCTGTGTTTTTGGCTCGAATATAAGGTTAGGCTAATTTGAATTTATGCTAGCAATAAATATTTTTCCCGACAACGGGAAATTATTTGTCTGAATATATTACTGGGTAGACTCAGGACTGCAGGGCTACTCTGAAAAACTTACGGCGAAATTTCGGATTTTGTTTCCCACGTTTTGGTATTAGGAAAATGATACGGATTCGATCTCAGATCATTCTAATTGGGTTTACAATAGTTTAAATACGAAGTACATTATTTTTTTTTACTCTTTTCACTTTGAATATTTTTATGGCCGCGCAGGGCACGTCCATAATTTAAAAAAAGATCACGACAGGTATGTTGAAGAAGCGATCTTACCAACTTGGTGGATATGTGCATCTTTGTTGTTTGTTTCGTGCGTTACGTTATCCAAAATACACAACTTCAATAGCAGAAACGTTTTCCGTTTTTCAACGTAGGTGTCATGGTATTTTAGGGTGCCGGCGGGTTCAGGCGCAAAATAACATCCAGTAAAAATAACCCATTGGTCTTGTTCACAGAACGAGGGTAGCGACGGGTCTATATTATAAGTGCTGGTCGGACAAGTTACGTCACGTTTCACGTAATATTCAAGAGCGGTGGCTTAGGGTTTGCGAACGATTGTAAGAATGAGACTCTTGGTAGCGAGACTGGACGCGAAATAATTCCAACAAAGAAAAACAGACTGGCCACTCATCTTAATGGTTAGTTCTTGGTTGTAACAATAAGACGTTTATATTTATACAGCGTAGAAATAAGATAGGAATAATGTTTTTAGTGATAGAAGCGTTTAGTCGAAGCCAGAGATATTCGCCGAGAATGAGGATTTCTATAGTTCATTTCTTAATGAGATGACCACATTTCCAGAGCCACCTTGAGACGTCACTTTACTGACGAAAACTAGATCGTGTTGGCTTTGTAGTACTTAAGAATGAAAAAGCCCCCGGTGAGGATGGAAAAACTTCAGAGCTTTTAAAACCTGGAGCTCTTGTTGTATGAAAAACCTCATCCTACTCTAAAGACTTGGAGCGGTGAGTTTGGTGATGCTCTTTTTAAAGAAGGCCTTCTAATTTTCTAATAATAACAATACTCACGCAATTCTCTGCTAAATCAATTTTGAGAGTTACAAAGAGTTCAGTAATTTTTAGCGCAAGTGAACATTCACGCAAATATCCACACGCGCATGTGTCTTTCGCTCAAGTGTACCGATACGAAACCCGTCTAGACTAAACGCGATTCTATACACTTTTCACGATTCAACCAAATTAGATATCAATAAAGTTTGTTGATATTGATATGAGTTTATTTATTTTATTAACCAAAATAAATAAACTAATATGAGTTTATTTATTTTGTTAACCAAAATAAGTAAACTCATACACAAGTTAAATTTATTTAGAACTATAGTTTTTATGCATACATTGCACTTACGGTCACTTACTACACATATGTTTTTATTATAAAAATGAAAGTAATTCAGTCTGTCTATCTGTAACCTTTTCACGCCAAAACAGATGAACGAAATGAAATTTAGCAGGGACGTAAACGGAATCACGACGACGGACACGGCTCCTGTTTATCCCGGGTGCGAAACCGCGGAATAAAGTTAGTAAATAATAAAATGTTATTCTATAGTATCTTTACTTTGATTTTTTGTACAGAAGAATACTCTTATGCATACGTCTACAAAGTTGTTTCGTTGTCTCGTCGACGTCTTCAAGTAATTGAATTTATTCTATGAAAAATAAATGACGATAAGTGAAGAACGCCCTTAGAAACTCTGCCAAGTTACTTCTCAAGCCGGAGCACGAGACGACAGACGGATTGGATCGGATTAGGTAAGTGCTCCTATAAAGTAAAAGAGCAATCACATCGCGCGAACAAAAAGTAAAGCCGTCCATCCCAATACAGAGCTGACACACTTTACTCTCTATAAGATAAAATAAATAACACATCTATATTCTCTCGCCAAGGTGACCCAATTTACGCTATACATGGTAGGTACTTAAAATAGTATATTAACTATTGATGGGTGAGTAGAGTTAATTCCCAGGCAACCTTGTGATGGACTGAATAAACAAGAGCGTTCGGTATTTCATAACAAATAACATTACAATTATATATGTAATAGAAACATTAGAACTAGCGTTTTTGTCATTATAGTGCGTAAGCCCTTGCAATCAGGGTAATCTTTAACAAATTATATAACATCTCAAAAACAAACTTTATAAATTCTTAATATCAAAAGCTTTTATGATTTAAATGCAGGACAATTCACACAGCATTATCTAGCCCCATGGTAAGCAGAGCTTGTATTATGAGTACTAGATAACTGATATACATAATACAATACATTACATAGATAGTTTTTTTTATTATACATAGAAAACGACCAGAGCACCCGGAATACGCGCGCGCGTCGCCCGAGCACTCCTCCGACCTGTCCTGGGATCTCGGCTGCCGCTGAGGACTAAAGTGCAGGTCTACAAGTCCTACGTCCGGTCCCGACTAACGTATGCGGCGCCGAGCTGGTACGCTCTGGTCTCCCAAACCAACAAGGACCGGCTCCAGGCGCTGCAGAACGTGGCCCTCAGGATCTACACGGGCGCGGGGCGCTCGTCAGGAACGACGTCATCGCCCGCGACCTGCAGATCCAATCCGTGGAGGAATTCGTCGTGCAGACGGCGCGTCGTATGTACGATCGCGCCGACAACGGACACCACGAGTACCTCCACAACATTGTGACGCCCCAGCCCCGGCCCCAGGAAGACGACCGCCCATGGCGACCCCTTCCGCGGGACCTGATCCCTGCGGAACCACCATAGAGTCCTTGGGTTTATTAAAAAAAAACACAAAAAAAAAACAAAAAAAAAAATATAAACCGAATGCAGCCGAAAAAAAAGATATTCCCACAAAACCCAAGGACCGAGGGGTCGTCACCCCTCGAGTTGACGCCGGGCATGAGGCCAAGCCTCGAGGCCCCTCTCTGTGCCCCCACCAGGGCCGGAAAGAAATTTATTGATTGACCCGGAACAAATATTTGCAGATCGTACACACAATTGTTCCGAGGCGGGAATCGAACCCGCAACCTTCTGCGTGCGTATTTAGTGACCATAGACTACCGTAGGAAAAAAAAAATTATGCCCTAGGCTAATACAAGACAATGTAGGGTAAATATTTTATAACTAAGACCTCTGTGACCCATGTGTGCAAATAAATGATCTGTATGCTGTATTCTATAAAACCTTTGATCCCACACGGCGGGTGGCGGGTCACCAGCGTCCCCTAAACGCAGCTGGCTGCATTGTCCGTATGGTAGTGCTGATACGCTGCGCCAAATACGCACCAGTTCTCGGGTCACGCTTCGCTTCGACCAGACGCTCTAGTAAAATCTAAAGATTGGTCTTTCTTATAGTCTAAAAAGTCTTTCATGAGATAGCCGATTTTCCTCGTTAAGATGATTCATGCCGGCGCGTCCAAGACCGCGATACTTGACACCGACGATTTGTCAGTGTTACAGTGACTCGACAAAACTGAGCCTTTATCTTCACTTGGTCAAGTAATAATTTTTACATTCTTGGAAATTTCATATACAGTGTGAGTCTGCATAAAGTGCACAAACTAAAATGAAAGTAACTACGCCCTTTTTATCGACGGAAAATATGTTTTATTTTTATTTTTCTTTGTTATTATGTTATAGCGATTTTATAAACTTTTTTCGCTACTGCGACCCTCAGCTAAACAAAATGGTGTAACTTTTAAACTAAACGATCAATTACTATAAAACAAAGTCAGCAATGATTGCAAATAACAATAGCTTCTCATCAAACTAAAATTGTGACCAACACTATGTGGTATGGTTTCGTCCCACCCTACCCCCAGGGGTATGGCCAGGGGTATGGTGGGTCCGCAGTGTAAAAACAACGAAAATCTCTTTTTGTTGATTATGTTAGAGGGTGTCTGAAAATTCCAAACTCGGAATTATAATAAATATATTTTAATAAATTAATCGAAAAATATTATTTAAAATGTAACTAAATAGTAAAAACACACCTTGATCTTGGAAATCCATGTCACAAATACCACTTAAAAAGAGTGTGATTTCGAGAATTTACAATCACAATCAAATTATGCCGGTAAATTCACAAACCTGTCATAATTATGACTGTTAGTGAGTTACTGATAAAGCGAGCGCAACGTAATTATGTGTTAACTTCGGAGGTCAAAAATTATCTGAATTTCAGGTAAAATGGGCGGTATATTTATACTTTAGGGTCGCTTGTTTAGCGTTAAATTGTCACGGGTAGTCAAATTAAGGCAAGAAGACAACATTTTTTTTTGCGTTTTAACCTATGGCGGTATACCACTGTTGCGCGGTTTGAATTTTTTTCTTTTTCACTTCTTCCACTAGTGGACAAAAAATTGAAGTGAAAAGTAAAATAATTTTATTTGATAATAATTTAATGTATAAAATATGACTTGTCTAAGTGCTTATTTTGTAAGCCTAAAGAAATAAATGATTTTTTACTTTACTTTACTTTTATCATTTAGCGATAATAACCGAAGAACGGTCTCAGACACTCCGCCAACCTACTTAAATTAAATTAAAATATATTTATTCTGATAGAGATAAAGCTTAATTATCCAACTAAAAGTAAATAATTAATAATATACATTGGTTTAAACAAAACTGACACGTCTAAAATCAATTTTGTGTAGATCAAGCCGTGTGTGATATTCAGTGCCGTATTCCAGTTCAGGCTCAGCTGAATGTTGCGAGTAACCCCACAACGCTGATTTTCAGCATTTACCATTGTGATGATGACGTACGATAGTACTTTAAGAGCTAAAAGCTACTTCTCAAGCTGGAGACAGGCGGCAGGAGACAGTTCTCAGGCATGAGACGATAGACTTTAATTTTGGCGCAAAAACTAATACAATATACATTGCTGTCATAATAAGTGCACTATTTTCGGTACAGAAGGGCCCTAGCGCTCGAGTTTTCAGCTCATAACTCGCTTATTTGACTGACACAAAATTTGACTCCAACTTTTACAATTATTTAAAAACTTTCACTGAAAGTAATGCATATTTTCATCGTGACCTGGCCCAAGCCCGCACACCACATGGGCTATTTAGTATAGAAGTGTTGTAAAGTTAAGTAAAATAACAATAATTTAATTCTCAAAAAACATATCTAGGTAACAACATTAGGTGCGCATTCATTCTTCTTAACAATGCATGAAACGAGATAGAGTAGGTAATCTAAGAAAGAGACACAATTAACACACAAAAGTAAAGAGTAGAACAACTCATAATTAGTTGTTCTACTCTTTACTTTTGTGTGTATTTGCAGACTGTTACATACCTACTGTTTGGTGTACAATAAAGAATTTTTGTATTGTATTGTATTGTTTGAAGATGGTTTAAAACTGTTTAAAAGTTGAAACGAAATTTCAAAGATATCGCAACATGAAAGTTCCAACTTTAAATTGCATCTGACTATATCTTTTCATCAAGCTAAGAGTGAAAATAAAATCTGCTATGAAACTAACCTGCTGAAGTACTTGTGGAACGAACTTCAAAAGTTATGTGAAGTAATTTGCTACGTAGTTCTGTTTTCTTGCTTGTTTATTTTTGCTTCTTCGTATTGTATATAAGTTTATGATATTAACTTGAACGAGAAAATAATAATGGCCTAGAAATTAAGAGAGATCCAGACATTGGAACTTAGATGTAAATGTGTTACGAAATGTATACCTATTGAATTAACAGGCGTCCCACAGTACGGTGTAGGTAGGTAGGATGAATTAAATTAGGTCAATTATTAGTAATATCACCCAAGAACCGTTAACCCCAGCGATTGTTATCTCTATTATATAGCACTACCTACCAAACTGTTGTCCACACTAATCAGAATAATCAGAATAATCAATTTATTGGTAAAAAACGAATATTACAGGTCACATAATAATTACAAATTAAAGTTAATTAAATAATTAGACAATAATCAAATAACTGATAATTAGATTATAATAAATGTATTATAACTAAGTAATAATACTCAAGATATTATATAATTTTTCGCACATACTCGTCAATACTGTAGAACGCCTTCTCGACGAGCCACGATTTAAGTCTTTGTTTAAAGGAAGACAGACTCGGTGCTGTGACTACCTGATCTGGTAGGTTGTTATACAACGCGGGTCCCAACACGTGCGTGAGTCTGTCCGACTTCGCCAGTCTGTGTGATACCGCAGATAGCTTGCCAGCTCCACGAGTGTTGTAGCATCGCGTGTGGTTATCTCCACGCGTCTTGAACCGCTCCAGGTTTTGCCTAACATGCATCACTATCTGGAGGATGACAATGGAAGGCAACGTAAGGATCTGGAGCGATACAAAGAACTGCCGCGCCGGCGTGTCCCACGCTACTTTTGCGATCGCCCTCACAGCACGTTTTTGTATGCGGAAGACGCGCTCTCGATCAGCAGCGCGCCCCCACAGCTCTGCGCCGTACTGGAGCAGCGAGTGGACAGTCGCAAAATAACAAGAGCGGACCACGTCGGCGGACACCACGCGCGATAGCCTGCGAAGAGCGAAGCATGCACTACCCAGCCTGGCACACAGGCTGTTGATGTTATTATCCCAGGTTAGGCCACGGTCTATTTGGAATCCCAAGAACCCGGTCACTGGAACCTGTTCAATGGTGTTTGTTTCTACAGATACGGACAAGCTCCTAACCTGACGCCCAGATATGCAAAAATGCATGAAGTGCGTTTTCTTGTGGTTCAGAGCGAGTCCGTTCCACTGAAACCACTGAGCCACCTGGCGGGCGACCGTGTTCAACCGCTGTTCGAGCTGGTCCAGTGAAGGGGCGCTGACAACCACAGCCACATCGTCCGCGTACATGTACGCCTCACCTTTCGTCACGTGTTCCGGCAGGTCGTTCAGCAGTAGCGAAAACAGGATGTTGGATACCGACGATCCTTGCGCCACGCCCATCACCGTCCCGAGAGGGTCGGACTTCGTCTCACCACCATCGGCCACCACCATTTGCGTTCTGTCTCGCAACAAGTCTGTCAGGAGCGAATGCGCCGGTCCCCGTATGCCATAGTGCTTGAGTTTGGAGGCGAGGACGCTGTGGTCTGCGACATCGAAAGCTTTCGATAGGTCGCAGCACAGGACTGCTACTTGCCGTCTCGCCTCACAAGCCTCCAGCACTTGCCGTAGGACCTCGCGGGTGAGCGAGGTAGTCGAGCAGCCAGCGCGGTACGCATACTGCCGCTCCGACAGCGCTCCGGTAGCCACTAAGTACTCGGTGAGACGTGTACTCAGCCCATTCTCGAGAATCTTCGCAACGGCAGGAATTATTGACACCGGTCGGTATCCATCAATGTCGTCGCGTTTGCCCTTCCCCTTAAATAAAGGTGAGATTTTGCTCACCTTTAAGGTTTTTGGGTACTCTCCGATTTCGATGCAGCGGTTGAACAGGCCGGCCAGACACCAAGCTAGAGGTTCCGCGGCCGAGGCAAGGAGTTCCATCGAGATGTCGTAGATGTCTCTTGTGGGTTTCCTGGGAATCTTTTTCATTATAATGTGGAAGACCTCTTCCGCAGTAAACTTGAGCAACCGCAGGGAGCGGTCGCAAGCGGGCCGCGCCGCCGTGAGCGCCGCATCCACGCGCGCGAGCTGAGCGCGCGGCGCGCCGCACGCCGCCGCCGCGCCCACGAACCTCGCGTTCATGGCGTCGGCTGCAGCCTTCCGAGACGTGAACTTCACCCCCGCGGAGTCCTTAGCAACCTCTGTGAAGCTCGCCGACGTACGAGAGAGAATGCCTCTCTCTGTGTTAACAACCCGCCAAATGGCCTTACTAGAGTTAGTACTACACTACCCAAAGGTTAGCAGGTAGAGAATGCTATCTAGCATTATGCTCGCCTATGTACACCTTTTTGTGCAATAAAGTATATTCTATCTATCTATCCATTGTTGGTTCTTCGCGAAATAGTGCCTATTATATAGCACTACCTACCAAACTGTTGTCCACACTACCCAAAGGTTAGCAGGTAGAGAATGCTATCTAGCATTATGCTCGCCTATGTACAACTTTTTGTGCAATAAAGTATATTCTATCTATCTATCTATCCATTGTTGGTTCTTCGCGAAATAGTGCCTATTATATAGCACTACCTACCAAACTGTTGTCCACACTACCCAAAGGTTAGCAGGTAGAGAATGCTATCTAGCATTATGCTCGCCTATGTACAACTTTTTGTGCAATAAAGTATATTCTATCTATCTATCTATCCATTGTTGGTTCTTCGCGAAATAGTGCCTATTATATAGCACTACCTACCAAACTGTTGTCCACACTACCCAAAGGTTAGCAGGTAGAGAATGCTATCTAGCATTATGCTCGCCTATGTACAACTTTTTGTGCAATAAAGTATATTCTATCTATCTATCTATCCATTGTTGGTTCTTCGCGAAATAGTGCCTATTATATAGCACTACCTACCAAACTGTTGTCCACACTACCCAAAGGTTAGCAGGTAGAGAATGCTATCTAGCATTATGCTCGCCTATGTACAACTTTTTGTGCAATAAAGTATATTCTATCTATCTATCCATTGTTGGTTCTTCGCGAAATAGTGCCTATTATATAGCACTACCTACCAAACTGTTGTCCACACTACCCAAAGGTTAGCAGGTAGAGAATGCTATCTAGCATTATGCTCGCCTATGTACAACTTTTTGTGCAATAAAGTATATTCTATCTATCTATCTATCCATTGTTGGTTCTTCGCGAAATAGTGCCTATTATATAGCACTACCTACCAAACTGTTGTCCACACTACCCAAAGGTTAGCAGGTAGAGAATGCTATCTAGCATTATGCTCGCCTATGTACAACTTTTTGTGCAATAAAGTATATTCTATCTATCTATCTATCCATTGTTGGTTCTTCGCGAAATAGTGCCTATTATATAGCACTACCTACCAAACTGTTGTCCACACTACCCAAAGGTTAGCAGGTAGAGAATGCTATCTAGCATTATGCTCGCCTATGTACAACTTTTTGTGCAATAAAGTATATTCTATCTATTTATCTATCCATTGTTGGTTCTTCGCGAAATAGTGCCTATTATATAGCACTACCTACCAAACTGTTGTCCACACTACCCAAAGGTTAGCAGGTAGAGAATGCTATCTAGCATTATGCTCGCCTATGTACAACTTTTTGTGCAATAAAGTATATTCTATCTATTTATCTATCCATTGTTGGTTCTTCGCGAAATAGTGCCTATTATATAGCACTACCTACCAAACTGTTGTCCACACTACCCAAAGGTTAGCAGGTAGAGAATGCTATCTAGCATTATGCTCGCCTATGTACAACTTTTTGTGCAATAAAGTATATTCTATCTATTTATCTATCCATTGTTGGTTCTTCGCGAAATAGTGCCGGCCCACTGGTACCTCAGCTTGTTGATAATTTTGTTTTTTTTTCGTTACAGATCCTGTCCTTTAGAGAAACTCTATTTTGTACACAGCACAAATACAAGACAATATTGCAAAAAAAAACTACATTGGTTGTAAGAATGAATATTGATGTTTGTTGTATTGGGATGTCTTTTTTTGGTAAGGGTCAGCAAAAATCAAGCTGGATTAGGCCATTTTTTTTAAATAATATTTTCTATATATGTAATCCGCATAGACCGCATTACATGGAAGGACAATTAGGCAGCCTTCTATTTCCTGAAGTTCTTATTATTTATTCTTTTTAAGGGCTTCCGTGCAGTTTACCTGTGCTCCAGACACGCCCTATAAAGTCTGGAGATCACGGAAAAGAACATGAAAATACAACAAACATACAAATGAAATGTTGTAACTTACCTGGGCGCCGACCATGCCCTCCCTCATCCGGGGCAGGTCTGTGTGCGAGTACTTGGACCGGGACCATGGCTCCACCACGGTCAAGTCCGTGTTCAGCTCGAACTCGTTGATCTGGTTGCGGAGGAACTTGCGAATGTTCCACGGCAGGTCGTTGTGGCTGCGAGATAAAAATATTTTGATCATCATCATTTATAGTTTATTATTCTGTTTATTATACTGTTTATTATTCTTGAAGACCGATGTGGCGCGGTGGGCGAAGGTCCGCCTGCGACGCAGGAGGTTGCGTGTTCGATTCCCGCCTCGGAACAATTGTGTGTACGATCTGCAGATATTTGTTCCGGGTGTTCTGGTCGTTTTCTATGTATAATAAAAAATATCTATCTATGTAATATAGTATTATGTATAACAGTTATCTAGTACCCATAACACAAGCTCTGCTTACCATGGGGCTAGATAATGCTGTTTGAATAGTCCAGCATTATTTATTTATATTATTTATTATTTAAGTATATCAATTATTTAGTACCCATAACACAAGCTCTGCTTAGATTGAGGCTAGTGGGCTATGATGCTGTGTGAATTGTCCAGCATTATTAATTTATTTCTATTTTAAACATATATTCCATTTGGAACTGTAGAGACACCAGTAGATATACCGTTCTATTATCAACAATTAGTTTATTTGTTAAAAGAAAATCTATGTTGCAATATACGGCCAGCAGGAAGCAGTAAATCATGTAAATAAATAATAATAATATAATTGCCTATAAATTTCAATACTTGTGTTTAATATGCCTACTAATATTAAACAAAAAAATAAATTACTGATAACAGGCGAAGGGAGTTAATTCAGCATTGTGCTGCATGCGGCGCTGGTTTTCAATATACTCCCGTCGGGTAGGTGGTCACCGAGGGGATGGGATGTGCCGGGATGAGTAGCCTCCCATTCTACTTGTACTAACCCGTCAGTGAGAGGCACTTCCTCCAGGATCTGCTTGGCTGTCTCGAGCCGTTCACGCTCATAGGAGGCCGCCGCCACCACAGCCAGTGCGGCCAGCAGGAGGCAGCCAACCACGTGCCGACGCGAGTGGCCTCCCATTCTTGCTGCAACAATACAAAATACCTTCAATACCATAATACAAAATAGCCTTAGGCTTTTCCGGCTACTACCGTACATTATCATAGACGACCTCTGTGGCGCGGTGGGCAAAGGTCCGGCTGCGACGCAGGAGGTTGCGGGTTCGACTCGGGACAAATGTTCTTCTGATATTTGTTTAGGGTGTTCTGGTCGTTTTCTATGTGCAATAAAAATTATCTTAAAATATCTCAGCTTAGCTTGAGGCTAGTAGATAATGGTGTGTGAATTGTTGCAGCATTATTTATTTTATTCATAGGAAAAATTAAGAATAGCTTATCTCGTAAGGATCACCAATAAAGCGCTACAAAACTTTTTATATATACTATGTTTGAAATTGAAATGCTACAAGTGTGTCACCCGAGCCGTGTAACGTAATCTCTTAGCAAACTGTGTCCCGTTTAAACCCAGCCCCGTCCCGAACTTGAAACAAGTCCCATAATGTACCGGACACCGATACCTTACACTCAAAGGAGGCTGGCTTGGCACAAGAAACTAACCTACTTTTTTTTTTTTTTTTTTGCTGGTCAACTCACACAGCATTATCTAGCCCCATGGTAAGCAGAGCTTGTGTTATGGGTACTAGATAACTGATATACATAATACAATGTATTACATAGAAATATATTTTTTATTATACATAGAAAACGACCAGAACACCCGGAACAAATATCTGCAGATCGTGCACACAATTGTTCCGAGGCGGGAATCGAACCCGCAACCTCCTGCGTCGCAGGCCGACCTTCGCCTACCGCGCCACATCGGTCGTCTCGCAGGCGGACCTTCGCCCACTGCGCACATCGGTCGTCTTCCATACTTTAAACCTCTCTCAAATTATTAAATAACTCTTAGTCCTCGTCTAAAGTTCTGAGTTTAAAAAGCGAAGACAAACCATCCATTATTATAGGATCTCTATTGTATAATGTAACCTCGTTTGATGATTTTTTTGTTTTTTCGACGATTCTCCATTTGTAAGGCGCAATCGACTCTATACCTCTATAATTTATAAATCGAGGAAAGGTAGCTTCGCGGCCAAGGCGTGCTTGCTATGCTGTCTACATAAAAATGTGTTCAAATAAAATACGGAAAAATATAATTCGCTCACAAAAACCTTTAAATACAAATCTGCGATAACGCAAATAATTAGTTTCCCCTGTGTGGCTATGTTATTTTGTTCCCGTGCACCAAACCGGAACTGTATCGGTTGCAAGCTCGAGGGCCCAAAGACATGTTAACTCCCAAACTTGGTCCCTCGTCGCTTACTTCACGACATAAACTATATAACGGATAGGGGCAGTAACGGGTTAAATCCTATTTGAACAAACGTAATCTAGATTAGCTAATTGGGACGTACAGGATGGAGATTTAATTATGTGCATGGTAAAGGAACACTATTTGTCCTGCTGTCACTGACCACACCCTTGTTTTTCCGTTATAAAATTAATATTATATATATATTATATATTTATATAAGTAGGTATGTATTATTAGTTATAAAGTATATATGTATTTAAAGTAGATAGGTATTTGTATGTAACATAATATGAAATTTCATGTTGTAATTAACTACATAATAACGCACACAGATCCCCTTTTTCAATCCAACGATCCTATCCATCCACGGTTGTCTGGTAGAGATCGCTCTTGAGCGATAAGACCGCCAAATTGTCACATATCTTGTATTATTATTGTTTACCTTGTTTGTTTTATTTTTAAGTGTGCAATAAAAGTATTGTCTATCTATCTATCTATCTATGTGCGTATTTTCCTCAGGATACATAATTCCTGCGGATAATAATTAGATATCTTTTATCATCATGATATTTATTTCTGTCCACAGTTCCACTGGAGAGTGTACCGCCTCTCATTAATTGTTATTTTTATCATTTTCTTCTGTCTATACTCGTTGTATTTACAGTTAATAAACAAAGAATATTGGACGAAAAGTCCAAAATGAAATCTATAAATAAATGAAATCAAAATAGTCATCGGTGTCTGATAATGGACGATCACAAACTTTAGTGATTCATACTGCAGTATGAAATATCCAACATTGTTTTCCTCGTCTGATTTTTCATTTTCCGATATAACTTCCGTAAAGCCATTCTGAATTGCATTTCATTATACATGAGTTCAGACATTCGATAGTTGGTGCGCTGCACTCCGGCCCCTGAAAGGTAAAAGCTACAGGATAATACAACTCGACGGTTCTCATCCCAAGCGACCCATAAACAAGTTAGTCAACTTTTCTTTTCTGTGGGGTCTGCTTCGGAACAATGTTCATGCATTCGCAAAGGGAAAACTGCTGAACTGAGTAATTTATTGGTCGTATAGAATCATCTCTGGTTTGTCTTTAAATTTCTGTGTAATAGTAAAGTTACTTAAAGAACAGTTTCTCTAACTAAGCTACTACTTATTTCGGTATAATCTATAGGTGAGTGTACAATAGAGCATTTGTATAGAATCATCTCTGGTTTGTCTTTAAATTTCTGTGTGTAAAGTTACAAAAAGAACAGTTTCTCTAACTAAGCTACTTCTTATTTCGGTATAATCTATAGGTGAGTATACAATAGAGCATTTGTATAGAATCATCTCTAGTTTGTCTTTAAATTTATGTGTGTAAAGTTACTAAAAGAACAGTTTCTCTAACTAAGCTACTTCTTATTTCGGTATAATCTATAGGTGAGTATACAATAGAGCATTTGTATAGAATCATCTCTGGTTTGTCTTTAAATTTCTGTGTGTAAAGTTACTAAAAGAACAGTTTCTCTAACTAAGCTACTTCTTATTTGGGTATAATCTATAGGTGAGTATACAATAGAGCATTTGTATAGAATCATCTCTGGTTTGTCTTTAAATTTCTGTGTGTAAAGTTACTAAAAGAACAGTTTCTCTAACTAAGCTACTTCTTATTTCGGTATAATCTATAGGTGAGTATACAATAGAGCATTTGTATAGAATCATCTCTGGTTTGTCTTTAAATTTCTGTGTGTAAAGTTACTAAAAGAACAGTTTCTCTAACTAAGCTACTTCTTATTTCGGTATAATCTATAGGTGAGTATACAATAGAGCATTTGTATAGAATCATCTCTGGTTTGTCTTTAAATTTCTGTGTAATAGTAAAGTTGCTAAAAGAACAGTTTCTCTAACTAAGCTACTACTTATTTCGGTATAATCTATAGGTGAGTGTACAATAGAGCATTTGTATAGAATCATCTCTGGTTTGTCTTTAAATTTCTGTGTAATAGTAAAGTTGCTAAAAGAACAGTTTCTCTAACTAAGCTACTACTTATTTCGGTATAATCTATAGGTGAGTGTACAATAGAGCATTTGTATAGAATCATCTCGGGTTTGTCTTTAAATTTCTGTGTAATAGTAAAGTTGCTAAAAGAACAGTTTCTCTTACTAAGCTACTACTTATTTCGGTATAATCTATAGGTGAGTGAGTATACAATAGAGCATTTGTATAGAATCATCTCTGGTTTGTCTTTAAATTTCTGTGTGTAAAGTTACTAAAAGAACAGTTTCTCTAACTAAGCTACTTCTTATTTCGGTATAATCTATAGGTGATTATACAATAGAGCATTTGTATAGAATCATCTCTGGTTTGTCTTTAAATTTCTGTGTAATAGTAAAGTTGCTAAAAGAACAGTTTCTCTAACTAAGCTACTACTTATTTCGGTATAATCTATAGCTGAGTATACAATAGAGCATTTGTATAGAATCATCTCTGGTTTGTCTTTAAATTTCTGTGTGTAAAGTTACTAAAAGAACAGTTTCTCTAACTAAGCTACTTCTTATTTCGACTTAGCAGGGTCAACCTGTAACATTTCTGTGTACATTGCGTACATTTTGCCCACGCACCTCACGCCCCACCGTTCCCTGCGCTCGATGAAGCGTTGCACCCAAACGCTCAGTTGGTTGGTTTCTAAAATCACAGTAGTATGTCTGGCAAGGCGTGAACTAGTTGTCAACGTCTCTATCACGTTTAGGCTGTTGGTAGTCCAGTACCTGTCATGGACGTGTCGAGTAGCTATCGAGCAGAGATATAAAAATGGTACTAACTGGACAAAAAACGACAAGTAATAACACAGTTTGGGACATTTGAAGTTCGCGTAACATACAATTGTGAATGGGAAAGCCGATACTTTATGAGACTAGACTTGGTTGGATGGTTTTCCAGCCTGTTTAGCGCGGGTGCGTATCTGGTTTATCTAAAATTAAATGTAATTTTACTCATGTTGATTTTGAGACTTCTCACTCTCCTGATGATGACATTGAAAACCAATTAACGCGTTTAAGCAAACTTGAAGAAGTTAGCCCTCAGTCGTCTTATTATTTTCCTCTCTCTATTTGGTAGGCGCGTTGTAGTGTTCATTCTCAGACCAATTTGATTTCCGATCAGTCCAACTACATATATCCAAGGGAAACACTAAGCATGGAATTATATTTATCATTGCCCAAATAGTTAACCCTTTAGTGTTCTTGTCACCTTGTGTCATCCTAATGAAAATTCTTTTACAGAAATTATTGTTACAGTGACTGTCATGGGATGAGGAGCTAACGCCTGAGATAAATCGTGTCTGAATTGAGGACGGTTGACGGTTTGTCGGCTATGAACGGCCTGTGCATACGAAGAGGATAAACCATCTGTGATGCTTATGATAAGCTTGAATTGCATATTTACATAGATGCTTAGGGTCAAGCTCGTCTATGTACGTACATATCCTATTCAATTAAGTTATTTTTAAGTACATAAATAAAAAAAAAGAATGCTTCCAAGTGTGCGTTGGGTACCTGTATTTGTCCGCTGTACGAACTGTCAAGGGAATGGCTCAGTTAGCTTTTTACTTGCAAAGAGCCGAGTAGTACATGTGAAACCTTTGAGGATGCCGGGACTTAAGTTTTTTTTTCTATACTTGCTAGAGGGGGGCGCGCTCCCAGTCGGCAGCGCGCCCCCATATATCCGCTCCGTAGAGTACTACCGCATTTATTGTAGCGAAATAACACGGCAATTTTAGTATAGGCTGGCTTGCTACAATAGCGTATATGGATAACAAAACCCCACTTCTCTATTTCAATAGTGTAGAGATGAATAAATAAATAATGCTGGTCAAACTATACAGCATCATCTAGCCCCAAACATCATCTAATGCACCGTATATGGCCAGTTATGGTTACAGGAACAGTGTTTCCTACTGTGTCGAGGTGAACCATGCACCCTATAAGGGTGACAGAAATGGTTATCATTATTTTTCTCCACTTGGAGTGGCGAGTGAAAACCTTGAATGCATACATATACCTATATATAGGTAGCAATAATGATTACTACTGTATCTCTCCATCATCGTCGAGATGAATCAAATACCATATATGTGTAGCACTAATGGTTACAATTGATTACCTCCTAATGTGATGTACACAAAATAGGCTAAGGATGTGCTCCTATAATTATAGTAATAATATTGCCTGCCAAAGAAATAGGACACGGGCTAAGGCCTGAGATTGGGGTATGAGAAACACGTTAGATCACTTATTTTTTAAATAAAATAACAGTTATGTAAGGTGAAACTAAATAACAAACACAATTAAGAAATTGTTACACTAAAACTAAGCAGACTTCGTAAATAACCCTCTTACCGCATATTAATACTTTCAGTGCCTACTATGGACAATGTTATCGTTGTTATATTGTACAAAATGATCGTTTTAATAAAAAATAAAAATTCGATAGTACTGAGTGTACGGTCCGTATAGTAACTTAGCTGGATATATCAGAAAAACTAGGAGATAAATTTTAACTGATATATTTAACGATAAACTGTAGTTACTAGTGAGATGATAGAGAGACGCGTGTGTCGATTGTCAGGTGATCGCGAACTGAATACAATAAAAAGTATTGCTAAAATTTATGACTCGCGTAATCGCGATTTTGAAGTTAATTAGGGTAATGCACAATGTACGTGCTCGTACATATTCCCGCGCCAGAAATTGAGGATAAGATGCTGGAGAAAATGATAGGTGAATGACGTGAGACAAGGTGATACTGATGGTACAATTTAGTTTATAAAATGAAGAAGTAATAGTTGCTAAGAATAACGAATTGACCAGTCTTGTTATCTTGAATAGCTTCATTCATTGATAGTTCACGCGGTACGATTGAACTTTTGATCGAAAAATACGGGCGAACTAGAATTATCTGAGATAACACGCGCACTAAACGACTTTTCTAACTCAGGTTCACTACGAACACAGCACTGATGTACTGTACTTTCACTGACGCATTTTGTAGCAAGCTCAAAGTTCGTAGCTCGTTGTTCAATCGATGCTCCCTCTGCGCGCTGAGGCGCGGGCGGCGACACCGGCGCGGGCGGCGACACCGGCGCGGGCGGCGCCGCGGCAGGCGCTCCGAGCTGCATTCGCGCCCACCAGCGGCGCCACAGCAGGATTGCGACTCCGACGACGACCGCGAACAACACCAGATAGATAGCGACGTAGTTATGAACGTCGTCGTTCAAAGTCAAAGTATCTTTATAGCCACTACTTGCAACAAAATTTCAGATCCTTACATCGAAGTACTACTTACTTCAGAACTATTACCACGTCCGTCTCATTTTTAAGCGTTGAGAAAACGTTCATGTGGTCCGATTGGTAGGACAAACGCAGTAGGACCACGTGGCCAGAGGGAGAAAAACATGCATATCTACTTATAACAATAACCAAAATTCCTTTACTGCCCGGGCTGTTCAACTATGGAACGCATTACCAGTTTCGGTGAGGCGTGCTAAGTCCCTACCAACCTTTAAAACTATGTTAAAGGAGCACTATTTGTCCTGCTGTCACTAATACATAACTGAGTCCCTATGTAAATAAGTATATATATTTTACGATATGTATGTAGTATATTTCCATGTAAGTATTATAAGTATTTTATTTTATTTTATAATATATGTATAACCTGCAAGCACACAGATCCCCTGGTACTGTCCACGATCCTATCCATCCATGGTTGTCTGGTAGAGATCGCTCGTGAGCGATAAGACCGCCAATTGTATCTAGTTTTTTTAAGTTTTTATTTTACATTGTCATTTTATACTTAGTGTGCAATAAAGAATTATCTATCTATCTATCTATCAAAATACTACAGGAACATTTAGGTACTTCTGATTTTATAACGTCGAACCGTGCACCATACATATACGAATAAAACTGTTTGTTGAGCTGGATTTATCTCTTTGTTCATTGTGTTGCGGTAACCTATAAAAAATTAGTAAAATATTTATTTAAAAGACTTCCATTAATAATCTGAAGAAAACGTTAAACGCGCAAAAATAATCGAAACAATATCTGCACTAAGTTATAGAATCCTTCTATAATGACGACCGATGTGGAGCGGTGGGCGAAGGTCCGCCTGCGACGCAGGAGGTCGCGGGTTCGATTCCCGCCTCGGAACAATTGTGTTTACGATCTGCACATAATTGTTCCGGGTGTTCTGGTCGTTTTCTATGTATAATAAAAAATATCTATCTATGTAATGTATTGTATTATGTATATCAGTTATCTAGTACCCATAACACAAGCTCTGCTTACCATGGGGCTAGATAATGCTGTGTGAATTGTCCAGCATTATTTATATTTATAATCGAAAAATAAACATACTCACTGTTCCATTACAATAATACGAGGCGTCCATATAATTGTTATTGAACGACAGATGATTTTGTATATTTTCAAATATCCACCTTAAAGGGCACATACAATATCCGTAACCTATGAGACGGATAATTGCCCGCGTGCCCCCATAAAAGCGTATCCTAGTGGGTGGTGGTGTAGGCCAACAAATGAGGTGTGGTTATTAGAAAAAATATGCGAGGGTTTTCCTGTGCATGGCATAAATCAACATAAAGATAATTGGTAATTATTGCTTGCTAAATCACGTACTAGTTCCAAATGCACGGCTTTATATTACCACTAGTAAGCAAACGAAAATAGCAAAATAAGACTTGATGAGTCTACTAATATTTAATTGTCATTCGTAAAACATCATCACATGATTTTCACAATCACTGGTAACAAATGGTTTCTATGGCAACAGGCTTAAATAAGAGGACTACTTAGAAAAACAAATTACATGACGTTCATGGATAGCGTGTCGCATAAAATGAAGGACGACTGATCCGTTCTTTCAGTGTCTTCTATGAAAATGATTTTGAAAAATAATATTTCATAGATATCCGAATCAAACGGTGTAATTGTGAGGCGTCCGAAGCCATGCATGTGTGTACGTTCAGTAGTAATGGTGTTCGATTCGTCAATCGAAACTTCTTATTTTCATGTTTCAAATTATTGATTAATGTTTACTTTCAATGGTCGATGTCAACTCATCCATGTTTCAACCCGCTATTCGAATTTTTAACACTTTGACTGCGATTTTTTTTCGACGACTGCGATCTTTTTTTTAACCTAAAAAATTCGTGCTGCCGCTCTACACAGCGGTTGTGTTGCGCCGCACATGCGTTCGTTCGAAAAATATTACGGCTGTGCTGAATCACACAGATCTGTATTTTCTCAGCCGCTGCGCTAGTGTGGATTTACGCATATTAGTCACTTGTAGAAAACACATACCGTGTGATTTCAGCAGTCAAAGTGTTAAAGTTTTCGCCACTTGGATAATTGGGTAGCGCTATCGTGGGTTTAAAACTACTTGAAACCGTAGAATAGTTTTTAAAACACGTCAAATTATATTTATTTGTATAAGTTCGCCAGTCAAGCTCTTTTATTTCATAGTGCAAGTCTTTGATGCTACTTTCTTTAGTAGGTATAGACAATCACACATGAATCTTGCTGACTTTGATGAAGGCTCATCAAACGAATTGTTAACTGGAAATATTATTTTCTACCAGCGGCTTGGCAAGCGGCTTGGATTGAATGCGGCTTACAAAGTTTTCCTATAGTTATTATGCACGTGCATTTTTTCTAATTCCTTTCATTAAATGTATTAATACGAAATATATGTTATTTTTATATAAAATTACAACATGCCAACGAGGTTTAGAGCGCAGCATGCTAAAAATAAAAAAAATATATAAAATATGACACACAAAAATTAGATCAATAACCAAAGCAACAAATGCATTGAATTATGCACAAAAACTCAAATGGAAATGGGCGGGGCATGTCGCGAGGCTTAAGGATCAGAGATGGACACTAAAAGCGACATTATGGAAAGGTCCTCTAGGTAAAAGGAGCAGAGGAAGACCGCTGACACGTTGGGACGAGGATATTGTAAGGGCAGCCGGCTCAAACTGGAAACAGACCGCACAGGACAGAGACACTTGGGCATCTTTGGAGGAGGCCTTCACCCAATAACATTCCATTCCTACAGATATTATTGTATGAAACTAAATTACACGTTAGATTAATTAAGTTATATAAACAACTAGTTTAAAAAGAACTCTAAAAAACAATGTACTTAAACTTAATAATTTGCTGGAAATAAAAGGCTTTTTTATTTTTATTTATTTATTTATTATATGTATGTTATTTACAAATTAATACATTAAGGACAGTCGCATTTTAGAATTAATTAGAAAAAGATTTTACATTTTCCAATAATAAGTGGGGCAACCATGTTTCTATGTTTTATCCCCTGTGACAAAAAGTAGATAAGGTGGTATCACAACGATTATGTCAGCGGACCCGTTCAGTACTTTTAGCGGGAAGAAAAAACAAATCCGCCATCGCAATTTTATTATTAAACATGAAGTCAAATAAAATAATGTTGAACTGTGTGTTGTGGCGTGACGAGCAAACGTCCGCCTGCGACGCAGGAGGTTGTGGGTTCGAACCCCGCCTTGGGACAAATGTTTGTACAATCTGCAAACATTTGTGTGGTGTTCTGGATATTTTCTATACCAAAATTATTTATCTATGTAATATATTGTATTAAGTAGTAAGTAATCTAGTACCTATAACACAAGTTCTGCTTAGCTTGGGTCTAGATGATGCTGTGTGGATTGTCCAGCATTATTTATTTCTTGTGACCGAGAAGTGCGATGACAGACTCGTGGTCACACCGTTTTGCTACACCAGTGTGACTACGAGTAATTTATTTTACTCGTGGTCACACTGTGCGGTGTGATCAACAGCGACGGCGGACCGCTGCGGAGCCCGTCTGTCCGACTGAATTTTTGAAGATAATATAACTCCGCTGCCGTGATAAATTACCTTTTGTATCAACCTTTGCAATGTAAAAAATATTCTATAAAAGGTTAAAAATTATTGTGTCTAATTTCTGAACCCATGAAACAACCCTAATAACTGAGAGCAAATTTCAAAAAACTACCTAAAAAAAATAAAAAAAAATATTATAAAATGGTCTTAGGAGCTTCTCTTGAAAATAAAATTTTAAAAAGACTTTTCTCTAGGTACCACAGTTGATAAGGGTAAGTTTTATTAGCATATTACACACGTTACTCACAATTTAATTTCACAGCAATGTTTTAAAACCCTGCTAAGGTTAGGGTACTGAAATAATTACATTTCCACGGTAACAATGCGCCCGCAAATAAATAATCTTCTAAATCCGGCGCTTGAATACCTTCATCCCTCCAACCTTACACGACCTCCCACGACCCTTGCATTCCACATTAGAAACGCCACAGGTTCCTTCGGCCCAGCCATACGTCAAAACTTAAGCTCTTTGCACTCACTTGAGGTTGGGAAGGCGAAACTACCGTATACATTTATAGAGATAATAACCAGCTATTTAGTACAGGAAAATTTAAGTTGATGAAATCGTTATGGGGAAATTTCTTAGGCATAGTGGGAAAAGGTTCGCATTTAACACTTTGCGTGCTGAAATCACACGGTATGTGTTTTCTACAAGTGACTAATATGCGTAAATCCACACTAGCGCAGCGGCTGAGAAAATACAGATCTTTATGACTCAGCACAGCCGTAATATTTTTCGAATGAAACGCATGTGCGGCGCAACACAACCGCTGTGTAGAGCGGCAGCACGAATTTTTTAGTTTAAAAAAAAGATCGCAGTCGTCGAAAAAAAACCGCAGTCAAAGTGTTAAGGTTCAAATCAAATAAAAATATTTGTTTTTTTATGACCTGTAAAACTTCAGTTGTTTTCTATGGATACTTATGTGTATGACGTGCGTATGTGTTATACTAAAAATTTATTCAATCAGTAAATGTGACATCTGTGAAACCCATATCCAACCCTTCACACTGATAACTAGACTAAATGTTTCAAACTACATGGATATTTCTGCAACTTTTCTAGTTAGTAATTGAAGTACGTAGTAGTGTAGTACCTAGTAATTGAAGTGAAGAAAGAATCCAAAACATCTTATTTCATAATAATTTATAGTATAAAAGTTTACTTGTCTGAGTGCATGTTTTGTATGTATGCCTAAAGAAATAAAGACTTTTTTTTTTTTTTTTTAATTTAATTTTTAACATTTCATACTTCTTATAAGCAACTTTACAATACTGGAAAGAGGCTCTTTAACTTCTCTTAAGATCCAATAGATTGATAGTAAACTGGGTTAGCTTGATAGAGACAAACATAGACTTGTAACCTATTAAGAGCAGGATAGAAGTAACGGCAGCGACGCAAATAATCCCAGGGTCTTTAGGAGTACGAAATGGGGATATAAGAGGATTACAGGCTGTGTAATTGTACCGTTAATGTTGCGCACGTAAATGTATGAACGAATATTGATGTGGCGTGTTTTGTAAGGAGTAATACGAGGCTAATATTATTATTTTTGTTGGTAAGTTGTGTTTACATTTCTTATGGTCCATTCGTATGGAATTTAATACATCTATGGATTGGTTCAGAGGAATAGTGCGGCTGAGTTATCACACACTGAATGTACAAGTATTTCTGTTCTGAGAAATTCGTTGTCTACGCTACTTTTATATGATTTAGGAAAGTTTTTGTTTTTCTATTGTGTGTACCTACATATGTAAATAAATAATTTATACAATTAGGTACCTAAGCTAAGATTCTACTAAGACGCCAGAATCGTTATACAGCCTGATTTTAATTCACTTACTTCAGTGCGATGCGTGTTCTCGCTAGCCTAGCGGTTGAGACGTGAAGGCCTTGATTCCACTCCATAGGTTCCATAGGTTCAAGTATCCTATCATATAAATATTATAAACGCGAAAGTATGTGAGGAACATCCTCACATACTTTCGCGTTTATAATATGCTGCTCTTTCACGCAAAAATTACTGTATGGATTTTGATGAAACTTCACAATAATATAGATTACATATCAGAATAACACATAGGCTACATACATAAAGATATATTGTATATTATCCAAAATATCTATCACCACGCGGGTGAAACTGGGAGGCGCAGCTAGTTTCCGATAAAACTGAAAGGTGAACGAAGACAGCCTCATTGCACAGCAATTACACCCCGCAAGCGGCAGCCTGGGCAGGGGGTAGGGTGGACAGGGGGCAGGATGGGCGGACTTTTTCATTTATTTTCCGGAGGAAACGGGAGAACGATTATGCAATTTTTTGTAACGTTTCCTGCTGAAGAGCATGTGTGAATTGTGGACTCTGATTTCAACAAGGAGTAATTAATTGGTAAATTAACCTCTTACCCTATGGTAAAGATGACATTTTCATGTTTTTAGAAAATTGCAGTGTTTTTACGGACAAGTGAAGCTTTTAAGTTTTGGTTGTCTCTTGCCGTTGTAGTGCACTGTACAATAAATACGTAGGTGGGAACAAAGGGGATACGTAATATGGCCGCCTAAAACCCGAAGAAGATATGAGACGTAATTTAATAATAATAATAATGATCATTAATGATTTCGTTTTCAAGACTTTTTAATTAAGTGGGCCGAACATTAGGGACGAATCTGGCATAAATCGATTCAAATAATGACACCCAAAAGACAACACCCAAGATGACAGACAGACTTAGCAATGCAAGTCCAATATAGAAATTTTTGTATTATGATTATATATGAACCCCAAATTGTCCTCGCGTGGTAGTTATGTAGGATGGTATGGAAGCATTCGTGAGCTAGTCTACTCGCACTTAGTCGGTTTTATTTTTTGTGAACTACCTGTTTTGCTATATCTATCCTGGCCGTAATATCAGAAACCATTGTTTCTCGTCAAGGGAAGAGAACTGTTAGAAAATAATAATGGCGGGCGAAAATTTTGCATTGGTCTTTAAAAAGTCTGTAACCTTTGTTATTAATATTTTTATAGTTCTTATTGGATTTTATAATATAATATATACATATATATATATATATATATATGTATTATTATATATTATATATATAATATACATGGTCGAATTTTGTAATGCCACCTGGAGGGAAAGTACTCTTAAAACTGTAGATAGAAAATTGTACTCAAAGAAAACATTCCTTTAATTTTGAAAAGAAAGAAAACTGCATTCAAAGATTTTCGAAAATTTGCTTGCCACACCCGGGAATCGAACCGACTAAAATCTGTAAAAATTACACCCTGTACTTTTATTGCATAGATCGTTAGGGTCAATAATAAGTATGAAATCTCTCTAACTTAATAAATTAAAAGAAAGGAAAACCATGAGTTAAATAGTTTCCCCGAGGCAGAGCGAAACCAAATAATTCTACAGCAAGATGGTGGTCCAGCCCATAACAGCAGAATCACTACTGCCTACATTAATAACCATTTTAATACCTGGATTGGTACCAACGGCACAATCAGATGGCCTGCGAGATCACCAGATCTCACCCCTTTAGATATTTTTTGTGGGGATATGTAAAAAATCTAATTCTCAACTCGTTTAGATTCGCATAAGTATAAAATTCATTCTACCGAATGTAAGAGAACTCTCAACAAAAATAATGCTGAAGGATGAGATTGTTCACCTTGTAGACTCTACTATATTCCTAGGGTTACATATTGATTCTTCTCTTCAATGGAGGTCGCAAATAGAGGCTCTGGCAGGTAGACTTAGTTCAGCAGCTTATGCAGTTCGAACAATTAGATATATTACCAATGAAGACACAGCTAGGTTAGTTTATTTCAGTTACTTCCATAGTATTATGTCTTATGGTATTTTGCTTTGGGGACAGGCAGCTGACATCTAGACCATATTTGTTCTTCAAAAAAGGGCGGTACGCGCTATTTATAAATTAAAGCCACGAGATTCTTTGAGGGAATTATTTTAAAACATTAATATTCTGACTGTAATATCGCAATACATCTATGAAAATTTAATGTATACCCACAAAAATAAGGATAGCCTTATGAAAAAGTGTGATGTTCACAATAGAAATACAAGAAACAAGAACAAGTTACACATCCCATCATTTAGATTACACAAAGTAGGGAAATCATTTATGAGCAATAGCGTGCGCTTCTATAATAAGCTTCCATCTGAAGCAACTGAGCTAGCTGCCTATTCGTACAAAAAAATTACATAAAACTAAATCTCATCAAGAAGGCTTTCTACTCCATAAATGATTATCTCAATGATGTTAATGCTTGGCCAGATGTCGCTCAGTTTCGCACCGACAATAGTATGTAAGTAATTTGTTGTTGTGCATAGCTTTACTTAAATATTGACATGTATCGAATGATATTATATTTAGACTCAAATAGGCAAATAACTATGTATTAGACATATAAGAGATGAACATGCTAGTGGTTTCTTTTCACTTCTTCCACTAGTGGACAAAAAATTGAAGTGGACAGTACCCAAAATGCCAAATTAATACCAATTTCAATATTTCGACCGTAGCATCAGAATTAAAATTATTTTTTCACCAGTCCCGCTTTCGGTATACGGACAATTAAAAGAACGGTGGTTATCGCAGGTCATAATAAAAATAGCGTTAGGAATTGTCAGTAACCAAGGTTTAATTTCAGCGGTCGCCGTTAGTTCAATAGGACTAAATTCAGCGAATTGAGTTCAAATGTTGATTTGATCTTGTTTACTTCACACCGATTTCACACATTTTGATTACGTTTCCGAAAACGATGTTTAAACATAGAATGTAAGGTCTGACCGCTGTTTTTCATCGTGTTTGACATTGCGTAACATGACGCATTATTTCGGTTTATAGACTAAACGCTGAAAATCGGGCATTCCTGAGTTAAACTAAGTTCAATTTAACCCGGATCAACTTTATCTCATCATCATCATCATCATCATCAGCCTATATTAGTCCACTGCTGGACATAGGCCTCCCCCAATGAGCGCCATAGCACCCTGTCTTCAGCTTGACGCATCCAGCATCTACCTGCAGTTTTCGTCGTCATCCCACCTGGTCGGAGGGCGTCCTACACTACGTTTACCGAGTCGTGGTCTTCACTCAAGAACACGTTTGCCCCATCGGTCGTCGGTTCTTCGCGAGATATGGCCGGCCCACTGCCACTTCAGCTTGCAAATTCTTTGAGCTATGTCGATAACCTTGGTAACTTTATCTCAGTATAATTTAAATGGGTTTTAATAAACTAAAAACAGACTTCAAATTTCTGTATCCTCAAAGTTTTTAAAAATTTTGGGGACAAATAATTATCTTCGAAATACAAACTTATTCAGTAAATAATAATGTCAACCTACTGGTTTAGATCTCAAACGCCTCCCTACAGGTGTTGAAACAAATATTAAATCAAAGTTAACTGACATATATATATGTCCGCCCTATACAATATATCTTAAATCAGCTATCAGCAATACATTTCGTTCAACACACGTGCCGCTATGGTTCCTCGGCCTTACGCTCAATTACATGGAAAAGTATTTAAAAGTACATTAATTGTCCGCTTCCAACGGTTCCCCAGATGCACATCATTTGAATAAATTACTTGAAGCCCTGTGAGCCCTGTTTCCTTTCTGTTTAATGTGTTTTAGAGCCGAAGGGTACCATATTGGATCTGTCTCAATACAGCTGGGAAAATTTCTATCTCTCTCTCTTTTCAATTAATTCCGATGCTGATTTAGAAGACATAAGTCTTTATTTAATTAACGTTAGAGTATCTATTTCCTAGTGCTTTAGACACATGTTACTTGAATACTAGATTAAATAACCCAAGGACATTGTATTTCAAAAAAACACTTAGGTACTAGTTGTAAGCCCCTAACAATATCGTCATGAGCTTTTTGGTTGTAATTAATTCAACAAATGATGGCTTTTCAACAAATCTATTTCTAAGTATTAACCTATAGGCTAGATATACTTCCCTCGGGTAATTCAGTCGGTTTAAATTCATATTACATGCACGATTATAATCATTATAAAGTTATGTAGTTAGTTGGAAACATTGCGAATGAAAACATACAAGTTACTGTAAAAGTTGGTAAAAGTTTTATGTTAAACAGTTGGGCTTGATTTGAAACGATTGTTAGTTTGTTTTCAATTTGGTTGCTTTATTTTGAAAATGAAATGGTATTGGTTGGATTTAAACAGCAACTAGTTTCAGAGTTGCTGTGATTGAAAACGGCTTAGATTGGATCATAATCTGTGATCATATGAGTAAAGACAAAAACCTTCATCAAAATCTTCACAGGGGCAATGTATGTCGCGTGGACAACAACTATAAAACAACAAGCATCACATACATTACTAGCTAGGAAGGAGTCTGGCAGGCAGCCAGTGCTAATAACCAGCGATCTCTCCGGAGCGTCGAGACTGTGGCTGTCGGCGGGGAGATAACACGCTAGTTAGCTCATTAGATATGTATGCAAATCTATACCTACATATCTAAGAAAGAGGTGGTGTTTTTAAATAGGAGGTAATCACCGGAACTTCATCTGATCCGATTTAGAATATTATCTAGAAAGACGACGCTCCTGTGAAGCTACATACCTCTTATCTTAGGGCGAAGTCGCAGGCAGAAGAAAGTGAAACTAGAAGAGTAAAACTTTTGACTATCTCTATGGGTGCATTTTCGGTTGCCTTGTATCCAGAAACAAAAAATGGCAGCAAAAAACAATTCTGTTACCTATTCACGAGTTATTCTTGTTTCATCCCACGGTCTTCGAACCAAACCTTCGGTGAAATACTCGTTTCATAAAGTTGTATACTCTATGGTACGTCGTCGATGGGAACAACTTGATAAGATATTAATCAAGTGACCGTGATACTTCAATAAAATCGATTATAAGCTCTATGTTCCAGGGAATACGACCCATCGTACCAAAAAGCTTTATAACGCACGCAACTAGTAGCCTTGCTCGATCAGCTGGAAACAGATCGACTTCATTCTAAAGTGTCCGCCATATATCTAACGTGAGGGCAGTACTCAATCGCGAGCAGTTCAGCTCGCGATTGAGTATCGATATGTGTAACCAGACTGTTGTAGTAACGAGTTTCCAGTGTATACCCACCTGATACGTCCTTATATCACATATGCAACTGGTAGTTTTCACAACAAAACGCAGGTAGTGATTACGTCTCGACAGACGCTAACTGCTACAAGAAAACGTTCGGTAGCTTATCGTCATGACAATAAGGATACATACTTAACGCTTACGCTTATGTCCACATTCCTCTTCCAACTCCAAGAGCAGGTTCGAGGACGCACCGATGCAACTTACGCCTTAAGGAATGGAACGAAAATAATGAATATAGGTAACAGCAACATTCAAAGGTTGCGGTAGCAGTTCGCTTGTGAGCACCCGTCTTTAAGTGTCAGCTATATCTAAAGTCCTATTCTACGCGGTATTTGCTATCCAGAGCAGTAGTGGTAAGTTTCTTTAGTGTGGTTTTATCTATAGGTTTGGTTTGACTTCGAAATCAAGATAATTGTTCAGTAACACTATCGCTTTCTATGATAGATGCGTGATTTATCTCTGTGATTGACGGGTTTAGGGATAAGCTGCCGGACGACCTCTATGGCGCGGTGGACGAAGGTCCGTTATCTCAGGAGGTTGCGGGTTTGGTGAAAAGTGATTGAATCCAGTACGTAAAGTTATTAAGTTGGATTTAAACAATTCGTACTAAAGTTTTTTGTACAAATCACTCAGATGTTATTTCAACGTAGAATAAGTGGATAGAAAATTACTGAATAAAATCTATTTTTATGAAGCGACGGTACCTTGCTTCCTATCGAAAGCTTGAAATTGGTTTTTGTCCCCGGATAGAGGATGTTCAGGTCTTTGTAAAAGGTCTAAGAGTAGTTAAGTTAGTAATAATGTATCTTTTTCTGTCACTAAGCAGCAATTGCTATTCTTTGGCTTATGTTTACTTAGCGTAACCTTTTAATAACAAAGAAATTATACCTTTACAGAATAGAAACAAATAAGAATGTTATTACAATTGATACAGTTGAGCGAATTGCAGACTGTTGCAAATTATCTAGAGGTCAACTGATCTTACTATAACACTCCTTTTTATACATGAATGCATGATTGTAAAAACACCCCTCAGACCAAATGCAAAAGTTTCGGGAAATCAATAAAAACTATCTGGTGTAAAAAAACTGTTCTAAAGACATTTATTTTTATATGTAATTAAATAAAGTAAAACAAAAGACACCATATGTTAATTTTTTTATACATAAATTCCTATTAGTTTTTTTTAAATATTTTTTTGAAAAATTCGGATAAGGTGTGTTTTTACAGCCATCATGTACGAGGTGTGTTTTTACAATCAAAGTCCAATTTTTATGTATGTTTAATAATGTTTTATTTGCTTTCTTAACCTAAACAACGAAGCTATTACTTATAAAAACTGCACTTATTAATCTAATTCGTTATTTTCGATATTATCAGTTATAGGCCATTCCAAAATTTCGTTCCAAAACTTTATTTTTTCTTCTTCTGGCACAAACTCAACGCACTTTTTTAGGTCTGCCATTTTCTTGGAGTTAATGCTCAGCTGCCTTGTTCCGTATGCAGGTTCTTGTGGTAGTGGTAACACAATCTGTGGCCTCATTTTCAGCAAGAATGTATTTTCTACCATTCCATCAATATATTCCATCGTTTTTACAGGAACATTGTTTCCTACCTTTTTAAAGGTTAGGTGATGGAACTTGGAGATACTAAAGTTTACCTTCTCCGTTCTCGGTACACGTCGGTCTTTTGTTTCAAGCGACAACGCAGTCTTTTGGTAACATTGAACCCACCACTTTTTGAATTCGATCCCTTCTTCTCCGCTTACCAAGTGAACAGTGAAAAAATCACTGCCTACTCGATGCTATGATCAATTCCACCAGTTCATGTATGCTGTACAACCTTTCTTTGCGACGAAGGCTTCGTTTAATAATCCTGATTGCTCTATCACACGGCAGTCAAGCTATCAGTTTTCAGGTATTGACATAAGGTTGATTGTAAAAACCCGCCTAATCCAGGATAAGGTGGGTTTTTACGCTCATCGAAATTTTGGTGCCCCTAACTTTGCGTGAAAGAACTATGACCGAGGTGTGTTTTTACGCTCAATCGATCCGTCTTGATATAGGGATCATTTTTCCATCATAAAAAGGAATTCGAAAAAAGTGGTCTGAGGGGTGTTTTTACAATCATGCATTCACATATTTTGTCTTCTGTCCCACTCTACTTTTTACACTCCATGATTTGCGCCTTGTAAAACTTCAAACGGATTATTCTATTTTAAATGAATTATAGTGAAACTCGGCAGTTTTGTAATAATGAGAATAACCTCTTACATCCTTTGACACTTTTCTAGAGCTCTAGGCAGCCCGGAGTAATTAATTATACGAGGTATAATCCGCACGCTTTTCTAAGGTATAAAGGAACTAGAGTAGCTGAAGTTTAGCGTACCGACCGTACGGGTTTGCAAAGATTCCATCCAATTTTGATCTGATTCTGATGGAGGTTTGGATTTCAAAGCTCCTCCATTTGCTCCAATCGCTAACTGTAATTACAAAGTCTCTGCTGAAACCTTTGTGGAATAGAGGGTTCAACTTACGATGACGTGGCGCAGATACCTCTTTTTACAAATTTAACTCGCTGGGACGTTTTCTTCCGAATGAGGTTTCGGACAAAAAGCTTTCCCGTCTGCGCGAGATTTCCTTCGAAAACTGACATAAATTGTCACTGTCACTGTTCACTAAGAACGCGGTCTTTGAGTTGCTATTTTAACAAAATTGAAGATACTAAGAGCCTACTCCGTCCGTGTATGTTATGGTTAGATAACAAGCTTAAAACCCAGACAAGGGAATTGTGTTTGCTTACCTCTCGCTATCAGAGCTAGCTTAGCCCTCCTCGTCTGAGATTCAACTGAAACAACAAGAATACATTATTATGAGATGCATTGTAAACGTCTCCAGGCTCGTATCAAATCGAAAGCGAACCGCCTCGCACCGTCAAGTCGAATGAAAAATATGAGGCGAGGCAATGCTGCTCCAATAAAATCGTACTGGTTTCGAGCTTATGCATGGTGAAATTGAGTCATTTTATGTTAAGTAACCAAGTTCCAACTAACCTTAATAAAATTGCAAATCTTTTCAACAAAACTAAGTCAACTTGTGTGTCAATTGCTTGGGTACATAACCCGTTTCATTATTCTGCTAAAAACATAGAAGTGTGCAGCAAAACCACTATCCATCTAAACCTACAACAACAACAAAAAGCAAGTACCACCAACGCCTTTTATCCTCGAATACAGGCTACTTTATTCTAAGGTAAAAGTAGTCGTCCCGTCCGAGTATAAAAGACGCTCTCGGACTAATGGCAGTCGTCACGAAGGCCCGGAACCTTCCAGAACAGTCGACAGAGATGAATTGTTTCCGCGCTACTCTGCTAAATTGTTGCCAGAACTTGCTCTAGCGCTAACTTATTTATTTTGTGGTTTGGTTGGACAAGTTTAGAAGTGAAAAGTTTAAGTGGATCACAGGTGTATTGGAGACAACATATGATAATAGTCTCGGCTGATTACTGCGCAAGAATAAAGGTTATATAAACAGCTGTTGCCATAATGAAATATAGATGTTTGATAACAATGACGAATTACTCAACAATCGAAGAAGGAGGAGGCTGTTTGATTTGATTCAATGACCTCTTTATATTAGACTATTTTCTGAGTACCTACCTAATATTCTTTCGTAATAAAACTTTTTTTTTGAAATATTGGATAACTCAAAAATCAAATCATGGTAAATATCCTGTTTTAAATGACTTTAGTATTCTTTCGTAAACCTTCTAGTGCCACTTCTACGTTCGGTTTCTACCCCTGAGTTGGGGCCAAAGGTACAACTGCTCTACTTTTACTTTTAACGTTATTTTTACGTTAATGCCCCTGAAGATAACCGTAAAGATGGAGTTATTGCCTTCAGTGCCATAACATTGCTGAAGTATTATTCTTTGTAACAATTTTATAGAACACTAGCTTTTGCCCGTGATTTCGATCGCAATATTCCCAGACATATTACCATCGCTGCACTTTGAATTTCTAGAAGCGAAGGTTACCTTCGGCGTACCATAGGATACAATCCATCTCCTCTCTAAATTAAATTGTGGTCCACAGATGTTTACTCTAGAAAAGGCAATTGAGAGATAGAGTTAATTTCGCATTCATAGAATAGTATAGATCAGCTGGACGCTCTATCCTCCATTTGTTTATGTAATTTTCAAAGAAAGATAACAATCTTACAAATGAAAAAGTTTTTTTATGTTTTCAGAAAAGAAGATCAAATAAACTTCACTAAGAGGAAAATCTTAGTGAAGTTTATTTGTTACGTTAAAGTTCACCTAAAGTCTTACATCCGATGAGACTTGAACTCTCACCTTTGCCGGATGCCGATTGTGATCTATCGAATTCACAGTAAGAACCATAATCGTCTCCAAAGCTTTCCAGTTGAAATACTTTTGTCGGTTAAACGTAAAAAGTTATAGAAGTTCTGGCACAGATAAGGTTATGTTAAATAAATAAAATAAATAAATAATGCTGGACAATTCACACAGCACTATCTAGCCCCATGGTAAGCAGAGCTTGTGTTATGGGTACTAGATAACTGATATACATAATACAATATATTACATAGATAGATATTTTTTATTATACATAGAAAACAACCAGAACACCCGGAACAAATATCTGCAGATCGTACAAATCGTCCTCCATCAGAATCATAATTGTTCCGAGGCGGGAATCGAACCCGCAACCTCCTGCGTCGCAGGCGGACCTTCGCCCACCGCGCCACATCGGTCGTCAAAACACAAGTTACATCGTGGTACTCTCTACCACGATGTAACTTGTCTCTTAGGAATAGAGGGCGCGCGTGTGCCAATGTACCTACTACTTTTGTTGCGTTAATATGATAGTTCCCCGTTTCGCGCACAGACTCTAGTGAGTGGAGTGGAGATAGCGGGTTGGGTATGTCTACTAAATGAGTATTATTATTATATAGAGGACCGTAGAAGGTCGCGTTGAGTCGGTTTGATTCTCGCCTCGGGACAAATGTGTGTACGATCTACAGATATTTGTTTCGGGAGTTCTGGTCGTTTTCTATGTATAATAAAATATATTTCTATGTAATGTAATGTTTTATGTACATCAGTTATCTGGTACGCGCAACACAAGCTCTGCTTAGCTTGGGGCTAGATTTGTGAATTGTCCAGCATTATTTGTTTATATTTATTTATAGGTGCCTAAGCTCCAGAACTGCAGATTCAATATCAAAAATTATCTTACTACATTATCCCTGTTAAGTGTTAGTATTATCCGTGTCCCCAAAATAAATAAATAAATAACATTATACTTGAACGTCAAGTTTCGTTTTATACAGGTAACACGTGAGCGAAAGCTCAGGCAAGCTAGCTTTTATAAAACAGTGAAGATCCTCAACCTCCATTATCGATGTACTTCCCTTTCTTTTTAATCTTCTCTTGCTTCAATACTAGCAAATGTTTAAATATTTATTATCTCACCAGTTAAAAAAATGCAGAAGCTAATGGCCGCCTGAAATATGACTATGTATTTGTTATCCTCACTTACTGTATGTGTGAGACAAATCAAGCCACAAAGTTATCCTCAACCGATTGAGCTGTTTGGCTTATTTATGTGACTTGGATAGTATTAGTATGTGTGTGTGTGTCAATGGAATGTTTGTCCATTGAGCCAGGACCTACTTTAGTCTAAGAAAACGTGAGCTTGAGACAAAAGTTAGTATTAATATCAAAAAAATGAACTGCGAATCGAAAAAACCGCTGACGAATCACCGAAGGGTTGTTAACCCATTAATGGTCAAACAAAAACTACATGGATTTATCCGAAACTTTGTTTATTTATTTATTCTATAGGTTACAAAAAAAAATCAGAAAAGGAAAAAAGTTAGGTTTTTATGTTTTTCAGCATTTTGAAGGGGTGTGCCCAAATTGGCACAGTGGCCACTTATGAGTGATAATTTTCGGAACAAGGCTTTTCTATGAACAGGGTTTTCTTGCATTGTTTGCAACCCCAGCGGCTTTTATTATGGCAAATAACACAGCGTACTCGTTTCGGGAGCTTTTCAGGTACTTAGTCGGCGCCGTCCAGTTGCAAATCCTCGATATTTGAAGGACGAGCAGAGTGTCTTTGGGGCGATTTCAGATATAATCTGGCTATGCTTCGTCGAAAAAGCAGTTGGTCCATGGTAGGTAGCTTATGATAACCAGACAATATTAGTATTCTGAAGAAAATCTTTAGCTCTCCAGCACTGACCGTAAAATTATGTCGATTATTTTGACTTGCGTACAAAGTACTAAAGACCGCAATAATGGCAAAAACTTCGTCGTCAAAAACATTTCAAATATTTGAACAGGTGTAAGTTCTTTCATGCGAATTTCATTTAGTATTCGGCTGTCAGATTCTGTGTGGGAGTTGGTATAATTCGGGGTACACTTACGCCAAACTGGTGCATTTGATATAGAAGGACTCGGTCTGGTCGGATGGTCATCTGTTTGAGGTACATTGGCTCTAATTCGGGCTCTCTTGGTACCTTGAGACTCGTCATCACTACTATTTTCTGAATCCGAAAGAACACCAACATCACGGACAAATACCTCAATATTTCCCGGAACATAATTTGGAAAGTTAGATTACAGCATCGTTGTCGTCGAAACCGTCTTCTTCATCAGTGACGACACTGGGTTCTGGAGGAATTATCGCCAAGTCATACTCCCAACAACCTCTGTCTTCTGCTATGGAATTTATAGCCTCTTCTAAGCCTTGAAAGTTGTTACAAGCGCTAAATCTACGCCTTTGACTCATTTTCAAACTCTGAATAAATTATGGATAAACTTAGTACACTTGTGGCCACTGTACCCAAATTGGCACAGTAATGTTTTGGACATCACAAAAATATAAATTATCATAATACGTTAATGCAATATGCTACAAATCATCAATTATTTATTGTATTTTACACATAGTAAGTAATCAGGGTGATTATATTTATCTACTTAATATAATATTTAAAAACAAATACATACCTCCACACGTCTTTTAATATAAAAATTCAGCAAGAAATTATCAAAAAACCACTAATGATAGCAAAATCGTTTTGATGTTTATTCAATCACTGTACTTCCAACTACTCAAAACTGCTATTGCAGTTTTGAGTAGTTGGAAGTACATTACGACTGGTGTCAACAGTTTTTGTTTCTACCCTCATTATTTAGGTGTTCCCAAATTGGTACGGCGACCATTAATGGGTTAAGCTAAGAGACAACGTCTAACCAACGTTTGCTTAACTTATTGAATAACTTTGAGTGTTTGGATATAAACGATTTCTCGGGAATATTTAGAAAATAAATTGGAAAGCTGGTCGTGCGTCAAAGATTTCTTCTTTTTAATAAAAAAAAGTTATTGTTGATAAGTTAGCTTATTTGATATATCTACGTATCATTATAATATTATCTGTCAATACATCTGATCAACGCCAATGGTACTCAAAATCACAACTTTCTAAATATATATTTTTATTTTTATTTGAAAAACACAATAGCGTGCTTGATGCTTAAATTGAAATAAATTATTCTGAATTCGAAATTTGATCAAATTATCTCGATTGCGGGATTCCACAGGGTGTTTTTTACTGGTAGCTCCCATAATTATTGAATTTAGCATTTTTTCCAGCTTCTCGCGTAAAAATCGCCAGAAATAGTTACCTATTTGTATATCATGTAGTCAAAACGATTTTTTGTTGAACGGGCTAACTTTAAACCCGGAGCTATCGAATCAGTCTCTAGTAGAATCCCGAGTGTAGCGAGTTCTACACTAGACTGCGATGTCGTAATGGATATAAAGTTAAATAACGAAGAAAATGTTTACATCTACTAACGCGAATATGTTTTGTTCTTTACAAAAGAGAATGTGAAACTCATTTTGGTCAACACCATGAAGGGTACGAGAACTCCGTTAACGAAATTATTAGTTAATTCACTATTCACTAAAAGCTTTATTTGCAGCTTTTAGAATTTAACCGCTCCCGTGCATAAACTGTCATTTCATTGCCAAAATCTTCAAACCGTGAATGAATCATTTAATGAATCATTTCTTCAACGTCGGATATTTTCTCTACATAAACAACAGATGTAGATAAAATGTCCAACGTTGAAGTGTAATTAAATAAGGCCAGAAATGATTCATTAAATGACACAGAGATTAGATATATTTAGATCTTTTTGTTCATCTTTTTTACGTAATCGTTTTACTTTGTACATAATAATAAAAAAAATAGAGCAAGTAGCTTTGTCTTTGTGTCGTATAATGAAGCATTTTAAATAAATTTAATTCTAATTTGAAAACCAAAGTGAAAACAAACAAAAATAATACGAGGAAACTTGTACGGTTCCGGAAATTTAGCTCGTACGTTACAGGGCCCTGTGGCAACGGATAACGAGTCACGGATAACGGATTCTAGGTTCAAATCCGAGGGTCGAGATTTTTTACTTCTTAGTTTTTGCAACATTAGAACTTTCTTACTTAAATCAAAGCTTGTGTCTCGATAAGGCCTCATTCGCACGGGAGCTTTTTCAACGCCCGTTAAAAAAGCGTTCAAATAGAGCAAATGCATTTCCAAGTATACATATGTTCATACGACAGCGCTTTTACAACGCGACGCTTTTTTATCGAGCAGTATTGCATTTTGAGCGTTGGGCGTTTGGCGTTAAAGGGAATAAGTTCATAAGAAACTTCGTATTATTATTCACACGGTAAAACAGCGCCAGCGCTTCACTCAGTACGCCGCGCGCTGGCTCGGCCGGCAGTCTGACGTGTTTTGTTTATGTTTATGTTTCTGGAGTCTCGTCCACTTCTATATGCAAAAATATTGCCAGATTACTCAAATAAGATTATGAAGAATAATGTCTGGCAGTAAATAACCAAAAATCTCTCAGAAGACTGAGAAACCTTCACCGATGATGAGTCAAATCGCTATTGCTAGTACTTTAGCACAAACCATTTCCACATCTTACTGAAGCGAGAAACGAAACAAGAGTGATTTTAAAGCGTTCGTATGAACAATCACATCGAGAACTTTATATAAGCGCCAACGCCGGGTTTTAACGCAACGTTTTTTAAAGTCTCGTGCGAATGAGGCCTCTTGAAACCAAAAACCATTGAAGTGGCACTGACTGGAATGGCAATTGCTATTTATTCTGTGGGTGTCAATCTGTTCTCTTAACAAAATGAAATGTAATTTGATCCGAGTCGAACTCGGTTTAAATAGTGTTGTTACCGGAGACCGAGAATAATTTGGCTTACCTTGTACTAAAATGTCTTTATACTTTGTTGAAAATACGCCAATTCAATTATAATTTATATGAATGATGTTAATAAATGTGCTGTACCTACACGGTTGTCAAAACCTTATGAAATCCGTCGCAAAAATTACCTGAGATCTCTTAGGTAATATTTTATTTACATACTGATTGCACCACAAAAATAAAAATACACAATAAATATCCTGAAGTTAGAAGCAGTTTTTAGTTAAAACTATTAATTGAAGTGAACAACATGAAAATCATCACTTCTGTGACAATATATACAAGAACGACAGAATGGATACTGATGTATCACGCTGAACAAACAAGCAGTGTCCGCTGAAATCGCCTTGGGCAGCTGTTTGTCTGGTGTAATCGATACCGGCATTACTCTTTTATAAAATGGCCGATTCCATGTCTCATATTTACCAGATACTGTTTCTATGAATCTGAACTGTGGCTAAAGGGTCGTCCACATGTGTGAAATTTTATTGTAGCCAAAAATATATATTTCTTGAGTGTTTTGTGGAATGCAATATTGTGTTAATAAAAATATTGTTAGGTATGTGTAAATATAGCACTTGGTGAAAAATCGTGGCATGGTCAGAAAAGATTTAACTGTCAGATGCGCATAGCTTAAGAAGGAAAAATCGTTTTATGAAATTTTGGTACTTAAACTCTTAACTGTTATTTTATTTATTATTAAATTAAATAAATAATGCTGGACAATTCACACAGAATTATCTAGCCCCCTTGTGTTATGAGTACTAGATAACTGATATACATAATACAATACATTACATAGATCGTCCTACCCGTTATGACCTACGGAGTTGAGACGTGGACACTCACGATAGGACTCAGCTATGCTCGGAGTTTCTCTGAAGGATAGGATTCGTAACGAATACATCCGACAGAGAACCAAGGTCGACATCGCTCAAAGAATTAGCAAGCTGAAGTGGCAGTGGGCCGGCCATATCTCGCGAAGAACCGACTGCCGCTGGGGCAAACGTGTTTTTGAGTGGAGACCGCGTCTCGGTAAACGTAATGTAGGACGCCCTCCGACCAGGTGGGATGACGACCTGCGAAAAACTGCAGGTAGATGCTGGATGGGGCAAGCTGAAGACAGGGCGCTATGGCGCTCATTGGGGGAGGCCTATGTCTAGCAGTGGACTGATATAGGCTGATGATGACATAGATCGTCGAATTATTTAATTAGTTATGTCCTATATCTGAGAAAGAGAAATTGTTCATATGTTAAAGGTAATAAATAGATATAAACGTATATGTAAAAGTTGTGTGTATTAAGTTCCGAATTTGAATTCAAATGACAATTGGTAGATCTAAATATAGTTAAAGAAAGTTCTTGTACTTATTATAAACGGTAATTTGGTTTAGATATATTTAAATTTCTTCAAAGAACATACAATTTAGTTCGCTCATATGAGAAAAACAATAGTACTTAGCACCTATTTATATTATATGTAGGTAACTACCTAAATATCTACTTATATTTGGCATTAAAGTTAATTACCTACTTAATACTCATATTAAGGTTATCCAGATTTGATTTTATTATTTTTAGGATAGTAATCAAATACTTAATATGTATTATTTCTAGCAGGCCCTTTGTGATAAGTAAACATTAGACCCCGCATAAATCAGAAAGGGAAAATAATACATAGTTTGTTAAACACGAGAGATCCAAAGCGGTAAATTTTATTCATTAGATCCTGCCTTTATCAAACGACATATGCTGTGTACTGTTTTATAACCTAATGATAATATTACAGACATGTAATATTATCATTAGGTAATATTACTACTCATGTGTTAAATATTATTAACCAGACTAATTAAAATCATTGTTGTTTTGTTTTGTGTTGAATAGCGAAAATGGGTTTGGTTCCTTCCAATTCAATATTGCGGTCAAAGTTTTTCAAGTGGTGACTTCTCTACGAGTAATTTTGTTAAATGTGTTGAGTGATGAATGACACATGGATAAAACGATGAATGAAAATACCTTATGATGTTTACGCCCGTTGCCATGGAAACCATTTGAAATGAAATGAAAGTTTATTTCTTTAGGCTTACATATGATATACATAATACTATACATTACATAGATACTCGTAGATATTTTTTATTTTATATATAAATGTATTTAATAAAACATATCTGTTTAAAGAAAACGACCACAAAATCCTGAACAAATATCTGCAGATCGTAAAAAACATTTGTTCCGAGGCGAAGATTGAACCCGCAACCTCCTGCGTCACCCACCGCGCCACGGTGACCGAAGGACCGCCTGCCTGTCAAGAGGTCGCCATTATCATAACTTTTCTCGGCTAGCAACATAGCTCAACGGCTTTGGTGTCATAACTGCTAGAAGTGAAACTGCTAACATATACACCGAACCGCGAACATGTCGATGACCGAGCCCCCAATATCCATCCAACCGGCACAGATTCACATCACATCACGTCATCAGCCTTTAGTAGTCCACTACTAGACATAGGCCTCCCCTAATGAGCGCCATAGCGCCCTGCTTGCCGCATCCAGCATCTACAACCACAGATTAGGTAGTGCTAATTTGTCGCAGGGCTCAGTTGGCGGCGATGGCGGCTTTGATGAACTTTCTTTAGAGTAACAAAGACAACATTACTCTCAATAGATATCGACTAATACACACACATCTCAAACAGCTATTCCTACGAATTTCTGCGATAAATTCAGTAGGTGAGGGCTTTTGGGGGAAAAACGCCCTCTCCCCCTCGCGTCATGTAAGATTAACGGCGGTAGCTAGACGGAGCTTGAAGCTCGTGTAACTTCATTAGTGAAAATCACAGGAGTCTAGATAGAGTATAAAGCTCTTTTCTTGTTCTATGTGCTCAGTTCGTATGACTTTATAATTCGGGCAGTTGCTCGAAATTTGATGATATACATATGTAGTGTATTTATAAAATAAACGTGGATTTCAATGTAGAAACGTGTATCTTTCAGTACAAAGAGAAATCAATTTTCACTGAAGTACTAGCACCTCACCTCACGTGCGGGAAACGACACTAATGAAGTGCGATGTATATTATGAACAAATTATAATTTCTGTCTGTCCCCGCTGTCGACGCGACCTCTGAGTGAGGTCGGGATTTCAATTAAGCAGAGCGGGTCCACTAGAAATCAGCTTCTAGGGTAGAATAAACTCTGTTGCGAATATTTTATGATTGTAAACTGAGCTAACTTTTACCGCGTTGTACATATATATGTATGCCTAGTTCTAAAGTAGCTTTAAATTTATATTGCTAAAATTGAATTGCGGGAAACAACCCTGTTGTTTCCCGCATTTTAGAATTATTATATATTTTTTAGATTACCTGGCAATGCATTTTAAAATAATTATTTATTTTCAGGACAATCCACACAGTTAAGCAGAGCTTGTGTTATGGGTACTAGATGACTGATATACTAAATACTATACATTGCATAAATATATATTTTTACTATACACGGATAATGACCAGAACACCCGTTGCCCCGAGGCGGGAATCGAACCCGCAACCTTCTGCGTCGAAGGTGGACCTTCGCCCACCGCGCCACAGAGGTCATCAAATCTAATAGATTCTACTAAGTTTAATTCATCTGTATAAGGCTTTTACTAGTTTTTAACTGGACATAGAAACCTATCTCATTTGATGGACGTCTACACCTCAATATCCACTACCCGCATCCAGTGGTTTCCTACGACATTTACTAGGACGACAAGGTATAAATACAATACTGTAGCACTTATATACATAATTGTAGAAAAAATGGGGACAAACCATAAGCAGGTAGTAAATTCCATCAAACTAAGAGTTATGTAAGAAAAAAAGGAATCAGCATTTAGCATAAATCTGCCTATCCTCTATGACCCTCCTCCTGTGATTACTTTTCGAGGAGGATAATACTATCTCCCTTACATTGTTGCTCGACGACTCGGTATAACCCAATGGACAGTTTGGCACACGGTACACGATCAGGTCTCTATCTGTACCATATAACCCATTTTTTGGCAGAAGAAGATCCAGACATGCAGATTTATGCCGTTTTTTTTCCATACAAAATTCTAAGTTTGATTTATTGGAATCACTACCTGATTCAGAGTTATGTAAGAAACAAAGGAATCAAAGGTTAGTTGTTTGTAACCTTTTATGGTTTTTTATTATTAGTTATATATCACAAAAATTAGGATAGCCTTATGAAAAAGTGTGATGTTCACAATAGAAATACATGAAACAAGAACAAGTTACACATCCCATCATTTAGATTACACAAGGTAGGGAAATCATTTATGGGCAATAGCGTGCGCTTCTACATATAATAAGCTTCTATCTGAAGCAACTGAGCTCCCTATTCGTAAATTTAAAAATTACATAAAACTAAATCTCATCAAGAAGGCTTTCTACTCCATAAATGATTATCTCAACGATGTTAATGCTTGGCCAGATGTCGCTCAGTCTCAGCACCGACAATAGTACGTAAGTAATTTGTTGTTGTGCATAGCTTTACTTAAATATTGACATGTATCGAATCATATTATATTTAGACTTAAATAGGCAAATAACCATGTATTAGACATATAAGAGATGAACATGTTAGTAGTTTCTTTTCACTTCTTCCACAAGTAAACAAAAAATTTAAGTAAAATAATTTTATTTGATAATAATTTATATATAAAATATGACTTGTCTAAGTGCTTATTTAGTAAGCCTAAAGAAAAAAATGTTTTTTTACTTTACTTTACTTATATATATTTAGTATTGACCTACTTATTTAAAGCCCCATTAGACGGAATCGACATAGTATAGCAAAGCAAAAAAAAAAAAAGTTAGAAATCATTGTTGGACACAAGTAAACATAATTGTATGGTATCATAATTGTCTAAACGAGTCCACATACTCCCGAGTCCCTAGTATAAACTATATTTCAGGAGTCAGGTATATCTCCCTTCTCTCAATAAGTCATCTATTCAGCACAAATCACGAACCATTTCCATGAACTAGTCTTTCTCCAATGCATGGTAATGTAATGAAACAAATAATTACGTTAAGTTGGGACACACTCATATAGGTATTAAACATATTCACAAACTTTTGCCCTTTAAGTCTTCGTAGAAAAGAATAATTAATAAGGTGTTCAAAATTAAACACCCTGACGCGAAGTAAATAATGTTTACCTAATTTCTAAACGAGGTGACAGAGCAATATGCGAGGTAGCCAACAATGCATGTTTTGTTATTGCTTTTGACATTGTTATTTAATTTTCAGCGTGTTTGTTTGAATAGTCTGGTGTTATGGCAGAGAAATAATAATACTCAGAAATGGTAGAGTGTCCGTGGTGTAGTTAATGTTTAAAAATATGTCTCGCAACTGTACCGTAATGGACAATCAAACCACTGACCAGAAGAACCAGAATACTATATTATATAATATTTGCATAAATTTTGAACAAGGCGTACTTTCTGACTTTATGCAAAACCCTCGGATTCGACCAGTTCAAAGGGAGGAATAAAATACAAAAGCTTTTTTACCAAAAATGCTCTACTAAAAATGCCTAGAATTAATCCCTTGGCACTGCGAGAATTTTTTAAAATAGATTACATTTATACAGTTTTTAGTTATTCTAGCCTCGAGGGATTCCTACACTGTCCGTATTGGTACGCCTGTGCTTTTTGGGACTCGGCTCTGACATGGAAAGATGGGATTCAACGTCGCCAGAAGAGGTAATGAAAAGAAGAGGCCAAAACAAGACTAAAAAGGCGGCGTTGCTAGAAATCCTGGCGATCTCTTGTATGGAGGTCCACATAAACGAGTTTATACAAACCGTAAAAGTAAATATTTTATGGCCACGGACCGGTACGTAAAGTTTTCTTTCACTAACAATTCGTGGCTTTGTTTTCCCATTTCGATCAAATGTAGATCAACACCCAAATTCAATGAAATGTCAAGTGCGAGTTGGACTCACGCCCCGATGGTTTCGTATAATAAGACCTTGTTTCTTGCCAAATAAAAATATCATGACTTTAGATCACCGGGAAGTAGGTACCCTAGGCTTTAGTCCGTTTATTTGTGCTATAAGACCTAGTTTATCGCCAATTTCATGATTCTAGGTAACGGGAAGTACCCTATAGGTTTTGTGTGCATGTAATTGCATAAGAAATTTAAAAAAACTTTTTGATTTATATCAGGGCTCCAAGAAGTTAGGGACTAGATTGAGTACTTGATGATACAAAATTCTAAGTTTGAGTTATTGGAATCACTACCTGATTCAGAGTTATGCAAGAAAAAAAGGAATCAAAGGATATAGCTAGTTGTTTCCAACTAAATGTTTTTTTTATATGGTTTACCTGTATTTCTTACGAAATTATGTAATTAAATATAATTTATTCCTCGTTGTATAGTTAAATATGTGTAGATTTTTTTATATACTAACTATTTACATAATATAGATAATAACTGTTTTATATATTTTATTTAATATAATAACATGCTGCTAGCATAGCTAATAACATGCATATGTCATCGACTCAATACCTTTACGCGTTCCTGAGAATAGAGGGTTGACAGACGGACAGACAGTTGGCTAGACGGACCAAAAAGTGATCATGTAGGGTTTATTTTTCCTTTTGAGGCACGGAACCCTAAAAACGAACCCAGCCTTACTTTAACGTTATTATCATGTAGAGTCTCAGGAGGTCCCAAAACAGCAATAATGAAAATCAAGCACGAACATACAATAAAATTACATGGAAGCTCCAGTTTTTTGGTATTCGAACATAAGGATGCGAATATGTTCAAATATAAAATCAGTAGGTCTCCCGGGATCCCTTACAGGAGGCCGTTGAAATGGTACTAAACATTTAATAACTTCGGCGTTTGTACTCACAACTCTTTTAAGATCAGGTTCCTTAGATAGAAGCAATGTTTTACCCAGCAGTGGTATTCTTTCAGTTGTGATCAGAGTACCTAGTTGTAGATTTAAAAAAAAAAAAATTTGATTGGATCAGGGATCTCTTTTCCCAATCGTGCGTTTCCGGTTTGTTAAAATTTTTGATGGTTATTAGAAATTACTAATACAAAATACGAACCTCAGCAATAACTATCGAAATCCCGGACAAGATGATAAGATTTTCCAGTGGGCACAATTTCGTTACCGATTTTTTGGCTGAATTCCGAAGAACCCTTTGACTGAGTAAAATTCCACTTCTATTTGGATTATTCAGGATAGTATGCCGCCCGTTTAATAAAAATAAAGTGACATGCATGGGTTGGGCCCTGTTGTTTCTGTCCCTACTTGAAACCTTCAGGTCTATACTGAGTTTTTTCAGAAAGTAAGACATTTATGTCTCTGGTCTCTAATCAGTGATTTTATTTTATTTTATTTTCAAAATTTTGGGAAAACTTACAGCTAGTTCTTAAAAATAGTTACTTTCTTAGTACATGCCGGTAAATACCAGCGCATGTGTGCTGAAGGCCAATTAAAAAGTTTCCGCAGATATGTACTTAAATAGACTAATAAATTACGAACAGTAAAAGTAGACGACATAAATAAAATTAGAACAAAAATGAAATACACAACACAAGACGATATTAAATTTAGTTATTTTAAAAAGAATTCATCATTCAGCGTTTGAGCTTACTTGCAGATGTGTAAAATAAATCTATTTCATTATTTTTGTTGACCAATGAGTTGAACGATTTACTAGCGCGTATCAAGAATGCGTTTTGTCTATAATTAGTTTTTACCACGGGAACGTATAGAAGACTCGGTTTTCTCAATGCAGCAGTATTTGTACGGAACCCTAATTGCTCAAGCAGCTCAGGACAGTCTACATTGCCATTGCAGATGTTTATGAGGTATACTAGGTCAGCAGCTTCCCTGCGATTAGAGAGTGGAAGGAAATGAAACTTGCGACACCTTGTAAAATAATCAGGTAGATATATTTTAGCTCGATAGATATATTTTGAAAAACTTTCCGTGTCTTAATATATCAGTGATGAACGTATCTGCATTTATCTTTACTTGAGTTCACTTGACGCAATCTATTTACATAAATTGCTCATAATGCTCAGACTTGTCTCAAACATTGACTAGACCAAGTTAGTTCAAAGGAGTACTGATTTGTGAGCCTAGATTAGTGAAGCCACGCTTTCACTAAGTTTAACTTAAATAAATATGGGATAGCAATCATTATTTAGGTGTTCGTCTAGCGTAGAAATACTTTTACGCCATGCAAACAATTTTTATAAATTTTCTGGTTATTGTTTTTATTTAGAAAATAACATGCCTAAGTAATAAATACTTTTAAACTTACGCGATCTGAGCACATATTTATAAGTATTAATACAACGGGTATTTATCGCGTTTATTTACCTATTTATTCCCGACGTTTCAACAGGTTTACACACTGTCGTGGTCACGGGATGACTGGATTACTGTAAATAGGTAAATAAACGCGATAAATACCCGTTGTATTAATACTTATAAATATGCCTAAGTATTCTCGTAGTCATCTCGATTCGACAGTTACTTTCATGTTACTTCTTTTAATTTAGGTTGAGTCGAGGCTGATTAAATTTTGTGGAGCATCATAACAAAGATTCACGTGCTTGCTTGTACCAAAAAAAACTACTTAGGAATTAAAAGCTTTATCTTTTTCAAAGCAATGTTTCTTGTGAATGACACTAGGATAGCCAGGTAGTATCAGTCATAAACTGAGTAAATCTTTGATTATTTTATATCTACTGCCCCGAGGCTTCGCACGCGTGTTTTGGATGGAATCATTTAAAGGTTACTAAAGTCATTTAAAACGGGATATTTACCATGATTTGATTTTTGAGTTATCCAATATTTCGGTGGTAGTGGCAACGTTCGTAGCAAAAGACAAAAAATGAGGGTAGATCGGTATGTCTGCCCATAAAAACTCGCAGTGCCTTCAGTTACTCCGTGATCATGGCGCATGCAACTGTGCCGAAATATTGGATAACTCAAAAATCAAATCATGGTAAATATCCCGTTTTAAATGACTTTAGTATTAATAACCGTGATAGTTTCAAAAGTTTTATTTAAAGGTTATTTATATCTCATAATAAAAAGTCAGCTACATTATTTTACAGTCTCAGAACTACCGGAATGCAAAATTTGAGCTCAATCCGTTTAGTAGTTTTAGCGTGAAATGGTAAGAAACATCCATACCTCTAAACATGCAATCTTTCGCATTTATTATATTAGTGTGATTGGGGTGGCTCATTATCATACCATATTTTATATATTCTGTGACGCATCCTAAATAAGATACTTTAGATTCGATGAGATCATTTTGGCCGGACGCCAAACATACTTGATTCTACTCCAAGCAGAGTTCTATGAAAGGTTATTTTCCAGGAAATACGTAAAAACTTAAAATTTAGACCAGGATACTGCAATCGTATTTATTAAAATTTAATACGGTTAAAAATGTATATAGTGTATTCTTAAGCACACACCTTCCTTTTCTATTCAAGGGCCGTGGCAAATCTGTACACGTTTTCATTATAAAATTATTTCTTCGCAGATATCATTGTGGCACAAAGAAAGAGGAGCGAACCAAAACTAATCTGCAAAGCTTTAACTATTCAATAACGGCTCTACGTGTTGACGCACACGTTTATTTCGTTACTCGTATGTACGTTGTCATTCACGTGTTATCTACGTTATAACTTAGACAACACGTGAATACCGAAAATTGAGGAGAATAGTAAATATTTGTGTCTGAAATTATAAAGGGAAGGGGATGGTATTCTGATTGAATATTGCGATTGTATTTGTATTGCTAAGTTAGTACTATATAGTTATTCTGTGGTATTGCTTACTTACGTTGCCAATTCAATTTATTTATATTTATTTTATTTTATTTATTAAACACACAAGACACATTACAATGCTATCTAAAATAATCATACAAAAAAGTAGTATATTCTGCTCAAACCAAAATAACCACAAAATTAGTGTTTTTAGTCAGATTTTTAGCTCTTATTGTTTTGAATTCAATAAAACAATGTCTGATATAATAAAATTTAATGAATTATCATGTAAATTACTTTATATTAGGATGATTTAGGATATTCTCAATTTGTATTACTGTTTGCACCTAGCAATAGCATTAAATTGTAGAGTAAACTACAGAATAACTATAATGTGATTCGTTAGTGCGTCGACCGTACAGCCTCTGTTCCGTTTCTGTCAACGCATTTTCGGTTGACATAACGTAACGCGCCACGTGTATTTTGATTGATGAATTCAGACTTTGACGACCGATGTGGCGCGGTGGGCGAAGGTCCGCCTGCGACGCAGGAGGTTGTGGGTTCGATTCCCGCCTCGGAACAAATGTGTGTACGATCTGCAGATATTTGTTTCGGGTGTTCTGGTCGTTTACTATGTATAATAAAAAATATATATCTATGTAATATATAGTATTATGTATATCAGTTATCTAGTACCATGGGGCGAGATAATGCTGTGTGAATTGTAAAAAAAAAAAAAAAAAAAAAGACTAGGCGTAACATCGGCGGAGATCGTTTGTGTACAGGCCGTATGAACTGACTAGATGCGTTATGTGACAGGTCTGATTTGACCGAAAATACGCGACCGATGATAAGCCCTACGCATTTTCCGTCAGATTTGTACCAACCCTAGTCGTACATCCTAGACTTCCTGGGTAAAACAGTAAAATAATCTTGTATAAAGAATGACTTGTCTAAGTGCTTATTTTGTAAGCCTTAAGAAAATAAAATATTTTGAATTTTGGTGGTGATAGTACGAATTCTTTTAACGTAGCGTATAACACTAAAATAAAACGTACACAGCTGTCTATTGTGATTCATCTGTCTTTATCTATAAAAATGAACCCCTATTTCTTCTAGGCACGCTATAACTTGAGAACGATATGAATATGTTTTTTATACTTCGTGGTCTTTTACGTTTAAAAAAATTAGGGAAATTACGTAGAAATTTCATCGCGGTACTAGATGCCGCGGGGCGGAGCTTGTAAATAATAAATTTAATTGTAAGTAGTATCGAGGACTATTTACAATTAAATTTTGATTAAATGAATTTTAGTAATTTCAGCACTTTATCTATTACAAGCCGATCCACCCTTGAATTAATTGCTTATTTTATAGCAAAACTATGGCAGATATCATTAAGTTAGCACCCATGTAAAATCCTATGCATCCCATCCTTAGAATTACTTTACCTCAACTTCTTAGAATGCCAATTCTTAAAACCGTCACATAATATTTACTAAGAGCCGATTATTTTAAATAATTATACGTTATCCAGGCGTTACATGACGACCTCTGTGGCGCGGTGGGCGAAGGATCACTTGCGACGCAGGAGGTTGCGGGTTCGATTCCCACCTCGGAACAATTGTGTGTACGATCTGCAATTCTGCATACATTTTGTCCGGGTTCTTGGGGGTATTTGTTCTGGTTGATCTATGTACAAAAATAAAAAAAATATCTATCTATGTAATCTATTGTATTATCAGTCATGCATTGAATTATGCACAAAAACTCAAATGGAAATGGGCGGGGCATGTCGCGAGGCTTAAGGATCAGAGATGGACACTAAAAGCGACATTATGGAAAGGTCCTCCAGGTAAAAGGAGCAGAGGAAGACCGCTGACACGTTGGGACGAGGATATTGTTAGGGCAGCCGGCTCAAACTGGAAACAGACCGCACAGGACAGAGACACATGGGCATCTTTGGAGGAGGCCTTCACCCAATAAGGGGTTCCTACAGATATTATTGTATGAAACTAAATTACACGTTAGATTAATTAAGTTATATAAACAACTAGTTTAAAAAGAACTCTAAAAAACAATGTACTTTAAACTTAATAATTTGTTGGAAATAAAAGGCTTTTTTATTTTTATTTTATTTTATTTATTTATCAGTCATCTAGTACCCATACAACAAGCTCTGCTTACCTTGGGGCTATATGATGGTGGATTGTCCAGCATTATTTATTTTATTTATTTATTTATATGCAAACCCATGTGAACCGAAACTCCATCCAACCGGAGGGCCAATCCACCTCAGTTTCTTCAACCGCACCACGACCGCAGCTCAAAAACAAGGGACAAGCCCCATCCAATTGCGTTTGGAGGGCCATTACGCCTCATCAGCCGGAACCACACCGCAATCAGAAGCAAGGGACAACCCTCATCCTACATAGGTACGCTTGGAGAACCATTCGAATACAACTACTGTCTGCCAGCCGGACAAACCAAGATATGTTTATACATACATATATTCATACTAGCTGCGCCCCGCGTTTTCACCCGCGTGGTGACAGATATGTTGGGTAATATACAATATAACTTTATGAATTGTAGCCTATTTGTTATTCTGATATGTAAGCTATATTATTGTGAAGTTTCATCAAAATCCATTCAGTAGTTTTTACGTGAAAGAGCAACAAACATACTTGTATACATTTTCACAAACTTTCGCGTTTATAATATTAGTAGAATAGTAGGATTATGTATATTATGATTACTGTAAGTTGCTGTTGAATTTGAAAATCATATTTTTCTGTAATTTACACCTTAGATTTAGTTGTATATGTAAAATTTAAAATAAAAGGATGTTAGGGCAGCCTATACGAGCCAATTATTTGAAATATACATTCTAAGAAATGGGATTTATAGGTTTTCGCATAATATTGACGACCGATGTGGCGCGGTGGGCGAAGGTCCGCCTGCGACGCAGGAGGTTTCGGGTTCGATTCCCGCCTCGGAACAATTGTGTGTACGATCTGCAGATATTTGTTCCGGGTGTTCTGGTCGTTTTCTATGTATGATAAAAAATATCTATCTATGTAATATATTGTATTATGTATATCAGTTATCTAGTACCCATAACACAAGCTCTGCTTACCATGGGGCTAGATAATGCTGTGTGAATTGTCCAGCATTATTATTACTATGTCTCTCATTTACCATGATCTCGGGCCATAAAGTGACCCGGTCCTTTGGAAGGCTTGCGTAGGGCCGAAGCCAACAGCACAGAGGCCCTTTGAGAAGTTAATCTAAAGGAGATGGCTACACATAGCGGGTATCATCCTCGGGTGCACAATATGATACATCCAAAGATGGTATCCGCCAGGTGTAGAGACTATTGCAAAGAAAAATGAAAGAAATAAAACCAGGTTATTGTGATGGATGGATGGACTGGGTAATACTATTATGTCTCTCATTTACCATGATCTCGGGCCATAAAGTGACCCGGTCCTTTGGAAGGCTTGCGTGGGGCCGAAGCCAACAGCACAGAGGCCCTTTGAGAAGTTAATCTAAAGGCGATGGCTACACATAGCGGGTATCATCCTCGGGTGCACAATATGATACACCCAAAGATGGTATCCACCAGGTGTAGAGACTATTGCAAAGAAAAATGAAAGAAATAAAACCAGGTTATTGTGATGGATGGATGGACTGGGTAATCGGGCTATAGGGGAGATTGCGGACGTCTGCCATAAACAAGTCAATCATAATGTTAAGAAGAGTGGCAGACGGTGGCTTGCCGAATGCTGGATGGGTTCCTTAAAAACCCGGAGTAAATTACCGGAGAGGAACAACATCGGCGCAAACGACTGAGGGGTGTCGAGAGGTGCGGCCCCGATTTCACCATCACGAAGACTGCTCGTGAGCGGGTTTCCTCGCTATTACGCCATTAGACACTTCCACCCCCGAGTCTGCATCCTAAGATGCATTTCTCGCGACTCCACTCAGACCGGCCAATGAAGGCAAGCAAGAGGTGGGGGTCTGGTTCTCTTGGGATGCCACTCCGCAAGCGGAGACGAGAACCAGGAACTTCCCCGAGAGCACTCGGTACCCGTGGTGTCGCTACTCACCAACAGCTCGCCACAAGCTGCCCTGCGGGCATATTATTATTATTATTATAATAACTTTAAAATCGTAAAATAATGGTTGTAAAAGTTTGGCAATGCTGTCGGTTGCATGGAAAATAATATTAATTGAGGTATTTCTAAAGTCCACAGGAATGAAAACATTGGCGGGCCAGCTAATGTTTAAATAAATAAGTGTACTTAGTATACCAAGCGAGAAAAATAGCCGTAATAGACGCGACGGACGGCCTCACGAAACGAAACGTTCTGTTTTTGCTATTTATCCTCGAAGATCTACGACCAATGCCGACCTAAATATACCTACTCGTACAAAGCTAAGCTTTCAATCGAAATGTCACGACCTTGCGATCTATTCTTATTGGAAGTTCTGCGCCTGACAGCCCGAAGAGAACCTGTCTGGACTTGACTCGAAGGCACGATCTCGGAAAATGTCGTAACCTACATATTTTAAAGTGCTTTGGTTGGCATTCTTGAAATCATTCAAAAACCAATCCGAATCCTCAACTCTCAATGCTTGCGCACGATTGTTCAGATTCGGTGGCCCACCATCATCATCAATTGCAACATGACTACCAAACCAACTGATAGGCTTGGCCTACAGCTTCATCATCATGCTAGTCCGCTGCTGGACATAGGCCTCCCCCAATGAAAGCCATAGCGCCCTGTCTTCAGGTTGACGCATCCAGCATCTATCTTCAGTCTTTCGCAGGTAGTTTACCTGATCGGAGGCCTACAGCATGCATCAACATAATTCAAATCGAAACCACCTAATCGAAAAGAAGAAAAACAAAGTACATAAATAGCTCGAACATTGCATTTCAATTAGCTTTATGGAATTCAATTTCAATGGAAATTTTTCCGGAACTCGGAGTAATTGTGAAAAGAGAATCCGAGATAATGAAACTTCTTCCCTGAATATGCAAAAAAAAAAACATCGCGAAATCTGTATACCGATTTAAGGGAGATTAATATTGATAAGATTAATTCTAAAATTTAGGTTACACCGGATAATCGTCAATGACTCATGGAGTGCGGGTGATGAATATGTCTAAGATGAAGCAGGTCAAATCGCTCTGCAGCCACAGTGAATGCGTTAAACTCCATTCTAGGATGCGTCCCTAAGATAATAATAGTTTTCCAATATCCGCCCGAATCAGGTCCACAATCGTTTGGTATAAATTACAATCGCATTCTACTTCAGCCTCTGCCTCTCTGTAACTGACTTGCCAAAAGTATTCTTTGGCACTTCAGATGATATTGGTGACCAAGAATATCGAAGAGTTCTATAACGTTATATGATATACGAGTAGGTAGGCATAAATATTATAAAATAGTGGAACTTTACCATGAATTTGTGATTTAAGTGGACGACCAGACCATTACCTGCTAATACTGGCTTACAGAAACGGGTTCTTTCTCAGTGAACAGGGTGGAAGCCGAAGAAGATTTTTGAGGTATTTCTAAGGGTTTATTTACGCTGCTCGTGTAATTCGTTTTTGCACAACCCTGCTGAAATTAACCCTATACCAGTGAATGGTCTACGAGTATGCGACTGTTATCGTACTTCTTTACTGTGACTTATTTTCATAACGATCGGTACAGATCGGTGACGACCGATGTGGCGCGGTGGGCGAAGGTCCGCCTGCGACGCATTAGGTTGCGGGTTCGATTCCCGCCTCGGAACAAATGTGTGTACGATCTGCAGATATTTGTTTCGGGTGTTCTGGTCGTTTTCTATGTATAATAAAAAATATCTACATATCTATGTAATGTATTGTATTATGTATATCAGTTATCTAGTACCCATAACACAAGCTCTGCTTACCATGGGGCTAGATAATGCTGTGTGAATTGTCCAGCATTATTTATTACTATTATTTATTTATTTATTTATTAGTTATTAAAACATAAATAAGTTCAAAGATAACAGTCGTGAATTTCTACATTTTAATTAGCTTCTAGATAGATGTTTGAATTCGTTTAAGATTGCAGTTGTAAGTGGAACATTGCCGGGTGCCTACTGGTCCATCTGTGTGGCAGATAGTCAGCGGTGGCTTCCGCCGTCCTATTTGGCAGGGCCATGCATGCCACTGGATAACGACGCTTCATTTGCAGCCAAGCCACATTTAGCAGATATAGAGGTCATGTGCCTGGGAAGCGGGATATTTAGGGGATTAGAGATATAATAAACGCCAGCAAAAAAAAATTAAAAACCCGACTATAGTACGTAAGTTTGTCATTGAAAAAGAAATAAATAATTTAAGTATATCCCCGACTAAGACGAATTGATAAAACAGTATAATCAAATTATTAGCTTACTTACACATTTTTTTTACTTACCTATTATAAAAAGACAAAAACTCCGTCAGAGACTGCTGTTTGACAAACGACATTTCTTCTGTTTTAAGGTTTCCTTTGTGTGAGGAAAATAAAATGCCTTTGAGTGGTTTCTCAACAGCAACACATACACATTTGCACGTGTATGCGCAACTGAACTTTCTACACGTGCAAATGTGTATTTGTTGCTGCTACACTACAATCCCACTCAAAGGCATTTTATTTTCCTCACACAAAAGGAAACCTTAAAACAGAAGAAATTTCGTTTGTCAAACAGCAGTCTCTGACGGATTTTTTGTCTTTTTCAATGTCGGGGATGATTTTAAAATGTTATTCAATGAAATAAGATACAAATTCTAATTTTATCCATTGTCGATAAATGAATTAAATTCTGACATGGTAAATCACACAAGTTATATTTATTATTAATAAGTTGGTTACTCATACTCATATCTCTCCACATGTGGTAGGGTACTTTGATATTGATATGCCAGTAATATCAATATCAAAGCACCATAAATTGTGCTATATGCGTGTGTGACATTCGTCAAAATGTTTAAAATGTATTGCTAATTTTTTAAGAAGGAAAAGAAATTACTTTCGACAGTCAAGTACTTTTATGATTAGATTCGAATCTATGCGAATCTATGACATATTACTTCAAATTAAAAGCGCCATCTGTTCAATGAGGTTGAAATTAATTTTTAAAAATATTATTTTATAGATTATTTACGAAAACTACTTATTGTTTACGCAGTCACAGACATAAAATACTCTAATCTATTTGGTTTTATCGCTCGCAGATCATTGGAGGTAAACACCTAGCAAGCTCGAGAGGGGTAAGTGGATACCTACCTATCTATAGCGTTTAACTGGAAGTTTAATTACTAAACTTCTAGAAGAGCCAGATTAGGTTTCGAACTCGCTTCCGCTTTTCTGGAGAGCCACACAAGCGGGAGCGAGTTCGAAACCACTGTTATTATAATTAGAACGGACAAGTTACAGTAGAACTTACCATTTTGCTGGCACAAAATAGTTGAACCTAGAGTACGTATACTAAACTTTGTTTTTCTGTGCCTAGAGGTAATTACACGTATTCTACTCTCTATTTTTGACGTGAAGAAGGTCAAAATGTGGATTCTGACTAAGTCGCTGGTTGGTAAGAAAAATATATCGAAGGACCTTAGATGAAATTGAATGAAATGAATCAGACGAGTAGATACCTAACCACAGTAATAAGGGAATATATAGATCTTTGCTCGTTACACAGGGTAGATAAAATAGCTAGACCACTGACCTGAATTCCCGAAACCATGTGAGGGTCCAACTTCCAGAACAGCCACAGCACTACACTCGCGAGTGTTTAATGAAGTTTTTGAAGTTATTGCACGGCAATTCACAATATTCGAAGAAATGGAAGAAATATTCAGATTTAAAAGATTTTGCATAAATATGTCCACCTTGTACGACGGTTATGCTTGAACAGGAGTGGGGCAAATTCTATTTCTATCTATTTCCTTCACTCGTTCGTTGGCAGGTCGTTATCTCCAAACAGAGGGTAGGCGAAGTCGGCTGACAGCCTAACTAAATTAAACTAACCTATGTTTTTCTTTGAGCAATGATCAAACTAGTAATTTTACAATACTTAATCTTTTACAATCATTTGTAGATTCTTATGTTTTCTTATGATTCTGAATATAATTTATAACTCACAGTTAATATTATACTGAATTTACAGTAAATTTATTCAGTGCACAGTTCCTTGTACAAATATCAAATAGAGTAAACACTGAAACAGAGTAAATACAGGTACGGTCTGCAATGGTATTTTATAATTAAAGGTAAACCATATCACAGGAAAGGAATATTGAAAAAAGTAAACATTCCCTGAATAAAATGACTACGGGAACATTGCACGGAAGGAGAAAATATATTTCAACCGAGAAAAAAGTTTCAGCGCTGATACGCGAATTTGGTCTCGGATTCGAGACGCTGACTATAGGCCTCGAGCATAATCTCAAAGTACCTCAGCAAACTATAGAGAGATTGTATCGCGTAGAGAAGTTCCGAGTATAGACTCGGAACTTCTCTACGCGATACAATCCGAAATACGTAAATTCGTAGAATGGAGGACGATGGATGGGGGCGGTTCAGGTCTGCTATTCGTGGCCTATGTTCAGCGGTGGACGTGTATGGGCTGATTATAATGACCGTGATAGATTGATTCTTTGTCACATTACAATTGTAGGTATGTATGTGCGTAGGTAAATAAAAGCGATAAAAAAATATTAATGCAACGTTTACTAATTTGGTGCACCAAAATATTCAAGATCCAACCAATAATGTTGCGTTTAGACATTTTGCGATTAAATCATAAAATATCTACTTTTCAATGATTAAATTTCACAATAAAAACAACAACAGATATGTATACAAAAATATTATTATACATATATCAATAGAGGATACAAATAAAGTTAATCAACTTTTTTAAGTTACCTGCCATATTGTCTTCAAGAGCTACGAAAGGGTGTGCCATAGCTTCTCGGACCCTGTGCGGCGTTGAAGCATGGGCATCGCTCATTGGGTATGCGACGCGGCAGCGGAGTGCACGTAATGCGAAAACAGGGTATTGCTTTTCGTATTATTATTTATTTCTTCAGTATAAGTTTAAATTTTCAAATTTTTCACAAATCTCATGAAATAAAAACATAATCCAGAATTGAAAATGTAGTTACGTGACTGGTTCTCCGTTTCACGTGTTTGTTGTTAAGGACCATGTTTTTGTTCTTTATCTTTGTTCTGCAGATAATCTTTTCTATGTGTTTCCTTGTAAATATCCTAACTTTAGGGATTGTTATGCTGTTCAAGAGTTAAGCTAAGTTTGCTAAAATAATTGGTTTCTTTCGGACCAGCTTCAAACCCTCAATCTTACCAGTTAGATCAAATCATTGATTATCTCACTTCTGCGGGCAAAGCACCGGGGATTAATCTCGAGGGTACAATAAGCAATAACGATATCGTATCGACCACAGATATCAGAAACAAAGGTATCGACATACATTGCCTACGTTATTCAAGATGAAGGATTTAACTTTAAAAATAATTTATGCATTCGATGAGAAAGTGACGTAATTCTTCTCTATTCTGCCCTAGACAACAAAAATTCCCATACACAATCTCAAGGCAAGAATTGAGCCTCAAGGTCACTCACAAGCCACTTCACTGCCACACAAAACGAAAATGAGTAATTGAATATTGGCTTCAACTCTTTACATTTTAGATATATTTTACAGTGAAGATGGCATTATCCTAAAGAAAACCTAGACAGCGCGTGGACCACTTGATTCAAGCTTGCGTTTAAAGAGAATATAAAGTATTACACTGCACTTGCGATAAGCAAGTATGTCGGCCGGGGGTTGGATGTCATCAAGGTACTGACATGAAACTCTTTCGATACGCAGCCTAAAATTGCCTTAGACAGACAGCCTTCAATAGGCTTGGAACATCGCAACAAACAATTTCTCCGAGATAAAGATTTGACGAACAGCTAAACAATCTACAAGCAACAGGGGTTTACACTGACGTGCAAAGGATAGGGTTCAGATACAATAGAAGGCAAGTTAACAAACAGCCTAGTTACAACAAGTAACATGATAACGTACGAGTACTCGTAAATTCGCCAAAAACATGCTGTATTAGTATCAATAAACGAATTTCTCCCAAATTAACATTAATTTAATATTTTAGTGTGAGAAACATCAATAGTTGTATTATATATGCGTCCAGTAACCTTGTCTCCTGAAAGGCAGGTACCTTGCATCAAATCCAGTATTTATTTGTTTTGTACGTTAGTTATAAGTTTAGGTTATGATAGGACTGGCATAATTTACGAAGTGAAAATCCTTAACAATAAATATGATTAAAAAAAACGGTATTCTGGTTCTGATTTCTTGCAGATTTGTTTAAGATGTAGGTAATATTCGCCAACATCTGATGATTCAAAACTTTTTAGTTTTTTGACATAATTGCGTATGGTGCTGGTAATCACAAACTTGGATTATTCATTGGGCCAAAATCATAAACAAATAGGCAAAAAAAAACTACTAGATTTGATGTGATGTTTTGTAGGGTTCGAGGTAGGACTTTATACAACATTTAAGTTAGCGGACTACTAGTCCAATCGACGACGGGAGTTTTTCCTTCCCAATTTATTGTCTACGTCAAACAGATAAAAGGCCGTTAACTTGCTTCTATTGCCAATGTTACCTACTGGAGTACGCCGGGGCACAACGCTACGGAACTTTAATAAGAAGAAGAGGGGACAGAATAGGAGCAGCACTAAAGAGTGAGAAGACTGGCAATACCTGGCGCCGGGCGGACAGGACGATCAGCTGGTGGTAGCGACTCCATGACACTCTGCAGCTTACCTGTAAAAAACAAAGTTTTTTTTAATAAACTGAATAAAAAAGATAGAAAACAGCAAAAAATAGGTAAATCACACCACGGGAGTGTAAAACTTTTAAAATTGCCGACTGAAAGCCGCGCTTCAGTAACCGACCCCGAGCGTGACTGTTCAGTTTCCTTCGCCATTCAGAAAAAGGCACTTAAAAAAATGTCATGGCAGAAACTGACTTCTAAGAACTTGAATGGGTTTTAATGTTGCCCTTCATTTTGGGTAAAGCTGTTAAACGACCAGCTTTACACGTGGGATTCCACAATACCAAAACTATTAAACCGGTCAACAATTTTTAAACCGGTGATATTTTAATTAATTAATAATAAATGAATACTAAACAAGACGTTATTATATTAAACTAGCTGCGCCCCGCAGTTTGACCCGCGTGGTGATAGATATTTTGGACAATATACAATATATCTTTATAAATTGTGGCCTATGTGTTATTCTGATGTATAAGCTATATTATTGTAAAGTTTCATTAAAATCCATTCAGTAGTTTTTACGTGAAAGAGTAACAAACATCCATCCATCCATCCATACTTACAAACTTTCACGTTTATAATATTAGTAGGATAGATATACTCGTAAAATGTCAGAGACTTATTTAAACCTGTTGTTTGGAAAAAATACCCTTACGGTTGAGCCTGTTGATCATTATCATAAAATTAAGGATGTTTCTTTTTACAATTTGGTGGGATCGATTCCTGGTTCAGACAGGCGATAAAAAATTATTTAAATGCAGTTTAAATTTGATTTTAAAATAAAGTCACCTTTCAGTAAAATATTCTATCTACATAATTTAGGATACGTTCTCTCCATGTGGCATAGCCGTGGGACGCCCTGTATATAGCTTATAAGAGCTCGACTTTGGTACAGATTCTATGGGTTCTATGACTATATAAGAAATTGTAACCATTTTGAAATATACTCAATTATATCCTTCATAAATACCCAACGTGATTAATTGATTGATTTTATCTCATTTAAAGGATAATGCATCACTTAGTTACTAGCACATATGAGGTGTCATATTTTGTATTAATATAAAAGTTCACGACAATCGGATCAACGGTTGGACAGTTATGATCGAAGTGACTTTTTAACCATACTGCCAAATCACCAAAACTGCCACTGAGATTTTCTCGTTTAGGTTAATATAATCAATAATAATAATATATTATGCTGGATAATCCAAACAAGATCATGATATCACAAAAGAAAGCAGACCATGCGTAATGGGTACTTCACTACATAGTATAAAACCAAGTCGCTTCCCGCTGTCTGTCTGTCCCTATGTATGCTTAGATCTTTAAAACTAGGCAACGGATTTTGATGCGGTTTTTTGAATAGATAGTGATTCAAGAGAAAATTCTATAAACTATTTGACATATAGATTTCCACGCAGGCGAAGCCGCGGGGCACATAGAATCTGTATTCTATGGGTTCTATGACTATATAAGAAATTGTAACCATTTTGAAATATACTCAATTATATCCTTCATAAATACCCAACGTGATTAATTGATTGATTTTATCTCATTTAAAGGATAATGCATCACTTAGTTACTAGCACATATGAGGTGTCATATTTTGTATTAATATAAAAGTTCACGACAATCGGATCAACGGTTGGACAGTTATGATCGAAGTGACTTTTTAACCATACTGCCAAATCACCAAAACTGCCACTGAGATTTTCTCGTTTAGGTTAATATAATCAATAATAATAATATATTATGCTGGATAATCCAAACAAGATCATGATATCACAAAAGAAAGCAGACCATGCGTAATGGGTACTTCACTACATAGTATAAAACCAAGTCGCTTCCCGCTGTCTGTCTGTCCCTATGTATGCTTAGATCTTTAAAACTAGGCAACGGATTTTGATGCGGTTTTTTGAATAGATAGTGATTCAAGAGAAAATTCTATAAACTATTTGACATATAGATTTCCACGCAGGCGAAGCCGCGGGGCACACTTAGTAATAGATTTGTTCTTTATTATATGTATTTTAGGGTCTTTGAGTCATTTTAATGACTATGCCAGTCCCGTATTTTAACAACAAACAAGAGATCTAATACGATAGGTAAATATTTTTTAATTAAATTATTTCACAATCCACCAGCCTCTATACAGAGTTTCATGCGTCTGAAAGTTCGAAACTCTTTTTCCAGTACGCCGCAGACACCTTGTTGACAGCCTGCTTGAACGCTGATAGCGCATCTTCCGGCGACGAAAATTGTATCCCTTTGAGCTGTTTTTTCAGGAATAAAAAGTAGTAACAAGGTACTAAGTCATTGCTGTAATGTTTTCTTCACTTATAACCATCGAAGGGGCCCACTTCTTTCTTTAACACTTTGACTGCGGTTTTTTTTCGACGACCGCGATCTTTTTTTTTACCTAAAAAATTCGTGCTGCCGCTCTACACAGCGGTTGTGTTGCGCCGCACATGCGTTGCGTTCGAAAAATATTACAGCTGTGCTGAGTCACACAGATCTGTATTTTCTCAGCCGCTGCGCTAGTGTGGATTTACGCATATTAGTCACTTGTAGAAAACTCATACCGTGCGTTTTCAGCACTCAAAGTGTTAAAGTTAGACGACCGCACTTCACTTCGTTATAGTAACGATACATGGATGCCTTGGTTTTCATCCGTGAATGCCATTTGAAGTCTATAGTACGATTCGTCCGGTTCAGGAGACACATGAAATCGTAAAAAAAATCAAAGTGCTAAAATGTTCCCGGTGCTGATCCATTTTTCAATGAGACACAATAATTTACTCGCAAAAAAAATAGGAGGGAAATATTGTCATTAGAATGTACCTACCTTTTTTTCTTATTAATAATCATATTTTCAAAATAGGATTATATTTGTCAGTCTCTCGTTCATCTATATGGTTATTCAGGATTTTAACCATCTAAGTAACTTTCATCCCGATCCGTTCATCCGTTGAAGCATAAGTACGTAACAAATATTTAAAGATTGTATCTGTCGTATTTTTTAGACACTAGTTTCTGCCCGCGCGACTTTCATTGTTTTAGGTGGGGGTCCTTTGTCCGCATTTGGACTCCAGTTGGTCCTTTATGCGTACTTTCATTGTTTATATGGTAACGATTAAAGGTTATTTATATCCCATGGGAACTGTATTATGGGATGAAAAGTAGCCTATGTTTGATTCCAGGTTTTTAGCTCCGTCTATAAAATTCAGCTCGATCGATACGAAACGTAGAATCGAAGACTTGCATAGCGAAATTATTAATATTTACTTTTCGATTCGAGCATAGCGGGACTGGAGTATACGAGAACTAACCGGTTTATTTTCTCGAGGACACAAACACCTGCGCGAGGACTATAAGAGGAATCCTTTATCGTTTATCAGTTGGTAACAATCAGGGGCCATGTCAAGTAGTCGGCCGCCACCGGAATCCTTTTCTATAACCATCTCGTGGCACTTTTCAATGATCTTATTGTTACTAATGAAACCTAGGGTTTGAAAATGAATAAGACATAATAAGTACAAATCCTAAAGTCATTTAAAACGGGATATTTACCATGATTTGATTTTTGAGTTATCCAATATTATATATATATATATAGGCCAGACGAAGCGCACTATCTCCTGCAGAGTAAAAGAACACATACGAGCAGTTAAGAATCTGGCAACCGAGAAGTCTGCCATAGCGGAACATCTTCTCGAGTCAGGTCCCAACCACTGGATCGAGTTACATAATCCACAAGTAATCTCAACAGAGCGACACTACATACCAAGAATGGTACGGGAGGCTATTGAGATTACGAAACACAGGAACTTCAACCGAGAAGATGGCTTCCAATTATCGGGAACCTGGAACCCTGTTGTGAGAATGTGCAAAAACGGAAGAAGTGATGTACCAACCGCTTCGCGTTCTGATACCGTCAGTGTTGTGTGTCGTGATCGAGCTGCGTTCGATAATAGTGAAACCGGTGGTAGTGGCAACGTTCGTAGCAAAAGACAAAAAATGAGGGTAGATCGGTATGTCTGCCCATAAAAACTCGCAGTGCCTTCAGTTACTCCGTGATCATGGCGCATGCAACTGTGCCGAAATATTGGATAACTCAAAAATCAAATCATGGTAAATATCCCGTTTTAAATGACTTTAGTATTAATAACCATGATAGTTTCAAAAGTTTTAAGTACAAATCATTTATTAACAACCAAGTTACATGTCAAATCAAATACCCCTTGTATTCAATATAAAATGTAATTTGCCCTAATATAATATTTAAATTGTATTGCTTATTAATAGTTAATTGAAAACCCTTAGGATGAGCGACGTCATTTTTAATTCTAAGAAAGTTTTCGAGGTTTGGAAGTTTTTATCTCCCTTACACGAAGGTACTAAAAAAAACTTCGGAGTCATTTCCTCCTATGACCACGTTCTGTCTCCATCATCAAACCATGTTGATAGTACCATAACATTGCATTGTCACCGAACTTACATAAGTCTGCCAAATTTCAGTTCAATGAGAGGGAATAGTTATCTTCTAGACATGTATCTATTTTTTTTTGTTCTTTGTTTTTATTATTATATTTAAAATAAATAAATAATGCTGGACAATTCACACAGCATTATCTAGCCCCATGGTAAGCAGAGCTTGTGTTATGGGTACTAGATAACTGATATACATAATACAATACATTAAATAGATAGATATTTTTTATTATACATAGAAAATGACCAGAACACCCGAAACAAATATCTGCAGATCGTACACACATTTGTTCCGAGGCGGGAATCGAACCCGCAACCTCCTGCGTCGCAGGCGGACCTTCGCCCACCGCGCCACATCGGTCGTCAACTTGTGATACATCGTTGGCCATATCTTTACGTTCAAGTTTTAACGTCGTTCCGTCGTTCGCATATAAAGACGCACAAACTTGCGACTTTTAATATTAATAGCATTAGAAGATGATAAGTAAAATATGTACGAAACAAGACCCTTCACTGAAATATGACATGACGAGCATGGCTTAAATTTCAACTTGTTGAGAACTCCATCAATTATGTAGACTAGCCGAAATTGGATTTTGAGCGCAAATACTTTGTAAGAGTATGATATTATTGTATAAAGCTATTGTGGTGTGAACATACAAGACCTAAATAAACGGAAAGTGGTGCACTTCCACGGGTTACCCTATAATCATCACTACATAGTATAAAACAAAGTCGCTTCCCGTCAGTCTGTCCCTATGTATGCTTAGATCTTTAAAACTACGCAACGGATTTTGATGCATTTTTTAAAATAGATAGTGTGGATCAAGAGAAAGATGTATAAACCATTTGACACATAGATTTCAACACGAGCAAAGCCGCGGGGCGCAGCTAGTATAACAATAAAATAATAAACATATAATAAAACCGAGAAAACTGCTTTTTTCCGGATTTAATCTGTCTTTATGCAGGATATAAGCCGTTCAGTGGATTAAGCGTGTTGAAGTAACAAATATACACATATATTGTACCTATATAATATTAATGTGTATATATTTACTCTAGAAACTAGATTTGTCCACTTTGTCCCTACGGACGAGTGAATTTGAATAGAGTTTTTATGATGCATAAGAGTTTCATCGGTGGATTAGACTGTACGTACATGTCGTTTTGATATTAGTCCCATTTGCTTACTAGGTCATGTTGCTAATAGACGGTAATGCTAATATGCCGTTTTGCTTTTAGGACGTTCTGCTTAAATGTCCTTTCGATACGAAACGTTGTGGGTGTTCAAAGGAAAACGTGCGGGCTTTTTGATTTTTGCGGAACTAGCTTATTGAGAATAAAAATTACTGTTAACTTTTTTTTGTCATCATGGATTTAATTTTGATTCGTGATTCCCACAGGCACACTGAGATGACGGCTAATGGAGGAGAGTGGAAGAAGAAAACATGTCATTCCTGCCTACCGACCTGGAGATCATGATGACGGATACCAAAGATGGCGCCAGATGGAAATTAAAGCACACAATCGCGTGCTTACGTATTTCAGAACGCTACTAAACTCCTCTGATGGAAACTTTAGAACGATTTTAAAAGTAATAAACGAATTGAGCAGTTAAGAGCTGGTTTAAGAGCGCACGGAAACAATTAAACGGTCCGTTAGGCAACTGCTAGACATCGACGCTGCGACTATCATGAAAGTATGACAGATTTTCTATTCTTTTCCACTGGTATGACTTTCCGTTAAACGTGTTCTTGAGTGGAGACCACGACTCGGTAAACGTAGTGTAGGACGCCCTCCGACCAGGTGGGATGACGACTGCGAAAGACTGCAGGTAGATCCTGGATGCGGCAAGCTGAAGACAGGGCGCTATGTCGCTCATTGGGGGAGGCCTATGTCTGGATAGGCCATAGGCCTCCCCCAATGAGCGACATAGCAGTCCACTGCTGGCAGTGGACTGCTATATGCTAATTATGATGACGATGTTATGACTTTACGGCAGGTTATAAAATCCTATGAAATGAAATAAAATGAAAATAATTTTTGAAAAAGAAATACACGATAACAATGATTAACTCTATGTTAAGCTAAGGTCAGGTGTAATCATTATTTCGTCAATTAAAATAAGTACAAATTACAATTACATAAGTTCGTTTGAATCGTATGGTCGCATTCCATTAGCGATAACCCTGTATTTGGTTAGGGACTAAATAATCAAACCGAGTTTTGTTACAAAACTCGGCTTGATTATGTAAAGACAGCGGGATGGAGAGAAAATTTAGATATTGATTATTATTCTCACACTTCACACACTTGTTCGTGCGATTCAAAATGTTTCGGTTCAAAGTCGACCTCTGTGGCGCTGTGAGCGAGGTCCATCTGCAACGCAGGAGGTCGCGGGTTCGATTCCCGCCTCGGAACAATTGTGTGTACGATCTGCAGATAATTGTTCCGGGTGTTCTGGTCGTTGTCTATGTATAATAAAAAATATATTTCTATGTAACGTATTGTATTATGTATATCAGTTATCTAGTACTCATAACACAAGCTCTGCTTACCATGGGGCTAGATAATGCTGTGTGAATTGTCCAGCATTATTTATTTATTTATTTTAAAGAGGAGAACTAACTTAAAAAAAAACAATCATTTTGTTAAATGCAGTTATATTGCTGTTTACAGGTATTGAGAAAGAAATACTCATACTAGATACATTGAGTCGACCGAGTTACCAAAATTTTAAGTTCCTAATTAAACAAATTTGATATTTTTAAAACAAAACAAGGCTAAATCTTCATCTCAGTAGATCCATGGCTCCTTTCACTGTAATTTAACCCTAGATCACTAAACATTAGTCTCACAGGCGACACGGTTCCCGCGCATTCGTATGTCAAGGTATGTTCCCAACACTACCCCACCCCGCCACGCTCAAATTATAATATCTTGAGTATTATTACTTAGTTATAATACATTTATTATAATCTAATTATCGGTTATTTGATTATTGTCTAATTATTTAATTAACTTTAATTTATAATTATTATGTGACCTGTAATATTCGTTTTTTACCAATAAATTTATTATCTGATTATTCTGCTCAGTACCTTCCTAATTTAGTGTTTTAGTACCCTGTGCGTACGCATTACGTACGTCAAGTAAAATATTGGCGTTTTATTTTGTTAGTCAGAACGACTAATGTTTAGTGACTGAGTAACTCGAAAATATGTTTAGTGAGCTAGGGTTAAAACAAAACAAAGCTAGATCTTCATCTCAGTAGATCCATGGCTCCTTTCACGGTAATGTAATGGAGCCTGTAGCCAACTTCACACTACTAGCTCTACGTGTGGTTTTATGATTAATCTCGGAGAACCTGCCAGACAACTAACTTTGATTGTGTCAGGGCTTCGTACAAAATGTAATTAAACTTCTTGTTCGTCAATGTGGTTTGAGAAATAACTTCAAATGATTATGGTTAGTATCGCTAAAATAACTTAGTAAACTAGTAAATATATTTTTCTCGCTTCTGTATTATACGAGTATGTTTCTTCACCTTCTCTTAAAACTAAAAACCGACTACTAAAATAGGTTTTGAAATTTTGCGAGACAGAAATGTTCCCTGAAATTATTTTCTACACAAAATGTAAAAGAATCATCAAAATTGGACCGCAATTGACGACGAAAACGACAAACTTAAACATACATAAACATGAACCTTCTCTTTCTTTAGAAATCGGTTTAAAAACAACATTAATCTTTGCTGCCGTTATAGTCTTGTATATTTTGAAAAAGCCGATGTTTTAGAACGAAGTTGTAAGAAAATTTTTAAATGTATCGTTCACATTTAACTCTTTGTAATGGAGTCTCAAATATTGGCGTACTAATTGTTATAAAATAAAGATCGAAATCATCAAATCTGTACAAACTAGCCTATTTAATCATTCATTAATAGATAGGTAGCAAGGTATTTTCCTTAAATGAGGCAATGTTGTATTAAACTTATAAGCCCTTGGTAAATGCTAGTTACATACTAAACTATCATCATCATCATCATCGGCCTATAGCAGTCCACTGCTGAACATAGGCCTCCCCTAATGAGAGCCATAGCACCATGTCTTCAGCTTGCCGCATCCAGCATCTGCCTGCAGTCCTTCGCAGGTCGTAGGGCGTCCTACACTACGTTCGCCCAGTCGCGGTCTCCACTCAAGAACACTTTTACCTAATATTGTTTACGCCGAACTGTTTCCGAACGCGTCAACCTTCCTGTCAGTTTTTGAACGAAGGAGAGAGGGTCATTCATCACACCACACGTCGCACTAGAACCGGCCTATGGAGAGCCGACGCCATGGCGCGGCTATTCAAAGGCACCAATCCCAAGAGCTAAGGCCACGCAAGGAGACGCGTGCCCGCCGCCTTTTGACATAAGAACAAGACAAGAACGAAAAGCGTGTCGACTAATTCTATCTACCAAAAACCTATTGTAAAATCAATCCTAACGCCTAGTTCACCCAATTCAAGCAAAATCTACTTTTATTTTATAAAGTTTGTTCCCTATACCGAACAAATGACGACCGATGTGGCGCGGTGGGCGAAGGTCCGCCTGCGACGCAGGAGGTTGCAGGTTCGATTCCCGCCTCGGAACAATTGTGTGTACGATCTGCAGATATTTGTTCCGGGTGATCTGGTCGTTTTCTATGTATAATAAAAAATATCTATCTATGTAATATATTGTATTATGTATATCAGTTATCTAGTACCCATAACACAAGTTCTGCTTACCATGGGGCTAGATAATGCTGTGTGAATTGTCCAGCATTATTTATTTATAATCATTTATTTATGTTATGTTATTATTACACAAATGCCGAACATGGAACGTGAACATGGAAGTGTTCCAAGCGAAGCTACAAGTCAAGGCTACAAAGTATCGATTATTTCCCGTAGCGACGCTAGTATTCAGTATTCTCAGTGCAGCCAGGTTGGCCGAGTGGTCTAAGGCGCCAGATTTAAGCTCTGGTTCCCGAGAGGGATCGTGGGTTCGAACCCCACACCTGGCAGGCACTTTTGAGGGTTCATTTTTTTATATTTATGGAAAAAAATATCCGTGTTTTTTTTCAGGAATGTGTAAAATGCGTAATTATTTTCAGTAAAAAATCGTAAAACCATTTTAAGTTAAATTGAAATATTATTCCTAAACTTAACGTTTTTGAGACTCCAGTCTCACAAATATCTGATGCGATAACGAATAAAATAATGTGAAAGAATACCTAATATTTACTATCAATTAGTTTCTGCCCGCGGCTTCTCACGCGTAGTTTAAAAGGAAACGTTAAAAGGTTATTTCTGCCTCTTTGTATTTATGGGGAAAAATCAAAATCAGTCTATATTTGACGTCTAACATACAAAAAAAAGCTTAAAGCCGAACACAGACACCTTCTCTATTGTTTTGCGTTTCGTCTGTTATAGTTGGCTTGTTTATTTTTCTCTAGTGACAAAGAAGATAATAAGTTAGCAAGCTCAATTTTGTACATAATTAATATCCAAACAACATATCTAGAAAGCTAACACTATACATAAATTAACAGATCACATGCCTACGTGCTTACAATCCGCGCTACACCGTGCGTAGAGCAGCTACGAAATACCGTAGCAAAATTCGTAGACATAGTGCTACGATTCGTAGCACTATGTCTACGAATTTTGCTTGCACTACGAAATAACTTTGAGAAGAAATTTTATAGACTTAAAATTTCTTAAAATTGAAAATTAATGATTAGAAAGTAAATAAATTTTAACAAGTATGTGCATTTAAAATAGTTGAGGTAACTGCAGATTATTACGTACAATCTGAACTTATCCCCGGAACATTGGCTGCAATGCATTGTCATTATCAGCCCAAAGACGTCCACTGCTGGACATAGTCCTCCCCATACATTTTTCATTCTGGCCAAAACTACCCATTACCTCGGTCTTGTTATCTTCCCTTACTACGTTCGGGAGTATAACAATCTCGTCTTTAATTGGGCACTTTGGTCCCTTATAAAAAAGGGCGTGGCCCTATCACCACGGGTATTCGATTGCCCACAATCTCACCAAATAATGGGTACTGATTGTAGTCACTCGACTACAATTAATATTATGTAATTAATATTATGTATTAATATTATGTATATATTATCTGAGAATTAGCAAGCTGAAGTGGCAGTGGGCCGGCCATATCTCGCGAAGAACCGACGGCCGCTGGGGCAAACGTGTTCTTGAGTGGAGACCACGACTCGGTAAACGTAGTGTAGGACGCCCTCCTACCAGGTGGGATGACGACCTGCGAAAGACTGCAGGTAGATGCTGGATGCGTCAAGCCGAAGACAGGGCGCTATGGCGCTCATTGGGGGAGGCCTATGTCCAGCAGTGGACTAATATAGGCTGATATATTATATGTATATTATGTAAGTATTGAATTTATTTATTTTTGGAATTTAGGTTATATAGTATTTTATATTTGTTATTGTTATATAGTATATATTAGTATAAGTAATAAGTTAGTTAAAATTTAATCTTTTGTCTATTTCTTATTTCATTTCGTTTATGCACATGTACCCACTTCTCTCTACACTTTGTCTCTCTCTCCCAATAAGGTTTGCTGGAAGAGAACTCTTTTTAGGGTTAAGTTCGCCTTTGTTTAAATTTTCTAGAATAAGTTTTGTGTTATTTTATTTTCGTGCAAGAAGTATAAATAAATAAAATAAATTAATTAGATAAACTTATTTTCTATGATATTTACGGTGTGGCCGAATTCTTACAAATAAAATAGTTCTAAAATGAATTTGGAGGATATATTTAAATTTTTCTAGTATCTATACTAAGCTCTTACTTTCATGATATTTGCCAGACCGTGTTAAAATGCGCAGCATTATAAATTCTAATTTTTTATACGTGAATTTACGGTACCCAAATGAGACAATACTTGCATGACCATAGTGGATTACTCGGGCTTTTGGATGGCTTTTCTGCCTGATATGGAAATGTGGGGCCATAACTAACAGTGTTTACCTAATTCAGGCATAACGTGTGTACTGTGTACGTACAGTACTCCCAAGCTATCTATTTATTTAACACTTTGAGTGCTGAAAACGCACGGTATGAGTTTTCTACAAGTGACTAATATGCATAAATCCACAATAGCGCAGCGGCTGAGAAAATACAGATCTTTGTGACTCAGCAGAGCTGTAATATTTTTCGAACGTAACGCATGTGCGGCGCAACACAACCGCTGTGTAGAGTGGCAGCACGAATTTTTTAGGTGAAAAAAAAGACCGCAGTCGTCGAAAAAAAACCGCAGTCAAAGTGTTAACGACTTGTGGTTTTTATGGAAGTGTCGTTACAAAGTCGACAAAGATTTTATTTTTTACCAATTTCAAAATGGAGTTTTCAGTTCGGCTATGAATTATGATATTACATGTTGTTTGACGACCTCTGTGGCACGGTGGCCGAAGGTCCGCTAGTGATGCAGGAGGTTAAAGATTCGATTCTCACCTCGGGACAAATGTTTGTACGGTCTGCAGATATTGATTGTTTCGGGTGTTCTGATCGTTTTATATGTATAATAAATTAATACCTATCTATGTTATGTAATATATTATGTACATATATCAGTTATCTAGTACCCATAACTCAAGCTTTGCTTAGCTTGGGGCTAGATAATGCTGTGAGTATTGTCCAGTATTTGTAATTTTATTATTTGATTACAGTTAGTATTTCTCTGCCAATCAATAACTTATTTTAATGTTTGTTTCGCTTTTGCAAAGCAAATTACAACAGAAATCTTAAAAAATATGGCATTTGGTATTGACGACCGATGTGGCGCGGTGGGCGATGGTCCGCCTGCTACGCAGGAGGTTGCGGGTTCGATTCCCGCCTCGGAACAATTGTGTGTACGATCTGCAGATATTTGTTTCGGGTGTTCTGGTCGTTTTCTATATATAATAAAAAATATCTATCTATGTAATGTATTGTATTATGTATATCAGTTATCTAGTACCCATAACACAAGCTCTGCTTACCGTGGGGCTAGATAATGCTGTGTGAATTGTCCAGCATTTATTTATTTATTTACGAAACAATCTGATTTAATGTAAGTTAGTACCCACTATATAGTTATTCGGTGGTGTTCAAAGCTGTCAGTTTTAACCAACGCAAAAAAAAAATGAATTTGAATGGGATCCTAACATTGTATAGCACCGGACTTACATAAGTCTCTCCTGCTTACCTTAAAGAAAGGTTTGAGTTCCTTCATTCTTCTAACTCCCACAATCTCAGGTCATCAGATAACTTACTACTGAAGTTTCCCACTCATTCCCAAACGTTCTACGGTAACTCTTTTAGTGTTCAGGCTGTACGGCTTTGGAACAAACTGCCTGTTGATATTAGACTTGCACCTTCCATTAACTCCTTCAAATCTAAACTGAAGTCCCACTTTCTATCTTTAGCTATCTAAAATTTTCCTTCATTCTTCTGTCTTTCTCATTCAGTTACTGTCACTTCAGATGTGTCTTGTAGCTCCAGATGTGATCAGATTTTATCTAAATTTATGACCGTCCTATTGTATGTATGTAGTTATTGTTATTTGTAGTTTATCTGTTAGGTTAGATTCTAATTTAAGTAGCTTGCAATATGTATAGTTTGTTTTTTATTTTTTTGTTTTTGATATTTCTGTATCTGTTTGTGTTTGTGATCTACCAACTTAAGTTATATCTTTTTCTCCATGCCTAGGTTGCCTGGGAGAAATCGCTGTCAGCGATAAGGACGCCTATTGTACTTTTTATGTGTTATATTTAGATATAAGATGTTATTTTATAGTTTTAAGTGCAATAAATTGTTAATTCATTCATTCATTCATTCATAAGTATACCAAAATTAAGCTCAAGTTTAGGTTATCTGGTCTAAAGTTCAGTTGCAAGATTTGTCCCACACAAACAACAGCGCAAGCCTTTATTCTACAAGGAAAATAAAAGCCTGCAATATTGAAGGTAAACTGCATTCATAATAAATTGTAGACGACACAATCACAGGCAATTTTAAATTTTACATAACCTTTTTCCTGTGCAAGTGGAATGAACTTCATAAGGAAGAAAGCCGTGAATTCTAAGAGTTTTCGATTAACTTGGCGACTTGACATTTGACAAAATCTCCCGTAATGGAGGTCTTTCAATCAGTGGCGTAACTGTATTGTTACTTCCGATAATAATAGTAATGTTTATTTTATAACGGGTTTATTTTATACACATTTAGTAAAAAAAATAGATTTATCTTTATTTGACAGTTGACATTCAATGTGTGCAAATTCAATTGGAGCCATTGTCAATCGCAACCAATCACGGTTGTTAGAGAACTAGTAGCATAGTAACATAGCTATGCAATCAAACGTGACCTAGGAGGAACCCTTGAATACTAGTGCCAGAATGGCGATATGCTGTTTAGCAATATGCTGAGCATAGATAATGATAATATCCTCTGAGCCGAATTATAGGCCGTGGCGGCGGCCAGTCACGGGCACTAGCTATGTGCGCAGGATATATTACAGTGCACCAATGACACGCCAATACCCAACATTAAAAATCTTTCTGTGTGAGTTTCTGTAGATAGATAGATAATACTTTTATATCATCGCCTTATAAAATAGGTTATACTTAATTTAATTTAACTATAGAGAAAATCAATGGCATGGACAATTTTATCACTTAAAGTGATTTCTTTTAAGTAAACAAAACGGTTATGGATTGTATAATAAGTAATATAAACTCGTTTATCGTCCGACGTAATTGACCCTTCCCATATTAAATGTATTTCCAATCGGAGCCAGGTTTATACCTCAATTAGTGATATTATTATGCTAATCTTGTTATGTTAATCGTTCACGGATTCCGGGATTACGTGAAAGCGGTTATCTATATAAGTATTACCGGATACTGTTATATAATATAACTGTAATCGCATCGCAACACATCGTTAATATAACTTATATTAACGATGTGTTGCGATGAGATTAACGGGTTTCACCTGTACATTCTTAACCTTTTAACCATCCAGACTATGCTTGCCGCGAGATTTAGAGATTAACAATTTATCGCCTTAAAATCCAGGCTATTTTATTTTACCTTACCTTAACCGCGTAAAAAGATCAATAACCAACGGTTAATAGAAGCGGGTAAATTCCATCCAGAGTAGAGCGTAGTATGGGCTGTGCGCATTATCTTACAAATACTTTCATAGTTTTCGAGTCCCTTCCTACACATTTGGTGCCTTGTAGCGCCCCTACCGGACTGAGAGGAACTACTTTTCGTAGTATGAAAATTCAAGAATCAAATCATGGTAAATATCCCGTTATAAATGACTTTTGTGGTAATAACCATGATAGATGATGATTCTTGATGATGATGATTCTTTGTTAATGGCAACTGTATCTGGTTGGAAACTTTTCTGTCAGTGTCAAGTAATGGAAAATAATTGTTTAATCAATGAGTTATTAAATTATGAAGATTGTATGATATTTTCACCAGAGCCTAGTTCGTTATCCAGCAAGATGTACCACGTGCAGGTTAGGTTTGGTTGGTAGACGAGATTTTGAAGTCCCCCTTACACCTCAAAACCATGAAAGTTTCATAAGTTTTATATGAGAGTAATTTGTTGCACTTTAAAATGACAGTACAGTGCTTAAAGAAAAATAAGAACACACGATCATAGGTTTTCATCTTGCGTTCTATGATCGCACCAAGTCTAATCCAAACACGTCAATCATAGAGGTAAAGGTTTATATATTTTTTTACACTTTGACAGCGATTTTTTTTCGACGACTTCGATTTTTTTTTTAACCTAAAAAATGGTGCTGCCGCTCTACACAGCGGTTGTGTTGCGCCGCACATGCGTTTCGTTCGAAAAATATTACGGCTGTGCTGAGTCACACAGATCTGTATTTTCTCAGCCGCTGCGCTAGTGTGGATTTACGCATATTAGTCACTTGTAGAAAACACATACCGTGTGATTTCAGCAGTCAAAGTGTTAAGTGTTGTATAATGTGTGCTAAAAGTCAAATAAAGATTTATTATTTTATTTAACTTTTTTAAATTATTCAAATTCTCATTACTTTTTCTACTGTAAAAATTATATCTAAACGGTTAGATCACTGACCGCGAAGCTAGGCTCAAGCGGCTGGTGACTAGGACTGCTCAAAGATTTTTATTATTATTACCATGATCTCGGGCGAGTGTGTGTGTGTGTGTGACCCGGTCCTTTGGAAGGCTTGCGTGGGGCCGAAGCCACGAAACACAAAGGGACTTTGAGAGAGTAAATCTAAAGCGATGGCTACACATAGCGGGTATCATCCTCGGGTGCACAATATGATACACCCAAAGATGGTATCCGCCAGGTGTAGAGACTATTGCAAAGAAAAATGAAAGAAATAAAACCAGACTATTGTTATGGATGGATCGACTGAGTAATCGGGCTATAGGGGTGATTGCGGACGCCGAAATTATATTATTATTAAAACACGCTACTGGCATAACAGAGGGTGTGACCAAACAATTGCCTTGATTTCAAAAACAAACCTTTTTTAAATTGTAAAGCTTAATTATAACTCCAATGCTTTCACGCATATGAGAAGTATTTAATGCATTTTTTACCTACACCTTGTTTGTGTATACTAACATTCTAAGCTAATTAATTGATTTTAAATCAATTAAACTACAACATTCAATTTTTCATTAAAATGCTTTGAGTTTTTAACTTGGACCACACACCAATTATGTCTACCGTCAACTTTTAATTTTTAATTCAATATTTTTATATTTTCTGTTACCGTGATGTTATAATACGTAAAAAGTAATTGTTATATCTCGGCTAATGTAACAAGGAACAGCGAAACCTTGTACAAAGTATTCTATACTTAAAAGGAGGTTTCAATTTTTTTTAAGTTATACATGTTTTATGAGGTATATCTTCCATCATGGCCTGTTGCAGCGTTGGATCGCGAGGAGTGGAAGGAGAAAAGGGAGGCCTTTGCCCAGCAGTGGGACAGTAATGGCTTAAAATAAATAAATACATGTTTTGTAAATGAAACATTTGTATTTGTATATAACATTCTAAGCGTTTTTTATTTAAACGGTAATGGTTCTCAATTACGTTTATCGTTATCTTATTGACACCAGAATAACTATATAGTACTTACGTACAGGTAACTGGGTGTACCCGCCGAAAATGTTTTCCATGTAGACAACCGTCAACAACGAAGTTGTCTAGTTCAGTAGTCGGGCGAAACATTCTTACTAAAAAAATACTTCACTGTAATACTACATAAAATAATTCCTGAGTTATGTAACTTGATTTTTCTGTTAACTGTACATTAAAGCAAATTAGGTATATGGTCCCAGTCGACCGATTCAAAAATGTGATCAGGTAACTGGGACCGCGGTCCTAGTTATGTATGGGCCCAGTCGCCTGTATCCTCACAAACTTGTGGTTTAGCTAGATTGACAGTTTTGTGATAGACAAATTGTTAAACTGCATTCCAATTAAAAACTATGTACTTGACATCCTGAAAACACGAGTTTGATGGCAAAAAAAAATGAAATGGTGGGCTTTTCACTAAATTCACTCAGTTAACTTAATACAATACACTTCATAGATAGATTTTTATTTATACATAGAACATCCAGAACACTCGGAACAAATATCTGCATATCGTACAAATATTTGCCCCGAGGCGGAAATCAAACCGACCTTCTGCGTAGCAGGCGAACCTTTATACGACTGTGAGTGCTATTTTTTTTCAAAAACTGTATGTGATTGCAAGACTGTGCCTGCGGCGTCGTCCATATAGCTTGTTTCTCTCAGGAATAATGTAGTTACGAATACATCAAATATAAAAAAGGTCACTCGTATATAAGCTTAATAAATTTATAAGTAACCTATGTTGGAGTATATGTATCGACCCTATCCATCCATGGTTATCTGGTAGTTATCAATCTTGAGCTATAAAACCGCCAATTGTAACAAAAAATAATGTCCGATTGGTTAAAAGACTCTCGCTATGGATTTATATAAAAGTATATTACAAGCGGCGACGACAGTCTGATTTCAAAGTATAAGTGAGCTTGAACCAACTTTCTGCTGATATTTCAAATTCAACCGTAGCCTTTAAACGCAGGGTCGGGTTTTCATTGTGACGGATCTCTTGTTCGTGATCACTTTTGTTCACTTTGAGTTTCAGAGAGAGGAAGTAAGGGGGAGTGTAGATAAATCTTGTCAAATCGAGGGCCGTTTTAATGTCAAGTTTCTTCTTTAGTCTTGCAGGAAACAAAAGTAACTCGTGTTGTTTCGCGAATAACAATAGTTAAAGCTTTTTATTATATACATTATCGAAAGCTGCGGATTTCCCGTTTTTCTGTTACAGAAGAGGGCTGTTCATGAAATCTACTTTAGTATGGGTCTCCGAAAACCTTTCCCTGGTAAATTAATAGTAATAGACAGTTTCATGTCAATATACAGAGTGCTACAAAACTTGTGTACTAAGCCAAGAGAAGATGATTATGGATACAATTATTGTTTAGAGATTTTTAATTTCTAATATTTCTTTTTTTCGTCATATTCGTGTTTTTTACGCTTATCCATAGGTATACTATTATTACTGTTTTCAAATTTCAAAGAATTAACATCGTTTCACTTTTCTCATTACATAGTATAAAACAAAGTAGCTTCCCACTGTCTGTCCCTATGTATGCTTAGATCTTTAAAACGTAACGGATTTTTTACGTTTTTTTTAAATAATTGATACGAGTGATTCAAGAGGAAGGTTTTTAAACCATTTGACACATAGATTTTCAGGCGAGAGAAACCGCATGGCGCATATATATACATATAAAAGAAAGTCGTGCTAGTTTCACTATTTATAGCTCAAGAAGAAGAAAATTGTTGGGGAGGTAGCTTTGAACCAAGATACAGATATAGGATACTTTTTATAACATTTCATATTTTTCAAGTTTCCACGCGGTCGAAGGCACGGGCCGCTTTTAGTAATATAATAGAAAGCAAGAGTGCTTGTAAAAACACGAAAAGGAAGAAAATGATCTCCATTATATAAAAAAGAAACTTAAAAAAATTCAATGAAATGTGAAATTTGTAGAAATTGCCAAAGTACACAAGATCAAGAAAGAAGTCGGAGTTCCCCCGGGCAAAACCATAACCGCTTTTCACGCGATTTTGGTTTAATCAATTACTTAATTTTCCAACTACAGTGACATATGTATAACAAGTTTATTTAAGTCCATACTTCCCTGTAAATCATGGTCATAACATAATGGTGGAACCAAGTGATCCTGCAAGGATTTTATTTTCTTCTTATTAAAACTGCGCCCTAAAAATTATAGTAGCAAGACATCTCCCGTAGAGCTATTTTGTTTTATAGGCAAAGTAATTAACAAATAGCTTCTTTACCCCGTTGAGATATAAGAGACTATACTATAACAAGTGTAAGCTATTTTGTAATTTTTTTTCACTTCTCTTGCTCAAAAAGTGTATCATAATAGTGTAGCTTAGCCGCCTAGGGCCTAAAACTCGAGTTTAATACCTCGGGCTAAAAAGTATTTTTTCTTTTTAATTTTTGTCTAAAATCATCAGTCCGTACAAAGCATTCGTTCTCTTACATAAAAACACGACTTCTTGGTGCTCCGTCAATCTTTTTTTTTGAAAATAGAACCGCCTTGGTGATGTTTTATGAAGGTTGATTCTTCCCTTCATAATAAAATTACTGAAAATTGTCTAATTTTGAATTGTTTTATTTGCTCGCAATCGAAGTGAAAAGTAGAGTGTTTTACTCGGGCCAAAACCACCCATTATAACTCGGTCTTGTCATCTTCCCTCGCTACGCTCGGGAGTATAACAACCTCGTATATAATGGTATTATAGTTTCATGGAATTTCTCAAATTTTATTTTAAATGATTTATTAAAGTTATCAGTTAAGCATTTTCTTTGTAAACAAATTAGCTCTGCTTGGATGACAAGCATTTGCACAATTACAAAGATAACATGTATTATTAAATTCCAATTAATTAATTTGTATTGTAAATATAAATATTTGAATTGCTACATTATAAGTCTCGTAAAATATGTTTTGTAAATGGCCATTTCAATAGTTGTAAATGTAAATGTGTTTGTCCCAATCGTATATTGGACATTTGATTGTATTAATTGTATCCATTCCTTCCCTCTCTTCTTATGTATGTTTTATTTGGTGTGTATGTGTTGATGTATGTATGGGTGTGTATTTACGTTTAAAGTTTTGTAATGAATAAAATATGTATTTATTGTTGTATTCCTTAGTAGGTATTTAATGTTATTGCATTCAATAGCAACAGGTTATCGTAGGTTTTAAAATAAAAGCAGAATAGTACACTCACTGGTCCAATGATCAGATGAGTTAACTAGTTTGCGACACTTAAAAAAAAAAAAAAAACAATTGTAATCTTCGCTACAACCGCAGCAGGAAAGCTAGACCTTTCTTAGCACACGTAGCTTATAGGTGCAATAAAATTTCGCTCGTCTACTGAATCCAGGCGACTACACCATTAGTAGAAGCCCCAGATCTGTACGTCGCATCGTCGTATAGAACATTTTAACTTTGTTAGAAGTGTTATTAGTGCTATAAAATTAAATTAGTGGTGCAACTTCTGATCGATACCAAACTAAAACTGGGCAGGTTTCCTCGAGCGCGGAGAGAAGAAGTTGTTTACACGATTTGAGAACTTAATAATTGTTTTTATTAGAAACTGCAGTTTTCCGGTACGTGAGTACCTACCGGGAAAGGGTTACCGAACGGGTACTGGATACGGGATACTGCAGTAATTATCTCTTTCAGTATTTTTGCCGGTACGACTCAATGGCCGTTTTTCCAATAGTCGGCACGGCACCGGCACAGAACCGATATTGCCGTGCACCGTCCCGTCCCAGCGCCGCGCCGGGGCTTCGTTTTTCCACTGCGCCGCCGGTGTCGTTTCTGATTTACGCCCTTTGATTGGTACAGAGTACTGACATGGACTTTACCGGGCCAGCACCGAGTGGGAAGCTATAGCTACCCCAGCGACGGCGACGGCACGGCACCAAAAAAATTAGATAGATAGAACACCCGGAACAAATATCTGCAGATCGTACACACAATTGTTCCGAGGCGGGAATCGAACCCGCAACCTCCTGCGTCGCAGGCGGACCTTCGCCCACCGCGCCACATCGGCCGTCAATCTAAGTAGTAATCGTATTAGGGAAATTACAAACTTAACCTCTTTATAAATTAGTAGAGACTTGTATACCTACACAGTACACCCGAGAAGTTCCCATGAAAATGCCTTTAGGTCTTCCCAACACTAATAAATAAAGCAACCCAGAAAGTAGCATTTAAAGACATCTATGTAGTTTAGGCTGCGTTGATTTTCCATTGTGAAGTTCTCCTATATTCGACAACCTGCTTTATATTCTTTCCTTAGACATTAATTCTTAATTTTACTCATACCGGACTTTATTTTATGATGCGAGAATATTTCACGAAGCTTCAGTATCAATATTTGCCTTTTGTGGATTAACCACCGTCCTTTTACAGAATTTTCAGAGTTTTACAATTTTACTTATACGCGCTGCAGAGCGAGACCCTCTAGCACGGGTATTACATTACTTAAAAGAGGTTCCCATACAACTTGTCTGATTGCTTATTGTGTAAACCTAAAGAAATAAATGATTTTTGACTTTGACTGAAATATATTAATTAATTTAAGTTAAAGCAATAACTATTTGATTTGATTTGTGGCGTGTGGTATTTCTTCTGGTCTGCTGTGGCAGATCAGATGCACACTGCTACCGCTCAGTGCACTCTAATAATGAGCTTGTTGTGGTTTATGTATTTTTGTTTGACCATTTTTCTGTAAAACCCTCACTTCATTTGTTAATTCTATCGTAGGTACATGTTGATACACTTTATGTGGTTATAATCGATTTTTAATGCCTAATTAAAGATGTTGTTACTTAATAACTAATGATTACGGCTGTTCCACATCAACCAATCTTTCCCTTGGTAGGTAAGAACGGATTTTTTTATTTTCCATATTTATATAACACAAGATTGTTGTCAAGCAAGAAAGCACCTTATGGGGCTTTATACAGAAGAGAAAAAAAAAAGAAACAGATAGACAGTTATGTGGTTCTGTGGTTTTTACCATCAAGTAGGTAGTTTATTATTTTATCATTTTCCAAATGACACAAAAAATATCCAGAATTTCAACTGGTCAAAAGAAGTGAGATCACCATTAGAGCAGCGCCTATTTTGAAAACGATTGAGTTTGTGATTGCTAACATCCGTGTCAGCCACCCAGAGCCGTAATAATGAGTTTTGCCTCTCATTTGTAGGGTTCTGTGCCCAAAGGGTGCAAACCTACCCCGTTCCTATCTACTTGTCTATCTGTCCACCCGTCACTGGCTTTTATCCTTTTATCTCTTTTAACCGCAAAAAATCTAAATTTCCATAAAATACCTTTTTGTAGGTAATCACTATTTACCGAACTGGATGAAGCCAATGCAAGAAAATTTAAATTACATGACAACAAAAGCTCTATAATAAAATTCCTGTGCATATAAAAACGTTAACCTTATTTACCCACTGTCTGTTCCTATGTATGCTTAGATCTTTAAAACTACGCAACGGATTTTGAAAAAGGTTCTCTTCTGACTCACACTTCACTTTCCAATGTTATTTTTAATTCAAAAATCTCATAAGGAATTCAAAGACCCGGCGACATTGCATCTATTTATTCACCTGAACGCTACAAAATGTTTTATTTCGTGTTTTAGTGGAATCATTCGTCCAAACTACCTCCGTTCTACTGCCCGTACTTCTAACAAGATAAATGTATAACTAGAGACCGGGGTGAGGAATAATGGTGCATAAACTAAGCGATATAAAGTCCTGTTTAGTTTGGAGATAGAATCTGTTAAAACTCTGTGGAAGGGCCCGTCTAGGGAATTACTGGAATAGCAAAGTTAGCGAATACGTGATAAAAGAGGAAGAAATATCGTTTGGTGTCCAGTTAGGATAAGAAACAAACTGTAAATAACATTGTATTTAATTATTGTAGTTGCCTTCGGTTTATATCAGTACGCTTAATAAAAGACTGCGTTTTCTAATATAATTTAAGCGGCAGAGTTGCTTAAAGGTTAGGCCAGGGTAACCCTAAATACTAACTATATTAAAATTTTAGTATTTAAAATAAATCAAGCAGGTACGGTATCAGTCATACATGATACAAGGTCTTCTAACTTTGGGGCTGACCACATATCTGTGCGGCTTAACGATGCCTTGTGTGAGCTGCCAGCAACCGATATCTGCGGAATATTTAGGAACATTTCCATGTATAGGTCTGCGATATTCGAGACACTGAATAATGTATGGATGCACTCTGTCACATTTCACACCACGTAAGCCTACAGTTAGTGAAACGTACGAGGACGTATGGACAATACAGACCGATATTTGTAATGTTCAGCAGGCGACGTTTCTCTGATTCGATTATGAATCCTAAGATAGAACTGTTCTAGGAGGCCTAGACTAGTTCTATAGAGCGTATGCCTGACGGATCTCATCGCATTCCAAGTCTTCATAACTGATGTGCAACGAGACAGAAATAGAGAGAGATACAAAGACACAATGGCTTGTTGCGAGGCTTAATTTAACATCCTGATGCTCTTTTTTTGTTTGAGATAAACTGGAAAGAGATGGGTAAATGTCACGTGGCTGTTATTTTAGCCAACGTTGGACAAAACAAATTGAATATTACTTAAAAGCAATTGAAGTGACGGGTTGGAAGGAAGCCTATAATGAAATCAGATAGACGAATTGACTCGAGGAGACTAGCTTCAAGGACTATTATATAAATATAGAGGTATAAAAGAGAAATCCGCGGCAGTTCACTTCTCACTGTGAAATAAACCTAATCATTTCTTGCCTGAGATACATATATATATATATGTTGCGTCAATATCCAATTTGTTTCTACAACCGCGGTGTACAATATCTTTATCACAAATATTACATATACATAGTCTGCTGGCCAATAACACTTATATTATAAATGCGAAAGTTTGTAAGTTTAAGATGTTTATTACCTCTTCACGCCAAAACTATTACCAACTGAGCTTAGCATTCATGAAGTTCTGGGCCTGGAATACTACTACTACTTTTACTTAAATAACATATGATCCCATATATAGTTTCCATGGGATAGAAATAAATAAAGAAATAATGCTGGACAATTTACACATCATTATCTAGCCCCATGGTAAGCAGAGCTTGTGTTATGGGTACTAGATAACTGATATACATAATAAAATACATTACATAGATAAATATTTTTTATTATACATAGAAAACGACCAGAACACCCGAAACAAATATCTGCAGATCGTGCACACATTTGTTCCGAGGCGGGAATCGAACCCGCAACCTTCTGCGTCGCAGGCGGACCTTCGCCCACCGCGCCACATCGGTCGTCTAACATTAAAACGTTTCCATAGAATCAACGTGTGCGAAGCCGCAGTCAGAAACTAGTTTAGAATATTTGGGCAATAAATCGGTCTATCAAAGTTCAGCAGTCTGCGAGTAACCTATGGTATAATGCATTTGCATGCATGAGCTCGTCGATATTCGCAAACTTGGCACTGAATAATGTCGCAGTTAGGGAGTTCGGGGCCTGTTGCATTAGACGATACGACCTAACATGACCGCCACATTAATCACCCATCATGCAGTCTTTCAACAAAGTCCTCACTCTTTAGACTCCATAGAATGGGTATTTGTTGAATAACTACTCCATATAATAATTGTGCCGTGCTATTAAACAATAATTTAAATTTAATTGTATATCTTATAATTTCTTTTAATGTATATTATTTTTATTTTTGTAATTTTCTATGTGTGGACAATAATTTATGTCTGAATAAAGAAACTTTTTATTTCATCTTCAGCCACGCCCAACGTTCAACGTGTGCGAAGCAGTTAATACGAATATGTCAAACGGCTCAAACGGCTGTATAATGTAGATTAGAATGACATTTGGTACCAGAAAGTGAGATGAAAAAGAATATAACAAAGCGGGCAACACCGCGTAGCGCAGCTAGTTGGAATTGAGTAACCACAAGGCGACCAACTTTTAAATTGAAAAACAAGCCACAATATGACTTAAGGTTCTTTTCCTTTCATAATCAGGATTACCGCCCGCGTGAGGAGCTAATCCACGTCCGGGCTTTCCGAAACCTATAATCTTACTAATATTATTAACGCGAAAGTTTGTGAGGATGTTTGTTGCTCTTGCCCGCAATAACTACTGAATGGATTTTGATGAAATCTCACAATAATATAGCTTACATATCAGAATAACATAGGCTAAAATTCATAAGGATATATTGTATATTATCCAAAATTTCTATCACCACGCGGGTGAAAGCGCGGGGCGCAGCTAGTTTCATACATGTTTTTCTATCACGGGCTACACGAACGTGGAACGTGGATTGTCTGGAGCAATTATAGGTTTCCACTCGAACTCGGCCGGATATCCGTATGACAGGAAAAGAGCCCTATATACTCGTATATCAGAAAAACCTTTAGAAAATACCGAGAAATAACTCGCGTGAGAAATACTCATGAATGTAAATAACAACGTAACAGGTCTGACAACTTGTTCCTAATATAATGATAATCCATTTTGAGATGTGTCTTTATTTCACGTTACAATTTTGTCATGTTTGACAGACAGGCAGTCAATTCGGTGGAACAAAGACTGAAACTTTTATCTAATGTTGGGGGCAAGTCCGAGACTCGATAATGATTCTTTGTTAATGGCAACTGTGTCTGGTTGGACGTTTTTCTGCCAGTGATAAGTAATCGTTATAAAATCGATGAGATGTTAAATTATGAAGATTGTTTGATATTTTCACCAGAGCCTAGTTCGTTATCTATCTATCTATCAAGCTTTGTGCCACCACACCAGGACCTGTCTGAAAATCAGCGCCGCTACTTACTTAGGCTTGTAGCGGCATAATGCTGAGACAGGGACCTTTTTGGCCCCTTATGTAACACGTATTTGCTCTATTTTGTATGTCTTGTCTATTCCTTGTAATTTATTTTTCTTGTTTTTATTATTTTCTTTTCTTACCATGTAATGTGTTATATATAGTGTCAAATAAATGTATTTTCTTTCTTTCTTTCTTTCTTTCTTCTTTCTTTCTTATCTAGCAGGGTACCACGTGCAGGTTAGGTTGGCTTGGGAGACGAGATGTTGGTTGGAGTCTCCAGACTTTCACACTAACAACCAAATCATAACGTTGACATTAGAGAAGGCATATTCCAAAAAAGGTCTATCAGACATATAGCAGGTTTAAAATATAGAGATACATGTAGAGACGAGTTTAAGAAGCTAAAAATAATGACAATGGCCTGTGAGCAAATTTATCAAACCATTATATACATAAGAGAAAATCTCAATAATATTACAAAAAATAAGGAAATTCATAATCACAACACTAGAAATAAGGAAAATATTGTGGTACCTCACACGAGACTATCAAAAGTACGGAAAAGCTTTATGTGCCTATCTATACAATTTTATAATAAAATACCATTAGAATTTAGAAAGAAACCTGACATTGAACTATTTGTATTTATTAAAAGAATTCTATTGAATAAGAGTTATTATACAATTGACGAAGCTTTGGCTGATAAAAATATATTTTGTGATGCGATAGGTACGGAGGCTGATATTGTTGTTATTTAGTTATTATAAGTTATAAATGTAATTGTGACTTATCTAAGAACATGTGTATTGTGTCAAAAGATAAATAAATGAATTGAAATTGAAATTGAAATTCCTATATTCCTAATGACGTAGATATTTTCAATAACCTTAGAGAATTAAAGTAAATAACTGACGAAACGGAACCTTTTTCTTTTGTTTTCGAGCTTATAAAGAATTTGCTGTTATTACAATACGTTTTAACTCTTTCTATGCGTTTTATATAACAATTGAATAAGCAAAAACCGGCCAAAATTCGGACTCGCGCACGATAAGTACCCTACCATTACCTATCAAAAAGGCAAAAAATAATATATGTTGTATAGGAGCCCCCTATACATTAAATGTAAATTCTATTTTTTATACCTATTTTTTTCGTATTTTCTGTTATAGCGGCAACAGTCATACATCATCTTTGAAAATCAACAGTCTTCATGAGATACAACCAGGTAACAGACAGACGGAGTCTTAGTAATAGGGTCCCGTTTTACCCTTAGGGTACGGAACCCTAATAACTGCCATTATTTTTACGACTCTTTATAAAATATACACACGCTCGTTTCTTTCTTTGAATTAATACAATAGTGCTTTATTAGGCTTGTATTCGTTTATTTACTTCTTTAAAAAAGAATATTCAAACATAGCAAAATATAATACTCAATTAAAAGAAATATGCAACATAAAAATGTATAATTATGTTTTTTCAGAAGTAGGTAATCAGAGAACTTTGCAAGTTTTCTATATTGAAGATTTAATATTAGTTCACCTGTGCAGAGAAGGTACGAGGAAACTTCAACTAGGACACGATGTTATGAATTTTAACAAGGTTACATCCGAAACTTGCATGTAGTGCGAGATGTACCGTGCCGGGTATTTAGTCGAAACGATATTGTTTGAAGAGAATTCGTTATTTCGGCATATGTAACTCAATAGGTAAGGTAAATATTTCGGCTGTCAGCACAAGGCAGGGAAGCAATGGCTCTACTGATTGTATTGCTGCTGATTTATGACTGAATTTAATAGCATGCTAAACAGTCCTTAGCTATGCTAAATAGGATCTACCGTCCAAAACAAAAATGAAAAGGTTTAAATAACAGGCGCTGAAATTAAAAAAAATATACTGTTGGTTGCTGCGCAACAAACAATAAAATCGGCTTGTTCGGTTATAAAGGTAAGTTTAGCTCTATTATAAAATCCCTGGTTATTCATCATCATCATCAGCCTATATGAGTCCACTGCTGGACATAGGCCTCCCCCAATGAGCCCTGTCTTCAGCTTGACGCATCCAGCATCTACCTGCAGTCTTTCGCAGGTCGTCATCCCACCTGGTCGGAGGGCGTCCAACACTACGTTTACCGAGTCGTGGTCTCAACTCAAGAACACGTTTGCCCCAGCGGCCGTCGGTTCTTCGCGAGATATGGCCGGCCCACTGCCACTTCAGCTTGCTAATTCTCAGAGCTATGTCGAAAACTTTGGTTCTCTGACGGATGTATTCGTTGCGAATCATATCCTTCAGAGAAACTCCGAGCATAGCTCTTTCTATAGCTCGCTGAGCGACTTTGAACTGGTCGACTAGTCTTATCGTGAGTGTCCACGTCTCAGCTCCGTAGGTCATAACGGGTAGGACCCTGGTTATTACTACAGCCTAATACGAACATAAATAAATATAATGTAAATAGGTAACTTCTAGGCCTTTATGGTAAATCGTGAGCTACATTTTACATGATGGTATAATCCACGCACTATAGGAATGGAACTGTGCATAAAGTAAATATTTAACATCACATTTCTTAACCATCGGAACCAATTTATCTACGCTCGGTTATTGAATTATCTGAAAAAAAATATAACCAACCGAATCACGCAATAATTATCCTAAAATTAACTTTCTTGGAGCCAGAAGGTCTATGCTGATAAAGGTATACAAGCTAGAAAATATCCGCTAATCCAAAGTAACAAACATTTACCTAATCTGTAGCTAACAAGAAAAAATATACACTAGAAAGGCATGCGCTCAGCTAAACGTATGTATTATATTATCTGTGGCTAAACTATGAAAACCATTGCAAATCTTAGCCCCTGGGATTCTTGCATCCATTTCTCATTCGCATTTCTTGAATCTTGTCCATCTTGGTCTTTGTAGCGTCTTTGTAAGCACTAATGACTCTGGTAATAAATGACTTGGCGAGCTTGGGCATTATTTTTGTAAGTACCCACTTGACTGAAAATCTTAAGCATCTTTTAGTATAAAAACTATCGTAGTTTTACGAATTCTAAAGTTCCGAATAACTCGCAAGAAAGGCTACTGGGATGGCTTGTTGTTCTTTAATATGAGCATATGTTGAGTATTGGCTAGTTATAACAAATACCTGAGTATTTGATGTTAATTTTGACTCAATACTTACGTGCGTTTCTGAGAAAAGAGTGTGGACAGACGGACAGACGGAAATGCGGATAGACAGATCACAAAGTGATCTTATAATGCTCCTATTGATTTTTCTTAGAGGTACGCGACCATAAAAATTATATAAATTCAAAAAATCGTAGAACATTAAAGTTGTTCCCGTCGGGGTACAGGTTCACCCCCTTTTGGCTTTATAAACATGTTTCGTGGCACCCTGTATAATTTTTCTTTGCCTTTCAGATGACAGCGCTCGGGTGAAGGGCGTGCAGTGGACATGTAGGTATATCCTACTAATATTATAAACGCGAAAGTTTATAAGTATGGATGGATGGATTTTAGTTACTCTTTCACGTAAAAACTACTACTAATGGATTTTAATAAAACTTTACAATAATACATATAGCTAATAAATAATAAATAATGCTGGACAATTCACACAGCATTATCTAGCCCCATGGTAAGCAGAGCTTGTGTTATGGGTACTAGATAACTGATATACATAATACAATACATTCAATAGATAGATATTTTTTATTATACATAGAAAACGACCAGAACACTCGGAACAAATATCTGCAGATCGTACACACAATTGTTCCGAGGCGGGAATCGAACCCGCAACCTCTCGCGTCGCAGGCGGACCTTAGCCCACCGCGCCACATCGGTCGTCATAATAACAATACATCAGAATAACACATAGGCAACAATTTATAAAGATATATTGTATATTATCCAAAATATCTATCACCACACGGGTGAAACCGCAAGGCGCAGCTAGTAGTAAATATGTGTATCGCATCTTGCGCGGTCATCTTGTTCGTGTTGGTGACGTTCGGAAACACGGTGGCGGTATACAAAGGGCTTTACACGGCATAACGGATCAATAAGCGTAGAATATTTAAATTTGGAAAGCCACATCTATATACATATATAAAAGAAAGTCGTGTTTGTTACAACACTATTATAACTCGAGAACGGCTGAACCAATTTGACTGAAAATTGGTGAGGAGGTAGCTTAGAGTCTAACATAGGATACTTTTTATCATTTAATGAAACCATTTGACACATCGATTTCCACGGGGGCGAAGCCGCGGGGCGCAGCTAGTTTTATATAAAACTAGCTTCTTCCCGTAGCTTCGCGTTTTTTATACGTAATAAATATTATTTTTATCACGTTATTTTAGGCAAACAACTTCATCTGTGTAAAATTGCAACCCGATCCATTCTGTATTTTTGTTTTTTTTTCGCAAACATCGCACAACGGCACAAACACTCTCCTTAATAATAATAATATAATAAAGGATAGGTAATATTATATTATTTATGAAACTAACGGTCGAAGACGCGAAGGATAATTTTGGTTAAGCATTCAAATTGATTGGGGCGATTTCATCTTAATTTGTTACATTGTTTTCGTGGCCTGACCTGCACCCATTAGCTGTTGGTTTGATAATGTCGTTGCTGAAACAAAGGGCGTGTTTAAACAACAACGATACAATGGCGATACTTTACTGGTGTCGAGCTCGCGGTGGTTTTGCATCGGTCGGGCTCGGCGAGCCTCGGGGATTGTTCAAAACACAAAATGGTTTTTGTGATGTTTATTTGTGAGAGACAGACAGTAGTAGTAGTTAGGTAGATTGTTTGCAGATTTTGCAAAAGCAAAAAAAAAGACGTGGCTTCCGTAGTGTGGCGTCGCTTCATACTTATGATACCAGTTCATACCAGTAAAGTTCTGCCCCGCGGGCCCGAAGCATTCGCACGCTGTTTCGAGGATAAAAATTGCCTGTGTACCACCCTAAATATCGTGCCAAATTCAATAAACATTCGTTCAACTGTTTAGACGTGAAAATGTAACAAACAGCTTCACATAATGACTTAACACTTTGACTGCGGTTTTTTTTCGACGACTGCGATCTTTTTTTTTAACCTAAAAAATTCGTGCTGCCGCTCTACACAGCGGTTGTGTTGCGCCGCACATGCGTTTCGTTCGAAAAATATTACAGCTGTGCTGAGTCACATAGATCTGTATTTTCTCAGCCGCTGCGCTAGTATGGATTTACGCATATTAGTCACTTGTAGAAAACACATACCGTGTGATTTCAGCAGTCAAAGTGTTAACCTTGCTTTTCACTCGTACGTGTATTTCGGGAGAAAAATAGCCGCTATGTTAAAAAAGGTAAATAAATAGATATGCTCTAGAACGATACAATATATTCATTCAAAACTTCCGCCCAATTCATTTGGTAGTTTAGGCGTAAAAGGTAAGTAATAAATGTACACCATCCATTTAAACTTTAGCAGTGTTATTTCTGGTTATTTCAAACATCAGCTTTGTATGAAGGAAACACACTCGTCGTGATGACGTGAATGTCCTTTCGTTCAACGAAAGGCACCATTCACACTCTTGCATTGTTGCCAGTCCTACTGATTTATCAGTTGATGTAACTGATTTTAACACGTCTATTGTTGAAATCACACCGTATGTGTTTTCTACAAGTGACTAATATGCGTCAATCCATACTAGCGCAGCGGCTGAGAAAATACAGATCTGTGTGACAGCACAGCCGTAATACGTTTTCCGAACGAAACGCATGTGCGGCGCAACAGAGCGGCAGCACGAATGGCTTAGGTTAAAAAAAAAGATCGCAGTTGAAAAAAGATCGCCGCAGTCGAAGTGACCATCGACTGATTTATTTCTCATATTTCTGAAATATTAACTGCTTTCTCTGAGGATGTCCAAAGACTTCTCGTCAAAAAGTGGACTAAACTACTATTTTTATACCTACTATAAACTATGATGCAACAATAGTAAGTAAACAATAGTAGTTAAGTGCAAATAATGAATTAGAGCGAAACTTATATAAACATATACAAAATTAAAAGTATTTATTTAAGTCACATAGATGAGTTAAGTAAAATAAAAACGGCAATTGTGATTTCTTAATCGTTAGAATACATTAATGTTTTATGAAACCTATAATTTAAACTAAAATATTAAAAATATAACTAAGCCATAACGTCCAAGTTTGGATAGCAACAAATAAGTGAGATTTATCAAAATGTAAAATTCATTAGAAAAAAATATCATAAGCTTACTGACACAGCAACGAGTTTTTACACTATGATTGAAAAGCTGAAAGTAACGCCTTGTTGGCTTTACAAAGCTAAAAACAGGGTAAAAATATATATTTTCTTTAGTAAATTCATGAAGACGATGTAAAATTAGACCCCAAAAGGAAATTTAATTAAAAAAAAACAAGAGGACCTTTACTTTAGTATAATACTGAAGTAAAACAGAAGGACAGGTGTTCTAAAGAGGTATTCGCGAGGTACTGTCCCCTGAGACGAGTAGGTATACAATTCAGTCCGTAAATAAAATACTTTAGTCTTTGTAGTACGTTATAGTTTTCGCTTTTTCTTTCTATTTAAGATGTTTGAAGGGTTCCTTGAAAGTTTGTAGTACCTACTATCCGTTCTGGATTTCAAGAAGACCGTGGGTAACTAATTAAAAAATTTGGAGACTAAATGCAGTTCACAGAGCCCATCATTAACTAAAATATAGTGGATTAATTTATATTCTGTGTTATGTATAGTATTAAATATATCAGTTATCAAGTACCCATAACGCATGCTCTGATAACTTGGGGCTAGATGGTGTTGTGTGGATTGTCCAGCATTATGTTTATAAATATTATTATAAAAATAAATAAATACTTTCTTTATTCTGTTGTTTATTCCTATATTGTTTTCTGTTTTGTGTGGTGTAATAAAGTGTTTTATATCTATCTATGTTGGTCACTTTTAAAAGTTGGTAAAGCTCAGCGCCGCGTCAACGTCAATATACATTAACAAACTGAAGAGAATCCTAGTGGACAGGGCATACTACAGTTTAGAAGAGTTTCTAAATGACAAATTAGATGACTCCAATGTCGCTGATCCACACTTATAATATTTATTATAACTTAGATTTGAATAACTCACTATAGGTAAAATTACCAAAGAAATTATAGAATTATTTATTATAAAAATTCTGTACTTAGATTTCGAACTATTTTGTATTTTTCTTGTTATTCCGTTATGTATTTTCTTTGTATTATTTATGTTTGACATAGTAGAATATTTCTTATTAATAAAAAACTGAACTGAACTGAACTCATACTATTCAGTCTTACATTTAACACGAAAATCACTATACAAATTAAATATCGGACATAAAAGTTCCATACCATAATCGGATTTTATCGTTACCAATAATCCGTTTAGTCCGAGCTATGCAGGGTTTTAAAATATTATTTCCAGATATCTGCGCAAGTATTTAACAATTTGATTGCTGAAATCACACGGTATGTGTTTTCTACAAGTGACTAATATGCGTAAATCCACACTAGCGGAGCGGCTGAGAAAATACAGATCTGTGTGACTCAGCACAGCCGTAATATTTTCAAACGAAACGCATGTGCGGCGCAACACAACCGCTGTGAAGAGCGGCAGCACGAATTTTTTAGGTTAAAAAAAAGATCGCAGTCGTCGAAAAAAAATCGCAGTCAAAGTGAAGCGTTATGCGAAAAAAGGTGAGGTTATGAATAGTGAAAGAGTTAACCAGTTGTGAACAGAATAGAGAAGGTACGCACTCGACCGTGACGCGGAAGAGTGCTCAACGTTCCAGTAAGCAATGACGACTTGCTTAGTTTTAGGCCTAGAAGTATTAAAATTACTACTCGTTTTAGGTATATTTTTGCACAAGTGCAAGTGCTAGGTATATTTTTCCCACCTCGGCCCCCTTTCGGTGAATAATCTTAATATTATAAACGCCAAAGCTTGTGAGGATGTTTGTTGCTCTTTCACGCAAAAACTACTGAATGGATTGATGAAACTTCACAATAATATAGCTAACATATCAGATAGGCTACAATTCATAAAGATATATTGTATATTATCCAAAATATCTATCACCATGCGGTTGAAACCGCGGGGTGCAGCTAGTTCACATATAATGCAGAGAAGGTTGTCAAGCCACAATGCTGTCATCAACACCATCATCATATCAGCCCACAGAATCCACTTGACATAACTTTCAAGACATAATTGTCACTGTCAAGCCAGTCACGATTGTTGTAATATAGATAAAAGCCATCAAGAAAGAAGTTGAAGTTGAAATATAGATAAATCCTCTCAATAAAATCAAAACGAAAATCTTATGAAAAATATGATTTCTTCCCTTCATGCCGACTCCTCTAAAATAGACTCCCGTGACGTCGTTTCCTGTAAAGTGCACTTGAATTCCCTACACGCTGACCTCGCCTTTTTTGTGGTATACAGTCGACCACTACCAGTGGTGTACAGTCGGCAGTGGTCGACGGTATAACACAAAAAATGACGTAACAATACTAAACACAAAATTAAGAAGTCCGTATAAACCACTTTGTAATGGAAGCCACCACTGTGCATCTGCAGAGTAACCCTTGTTTGCTTTTATTTACATTTCGTGTAGTAATTAATTTATTTTACTAACAAAGAAATAACTGTTATGGAAATTATAACAAGTACATATTTACTACTATTTGCGCCCCGCGGTTTCACCCGCGTGGTGATAGATTTTTTTGGATAAAATAAATACGTCTCTTTATGAATTGTAGCCTATATGTTATTCTGATATGTAAGCTATATTATTACGAAGTTTCATCAAAATCCATTCATACTTTTTACGTGAAAGAGCAACAAACATAATTACATACATCCTCACAAACTTTCGCGTTTATAATATTAGTATTAATTAATATTAATCACCGCTCATCTGTGGAAATGTTTCATGGGGAGAGTGATTTAATTTAGTATTTAAGTTAAGTTATTTAAGTTAATAAGTTTAATTTTACCTAAAAAATATGGATCATAGTAATCTCAATTTTTTTTTTTTATATATTATTATTATACTAGCCCGGGGTGTCCCACTGCAGGGCAAAGGCCTCCCTCCCCTTCTTCCACTCATCTCGGTCCTCAGCAAGGAGAACCCACTCCTTATTGTATCGGTGTCCTTTGTTCGCGCTGAGTTTCTTTGACAGGGAAATCCCACCCGGAGATTCTTACCACCCCTAGCCCCAGCCCTATTTTTTTATTTAATTTATTATATTTATTAGTAGGATTGCTGCATCTCAGTATGTTGCGTACGTCATAATTCAGAGGCGAGTTCAAGAGCTGTCATCGTTCGCGCTGGCTCGGACGTCGAGAGCATGGCTACTTGCCAGTTGAACAACTTCTTAGGAATGTCAAGAAGCATATTAGGGGAAAACCATCGGGCTGAAGACAAGTACGTAGCCCTTAGTACCGCTTGTACTATATCATCATCATCATCAGCCTATATTAGTCCACTGCTGGACATAGGCCTCCCCCAATGAGCGCCATAGATAGATAGATAGATAGAAAATTCTTTATTGCACTTGAACTATAAACTATGTACATTAATAACTTAAAAATTAAGTACAATTGGCGGTCTTATCGCTCAAGAGCGATCTCTACCAGACAACCATGGATGGATAGGATCGTGGACATAGCGCCCTGTCTTCAGCTTGACGCATCCAGCATCTACCTGCAGTCTTTCGCAAGTCGTGATCCCACCTGGTCAGAGGGCGTCCTACACTACGTTACCGAGTCGCGGTCTCCACTCAAGAACACGTTTGCCCCAGCGGCCGTCGGTTCTTCGCGAGATATGGCCGGCCCTGTTTTTTGTACCATATGATTACGCTTTATAACTATTTTGGCTGGAGTAGGTATGCCTCGTAGAGTGTCCTATAAAGACAACATTTCTCTCAAGATATCTTCATCATCATCATCAGCCAATGATAGTCCACTGCTGGACATAAGCCTCGCCCAATTAGCGCACATAGCGCCCAGTCTTTAGCTTAACGCATCCAGCAGCAAAATATCTTCAATGTATACAAATTGGACCTGCTACAGTATTATTATATGATAAATAAACACCTTTGTTAGGTAACTTCACGTTATTATTGTTGTCCACCTGCGATGCAGGAACGAATCCCGCCTTGGGACAAATATTTGTATGATCTGCAAATATTTGTTCCAGGTATTCTCTATGTATAGTAAATATGTATCTCTCTATCTATTGATATATTTAATATAATACATTACGTATTGTAATATGTATATCATCTGGTACTCATAACACAAGCTTTGCATAGCTTGTGGCTAGATGATGCTGTGTTGATTGCCGCAAGCATTATTTAGTTTATTTTTTAAACTTTAATACCTATGTATATAATACATTTTAAAATCGTTTCTCGGTATTATGAGCAGAGCAACGGTAATCTCGAAAATTCCATAGGTCTGAGAAAGTCCTACAAAATTCCTATCAGTCTTTCCCCCTTTCAGTCTCGTAAGAAACATTATGTTGGAAATGTAGAATTACAAAGAGAAGAAAAATAATTCTTACGAAAAAAAACCAAGTTTGAATATTTTTTAAGTAAGACCATGATAATATAAATAATGCTGGACAATTCACACAGCATCGGAATCAGACTACAAAGATTTAACTATTTAAATCTTTGTCAGACTAGCCTTAAGCTGAACTTGTGTTATTGCTACTTGATGATTGATATACTTAACACAATTTATAACATAGACAGATAATTTTTATTATGCTTGCTTATTGAGCTTGTGTTATGAGTACTAGATAACTGATATACATAATACAATACATTACATACATAGATATATATTTTTTATTAAACATAGAAAACGACCAGAATAATAGTATCGTTTTATTAATTTTGTTATAAGCATGTGTTCAACATACATATATGTTGTCTCTATGTCCATTTCAGTGGAATATATGCGCTAATGTTTATCCATCATCAACAACATAATCAACCAGCCTAGAGCTAAGTTCTGCAAATTAAATAAATAATGCTGGACAATTCACACAGCATCATCTAGCCCCAAGCTAAGCAGAGCTTGTGTTATGGGTACTAGATGACTGATATACATAATACATTACATAGATAGATATTTTTATTATACATAGAAAACGACCAGAACACCCGGTACAAATATCTGCAGATCGTACACACAATTGTTCCGAGGCGGAAATCGAACCCGCAACCTTCTGCGTCGCAGGCGGACCTTCGCCCACCGCGCCACATCGGTCGTCTAACATTAAAACGTTTCTATAGAATCAACGTGTGCGAAGCCGCAGTCAGAAACTAGTTTAGAATATTTGGGCAATAAATCGGTCTATCAAAGTTCAGCAGTCTGCGAGTAACCTATGGTATAATGCATATTTGCATGCATGAGCTCGTCGATATGGAAAATCGAACCCGCAACCTTCTGCGTCGCAGGCGGACCTTCGCCCACCGCGCCACATCGGTCGTATTGGTTCCATATAGGAAAGCTTAAAATAGCTTTTAAAATAAAATTATGACTTGTAATTAATAATTATTATGCAGATTTTGAACCTTCAAGCTAATCCCCGTTTCATTACTTCAGCAACTTCAAAGGGTCGGAAAGGGTCAACAATAAAGTACCTATTTAGGAAACTTCCGAATTAAAAAGTGGATTTAGGTACCCACTTAATTTTTATTACAATGAATTTAATGAATTTAAAGTGGTCCCTTCCTATAGGTTAAATTGGAAAAAAGAGAAGTGTTAAACTCTTGACGCTAAAATTAAAAAATTAATAACTAAGATGAACGTGACTCTATGTATAATAAACTTATCTGTATCTCGGAAACTACTCGTTCTAGACTAAGTTCTTGGCTCAAATGAAAGGCGATAATCAGGTCTACATTTTCGATGACAGCTGTCACATCTGACATTTGTTTTGTAACAGATTTGTGGGCAGAATTAACAGGAAAAAAAAAACAAGTTCTGTCAAGAGAACTACTTAACAGAAAAAGTGAGGATTGTATTCCCATTTGTTTTGTAGACACACCTAATGGGAATAAAATCCCAGTAGTTCTGTCAACAGAACTACTTGACAGAACAGGTGGGAATAAACTTGTATTTCTGTATCCGCTGTCCCATAGCGTGAGTAATTCGATTCAGTTAATTTTTTGTTTGTTTAGTGAGTTTATCATGAGTGTTTTACGTTATCTTTGTTTATAATCGGTCTTCATCATCAGCCTATACTATACCAATCCAAAACTGGATATAAGCCTCACCTAATGACTCGCATCCTGTCTTCTACTGGACGCATCCAACATCTGCCTGTCTTTTTGAGGTCGTCATCCATCCCACCTGGTTAGTGGGTGTTACTACGTTTGCTTAGTAGAGTTCTCCACTTAACACTTTGACTGCGGTTTTTTTACGACGACTGCGATCTTTTTTTTTACCTAAAAAATTCGTGCTGCCGCTCTACACAGCGGTTGTGTTGCGCCGCACATGCGTTTTGTTCAAAAAATATTACAGCTCTGCTGAGTCACAAAGATCTGTATTTTCTCAGCCGCTGCGCTAGTGTGGATTTACGCATATTAGTCACTTGTAGAAAACTCATACCGTGCGTTTTCAGCACTCAAAGTGTTAAGAACTTATTTACCACAGCGATTATCGGTTCTTCGTGAGATATAGGCGAACCACTGAATAGAAAATACCACGGTAGAATTCATCCACCGTGCCACATCGGTCGTCAACGATGATGAGGCTAGGCGTATGCTGGGACGCAGGCAACGCAGATCCACGTAGCGCAGGGCAGAGCAGATTTTGTAATGCATGAAAGTAATAGAAATCTGCGTCGCACGTGCCTGCGCCGCAACGTACGGAGCACTCGGTACTTTCATGCATTACAAAATTTACTCTGCCCTGCGCTGCGTGGATCTGTGTCGCCTGCGTCCCAGCATACGCCTAGCCTCATCATCGTTGACGACCGATGTGGCACGGTGGATGAATTATTTTTATAATTGGCTTGTTTTAATAAGAATGCTACTCAGACTTGATATCTACTTTTATCTTATACATATTACGTTGTTATAACGTTCACAACAGTTGGCAATTCACACAGCATTATCTAGCCCCATGGTAAGCAGAGCTTGTGTTATGGGTACTAGATAACTGATAAACATAATACATTACATAGATAGATATTTTTATTATACATAGAAAACGACCAGAACACCCGGAACAAATATCTGCAGATCGTACACACAATTGTTCCGAGACGGGAATCGAACCCAACCGAACCGAAACCTCCTGCGTCGCAGGCGGACCTTCGCCCACCGCGCAACATCGGTCGTCAAAATAATATATCAATAATAATACAAAATAATATGTAAAACCAAGGTGGTTTTGATCTATTTGGTTTGGTGCTTACCTTTTTGTATTACTTTCATGCATTACAAAATTTACTCTGCCGTGCGCTGCGTGGATCTGTGTCGCCTGCGTCCCAGCATACGCCTAGCCTCATCATCGTTGACGACCGATGTGGCACGGTGGATGAATTATTTTTATAATTGGCTTGTTTTAATAACAATGCTACTCAGACTTGATATCTACTTTTATCTTATACATATTACGTTGTTATAACGTTCACAACAGTTGGCAGTGAATTGATAAAGTAATATTAACTTTGAACAATGTTGCATTTAAGGTCAAAATGTTACAGTAAATATAATGAATGTGTAGTATAAGAAATATTTTATCGTTCATGTGACGTGGTTTCTTCTTCACATTATACACACGTGAACAAAAAAAAATTAAGTGTGGGAGTCAATTATCACGTTTTTTACTAAATAATATGATGTACTAAAGAAATAAATAAAATAAAAAAATAAAAGCGCTGGCGAGACGACCTTAACGCCAGCACTGAGTGGAAAGATTTGGGGGCGGCCTTTGCCCAGCAGTGGGACGAAACAGGCTAAATAAAAAAAATATTGATTTCTCAACGTATTATTAATAAGAAAACCTTGTTTCTTGCCAATTATCATAATTCTAGGTCAACGGGAAGTATGTTTTTAGGACAACAAAGTGATCCCATAAGGGATCCTTTTTTTCTTTTGAGATGCGGCGATAACCGCTGGGGCAAACGTTTTCTCGAATGGAGACCACGACTTGGTAAACGTAATGTAGGACGCCCTCCGACCAGGTAAGATGACGACATGCGAAAGTGTGCAGGTTGATGCTGGATGCGTCAAGTTGAAGACAGGGCGCTGTGGCGCTCATTGGGGGGAGGCCTATGTCCAGCAGTGTACTAACATAGGCTGATGATGATGATGAGAAACTATATTTATAAGTATTAATACAACGGGTATTTATCGCGTTTATTTACCTATTTTTCCCGACGTTTCAACAGGTTTACACACTGTCGTGGTCACGGGATGACTCAAGTGACGATTCATGACTCAGTCATGACTCAGTCATCCCGTGACCACGACAGTGTGTAAACCTGTTGAAACGTCGGGAAAAATAGGTAAATAAACGCGATAAATACCCGTTGTATTAATACTTATAAATATGTGTTCAGATCGCGTAAGTTTAAAAGTATTGATGAGAAACTAGTAAAATAATTTATCACAACATTAAAAACATGAAATTGGTATATATTATATAAAATAAAATATAAAATGGTATAATAAACTATGATTTTCTTCAACTTGTACCTTGTTAAAGGTAAGCACCACACCAAATAGATCAAAACCACCTTGGTTTTACATATTATTTTGTATTATTATTGATATATTATTTTGACGACCGATGTTGCGCGATGGGCGAAGGTCCGCCTGCGACGCAGGAGGTTTCGGTTCGGTTGGGTTCGATTCCCGTCTCGGAACAATTGTGTGTACGATCTGCAGATATTTGTTCCGGGTGTTCTGGTCGTTTTCTATGTATAATAAAAATATCTATCTATGTAATGTATTGTATTATATATATCAGTTATCTAGTACCCATAACACAAGCTCTGCTTACCATGGGGCTAGATAATGCTGTGTGAATTGTCCAGCATTATTTATTTATTTAAAAATTTAATAATAGAAAAAATAGATATGTATATGTATATTGGAAATCTTCTTGTCTTGGCATGTAGCACAATGCTGAATATACTCCCTTTGTCTATTATAATAAATTTATTTTTGTATTTAATATTAGTTTAGATTAAGAAATGGATTGGCAATAAATGATTTTATTATTATTATACACTCATTTATTTAAATTCTCGTATAAAATACATTTTTTACTATAGAAAATACAATAAAATATTATAAAACTATTCTACAGTAAAAAATATATCAAAACGGTAGATCACCGACCGCGAAGCTAGGCTCAAGCGGCCGGTGACTAGGGCTGCAGAGAAAGGAACTTCCTGACGATACGTGCCGAGTCCAAGAGTACCGCCTTCTGGATCTATTATTATTATTATTATTATTTATTATATGAACAGCTTCTACCTGAACTTACTTATGCTTGCTTAAGTACGAGTATATCTAGGAGAGTTAGCTTTCTTAAAGTACTGTATAGTATTTTGTGCTTAAGGTCTACGCTATGTGCGGAATTCTCCATCGTGAAAAAATAAACCTACCTCTTCGTGACAAGTTTAATTAAGCACCTATCGACTGATTTTTGATGCTTGAAAGGTGCTGGCCATCTGTATATTATATTATTTATCCATATTAATATTATAAACAGGAAAAGTTTGATTTTTGCTCTCCAAAATATTAATATCCCAGTTATTAATAAACTTGATAGAATAATTCTTTTGTAACCTTAGACGAGCAAGAATCACAATAAATAAAGTTATAGTGTATCTTGCATGTTAACTCTTTATATCAGATAAATATTTGAAATTTTGATTATGAAACACTCACGACAATATATATAATATATACAATAGCTTGAAAATCCTCACTCCATAAAGAAAATAGATGCAGTATTTCCTCAGAAAATATATTTGATTCGTGATGACCAAGCATTAGTTTCTTCTTAAACAACACTTGGGTGGAAAACAAAAATCCGTATTAAAATGTACCGAAAAAATTACGATTGGTTTTTTTGACAATAAGTTAGTGACGTACCTTGTTTGTTCGTAAGTGTTGTATTCGCGAGCATCGGTCACGAGCGATGCGGTCGGTTTACGCGCGAATACTGAAGTCGAGGCCAGCGAGCACAGCCCGGGACGACCCGAGCCTCACACGGCTTGCTAACTCGAAATCATGTCGAACGGAAAATTTTATTATTGAATTTTATTGTACGTAAGATTTGAAGACAAAGTTTCGATATTAGATATGGCTGGCGTGTCGGTTGTCGTCGTGATAGCCATAAGCGCGAGTGTTTGTTTGTCTTTGACGTTATTATGTAGAGTCGTTTTGAATGAAATAAATAGAGTCGTGTTTTATCATAGAGAAACGTAACAACTAATATGCCGTGCTTGAGATTAATACAAATTTCGGTATTTTGGTCAAAATACCGAAATCGTAAAAGACCGCTGCTGCTCAGATAATTGGAAATCTACTTAAAATTACATTTATAGAAATTTCTAAGTAGATGGGTACTTAAACTATGTCCTTTATTGTGTTTTTACGTAGCTTGGTATATTTTCAAAACAAATAACTAGAAAATCAACATAGATACATATGATACAGCATACAATCAAAAACAACATTATAAAATAGCTGATAATATCAAAGCGTTTCTTTCATATACAACATTATAAAATAGCTGATAATATCAAAGCGTTTCTTTTGATATCTTGAACGATATTTTTACACAAGAGGGAAAACATTCATTAAAAAAAAACCCAGTTCTAAGGTACTATGAACATTATTATAACAAAATTGAAATAAGTACAAGGCTTTTTAAATTATAATTATACAAACTCGGAACCATTTTTACTAAGCAATTATCCTCACTTAGATATGTATAAGATAAGTCTGTTCACTAGTTTTATGTGTAAATTTGTTAATAGTGGAGACTTTGCTCTATGTAAATATTTATTGTACCTCTTTATATTTTATATATTTACTACGCATAAAGGACCAACTGGAATTCAAATGCGGGAAGTGGAGTACACCTCTTTATATTGTCTATATACTGTCTGTCTTTCAAATAAATAAATATATAACAAAAATTTAGTTAAATTAAAAATTAAGTTTGTTGCATACCACTATAAGACACGTTTTTGGCTTTAAGTGACCGCTATTCACACAGCGACAGCTAGCAGCTCTATCGATGTGGACGCACAATCAGTAGAATGGCGTTTTAATCGTATTGTTTGTGCCAGCAGTAGTCCACGCGGCTAGAGTGCGCGGGCGACTCTCGCTTGACGCTTGCGGTAAGCAATACCTCAACCAAGGAGTGGCTAGCTGCTAGTTCACTGACTATATCCAAAGTTAATAATTTATATATACTACTAACTCTGCACGCGGCTTCACATGTGCATTTTCGATAAAATAAGTAGCATATTATCTAGTTAGGCTATGCTCTACATGTGTGCCAAATTTCACATGGATCAGTTCAGTGGTTTAGTAGATCTTAAGAACAAAATAAAATTCCCATTTCACAAACTTTTGGCTTTAATACCTATTAGTAGGATTGCGATTTTTACCTTTTAGAAATAACAAAAAAAAATATCTTTTAATAATATCGTTCATAATTATTAAAAAATATATTGAATACAATCAGAACAGGAGCCGACAAGAAGCACAGAATTACTATAATTATGTAGGCCCTAGGTCTTATCGATAGCACGGTTGACACGGATGCCATTGAACTATCGATAATCTATCAAAAATGCCCGGACATCACTAATTCCACTCATTGCGTATATACATAGAATGAAACAACCATTCAATTATTTGGTGTTTTTAGCAATCTCTAATATTTTATTATTTACATAATAACGTTCACAGAGGAAGGCTATGACAAACAAGAATAATAGCATAACATGAGTTATAACATAGAAATTTCCCGAGAAACATGCATAGTCACTAGATTCCGCCATAGCGATAATATTCTTCTGACTCGGATTTTGAGAGTTTCACGCGTTTGGCACGCTGCCTACTTAGAGAGGAGCCCTTAAAAACATCGACAAACCGGTCCGTCAAGCCCTTAGGGCCACGCATGCGTACAAAGCTCCTAAAATCTTCCCGAAATTGCCCGCGACTCACGTTGATTGATTCACCAACTTTTGCGCAGGCTACGCACGTATCCTTCGCCCAGAATCACGAGGCCCGCCCGCCCTACAGATATAGCACGATAAAGGAACAACTACACCAATACCACCATTGAAGGCTGAAAATCAATGTTTGCTCATAGGGCAATATTATCACTGAGCTATTTACCCATTGGACACTGCTACACACACGCATTTTTGGATACTTACTTTTAATAATTATGTAATGTTTTATTTTGTACTTGTTATGATTAAGCCAGAATTGTATGAGTGTATTTTATGTGTCAAATAAATGATTTACTTATTTACTACACACCTCTTCTTCGGTTTAAATAAAATGTATTCTCAAAAATACACAATGTCACTTGAGAAACAAGCTATTCTAAAGTTGGTGTAGGTATTTAGGTAGGTGTTCTTCTTAAATTTACTCGTATGTAATACGGTAAGTAATCCAATGCATCTACTAATAATTATCTAATACATATTCTTCTTTGACGACGTCTGTGGCGCGGTGGGCGAAGGTCCGCCTTGGAACAATTGTGTGTATGATCTGCAGATATTTATTTCGTGTGTTCTGGTATAATAAAATATATACATATATATATCTATGTATAATAAAAAATATCTATTTATGTATTAAGTATATCAGTCGTCTAGTACCAATAACACAAGCTCTGCTTACCTTGGTGCTAGATGATGCTGTGTGGATTGTCCAGTATTATTTATTTATTATACAACTAGCTGCTCCCCGCGGCTTCGCCCCCGTGGAAATCTATGTGTCAAATTGTTTAAATGATAAAAAGTATGTTATGTTAGACTCCTGGTTCTAAGCTACCTCTCCACCAATTTTCAGCTAAATCGGTCCAGCCGTTCTCGAGTTATAAGTGTTGTAACAAACACGACTTTCTTTTATATATATAGATACAATACAAAAATCCTTTATTGTACACCATAATTAAATCAATCATTACAAAAATACATTATATGCGCCATGTAAAATGGGCGGCCTTATCGCTCAGAAGAGATCCAGGCAACATTTGGATGGAAAGAATTATATATACATATTTATGGTACAGCTGGCGAAGCAATATAATTTGTATTATACCAAACTAATATATGTAATATATGAGTTAGTTGGCCAAGCTAAGCTGATATTGTGTTATGGGTATTAGATATTTGAAATGCTAAGAAATTGCCCATAACACCTGGAACAAATATTAGACCGTACAAACTTTTGTTCCAAGGCGGGTCTCGAACCCGAAACCTGCGTCGCAGGCGGACCGTGTCGTCGTCGTTCGCCGCACCACATCGGTCGTCATTGAAAATCCTTTACAAGCTTAAGCGACTCCTGTTACATTGCACAGATACTATTTTGTGCACGGTGTTTGTTGTTGCGGTACCCAGACTATTCACTATCAGACTATTATATGTAGTTCAAGCCAATTTCACTAGATGGCAGTCCATTTCCATTATAATTTTAAACCTTTAAAAGGCGAGCGATGTAAACAGCATTTTTTTGACTTATTTGCGATCGATATAGTAGGCACCGTCGCCTATCACGCTTAGGTGCGTACCCCGTGCCTCACTCAGAGTCACAACAGGGGCTTGCTTTATGAATATAGTCATCATCATCATTCTATAATGGTCCACTGCTGGACATAGGCCTCCCACAATGAGCGCCATAGCGCCCTATCTTCAGCTTGACGCATCCAGCATCTACCTGCAGTCTTTAGTAGGTTGTCATCCCACCTGGTCGGAGGGCGTCCTACACTACGTTTACTGAGTCGTGGTCTCTACTCAAGAACACGTTTGTCCCAGCGGCCGTCGGTTCTTCGCGAGATATGGCCGGCCCACTGCCACTTCAGCTTGCTTATTCTTAGAGCTACGCTGTTTGCTCTAAGTAGATTGCTTGAATGAGAAATTTGCATTATGGTGCTCCTTGCCATCTGGTACCTAACGACCGCTCCGCTTGCTTTACCCTGCTACCGGCTCTGATATAGATAAGCGGTCAATCACAAGATGCGGATTTTGTACACGTACCTTTAAAAAATATCGCGAACCTGGCTATGTGAATTTTAAAACATTCTCATACAGCCTAATGCGCCCGTGTGCACCGCACACCCTGCATACTCGCTAAATCTGCACCTGAATATGGAAGAAAGAAAGAATTGATAAATATTCGATTTATTTATTAAAATCCGTCATGTTGTCAAAATATTTATTTCACTTACAAAACATACTAAGAGTTGCGTCTTGTGACCAAAGATTTTTAAAGTACGAGTATGACTTTAAAAATAATTGGATGGAGTGAAGTTCCGGGCGGGCCGCATCTGTCTTCAAACGCGGATTCTGCGCGTGCGTGAGCTTCCCTATAAGTTCCGCGGACGTGCAGTGCGCCGGCAGACAGAGATAACGGACTGCCCAGTCACGTTAAAACGCCGGTCCGTTATCTTTGTTTTCTAAAGATGCCTGTGGCTAGAAAAATTGCGTCTTGCCGGCAATTTTGTTGATCAATATAGCGCAGTATATTTGCAACCCTTGCTGCAATTTCTTATACTACAATTAATTGCCGATACGTGTTAAATTGTCTACCAGGTATTCACAGGGAGATTGTGTTTTTTGCTCATCTATAATAATTACAAAAGCTTTACTCTATCTATATATACTATCATATATATTGAGTTTTGAAGAAGGATCACAGGACACATGCACGACAAAAGTTAATGTAGGTAAATAACTTAAGTAATGCTATCTAAATAGGTAGTAGTAAAGTATAGTAATAGTAACTATATACACTACTAATACTAGTTAGCTAGATACTCTACTACCGTATAGTAGTGTAAATAATGCATTCATAAAGGTAAACATTTTTGCAAACTCAAGAATAAACCGAGTAAGGAAAATCTAAAGGGATATCGAAAATAGTCAACCAAATAGTTCGTAAACAAAAAAACAAAGATACCTACTTTAGGAGTAAGATATAAAATATCATAAGTGCTTTAATTCCCCTAGACATTACAAGACTCTTAGACACGTCGCAATAATATATATCATAATGTACAGAGCATTAAAAAAAACAGTCTGCACTAAATTTAACCTAACTTACAGATTTATTATTATTAGATATATTTTATTAAATAGAGATATTCGCATAGGGACCACAAGATATACTTAAGTAACCATTACCTCTGGCTCACTCACCTTCAAACTAAACAGAAATATTAACTGAATCAAATTCGGTTCATTCCATAAAGGGAGGTACAATGAGACAATGATGTCCTCTGAAATTCAGCCACAGCGTCTAGTCTCAATAATAGATACTAGCCAATAGCCATGTGCGATGTGCATTATTATAGTGCACAAATATGTGTGCAAACACATTTTCACCCTCTATTTCGCAAATACACTAACACATTTATCTGTACAGATGGGTACGTATAAATTTCAGGAACACTATCCGTTTGTATTTTTCGTCGAGAATAGAAAAATAAACCTACTAGAAGCTCAGACTTTAAATGCTGATTAAATTCTTTAATATAAATTTATGCGGGTACCTGAATCCACTTTTTGATTCTGACATTCCCTAAATTAATATGTACTTCATTGTTGACTCTTTCCGACCCTTTGATGTTGCTAAAGTAATGAAAAGCTTGGAGATCCAAAAATATACATCAAGACTCAATTATAGGTATTCTTTATCTTTTTTCTTTATATTAGTGTGTTTTTTGTTTGTTTGTAAAGCTGTAGTGAGTAGTCAGTCCGTAACGCCAATAAGTTGCTTTGCCGGAAGACGAGCGTTGGTTGCTAGCATGCTAGTCATCCAACTCATGCTGAGGCAAAGCCATTTTGTTACTGGACACTTACCAACACGTTTCCTCTTAGTTTAAGTTTATTATGTTCTGTTTAAGTCCAATAACAAATAAATTTATTTCATTTCATGTACATATTCAAAAATAAATGTAAAGGCTACCACTATAGGGCTCATTGTCAGACTGTATCTCTGATCTTGTTTCATAACTATGTGTAAACGATGACCTCTGTGGCGCGGTGGGCATAGGTTCGCTTACGATGCAGGAGGTTGTGAGTTCGATTCCCGCCTCGAGACAAATGTTTGTACGATTTGTAGATATTTGTTCAGGATTTTCTGATCGTTTTCTACATATGTATAATAAATAAATAAATAAATAATGCTGGACAATTCACACAGCATTATCTAGCCCCATGGTAATAAAACAATTATATCTATGTAAAGTATTGTTTTATGTATATTAATTATCTAGTAATAACTCTGCTTACCTTGGGGCTAGATAATGCTGTGTGAATTGTCCAGCATTATTTATTTATGTATTTATTGCTATGAATATATTAGACTACTGCTGGAGATATGCCTTCGCTAATAAGCACCCTTGCTAACAAGACCACAGTTAAAAAATAAAGAAATGTAGTACGATACTTATATAAACAAAGGTCAAAGATAAATCAGAGGTAACAAAAAAGAAAACTGAAATCCGTGAAGAAATTGCTGAAAATACGGGCTTGTATTGGGGGAAAGTGTAGATTCAGCATTTCCTTCTCTATTTTAAGTCGGTTACAAGGTTGCATGTTTTAGGAGTCATTTGTGCCACACGGAATTTACGAGTGGTTTAAAACTAAGACGGCTTCCGCCACCTGAGACCAAGAGTTAATATTTAATCCAGTATGATAATAATGACGGGATAGCTAATATACTGGTTCGTAAAATAAATTTGAAAATGTTTTACAGTATTCATGTTTTACTTGTATTTTAGTAAGTTACCTTTTAAAGCGAAGGGATCTTAATGATATTTGGCAGGGAGCAAAATTATATTTTAACACTTTGAGTGCTGAAAACGCACGGTATGTGTTTTCTACAAGTGACTAATATGCGTTAATCCACACTAGCGCAGCGGCTAAGAAAATACAGATCTGTGTGACTCAGCACAGCTGTAATGTTTTTCGAACGAAACGCATGTGCGGCGCAACACAACCGCTGTGTAGAGCTGCAGCACGAATGGCTTAGGTTAAAAAAAAGATCGCAGTCGTCGAAATAAGTTCGCTGTCAAAGTGTTAAGATGAACTTTTAATTTTTCTTTCCTTTAGTACGTTACTCAAGCAATTTTTCTAAAGGGAAATGGTGTCTGGTTAAAGCTGACCTACGAATAGGCCATATTATATTTTACAGAAGTTCTGTATTGCCTCTAATAGCTGTATCATTTATAAAATAAATAATATATAACGACGGGGATAGAACCGGAACTTGCTATGGATGGCCTTGGCTCACTGCACCTATCAACCGGAAATGCCTCGAATGAAACTCTCTTTGTATAGAACTCTACATTTCCAATACAATTTTTGTAACAATGGTGAAGACTGATAAGATTTATGTACGACTTTTTCAGACCGTGGGGATTTTTCAGATTACCTTTGCTCTGGTTACAATGTTGAGGAACATTTTAAGCCAGTTTTAAAAAAAACTTAAAACTGACTTCAAATTCTGTATTTTGTATGTTATTACACAGTTTTTTTTAAGTTTTATAGGATAAATATTTAGCCTATTTTATTTACCCCAACCATAAAATATTTATGGACCACGTCTGGATCTTTGCTTTTCTTTTGGAATTTTTCAAATCGGTCAATAATTTACAGAGATGTTGACAAACACATAAAAAAATCACACAGAACATAGAGAGAACCTTCTCTTTTGGGTTTCGTTTCGTCGGTAAAAAATTTAACGTGCCAGAAATACTATACACAGAATTCAACATCCAGAATTCTGAAAATGACTTTGGAAGTAGTTTTAAGCTGGGAATACTTCGATAGCGCGATGAGTGGCAGCAGGGAGCATGTCTCAAACCCCAGCGCTGCTGCGGTCCGAATGAAGGTGGAGGAAAAACCAAATGAACCGGCTTGCTCAGTCAGAGATATGCTTGAGTGATGCTTATGTCATTGTCTAGTTTTGAGTGAAGACTATACAAGTTACGGGAAAACATTCGAAACATCCTAAGATAAAATATACTCATCACCAATGAGCGCCATAGCGCCCTGTCAGCATGACGCATCCAGCATCTGCCCGTAGTCCTTCACAGGTGGTCATCCCACCTGGCCGGAAGGCATCCTAGCTCCACCTATAGGAGAATCATTGAAGTGTTATCCAAACCTGCACAATGTTTAACGTTAGGTACGTTAAGTACGATTGACGAGAGGTGTCGCTTTTGCTATTATAGTACGTAAACCTCAATGGACAATAAAAATAATGGTTGAACATTATAAAATTTCTTAGAAATAACCCAGTGCCTAAGCACTATAATAGCAAATACCTTGTAACAATTAAATTATTTATATCATCAAAGTTCGTCCAATAGTTTCTTCTTCATTTCAGTTGAACTGGCACTTTGACTGAAAAGACAAGTCGGAAAAATAAAGATTCAACAGTAATTTCGTAGAGCCCGTATAGCACTCCTACGCTCCGTAGCACATTGCCTACGAATAGTGCTACGCTGTTTTATAGCTGCTCTACGCACTATATTAGCGTGGAATATTTTAAAGCACTCAGTGAGGCTATGAGGTTTTGCGATTGGTTTCTAAACATATTTTATTAATATTTAGAAAATAATTATAAAATAATTATAAAAAAATATGAAATAATTATAAAAGTATTCATTGTCACTCATGAAAAATAAAACAATTTTCAATTTTGACACAAAAAAAGTTTAGTTTCGGAAATTTCATTAAAGTTCAAGATTTTATTTTATTATAGTGCGTAAGCCGTCGCACTCTGGGTAATCTCTAACAATTAATAGAAATTGAAATCAAATGTTTTGTATATATTACCAATTTGTTAAATATTAAAATGTTAGGTCAAGTATGTAAAAGCTGTATTCAAAAGTCAATTATCAGTTACCCAAAAATATCAAAAAACTGCAAAAGTATTGCCAGGTGTGGGGTTCGAACCCACGCTCCCTCTCGGGAACCAGAGCTTAAATCTGGCGCCTTAGACCACTCGGCCAACCTGGCTTTATCGGAGACGCTGAATACTAGCATCGCTACGGGAAATAATTGATACTTTGTAGCCTTGACTTGTAGCTTCGCTGTAGGTTTTGTTTTCACATTCTAGTAGACTGATATTAGTATTTTTTGTTAGGTATTTGTATATTTGTCAAAATAACTATCCTTTGAGGCTACGTTTTTATCAATACCGATATTTAAAAAAAAATGTTTATGGTAGTAAATGGTACTAGCAAAATAACGTTAGTAACTGAAGGACAATGTAGCTATGATAATGTGAAGGATAACCTTTTAACAAACTGATTTTTAATCGTTATATATTTGTTCCATTTCTTGTTTTTTTTTGTTATAATACCCAAGGCAAGGTATAAAATTAAGATTAGAATTTAATTAAGAATTAGAACCTACCTTTAAGGTTGAAGTGAACCATGGATATATCCATGGCTCACTTCAACCTTAAAGGTAGGTTCAACCTCACAGTAATATTGAGCTTATGGCTAACTTCGCTGTAGCTCTACTGCTGCTTGTAGTTCTACGATGAATATCCGAGAAACTGCGGGAACACTAACTTTGATTGTTCCAGGATTTCGTACAAAAAGGAATTCTACTTTTTGTTTCGATGATCGATGATGCTTCAGATATAACTTTGATACTGTCATGGTTTTTAATACTGAAACTTTTGAAATTTTACTTTTTGTGTAACTGTGGATTAATGAAATATGTTTCATAGACTTGAGTTTTTGTAATAATCCATAATATCCACATTCATACATAATAATATTATAAAAGCGCAAGTAACTCTGTCTGTCTCTTTTAACGCCTTAACAGCTGAAAGGATATTTAAAATTTGCAGGTAGTAAGTTTAGCAGCAAGGTACACAATACCATGAAGATGGACTTAACCTACTTGAAAACAAAGTATATATAATTATAATAATTTTATACCTTGCCTTGGGTAAAGGTAGGTTAAAGGTAGGTAAAGGCAGGTTCAACCTTATAAGGTTTGAGGATGTGGTAGAGATTATAGATAGATATGATAGAGTATATAGATATAATATAGATATGGTATGAGGATTTAAATCACTAACATTAAAATGATCATGAAAGTTGTTTATTTATTATAAACGGAATCTCTATGAGTCAAATACCGACAATTGTCACTCCCTATATTATAATAGTTTCATTTGTAAATTGTTTCATAGTTTTAAGTGTGCAAGAAAATTATTTTCTCTAAGTCCTGTGCCTCATATTATATTTATTCTGACTATAATTACTGAACACTCCTTCAGTATTAATAATAATAGTCATTTATTTCAGATCATAGAAGAGTAAGAGATCTTATTTAACTTATTCTACGGGCCATAGTAAGTTTAAGGTATATATTGTATATATTACTACGGATTTTAAATAAATAGACTTTTTTTTATTTAATACACTTTTGTGATAACAGTGACAGCGCGTGTAGATTACGTCAATCATGGTTACCTGAGGACAGTGCAAGGCGGTGCAGAGATGTCCTCTTGCGAGCAGCCACTGAACCTTTGAAACTTGACACCAAACGGCCAAAACTCTGCAGTTGAGTAGGTCGAGAGATGTTGAGTTGGTACTTTCACCATAAATGAATTGAAGCTACATTATGGTGAAAGTTCGACTTCTCAACGTGCTGCATGGCGAACAGTATACAGTAAACAGAACATTGAGGCCTTGTTTACAAAAATGCATATGTAAATTCGCATTGTTTTTTCAAGCAGGTATTTTACTTACCTTTCTAATGTAGTCACTCATTGTATGGAAAATTCGATATCGGGAATCCAGCGCTGCAACGATAAGTATTTGGTTAATTTGTGGTCGTTTAAAACCACAATTACATTAAAAAAAATCCCCTTATCTGTGAAAGCTTATGGTTCATAAGGTTATTAAATTCGATACCAGTAGGTACCTACTACCCGATTGTCTATGGAATGTGCTTGTACCGTGTGCGCTTGATAAGTTACCTACCTAACTGTGTAGTAGAGTAGTTTAACTACTCTACTGCACAGTTAGGTAGGAATTAACACAAGTTCAACAGAATCACGAAGACCAAACTTTAGTTTTCTAGTTAATAAAAGTTAAAAACTTCTCTGACGTATTTTATAAGAAATAAGTTTCGAAGATCTAAGTATAAACAGTTCGTTTGACGGAAACAGGAAGCAGAGTAGGTATCAATTAGCAGTAATCAAGTTCATATGTTTGTTGTTAGGTAGAGGAGGTGTATATGAGTATCTACATACCTACATACCTTTCGCACCTTTTTCCACTAAACAAATACATAGGTATGTCCACAGTTTCCGGCGAGTTTATCACCAACATCAATATTGTCTCTCAGACAACAAGGGTATTAAAAAAAGAACTGCGCTATACGCTCAGAAAATGTATCTAAAAATATAATTTATATTGAGTTTTGACACAAAAATCATGATCTACAAATAAGTGCAATGTGTCTTCTTGGATGGATATTTGAATATTGAACAAATATTACTTTTTTACTGTTTTCCATGACCGCACAAATGCTCGGAGTATCTCTGAAGGATAGGATTCGCAACGAATACATCCGACAGAGAACTAAAGTTATCGACATATCTCTGAGAATTAGCAAGCTGAAGTGGCAGTGGGCCGGCCATATCTCGCGAAGAACCGACGGCCGCTGGGGCAAACGTGTTCTTGAGTGGAGACCACGACTCGGTAAACGTAGTGTAGCCCTCCGACCAGGTGGGATGACGACCTGCGAAAGACTGCAGGTAGATGCTGGATGCGTCAAGCCGAAGACAGGGCGCTATGGCGCTCATTGGGGGAGGCCTATGTCCAGCAGTGGACTAATATAGGCTGATGATGATGATGATGATGATGATGACAATGGCGTTGTTTGGCTGAACAATATGGTTTATAAAGTTTTGACATTTCTCTTATTTGTTGGTCAATGGACGAATATACATAACTAGAAGAGCGTTACCTTTTAGTAAAGACATTTCTATACTTAACAAGAGGTCTCGCATACTGAACAATGTATATTGAACCATAAGCGAATGATATAAACATTTTTGTATTTTATTTTGTAAGTGTATATAACTGTGCCTATTTGTTAAATAATAGCAAGATTTATACATTCATTGTAACTCATAATGAAATAGCGGCGGAATGAAAAAATAAAATGAAAAGTTTTTATTTCTTTAAGCTTACAAATAAGCACTTAGACAGGTCATATTTTATAGTTCACTTCAATTTTTTGTCCACCAGTGGAAGAAGTGAGAAGAAACCACTAGTATATTCATAACTTATGTGTCTAGTACATTTGATTTGCTTATCTGTAAGTTGGTAGATTTTGAGTTGGAGCAAAACTCGTTCCAAGCTTTTTTATCTTCTAGATAATCTGATATTTTGTAATAAGCCTTTTTACAAAGAATATGCTTCACAATTTTTTTAAATTTATTTATTGATAATTTTTGCAATTCACTTGGAGTTCGATAAAAGATAAGGTGAGTAGATACTTCAAGAACAACGAAGTTATTATACAATTAAGTCACTAATTCATTAGGTAAATAGGCACAGTGTTCATTTAAAAATCAATCAGGGAAGTGATAAGAAAAAATCCTGAAATTGCTTCTATTCCTTTTACCATTTTAAAAACACATATAAAATATTGAACACATATAGAATACATTTTAAATCATCTTCTTTATATCATATATCATAATGATTTTAATATTCATAATTTATTCTCTACATATATCATCGATTTTTCATTTTTTTTATTTTTTTTTATTTAGCCTATGTGTCCCACTGCTGGGCAAAGGCCTCCCCCAAATCTTTCCACTCAGTGCGGTCACGTGCGATCTCCCACCAATCTCCGAGGAAGGCGTTAAGGTCGTCTCATTTTACAATAGTAAAATAGTTCTTAGTATAACCGAGTGTTAAAATGACTTCTCCCATATTCACATACCTTTTAAAGCCTCCTTTTAGATTCAATTTTATTCTATTCTTGACGCAACATGGGTAAGAGGTATAATAAACTTCGAAATAAAAACAGTTGCAATCGGTAGGAGCAACTTCTGAGAGCTACAGCTCGGGAGATCAGACACAGAGTGCGAAGGAAGGACAGGGCAGAGAGCCTCGCTACAACATCGATCACACATAGTAAATACCGATACAGTGTAAAATATTTTGCAGACAGCTGTTGAGTCACAGATATGAAAAGACTATTTATTTCACTTAAGAAAAAGTTAAATCTTGCGCAGTTGGGTAAAAAGTCACTGCATGCTGGATTGTCCAGCATTTTTTATATACTTAATTGCACTGAGTGAAACATGCATTTTGAATATTTTTAAATTCTTCCATGACTTAACAGCTATTTGTTTAAACTGCGACTACTAACTGTCAACGTCGATTACCTACTTAAAGTGAACAATAAATATCACAAACATAAATAAATATATACAATTAAAAAACCTACTTTAAAAACATGCTCACTCAATAACATGCCATAGGTGCTAAAGACCTAATGATCGGCTCAGAATTGGAAAAGTCATCACAGTTTTTGACTTTGTTGATATTTTGTACAAACTTAAGCAAGTCTAGGATAATAAAAATACCTACTGCTCACAGGTGGATGCGTGACATGGTCCGTCCTTTGGACCAAACTATAGACTAACAATTGTAGTCTTTTTTCGTTAACTTTCAGATACTTTGTGGTGGTTGAAAGAAAACCTTATTTAGTTGCCTAGATAAGGCCGCAAGAAGCTAGGTCGTGCCTGCAAATTAGGTTGACGACATTATCAAAGTTGTAGGGCATACTAGTAAATGTGAGAGTCCCCAGACAGAAGAACCTAGTAGTGGATGATCCTGTACAAGCCACGGATGGTGCAAATACCACAACTATGATGCCCACAGGTGTAATATGGGGACCGAGTGTGCGTGCCGTACGCGTATGTGACTAGACAATCTTCTGGTAGAGTTGGAAGCAAGCGTGAGTGCGTAACGTGCCTAGGTCAAAGATTTAAATCGTTAGATGTATCAGTACTGAGGTCAGACCGCGCGTCTTTGTTGCCACGCGGCGTGAGTGAGCTCACTCACTTGAACTCAGTGTACATTTGAACACAGTGTGAGCCGGACGCGTGAAATTGGCAGATTTTTTTAAGTGTATCAAAATGCCATATTGTTCACGAAAGTATGTGAAGTATGATTGCACACATAATAGTAATAATAATAATTATGTTTATTGGCAATAATAAAATTTTTAACTACTCATTATGTAGTGCGCGTGCCTCGTACGCACGGTTGATGACTGACGCACACATTCAAATATTTTTGTATTCAGGGCAATTAGGTCATTTATTTTTTCACAAAAATGTGTGCAATATTATTACACAAACAATGGTAATAATAAAAGTAAGGTTTATGGCAAAATCACTTATATATTATTAACTACTAATTAGTAGTGTGCGTGCGCCAGCATTTGTGACACACACTTTCAAAGACAAAGCTACAGTAATTTTACCGATTTAAATCTTTAGCCTAGGTGACCACCTGGTAGACTCGGGAGTAAACGCGCCTGCAGAAAGTGCCTAGGCGACCATCTGATAGAGTCAGCAGCCAGCGTGTGTTCAGGACATGTCAATGCGACCTCATGGCATAGTATGGAGCAACGTGCGTGCAGGTCGAGCCTAGGCGACCTCCTGGTAGAACGCGTTGCTGGTGCAGTTGCCATTGTCAGTGGGCTTGTCCATGTGCTCCTGCGGTGACGCGCCGGCCGTGCGCATCTCGTCGCGGACCTGGAATAGTGAGAAATGCAGATAAATTACAGTCAAAAAAATGCACCTTTGGTTTCATTTTGTTTTACGTGCAAGTTGCATGAGAGTGGTGGTGGATAAAGGTTGTCGCCGATCAGAAGCTCACTGCTACCACGCAGAACCAAAATATTCAAACATTCAAACACGAGCCTGGCTGCTTTAATGGCCTGGCTAAAAGGTAATGGTTGGATGTATGTTTGTTAATTCTTCACGCAAACATGACTGAACGAATTAGGCTGATTTTTTTGTCATATATGTAGGTTTAGACCTGGAACAATACCCAATCAATAACACATTGATAGCTCTATCTTATGTCTTTGTAAGTTTATTATAATGTTTGTAATGTAGGTATTATCGTATGTAGTGTAAGATTTTTTATCTTTATATTTATTAAAGTGCCACCGTCTATATTGTTCCTTCATGTCTAGTCCATCCTAAGGTTGCCTGGACGAGATCGCGCTCAGCGATAAGGCCACCTTTATATTTTCTTTATTCTATTGTTTATTCCTGTATTGTTTTCTGTTTTTTTTGTGGTATAATAAAGTGTTTTTTATCTATCTATAATTTCACCATTTTATCACATAATATGGCAATTCATAGCCAACGAATGCGAAGCCGTGGCCAGAAACTAGTTTACTATAATTAATACATTTTACCTTCTCGACCTGCCGCATGACGCGCAGCATGTTTAGGCCAGCCAGGTTCTTCAGCTCCTGTACCGACCACTCCCCGCTGCGGAGAAGCTCGGCGAACAGAGTCGGGTACTTGGAGACGTCCTCCAGCCCACGAGCCGCCCTGGAACCAGACATGCAACATATTTTTTCCTATACTTGTCATAAAAGGCAAACGTGTTTTCGAGTGGAGGACGACACGACTCGGTAAACGTAGTGTAGGACGCCCTCCGACCAGGTGGGATGACGATCTGCGAAAGACTGCAGGTAGGTGCTGGTTGCGTCAAGCTGAAGACAGGCCACTATGGCGCTCATTGGGGGAGGCCTATGTCCAGTAGTAGACTATCATAGGTTGATGATGATGATGATGATGGTTGTCATAAAACGATTCAACACGCAATAGACCTTGGCGTAATGCAGCTGTTCGACAGTAACCTTTGTCGAACAGCTGCATGCCAAGGTTATACTTATATATGTATATATATATATATTAGGTTGTCATCGAGGTAAAACCTACGGTAAAACCCAGAAATAAACTAAACACGCCTTGCGCCACGCTAGGCAAAAAGTTAAGCTAGACAAATGCTGTGTAACCAGGTTCGTAATAATTAAATACTTATGTGTAGGTACACATAAGTATTTAATTATTACGAACAAACATATGTATGAAAAAGAGAAAACTCTTTAACAGTGTTGCTACTCATGTAGCGCTATCTTATATGCCTGCCTAGGCAATTGCAGTGCGGCCGAGACGCATTAGATGTCAGATATTTTGAGATGACCTAGTGGGGTCTTGGTCGAAGGTCCACCTGCGACGCAGGAGGTTGTTTGTGGGTTAGATTCCCGCCTCGCAACAATTGTGTGTACGATCTGCAGATAGTTGTTCCGGGTGTTCTGGTTGTTATCTATCTACACTCTATACGAATATTTTAAAGAGGAAAGGTTTGATTTTTTGTTTGTATTGAATAGGCTCCGAAACTTCTGATTTGAAAAATTCTTTTACCGTTGGGAAGCACACTATCCCCGATGAAAATAGGTTATATTATATTTTCAAAAAGTTAGGGTTTATTACTAAAGGTCCATAAAAAATCACCTAATAAAGTGCAATTCGAGTTTAACGCGGGTGAACTCGCGTGGAACAGCTACAATAATACATTCAGTCTAGATATTTTGTTTAGATTTGTATTGTACGAGTATTTATACTGATACAACTTTTTTCTGTGTTCCTTTTACTGATATCATGTATTAGTAATACGGTTGCCTGGATGAAATTGCTTTAAGCGAAAGGACCACCAGTTGTACTGTTTTTATATTAAGATTTAAGATATTTTATTTTTTGTATCGATCCAAATGTATAACACCTACATAGTATCAAACAAAGTCGCTTCCCGCTGTCTGTCTGTCCCTATATATGCTTAGATCTTTAAAACTTTGTATAACTAAATTATTTTGTTATATCGTTGTTATTAGTGTTTTAATTTGTGATTTGCGTGTTGTTATTATTAGTGTTTTGTGTTGTGTGCTGCACTCAGCACCCTGGCGCCGCTGAAAACCAGCGCTGCACTGGCTTATGTCAATGTAGCATTTAATGCTGAGCTGGTAGCCTTTCTGTGTTCTCGTATTTTAATTCATATATTCGTTCCTAATTTGTTATCTTTATTATTATTAGTTCTTATGTTGTATTTTTTATATGAAACACAAATAAATATTTTCTATTCTATTCTAAAACTACGCAACGGGTTTTGATACGATTTTTTAAATAGATAGAGTAATTCAAGAGGAAGGTTTATAAACCATTTGATATAGATTTCCACGCAGGCGAAGGCGCGTGCAACTAGTTATATATAAAGTGGTCAATAAGTTAATAGATCAATTTGTAATCAAATCACCTGTTAACGCCATCGAAGTCGCCGCCGATTCCGACGTACTCTGCGCCCACCAGCCGCTTGATATAGTGGAAATGTTCTGGAAATAAACAAATAATATACTTGTAATATCCGAACAAATCTAAATGCAACATTTCTCAGTTTTGAAAATGAATGGCTTTTTCAAATTTTTTTCGGAAGTGCTAATAATGCTGTTACACGTGTTACACGCAGATGGTCATGTCAGTCAACGTGAGGCTCAACTCACGAAGCGCAGCGAAGCGGAGCGCAGTTTCAGTGTCATATGAATTTTAACTTTATTTTCATTACAATAAAACTTATTATCGCATGAGAAACTCGAACGAGTCGCGCGGATGCCCGCGGCGCCGCGGGAATCCGGCGAATTCGACTCGTTCGAGTTCGTTTCTCGTTCGCTCGTTGATTTCAATTCCTGAAGATTAAAAATCTGTATCTTTTTATACAATCTTCTGCGCACTGCTGCTTCGTATGCGCTGCTTAGTGCGCGCTTTATAGGGATTAAAAGTAGCGTATGTCCTTATTCGAGATACCGTTTAACTCCCTGCCCAAATCCAAATCTAAATTTCATTCGGATTCGTTTGTCTGTTTAGGCGTGAGAAGATAATAGACAGGTAGACTTTTGGTTTTATAATATTGATATGGAAGTATTATTTAAATTACCTTTGACTATTTTAAGTTATTAGAACAGGAAAATGCCCTACCTCTAGCTCATTGCTAATCCGCATATGTAAACATTCCTGCTTTGCGTAGTCAATAAACAAAACAAAGCAGGAATGTTTGCCGACCGCCGCCACAAGCTAGACGTGTATGTTGGTAATAACTTTGAACACAAACTTCTGTATAAGTAAGTTAAAGTATAGCGACGAGCTAGAGCAACTTTCTCTCTAGCTGGTTCTTCCTGTTCACTTTTGATAAAATGTTTACAAAATAAATAATGCTGTTATTACGGGGCGCTGGATAAATTTACACGCAACCCTTTTTAAGGGACGGTGCCCCGGTCACTGATGGTCTCTCGCGTCCGCATATTTTAATTTTATTTTATGTCATTGATTTGTGATTGAGTATGTAAATTTTAATTTTATCTTTTGTATGAGTCCTGTACTCGAAATAAACAATTTTTTTTTATTTAATACCTTTTACCGCAGCATTATATTGCCTAAAGAAAAAAAAAGAAAATTACATCCAGTCTTGTTATTAATTTGGATAAAAACAAACTCATTTATGATCAACATTGATCTGGGAAAGGTCATCGTACCTACATGGCCACAGTCTCGAAATTGTTTCCGAGTACAATTTTCAATGAATGTTTTTAATCAGTGCGTCCTACCCGTTATGACCTAAGACGTGGACACTCACGGTTGGGCTAGTCCAACAGTTCAACGTCGCTCAGTGAGCTATGGAAAGAGTTGAAAGAATGCTTTGTTTCCTTTCGTGAAAATGAATTGATCTGCGAAAGACTGCTAGCTAAAAACGGGAAAGGGCGCTACGGCGCTTATTAGGCTAGGCGTATGTCTAGAAGTGGACTAATATAGGGTTAAGATGATGAGGACAATGAAAAAAAACTACTCTCCGCAGTAAGCAGTCAAACCCACAGCTGAACTAAGGGATTTGGTAACTCATACATAAATTGGTTTATTTAGTGTATTTGTTTTTAAAATTCAGCACATTCGTCCATCTATATTATACTCTCGAATGACATAATGTAATTACATATTTAAATAGGAACTTTTCCTAGTTAAGGTCCCCTTAAGGTACCCACTGCACCGGTGCAGTGGGTGCACCGGTGTAACCTACACCGGTGCACCTTAAGGGGATGCCGTGATCAACTAAGAGTGTGACCCTTAACGGGTATTCACCACAATTCTGTGGCTTGATTTTGTGACTTGATTAGATGTAGAAAGGTTGATCTCTAATCAAGAAAGTGCAGTCAAGTGTACCTTGTTATTCGACATCAAAGGAACGTAAATTACGCAGCTCCTTCGGTCCTTTTGACAGAGACGTCAAATTCAACAAGCTATGTATGCAAAATCATCTCGTTTACATTACATATAATACTGGCGACCCGCCCCCGCTTCGCACGGGTGCAATGTTGATACTTATATATTTATATAGTTATTATACAAATAACTCTTCCTCTAGAATTACTTCATCTATTGCTGAAACATTAAAATCCGTTGAGAAGTTTTAAAGACCTAAGCGGACAGACAGCGGAAGCAACTTCATTTTATATAATTATGATTAATAATAAATATAATTATTATGAGTTTTGATTTTTCTATGAATGTGTCGAACTGTTATTGTTTTTATACATTTTTCTTTCTTTTAGGTTAAAATTACGTGTACTCTTTTAGTTTTTAATCTATATTACCTTTTATAGACAAGTTGCCTTCACTTTTTAAATTCTAGCTTTTAAAGTCTCGTACGTCATCATCACAAAGGCACATGCTGAAAATCAGCGTTGTGGGGTTACTCGCAACATTCAGCTGAGCATGAACCTGTTCTGATAGCGCGGCAACACGGCATTGACCATCACACACGGCTTGATCTACACTAAATTAATTTAGATATGTCTATTAATAATAAAATATATTTATATAAATCAATGCATATTATCAATTATATACTTTAAGTCTTTTTAAGTCGTGTGCTGTATTCCTTTACTATAGTTAGATAATTAAGTTTTTTTGCTCTATCAGAATAAATATATTTTCTGTTTCATTTTTTCATTCATTTTCATATAAATGCCTATAGTTTCACGCAATCAAAGTCGTTGAACTGTAAAGAGTGAACAGGGTGCTTGCTGGTAAAACGTATAATCAGTTTCGATCTCGAATGAGATTACAATTTCGTTGCTTGGAAAACGGTAGTTCCAAAAACTGTAGGGTCCTGAAGGGAAACTACTTTAAATCTTTAAGATTAATGTAGTTTAGATACTTACATGAAATATTTCATTATTTATATATATATCAAACTGTATTCAAATATTTAAAATAGTTTCCTTTCAAGGCTCATTGAGTTTCCATCCTGTATATTTATTTTCACTTCTCTTGCTCAAAAAGTGTATCATAATAGTGTAGCTTAGCGGGCCTAAAACTCGAGTTTAATAGCTCGGGCTAAAAACTATTTTTTCTTTTTTAATTTTTGTCTAAACTCATCAGCCCGTACAAAGCATTCGTTCTCTTACATAAAAACTCGACTTCTTGGTGCTCCGTCAATCTTTTTTTTTGAAAATAGAACCGTCTTGGTGATGTTTTATGAAGGTTGATTCTTCCCTTCACGGTAGAATGCGAACTGTTTCGTTGCGGGTTAAATAGAGATTTAAAAAAAAGATGGTATTGGCGCTAAATCTCTAGAATTTTCTTCATTCCAAATCACAAACTTTTACGAAAATTGTCTTATTTTGAATTGTTTTATTTTCTCGCAATCGAAGTGAAAAGTAGAGTGTTTTACTCGGGCCTACCACCCATTATAACTCGGTCTTGTCATACTCCCTCGCTACGCTCGGGAGTATAACAACCTCGTGTATAATGGGATGGTTTAGTACCTTGTAAAACAATCTACTATTAAATTATAGTTTAAGTCAAGTTTTTAGCAAATAGGAACAATTTAGCCCGCTCATCGGTAATCCTCAAATGTTTCGACAAACTCGAACAAAGCACATGCTTACATAGTTGTGCTCAAAGTTATTACTTACAAACACATCTCGCTTCTGGCAAACATTCCTGGTTTGCTTTGTATAGAGTCTTCTACTAGACTATCCTATGAAGATAAGATGCCAAATAAATAATATTGTACATTTTTATAAAATTAACATCATCTTGCCATAATGCAGAAATCAGAGTATTTTAGCTACCTGTATGGTGCCCTCATTGCTACATGTATGGTGCCCATAGTGCGGTTTTATAGCATAATAGACCAATATACATATGTATACGTATACCATATACCATAATTATTGTATAGGTATAGTCCATTAGATTTACAATATAACACCTAGATACAGAACAATTTGGGCTTCGCAGCGAGTACTGAACTTTTTTGCACCCCAGATAGACCTTCCCTTGGGCGGCACCACATTGGGCCGATGAGGATAAAAAAGACTTCCACTGCATCATTGAAGAAATTACATCTCATTCATACGTATCCTATAACCTATACCTACTTGAAATAATATTCTGAAACAAGTAGGTACCTATTTAATGAGTAATCAGGCGTTTTGAATTCTACTAAGTTATTTCCCAAACAAAGACTTCTTCAGGCCTACAGAACTTCAAAGACAGTTCCTTTGAAGTTCTGTAGGCCTGTGCCACAACATTAGTTATTTGAACAGTTGGTCCTCGATGTTCACTGATGAAGGAAAGTGGTTCCGGGAAAATGAATGTAAGAGGAGTTTAACCGCAATTAGAGAACTACTTCCTGGAGAATGATTTTGTCGACTATGATTTATTTTATTTTTATTTCGTTTTATTTAGAAGACAAACAGTTTTACACACTTAACAGATAACTTAAATAAAAACCTATAACCATTTATGTGTCCTCGCATATTATGTAATGCTTTTGTGGCTTAAAAGTTAAATACGTACCTAGAATTGGAGGGTTGTAAACCGTTAAAAGAAAAAACTGATTTGAAATGCTATATGTGCACAATACTAGGTACTTTGTTGTGTAACAATATCATTACAAATAATATGTACCTATAGATAGATAGATAGATAACACTTTATTACACCACACAAAATAGAAAATAATACAGAGATAAAAACTTAGAATAATGGTATAAAGGGCGGCCTTATCGCTGAGAATGATCTCTTCCAGGCAACCTTGGGATGGACTGGACATGAACGAACAATATAGACGGTGGCACTTTAATAAATAATTGGTAACAAATACACTAAATACCTACATTACAAACATTATAATAAACTTACATAGACATAAGATAAGGCTATCAATATTTCATATGGATAAATAATGCTGATGCAGCAGTTTTTTGAAGACCTATGTTTATGTTTCGACTTATTTTTAATAAGTTATAAGTACTATTATCTCTTTACCTGCCTGTATTATTTGTATTTATTTAGTACAAATGCTCGACATAAATAGGTGTCTGTACAATTATAAATTATACTTTCCAACAACTGGTAAATTATTATTTGATGATGAAATATATCAACGGAAACATGAACTGGGCCATGTGATGGCGAACTACTATGTGATCTCTTGGTGGGTGCTTATCACCCAAAAAGAGATCACTTATCACATACAATCACACACCATTACATACAAATACATTAACCACTAGTTGATTAAAATTTGGCCTTAGAGACTCGTGTCTCTCTTTCTATAGGTACTTTACCGTTATTACCAAATTTTACCATAAGATAATTTACTATCCCGTGACATTTAGCAAATGAATGCGAGTTTATATTCGTAATACTCCCTATGCTAAGTAGTGTTTATACCGCGTTTATCCATATCCATCAAAACTAGTCATTTCAAGTCACCTCGGGACTACCCTCGGGAGCATTGACGCGTTGACTATGGCAACTGTGTCTGGATGGACACTTTTCTGCCAAAGACAAGTAATGAAAAATAATTGTAAAATTTATGAGTTATCAAATTATGAAGATGGTTTGATATTTTTACCAGAGCCTAGTTCGTTATCTAGCAGGGTGTACCACTTGTATTGTGGTTAGGTTGGCTTGGGAGACGAGATGTTGAAGTCTCCTTTACACCCCAGCATTGACGCGAGTTTGCAGACACACCACTTTTCTGAGATCGAAAAGGTCCTATTCTTTGATGGCACGCTGTTTGTACTTGTCATTGTTAGAGATGGAGTGCAGGAGACACTTACAATGTACTACCTCGTTAGTGTTCTGGCTGACGCAGGCTCATCTCGATGCATCGATCTCTGTCAGAACATTGTATGTTACCGCCGTAAGAACGTCGTATACGTATTCGTTCATAGAGACACTTCTATGAACGTATGATGATTATGATAACACCATCAGCCTATTTTACTCCACTGCTTGATATAGGCAGAGGCCTATGTCCGGCAGTGGAGCAAAATAGGCGAGCCTCATGAGCGCCATAGCGCCCTGTCTTCAGACTTTCGCGACCTACACTACGTTTGCCGAGTCACGGTCACCTGCCACTCAAGAACACGTTTACCCAAATGCCTGTTGGGAGGTTCATGCATAATGCTGGTTCTTCTCGAGATATGACCGGCCCATTTCCCCTTTAGCTGGCTTATTCTTAGATTCTTAGAGATAACTTAATTCGATAACTTTGGTTATCTGACAGTATTCAATCATTACAGTATAAGAAATAGTAAAAATCAGAGAGAAACGACATACGCGTCACTTTCTTCATAGTTTTACAACCTTATCATAATGACGATTTCATGGCGTGCAATCGCCTGGCTTTGAAATCGCTGACAAATTGCTAGTGTAATAATGAAGAAAAACTAGTTTTGATAAAAAGCTCAAAGAATTTTTACAGATGCAGGCCAAATCCATGATTTATCAATAGGTTTTGAAACAATCGGCGTGAAACAATGTAACTCACTTCAGCAACTCTGTACAAGCTATGGATGTGGGGATACACTTATCAGCTGCATTCCGCTAAATCTAATAATAAAGCTCCTCGAGAGCTACTGGATAATAAACGGTTCTTACGAGCAGCCGCATTGCTTTTGCACATACAGTGTACTGGATGAATAAATAAAATAAAATAAATAATAAATAATGCTGGACAATTCACACAGCATTATCTAGCCCCATGGTAAGCAGAGCTTGTGTTATGGGTACTAGATAACTGATATACATAATACAATACATTACATAGATAGATATTTTTTATTATACATAGAAAACGACCAGAGCACACGGAACAAATATCTGCAGATCGTGCACACAATTGTTCCGAGGCGGGAATCGAACCCGCAACCTCATGCGTCGCAGGCGGACGTTCGCCCACCGCGCCACATCGGTCGTCATTGCTTTTGCACATACAGTGTACTGGATGAATGAATGGATGTCTGTAAATTCAATGTGGTATGAAGTCGGCTTTTATGTGTATTTTGTGTTGTTTATAATGTGTTTTTATTTCATTTACTTACATACTAGCTGCTGCACGAACTTCATCCGCGCGGAATTTAGTTTTCTAGCTTTTTGGCTTTCGGTTATCGCTCTATAAGTCGGTAAGTACGTTCTATAAGTCCGCTCTTTCTGTAGGCATGTGTAATATGACACTATTTTTTTTATACGAGGAATATAAATAGTTAAAATTGGAAGTTCCGACATAACAGTGTTTTGACGATATCGACTTGGGGGATCAATGTTTGGGAGTTCTGGATGTTTTTGATTTATTATATTAAAAAAAACATATTTACGTATGAAATGCTTGGGGTTAGATGATGCTGTGTGTGTAACATTATATATTTTAAACTAGCTGCGCCTCGCGGCTTCGCTGCGAGAAATCTATCTAAACAAATATTTTATAAATCACAAAATTGTATCACTCTATCTTTTAAAAAAATCGCATCAAAATCCGTTGCGTAGTTTTAAAGATCTAAGCATACGAGTACATAGGGACAGACAGAAAGCGGTAAAAAAATGATGCAAAACGATTCAAGGTCACAAACCATTTTCAAAGGTTTATAAACCATTTTGACACATAGATATCCACGCTGGTGAAACCGCGGGGCGCATATAGTACAGAACAAAATAAAATTAATGATCCATCTGCTGTTGCAGTTTCTTTGAAGAACATTACCTCATCCGGCAGAAACAGCGAGGTAGAGCGCCAGAACAGCGCTCCACGATACACTGACCCACGGCCGTTAACTTGAAGAGATGTTATGCTATAGCTTTTTGTTTTATCGGCAACGGGTATGGTTGCCGATAAAACAAAAAGCTATAGCACTATTCAAACAACGGGTTAGTTCCGCTATGCACGAGTCCCGCTTTGCTCGGATTCTAAAATACCTAAATAAAAGTGCCGCTATGCTCGGAATCAGATTCTCGGACTGTAGAAAAGAAAAGCTTATGTTAAAATATCACCAACACAAGAATGCTGATTGGTGGCAGATAAGGCTGGACTTCCTCGGACGAGCCCTTTGGTAAGGTACTCCATTATAGTTAATACAGCACTTAAGTACCACATAAATTGAGCACCATCTACAGTCTGCAATGTTTCAGCTGACACCGATTCCGGAGCATCCTGTTTATGTATCAATATCTATAAGCAGCCGTTTTTGAATCTTGACTAAATAGTTATTTACATTTTGCTTTGTTATTTCTCATAAACATCTTACAGCCTGTATGACTTTACAAATCCAATACCTAATTGAGATACGATATAAGAATCAAAATATTTAGTAACAGTTCCGCTCAAAAACTCCAATAAGATGATGTAGTCCACAGATGTAGTCCAAGTGTAAAGCCCACCCTCCCACTTCACACACACAGTTAAACCTCGAAGTTAAAATCGAACAATGTATTAAGTGAAATAAAAAGTAATTGTTTATTCGAATTAGTGGTAGGTATACCAGCGGACTTACCAGCAACATCTGATATCGATGCGTTGGGCGAGCACTTTACAAATTCAGGAAAAAAATTCACCATAATGATTCCGCCGTTTTCTTTCTGCGAACAACATACAAAAGTGTGACATATTTGTAAAACTAAGGATAAATGTGTCCAATACTACTCTTTCATGTACTTCCACATACTCGTAATATCTTTTGTACTTGAAAGGAAGTGTTTTCTTTATCTTATTATTATTAATATTAGAGATGAAAAGGGCAAAGGTATCCACTAACTAAATTAATAAATAAATCATGCTGGACAATTCACACAGCATCATCAAGCCCCAAGTTAAGCAGAGCTTGTGTTATGGGTACTAGATGGCTGATATACATAATACAATACATTACATTGTTAGATATTTTTACTATACATAGAAAACGACCAGAACACCCGAAACAAATATCTGCAGATCGTACAGACATTTGTCCCGAGGCGGAAATCGAACCCGCAACCTCCTGCGTCGCAGATGGACCTTCGCCCACCGCGCCACAGAGGTCGTCGTAAGTAGGTACTAACTGGTGTTCAGAACCGATGACAGTGAAGTGAGATTGATTTCTTTCCTCACCAGAGTCTGTATGATATCATCAGGTACGTTCCGGCTGTGGTTGCAGAGGCTGTAGACCGAGGAGTGGCTGAAGACCACCGGCGCGCGCGACACGCGGATTGCGGCGCGCGTCGTGTTCTCGCCCACGTGGGACAGGTCCACCACCATGCCGAGGCGGTTCATCTCCATCACCACTTTCTAAAATTAACGAGAAGGTCATTATGAAATATATAGAAAGATGTGTTCAACCTTTTCTAATTTCATAAGACGGTTGGCTGAATGCAGGTGGCTGAATTCGTACAATATGACAGTGTTGACTTTTAACTGCACATTACCCGTGCGCAATGCATTTGTGGATGTTTTCTTAAAACTTATCTCGAACGTGTCTATACAAATCATAATATTATGTTTCAATTGGATAATTTGCCCGATTCAAAATATTCATTAGGTCAACTGATTCCGCGGGATAAGTTCGAGCGGCCTCAGTTGACTAAGGATCCATTCGTAAGGGAGTAAGAAGCCCCAGAGTAGAAATTAAATTGAATAATATTATTTTGGTTGGGTTTAGTTAAAAATCCCTCTGTTGGCGCGATCTGCCCGACTGTCCAGTGTTATCGCAGCAACTAGTAAAATTATCCATTTAATTTTTTTTACTTTAATAAACTTTTATTGTTCCAAAGAGTTGCTTATAGCTAAAACATTCATTTAACTCTAAACTTAACGTTAACTTACTGCGATCTAAATTTATACTCAAAACATTGGTGAAATGGTTGTCTTGCTTAATTATAGGTACAGTGATTAATCGGTTTTTAGACTAAATATATAAATTTGTTCAAAATCGCAACACAAACTTACATTTTATTAAGTATTAGGTAAGTTTACATTTTGCAAAAGAGATGCATAGCTTGCTAGTGGCTTCTACCCCCGTACTAGTTTAAAAACTATGTTACGGCAGAGTAGGATCGTCGCTCACAGAGCCCAGCCTAAGTTGCGACGTGAATTGTAATCAGCGCCGAGCTCTGTAGGTCACGCAATTACATATAACGTTTGCAGATGTTTATCTTAACAGGGTACACAATGATAATTTCTTCTATTTCCCTTGCGCGTAATGAATTTTTGAAAATGTTTTTGGCATTAGTTTGACTCATTGACTTTTGTTGAGTTACTGACGAAAAAAGTCTGAGCAGCGGAAGTAAGTCAAATTTAATCAAATGTTTTCACATACAATGTCTTAATTTGGTACAAAAACGGTAACAAAACTATCGCAGTAGATGTTTTTTTCTATATTCTTATATTATATTTTATTTTTATTTTTATCTACTCTGGTTATGGGTGCCCTCCTACTGTCCCAGTTAAAAAATCACTGTATAGTCACTTAGGTCAGTCAAAATTTAATGGCATGTCGTCAGAGCTCAGAGTATTTCTCAAAGGTCAGAACCAATATCCTAAAAACTCTATTCGGTATGCCTCATTCTTCCTGTATGCGAACTTTCATCGTCAAGTTTATCGAACGATCTCGATATTATATGAACTCGAGTCAAATCGACTGCGAACTCGAAAGTAAAGACGTAATAAAGTTTGTAACACAGAATGACGTCGCAGTTCTGTTGCAGCCGCTAAAGTTGCTCTATCAGCTCGACACGCTGTAAGCGCTTCAATAGCTTTTCCGAGACCTTTCTGTTTTTTAGTTTCTTAGGAGCCGCTCTTTGTTTCCTCTTTCGTTAGAATGGTGTATTCGTTTTATTTAAATGCAAGAGACAGCAGTAATTTATAATTATTTGACACGCCTATTCTTCTATATTTTCTGATTTATCTTCTATTTTTCTAATTTAACAAATTTTTTAAGTGATGAAATCTAGTTTGAGGATTTGTATCTAGTTTAATTTGATGTAATGAGTAACAAATGGGTGAAACATCCAATGAAAAAACCCCTAAACCTCTTGGTTACGCCCGTTTCCATGGCGTAGATATAAAAGACATATTCAATTCACATAAATACTGGAGGTCCTCAATTTTGGTATCTTGGCAAATTAATCAATTCCGTTGCGCTGAAAATGTGTTTAGATAAGCTTTACACCTATATACCAAATTAAAAAAAAAAACAAAAAGTACTGTACCTATAACGTCACTAGTATCTATATATATATAAAAGAAAGTCGTGTTTGTTACAACACTTATAACTCGAGAACGGCTGGACCGATTTAGCTGAAAATTGGTGGAGAGGTAGCTTAGAACCAGGAGTCTAACATAGGATACTTTTTATCATTTAAACAATTTGACACATAGATTTCCACGGGGGCGAAGCCGCGGGGAGCAGCTAGTAATATAATAAATATTACTTAAGGTATCCAGTGATGTAGCTCAAAATCAGTACATATTATACGAGTCACTACCTGATGCTAGAACATTGCTATTCGTGTTCGCGGATTTGTCTTATATGCCAAAATACAACGAAACACCTTATCATAATTTGGCATTTAAGACGAAGACAATACGCGAACACGAGTAGAGATGTGGAGTGCCAGCACGAAAAACAAAAAAAAACGACGGTATGTTTCTCTATCACAGGGATTCTCTATGGACCTCAATATTAATGTATCAATGTACTTAGGCAAACACAGCTCAATATTTCAATGCGAATGTGTAGCCATAACCGAGGCAGCCACAGCTCTGGAAAGAAGGGATATACACAACCAGTGTGTGCGTATCCTGTCTGACAGTGCTGCTACACATAGAGCTTTAGCAGGGAACAGCTGTAACTCCAAGCTCGTATACGAATGTCACCTGGCACTTGAGAGGATTTCCAGTAGAAACAGGATTACCCTCCAGTGGATCAAAGGACACAGCGGATCATAGGCAATGATGCTGCAGATGAATTGGCACGGAAAGGCTCGGAAACGCCTACACAAGGCCCAGCTCCGTTCCTTCCCCTACCATTCTCCCAAATCCGAACATGGATACAGCTCAGAACCAAAGAGACGCATACCGAAAGATGGTCAAACCTACAGGAGTGCCGACAATCTAGAGCAGCACTCCCAGCTACATCACCAAGACTAACTAAATACCTATTACGCCTAACGAGATCGGACCTACGAGTCCTAGGGGGACACTCACAGGACACTGCCCTAAACAAACACCTCTTTACCATCGGAGCAACGGACAGCCCTCTTTGCAGAGGATGCCTGAGCGACGAAGAATCAGCTGCCCACGTAGTCCTGGAATGCGAGGGAGTAACAGCGCAACGACTAGAAATCCTCGACCACCCGAGGTCACTCCGCGAAGCCTGTGAAGATCCCAGGAGTATTCTGCGCTTCTGGACGGAGTTAGGCTGGTTAAACTAGTAAACACACACCACGCACAAAGAACCAATCGGAGTCTAAGTGCGGAAACAGGAGTACACTTACCATAACCATAACCATTCTCTATCACTTTTTCTTGAGTATAGTAAATCAATCTTTTCACAACGCTGACCGGCCATGTCAGTATTTTCTCCCCGATGACGTATTCTTTCTCTGATACTCACATTTTTGACAACTTACAAAACTTCAAAGGATTTGTGTTTTTTTAAATTAATCGCTCATATACAATACAATACAATACAATACAATATACCTTTATTGCACCATCAAATATAAAGAAAATAATAAAAATAGGATCTTAATACTAATTAAATCTAGTGGCACAATCGGCGGCCTTATCGCTAAAAGCGATCTCTTCCAGGCAACCTTTGGATGGATAGGATCGGTACGTACTAAAGCTGACGGTGGCGTAATTATTTAGGATAATTATATACGAGTAATATATAAAATAATTAATATTTATATCAAGAACGTACATATATAAAAATAGAGCACAAATATACATAAAGCAGGAACAATTAACATAGAAAATAAAAATAGAAGTCAAGAAAACTTATCAAGAGTGGTCAGATAGTGTTGATGAACCATACTTTTGAAGATAGGAAGGGATTTCGCTTGACGGATAGAAACGGGAAGGGCGTTCCAGAGTTTGGCGGCCTGCAACGTGAAGGAATCACCATAGAATTGGGAAGTGTGTGATGGGATTTTTAAGAGAAGGGTATCAGACGATCGAAGGGATCGTGGGTGGGACATATGGAGAAACTCAAAACGGTCTTTTAGATAAGACGGTGAAGATGGAAGGAAAAGGACAGAATAAAGAAGATTGAGAACATGAGCATTCCGACGAAGACGAATGGGTAACCACTTGAGCCTATTACGGTACACAGAGATGTGATCAAATTTACGCAGGCCAAATATAAATCTAATGGAGTAGTTCTGAAGACGCTCAAGCTTGTTGAGTTGGTCTTCAGTTAGGTCAGGATAGCTGGCGTCTGCATAGTCTAAGAGGGGGAGTAGTAAGGATTGTGCAAGCGCAGTTTTGGTACAAGTAGGAAGGAAGTTACGCAACCGCTTTAGAGAAGCACCTGTACCAAAGGTCTTCCTAGATACCGCTGCAAGTTGTGGACCCCACGATAACTGTCGGTCAACAAGTAACCCCAGATTTTTAACGGTGTCGCTGATCTCAATAGCAACCCCATCGAAAGTGACCCTTGGCAAGTCAGGCCAGTCGATACGAGCGATCATCCTAGAGCTACCTATGACAATCACTTGGGTTTTACTAGGATTAACCTTAAGCCCAAACGATTTGCTCCATTTGTTGACATTTTCGAGGTCTTTATTGACCTCTGCAATGGATTCACCTAGCCATTCAATAGGGGCCTGCGAGTAGATTTGCAAATCATCTGCATAGAGGTGGTAGGGAGAAGATAGATGATTGGAGATAGAATTGATGAAGATTGCAAAGAGAAGAGGAGATAGAACGCCGCCCTGAGGAACACCGGCATTAAGTTGACACCATGTTGAAAAGGAATTGTCAACGCGAATGCGTTGCCGGCGTCCATTCAGGTAATTACGAAACCAGCCAATTACCGACGGCGATATGTTAAAAGAGCGAAGTAGAGCTAGAAGAATATCAAAGTCAACGTTGTTGAAAGCGTTGCTGAAGTCTAGAAGTGAGAGAATAGTAACAAGTCCGTCGCCCATGCCATGTCTAATATCATCAGTGATTTTTACAAGAGCAGAGACAGTACTATGGCCTGGACGAAAACCGGACTGAAAAGGATTCAAGAGATTATTGGAAGTAAGAAAAACGCTAAGCTGTTGGTGCACAAGGCGCTCTAAGACTTTTGAGAGGAAAGGGAGAATAGAGATGGGACGGAACTCAGAAAAAGAAGCAGGATTGGGCTTTTTAGGAAGAGGGGTGACCTGAGCCTCCTTCCATACCCTTGGGAAGGTTTCAGTGTCAATAGAGTAATTGAAAAGGTAGGTAATTACGGGAAGGATTTCATCAAGAATCGGGATAATCATCTTGTTACTTATGCAGTCGCTACCAACAGCATTAGACGTGATGGACAAGATATTCTTTTTAACCTCGCTATCAGTAAATTGGCTGAAGGAAAATTGAGAAAAGTCGGGAGTTGAAAGAGAAGAGAGATAGTTCAAAGTTTGGAGTTTAGTAAAGCCATCAAAGCTAGAAGAGGCAGAGAAATGTGAGTTTAAAGAATTTATATCAAGGTCTTTGGGTACATCTTGACGAGATTTTCCAATACCGAGAGTGCGTAAAAAGTTCCAAACTTTCGCCTGGTCTTTATTAATAACATATTCATGGATGTAACGGCGTTGTGCATCCCTACACACTCTATTGCAGTGATTTCTAGCCTCAGCATACTTGTTTTTGTTATGTTCTGTCGGGGTTCGTCTAAAACGTACTTTGGCTGCTAGCTTCCTATGCATTTCTGAACGAATTTCATCAGTGAGCCAGGGCGCAGGAAGATGCCTCATCTTCACTGATCGGACCGGAGCATGCACGTCGTACAAACTAGTTAGTATCTTATTGAATGAATCTACCTTTTCATCAATATTGTTAGCTGCATGAACCCCAGACCAATCAATGTTTTCAGCATCGTCACGTAAGGCCTTCAAGTCCATTGAACCAAAACTGCGCTGTAGAAGAATTTTAGGTTTGTCTTTAGGAGGTCGAATCTTATAAGATAGAAAAACTAGGTCATGATAAGAGAACTCATCCGCCGTACACTGTCCGTGCTTGGCAACATGAGCTGTGGAAGAAACAAAGATTAAGTCTAAAAGGGAAGGTTGACAATTGGGAAAATGATGAGTAGCACTCAGAGGTAAAATGGTCAGGTTGTTAGCCTGAACAATATTCTCAAGAGCGGACGTGCGGGAGTCCTGCCTCATAAGACAGGTATTAAAGTCACCCATTATTATAGTGTGGTCATGGAGAGGAATAAGATCTTCGAAATGCTTTTCTAGAGAAGAGAAAAAATTTATACGCATAGAAGGAGAGTAGTATACACCAAGAAGGATTTTACGATGTGCGAGAGTTACTTGGAGAAAGATATGTTCACCAGCAGAGGAGAGAGGTGGCTGCGCTGACATATTAATGATTGTATAGGGAATGCGAGCACGTAAGTATATCGCTACGCCGCCACCTCCGCTACTTGTGCGGTCGTTTCTGATGAGTTGGAAACCTGGAAGCGAATAAGGAGTAGTGGGTAAGTTAGGTTTCATCCAGGACTCAGACACGAGAATGGCATGTATGTTCCTACAAGATAAAGACGCAAGCATTTCATTTATGTGGGCCGGAATGCTCTGTGCATTAATATGAACGACATTGAAATTACTAGAAACATCACTAAACGTGGTTTCTAGGGTATCACGGAGGGACGGGATGCTGCTGAAACTATCATCCGAAGACCTACTGGCTGAGGAGGGACAAGATATGAATTCATCACCATCTGAATCACTCATAGATAAAAAAGGTAGAAAACAAAAATACAATATTACCTACTTACTACGCTCAACCAATGTACCCTGTAAATCAAATAATACCAGGTACACTATCCACCCGCCAGTTGCCGGAAAGAAAAATAAATACTAAGTAATTTAACTAACAAACATAACAACATTATTTTCTAAATAACTAAGCGAATCGGCTTAGGGTCCAGAAAGTAAATTAAAGAAAAAATAAATTAAGAATAGTAACCAAATAAACGAACAGATAACCATCAGATAACAATAAATATTAGATAAAAAAAAAAAAATCAAAATTTAAAAAGTTTTGCGTATGTTGGAACGTTCGTGCAGTTCGTTCCGCCTACTTACGTCCAATGTCCATGTGCTGTCACTGTCATGTCATTTATCAGTTTGAGACTTCGACTTCGACATGCTAATGCATTACAAACAACAATTTTATACTAAAAAAACTTTGTAAACAATTGTAGATAATAGTAAACGACGGTATTATTAAAAATTAAACGTATAACATAAAAAAAACATGTGGGTGGACTTAGAAAAACATATGGGTGGACTTTGAACTGTGTTTGGGCCGTACTAATCCCGACCGATTCGCTAAAGTGTATGACACAAGCAAAACAAGAAAACTATCTACGCGAGGTCGCAGCCGCACGTCGCGCCTTTTGAGCAGGAACCTCTTTCACTATGTCCATCGGAGCCCCTGGAGCGGCCGTCTGTGCGACTGGGATCTTGTTTAATTCCTCCACACTAGACACTCGGTGTCGATCGCCTTCAGGACCAAGTACAAAGACATAGCCCTGCCTCGTCCAGCACTTGGCTACTCCAAAGCGACTCCTAGCCTCCATAAAGGCTTCATGACGGCCCTTGGTCAGGAACTCTGAGAGCGTCACACCGGTGTTTTTCAGCAAGGTCTTACTAGACCACATCTTGTCTCGTACCACGATGTCACGGAGCTTGCACAGTATAGGCCGCGGTCTGTCAGACGCGGCACGACCCATTCGATGACAGCGACTGATGCTGGCTTTTGTGAAGCCGGACAACTTCAGCCTCTGTGACACCGTACTCACTACTACAGATGATGTGTCCTCCTGATCCACCTCCTTCACGCCATGCAACAGAAGTATCTTCCGCCGCCCGCGCATTTCGAGGCTATCTACATGTTTGCTGAGCATGCCAATTTGCTCTTGAAGGGTCCGGAGAGACTTCAACATGAGAGTCTTGAATATGGCAAATTCATTTGCCAATGCTGAGAGATCAGATACTGGGGACTTGCTTCTCATCAGCTTACCTTCGAATTCTGCCATTGTGAGCTGGAACATTGTGCCCATCTCGGCCAGAGACTTTTCAATTGATGAGGCATCCACCATCTTGAGTGTTGTGATTTATTGGTTGAGAGGTTATAATTTTGCAGAATCGAAATTATGATGTTGCAAGTTGTTGTAGTGCAGGGAAAACAGCAGATGGCAGGTAGGGGTTGTTGTTTATTTATTTACAACATTTATCCACTTAAAATGGTAACTATTTCTAATTTTACCAAATTTATTTTTGAGAGTAGATGTTGCTCACTTGAAGACAACCGCCGAAAAGAAAAAATTATGATAATGATTATTCTCTGTTAATGGCAATATGTATCTGGTTAGACACTTTTCTGATATTATCATGCAATCGAAAAAAAAATCTAAGATATCAAAATTATGAAAACTGTTTGATATTTTCACCAGAGCCTAGTTCGTCATCTACCATGTGTAGTTACAGGCTTTGGAGACAAGATGTTGGAGTCTGGTGTACACCCCAATTATTATTGTAAATACGACTCCATTCAATCTAGACATTGGCAGATAAGTGGCACACCAGACACTTAATTCATAGTTTAATCTATATGAGTAGGTATGTACACTATCTGTTCTGACAAAAAAAAAATATTTTTACTTTACCTACTTTTACTTTTCAAATCAGAACACACACAGATTACCTAGTTGTTAACTCACAGTTTATTAAATTATTACAGATTTTTTCATGGATTTGAAATCCTATTATTTCAGATTTTTTATTTGACGATGGACGGGATGCACGAAAATTTAACCTGGTATTGCATCTGATTATGTTAATTAATAAGTATTTTTTTCCACCTATTGTCGATAATGCTCGTAGGTAAGTTTTATTTAGTTGCAAAATATCACATTGTAGTTGAACATTTAGATCACAAATAACCGTTTCCATCACAACAAGAACAAACGGCATCCATTATAATATTCATGAAAACGAAATAGCTTACTTAATATGAAATGGGACTGAAGCACAGCGTCATTTGTTGCTGTTTGCCGTTATGCGGCCTCTTAGCACCTACCATTATCAAGAATAGTCATCGAAGACTCCTGTATACGATTTTTATTATTTGAGAAAGTAGGTCCCATGATCCAAGTAATATTTCTAAGAAGTACTCTAGGTACTGTCTAAAACTAGTGTGTGGACCTTTTCATAATAAATTGATTTTAACTTTTGTATAACTAAACTATGCCAGAATGGGCATTATTTCAGAGTTTTCTTTCTCAGTTTATAATTTATTATCTCCTTAATTTCTAGAGTCAGTGTTAAAATACGAATGTTCAGAAGTTTTCTGAATGTGTTTTTGACGATTTTGGGTGTATAAAATATACAGACATAGATAATGACGAGGTAAATTTATATTATCTTTAGTTTTAGATAATCAACACAAAACAGTGTAGTACCCTTCCACATTTGTATAGGAAGATGTGTAACTTTTATTTATTATTTTAAGATCGTATGTTAGAAAAATAATCAAACCTTTCGCCATAGCTTGCGTCTTAGCAACTTAACAGTAGTGTAGCACACAAATTCGAAGCAATTTATTCAAATTAAAGTAAAGTATAAAGAATATCCCATTTAAAAAGTATATAGTGTCACACAAAATAATTTATATTCAATAAGAAATTAAATATAATTCCGCCTTACCTCTCCAAACTCCGTGAGTCCGTTTGCGACGCTGCGTTCGTTAGAAGAGTCCGCCCTACCGACAAATAACACAAATAAATAAGATTATGGATATAATACGCTATTGCTTCATTCGCGGGGTTTTTGGTTTATATTAATTTCGTCAAAATATATATAATTAGTCTGACTCCATTGCTTTACAACCAAGAGGACCTGAGTCTCAAAAAATCTCAGACCTCCAAGGAAAAAACGCATTAAAACCTTTACAAAATATATATGTACACACACGTCCTAGCCAATTTCAGCTATAGTGCCCAATGTGTAAAATTCATCCGTAAAAAATCATTAAAATATGCAAATTATTGTTTATTAGAATCACTTTACATAAGTAAGTAAAGCAGTTTATGCAGACAAAAGTATATTATTTATCAAATAATTTAAAAAAATACAATTGGGGTTACCTACGCCTTGATGCGGCAAAGGGACCCTTTTGGTTCCTTGCCTTACATAATTTGTCTGGATTTAAAACTTATAAAAGCATCTTTATAGAGACGCAGAGATGGCAGTACTCACCAGGGCGTGTTGCATGTGTGCGTAAGCGTCATGTAGCGCACGCCGAGGTGGTAGTAGGTGCGCAGGATGCCGAGCGAGTTCCCGATGGAGTGGCCACCCTCGATGCCGATCAGAGAGGCGATCTTGCGCGGCCGCGCGCTGTGGGCTTCCAGGATATCTGTGGAATAAAGAGTCTTGTGAGATATATTATACAAGAGTAGATTCTGCTCTCGCCTTAAAATAAAAAGTACATCATTGCCATATCAATACCCAGTTGACTCTGTTCGTCGTCGTGAAAAGTAAAAAGACACACTATCTACGTGTATCATTTAAATAGGCTTTGACAAATTTATGATACAAGAAATCAAGCTTTCAGTATAATAGCTGATGCACTATGCATTTTCATTGATGTCTACAAGTTCTCTCTTTGTTCCCTCTGGAAGTTGGTTATACTTATGATTATATTTCATCTTAGTACTGTTTAGCCAGAACTTTTACCCGACGGCGAAACTTGTCTCGTTTCTGACACGTACCTCGCTAGCCTCAGTAAACGTCCGTAATCGCACAAGTTGGCGGCGAACTTTCACCATAACCTTAGCTTTAGGGTACTTGCCGGGATGAGAGGTGAGCTAGGCAATTTTCTAGCCGGAATCGAAAAGATCACGGATTGGTTTACAGTTGAAACTAGAAACTTAACTTTCAATAAAAAACAGGAACAGATTTTTCTATTGCCTTCAAAATCTTCTTATAATATAATCTAACTGACGAACTCAATAGAATTTTTTTTTTTTGTGAAATTCATATCGAGCGCGCTTAGATATTTTATATTATACATACATAGAAAACGACCAGAACACCTGGAACAGGAACATATCTGCAGATCGTACACACAATTGTTCCGAGGTGGGAATCGAACCCGTAACCTTCCGATTCCAGACCTTCCGATGTGGCCCACCGCGCCACATCGGTCGTTACAAAAAGAGCACACTGTCATTTATTTTGACAGAAAATATAGACGTGGCGATTCGCTATTGCGCACACGCCTCGTCGTCGGCTCGACTGACAGGGAGCGACGCGACTTTTAGTTTAAACTCACCGGTGACAGAGGTGGCCATCTTCAGATACTGTGGGTACTTGTCGACGACGCGCTTGATCACGTCAATTTGCTCCAGCGTTAGCTGCACAGCATCTCTGTCTTGCGCGCCGCACGGCACGAACGCAGACCAGAACTGCAAAGTAAGAGAATGATAGTAAAACAACATCATGATACACACACATTTCATTTTTGATTATTTAAATGTTTACATTGTGTTAACATTATTATTTATATTATATGTTTTAAAAACGTCGTCTAGATCTAGTTTTGGAGGGAAGTTTGTTAGAGGTAACGTTTAAGAATAAATATAATTGATTGATATGCATTCAATAAAACTTTTAAAACAATCATGGTTATTAACACTAAAGTCATTTAAAACGGGATATTTATCATGATTTGATTATTAAGTTTTCCAATATTTCGGCGAACTCGCAGTCCCTTCAGTTATTCCGTGATCACGGCGCATGAAACTGTGCCGTGATCACGAAAAAAATATATGTTGCTGTTAACTTGGGTGATGTTCTAGGCAACACAGAACTAGGGGATGATCAAGCTTGGTAAACTATCTACGCAGCATAGATCCGCAGCGTTCCGTGGTAGCTTCCACGGATTACACATATTTTTTTTGCTGTTTCTTCTTCTTAGGTGTATTCTTAGCCTTTGTTATGGGTTTCGCTATTTTTCCTTTCACTTCCCACTGCTTATTTCTGACAAGAACCACAGGTTTTAGAAGTGGTGTTTTCTTAGTTTGTGGCATGGTTTTACTCTTTGGCCTGGCTCTTTTTACTGGCTCCGGCGTTTTCTCAAAATCTTTCGAGCTATCGCCATCTAGGCGAGAAAGGGCTTTTAGGTTGCGTTCAATGCATTCATGTATCTCAGATAAGCTGCAGAAGTCGTCATCGACGTGGTCATCAAAATTTTGTACTATATGTTTTTGATCACTTTCGTCAATTTTGATATTTGTTGGCCTATATTTAAGTCAGATATTGGTACGCGAGATGTTAAGGAGGAAGTGCTAAGGTTTAGCTCCGAATCTGAAGATGAGGATGATGATGAACTAGACACAGAGTCAGATGAAGAGCTTTGCATCATTTGACAGGACACTTGGCGACAGGCAGGCTTGTGTAACACTTTTTACCATTGGCATTTTACTTGAGGGTGCAGAAGTGACATTCACCTTTGGTAGCGCACGTTTTTCCAACATTACAATGTCGTTGGATGTTGTTCCAGTCATATAGGTCAAACCAGGGTAGGATAAAAAGGGTGGGTTTGCGTTTATCGAGTAGATAAATTCAAGCTAGCCGATCCCCGGGGTGAGTGGGAAAGGCTGCGTAGGTCTTGGGGGAGAGCGCAAGTCGTGTAGATCCCCAAGACAAGTCTGGTGTACTATCCTTCTCGAGGTGCCACCCGTTTTTGGTCTCTTTCGCGTTTCTAGAAATAGACATAACTAAAAACACCAGGCGCCATCGCTGTTTGTTTGCGATGGTGGGGTATCTATGTAAGACTAGTGTTAGATAGGTTAGGTAGGTAAGGTTAGGATAGGTCAGGCTAGGATAGGTTAGGATAGGATAGGCTAGGATAGGTTAGGTTAGGATAGGTTAGGATAAGTTAGGATAGGTTAGGAAAGGATAGGCTAGGATAGGTTAGGAAGGGTTGGGATAGGAAATCTTTGAGATGGAAGAAGTCGCTCCAGCTCCCTCTGGTCTAGCAGAAGGTTGTGGATGCGGCTCATACATACCGGTGGATAATCTGAGAGGATTCCAAATCTCAAGGTCTGGCGCCTGCCGAAGGGAGTATCCCCCGAGCGCCAGACGCGTGTGCAAGCACGCGTCTGTGATTGCTCGCGGGCTATGGTCGGGGAGAGCCCGGCCGCTAGGGCGCCAAACACGGGGACCTCACCCCATAAAGGACAAAATATGATAATGGCAAATTGTAGAAAAACATTACCCCAGGAAGGTTCCAGTCTTACAGAGACTGGGGAATCCTTTGGTGCTTCGGCGCTCAGTCCCTCGTATTCTGGGGGGGACAACAATTGCCTTGATGTAAGGGGGTCTTCCGGCGCTGTAGCGCAGAAGACGGCTGTTACAACAGCATTAAACTCGACGGGATATGCCTGCACACCTAATCCAGTTGGAAACGTGCAGACAACATGTGCGCCTACGCAGACGGCCAAAAAGGCGTGCACTAAGAAGAGGAGGCTCATAAAGTCTAGGACTTTGAACGAGGAGGCCGATCCGTGCGAGATCGAGTCGATGCAAGAGGGAGAAGACAGAAATGCCGAGTGGTATGATGCCTCAACAGACGAGGATTTCCCACCACCAAAGATGTCGACTGCTAAAAGAGGAAGAGGAAGAGGCCGCTCCTCAGCCACGGGGAAATACGTCAGCTTCTTGAAAAAGAAAGAAGACCTGAAAAAGAAAAGAGAGGATCGTGAATTAACCACTGAAGAAGAGGTAACTCAGAAGATGACCAATGTGAGGAGGGCATCCGCACGACTAGCTACTTCACTGGTTAATGATGAGCATACATCAGCTGATCTCAACAAATTAGTGCTGGACAACGTTGACGTCATAGTCAACGTCGCCACCAAGTCCAGTCACTTAAAAGGTACTTTCCAAAAAGCCCTGAAGGATGCAGCAGCTTCAATCAAAGAGGTGACAGCAGTGCTCTTGCGCCGTAATGTGTCAGAGGAGACTGCAAAGGTACAGGCGGATAATGCGCGTTTGCAGGCTGATCTTGCAGATTTACGCAAAGAGCTGGCGGAGCTTAAGGCTAACCTGACACCGCCTCAGGTTGACATGGGAGAGTTGCCCCATGTAAAGGTCACGAGCCCGCCTGAGGAAATACGGAGCCAGAATGCGACGCCCATCTGCGGTGGCATCAATAACTGGCAAGAGGAGCTGGTCCGTTCGATCATGATCCAGGTAGGAGGCATGATTAACGCCAGATTTGAGGGACTTGAGGATAGGCTACTTCCAGAAAAGCGGCTCCGTCCTTCGTTAGCAGCGGATAAGATCAGGGAATCGGTAAGGCCAGAATTAAGCACAGTGCCTAAAAGTACCGCAGTAACACCAGTTAGCGAACTTCAAAGGGCAAATAGGAGAAGGAAAAAAAATGGAGGTACTACCCAAGAGGCACCGACTGTAAGGGAACCGAGTGTGCTATCTCCGGCACTCGTGGTTGACGAACAGGCCTGGGTTCAGGTTGTAAGTAAGGGCGGTAATAGACAGGCACAAAAATTAGCCTCGCAACCAGAACGGCAACTGGCCAAACAACCCGTTAAACGGCTTGATAAGAAAGGCGTAAAACTTAATCCCCCACGGTCGGCAGCCGTAGTAGTCACTCTGCAACCGGGAGCAGAAGAAAGAGGTGTGACCTACAGCAAGATTCTCTCGGAAGCCAGAGGTAAAATCAACCTAACTGGTCTTGGAATTACTGCCCTTCGTTTTAGGCAGGCGGCTACATGTGCTCGTATCCTGGAGATTCCGGGTATAACCAGTTCAGAGAAGGCTGACAGTCTTGCTCAAAAACTCAGGGAGTCTCTTAATCCAGAGGACATTAAAGTTGCCAGACCAAATAAATGTGTGGTGGTGCGGATATCAGGCCTGGACGATTCCATCACGGTGGATGAAGTTATTTCCGCAGTCATGCGCGATGGTGAATGTGCGGCCGACTCTGTGAAGTCAGGTGAAATCCAAATAGACTCGTCGGGTCTAGGAGCTGTATGGGTCAGATGCCCAGTTACAGCGGCTAAAAAGCTCGCTGAATCTGGCCGTTTGCTTGTGGGATGGGTCGCCGCGCAGGTCAAGTTGTTGCAGCCTCGACCTATGCGCTGCTACCGTTGCTTAGAGGTAGGACACGTTCGGGCTCGTTGCACGTCCGAAGTAGACCGTAGCATGGAGTGCTATCACTGTGGCCAGCCTGGACATAATGCAAACCAGTGCACTACTGCTGAAGCTAACTGTAGCATTTGTCTGGCTGCTAACAAGCCAGCCGAACATAGACTGGGTAGCGCGGAGTGCGCCGCTCCCAGTATCATTAGAAAGGGGAGAGCGGCAAGAGCTAAGGGCTTTATGCAGCAGTCTCGTCCACCGGTCAATCTAGAGGCCAGGACACAGCCGGTTTCCATGGATACTGTATAGTTATGGCTCTAAATGTCCTACAAACAAACCTCAACCACTCCGCCAGGGCTCAGGATCTCCTGATTCAGAGCATGGCGGAGTGGTTGGTAAATATAGCGGTCATTTCTGAGCCCTACTTTATCCCTCCAATGGATAACTGGGTAGGGGACAGGGATCAATTGGTGGCTTTAATTACCCAGAGGGTTGCTGGCTCCCCACCTTTCACGAATATAGTGAAAGGACGGGGTTTTGTCGCAGCTAGTGTCGGTCATATTGTTATTGTGGCAGTTTATTTCTCGCCTAATAGAGTCCTTGCTGAATTTGAGAGGTTTCTCGTCGAGGTGGGGGTTTTGATTGAGAGTAGCCACCCTCACCCGGTGTTGGTGGCGGGGGACTTTAATGCCAAATCAACGGTTTGGGGATCCCCTGCCACCGATGTACGCGGTGAGGTGTTAGAAGAGTGGGCTCTAGCCTCTGGTCTGTCTGTTTTAAATGAGGGTTCTGAGAACACTTGCGTACGGCGACAAGGTGGGTCTATAGTAGATCTAACATTCGCTTCTGCAAATCTGGCTTTCCGTGTACGAGGCTGGAACGTACTCACGGAAATAGAGACGCTATCGGACCATAGATATATTGGGTTTGAAATCCACGATGACTCACAGACGTCGAACAATAGAGCAGGGAGCAACACACAGAGTAGGGGGCCACGATGGGCACTTAAGCGCCTTGATGGAACACTGCTGGAAGAGGCAGCCTTGGTTAAAGCTTGGGAGCCACCGCCAAGTGCTACAATTGATGTCCAGGAGGAAGCAGGTTGGTTCCGTGAGTCATTGACAGCTATATGCGATGCTTCAATGCCTCGTGTCGGGCCCATGACTCCCAAGCGGCAGGTATACTGGTGGTCGCCAGAACTTACTGATCTGCGGAAGGCTTGTGTAGTGGCGAGGCGCCGGTTCACTCGCTACCGAAGAAGACGACGTCGCTTAGAAGAGGAAGAGTCCGGAATATATGATTGCTACAGGAACGCCAAAAAGTCACTGCAGCAGGCCATATATCAGGCAAAGATCCGGGCTCGTAACGAGATGTTGGAGACTCTGAGCCGCGATCCATGGGGCCGTCCCTATAAGTCAGTTAGAGGAAAACTCCGCCCTTGGGCCCCTCCACTAACCATGAGCCTTGAGCCTCGGCTCTTACAAAATGTGGTAGAAAGCCTTTTTCCTACTAGAGAGGAGCACATCCCTCCACGCATGGTGTCACCTGATAGTCAAGCGGAAGAACAAGACGTACAAGTACCCGAAGTATCGGCGGTCGAGATGAGGGTTGCTATCATGCGGCTACGAGCCAAAAACACTGCACCAGGCCCAGATGGTGTTCACGGTCGTGTATGGGTTCTGGCTCTGAAAATATTAGGAGTCCGACTCCGCAGCTTATTCACTGCATGTTTAGAGCAAGGATGCTTTCCAACGCTCTGGAAAACTGGTCGACTGGTTCTGCTGCAGAAAAACGGGCGCCCAGCGGACTCCCCTTCTGCCTACCGTCCGATTGTGCTACTTGACGAGATAGGCAAGCTCTTTGAGCGGATTATCGCCGGTCGCTTGATTGGGCACCTGAACTGTGTCGGTCCTGACCTGGATGACAACCAGTTTGGTTTCAGGGTGGGACGTTCCACAGTGGGTGCGATTCTGAGGGTCAAGACACTTGCAGAAGAAGCTGTCTCCCGTGGCGAGGTTATATTGGCAGTGTCACTTGACATCGCCAATGCTTTTAACTCCTTGCCTTGGAACTGCATAAAAGAGGCGCTTAAGTACCACCATATGCCCCAGTACCTCCGTCATATTGTCAGTGATTATCTGGCGGAGAGATACATTGCGTATGAGGGACAAGATGGTTTTTGTCAGCGAAACATGTCCTGCGGTGTCCCACAGGGCTCGGTCTTAGGACCACTCCTGTGGAATATCGGCTATGACTGGGTGCTGCGAGGCGTGAATCTGCCAGGAGTTATTATCACCGATGACACGCTTGTGACAGCAAAAGGAAAAACTTTTAGGGAGGCGTCTGTGCTTGCGACGGCTGGAGTAGCCGAGGTGGTCAGCAGGATTAATATGCTGGGTCTTGAGGTAGCTCTCAACAAATCTGAAGCCTTGTGCTTCCACGGACCACGAAAAGCTCCTCCAGCCGGAGCTAACATAGTAGTGTGTGGAGTCAACATCGCTGTCGATTCATCGATGAAGTATCTGGGACTCGTCCTCGACAGTCGGTGGAACTTTCGCTCTCATTTCCAGGGACTGATACCGAAGCTGATGGGTTCAGCGGCAGCACTCGGAAGACTGCTTCCTAATTTAAGAGGTGCGAACACTAGCTGTCGTCGCCTCTATATGGGAGTCGTGCGCTCCATGGCTCTATATGGAGCTCCAGTCTGGACCGACGCTCTGAATAGTCGAAATATTGCCCTTTTACGAAGACCACAAAGGGCGATGGCAATCAGAGCGATCAGAGGATATCGCACGATCTCTTTCGAGGCAGCATGCGACCTGGCAGGTTGCCTACCTTGGGACTTGGACGCTGAGACTCTCGCGGGAACTTATTACTGGAGGGAGGAGGAACTGGAACGCGGTCAGCGCCCAGCACAGAGGGAAATTGAAGCACGACGGGCGGAGTTACATGAGGAGATGGTAGAGGTGTGGCAGAATAGGCTGTCACATCCAAGTGCCGGACATAAAACCGTGGAGGCGATCCGACCAGTGCTGCTGCAGTGGTTAGGAAGACAACACGGAACCCTGACCTTTCGGTTAACGCAGGTCCTCTCCGGACATGGTTGTTTTGGGAGGTACCTGTGTCGTGTTGCCAGAAGGGAAGAAACAGAGAGATGTCATCACTGTGACAATCCCGAAGACACAGCTCAGCATACGCTTGAGTTATGTCCCGCGTGGGAACAGCAGCGGCAAATCCTGGTTGCTGCAGTAGGCGAGGAACTTTCCTTATCAACCATAGCTAAATCTATGGTTGAGAATCAGGAAAGTTGGCGGACAATGGCTGTGTTCTGCGAAGAAGTCCTCCTACAGAAGGAAGCGGCGGAAAGGGAAAGAGAGGATTCCTCCACTGACCCAAGTCGCCGAAGGCGGAACGGGCGAAGAAGAAGGGCCTTTGGTGCCCTTGTTCAGCCTTAAAAACGACCTTGCTGCTGGTCATAGGCGATGCACGTGCACCTCTACACGCGACGAAAACGTGTGCTCCCCATCTCTGAAGGGTTCCACAAGTGGAACATCACTGCCGGGGTTCGCGGAAGTATTCCCGAAAGTCCCCGCGATCCCTAGCATATGTGCCCGGAGAAATTCGTGAGGTTTTAGTCAGTAGGAGTCTGACATAATCTTCCACCGGGGATGGAAGATATCCATGATGGATTTCCTCAAATTAAAAAAAAAAAAAAAAAAAAAAAGGGTAGGATAAAAAGCTAGATTCAGAAGATACCTATGTCTCTAGTCCATGATAAATTTGATCTGTTACTGACAACAGTCTTCTTAATTTCGGATCCCTTTTAACGCATATTCTGGCGTAGGTCAAGGAAGTGACCTAGGCCCCGTTGAATTTTTAATAACGATAAAGGACCTGCCTGGTCTCGTAAAAGATTCAGTTTGTATTTGTTTGCAGATGAGCTGCTTATAAAAATATATAAAAAAATATAAAAACATTTTATTTCAGTCATATTTTTAGGGGTGCATGCAAGAGGTTGGCGAGTTTTAAAGAGCCAGTCAAATTAAAGATGGTAATGAATAAGTATCCATGGTGCTGTACAGAAAGGGCAATTTTAGTTGAAGAAACTATCAACGTATTTATATTTTTCGGTAAGCCAGTTATGTACATCAAAGAACAAGGCCAGTTTAAGTCTGAAAACAGCAAGTCGTAAGTTATCGAATATCAATGTTGCTATGTCTGCATCCTACTAACATTATAAACTTGAAAGTTTGTGAGGTTGTTTTTTCCTCTTTCACGCAAAAACTACTGAATGGATTTTAATGAAACTTCACAATAATATAGCTTACATATCAGAATATCATAGGCTACAATTCATAAAGATATATTGTATATTATCCAAAATATTCAACACCACGCGGGTGAAAACGCGGGGCACAGCTAGTTAATAAATTAAATAAAATAAAAATAGCTTTATTGTTCCAAAACACTAATGTTAACAATGTTAATAAAAACTTAGTATACTGTTTTGTGGAAAAAGGTGAAAGCCTCCTCCAAGGTACTCCATTTCTCTCTGTCTATCGCTGTACGGGTCCTGAGTTTACCAGCTATTTTTATAAGATCATCTTCCCACCTCTTTAGCGGTCGTCCTCTTTTTGAGGATACAGGCGACTTTTTTTGTCCATTGTCTAGGTACCCGCGAGACGAGTTTGTGATTATTTGAGCCCATTTATTAGGTTTCATCCTTCACGGAGATTATAATACCTATAATTTATTATAATATTTACATTATGATGAGAGAGATTTGTCACAATCCATTTAATTCTTTTAAGCTTTTTGTTACTTTTTTAGCTAGCTTTAGCTGAAGAAGTAACAAACATACATTTATCCATCCACAATATACCTTCGCATTTATAATACTAGTATGATGTGCCGTGTAAGTCGTAAATTCAACATGGATACATGATTATAGATATACACATACCTCTAGATGATGCTCTCATCTCTATTAACTGACAATGTTTACTAAAGCGTCTAACGCATGTAATGGCTATTGACTAACATGCTAATTGCCTCAATTAAAAATTACTAAGGCCAGTGGACAAGCCGGTAACTATGGTTTAGAGCGGCTCAAAATAGATCAACCTGGCAAGAGGTGGAGAAGGCCACTATCTCGAAATGAATAAATTATAATAATAATGAATAGTAAAATTTATAATTTTCACAATTATTTAATTAAAACGACCTATCCGCTTACGACGCAGGAAGATGCGTGTTCGATTCGTGTTCTGATCGTTATCTATGTATAATAAAAAATACCAAACTATGTATTAAGTATATTAATTATCTATAACACAAGCTCTGCTTAGCTTAGGGCTAGATTATACTATGTGGTTTTTCCAAATGTTTATTAATTAATATTAGGATACGGGAAGGGAAGGTCATTGATCCGATGATGATGTGTTTACATTGTTCCTCTTTAACAGTACTCTTAACACAAGCTCCGCATATGCGGCTTAATGAGAATGTGTGTAAAATGTCGAGAACAATTTAATTAACCTTTATCTAGCCCATAGTCTATCCACGTACTTTAAAAGCTCGTCTCCTCAGAAAAACAGCACTCCAGTAGTAAACTAGTACATGGCCGAAAGTAGCTTTGAAAATGAAATGAAAATGAAATGAAATGAAATGAAAATGAAATGAAATGAAAATATATTTATTCTGATAGCTAAGACTTAATTATCTAACTACTAGCTGCTCCCCGCGGCTTCGCCCCCGTGGAAATCTATGTGTCAAATTGTTTAAATAATAAAAAGTATCCTATGTTAGACTCCTGGTTCTAAGCTACCTCTCCACCAATTTTCAGCTAAATCGGTCCAGCCGTTCTCGAGTTATAAGTGTTGTAACAAACACGACTTTCTTTTATATATATAGATAGTAACAAGCACACGACTTAAAAAGAATTCAAAGTAAATAATTAATAATATACATTGATTTAACACAAAAGAGACATTTCTAAATTAATGTTGTGTAGATCAAGCCGTGTATGATGGTCAGTGCCGTGTATGATGGTCAGTGCCGTGTATGATGGTCAGTGCCGTGTATGATGGTCAGTGCCGTGTTCCTGCGCTATCAGAACAGGTTCATGCTCAGCTGAATGTCGCGAGTAACCCCACAACGCTGATTTTCAGCATGTACCATTGTGATGATGACGTACGAGACTTTAAAAGCTAAAATTTAGCTAAGCTAAAAGCTTTGTGATGCTGATGTTGCTCGGCCAACACATGAAACATTTTATCCGTCAACATCTTTTTATGTGGTGTTCCCAATTTATTCATTCAACAAACACAACCACCGCGTGGATGCAACAATATGGAAAAAAAAAGTTTTCCAAGAGACTTCTAATTCGGACGAAATGTAACCCACAAAAAAGTGAAGTGGACAACTCGGACGCAGACGAGTTTTTTCGCGGGTGAGATATACCCTTCCCTGTTTTAGCATGTGAAAGGAACAGGTTTACACGTGCTGAAACCATATTGAATTGCTGAATTTATTTTCTTATGTTTTGTTTTTATGCTAGCACTAATTAAGCCAGAAGGATTTTTTTATATCCGCAACCGATAGGAGTCACGATCGATAGTCATCATCATCATCATCATCCGCCTATAGCAGTCCACTGCTGGACATAGGCCTCCCCCAATGAGCGCCATAGCGCCCTGTCTTCAGCTTGCCGTATACAGCATCTACCTGCAGTCTTTCGCAGGTCGTCATCCCACCTGGTCCGAGGGCGTCCTGCACTACGTTTACCGAGTCGTGGTCTCCACTCAAGAACACGTTTGCCCCAACGGCCGTCGGTTCTTCGCGAGATTTGGCCGGCCCACTGCCTCTTCAGCTTGCTAATTCTTTGAGCTATAATAATAATAATCGTTTATTTCTATGTTGATAACCTTGGTTCTCTGTCGGATGTATACGTTAAGGTTACGATCGATAGTAGTCGTAGAGTATTACGCTATGGATTGGATATGCTTTTGTATGTGCCATCATGCATGCTATCAGCCGGGCTATCACGCTATTTAACACATACCTAACGTAACGCGTGTAATTAGCGTTATTACGATAATTTTAGCGCGAATAACGCGTGTTAAGGCGCATTTTAGCGTGAACAACGACTTTTTTTCGCGTTATTCGCGGTAAAATCAGCAATCATAATAATAATCATTTATTTCAGACCATAGAAAAGTAACAGATCTTAATCAACTTATTCTACGGTCCATAGTAATATATACCTTAAAACTAGCATACATAAAATATAAAAGGACTAAATTAATAATAACACGCTTTTTTTTTGATTTTTGATTATGCCGACAGCGTGTAGATGTACTCAGGGTGTCAGCTGTTTTCGGTGCACGGCGCGGGCGGTGCAGCGGTATATCTGTAGCGGTTCGATAAGTGCGAGCTTCGGATAGCTTGTAATTGAATAGTATCCCCTATTCTGTGCAATTGGCTATGCTTGCATCTGAAGGCTGCCTGCCGTCGGGAAATTGAATTAAGATGCCTATCTCAGACTTGATGGAAACGATATCTAATGTTATGCTCAGCCATCAGTTTATGCAATAGTAAATAAGATCATTAATTAAGATTATTATCAAATGTATTAAATATTATTAAAGAAAGAAATAAAATACATTTATTGATTCACAAGTAGGTACAGCTTATTACTACCTATTTAAATAAGAATATAAAGAAATAAATAAAAATAACTAAGTATCTATTTAGAAGCAACAAGCGGCTCTACAAAGCGAACCAATAGGTCCTGTCTCAGCATAATGTTGCTCTACTTCTCCAAAAGAAGTAGAGCAACGCTGGTTTTCTGATAGAACCATAGGCGCGTTAACACGGGTGGCAGACCACAGATTATTATCAAATGTATTCACATTAAGATTCACATGGACAATAGGTACGGTGGAAAAAATAAATGAGATGAAATTATAAACAGACAGTGTTTGGCACATTTTTCCATCGATGTCGATGTGAATTGGTAATTCTTTCTAGCCACAAAATGACTCCAACATACACATGTTTATCTGCATAGGTAGAAAATAATTGAATTTATAAATCATGTTTTATTAATTATTAGAAAAAAAACAGAAATATTTATACGACAGAAGAGAAAAAAATTTAGGACACCTAGCATGTTTCTTTACATTTTTGACAAGCTAGTACGTGACGAATCAGAATCAATACAAAATATAAACAGTAACTTGCACTGTTTATAGGAAAAAAAATTAAGTGAAAAATATCAACTATCTACTGCTGACCCAGCAATCTTCGTACAGCCTAACAGTCAATGTTTGCTAGTTATGAAACTCATATTAATACTTTTAAACTTACGCGATCTGAACACATATTTATAAGTATTAATACAACGGGTATTTATCGCGTTTATTTACATTTATAAGGCATTACTACAAGAGAATGTTTCGGGAAGCGATTGAAATTAGGAAATATCCTAATTTCAATCGTGAAGACGGGTTCAAACTCTCTGCCTCGTGGAATCCAGTGATAGCCAAGTGTACTCGTCGTAAACCGGTCTCTCAGTGCGTCGCGGATACTGTTAGTGTAGTATGTCGTCCAAGTGTGCAGCTGGACATGCCTACTAGTGTCGAAAACCAAGTGAGGGTAGTTTCCAATAAACTAGCTTCGCTTAGGCGCTTCGCTGAGGCGGTAACTCCAGTACTCCAGTCATCCCGTGACCACGACAGTGTGTAAACCTGTTGAAACGTCGGGAAAAATAGGTAAATAAACGCGATAAATACCCGTTGTATTGAAACTCATATTATAAACATTTTGTTACGATAACTCTATGCAACCAACAACCTGAAGCAAATTTTGGCTTCAGGTTGTTGGTTGCATAGAGGTGGTGATTTCCTTCGTCCAAGTGTTCAAGTTATTGTATTCTCTTTACAAGTGTATGCCAAAACCAAAGAGAATACAATAACTACGTAAGTCAAAACTCTTACGTAGTTATTGTATACTCCTTGGTCAAAAAATTTAAAAAAATCACAACGTGCACGCATTCATCAAGTATTTTCATTTGGAAAAAAAAATCTGTGAAATACGTGAATTTTATGATAAAGTGTGCCTTAGAGTTGAAATAATATGTCATTTTTTGATAAGCCAGCTGTGGTGATCGATAATGGCAGCTACATAGTCAAGGCAGGGTTTTCATGCGACAACCACCCTGTCTCTATGTTCCGCACGGTGGTGGGGAGGCCAAACCACCTCCTGGGGTCTTATGGGAGGGAGCCCTACGATGTGTATGTGGGTAAGTGGCAAGAACAGATTTTCGACGTATAATAGGTATGACGACCGATGTGGCGCGGTGGGCGAAGGTCCGCCTGCGACGCAGGAGGTTGCGGGTTCGATTCCCACCTCGGAACAATTGTGTGTACGATCTGCAGATATTTGTTCCGGGTGTTCTGGTCGTTTTCTATGTATAATAAAAAATATCTATCTATGTTATGTATTGTATTATGTATATCAGTTATTTAGTACCCATAACACAAGCTCTGCTTACTATGGGGCTAGATAATGCTGTATGAATTGTCCAGCATTATTTTATTTATTTATTTATTTATAGGTATATTGCCAAATAAAAGAAGTCAAGTCAAAGAAGTTATGCAATTATATTCATCATATTCAATTCTATCCATGTAAATATGGTATAACATTATGGTAGGACTCCGTGACAAGAGTAGAGCTCTATAATTATACAATACAATACAATACAATACAATACAATACAATACAATACAATACAATACAATACAATACAATACAATACAATACAATACAATACAATACAATACGATACGATACGATACGATACGATACGATACGATACGATACGATACGATACGATACAATACAATACAATACAAATATACTTTATTGTATACCAGTTATAGATTATTATAAAAGACATGACATGATACAAGTACAATGGGCGGCCTTATCACTTAGAAGCGATCTCTTCCAGGCAACCTTTGGATGGAAATAATTATTTGAATTTAAGAAAGGCAGGGGGTGTACCAAGGATAAGCTAGAATAAATATGAACATAACATAAATATTTAAAGATAAATAAATATATAAATATAAGTGTATATAAATTATATATACCTAATAAACTTCTTAGTAATACTTAGTTTATAAATAAATAAAAAGTACCAATATTCACTATTCTGACAGGTAAAGTTCCTTAACGCGAGTGTCTTAATAGACCTAAGATAATATACGAGTAAAAGCATTAAAACAGCGACAACACAAACAAGACAGAATAAAATACAAAATATGTGACAATTTGGCGGTCTTATCACTCAAGAGCGATATCTACCAGACAACCGTGGCATATTCAGATATCCACATTTATGCAATACGTTGCTTCTGATATTTGGGCCACAGCAAGCTTTTCAAGTTTGCTTCAAGAAAATAAAATCTATCGAATTTGTCTTTTAAGTTATGAAAAAAGAAATGATGTTTGTATGGTAAAATTATATACTTTGGTTCCATTATAACTTTTGTATATATTACGAGTACGAGGTTTTGAACAACGGCCACAATAAGAAATACTTCTGCTAGCCGTTTGCTCAGGTGGTCTCTGAATAACAGATACCTTATTCCTCTTATTGTACCTACAAATTTGTAAAAGTGACTGAAAAATTTGATTTTACGGTTTTTTTCCGGACAGACGTCTAAGTTAGGAGACCAGCCCCATTGTAGAAATTTGTATGACCTCTCCCACTGTATTAGGATTCCAAAAAAAAAAATACTTCAAATATCTGAAGTCTAAAAATCCAAGCGATCCAATTAAATCTATTAAACCGTACCTTACCTATGTCCAGGGATGCTTTCATTCATTCATTCTAATGTCTCTGACAGATGATGTTACAACATATAGCTTCAGCAACCACCAGCTGTCAGTCGGGCTGTAAGCCTCCTAAGTTGTATAAAAACAAACCTAACGTACAACCCCCACCAGGCGACACAGCCATGTCGAGAATCGAAGAGCTGGAACTCTGCAACCCTATAGTGAAGGGTCGGATCGTGCACTGGGACAACATGGAGCGCATCTGGCACCACTGCTTCTACCGAGAGCTGAAGGTGGCCCCCGAAGACCGCGCGGTCGTGCTCGCGCTCCATGTGGACACGCCCATGAGCGAGAAGTAAGTGTTTATCACTACATAGTATAAAACAAAGTCGCTTCTCGCTGTCTGTTATCTCTGTAAACTAACTATGAACTACGACCTAGATCTTTAAAACTACGCAACGGATTTTGATGCGGTTTTTTTTAATAGATATGTAGAGTGATTCACGAGGAAGGTTTATATGTATATAATACATGCATGCCGGGGCGGGTCGCTAGTAAGACGTATACATCTTTGTCATTTTTGCCGAAAGACGTGGTCTCCATCCAGCGTGTATAACAATACGGCGGCATAGTTTATTAGATCAGACTCGTAAACGACTAAAAAGCCAGAGGTTTTTAGGTTTCCGTACCCAAAGCGTGCCAACGGGACCCTATTACTAAGACTACGCTGTCAGTCCGTCCGTCCGTCCGTCTGTCCGTCTATCTCATGAACCGTAAAAGGTAAACAAGTAGGTAGGTTTTGCTTTTGCAGCTATTACAAAAAAAGTTGACGGGCAGCGGTTTTTGCTCGAACAATCGCTCATCTCTTGAACCGTTAAAGGAAAACACTTCAATTTTTGACAGGGTGTGTACTGTTTATGTCTATTGCGACGCTGTGCACGGCCACGCGAAGCATTTTAGCTGCATGGGTTTATGAGTCGTTTATTTAAGCTAAGTTACTGGTTTATGTGTGCCGCGTGCATAGTGTTGGCTGCGTGACGAACGTATAAAACCATATAAAAATATAGAACTTCCTCCTATTTTGTTTTTCGTTTTGTCCGACTTCATACTACTAGAAACATAAGAGATTCAAATAAAATAATATTCTGTAAATTAGACCGAATTATTTTGCCTTATACCAAACATTTTTTTTATGTGGCTTTTGTGTCTCTGCGGCCGCCACCAGCCCTGCTGTAGCTTTCATAATTCACCTCTAACCAGCTGCTAGGAACTGAAGGATTTCCTTCGGGGTAATATAGAAATATCGAGAACCAGACGAGCTATGAGTAGCTCGTCTAGGTTATGCAGGTGCTTGCCCATCTGAGCAAGCAAACGACAATAATGCAAAGCTGTGGCATTCACCTGAATGCTAGGTTATTGCATCAGTGCACTCCTAGCAGACGGAGAAGCGTTTCCTCCGCATAGTGTGTTACTCTAGCTGCGCCCCGTGGCTTCGCCTTCGTGGAAATCTATGTTTCAAATTGTTTATAGAAAGAAAGAACGAAAACAGAAAGAACATTATTTATTAGATACGACATATGACAATAAAAATCATTAGAATTTGTTTATGATTTATAATTTTAAAGTTCTGGCGTAGTTAAAGGGTAATTTTAAGAAAAAAAGTTGAATTGATTACGATATTTTACTGCACAATATCTAATCTAAAATCGGGTATAAAACATCTGTTCAAAATAATAAGAGTTCTCGTCTAACAATATTTTACTCAAGCGCGGAGCTGCCAGTAGTAGAAAATCAATTATAGTGCGATAGCCTCACACTGGGGGTTATTAATAAGAAAATTAATAATGTTCCAGAAATTGTTTTACTTCGTTGCGCACCACACGTTCGTTGTTACCCTTTCTCTCAACTCGACTGAGCAGTGTGACTTTCTAAAATCGCTGTGTTCTCTACACACGCTCCATCTCCAATGGTGCTTTGGCAAGTCGTAAAATAAATATAGACATTCTACCTTCACTGCGACTGTTACTATGCACAGCTGCCATCAAATATCTGGTTCAAATCAAAGTACATCAGTCACTGGCCCTACAAATTTTCCCTAGAACAGATGGACACTTGGTTACGCTATCTGGGTTCTAAAAAATACACTTAATCGATGTATATTAAATTGTCCAGCATTATTTATTTATTTATTTATTTATATCTAATTGAAATCACGGACATTTATTGTAAGTTATTAAAAATGCAAAATACCTTGACTGATGCCCTTTTATTACAGATGGCAAATTCTAAATATTGGATTTTGTTGGTACATAAAGTAAACTAATTTGCCAAAATTAAGTATGGCACATACTTTATATTGGCCTTTTTATTTTAGCCGTTTAAAGTCCTCCATGTTTTTTTTTTTTGAGTATACAAACTCTCACCACTCTCTTCAGGATCACCCTTATTGAGAGTACCGAGGATCATGACACTTCAAAGAATTTTTGTGTTCTAGACTAGACTATGAACAAGTATTTTATATACCCAGGCACAATTAAATTGGTAGTATGCCCGTACCAATTAAATTGGAACATTAGTCTATGATTAAAGAGTAAAGATTTAAATTCACCTTTCATTTGCGACCCGATCAGTCCTCGTGTACGCTTGATAGCTTCGGATAATCTAAACGAATAATTGGGCCTCTTCGTCCTTGAATAAAGTTATCTTTCTATAAAGTAAACACCATAGCCTAAGTAACGCAAGATGAAGATTGAATTGACGTCAGTGCTATGTAGGTAAACTTTGTTGGACAGGGGTAGTGTCGGCTTTTCTGCTCCATACCGCAAAAATCTTTAAATTAATTGTAGCTACCTACACAATACAAACGCTTTATTTGATGCGTCACGTGAACGAAGCCGCGAATGAAAAGCTATAGGCTCTGCCGCATCCAGATCAGCGTAGATACGTGTTAGATAATCATGTGCCTAATGCATTATACAGCTTTTTTTATGATCCGAGATTTTTTCAGTTCGCAAATTCCCTTTCCCTGTGAAAAACTAGTGCACCATCTGTGCTCACCGCGCGTACATTAACGAACGCTGGAGTCAAACAATTCTCTTTCATTCTTGCAATAAAATTACTCGTACAAGCGCGCTCAAAAGACGCTACCATAGAATCAAAAGCTCCTGTATATTGTACAAAATGTACAATCGGAGATGTAAAATGCTTAACGTCCATGTGATGTTCATTGGTTGTTTTCGCCAGTAAAAACAGATGATAGTGCTGTAAATTCGTTTATATGAAAGTTTACTTGTAACTACACTTGCGAGCTATAAACTGGAATCACTTCATCGCTGGTTTCTGCAGACCATATTTTACAGTTTCCATGGAATAAACTGCAGATTGGTGTATACCATTTGAAAATAAATTTTGTTAGCTTTCGAATGGTATAAAAATTATTTAAATTTAATTAAGTTCCCTACCTTCATTTAGTGAATTATTACAATAGGTTGAAGTTGTGGATGTTTAAATTAATAAGTAATATGAAAATATCAAATTTTTATTTAAAATCTTTGTTATTTCCCGCTTAATATTTTGTATTGCCCCCCCTGGCCCTAATGACTGCTTGTAAACGGTTTTTCATTGACCTAATGATTTCCTGTTTTCCTGTTTCCTGATGGAATCCTGTGGAATTTCCTGCCACTCTTCGATAAAAGCAATTTTTAGGTCTTCTATTGACGCCGGAGTTGGAGATCTTCCTCGTACCCGCCTTTTCAGCTCGTCCCACAGGTGTTCGATAGGGTTCATGTCAGGGCTGACGGCTGGCCAGTCTATTGTGGGAATCCCGACTTCTTCCAGGTACTGTCTAGTCGCACGAGCGGTGTGGCAGCGGGCATTGTCGTGCATTAGCAGGAAATTTTCGCCAATAAACCCGGCGTAAGGGAGTACATGGCCCAGCAGAATGTAATTGATATACCTTTCTGCGGTTAGTCCTCCTCCCCGACCTTCACCGGGTACGAATACCAGCTCCGTTTTAGCTTCAATTGAAATCCCCGCCCACATCATACAAGACCCACCCCCATATGCCACTGTTTCCGCTATACAGCATTGTGCGTATCGCTCTCCCGGTCTCCTGTAGACTCTCCGTCGACGGTCGCTGCCATGCAGGCACATCCTAGTCTCGTCGAAGTGCTGACAATAAATCGGTCATCTCTTGCCGAAGTGCATCGCTGTCGTCCAGATCCTGGTCTTCGGACTAAGTTTCCAGTCTCTCTAAACCTCTTGTATACTTTGGAGACACAGGACTGGCTCAGATGAAGCTGTCGAGCGATAGTACGCTGAGAGAACCCTTGCTGGATTAGGGTGACGATTTGAGCGGCTTCTATTGGTGTGGTTTCCATTTTCTTGTAATTCCAGTATTTTGAGTGACGTGATATATTGGACTGATGACAAAATTGTATAAATTCCCAGTTTTTATAGGGATTCAGGAGTTTGAAAAAATTGATGTTTCGTTCCAAAAATTTATGTCTATTGTTTTCACGTTCCATGACATATGATGAACATTTTTTTCGCTATGATATCGAAAGATTTTGAAAGCTAATAAAATTATCTTTAAAATAATATACCACAACCTACAGTTTATTCCATGGAAACTGTAAAATATGGTCTGCAGAAACCAGCGATGAAGTGATTCCAGTTTATAGCTCGCAAGGAGGTTCGCCGACGAGTCAAAAAATCAAAATCAAAATAGTTTATTGCTTTAACTTAAATTAATTAATATATTACAGTGGTATGGGACCCTCTTTTAAGTAATGTAATACCTGTGCTAGAGGGTCTCGCTCTGCTGCGCGGCTATCTTAAAAATAATTAAATTAAGTTTAATATTTAATTTGTATACTTAAATATGTAACGAGTTCAATTCAACATAGCTTTAGTCACTTAAGGATAATACTATCTATCTATTAGCAAGCTGAAGTGGCAGTGGGCCGGCCATATCTCGCGAAGAACCGACGGCCGCTGGGGAAAACTTGTTCTTGAGTGGAGACCACGACGTCTGACCAGGTGGGTTGACGACCTGCGAAAGACTGCAGGTAGATGCTAGATGCGTCAAGCTGAAGACAGAGCGCTATGGCGCTCATTGGGGGAGGCCTATGCCCAGCAGTGGACTAATATAGGCTGATGATGATGATGATATATCTATTAATAAACATCATTAGGTTATGCTAACACTGCTGTTAATATAAACCTCCCTTATTAACGATATAGCGCCCTGTCCATCAGTAAAATATGTACCTACATACCTATAAATTAAGAATAGGCTAACTTTGTTAGTATTATTTCGATTCCGTGCATTATTTCGTAACAATTAGTACATACGCCAATGTTAGAGCTACCTTCTACTATTGTTTCTAACGAAACCGAAGGTTCATGTAACCCGTGTATAAACCACGTACATACTTACACCCCACGCAAATCCTGAATCCTGTTTGTTTACGAACTTATTTCACTTATTTATACTTATTTTAAGAAGTTACTTACAAAGTTGTAATACGTCTAATAAAAACATGTAAATCGTGTTATAAACAGGGCGCGTTAGAATGAAGTATCCCCCTGGTCTGCAAAATATTGTCTATATCTTATATTCATCGCAAAAGTAGCAGTTGCTGTGAATGTTATATCGTAAATTGTAATATAAACTGGCAAATGGCAAAACTATGTTGTGTATGCGTCCGGCGGCGTCCGAATCACAGCCCACCGGCCTCGACTCTGCAATACGAGGACTGATAATATAGCGTTTGCGAGTCCGCATAAATAAACTCCATACGATAGTTAGAGAATGTCAATATCTTTTTTTTAATTAACTAAAAACAATGATCAGGCTTACGTTCGGTTGGCTACTTTGGCTAATGGTTCGGCTAGTGGTGAATGATATACACGAGCTGCAAACCAACCATTAGAGCGGTATCTAGCCTCCTGTGTAGGCAAGCTGCTACCTTATTGCTTCTATTTTTGTGTGGTAAAAAAAAAAGTATTAATTCTGTTATTTCATGAAAATATTTTATTTTACTTCATAGTCATGTACATACAAAACAAAAAATAAATCCATGGACGGTTATAATTTGAAAAAAATCTCCCCATATTCGAGTCCTAAAATCCTTGCATGGATAGATCAAACTATTACCGAAAGTTGGAGGCGGCGGCATGTTTGGAGGAATGTTTCATAAGTTTTTTTTTTTGTGATTGAACACGTAACGAGTTTATTATTCAAACATCGCCTTCCATTTTTATTTCAGAGTCAATTTAAAATAATGTTTTTAAACTGAAGCATATGCCAAGAAATACTTTAATTTTTCTTTGATAATATTATATTTTATTACATTTGATTTTGCGAAACATGGATTATAATCCGTTTCACTTTTTTAGCACAAATATCGTTATGATTATATTACTCGTATTAGATTGAGTATTGATTAATTATCTTGATAGGTAACTATTAGTACCTACTGAGAAAAAAATAATTTTCTACTTTTCCTTCTTTCCAGACTAAAATGTTGCGAGGTACTCTTCGAGACGCTGAATGTGCCAGCGCTCTGCATCCAATCACAGAGCGTCATGGCAGTCTACGGCTCCGGGTATACCACTGGCATCGCCATAGACTTTGGATACGAGGCCGTCAACATCCTGCCGGTTTACGAGGGCGGGCCCATAAAGTATGCCCAGATGCACACGCAACTCGCCGTGAGCGATATTCACACAAACATTAAGCGCTGCCTCGTAGACCGGAACATCGAAATCCGTCGACACTCAATGCTGGAAGACATCAAAGATTACCTCTACGTTACCAAAAACACTGCCATGTCGAGATTTGACTACAAAAGAATCTATGAACTGCCGAGCGGAGAGAAGATCGATATCGGACAGGAGGCGTTTATGATCGGAGAGATGATATTCCAGCCTGATTTGGTCGCTGGGAAGAAAACCCGCTATCTCGGATTGCATAATGCAGTTTTTCGAGCGGCTATTAAGTGCGACGCGGAGCTGCGAGCGATGATGTTCGAAGCTGTGGTGCCTTGCGGGGGGTTAGCGATGTTGAAAGGGTTGAACGACAGGCTGAGCCTTGAGCTGGAGAAAATGGTCAGCACGCCGGTGAATGTGGTAGGCTCAACAGAGCCCTACACGGTGACATGGCTCGGTGCTGCCACCTTTGCTGGTATGAAAGGCGCTGACAAACTCTGGGTCTCAAAGAAGCAGTTCGATGATCATGGTGCAAAGATTATAACGAATAAGTTTCTGTAAATAATGACTCGTTACTATATGTAATGTGCACACTAAGATAGTTTTTGGTTAGATTATTTTATTGAAAATGTTGGTCAATAAGACTTAAGTAACTTGCGTGGATGAACTTAAGTAAACACTGCCTATTCTTTATTCGTCAATTTATCTTGTAGACGTATTGTTTAAGGATGTTTTTTTAATATTTTCATTAAACACTTTGGTTATTTATTTAACGTATTTTAAGATATTACTTGCTACTACTCGATCTTTATTTATCGACTCGGGGTTTTTTGGATTACATACGTGCCCAAAGGAGAGCATGAGTCGCCAGTAACCTACCGAAATTATAATACAACTTCATGATAAAAATATCATGGAAATAAAAATTTGTATTAGTATAGTATTTAATTATCTTGGTTTATTCTGAGAAAAAACAGTTTTACACGCTATATAAACTAGACATTAACTCATGACCATTTATGTGTCTTCGCACGTATAAGCTTAAGTAAAAACAGTGATGATTTTAGTAAGTGATCATCTGGTACCTATACAACAAGCATCGAGCCCCCATAGATACTGTGAGAAAATGTTAAGAATATTTATTAAATCGAGTTTTTTTTAACAACTTTATAATCTGCGACGTTGAAAGCATTTCATGGATCGCAACACAGGACTGCCACATACCATTAAGCCTCACACGTTTTTGTAGTACTTGGGCTTGAAGGGCAGGTTCCATTTAAATGTAGAATGCCTAGAGGCCGGTCTGAAAGCCATTTTAGTTTGGCCCTTAAGCCTTTTCCATGGCCTTTGCCATATAATTGTGAATTTCGAAGGTATATTCCAAAGGGCGTTAAAATTTTAACATAGGGTTTGGTTTTCACGTAATTCCACAGTAGATCGGCCGGGTGATTATGTAACTCGCGACCGGTTTGCGACAGGCGTAAATTAAGCAATCAGTGCTGTCAAACGTCAATTTTGTATTAGTTTGACACCAGCTACAACGTCAAAATTGACGTTTGACAGCAATGATTGCTTAATTTACGCCTGTCGCAAACCGGTCGCGAGTTACATAATCACCATACCGCAGGCTGATTATGTAAAAGCAACAGCAACAGCGACGCGACCGCGACCGCAATTTTAGCAAGCAATTTTTAGTTCACCGATTGTCCGGCAGAGGGAAACCTGGTGTCATCTAATACAAAATTGGCTTTTGACAGCACTGATTGCTTAATTTTCGCCTGTCGCAAACCGGTCGCAGTTACATAATCAGGGGGCCGGTTTCGATTGAATACGAGAGCTTGCGAGATGACGTCATTCTAAATCCTGTTCTCATTCAATAGGTAAGCGCGCAGATTTTATCTACATCTGTTTCGCTGAGCTAACGTTGTGTTCTCAACGGCGGCAGTTTGGGCTTTGCAGCTTGATATACAAATCAGAAGTGGCGATTTCACCCTTCTCAATAACGCACACAAGCTTTCAAAGAAAATGAACCCAAAGAACCATAGCAAGCAATGCTTCTTACCATTTACCCAAGTGAAAAGTTTGTTAAAACTCATAATTGAATCATTATGTATTGTGACGCTTCCTATCTTCGTAAAAAACATATGTATGCCAAAAGTTTCAAAAGGGCCGGGCTTGCTATTTGCCTGCCACTAAACAAACCCCACAAAAAGTTCCCGGGCTTAGTGCGGACCTTATATCAATCCTTTTACCAATATATAAGCTAGCAAATTGAATTATCGTGAGCAGGAAATCAGGCGTAAGCAAAAAAACAAATTTCATTCGGGAATTGAAGGCTGAAATTCGCATGGGGAGTAAGGGTTGTTTTGTTTTGCGTGCGGAACATGGAGAATGTAAGCCAACGATTACTGCCTTTAAATATATTAAGCGAGACCACGGCGTGCAGAGAATTTCTTTAATTTCTCGTTTATTAGAAAGAACAAAGAGAATTTTCTACATAGTATGTAGAATACTCCCTTTGTTCTTACCATCAACATATAACATCAGTACATACTATCTTCATTTTCATTTATTCAGTTCCAACGTAGGTACACATGTTACAATTGATGTCGTTATCAATGTTTTATGTTAAAAAGTTTACGTTTACTGAAAATAATTGTTTTTGGAGCTCAGTGTTCATTTACGGTTAAACTCGCTCAACTTTCTATAAAAACGTAGAAGGTTAACTAAATACACTATTTCATGTTGACCATTCAAAACTAAGTATAATATAAATTTATCGTTATCTATGCTGGTGTAAAAAAGAAATTGAAGAATAGTAGTCGTATTTCAACATTGATTTTCATAACTGATCTCAATTTTAAGTGAAAATGAATAATAAACGGGGAAAGACAACTAAAATAAATCTCGTTTCGTCAAAGCTTAGTTATTCAAAAGTTGAGAAAAACAAGTTTTTCTATAACACAGTGTGTGAAATATTTCTAACACAAGGGTAAGTAATGTTTCACTCCCTAAAAATAGCATCGGCCAAAGAGAGGATTATTAGTAGTTGAATAGTTTGCTAGTGGGTAAGTACTATACGACGATATCGACGACATATTACCAATACATGAGTTATTTAGTCGGTAGACAGTTGCCAATAATAGAAGAAATAGAATAATATTGGTAACTCTTTGAAACTTCGTGCCATAATAATCTATGAACGTATTTTATCTTAGTTTCTGTCTGCATCGTAGCAATGCTTCGGCGTAGAGGTGCTACGGCGTAGCACATGCTTCGGCGTAGAGGTGCTACAGCGTAGCACATCTACGATCCTTGTTCGATTAAAGTCAAATTCTGTTATGACATAAATAAATAATGCTGGACAATTCACACAGCATTATCTAGCCCCATGGTAAGCAGAGCTTGTGTTATGGGTACTAGATAACTGATATACATAATACAATATACATTACATAGATAGATAATTTTATTATACATAGAAAACGACCAGAACTCCTGGAACAAATATCTGCAGATCATACACACAATTGTTCCGAGGCGGGAATCGAACCCGCAACCTCCTGCGTCGCAGGTGGACCTTCGCCCAACGCGCCACATCGGTCGTCATGTCACATCATGCTATAAGTTGTAGGATATTTATTAAATCGAATATTATTATTAATACATCTTTTTACAAACATTAGAATGTTGTGTAATAAGTATTGTAAACAACATATGAACAAGATATATTAATCTTGTTTTATATTATTATTATTATATTAGCCCGGAAAGTCCCACTGCAGAGCAAAGGCCTACCTCCCCTTCTTCTACAGATTTCAATCCTCAGGAGAGCCCACTCTCTATTGTACAGGTCGAGCTCATCCCGCTTCCACGTGGCCGTCGTCTGTCCGGGACCCGTTCAGTGGCGATCTTCGCCCATTGCTGGTCTGACATACGGCATATATTATGTCCAGCCCAGTTCCACTTGAGTTTGGCGGCTTTTGGACAGCGTCAGCTATTTGCGATTTGGAGCGCAGTAACATTGTAGTAATATGATAGTTTTATGAAAGCTTTGAAATATATTATTATGTCTTCTTATTAAGTTGCTCCTCAGTAAGGTCGAGGTAGCAAACATCAGCATACCTAATCAAGAATGGGAAGCATGATGTGCACTCTTGATGGATTGCGTCAAGTTCAAAGATCAAAGGGAGGCATTGATGATTGAACTTAATTTAAATAGATTTGATTTTGGTAAATTTATTAGCATTCTAGCGGAACCAGATTCAGCAGCGGCCATCTCATTCAAATTTTTTATGCATCGGAGACTCCCTTTAAAAATTGCTACAATTTATATGTTTTTATTTTGCTGTTTAATTGTTTTGTTTGTTAGTTATAAGTTTAGGTTATGATAGGACTGGCATACTTTACGAAGTAGAAGTCCTTAACAATAAATGAAAATGAAAAGTTTTTTTTTTATTTCTTTAAGCTTACAAGAAAAAAAAGAATGGGTAGCATCAGAGATTGAGCACAATTTTAGCGGTTGAAGTTATTCTTGTTATTATTTTAATTTTTAAATAAACCTTAATTAAAGTATCAAATAATAATTTAACCCCTTATCTTTTAATACTTGAACCATTAACACTTTGAGTGCTGAAATCACACGGTATGTGTTTTCTACAAGTGACTAATATGCGTAAATCCACACTAGCGCAGCGGCTGAGAAAATACAGATCTTTGTGACTCAGCATAGCCGTAATATTTTTCAAACGAAACGCATGTGCGGCGCAACGCAACCGCTGTGTAGAGCGGCAGCACGAATTTTTTAGGTTAAAAAAAAAGATCGCAGTCGTCGAAAAAAAATCGCAGTCAAAGTGTTAAAGAAAAAAGGCGCCAAGGAGACTCTTATTGCCTTTCCAGAAAATTTACGGCATCTTTTTATTTTTACTAGATATTTCGAGAAAATATATCTACGAGCAGTTGATTTTTATAACAGTCTAAGTAGATCGTCAAATAGCTCGTGAAATACTTTAATTTATGATAGAGGGCATTAAAACCATTTTCTTGGATTCCGTGCTTTGAAACGATTATATTAAGTTGCTTTCTCGGTAAATAAAAAAGAGTAACAATCGGAATAATCAGTTATATGTATACAACTTACTTCAATATATTTTTTCATTAACACTTTGACTGCTGAAATCACACGGTATGTGTTTTCTACAAGTGACTAATATGCGTAAATCCACACAAGCGCAGCGGCTGAGAAAATACAGATCTGTGTGACTCAGCACAGCCGTAATATTTTTCGAACGAAACGCATGTGCGGCGCAACACAACCGCTGTGTAGAGAGGCAGCACGAATTTTTTAGGTTAAAAAAAAGATCGCAGTCGTCGAAAAAAAACCGCAGTCAAAGTGTAAAGACATTTAAAGAAGTGTTGTAGTTTAATATTATCGATAAACTTAATATAAGAATGCACTACGCGAACTTGACAAAGGGATGTGCGAATAATGTTTATGTGACAAAACTGTACTGTTGCGGAAGTGTGAGTCGGACTCAAATGCAAGGGCATTTGAGTCCGACTCACACTTGACAGAAATTTTCACGTGAGCATCGCCAATGCACCTACAATGCATTCTTAACATGACCTATAATAATAATTTGGTTACTGGTGAGATTGTCTGTGTTAAAGTTATCTCAATGTTTTGTGCCAACTTCATAGAATACACATTTAAAAAAAAAAAAGTATATCTTCAAAATAATGCTGGACAATCCACACATCATCTAGCCCTAAGGTAAGCAGAGTGATGTTATGGGTACTAGATGACAATAGATTACACAGATAGATATTTTTTATTATACATATTATAACGACCAGAACACCCGGAACAAACATCTGCAGATCGTAAACACAATTGTTCCGAGGCGGGAATCGAACCCGCAATCTTCTGCGTCGCAGGCGGACCTTCGCCCACCGCGCCTCAGAGGTTATCATGTAGAAAAGTGTTTTTTTTTTATATAGATAAGCCATATAGCCTTATAGATAAGTGTTTTATATAGATAAATAAATATAACATAATAAAACTGAATTTAATTATTGTGATTTTATCAAACTCAATAGTCATATTGGACTTTTACTGGTGTGCACAGACAGTGCATTAGATGTATGGTTATAGAATTGAAAATTGAAGACAAACTTTAATGAGTTCTTTTTAAGTACTAGCTGCGCCCCGCGGTTTCACCCGCGTGGTGATAGATATTTTGGATAATATACAATATATCTTTATGAATTGTAGCCTATGTGTTATGTGTTATTCTGATATGTAAGCTATATATATTATTATGAAGTTTCATCAAAATCCATTCAGTAGTTTTTGCGCGAAAGAGCAACAAACATCCTCACAAACTTTCGCGTTTATAATATTAGTAGGATAGTACCTACTCATAATGGAGCTCTTTTTATTCGCTCTTGCCCCACCGACTACCAAATATACATCAACTTCCCGCAAACAAAGCGTAAGAATCAAATCAACACGCCTTGTAAATATAATTCAACGACTTGCTCACTTATTTAGGTCGAGTTAAATGAAGCATTGCATGGAATTCCTGCCCGATCTGTGTTTTTCTACCCGAATATAAGTTGAGACTAATTTGAATTTATGTTAGCATTAAACACATATTTTTCCCTGACAACGGAGATTTATGTGTCGGAATATTTTACTGCTTAGACCCAGAACTATGGGCTACCCTCAAAAACCAGGGACGAAGTTTTGGATGTCAGATCCCAAGTTTACGTAAACGAAAAATTATGCGGATCTGATGGCCGATTCATTCTTTCGGTGATCGTTCTATGTTACTGATTTTGACAAAAGTTTAAAGTCAAAATGCTTTCTTCTCTTATGAGCACGAACAGTAAAGTAGAGAGAGAAAAGAAAAAAAAAAGTAGAGAAGAAAGAGAAAAGTGTGATGTTCACAATAGAAATACAAGAAACAAGAACAAGTTACACATCCCATCATTTAGATTACACAAGATAGGGAAATCATTTATGGGCAATAGCGTGCGCTTCTACATATAATAAGCTTCTATCTGAAGCAACTGAGCTCCCTATTCGTAAATTAAAAATTACATAAAACTAAATCTTATCAAGAAGGCTTTCTACTCCATAAATGATTATCTCAATGATGTTAATGCTTGGCCTTGCTTGGTAAATTGTTTTTGTGCATAGCTTTATTTAAATATTGACATGTATCGAATCATATTATATTTAGACTTAAATAGCAAATAACCATGTATTAGACATATAAGAGATGAACATGCTAGTGGTTTCTTTTCACTTCTTCCACTAGTGGACAAAAAATTGAAGTGACCAGTAAAATAATTTTATTTGATAATAATTTATATACATATAAAATATGACTTGTCTAAGTGCTTATTTTGTAAGCCTAAAGAAATAAATGATTTTTTACTTTTTACTTTTACTTTAGTAGAGCAATCCAAGTTGAATATGATGGTGCGCTCTTACCCACTAGCTGTTATCTGCGGGGGTGGTTGACCTATTATTTTGTTAGATTCATTGCTTCGATTTTGGTGAACCGCGTTTGCAATTGACCTTTATTACGTAGCGGGCATTGTTTTTCTGTTTAAAGCATTTGCAGCAACATTTTTCCTCGTTTCGTAACATCATGTCATATGAAAATTCGTTGTTCCGTTTTTTAAAGTAGGCCTGGGCTTGACCCCACTGGCACCCCATAATACCAGTGGGGTCAGGCTTACGGTCAGGCGCGAAATAACATCCAGAAAAAATAACCCTATTGCTTTGTTCACAGAGCGAGGGTTGCGGGACTAAGTGCCGGACGGACACGTTATGTCACCTCACACGAAATATTACAGAGCGGTGGCTTAGGTTCACGGACACAATTGTGAGAATGAAACCCTTGGTGGTGAACCTACACACAACCGATTTTTTTTTATTCAACCTTATTAAATAAATCACTCGTCACACTTCGACTGCTGAAAACGCACGGTATGAGTTTTCTACAAGTGACTAATATGCGTAAATCCACACTAGCGCAGCGGCTGAGAAAATACAGATCTTTGTGACTCAGCAGAGCTGTAATATTTTTCAAACGAAACGCATGTGCGGCGCAACACAACCGCTGTGTAGAGTGGCAGCACGAATTTTTTAGGTAAAAAAAAAGACCGCAGTCGTCGAAAAAAAACCGCAGTCAAAGTGTTAACATAAAAACCTTATTAAACAAGTGTTAAGATTTTTCTGTCTGTCTTAACATAAAAACGTGGAAGTCTACACTGTTTGATGTTGACCATCCAAAGCCAAGGATAATATTATTATTATTTTTTATTTATCTCTTAATTATCTATGTATGTTTGTATACACCCAAAACCCTAAAAAGTATACAGTTGAAAAATACAATTTTAGCCCAACTTTCGCGATAAATACCCGATAAATAATCCTACTATATAATATTATAAACGCGAAAGTTTGTAAGTATGGATGTTTGTTACTATTTCACGTAAAAACTACTGAATGGATTTTAATGAAACTTTACAATAATATAGCTTATACATCAGAATAACACATGGGCTACAATTCATAAAGATATATTGTATATTATCCAAAATACCTATCACCACGCGGGTGAAACCGCGGGGCGCAGCTAGTATTTAATGTGTTGATGCTACGCCAGGCAACCTTGAGATGGACTGGACAAACAAGAACTTTGACTCTGACCATACAGCCAAATCACACTCATTATGATGATTTATGTCGTCCGTGCCCCGGACCGCGACACTTGACACCCGCGATTTGTCAACGATATACGGATTTTACTACGCGGATGTGGTAAGTAAACTAAACCGCTAGCCGGTTATAATATTTGAATAAGTAGTAATATAATATTGATGGAAATTTCATGTAGCGTAAGGAGCTTGTGTTATAAGTGTTACTATTTATATGTTATATATATGGTACTATTGCGCCTCTTACTTTTACTATTATTACTTGAAAATTTTTGACACTGTATAAAATTATATACAATATACCTAGGTTAGAACATTACTAAACTCTACTGTGACATTTGCATGCCATCTTAATTTTACACGCCTCGATGAGGTAGTAATGTATTGTAAATACCATTTTATATTAGGAACTTTTAAACTAGGAACAAATTACAGAAATACGAGTATGCATTCCTTTTGCTCCGTACAGCTTGGCTACGATAGGTTTTAAATATCACGGCAACCTCTGTGGCTCGGTGGGCGAAAGTCCGCATACGACCCAGGAGGTTGCAGGTTCGATTTACGCCTCGGGACAAATGTTTGTACGATCTACAGATATTTGTTCCGGGTGTTTTGGTCGTTTTCTATGTATAATAAAAATATATATCTATAATAATGTATTGTATTATGTATATCAGTTATCTAGTACCCATAACACAAGCTCTGCTTACCATGGGGCTAGATAATGCTGTGTGAATTGTCCAGCAATATTTATATTTATTTATATTTGTATTTATATAAAATAAAAAACATTATTATAATACTTAAAATTAGGAGGTAGACACCTGACCTGCCCACCCACCACAGGTGGGTGAGTAGAAGGTGCATTTTAACTACAAGAAGGTACAGAGCTACTGGTACAACAAACAAATAATGATTCAGTAACTAAATATACCTAGTTCAGTAGGCTACTAGTGTGGGTAGGCTCTATGCTGCAACAGTGCAGACCAAAGAGTTCCTCCTCAACTTAATGCTACCTCACACTAATGTAAGGCAGCGCTGATTTTCAGGAGAAACCGTTTGAGGTGACCTCACAACCGAATTCTGGTAGTTTGTTAAGCGGAATCCTCATGGACAGAGAAAATGTTCCTCCGTCCATGAATATCTTATTCTACGGCCCATAGTAATATATACCTAAAATTAATAACACGCTTATTTTGATAATGCCGAAAGCGTGTAGATGTCGAAATCAGGGTGTCAGCTGACGTCGTCGGTGCACGGCGCGGGCGCGAGTGGTGCAGCGGTGTCCCGTTGCAGGCGGCCAGTGAACTTTCTGAACTTGACACCCTTCGGTCAAAACTCTGCGCTTAGGAGCGTCGAGAGATGATGACTTGGTACTCTCACCATAAATGAATTGAAGCTCACGTTATGGCGAGAGTTCAGCTTCTCGACGCGCATCGTGAATCCGGTCGTTAAAGCTATGTTATGTCAATGTATTCGACCCACAAGCAGGTGTGCAAATATTAAACATTTCTTTATTTAAATTGCACCTGTCTGTTATTGTTAATGGAATTAAAGTTTTAAAGTAAAAGATGTTATGAAAACAATCTGCTGAGGTTGTTTTAAAATTAACTTCTTCAACTTTCAAGAGTTATAACTACTAGTTTGCTGTGAAAGTCTGGTTTTATACTTGTTTTAATAAAGTTTTCTTCTTCGCGTTGTAAATGAGCTTTTAATATTAACTTGGACGTGAAATTTCCTAAGAAAAATCGCAATCTCCAGCAACTTAAATTAAACTTAATTCTATATATCTTTCACCATACCGGTGCATTACCAAATCTTTGTTAAACGGTTCTATTTGCGTATGCTACATCTTACATAACCATGTTAAGAATTCATGTTAGTGTCACTAATAAAATATACAAGTCATGTTATTCATATATCAACACAATTATTGAAATTCATGAAACTCTAATTATTAATTAATTGATTACCGTTTACCTATTTTATAAGCTACTCTGATTTTACTATACATGTGTTGAAAAGGAATAATTTTGTTTAATTGTTGTGTATTATGATTGGTGTCGTACCCGCTGTACCGCGCCTGAGGTATGCGAGCGGCGAGACGGGGGGGAAATATCGGCCGCTCCGATCAATCAGTCTGCCGTCAACGCGTACTCATGCTCTTTTTTCCTCGCCGCCCACCTCACCGCACTTTCCTTAGGAGCGGTACAGCAGTTTCGGTCAAACTATAGTACTCTGGCGCCGCTGAAAACCAGCTCTGCACTGGCACCCCGTGTTATTAATTCTGAGCTGGAGCAATTAATGCTGAGCCGGTATAGCCTATTTGTGTTTTCGCTGTTAATTTTCGTAAGCTTGCAACTGTTTTGTAATTGGTTTCATATTTTATAAGGACCTACTTTGTATTGTTACATATATTCGATATAAAAATCGATTTCCATAATAAAAATTACGATGAAAATAGTACTATAAAAGAAATAAAATGAAAACTTATAATAATTGTAAATGTGTAACGAGACCTACAAATCATACGATAGTTCAAAACATGATTAGACGTACATTCACGTCACAAATACCTGACAATATTAAAAGAAAATGAACGTTGATGATAATGTAAAACATAAATCACATACACGACTGCCCAATTATCTTTCCATATCTCGCTGTCTAGACGTGGAAAGAGATATGAGTGGAAGGACTGATCCTTTTTGAAAACGCTCGGACTTTATCAGAAATGTAAGGTCAAATGTTCACTAGGTCGAGATTTCTTTTACATAAAGCTCCTCTCAGCCGCCACCGTTGCGCCGCTCGCATAGGTATAGTCGAGTAGGTACGTACCAAAAGGGGTGATTTTCTTAAAAAAGTGCTTCCGTGCTGTTTTCTATATCATGCCTTATTGCCAACTTGAAATTTTGGAAAAGAAAATGTAAAGGTATGTAGCGTAGGTATGTAATGCGAAATGTTGTAGTTGTAACTAACCTGGGCGCCGACCATGCCCTCCCTCATCCTGGGCAGGTCTGTGTGCGAGTACTTGGACCGGGACCATGGCTCCACCACGGTCAAGTCCGTGTTCAGCTCAAACTCGTTGATCTGGTTGCGGAGGAACTTGCGGATGTTCCACGGCAGGTCGTTGTGGCTGCAACAAAGAAACATATTGTTTGCCACGAAATACCCATTTATCGGCTGTTTACAGTTTACACCAAGTAAAATAAATTTTCAATATTAAAAAAAAAACTATTTAAAAACATTTATAAATCAATAATCATCAAGGACCAAACAAAGTACTAGGGAAGACAAATCCAACGAACCCAAAGTGGGTTAATTCGTTTCGTGGAGGAGCTATGACAAGACCAGACCACCTTCTGTCTCCATCGCTCGATTCTACAATGACATGTCATACATACATAAATATGCCAAATTTCAGCTCAATCTTTCGAGGATAACTGTTCTAAAATTCTGTTACAAGATTTGTTCCGCATTTATCAATAACCTTTCATATGACTTCATCAACAGACCAGCTTGAGGGTACCATAACATTGCATTGTCACCGAACTTACGTAAGTTTGCCAAATATAAGCTTAATCGGTTCAGGATAACTGGTCTAAAATTCAATAGATTTGTTCCGCACAAACTACTAACAACCTACGAGTACTACAACTATGTTAAAATGAATCATGATAATAAAAAATCAAGATAGCTTCAACTGCTTTGTAGAAAAACATTGTTAACACTTTGATTGCTGAAATCACACGGTATGTGTTTTCTACAAGTGACTAATATGCGTAAATCCACACTAGCGCAGCGGCTGAGAAAATAAAGATCTGTGTGACTCAGCACAGCCGTAATATTTTTCGAACGAAACGCATATTCGGCGCAACACAACCGCTGTGTAGAGCGGCAGCACGAATTTTTTAGGTTAAAAAAAAGATCGCAGTCGTCGAAAAAAAACCGTGTTAACCTCTTAGTACAATTAAAATAAAATAAGTAAACTAAATAAATGGTACAAATATTGTTTACTTAAAAGGAGGCTTCACCATAATGTATGACATAATCATGTACTTTGTGAACTAAATAAAAACATTTGTTTCTGTTTTGTGCTGATGCAGGTCTATGGTCAGGTAATGAGTAAAAAGTATTCGGTTGGTCCCTCCTCTTCTGACAATAATCTAATAGGTAGACCCCAATCCATACCAGGAATGGACCGAATACTCGCATTTGCATTCACGAATATTCGCAAGAATCTCAATACTCGCATTCGCATTCGCAAGAATACACGCGAATGAAGACAGGGCGCTATGGCACTCATTGAGGGAGGCCCATGTCCAGCAGACTACTTTAGGCTGATGATGATGATGTAGAGAATGTTCTTATAATAAGCAAACAGGACGAGAATCGTTTCAAAATCGTCAATAAATAAATAAAATAATAAATAATGCTGGACAATTCACACAGCATTATCTAGCCCCATGGTAAGCAGAGCTTGTGTTATGGGTACTAGATAATTGATAAACATAATACAATATATTACATAGATAGATATTTTTTATTATACATAGAAAACGACTAGAACACCCGGAACAATTATCTGCAGATCGTACACACAATTGTTCCGAGGCGGGAATCGAACCCGCGACCTCCTGCGTCGCAGGCGGACCTTCAATAGATTTGTTCTAAAATTCAATGACTTCAGCAAGAAGTTTGACATTGACCCGTTTCATACCATCATTCACAAGGCAAGGCGTCAAATGTCTCTTGACTTTTTTGGCACTTAACTTAGGTCTAGGTCGATTCTTGATAATTGTGTTATATTCTGTTTTATGTTTTCTATTATTTTTATCACTAGTTTAAGTACGAACACTTTATGGTTTCCCATAAAGTACGCTTTCTTTCTTCACAATGTTGTTAGTGTTCACTCATAATTTAGCTTATTTAGATTCTATCATCAGTGAATACCTATTATTAGCTCTCTGTTGTCATTTTTAAGTCTATAGATATTATAGTAGCTGATGGTGTTCCGAAATAAATAAATAAATGGCCAAATCCTCCCGTGACAATTGTAGTCAATTCCTCACTTACGTACCAGCACGAGTGATTTCCCATTCTATTTGTACTAACCCGTCAGTGAGAGGCACCTCCTCCAGAATCTGCTTGGCTATCTCGAGCCGCTCGCGTTCGTAGGAGACCGCCGCCACCACAGCCAGCGTGGCCAGCAGGAGGCAGCAAATCACGTGCCGCCGCGAATGGCCTCCCATTCTTGCTGCAACAACATCATCATCATCAGCCTTTGTTAGTCCACTGCTGGAAATAGGCCTCCCACAATGAGCGCCATAGCGCCCTGTTTTCGAATTGGCGCATCCAGCATCTGCCTGCAGTCCCTCGTCGTCATCCTACCTGCCCGGAGGGCGTCCTACACTACGTTTGCGGAGTCGCGGTCTTCTCTCAAGTTTACCCCAGCGGTTATCGGTTCTTTGTGAGATACGGCCGGCCCACTGCCACTTCAGCCTGCTAATTCTTAGAGCTATGTCTCTCGCTATTGGTTCTCTGTCGGATGTATTAGTTACGAATCCTATTCTTCAGAGAAACTCCGAGCATAGCTCTTTTCATGAACGCCACGTCGACCGACGAATCGCGATGTGTGTTGAGCTGAATCAATACTTATTATTTTCTATGCCTAGAATAACATTATAAACAACCGACGTATCGTCGCGTCGAGTGTTACTGATGTGATTGGTCATAAAAAATGTATATGATTTAATTTATCTCAACACATATCCCATACCACTGTAATATATTAATTAATTTAAGTTAAAGCAATAAACTATTTTGATTTTTTGATATCGCGTTTCGTTTGATCGCGTGTCAATACTTTGTTTCCTTAAATGGTAGCAAATTGTAGCTTCTTAATGGTAGCAAAAAACGCTTACTACGTGGGATATTTTGGAGAAAATCAGTGGATGTACAGTCAGCGTTACGCGATTCAACGAAACGCGATCAATTTGACGCTGACTGTACTATCAGTGTTTGATATGCTAAAGAAATGTGTTAAAACTATTTATTTAGAAAGTACCCTGTCTTCGCGTAATATATTCGAAACAAACAGGTATTTGCATTCTGGAAATATGTTTTTTTTTGTTATAAATAATCCATCTTTTTCATGTTCAATCGACCAAAAAGCTAGAGAAATAAATATGAATGTCACTTATGTAAGTAATTAATACCATACCATGTTCCACAAATACACCTAACTAGATAAAATGTAATGCTACAAGTGTGTCACTCGAGCCGTGTAATCTAATCGTGTAGCAAACTTCGTCCCGTTTAAACTTAGCCCCGTCCCGAAGTTAAAACAAGTCCCATAATGTACCGGACACCGATACCTTACACTCCAGGGAGGATGGCCTGGTACTAATAAATTATTAAACAAGACGTGAGTAAAGAACTGTGGTGACACACACTGTGGTACATGCCACCAGCCTATGGAATGCATTACCTACCCCAATAAGACAAGCTAATTCTCTCCCCATATTTAAACATACGAGTATGGTCTATGAACACTTTCTTTCTTCGACTTCAAATAGTTAATATTTTATGTATATGTAATAGTGTCTATAATCAGTATTTATTTCCACTAACGTATAAATAAGTATTTGTATATTTGTACATGTTTTGTATTGTATATAATTTATATACAACATTAGTCTAATACACCACGGTCTATACCTACATATACTATAGCTACGTGTCCATCCAAAGGTTGCCTGGAAGAAATCGCTCTTAGCGATAAGGCGGCCCATTGTGCATCTGTATCTTTGTTTGTTTGTTCTTTACTGTTTTTTTCTGTGTTTGATGTGCAATAAAGCTTACCGACCACGACTCGGGAAACGTAGTGTAGGACGCCCTAGGTGGGATGACGACCTGCGAAAGATTGCAGGTAGATATATATATATATATATATAATTTAAGATACCTTACCAATATACTTAAATACCTATCTTTGTGTTTAAGTATATTCATAAGTAATTAAATTCGTCATCGCTTTTTGATAATAACACAAAGTTTTGCTAAAGTTAGAGTTAAGTACTCCGTATGAAATGTCTAATATAACATTTCCTTTAGAGATTTCATAATTCGTTTTAAAAGCCATTTTGAAAACTTGGATTGAATTTCATTACAACTGAGTTGATTCATTCAATACTCGGTTTTCGCACTCCAGCCACTGAAGGGTAAAAGCTACAGGGTAACACAACTAGACGACTCTCCTCCCAAGCGACCGATAAACAAGTTTAGTTTAGTTTCAGTTTATTTATTTCCACCGTAGGTACACAATGTTACACTTGATGTCGTTAAATACTATTTTAAAAGATAAATTACATTTTTATTATAACACACACTAACTTATGACAAAGGAAACACCATAGGGCATTGTGCAAAAAAAAATTCTTAAAAAATTAAAATAAATTCATTTATAATAATTTGTCACAATAAAACAGATAATAAATAATGGTATAAGTAATAAATTAGATAAAATGTCAAAGTAATCTGCTGTATAAGGGCATTGTCAAACTATACTAAAAATATTGTTAGTCAACTTTGTTTTTCTGTGAGGTCTGCTTCGGAACAATGTTCATGCGTTCGAAAAAGTGAAAACTACTAAACAACAGAGACTCTAGTAGACACGAGTATGTGTTTGACAAGAAAAGGAATTACCAAATCGGAAAAGTTTTCGAGATGGTGACAGTTTGATAAAAAATCTTATACAAAGTTTGTATATACAGTTTTGCATAGTTTAACGCTTCGTTTCATTCGGTAAATTTAGCTCCTTACAGGCAGCGCCCCTATCAGATACTGATAGGAAATCACGACTAGACCTACCACGGTTAAATTATTATTTTTGAATGGTTTGGAGTGAGTTTGGTTCGTGGGAATTTGGCAGTACCCAAGTACCAAGTTACAAATTTGACAAGTTTTTATTTTTTATTTTATTTTTTTACTTTTGTTTAATACTACTATATAATAATGCTGGACAATTCACACAGCATTATCTAGCCCCATGGTAAGCAGAGCTTGTGTTATAGGTACTAGATAACTGATATACATAATACAATACATTACATAGATAGATATTTTTTATTATACATAGAAAACGATCAGAACACCCGAAACAAATATCTGCAGATCGTACACACATTTGTCCCGAGGCGGGAATCGAACCCGCAACCTCATGCGTCGCAGGCGGACCTTCGCCCACCGCGCCACATCGGTCGTCAATAGTTAACTGTCGCGTTCTTGAAAACTATCCGTTTTAGTATTTTTAAACCTCAAAGTTTTAAACTCATAATAAACGAACTGCAATTACTGTGTAGCTGTGTTGCATTGCAGAAAATAATTAAATTGTTGTGACTGAGGAATGTGCAGCGCGGACCGCTACGGAGCCCGTCTGTCTGACTGCACTTTCAAATATAATACTTACCTCGCTACATCGACTACGTATAAAGTCGATGCCTCGCTATTATAAATTGTCTTTGCATGAACGTGAAAATGATTATATATAAAACAAATTCAAATAGACTTTTTTAATGTTTTTTTTCTATTTAAGACGGTTTATAAAGACCATTTCTCCGCATCTGTTGTAAAGTCGTCCATTTGCTTGTGACTCGTTAACATTCATAAAATTTGTCCTAGGAAATTATCTTGAAAATATTATACAGGGTGTCCGCTGGCAGATTTTACACTTTGAACTGAGCTCACGGCGTGTGGGAAGGCGGCAGCGGGGAGAGCGGGGCATCTCTCGACGCGGGAGTGCTGCGGGTTATTTAGTAGCCATGAGTCAGTGGACGGGCGCGCACCGCGCTTTTGCAGTTGAGGCGTATTTTGCGAACAATAATTCGATCAATGCAGCAAGGCGTCGGTTTTGTTCTAACTTTGATATCCGACGATTGAAGGATGGCCCGTCAAACCAATTGATATGGGCGTGGGTACAGAAGTTTAGAGAAACCGGATCAGTCGGAAATGAACCTCGGCCTGGACCTTCAACGACTGTAACTACTCCTGAAAACGTAGAACTTGTGAGAAGGGAAATCTTACAAAATCCGCGTAAGTCTGTACGAAAGATTGCAGCATCAACAGGTGTGAAAAAGACTTCAGTTCACAAAATTATCCGAAAAAAATTGAAGTTCCATCCATACAAGCTCCAAATCATCCAGCAATTGAAATAAGATGACTACATAAAAAGGCTGAATTATGCTAGAGTCGTTCTGGAACGATTTTCTACCCCTACGCGTTTATGTAACATTTTTTTTAGCGACGAGGCGCATTTTCACATTGGGGGGTACGTTAACAAACAGAATATGCGTTATTGGAGTGCGAGCAACCCAAAAGAAGTCCATGAAAAGCCTCTCCACAGCCCGAAGACTACAGTTTGGTGCGCCGTTTCTGGAAATGGCATAATTGGACCTTATTTTTTGGCAGAGGTGAAACAGTCAACGCACAACGGTACCGCGCGATGCTGGACATTTTTTTTATTCCGGAGCTGCATCGTCATGTTGGTTACAATAACAGAACACATTTTCAGCAGGATGGAGCCACGGCACACACTGCTAGGGACTCAATGGCTAAAGTGCGAGAGCTTTTTCCTGGAAAATTGATAAGTCGCTTCGGCGACATAGCCTGGCCGCCTAGATCACCCGATCTGACCCCTTGTGATTTTTTCTTATGGGGATATCTCAAATCTCGTGTATACACTAATTCACCATCAACAATAGAGGCCCTACAAGAAAATATCCGACGAGAGATCGCAGCTATCAGTCCAGAACTTTGCAAGCGAGTTTTCGCCAACATGAGGGAAAGATTGCAAGAATGTTTGCGGCTTGAAGGACGCCATTTGAGTGGAGTGATTTTTAAAAACTAAAATCCGCATTATTATTATGTAAGATAACAAATAAATAACTTTGATTGTACTCATATTTTTATTTTATTTTATTTTTTGAAGTATAAAATCTGCCGGCGGACACCCTGTATTTTTTACAAATACCTTTGTACCTTAGTTGTTAAATGTAAGTTTTATAAGCATTTTTGAGCCTCATGTCTAGAATCTTTCGTTTTGCAGCAACGTTTTAAATCCTGCTTATGTTATTATTATATTATTATTATTATTTTTAGCCATTATTGTCCCACTGCTGGGCAAAGGCCTCCCTTTTTCTTCCTTCACTTCTCGCGATCCAACGCTGCAACAGGCTATGATGGAAGATGCGCCTCGAGCTCGTCACGCCATCTCATCCTGGGCCTTCCACGTCGCCTCTGCTTAGGTTAGGGTACTGAAATAATTACATTTTCACGGTAACAATGCGCATGCAAATAAATAATCTTCCTAATCCTGCCAACCTTACTCGACCTTCCACGACCCTTCTGAATCCACATTAGAAGCGCCACAGGTTCCTTTCCCGGACCCTGTAGCCATTCGTCAAAACTTAAGCTCTCTTGCACTCGCTTTAGGGTGGGAAGGAGGATAACTACTGTATTTATTAGAGCCTAGCAAACCTTCTCGGCTTCGCACGGTTTTAGTACGGATCCTTTTTTGAAAATATAATATAGCCTATGTTCACCGGGGATTGTGTAGCTTCCCAACGGTGAAATAATTTTTCATATCGGTTCAATGGTTTGGGAGCCTATTCATTAGAAACAAACAAACAAGAAATCAAACCTTTCCTCTTTATAATTTCAGTATAGACTAGTAGCACGTCCCGGTTTTACACGGGTGTTTATTATTTTAATTATTTATTCGCAGCAGTTTATTTTCTAATATTGACTTTATTCCCAATTTTATTCGAAAATACAATATAGCCGCTCAGGGATAGCGTAGCTTCCCAATCGTGAAGAATTTTTAAATCGGTCCAATAGTTTAGGAACCTATTTAATGCAAACAAATAAATAAAAAATCAAATCCTTCCTCTTTATATTATTTATAATTTATTTTATAATTTTTATAATGCTGGACAATTCACACAGCATTATCTAGCCCCATGGTAAGCAGAGCTTGTGTTATCGGTACTAGATAACTGATATACATAATACAATACATTACATAGATAGATTTTTTTTTATTATATTTAGAAAACGATCAGAACACCCGAAACAAATATCTGCAGATCGTACACACATTTGTTCCGAGGCGGGAATCGAACCCGCAACCTCCTGCGTCGCAGGCGGACCTTCGCCCACCGCACCACATCGGTCGACAAATTATTATTATATAACTATAGATAAATGCCCACGATTCTCAGCGTTTAAGTATAGTAGAAGGAAAGTTAGTTTAAAACTAATAAGGTAGGCTTAATTACATAAATATGGAGAAGATTTCTGTGGCATAGTTGGAAAAGGTCTACGTCGCAATCTAGACGTAGACGGGTTCGATTCATAGACAACTGTTTGTATGACCTGTATAAACCAGCGGGTGTTATCTAGGTATACTAAATTTAGGTCACTTTTGAAACCCAAACCCAGTAGGCCAAGCACAGGGATTGTTGTCTAGGCTAGAATTGATACAGCCTGATTTCAATTCGTTTATTTCAGGGCGATGTGGGTGAACAACAAAGTAAAAGACCTGCTTTCACTAGCATAGCGACTGTAATTTGAAACCCTGGATTCCAATCCAAAGTTACAGGTTCAAGTATACCTGCTCACTATGTACTTCCTTCTTCGCTCAATCCCTTACTGCCTGGGCTGGTCAACTATGGAACGCATAGCCAATTTCGGTGAGGCGTGCTAAGTCATTACCAACCTTTAAAACACTGTTAAAAGAACACTATTTGTCCTGCAGTCTTACGCATACCTGAGTCCCTATGTATTTTCACTTCTTCCACTAGTTGACAAAAAATTGAAGTGAACAGTAAAATTATTTTATTTGATAATAATTTATATTTAAAACTAGCTGCGCCCCGCGACTCGCCCGCGTGGAAATTTCTGCGCATTTTTACCATGTTTTCTCATCGTTTAAGGTGGACTACGACAAACATTTTAAAACCAAAATCAGTTAAATCGGCCCGGCCGTTCTCGAGTTTTAGCGAGACTAACGAACAGCAATTGATTTTTATTTATAGAGAATATGACTTGTCTAAGTGCTTATTTTGTAAGCCTAAAGAAATAAATGATTTTTTACTTTTTACTTTACTTTTATTAAGTAGTATATGTATATATATTTTATGATATGTATGTAGTATATTTCTATGTAAGTATTATAAGTATTTTATTTATAATATCTCATAACCTACAAGCACTCAGATCCCTGGCACTGTCCACGATCCTATCCATCCATCGTTGTCTGGTAGAGATCTCGCTCTTGTGCGATAATTCCGTCAATTGTTATTAGTTTTTAAGTATTTTCTGTACATAGTTTTCTATTTAAAGTGCAATAAAGAATTTTCTACCCTTCGGTAATGGAACCTGAATGAAGACAACCTTATTGCAAAGAAATTATATCCCGCAGGCGGCGGGCTGGGGGTAGGTCGGCCGGACTTTTTCATTTTGATTTGACGACGGATGTGGCGCGGTGGGCGAAGGTCCGTCTGCGAGGCAGGAGGTTGCGGGTTTGATTCCCGCCTCGTCTGCAGATATTTGTAACGGGTATTCTGGTTGTTTTCTATGTATAATAAAAAATATCTATCTATGTAATATATTGTATTATGTATATCAGTTATCTAGTACCCATAACACAAGTTCTACTTAGCTTGGGGCTTGATAATGCTGTGTGAATTGTCCAGCATTATTATTATTATTTTTTTATAATTTTTTTCCATTGTTCGTATAATGGGAGACCTATTAAGGTATTTTCCTATGACGTTTCCTGGTTTAGATATTATGTGAATTGTTGATTCTGATTTAAACAAGGAGTAATTGGTTTGTAAATTACCTTCTTATCCGTTGGTTTAAATTCTACCAAGACGTGTAAGTACAATGAAAATGAAAATGAAAAGTTTATTTATTTCTTTAAGCTTACAAATAAGCACTTAGACAGGTCATATTTTATAGTTCACTTTAATTTTTTGTCCACCAGTGGAAGAAGTGAGAAGAAACCACTAGTATATTCATAACTTATGTGTCTAGTACATTTGATTTGCTTATCTGTAATTTGGTAGATTTTGAGTTGGAGCAAAACTCATTCCAAACTTTTTTATCTTCTAAGTAATCTGATATTTTGTAATGAGCTTTTTTACAAAGAATATGTTTAACAATTTTTTTAAATTTATTTATTGATAATTTTTGCAACTCACTTGGAGTTTTGTTGTAGAAGCGTATACATTGCCCTTTAAAAGATACATTTATCTTATGTAGCCTAGTTGTGGGCACAGCGAGTTTATTCTTGTTTCTAGTATTTACATTATGTATATCACTTTTTTTAGTGAACCGATTGATATTTTTATGAGTGTACAACAAGTTTTCATAAATATATTGACACGGTACTGTCATTATGTTTATTTCTTTGAATTTTCAAAAAATCCAATCCAATCTCAATAAATATGCAGATGTAGTTATGCTAGTAATTTATTTCATACTAGTTGCGCCCTGCGGCTTCGCTCGCGTGGAAATCTATGTTTCAAATGGTTTATAAACCTTCCTCTAAAATTACTTTATCTATAAAAAAACTGCATCGAAATCCATTGCGTAGTTTTAAAGATTTAAGCATACATAGGGACAGACAGACAGCGGGAAGCGAGTTTGTTTTATACTATGTAGTGAAACTGTCAAAGCGTCTTTATTACCGTCCAGTACAATAACATCTTAAACCTGTCAGCAATACATTTAATTTGACACTCGCGCAACGATGTGTTCTCAGCTTTAAGCTCAATAACATGGAAAAGTATTTAAAGGTACATTTGTCCGCCTCTAACGGGTCCCCAGATGCACATAATTTAAATAAATTACTGGAATACCTGTAAGCCCTGTTGTCAGCTTCTGTTTAATGTGTTTTAGAGCCAACGCCATGACACGTAGGTATCGGTATTTTAAGAACAGGTTTTCAGTCTGATTAGGACGTTATCGCTTATTTTAATTAAAGTTATCTAGATCTTCTATTTTGCTTGCTTGCTTTCTGTATAATTATGGCATTCAGTATTTTTTTTTAATATATATATATATTTTTTAATATTTCTGGACAATTCACACAGCATTATCTAGCCCCATGGTAAGCAGAGCTTGTGTTATGGGTACTAGATAACTGATATACATAATACAATACATTACATAGATAGATATTTTTTATTATATATAGAAAACGACCAGAACACCCGGAACAAATATCTGCAGATCGTACACACGTCGCAAGCGGACCTTCGCCCACCGCGCCACATCGGTCGTCCAATGGGGCGTATTGGTCCCGTATTGGTCCCTAAAGATAATATTTTTTTTAGTTTTTTTTTAGCATTATTTATTATTTATTTATTTATAAATCATGTAGGCTTAGAGCCTGCGACCGCTTAAGTTTAATTTAATTTTATGTTATTTGTGGAACAAAAAAATGAGCTTTATACAATAGCGAGCTTTTGGTGCAAATTCAGCAAGTTATCTAGCCGATATATGCCAAAGCCATGGTGATCCAAACATTATTTGCATACGCAAAAAGACTCTCAGCTTTTATAGAATAACGAAGGCCTGTAGTCGCGGGCTCTTGGTCCATAATCATCATCATCATCAGCCTATAGCAGTCCAATGCTGGACATAGGCCTCCCCCAATGAGCGCCATAGCGCCCTGTCTTCAGCTTGCCGCATCCAGCATCTACCTGCAGTCTTTCGCAGGTCGTCATCCCACCTGGTCGGAGGGCGTCCTACACTACGTTTACCGAGTCATGGTCTCCGCTCAAGAACACGTTTGCTCCAGCGGCCGTCTTGGTCCAATGCATAAGTAATTGTGTTTCACTAAAATTACACTATAATATAAAGCTGGATTACTACTCACTGACTGATTGACATAATTGTTCTCCTTGATGGTGGATGGGAAGGTATGTTTTTTTTTACGGAATCATATAGGGGAGGTGAAAGTCTCCTAGGGAAAATTCCGACTTTTTGACTTTTGCCCCCCCAGGTCCCCCCCCAGTGGGGGGGCTCCTACGTAGAGCCATATTGCTTAATTTTTTTATGGGGGTTGTATAGAGGGGGACAAGTGATTTTGATTGCATAGAAAATTTTGCCCCTCCCCTGCCCCCCAGGACCCCCCTTTTGAGTGTGCTACCAGATGCCGTGGCGATAGAGGGGCTCTGATTACGGGGGCTTCCTGATTTACTGGCGTAAATCGGATTGAGGTGAGCGAGGCGAAACGCAATGCGACAGCAGTGTGGCAGCAGGAGCAGAGTCGTGCGTTAATGCGACCACCGCCTGATGGCACACCCATTAATATAGGTATCGTTTTCGATCAACTCGTATACGTAGACTACGAAAAAAAATTCCATTTCCAAATTTAAGATGGCTGACATCTCTATATCGCAGTTTATACTCGCTTTGAGACGGGCACCCACATAATATGGGTATCGTATTCGAATAACTCGCATACGTAGATTACGAAAAAGATGTCCATTTCCAAATCCAAGATGGCTGACATTTTTTCATCGCAAAATTCCTTTCTTATGTATATCGATTTCAAACAAAATATAGTATAATAATCAAAGGTGTAGGTTACGACAAGGGGAATACAATGAAAAAAAAAAACAATACCTATACACAACCCTCGCGAGCTGCTTGCAGCTCGCGCACATCTAACAACTAGTCTTTATATAAATGTAGTTGGAAACTCCGCGAAGGAAACATACACGTTAATATGAAATTTGATAAAAGTTTAAATGGAACAGTTGGGCATGATTTGAAAGCATTCCGAGTTAGTTTAATTTTACACTGTTGTTAGTTAGTTAGTTTAGTTTTGAAAATGGAATGGATATTAGAAACGAAACTATTCAAACATGGTTTTATTGGCTTGTTTTGTTTAAATCCAGGGGCATTAAGCTCATGTCTATGAGAGACCACGAAAAACTCTTTATCATTCTATCTATTTAAAAACTGCATCAAAATCCGTAGCGTAGTTTTAAAAATCTAACCATGCATAGGGCTGTCCCTATGTATGGTATAAAACAAAGTCAGTTCCCGCTGTCTGTGTGATTTCACGAATACAGAAAAACTAACCGGAAAAAAAAGTTTATGTGGTCCGATCGGTAGGACAAAGGCAGTAGGAACACGTAGCTAGAGGGAACATTATCATCTACTTATCCCGTGACACAAACGATTTTTTATTATGTGGTACCGCATAAGCGAAGTCGTGGGCAGAGGATAGTTAGATTAAATAAAAAAATAATCAACCTACATTTTTGGGAAAGATCAATGTAATGAATGTAGAGATAATTCTATCTGTCCGTTAGCATTGCTTAATATAAAATAGCAAAGGAAATTTATTAATAAAAAAAACAAATAAATAAATAATGCTGGACAATTCACACAGCATTATCTAGCCCCATGGTAAGCAGAGCTTGTGTTATGGGTACTAGATAACTGATATACATAATACAATACATTACATAGATAGATGTTTTTTATTATACATAGAAAACGACCAGAACACCCGGAACAAATATCTGCAGATCGTGCACACAATTGTTCTGAGGCGGGAATCGAATCCGCAACCTCCTGCGTCCATATAATGTGTCCATATGATATTTTCTATCAGGAAAAAAAACGCGTGTAAGCTGCAAACAGAAGTGACTACAAGAAAGACCACGGATACTCGTTTTGGAAAACTTGTATGCCCTACGACACCTCTATGGAAACGGAAACTTGATTGGATATAAATCAAGTGACTGTATGTATGTAAATCCAATTGTAAGACCTATGTGCCAGGCAATAAGTTTCATCGAGCTGAAAAAGCTTTGTATTTAGGAGCACGAAATTAGTAGCTCCGCTCGATCTGCTGGAAATTCGATCTAAAGTTCCTGCCATATCTCTAGCGCGGGCGTTCTATTCATTATCAAGCTCAACTGTATTGTTTAGTGAAACCAGACTAGTTGTAGTAATAAGTTTCTACTGTGTACTTGTACCTACCCCTTGTACGTTTAAATTCAGATTCTGTTTAGGTCAGATTACGCGTGTGATACGTCCTCTTATTGAGCAAGGATTGTAACTGATGATTACTAATTGATAAAGCTACTAAGAAAATATGTATTTTTTATTTTATTTTATTTTTCTTTCTTAGGGATAACAAACAGTATTACTTATAAATTAACTATAAACTATTAAACTTAAATAAACGTAATTCTAGAAGTGAACCAGCCCCGTTATCCACTTATTATTTGTACAAGGGGTGGTGTTAGTGAGCATTTGCAACAATGTAATTCACATGAAGAGTTAAGTACAATCGAGGATAGTATCAGTTGACAATATCAGGTTGATGGCTGTCTTATACAAAGCTGGTGAAGCAGCAAATGGATCTGTTTCAGAGAAGTACTTATTATATGCCGTTGTCATTCTATGCAGTGGATGTAAGTCTGTTTAGCAGGTAGGTAACCTGCGAAACTTTGAGTAACTTATAATATTATAAAAAAAATGTAGGTACATTATAAGTAAACTAATTGACACTTAGAAGTATTATTTTAAGCTGGAAAATGTGGACAGAAAATTGAGAATATTTATTTTCAAAAACGGTACTTTGTATTATTTAGTGCAATAAAGTAGGTATTCATTGATTCTTGTTTGTATCAGAACCGCTGCCGACGAATTGTGGAGTTATGGAGTAGCCAATCGGGGCGTACAGAACTTACTAGTTCTGGTATTTGAAATGTCCATTTGATCGCTTTAGCGTGAAGAAGTCACAAACATTCATCTATACCATCCATCCAAACGTTCAAACTTTCACATTGAATATTAGTATTGTAAAAATATATTATCACGTAGATTAGATTTAGAAGCGAGTTTACAGAAGGCTCAGAATACAGAAAGTCCAGAAACCGCGTTCAACTGTAATTGCAAGCTACATGCTGTGTCCAAAAACAAAACAACGTCCCCCCGCCCGCCTCACCTCCCACCCGCGTAATGTTGTTAGCTCAGGCATTATTTGCCCGTTTTCGGGGTAAATTTTGGGAGTATTGGAATTAAGATAATAATAGAATAAAAATTGTCCTTTTCTATATAACTATGTACCTACCTGATTATCTCAAGAAATAGATAGGTTCATCAAATAAGACACGGTTAAGATTAAAAAAAATATTTAATTTCCTTTTTGCTGGGTAGGCTTTCTAAAATATTGTCTCTTGTAGTTTGAACTAATTAACAAAGTTTTACATTTAGATAAATTATATTTCTTTATTATACATAAACGACCAGAACACCCTGAACAAATATTATTTGCAGATCGTACAAACATTTGTCCCGAGGCGGGAATCGAATCCGCAACCTCCTGCGTTGCAGGCGGACCGTCGTCCACCGCGCCACAGAGGTCGTCACAACTTATTAATATTCTACAGCGAATAAAAGCCCTCAAAAGGTAATAAAAAGAAGGGTAAATCAAAACTCTTATATTGGCAACACTAACAAGATGGACGCATCACTCTCTATGACAATTGAAAACAGAGAAATAAATTCATTATTTAAATAAGACGATACCTAAATGCGATACTTACACGTGAAATGTGATCCCATCCTGTTTCTTTTTTAGACCCGCTGCATTTTTACAGGTAGGAACGACACAGGACGGCATAATTTAATTAAATTCGTCACCGCTAAAATACGTCACGCGATACGACGTTCACAAAGTAACTGATCAGTTGAGCGTCAAACTACTCTATTTAAGAGTAGTTTTTGTAGCGTCAGTATTAGGCGCGCTCTGGTTTCTGGACTTTCTGTATTCTGAGACAGAAGGTATCGAACGCGTGTGTCTTTAAAAGGTCCAATCCAATTGTGAATAGACTTAGCTGTGCCCCGCGGTTTCACCCGCGTGGTGATAGATATTTTGATAATATACAATATATGTATCTTTATAAATTGTAGCCTATAGCCTATGTGTTATTCTGATGTATAAGCTATGTATATTATTGTAAATTTTCATTAAAATTCATTCAGTAGTTTTTACGTGAAAGAGTAACAAACATCCATCCATCCATCTATCCATCCATCCATCCATCCATACTTACAAACTTTGACGTTTATAATATTAGTTATGAATAGACATCAAAACTTCTAACACAAAAAAGAAACACTAGGTTTGTGCGAAGTATGTATATAGCGAGTATAACGTTTGTCTCCAGAATATATTTGATTCTGTAGACCTTGAACAGGCGTTTATAAATTTTTTTTCAGATACCCCGAGTACGAGGGCTTACGCACTATATTAACAAAATGTTATATACCTATTTGTTATCATACATACAAATCATGAAAAGTTCCTCCGCCCTGCGTGAGATTGAATGAAAACTGTCATAAATCCGCTTCTGCTCCCACTCCTACTAACCATAAATAATAATAATAAATAAATAATGCTGGAAAATCCACACAGCATTATCTAGCCCCATGGTAAGCAAAGCTTGTGTTATGGGTTCTAGATAACTGATATACATAATACAATACATTACATAGATAGATATTTTTTTTATTATACATAGAAAACGACCAGAATACCCGGAACAAATATCTGCAGATCGTACACACAATTGTTCCGAGGCGGGAATCGAACCCGCAACCTCTTGCGTGGCGCGGACCATCGCCCACCGCGCGACATCGGTCGTCTAAATGATAATACTATGCGCTTACTTTATCACAGTTAACCTAAGTTTAATACCAAAGCGGCTCGTATGTTATGGTTACAGAACAAGCTCAAAGCTCAGCAGACATGGGCATTCCGCAGATTTCCGTCTGTTTATTCAGGTTTGTTTGCTTACCTCTCCCTACCACGGTTAGCTCAGCCTTCCTCTGGGATAGAACTGAAACAATAAGAATGTCTCCATGAACATGAGATGCATCTCTACCGGGTTCTGACTGAAAACCAGCGCTCTTTCACAAATGACCTGGGTCATTGTGATAGAGCATCAAGCTGAGTCAGGACCTATTAGACCTACACACGCGCGCTTATTCACTTTCTGTGAGGGCTACTTAGTACCAAATACTACTTACATTTTGTACCTTTTAACTTTTTTATTTTTATATTTTGTCTATGTTACGTGTTTTTATAATAGGTACCTAAGTAGGTACTTTGTAGTCTAACATAATTATGTGTAATTAACCTTGTTTGTGTGTTGTGTTAGTGTTTAATAAATAATTTTCTTTCTTTCTTTCTTTCTTTCATCTAAAATGTCTTGAGGCTAATTATCAAACCGAGCGGAAAGCGTCTCATCGAGTGTTAAGATGAAAGAGGTGAGGCCATTTTTGCCTGTATAATAATATAGAAAAAAAATGAAAAATGAAAAATATGTTTATTACTACATTTAAACAGAACTAAAGTAAATACAGAATTGGTATGGTAAGTAGAGAGAATTAATTTACAAAGTACTAATGATTCCCACACTAGGCTGGGCCTGTATCTTGGGAACCAATATGATTTACCAGGTAAGAAGTAGAAATTACTCATAATAATTATAGAATATTACTCAATATAATTATATTTTTGACTGTGATTCTGATTTGCTGGAGAAATTCTACTAATATTATAAACGCGAAAGTTTGTAAGTATGGATAGATGGGTGTTTGTTACTCTTTCACGTAAAAACTACTGAATTGATTTTAATGAAACTTTACAATAATATAGCTTATACATCAGAATAACACATAGGCTACAATTTATAAAGATATATTGTATATTATCGAAAATACCGCGGGGCGCAGCTAGTGTATATATAACGCGTTATTTAGTTACCTTCAAGGTCCGCCTGCAACGCAGGAAGTTGTGGTTTCAATTCCCACTTCGGGACAAAATGTTTGAACGATCTGCAGATATTTGTTCAGGGCTGTTTGTTTTCTATGCATAATAACAAATATCTATCTATGTAGTATAATTTATTTATTATATCAGTTACCTATACCTATAGTACTGATAGGACAAGCTCTGCTTATTTTGGGGTATAGTATTAATATCTGTGGCTTAGGGCTAGAATCATCTTTTGTGAATCGTCAAGTATTATCATTATTATTTTGATGACAGACTCGTGGTCACACCGTTTTGCTACACCAGTGTGACTACGAGTAATTTATTTTACTCGTGGTCACACTGTACGGTGTGATCAACAGTAATTACTGAAACATAAGACTCGTGGTTACACTGCTAGTGTGGGGAAAGTGACAGTGTAGGTACCGATCAATACGCTACTCAAAAATAAAATACTAATGTAGTTATCGAAACAAAAATAGTAATTGCATGTATTGTACCTGTACCCACTTATACTTCTTAAGAAACTCACAGACAGATAGGTGCTTAGTTACACAGTCATTGCCAATTTGTTATTCTGCTTCAATGATAGAAAGATGTCGCAAAACTACCATTCATCCCTAAATCTACAACGGCCACAACTATATAAATAAATAAATAAATAAATAATGCTGGACAATTCACACAGCATTATCTAGCCCCATGGTAAGCAGAGCTTGTGTTATGGGTACTAGGTAACTGATATACATAATACAATACATTACATAGATAGATATTTTTTATTATATATAGAAAACGACCAGAACACCCGGAACAAATATCTGCAGATCGTACACACAATTGTTCCGAGGCGGGAATCGAACCCGCAACCTCCTGCGTCGCAAGCGGACCTTCGCCCACCGCGCCACATCGGTCGTCGTATAGGTTTGTTTCCACTAAGAATAAAATCGGATGGCTGAGTTTCTAATGATTAACCATGATAATTAGTAAACAAAAAAAAAACTTTTTATTAAAAGAAAATAAATACTTTTGGAAAATAAAATAGACAAAATGAGGCGTTTAATCACGTGACATTAAACAACAATTTGAGAAGTCATTTTCGTAATAAAGTGAACAGGTTGTTTCGCGAGGTGTGACGTCATTCAAGACGCCATGACAGTCTTGGCCTTTTTCGCGGTCAATTTCAAGTTCATTTCTAAAAACTCAAAATACCAATGTAAAAGACCTTTTCTTCTTAAAATAATATATTTTTGGGGTGGAAAAGATGCTAGATGGTTTTAAACTTATTTTCAAATTTTGTCAACTAGCCTATTACTCGTAGTAGTTCCAATGCCTGTTATCCTCAAATACCGGCTGCTTTATCTAAGGTAGCCGCCCCGTCCGAGTATTTCTAAAAGACGCTCTCGGACTAATGGCAGTCGTCACGAAGGCTCGGAACCTTTTAGAACAGTCGACAGAGATATATTGTTTCCGCGCCACTCTGCTAAATTGTTGCCAGAACTTGCACAGGTTCTAACTTTATTCTGTTTAGACCAGTTTTCGAGTAAACAGTTGAAGTTCAAGAATACAAGGTACATTGAATTAAGGTTTGATGTTACGGTTATCCTACTAATATTATAAACGCGAAAGTTTGTGAGGATGTATGTAAGTATGTTTATTGCTCTTTCACGCAAAAACTACTGAATGGATTTTGATAACACATAGGCTACAATTCACAAAGATATGTATATTGTATATTATCAAATTCGTTAATTGGTTTTTTAAGTTTTACTAGTTTTTTTGTGTACATACTTATCCCTAGGAATAAGACTTTTATGGGACTGACTCGGGATAGTTCTACATACATCAGTAAAATAATTTTATTATCCAAATAGGTCCATAATCGAAGAACATACCAAAAAATACATACAGTCAAACAATGAACCTCCTCCTCTTTTGCTTTTCTGATTATCTGTTAATACCCTTATCAACCTTAAGCTTTTGCAGATTGAGGGATATTTAAAAATGTATTTGTGGTTTTGTCCATAAACCATAAATATATTTTAAAATATCCCCCAAATTCACCAAATTTTATTATTTGTTTTTTAATCATATTTATTGTAATCCTTACAATAAACATGATTAAAAACAACAAAAAAATCAATTGTAATCCTTACAATATGATTAAAAACAAAAAAAAAGTATTTGGTTAATTTGGGGGATATTTTAAAATGTATTTATGGTTTTTAATTAATTACATGGCGGTCCTATTGGATTATGAAGATACTAATTTACAAAATAAAATACTTATTGTTGCAGCGCTGGGTTGCCAATATTGAATTTTCTAAACATTTACATATTCCACACAAATTCCAAATTCTATTCGAAATATAATTTACCCAGGATTTTTAGAGATAAATAGAAAATTCTTTTATTACACACTTAGAAAATAAAACAAACAAAACAGAATAAAATACAAAACATGTGACAATTTGGCGGTCTTATCGCTCATGAGCGATCTCTACCAGACAACCGTGAACTAACTTTTAACCTATTTAGTATGTATAACGGTTAATGTTTTTGTAATAATCACATAACTTTAAGGTATTGAAAGTTTATGGCACTTCAAATATTCTTTTACGTTATTCCCGAGAATATAACTGTACTAGATGAAATCCCGGCATCGCTCAGGTAAAATATAAATTCTAATAAATATAATAAATTTATAACTAACAATATTAATAAATAACAAACAAATAACCAATAAAATAATAACAATAATAACCGATAATCTATATATATAAAAGAAAGTCGTGTTTGTTACAACACTTATAACTCGAGAACGGCTGAACCGATTTGACTGAAAATTGGTGAGGAGGTAGCTTAGAACCAGGAGTCTAACATAGGATACTTTTTATCATTTAATGAAACCATTTGACACATCGATTTCCACGGGGGCGAAGCCGCGGGGCGCAGCTAGTAGCCAATAAATAACAAATTATTTATATTAAGATTGAAAATACTCGATAATCTGAATTTTCCGCCTATAAGTTGTCGACTCGGATCGACTAATTTTTTACGCTCTTCAATTTGATGTGCATTTCGTTCGAGTCTACCGTAGACCGGTATGAAATTATTAATATACATAGATAAATGGAGTTATTGTCTTCCGTGTCCCATATAACATTGTTGACGTATTATTCCTTTGTAAAAATTTATGGATCACTAGCTTCTGCCCGTGACTTCTATCATAATATTTCCAGAAAAACTTTCATCGCTGCACTTTCCAGGTAAAGTTTTAAATTAAAAAACTAGCCTTTGTCCTTCCTTTGGATATAATATATTTTATCTTCACTGATTTACTTTAAATAATGCAGACGTGAAAATGTAACAGACAGACAGCGTTACTTTGGCATTTATATAATTATAGTCTTTCCATCCTCTTTGCTCAAAAATTAAACGCTCAATGAGAAAAATATTTTAGTCTAAGGACTTAATCTTGACGTAATAGGTAGTGTATAATATCAACAAATTCACTGCAAACCGCAAAACCACTGGCGATTTGCCAAAAGGTCGTTAAGCTAAGAGAAAGCGTCTAGGCAACGTTTCCGTAACTTATTGAAAAACTTTGGGTATTTGGGTATAAATGCCTTCTCGGAAAAATTCTGTGAATCTGGTGAAGAACGAACTAGAGTAGTAGAACAAGATCGAAGAACGAACTGTAATAGAGTAGTAGTAGTAGAACACTTAAGGTTGCGCCAGTACATGTAACAATTTTATCGTCATCATCGTGAATGACTTAGCCTAGCCTAGCTTAGCCGAGACTAGCTCTTAGCCAATTAGCCCTATTTGATTTTCAGGTTACCATGGCATTGAAAAAGTACGAAATTGAATACTCGTTTTCAATTTTCTTATTTTCCAATCAATTTTTTTTAATGCAATAGAGTGTTCTCTTTTACCGCAAAATTAAAATTTCGAATAAGGAACAAAATATTCTGAATTCGAAATGAGATCGAATTATCTCGATTGCGGGATTCCACAGGCTTTCATTTTGTTGGTAGCTTCCGTGTTGATTGAAATTAGCATATTTGCCAGCTTTTCGTGAAAGAATCTGCCAGAAAAAAACAACTATATCTACTCCGATTTAGAATCCAAGATCCAATTTTAAGTCGACAAATACATATTTTATGTATAAAAATTAACAGCAAAGAAATCACTAGAAACTAAAATACAAACTTCAAAATCGCATCATACATAGAGAGAAATATGTTTAAATTTGAATTCGAAAACGATCAAGCGATCTAATGTGATCTAATGTGTAAATAAAAGCTTTCAAAATCAAAAACTGTTCCCAGCTTCTGTGCTTTGTATCGATGATATCAATAGCGTTTAATATATTTTTTTACTAATATTCCTTGGGTTTTAAAGCCCCTTTGTATACAAAAATAATTTGGATTTTGCAAGAATTTGAATCGAAAAAAAATTTTTTTTTTTTTCAATTCAAATTCTTTATTATTAGACAACAAAGGTCCATAATAAACACAAAATTACAAAAAGGAAAATACAATTACAACGAAGAAAATAAAACCAAAATAAATAAGTAATTTCAACCAGTGGTGTCGTATTGGACAGTCATATTTACTAGATATTACTTTCAGGATGTTGTTGTTACTAACTGTCACTCTACTCATCAGAGATGCCACTCGCTTTCGCATAATTGCCGCGAAGCCATCTGTGAATGTATTAGTGAACATCTCAGATGCACTGCAGTAACGAGGCAGGCCCAACAACATCCTGAAAATGTTATTATATTGAATACGTAGGGCGTTAAGAGACTTTTTCGTGTACTTAACCCATAGGGTGCTCGTGTAGAAACACTGGCAGAAGAGAAATTTCAACCGGTATTGTACAACGAGCAAACCTACGGGCTACCATATTTCCTCTTACAGCCAACGCCCTACATTCCCTGTATTTTTGCTACATTTCACGTGGAAGATTTTTTGACAGGACTACATATTTCAAATTCTTTCGTAATGGCGCGACATAACTTATCAAACGACTTCAAAAAAGTCATGTATTCGGCTAATTTGTATAATTGTGATAATCTATATTTTTGCTTAGCTGTTGTATATACATAAATAATCCCGATATGGTCTTAAATTTTTCTTCCCGAGGGATTACTATTTAAAGCGTATAAATAAAAATAAAGAGTAAATATTATACTTACAGAAATTAAAATACTGTTTTTAGTTTATGTAAACAACATGAAAGTATTTTACAAATTCATTAGTTATTTTAAGAATAATCATCAAAATAACTTCTGTGAACATAAATAACTTGACGTTTGGAATGGATGTCGTCCAAGAAAACAACGGTGTCCGGTAACATCGCCTCGGTCATCTTTGTCTTGTGCAATCGACACCGGCATTGCACTTTTGCACTTCAAATAGTACCAGATAGTGCTATACGTCGAAAGTAATATGATCTCTGGTCATTTTAGGTTTTTGTTACATAGTTAAATGAGAAAGTGACGAGCCCCTACTGAACGAAATGAAAGACGTTTTTTGTCACAACATACAAAAGATGCCAAGTTTGGCTGGCTTGTATTAGCGGGTGTTGACAGGTCTGTGGTCACGTTCCCTTGTAATTCGACAAGTGATCGAGGTCGATAGTAAACGATGAGTGACTACATTAGAAAGGTAAGTAAAATACCTGCTTGGAAAAAAATGCGAAGTTATGTATGCATTTTTGTCAACAAGGCCTTAATGTTCTGTTTACTGTATATAAATACACTGTTCGCCATGCAGCACGTTGAGAAGTCGAACTTTCACCATAATGTAGCTTCAATTCATTTATGGTGAAAGTACCAACTCAACATCTCTCGACCTACTTAACTACAGAGTTTTGGCCGTTTGATGTCAAGTTTCAAAGGTTCACTGTCTGCTTGCTAGAGGACACCCCTGCATCGCCTTGCACCTGTTACCAGCTAACACCTGATTGGCGTAATCTGCACGCTGTGGCCGTAATCACAAAAGTTTATTAATTAATTCTAATTATATTTTATGTATGCTTAGGGTTTAAGGTATATATTACTATGAACCGTAGTTAAATAAGATCTCTTACTCTTCTATGGTCTGAAATTAATGATTATTATTATTATTAATACAGAACACTCCGTATAAATATTAAAGTTCAAAGTAAAGTCAGGCGTTTTCGATTATGGTGAAACTATCTCGTCGAGGTACAACTCAATATCATCACGGAGAATTTTCATTTAATAACTCGTTAGGCGCCTGATGGATATAACCCACTTACATGGCGCTTCAATAATTCAGAACGCTACTAAAATCTTCGAGGAGCTCTTCAGAACGACTTTAAAACTAATATAAACGACTTGGGAAGTTAAAAACTGGTTTTAAAGAGCACAGGAACAACACGAGCTCTTGTTCAAGTAATGTTTTCTTCACGGTGCGACTAGAAGCGATAGAGGTTGCCAAATAAAAACTAATACGAATGACGACCGATGTGGCGCGGTGGACAAAGGTCCGACAAACCTCCTGCGACGCAGGAGGTTGCGGGTTCGATTCCCGCCTCGGAACAATTGTGTTCACGATCTGCATATATTTGTTCCGGGTGTTCTGGTTGTTACCTATGTATAATAAAAAATATCTATCTATCTAATGTATTGTATTATGTATATCAGTTATCTAGTACCCATAACACAAGCTCTGCTTACCATGGGGCTAGATAATGCTGTGTGAATTGTCCAGCATTATTTATTTTATTTATTTTATTTTAATAAGAGAAAACGGGTCTGCTTTTTTTAAATGCAACGCTTTTGCTAACGAGTATAATAATTTATTATTAAAGCCATAGATAGATAAAAGAGGCATAGAACTCAGAGAAAATACTTTTATTACACACTTAAAACTATGAAACATACAAATGAAGCTATTATAATTATAAGAGTGGCATTTGTCGGTATTGGTTATACGCTAGACTCATAGAGGTTCCGTTTATAAGATAGATAGATAGATTATTTATAGCTCTGAGAATTAGCAAGCTGAAGTGGCAGTGGGCCGGCCATATCTCGCGAAGAACCGACGGCCGCTGGGGCAAACGTGTTCTTGAGTGGAGACCACGACTCGGTAAACGTAGTGTAGTACGCCCTCCGACCAGGTGGGATGACGACCTGCGAAAGACAGGTAGATGCTGGATGCGTCAAGCCGAAGACAGGGCGCTATGGTGCTCATTGGGGGAGGCCTATGTCCAGCAGTGGACTAATATAGGCTGATGATGATGATGATGATGAGATAGATTATTTATTCATACAAATAGGTTATATCATTAAGTTAGTAGTGCCTTAAAGCCTATGTAAGGTTTGTCTTAGCACTATAGTTCTCACTTAATTCAAAAATAAATTGATAATCTAGGTACTGTAGTTAACGAATGATCTGACAACAATACATGTTAACCTATATTAATTTTTATCCTAGATCTTACATTAAAAAAACTAATTTATATCTAAGCATGATAAACACAAAGAAGACAGACTTGCGAAAGACTGCAGGTAGATGCTGGATGCGGCAAGCTGAAGACAGGGCGCTATGGCGCTCATTGGGGGAGGCCTATGTCCAGCAGTGGACTGATATAGGCTGATGATGATGATGATGATGATGATAAAAACACTCACACTTACCTAGTGCATAAAATGTTTGACAGAATGCGGCTAATGCGTGAACGTAGCCGCTTATCGCCACTGATGCACGCGTTGACAAAGTATGGAAGTGTGCGTGCGTTCACCATCTACAGGGTAATCCAAGTTAACTAATGGTTTTCCTAAATAGTGTTTAATCAGAATTAGGCAGGCTGCGCTGGTGCGCGGGAGACCGTATGGTAGTGACTCACTTGTACTCTTTTGTTCTCAGCTGGCCGCTTTTCTTCTAAACTTTCGGCTGCTAATTGTATCATTTAACTAGCGAACAGTTAAAATATACCCTCTATTATAACTCTATATCCAATATTTTGGCTAAATATTACAATTTATACAAAAAATGGTTATGTTATTAAATGCAACTGCTTTTCTAAAGCTTGCATGTTTCATAAGAGCTAATCTCAACCTTATTTTTATATGTATAAAACCAAAATTTACTTATTTTTAAGTAATTATGATTTGTAACACGAAGTGTAAAATTCCCTACGTAAGTTTTGATAAGCGCACCCTTAGCTTCTAAAACGTTTTTTTTTTATTTGTGTATGTTTGTGCATTCTAGGATTAAATTTACACTAGTATTGTACCAGACCAATGTTATTTAAGGTTTTAATAAAGACATTTTTGAAATTGAAAAAAAAACAGAATTGTTTTTATATTTTTCTTATTTATTTTATTTTGCATATGTCATGTAATGCATTGGACCGAGAACGGACCCCTGTGCTGTACCTTCAGTAACCTTAACACTGTCACTGTACTGTACTTGTTAATGTTATTGATTTAAATCATCATACAATATATACTCTATCATATATTCTACTATATCTATCTATAATCCTCTACCACATCCTCATACCTCATATCCATGGCTAACTTCACCGTAATATTGAGCTTATGGCTAATTTCGCTGTAGCTCTAAGGCTGCTTGTAGTTCTACGATGTATATCCGAGAAACTGCGGGAACACTGACTAACTTTGATTAATCCAGGTTTTCGTACAAAAAGGAACACTACTTTTTGTTTCGATGATTAATGAGGTTTCAGATATACTTTGAAAAAAGCTTTGAAACTATCATGGTTTTTAGTACTGAAAACTTTATAACTTAACTAACATTTTTTTGTGGAACTGTGGAATATCAAAATATGTTTCATAGGCTTGAGTTTTTGTAATAATCCTTAGTATCCATATTCATACTAATAATATGATAAAAGCGAAAGTAACTGTGTCTATCTGTCTGTTACCTTTTAAGGTCTTAACGGCTGAAAGGATATTTAAATTTAGCAGGAAGGTACACAATACCATGAAGATGGACTTAAAAATTAAAATAAGTTTGTTAAAAGGTATATTTATCCGTCCTTCAGTTACTAAAGTTATTTTGCTAGTACAAATTTACTAGCATGAACTATTTTTTACTATTAGTAGGTATTGACAAAAGCGAAGCCTCAAGGATAGTTCTTTTGACTTATATACAAATACTCGTATCTAACATAAAACACTAATATCTACTAGAATGTGAAAACAAAACCTACAGCAAAGCTACAAGTCAAGGCTACAAAGTATCGATTATTTCCCGTAGCGACACTAGTATTCAGTATTCTCAGTGCAGCCAGGTTGGCCGAGTGGTCTAAGGCGCCAGATTTAAGCTCTGGTTCCCGAGAGGGAGCGTGGGTTCGAACCCCACACCTGGCAATACTTTTGCAGCTTTTTGATATTTTTGGGTAACTGATAATTGACTTTGGCTCACTATTTGACGACCGATGTGGCGCGGTGGGCGAAACTCCGCCTGCGACGCAGGAGGTTGCGGGTTCGATTCCCGCTTCGGAACAATTGTGTGTACGATCTGCAGATATTTGTTCCGGGTGTTCTGGTCGTTTTCTATGTATAATAAAAAAAATATCGATCTATGTAATATATTGTATTATGTATATCAGTTATCTAGTACCTGTAACACAAGCTCTGCTTACCATGGGGCTAGATAATGCTGTGTGAATTGTCCAACATTATTTATTTATTATTTATTATTATTGTTATCTTTAATTTTAATAAATTTGTAGTAAATTTTTTAATTGTTTCGCGTAGAACCCTAATTTAACCCTGAGTTGCTGCTCGAAAACCGGAAAGTAACACAGTGGACTTTCCGATCCGAGTAGTAACTCAGCGGTATTATTCTAAGCCGGGACAACACAGCTTTTTTCGGTATACTTGACCTAACATTTTAATATTAAACAAATTGGTAATAAATATATACAAAACAACAATATTTGATTTCAATTTCTATTAATTGTTAGAGATTACCCAGAGTGCGACGGCTTACACACTATAATAACAAAAAATCTTGAACTTTAATGAAATTTCCGAAAATAAACTTTTTTTGTGACAAAATTGAAAATTGTTTTACTTTTCATTAGTGACAATGAATACTTCTATAATTATTTCATGCTTCATATTAATATAATATGTTTAGAAACCAATCGCAAAACCTCATAGCCTCACCGAGTGCTTTAAAATACTCCACGCTAATATAGTGCGTAGAGCAGCTATAAAACAGCGTAGCACTATTCGTAGGCAATGTGCTACGGAGCGTAGTAGTGCTATACGGGCTCTACGAAATTACTGTTGAATCTTTATTTTTCCTTCTTTTCTTTTCAGTTCAACTGAAATGAAGAAGAAACTATTGGACGAACTTTGATGATATAAATAATTTGATTATTACAAGGTTTTTGCTATTATAGTGCTTAGGCACTGGATTATTTCTAAGAAATTTTATAATGTTCAACCATTATTTTTATCGCCCATTGTGGTTTACGCACTATAACAGCAAAAGCGACACCTCTCGTCAATCGTACTAAACGTACTTAACGTTAACATTGAGTAGGTTTGGATAACACTTCAATGATTCTCCTGTAGGTGGAGCTAGGACGCCTTCCGGCCAGGTGGGATGACCACCTGCGAAGGACTTCGCGCAGATGCTGGATGCGGGACGCTATGGCGCTCATTTGGGGAGGTCTATGTCCAGCTAAACTAACATAGGCTGATGATGATGATGAGTATATTTTATCTAAGTATGTTTCGAATGTTTTCCCGTAACTTGTGATACCATAAGATATAATTGAGTCTGCTAACCCTTATATATAGATGGCGGACTTTGCATGGTATTTTAAAATTTAAGAATAAAACTTTACTAGGATGGCTCTTAACACTTTGACTGCGGTTTTTTTTCGACGACTGCGATCTTTTTTTTTACCTAAAAAATTCGTGCTGCCGCTCTACACAGCGGTTGTGTTGCGCCGCACATGCGTGTCATTCGAAAAATATTACAGCTCTGCTGAGTCACAAAGATCTGTATTTTCTCAGCCGCTGCGCTAGTGTGGATTTTCGCAGATTAGTCACTTGTAGAAAACTCATACCATGCGTTTTCAGCACTCAAAGTGTTAACTATATTACAAATGAGGTCGACGTGGTAGTTCCAACCGAGCCCGTTATCAACAACGAAGCCTAGATAAGTGTGATGAGTCAATTATTCTACTGATTCGAAAGCGCAAACATAAGGCATGGACACACTGTGCAAACACTTGTGACTGTGATCTATAATTTTGAATGTACTTTGATTTCTGAGATATATAGCTCAAATTAACTTATTACTACTTATCTATCGATATTAATATGACAGGGCTGCATCGTGCGGCCATTTACATATTTGTAAAATCCTTTGGCAGGTTTTTGGCTGCGCGGTAAGACATTGCAAATTATATCATCTTCACATCTAGGTAGTGTTAAAGAAAAAAAGTCGTCACTTTAATAATGAGCCAGAGTAAGCTATATCACATACTAAAATTTATTCTGTTGCAAACTGAAATAATTAACAGCACTAAAATGTTGCTGCATATAAACCTATCGAGTGCATCTTTTCAGTTTCATTGAGTATATATCACCAACTGAAAGAACAAGGCTTTATCATTATCTAAGTTACTTATTCAAAATATAATGCAATCATACATCATTTATTTTGTCAGTGTTTCGTATTTCTGGTCGCCTCAAAGGATAATACTGAAAATGAGTGTTTTGCTGTTAGAAAAAACCTTTTCGCTGAGCTATTACCTTTTGACAGGCTGCAGGACGCACACAATTTGTAAATCTCTACTTTTTAAATTGTTTATACCATTACTTATTGTTTACCATTACTATTGTGACCTTTGTATTATGTGCAGTGTCAAATAAATGCATTATCTATCTAGACTGATTTCGAAGAACGTGGGCTACACAACAAAGCCTAAGGTGACTAATAATTGTGCTTACATCCTCTACTGAGGATGTAAGCACAATTAGACGACCGATGTGATGCGGTGGGCGATGGTCCGCCTGCGACGCAGGAGGTTGCGGGTTCGATTCCCGCCTCGGAACAATTGTGTGTACGATCTGCAGATATTTGTTCCGGGTGTTCTGGTCGTTTTATATGTATAATAAAAAAAATATCTATCTATGTAATGTATTGTATTATGTATATCAGTTATCTAGTACCCATAACACAAGCTTTGCTTACCATGGGGCTAGATAATGCTGTGTGGATTGTCCATCATTATTTATTTATTTATTTAATTAGAGAGCTTAGTTTTAACCCCCATTGTTCCATATAAGTACCTGAAACCGAATTTATTAGTATTTATAACTAGAATCAGTGTCTGGGGGACGCTTCCGATTGGTTTTGATATCGTTTAGCTAAGCCACTTCTAGATTGTAGTTTGCCCAACTTTTTAATTGTACAAGTTCTACTTTGTTTCTATTATTTAATTGTTACTGATACTAGAAAAACTGCAACTTGCAACACAAAGCCAAGGACAGAGAAGCTTGGAACATGCTAGAGGAGGCCTATACCCAAAATGGGGTCCAGAACCAAGAAAACTAGATAACTTATTATAATTTATTTGGAAGTAATCTTTGGAAATAAAAGAGGCTATATTATTATACCCAGATGCACATCATTAATAAGCTGCACCTTTCAGACTATATGACATGAGCCAGTCCCAAGACTGATAGTTTTATCATTTCTATTATTTAATGTTATCTCCTAGACTTCAGTGGCACAAGCATCCAATGCACACAAATATTATAAATGCGAAGGTTTTAATGATTGAATGAATGTTTGTTTGTTATTGGCAACAAAAGGCTTTTTTTTGTATTATTATAGTTATAAAAACTACTGTTACCAAACATATCGAAGTCCTAGGATTAATAGTTAGGAGAATCATATTCTACGTTTCGTAGTAACACTCCTTAAATATTGTATCTAACCACAGGAATATCAAAATATAGAGAATGCCACAAATAATTTTTTTTAGATAAATTTATAAAAAAATATATAAATATACAATCTGTATTTAATCTCAATTATTTCAGAGTGCCTGCTGTAACACTAGGATGCAACCACAAAAACCATTATGGCGCTACTAGCTGCGCCCCGCGGTTTCACCCGGGTGGTGGTATATATTTTCGATAATATACAATATATCTTTATGAATTGTAGCCTATGATATTCTGATATGTAAGCTATATTATTGTGAAGTTTCATTAAAATCCATTCAGTAGTTTTTGCGTGAAAGAGGAACAAACATCCTCACAAACTTTCAAGTTAGTAGGATGCAGACATAGCAACATTGATATTCGTATTTTGGCGACAGGCAACTTACGACTTGCTGTTTTGTTCTTTGATGTACATAACTGGCTTACCGAAAAATTTAAATACGTTGATAGTTTCTTCAACTAAAATTGCCCTTTCTGCACAGCACCAAATGGATACTTGTTCATTACCATCTTTAATTTGACTGGCTCTTTAAAACTAGTTAGATTTTATGAAATACTCTGTATATGGCTTTGCTCGAGTGGTAAACATCTAAATTAAGTCAGTATCACGAAAGGGAAAACCATAATCGCTTACTGAAGCAGAGATCCGCGAGTATATAGGTACATACAATGTCATACCTACAAGCGAGCTACCCTCTACACATACACAGGTTTTAGTAAGATGAAGGTTAAACATACGTTTATCACTATGCTAAAAGTAGTCAGTAAGTAAAACGTACTTTATTCGTTATGTAACTCTAACCAAAAGAAAGTTATTTAAGGCCGGCTGAAAACTCTGAAGGTCCAAAGGGATCTCCTCAAGACAAGAGTGAATAGTTGGGTTAGGTTCGTAAGGATAAAGTCGCTTCCCGCTGTCTGTCTGTCCCTATGTATGCTAAGATTTTTAAAACTACGCAACGGATTTTGATGCGGTTTTTTAAATACTTAGAGTGATTCAAGAGGAAGGTTAATTATAATATAAATATAAGGGCTTAAACAATTGCTGTTTATTCTTGAGTAAAATTTTTTTTTTACCTTTATGAATGCATTATTTACACTACTATACGGTAGTAGAGTATCTAGCTAACTAGTATTAGTAGTGTATATAGTTACTATTACTATACTTTACTATTGCCTATTTAGATAGCATTACTTAAGTTATTTACCTACATTAACTTTTCTCGTGCATGTGTCCTGTGATCCTTCTTCAAAAAAGTACTATAATATAGATAAAACTTTTGTTATTATTATAGATGGGCAAAAAACGCAATATCCTTATGAATACCTGGTTGACAATTTAACACGTACCTGAATTCTATTTTTATTATGAAACACACAGTTATTAAAAATTAGAAAAGTTGTCAAAATAAAACCGCTATATTTACTCAAAAAACGTTTCCTCACTATGATCATGCAGACGACATCGCGATTGTTATTCTGTGTCCATAGTTATTCAGGAATGACTTATTTACTAGTTTTTAATAAATTATGATTTCCAACTAAGTTCGACCGTACCTGTTCCATTCGTGAATGTTGTATTCACGAGTATCAGCCACGAGCCACGAGCGATGCGGTCGGTTTGCGCGCGAATACTGAAGTCAAGGCGAGCGAGGAGCCCGGGGAAACCTGAGACCTTGCTACAAAATCATGACGAACGGAAAATGTTTATTTTTTAATTTTATTGTACGTAAGATTTTTTATTGTCTAGTATTCACATTACATTGTATTATTACAATCTAGCCAAAGAATTGGCTAATGGGTAATTTAGTTTTAACTTATTTTTATATCAACATATTACTAAGAACGTGTCCATTGGCACTTTTCTTATTGTCTCTATACTTATCAACTCTACACTTTGTTCATTAAAATAGCACTTCTGCACATACACTATTATTATCACTACACTAACTCAAAAGGGTTTTGTTCTTTTGAGCCTTACGTATAATAAAATTTAAAGACAAAGTTTCGATATTAGGCATGATACCTTTAGTCTGAGTTGAAACAAAAAATCGATAAAAGTTTTCGTGAGCTTGATTCGAGTTTTTCCATACATTTGGCGTCTCTACTGATGATGATGATTCTTTGTTAATGGCAACTGTGTCTGGTTGGCAAATTATGAAGATGATTTGATATTTTCACCAAAGCCTAGTTCGTTAACAAGCAGGGTATACCGTGCAGGTTAGATTGGCTTCGAAGACAAGATGTTGGAGTTCCCTTTACACCCCGCGTCTCTACTGAATATAGAGGAAGTATTTTTTGTAGTTTGAAGCGGTAAAATAGTTTAATGCTCATACTTGACAGAAAAAAGTATTTATGTGGACCATAAATACTCTAACACAAAAAAATTATAAATCCGTTCAAAATGTCACTCGTATGTAAATAATAAATGGGTACAAGTTCTTGTACCTATATGAGTGGATAATTCTCTGGTACCTCCACGAAATAAGCTTTAAAATAACTATTACTTATGTGTGTACTGTGAAGTGTTATTCAACATGGATAAAACCAAATGCAGCAGAACAAGACTAGTGGTTAATAAAGTTTTCATGCGTTGTTTAGCCGATTTTCAAGCGAGAAAGCATGGCCCAATGTTTCAGACGGTTATCAAAGAACCTCCATGATCTCTGGTAAATACATGATACTAATTTCTAGCTCTATATAAATACTATATTTGAATATATATATCCGTTTGTATATATACATAGGTAGAAGAAGGACTTCCACATTTTGATATATAAATACAAAATGAAAGTATGTATGGTCTTGTGATACATACTAATATTATAAATTCTAAAGTAACCGTGTCTGTCTGTCTGTTCGGTTTATCGTAGTGAAAACAAACAAAAATACTACGAGAAAACTGAACCGGTTCCGGAAATTCAGCTCGGACGGTACAAGGCCCTGTGGCGCAACGGATAACGCGTCTGACTACGGATCAGAAGATTCCAGGTTCAAATCCTGGCAGGGTCGAGCTCTTTTTTCTCTTAGCTTTTGTAACTTAGATGATTTTTTCGACTGGCTTTTGACTTTTCCGTTTTGGAAGTCACAAAGTGGGATTTGCAGCTATCAATGCTTGATAAACCTTATTGCTCTGATGCACTATTTTGTGCCCTTATTATAATTTCCCTATATCTGCAATTGCCCGAAAATAGCCGTAACCGTATCGTAATTTCGAGGATACGTAGCTATAGTACACACCGTTTTAAGAGCGTCAACTTTTTTTTTATTATTACATATTTTGTTGGCTTGAAAGTTCCATATTTTTGCCAATCTGGAGTTCTAGAAATTTCTTTTGTATGGTACTCTCTACAACCTGGCCTTTGTACTTTATTTAAGGATTCAGAGAATTTGTGGTGCAGTGGGATGAATCAGGCTAATATAAAAAAAAATATGAGAAGAATATTATCATCACCTGAGATTAATTGTATTTATTTCTTAATGGGAGGTCCCATTAAGAAATAAATACAATTAATCTATCCGCTAAATGAATATCCGTTAACATATGTGAGGAAAAATAGCAGTCCTAAGGTACTCCCCTCGTGGGACATCATATTATCACCATTCTAGAACCAGGCAGATAGATAGATATTGACGACCGATGTGGCGCGGTGGGCGAAGGTCCGCCTGCAACGCAGAAGGTTGCGGGTTCGATTCCCGCCTCGGAACAAATGTGTGTACGATCTGCAGATATTTGTTCCGGGTGTTCTGGTCGTTTTTTATGTATGTATTATAAAAAATATCTATCTATGTAATGTATTGTATTATGTATATCAGTTATCTAGTACCCATAACACAAGCTCTGCTTACCTTGGGGCTAGATAATGCTGTGTGAATTGTCCAGCATTATTTATTTATTTATTTATTATATCTTATTTCTCTTTTTGAAGTAGGGCATGCTGCATTAATCTCTGTAAATTGTTGTCGGTTTCTAAACAATGATTTTGAAAGTCAGATGTAACTTTTAATAGATTAAACGTGTTCCCTCTTACACCATAATGGAAAGTTTGTTTCGCAGGATTTGGTGGTCCACATAAATAATCATAAAATAATAAAAGTATTTATTTTCAAAAAATGGTTTCTAAAGTTTAACAGAGTACTTATCACAAACTAATTACGTTATCTCTAAAACATTTAAGTTTACCTGTAGGTAGGTATAGTACCTAATCTACCCTAAAACCTTAGTGCTGAAAATGCATCGACTCCTCGCTCTAACTAAGAAAAACTTGTGTTTAGACGCGAGGGCAAAGGCCTGTCATGTACAACGTAGATACTAAACGTTGTATCTTCATCATCATCATCGTCAGCCTATAACAGTCCACTGCTGGACATAGGCCTCCCCCAATGAGCGCCATAGCGCCCTGTCTTCAGCTTGCCGCATCCAGCATCTACCTGCAGTCTTTCGCAGGTCGTCATCCCACCTGGTCGCAGGGCGTCCTACACTACGTTTACCGAGTCGTGGTCTCCACTCAAGAACACGTTTGCCCCAGCAGCCGTCGGATCTTCGCGAGATATGGCTGGCCCACTACCACTTTAACAGATATTAGCTTGTAAAGTTGCTGACTTTGCACCGAACATTCCTTATACTATGAAGGTTTTTATTTTAAACTTTATTAGGGATACAAACAGAAATCAAATTCGAGTTCGGTATGCTTAGTCGTTAGTAGGCTTCATCGTCATAAATGTTATTGAGATAGTTTTCAAAATCCATTATAAATAACAAGTTCCTTTGTGAAGCATTCAAGGAAGGTCGTACCTTGAGATCAGTTCATTTCTTCACTTCTATGAGAAAATTATCGAAGTTTAGTTCGAGTGAAGGGATTTTTTTTAAATCATGCATACCGATACGCGTTTAGACTTTGAGTAGAGGTTGAATTATGGACGAGGTACCACTTAAGATATGGGGGTAAGGGTGCGAATTCCGAAGCCCGAAAGAGGGTTCTTTTTATTTTAAAACTTTTTATGTTTGCTTTAATTGCTATAAAATTTGCCAACAGTTATGATTTTGGGTTTATTATCAAAATAACCTTTGACCTTTAGTTAGTGCTTACGTCCTAAAAGCTACATGGATGCCCAGCGTGGGATTATGGGTTCGTAATGTTGGGGTAATCCCCCTCAACAATCCTAAATATTCCGTGCCTCTTGACCGACCGATGCGGCACGGAGGGCGAAGGTCCGCCTGCGATGCAGGAGGTTGCGGGTTCGCCTCGGAACGAATGTTTGTAGGTACAATTTGCAAATATTTGTTCCGGATGTCCTGGGTATATCTCTTTGTAATAAAAATATATAGGTATCTATGCAATGTATTGTATTATGTATATCAGTGGTCTAGTATTACCTACCCATAACATTTTGCTTGCTCGGCTAAACATTTTATTAAATTTGACTAACTTCCAATGCTCAGATTTTGTTCATTTTATACAGCTTTGCCCAGATATATAAACCAGTCCATCAACTTGAATGTAGGTCGAACTTGCAAAAAGTTCACAAGTCGTTGAACTTTGGGATGTTCTGTTTCACTAAACAGCTTAGAGCTGATTGCTATGATGATTCTGAGTTTACATCAAAGATCCTGAAAGTAAAGTAAAAGTAAAGTAAATATTTATTGCATCAAATACATGTAAATAGGGTACATAGGTGGTGTATGTTTAAATAAGACACAATGTATTTCTACCTTTGTGGCGTGCAAAATCTGGTTACAATAATTGTCACTGAGTTCATCTTTTATAATATTGATGTTGTGGACATTATTGTTGGTAAAACTTTTTGAATGGTCATGGTTATTATCACTAAAGGCAGCAACACTATATACAGAAATCATAGTAAATATGTTGTTATAAGTGACTTTACATCTTTGGTTCATATGATAAGTAAATGAATAAGTGTAGTCAATGACATTGTTGCACTTGTTTTTAATATTTTTATCTGTTTGATGTACTAGCATTAAAAACAGATGTCTAGTGTTCTTTTATAAGAGAAGACACACTATCCTTCTTTAATTATTGAATCCAATGAATCCAAATTAGAGTGACGAAAATGCTAATCATATTTTGTCATTATCCTGCCTGATCAAAAACTATTTTATTTTGTTCTTCATTGATGTGTGTGTAGTATAAATAAATATGAATAGCTAATAATCTTCCTGATTACTATATTCTATCATCCCAGGATCACTCACTACTGGGCATACGCCTATGAGCCTGCATCAAACAGTTAACAATAGCTAAAACAATGTTCTGTACAGGGTGGAGCGACATAAACTGGAGATACCGGAAGACTTTGTCTGCTACTCGGACAGTGACAGCGAATTGGAGTCACCCACGCAGCAGCACAATTTTCTGTCCACTTCCTATAACTTTGTGGACTATGTGCGCTCCAGGGAGATCCAAGCACCTGAGGTAAACTAAAGATACCTGCGACCCAAAGTCACAGAAAGAAATAAGTCATGGTGTTTTATTGGACATAACCAACAAATTTAACTTGTTTATGAGTAGACAAGAGTATAATCATGTGGAAAAGCATCCTAATGGTTGTATTTAGCCGTTTTGAGCTGGTTGCAAGCATGGAGCAAACAACAACAACTTAGATGACATAGTTACGGATGACAATTTGGTTACAATAAAAGAAAAATATTTTATACAAATATAAACAAAAGTTTAGTAATAGTTAAAAAAGTTACTAATTATTGTTGAAACTACTAACAATGAAAAGCCGAATAAGAATATTTAATTGTAAAAAATTACATAGGTAAGTTGAGTGAGGCCTATGTCCAGCTGTGGATATAGGCTGGTGATGATGACATAATTAAAGATCATCAAATTATTATTCTAATAATAATAATAATTTTTTACCCGCAGGGCAGCTTGTGGCGAGCTGTTGGTGAGTAGCGACACCACGGGTACCGAGTGCTCCCGGGGAAGTTCCTGGTTCTCGTCTCCGCTTGCGGAGTGGCATCCCAAGAGAACCAGATCCCCACCTCTTGCTTGCCTTCATTGGCCGGTCTGAGTGGAGTCGCGAGAGATGCATCTTAGGATGTAGAATCGGGGGTGGAAGTGTCTAATGGCGTAATAGCGAGGAAACCCGCTCACTAGCAGTCTTCGTGATGGTGAAATCGGGGCCGCACCTCTCGACACCCTCAGTCGTTTGCGCCGATGTTGTTCCTCTCCGGTAATTTACTCCGGCTTTTTAAGGAACCCATCCAGCATTCGGCAAGCCACCGTCTGCCACTCTTCTTAACATTATGATTGACTTGTTTATGGCAGACGTCCGCAATCTCCCCTATAACCCGATTACCCAGTCCATCCATCCATCACAATAGCCTGGTTTTATTTCTTTCATTTTTTTTGCAATAGTCTTTACACCTGGTGGATACCATCTTTGGGTGTATCATATTGTGCACCCGAGGATGATACCCGCTATGTGTAGCCATCGCCTTTAGATTAACTTCTCAAAGGGCCTCTGTGCTGTTGGCTTCGGCCCCACGCAAGCCTTCCAAAGGACCGGGTCACTTTATGGCCCGAGATCATGGTAAATGAGAGACATAATAATTTATTTATTTTCTTTTTCACAAAAGTTCTCTTAAATATACTAAATGTATATATACTAAATGGCTTTATTTTGTATCTAATCACAAAATAAAGCCATTTAGTATATATACTAGATCGAACCTGTATTGTGAAGACTGGTGCCTGATGTAGGTTTAGAAAAACCTGTATTACAGGTCACCATTATAGTAGGTATCTACATTTTTATCCTTTCGGATATATATTTAAACACAGCAAATACCTAGTTAGAATAGATCTAGGTTACTTACTACTAACTAGCTATCAAAAATCTCCAAAAACCAATATAAAAGTGTTCATAAGATCTTTGTAACTTCCAGCCCCGATCAGTGGACGAGTCCTACGCGATGCGTCACTTGCTCCCACACGACATGTACCGCGAGAATCCCATTAACCTCGGGAACATGAACAAGGTGTTCTGTTCGCAGTGGCTCTCTAACAGACAGGTCCTGTTTGGCACTAAGTGTAACAAGGTGAGTGTTCATATTACAAAACAATAATAAAAATATTTAAGTCGCAGATGCTCTAAGAATTAGCAAGCTGAAGTGGCAGTGGGCAGGCCATATCTCGCGAAGACCCGACAACCGCTGGGGCAAACGTGTTCTTGAGTGGAGACTACGACTCGGTTAACGTAGTGTAGGACGCCCTCCGACCAGGTGGGATGACGACCTGCGAAAGACTGCAGGTAGATGCTGGATGCGTTAAGCTGAAGACAGGTCGCTGTGGTGCTAACATAGGCTGATGCTTAGCTTAGGCATACTGAAAAGAAGATGTGTGAACACATCATTTCATTGTATTTCATTTCATTTCATTTCATTTCATTTCATTTCATTTCATTTCATTTCATTTCATTTCATTTCATTTCATTTCATTTCATTTCATTTCATTTCATTTCATTTCATTTCATTTCATTTCATTTCATTTCATTTCATTTCATTTCATTTCATTTCATTTCATTTCATTTCATTTCATTTCATTTCATTTCATTTCATTTTATTTCATTTCATTTCATTTCAGGTCTTGTTTGGTATTAAGTGTAAAAAACAGTCTTTATTTTGAAACTTACTTAGTGTAACTATGACAGAGGTAATCTGAATAATTTGGCGTGTTTTAAAGCGATAAACCGACTTCAATTTCCTAAATAATGGCAATGGGTTTACCCTAGTTTAAATTAATTGAAGTTTGTTGGCGTACTATTGAGTTATTCGTTCAATAGTCGTGCACATACTCAAAGCAAATTTAAGACTTATATGGTTTTCTTGATGCCATTGTCAGAACTGGACCAAATCGAAATGGGACCACACAGGAAGCACCAGCTTTATAATTAAAAATCATCAAAATCGGTTATAGTCGAAAGTTATGAGGTAACAAACATAAAAAAAATACAGTAGAATTGAGAACCTACTCCTTTTTTGAATTCGATTAAAAATAGGATCTACGAGTATGCAACTCAACAGACACGGTTAACAAGACAAAGCTCACTTAAAAACCATTTTCACACTCTATCTTTCATCGTTAGTTATGGGGTTGTGGTACTGTGTGGATTGTCCAGGATTATTTATTTATTATTTCGTATAAATTCCAGTTGCTGATATACGACGTGCGGAGTCGCAAGCTGGACTCCATCCCCACGCTGCAGCCGCGCCAGCCCTGGCAGGGGCAAGATCACCAGATCGGCATACACGCCTTGCAGATCAATCCTTCTAGGTATAATTATAGCTAGCGCACCTTCCCGGCTTCGCACGGTTTTAGTACGGATCCCTAACTTTTTAAAAAATATAATATAGCCTATGTTCACCACGGATAGAGTAACTTCCTAACGGTGAAAGAATTTTTCAAATCGGTCCAGTAGTTTCGGAGCCTATTCATTACAAACAAACAAAAAATCAAACCTTTCATCTTTATAATATTAGTATTATTTCAGGTCATAATAAGAAACCCATAGGTCTTTTATAAATAAATTGAAGTAAACATTAAAATGGAAATAGAAATTCCCACTGTGGTGCACAGAAAGCCAGAACCTGTACGTCTCCAGATGTGGTCATGGTATAGATAGATAGATATAACATTTTTTATTAATTACAAGGTATGTTTAGATACTTAACCTACAGTTGCAATTAACACAGCGGCGGTGTTTAAAATGTTCAGAAAGAAGCTACCACATCTTAAGAAACGACAAAAGCAATACCAGAAGTTTACCTTTTGTCGTTTCTTAAGATATCAAGATACATGAATGAAGTTAGAAGAAGAATATCAGCGCCTATCTACTCCTGAGTAGTAAGGCATCTATGCTGAGTCGAGACCTTTTTGCTGCTGTAACACACATCTGTCTCTTTTGTTTTTTGATATTTTGTTTTTGCAATTCTTTTTTTTTTTCTAGTTATAAGTTAATTAAGTTATTTTTTTATTCAAAATGTCATACCTACTTTGTTTATGTTTTGTACTTCAGCAGCAAATAAATGAATGTATATGTCTATGTCTATGTCTAAGTTGGAGAAATCGATGCTTACGCCGCCATCGCCACGGAAAATTTACCTAGTACACAAAAATGTTCAACATTTACTACACAAGAAGGTATGGCAATGGTGTATTTAGTACTAAATACACAAACTACATACAACTGCCTTTGTTGTATTAGATCGTGTCGGGACGTATAAAAAAGAGATGTGACGTGTCGACCGACCTGTGGCGCGGTGGGTGAAGGTTTGCCGGTGACGCAGGAGTTTACGGGTTTGATTCCCGCCTTGAGACAAATGCTTGTATGATCCACAAATATTTGTTCTGGGTATTTTCTCTGTTTAATGAAAATAAAATATATGACTGATATACATAATAGAATACATATTTACATATTTCTGATTATCTGTACATTCTTAAACTTATCAACAATGATGTTGACTGCCCAGACCTCCTTAGCAAATTACACTTTAACATTCCTCGTAAGCAACTTAGACACAACCCTCCACTACATGTTCCCGGAGCCTCAACTAACTATAGACAGAATTCGTTTATGGTGCGAGCGAGCAAAACTGTCAATGACTTCAGCAAGAAGTTTGACATTGATCCGTTTTATACCAGCATTCACAAGGCAAGGCGTCACATGTCTCTTGACTTTTTTGGCACTTAACTTAGGTCTAGGTCGGTTCTTGATAATTGTGTTATATTCTGTTTTATGTTTTCTTTTATTTTTATCACTAGTTTAAGTACGATCACTTTATGGTTTTCCATAAAGTTCGCTTTCTTTCTTGTCACAATGTTGTTAGTGTTCACACATAATTTAGCTTATTTAGATTCTATCAGTGAATACCTATTATTAGCTCTCTGTTGTCATTTTTAAGTCTATAGATATTATAGTAGCTGATGGTGTTCCGAAATAAATAAATAAAAAATAAATAAATAAAAAAATAAAACATATCAGTCATCTAGTAACCATAACAAGCTCTGCTTAACTTGGGGCTAGATGTTGCTTTGTAGATTGTCCAACATTAATTATTTATAATATAGGTACACCTCAGAATAATAAAATGATCTTATTTACAGAACATTGCTTGCGACTGCCGCGTGGAACTCCAGTAGTTAGCTATCTACAGCCTGCCCACTATGTTGACTTGACGACCGATGTGGCGCGGTGGGCGAAGGTCCGCCTGCGACGCAGGAGGTTGCGGGTTCGATTCCCGCCTCGGAACAATTGTGTGTACGATCTGCAGATATTTGTTCCGGGTGTTCTGGTCGTTTTCTATGTATAATAAAAAATATCTATCTATGTAATGTATTGCATTATGTATATCAGTTATCTAGTACCCATAACACAAGCTCTGCTTAGCTTGGGGCTAGATGATGCTGTGTGAATTGTCCAGCATTATTTATTTATTTATTTTATTTATGTCGCCCGTCTGCGTCGGAGAGGAACATAAAGACTTGGTTAGTTCAACTTTCTTGCTAATAGCCCTGGATTGACGCAAGTCTGCCAATGTCCGTCTCAAGATAGCATCGCAACTGCGATCACAAATACAATCTAGAAGTCGGGTCAGTCAGTAATGTGAGCTCTTATTTTGTTTAGTTCGATTCAAACACAGCCAACGTAAACGTGTCACAATGACGCAATGTATATTCAAAAGTTGCAAAAAATATTATATGTATTATTTGTTAGCTAAAAATATAAATTATTCTATTAATCTAGATGGTATTTGTCATCGCAGCATCGCAAGCTTAGCCAAAATTACAAACAAGAAACAAAGAGGAAACAGTGCATCTTGACTTCTTTGATTTGGCAATATGTGTCTGGTTCGCCACTTTTCTGCCAGTTTCCAGTTCATAGAAATTTCACAGTCATGGAATGGAGGCGGAACTACAATAAAAATATGAACAGTAAATTTTGAAAAACGAATGAGTTTTTTACCTCGAACAAAAATAATTATATCATCAAATAAATAAACCTAAAGAAAATTAAAAACATTACAACAGGTTTAGTTAAAGGGATGAGAGATCTAGAGTTGAACCGTGAGGCTGTCTGCATCATGACTGTTTTGAGGCACCCTATGCCTCGCATTACCACGCGTCTCAAGTTGATAAAAAAATGACCATTCATGAAGCAGTTGGTTCTACTGCCCCTATACGTCTCCGAACGCGCGCACTCCAACGGCGGCGCTGCCGAAACGCGTAACAATAAAATGTGGTACGACGGGCAAAGGTCCACCTGCGACGCTGGAGGTTGCAAGTTCGTTTCCTGCCTTAGGAAAAATGTTTGTACGGCCTGCAAATAGTTCTGGGTATTTATTTATTGTAAAATACAAAAACGAGCCGTGAACCCCCTTTTTACTTTTGTGCTTTAGAATTGCAAAATCCTACGGCAAAGGGCTACAAAATATAGCAAACACAGAACTCGGTAGATTAACCGAGTATTTTGATACCTCGATTATTTATTTATTTATAGTTGAACAGTGACGAGTTTATGTGATCCCTCCAACTATGGACTAATATAGGTGATGATGCTGCATGAAATGGTCTTGCATCATTATATTATTTAAATTAATTACGCTGGACAGAAGTACTGGTCCGATACTAAAATTAAATTACATTATTATATAAAAACAAAATTTTGGTTCTTTCAGGAAAACGGCGTGTATGCAATCGGCTGCAAATCCTACACCCTCCTACTAGACTGCCGAACCCTTCAGTCCGTCAAGAAGATCACATCTCGCTACAACGGCAGCGGCATCCGCTCCGCTTCCTTCCGGGGAGACATGCTCACTATAGGCACTGGCCAAGGTAAGACAGTCACCATAGTTGGATACTTTTGGGCTTAAAAAGCATTTATACTTAATAACTCCTCAACAGCCTATATTGGACTCCCTCCGACCTGCGACAGCAGGTAGATGCTGGATACGTCTAGCTGAAGACAGGGCGCTGTGGCGCTCATGAGGGAGGCCTATGTCCATTAGTGGACTAACATAGGATGATTATGGGCCTATTTTAGTCCACTGGGGACGCAGGTATCGTTCTACGTGCTTATGGGGTTAGGGGGAGTAATGTGAATATGTGTAAATATTACATAGACACAGTTCGTTTTGACAAATAGATGTGAGAGTCTGTTGACTCGGAAAATATGGTGACTTAAGTTTCGATTTTTATCAAGCCGACACAGTATGTTACTAAGATTCTTAACGATTATTCCATGAGTTACTTTGAAAAAATTATAGATTACCACAGTAAGTACAGTAACTCAATCTGTTTACTTGTTATTACGGAAAACGCGCGTAATGTCTATGGCAGAATTAAGTAAAAAATATAACAACAAAAAATTATACAATCACCTATTTGGTTGTCAGTTGAACTGATCGAAAGGTAACAAATGCGTGGATTGAATGTGGGCCTTCGTCTGCCACATTCAGGTCAAAAGTGAAATTTCGTTCAAACGAAGGTCTATCTATTGTAAAAAGAAATATAGGCAGAACTATGAACCAAAACATTTTCATTCACAGTGCAAATTGGTGATGATTGATGAAAGATTGACAAAATTGGTGATGATCAAATAATCAATTCTTCTACATTTAGTAGGTTTTTAATGTTTCTTTATCTAGAGTGCTTCTTACTTTCGAAACACTTGAATGAGTGTACGTACACTAACAACTTTTTGACTAACATAGGCTGATGATAAAAAAAATAAAAAAATAAAAAAAATTGACGAATATTTTTAAAACCTAATGTGTTAATTCCAGGTTTACTAATGTTCTACGACATGCGAGCCGGCAAGTACCTCGAGAGCAATATCCATTCATCGCAGACGGTTACGCTCAAGGCTTCCAAGGGCTATGAGGTGAGTATGTTATCAACATGGTACTTTGTTTTATCGACTACACATCAAATGAATAAGTGTATGAAATAGTGTATGTGTATACAAATATTGTATTTGTGTCTTGAAATTTCAAGGGCTCACTATGCTTGCTGATGTTTATATTTTCATACTCTTCGAATTTGTTTGTTTGTGTAGAAAAGCCAAACCCAAAAGAGTGAAAAAAATGCGTACAGAAGAAAGGCAAACGCCTGATGGCACATGTCACGCATATTGATTTTAGACATTAATAAAAAAAATAATGACCTGAGCGAGCCTTAGAAATTTTTGAAAGTTGTGCGTTACGATTTTTTTTTATGGAATGTTCTGCCAAATTTTATTATCTATTTTCCTTCACAGTTTCCGGACGAAGAAGCTGAAGGCGTGAACTACGTGAAGCACGTTCCAGCTATCTACACGCACTGCTACGACCCCAGCGGGACTAGGATCTTCACTGCGGGCGGGCCTCTGCCGGCGCCGCTCATAGGCAACTACGCAGGCCTATGGCATGGACACCATCATCAGCCTATAGTAGTCCACTGGACATAGGCCCCCGGTTCCGGTCTACGAGGCAGCGCTTAATGTGCGTGTGAATATCGCTCACGGCGAGTTGCATGTGCATCTGGGCATACTTTATGGGCCCGCCCTCGTAAACCGACATGATGTCGACGGACTCGTATCCAAAGTCTACGGCGACATTACGCTCTATGGTTGGATGCAGAGCGCTGGCACATTCAGCGTCTCGAAGAGTACCTCGCAACATTTTAGTCTTTAGGAACGAAGAAAAATTAGAATTATTTTCTTCTTAATAGGTACTGATGATATTATAAAACTTATTAAAAAAACCAACTACATTATAAAAAAAGGTTTCATTTAAAGCGCCATCTATCAAATTTCCTATAAACTTCCTGCACCGTGAAGGCTTGTACTTTGTAATATCACCGTCTTGATGTAGTTCAGATGGCAGGCGATAGATGCCACTAATGCTCGACGATCACAGCTCTATCTAGTTATTTGGTTAAGAACCAAAAATAATACTACATTATAATAATGTTGGACAATCCACACAGCATCATCTAGCTCCAAGCTAAGCAGAGATTTTCTTATGGGTACTAGATGACTGATATACATATACTTAATACAATATATTACATAGATAGATATTTTTATTATAATACTAGCTGTTCCACGCGGTTTCACCCGCATTAAACTCGAATTTCACTTTATTAGGTGATTTTTATACCCAATAATGTAACCCTTATTGGAGTTTTAGTAAGGATCCCTAACTTTTTGAAAATGTAATATAGCCTATTTTCACAGAGGATAGTGTAGCTTCCCAACGGTGAAAGAATTTTTCAAATCGGTCCAGTAGTTTCAAAGCCTATTCAATACAAACAAACAAACAAAAAATCAAACCTTTCCTCTTGTTAGTATAGAGTATAGATAGATAACGACCAGAACACCCGGAACAAGTATCTGCAGATATAGAGCAAACAATGGCGAACTTTCTCCAGAAGACCAACACGAGTTTGCTGTTCGGGCTGCAAAGGAGATACGTATAGTACGGCTAACTTTCTGAATTATTTTATTATTATAATAACAAACAATTGGTAAATAATAAAAGGAACTCGTTTTTGCTGTGTGTATACTGTACATCTTGTTTTATATAGGTATTATTAGCTTCTGCCCGCAGCTTCGTTTTTTTCAGGATGAAAAGTAGCCTATGTCCGTCGACCTCCCTGCCATATTACATTAAACTCTTTTCAGCTGTTTAGGCGTGAAAAGGTTAATGACCTAACTAGGGTCATATACCGTTACCCTACGGTAAAAAGTATCGAGCTAAAGCCCGCAAAGTGGCATTGATGTTTTGTGGCATTTTCGCTTGGATGTAAACGTAGTAACATAATTGTTAGCTTATTACGGATCCGCATCGCTGGATCCAGCAGTCCCAAAAATATGCTGGAGTCAACTGGATTGCTGGATCCAGCATTGTAATCCTAAGTAAGTACATACATATATTACGTACCTACGTAGGATCTATTAGGTACCGACCTATTGCTATTGCTTAGCACCTTGTATATTACGTTCAATGGTAATCGGCCCCCAACTCACGTGGTTCTTTTATAGCAAAATTTTTTCAACATTCATTAAGTTTTTCATTCATGAAGGTTTTCAACATCACCTGTCTTTTTATTTTCTGGAAGTAAGAAATAGGTATGTATAACATGGCCGTGGCTTACCGGCGAAGGAATATATATATATATATACCTCTCCAACTGAGCTCGAGGATGTTATAGAATTAAATAAGGGACGAAGCAGCTGCCCTTCGCTTAATTCCTCTGAAAAAAGCACGTTTAGCAGTAGACATATTATAATCAATTTATTGCTCCATCAGCACATATACATACGTCTACTGCTGGGACTGGGAAATGGGGGCTTGGGTACTACTAAGTAAATGAAACATGACAAACAATCAAATTTTATATATTTAAGAGCTACATACATTACATTACGGGCTTAGGCTTTCGCCCACCGCGCCACAACTACTACTTACGTACTTTTTGATAGATATAATTTAGTGAAAAATATTGTTTTTTTGTAAATAGTGCCATCCTTTACAACATCAAGTAAACAGTAACAACATCAAGTAAACAGTAACAACATCAAGTAAACAGTAACAACATTAAGTCTTAAAATATACCTTATTTTTAAGTATTTTGTAGGTACCTTAGATAGTAAGTATTTTGTTGTAAACTTTGAGTTTCTTTTCTATAAAGTTTTAATAAATAACGTACATCTTCTGAAACACTCATGCTTCATGTTCCAGTCCACTCTACTTCCTTTTACAACAACTCATTTACCGCCCGTGCTGTACAACTTTGAAACACATTACCAGTCACAGTAAGGCGTGCAAAGTCACTACCAATATTCAAGAGTATGCTAAAGGAACACTATTTGTCCCTATGTCACTGACCACACCCTTGTTTCCCTTTATAAAATTAAGAGTATGTATTTATATAAGTAGGTATATAATTAGTTATATGTATTTATATTTTAAGTAGGAACGTATTTTTTAATATAATGCACACAGATCCCCATGTACAATCCAACGATCCTATCCATCCACGATTGTCTGGTAGAGATCGCTCTTGAGAGATAAGACCGCCAAATTGTCACATGTTTTGTATCTTATTATGTCTTGTTTGTTTTATTTTGTAAGTGTGCAATAAAAGAATTTTCTATTTTCTATCTATCTACATAGCATTTTTACTTAGACTGTAGGTATGTTATGCACTTGGTGGTTTGATGCGTTGTTGGTCTCACGGGAGGCGGCCGCGCCCGTAAGGAAACCTGTCGTCGCTTATCGAAATCGAATATCTATAAATATAATAAATCAGTAGACATTTTGTGTTTGTACAATTTTAGGATTCATCTTTGTAAACATTATAATACCTATTTAAATATCGACGTATATGTATATGTCGAAATATATTATTATATGTACCCACCAACCACTAATAGGTACATGTGTACCTAAGTACATGTGTACCTATTAGTGGATGTGTGATATTTTATTCTTATAACGCTATACAGCTATAAGGTAGCCCACCTTACCGTCATATACTACATGTCAGTCACACTTCGTCAGTCAGCTCCATCCAGCCAAAATTGTATTTATTGTATCCTATGTATCTTGGTTTTTTACCATGTGATGGAAACCGAAATCGCTTACCCCCAGTCTCCCCGGATGGCGATCCATTGAATGAAAGATTTTAGCGTAATCACACTTTTGACCGAATCCCCGACTTCGCAAAACGCTATAGTAGGTATAGAGTAAATCAGCGAGGTCTCAACTCTCAGTGGCGGCGACTGAACCGATTTTGCGGACGAATGATTAGACCGCTGACGGCGGCGGCGTGTGGAAAAAGATGGTACTGACAGGTTAAGGATGATTCCTATCACCGGGCTGTTTGGGTGCACTATATATCTATCTATCTATATCCATAACATTTGACGGGGCCATACCGTGCCGAAGGAGCCAGGAAAGAATACACACCGACATTTCGACGCCGCGTCGCCGTGCCCCAGCCGAGTCCCGGTGGCGCACGGCCAGGGCACCGCCGAGCCACGGTCAGGCATGAATCACTTCATACAAAAAGTATACTAATCATGTTTGACCGTGCCCGTACGGCCCGGTCTCGACACGGTGTAGCGTGAATCATCCTTAATTTTTATTGATTTCTTTTTTATTTACTTGCGACGCTCATGTCTGGTTAGAAATGCGTAAAGGTCGAACTCGATGGCAGTGGCGGGCCGCGCTGGTGCCTGGTCAACAGCATTATCTAAAATAAAACATACTTATTTAGTTTATCAAAAGTCGTCTGGCGGTTCCTGTATCTAATCTAAGAGATATATCCTTTAGATCGTATATAGTGAGTCCTGTATTTTCCAATAATTTTCGAGACTCGTCAGCGTTGTTCCTATGCAAACATTATTTATAACTGATATAAGTGATAAGTAGGTATCTCACGTTTTATTCAAGACCTAGAACTTTCCATTCCTTGAATTATACGACGACGATGACGTCTGTGGCGCGTTGGGCGAAGGTCCGCCTGCGCAGGAGGTTACAGGTTCGATTCCCGCCTCGGAACATTTGTGTGTACGATCTGCAGATATTGTTTGTTCCAGGTATTCTGGTCGTTATACGTTCGTGGTTGATGTATACTAAAAATGTATATCTATGTAATCTAATACAAGCTCTGCTTAGCTTGGAGCTAGGTGATGCTGTGTAGATTGTCCAGCACTATTATTATTATTTATCATTTTAAGCAGGCAAATATAAATTCTCAAATTAAATAAATATTAATGGACTAGTCCAGATTGTGACGTCATATCCTATTATAAATAAATATATATGCGAAAGTTTGGGAGGATGTATGGAAGTATGTTTGTTGCTCTTTCACGTAAAAACTACTGAATGGATTTTAATAAAACTTCACAATAATATAGCTTACATATCAGAATAACACAGGCTACAATTCATAAAGATATATATTATGCAAAAGCTACCCGCGGTTTCACCACGCGGGTGAAACCGCGGGGCGCAGCAAGTTTTAAATAAAGCTGTCATATTATGATGTGTGAGGGCCTTGTACTGTCGAAATCTTGTTTATAGAGTGCGCCGTCTATACCAAGTATACTAATTAATTGCTCTATGGTGTTGCCATAATATTAGTGTGAAGAATGATTTGTCCCATAGAAAACGGTGAAAATATTCAGATGTTGAAGTGGGCTATGAAATTACATTAAAATGTAATCACCTTGCAGGTTTCTCCGGTTGGCCCGAGACTTCGAAACTGGAATAGTCCTGCGCCCGCCTAAAAGTTAGTAAAATTATAATCTCAGCCAGTAATATTTTCAGAGATAAAATATTGATGTAATGCTTAGCCTATTATCACCAGGGTCCACTGCTGGACTCAGGCCTCTCGTTGATAAACGCCCTGTTGGCTTTTATCTCATGAGGAGGGAATGCCCATAATCCCTACGCAGTGTATGCGGTTAAGGGTTCGGTGGTAAATGGTTCTGCAAGAGGCACTTACCACCATTCACAACCATTAACCATTTACCTGGGTAGTTTTTGAAGGACCCGCTCTCGGATCCCTCAAAAACTACCCAGGAAACTTTTATAGGATTTCCTGGATCCTCCAAAATACCTGATGTACTGGTTTAGGATTCAGGAAATACTATTGAAATTAATAAGTTTCACGAACTTTCGTAGTTTGCTTCAAACATTCATAAATCTATAACGATGAATTACTTCAAGAAGTCGAAAATATTGACGCTTGAGGCGGCGATGTATGTAAATTGGCGTAAATTAGATTACATTGAAACTAGTTACTACCATTTTTCCACTAATGTATCAAACACATTTTCATTGGAGCACTCGAGCAAGGTGTGTTTTTTTCATATAATTTTAATAAATAGTAAATTTACATAAATGGTTTAGTAATCAAAATATTTTAACACAACAGAACACATAAAAAAAGATTTGTTTTTCAATCTTTGTTTTTCAAATTGGTGTATTCTCTTTCTGCTAGTACTTCGTGTGATTAAACTTTTAAACCTTTCATGACTTGGGCTTTATCCTAATTCATGCCAAGAACGATGCATCGCGAGGCTAAGACAAGGCCATTCAGCAGCAGTTCCTTCTGACCCCAGCTTCCTGCTGCCCTGATATGTACATTAAGTTAGAGGTAAATGATTACTGTTTATTGATGTGTAAGACTTTCAATGTTTGTCTTCATAAATATCCTCCACTTCATCATCCAACTGTGCCGAGGTCGGTGCGTAGATCTGAACGACCTTCATGATGTACCACATGGGTAGCCGAAGGATCAGATACGCTACCCTGGCCGACACATTGGATATTACTTGAACGTTTTTATGGAGGGCCTTATACTTATGAGGAAACCAACTCCACCCTAGGATGTTTAATCATTATCACCCTCGCAAAGTAGAAAAGATGGCCCGAGTCTAGGTTACGGTGTCCTCCCCCTCTCTACGGACTTCACATAACCCCAGAACATGACATTTGGTGTTCTCTAACTCCACTTCTAATTGTGACAGATGATGGTCAAGCCTCAGAGTACGTCTGTCAAACACTGCCAGATTCAAATGTTTATGATAAGCGCGGTAGCCTGGGGTAGCCCGGTGGTTCCTAAAGGTGCGTACAGACTGGTGAAACGTAACATGAAAAGTATTATTCTACCTATCATTACATGGTAGTAGTGGTAGTTGTACTCCTGTTTCCGCACTTAGACTCCGATTGGTCCTTTGTGCGTGGGCCTATCATTACATGTTTTGCTGCAAGCGTGGACGCATAGCGCGCTTTTACCGCGCATTCACCACGAACCTCCACGCTGCTGCCCCGCGCACACTGCACGCCTCTTTGTGCTTTGAAAAACCGACAAATCACTGTGAGAAATTGTTACAAATTGTGTTACTTTTCATGATATATTACAGCAATGTTTACAGCGAATTATTTCATTGCATGATACATTTCATGTTACGTTTTACCAGTCTGGGCACATAACATGTTTTTTGTCCACCCTGGTACTTGGTATGGATACCTATGTGTTTATTGTCCTGCAAGTTATCCCATCGGCGGCGCATTGACGATGGCTCGTAGGGCTCCAGAGAGGAGCGCTGGATGAGCAGGCGCGTCTCCAAATTGGACTTCAGTCGAGAGAAATGGGCATCTAGGAAGTATATCATTAACATTACAGTTATATAGGGATCATCAGAAGAAACACGCGACTTGCGCTTAAACTATTACATACATTTCAGATCGAGTTTCAACATGTGGATCTGATGTAGTGCACTTAATTCACCTTTGTACAACCTGTATGAATAAAGTCTACTAAATAATGTATTTAATGCACCTGAATTAACCAAGGTAAATGAAGTCTACTAAAAGTGCACTTAGTGCACCCGGGTGAATTAAGTATACCGCCCCATAAATTCTTTATTGCATAGGTACTACATATACTTAACAAAACAATTACTGTAAAAATAACCCAAATGATCCAAAACTGAGACTGCATTAGAACAAAACTCGCAATAAAATACATAAAGTACTAGAAACTAAAAGAAATAAACACTATATCACAGAAATAAATAATAATTTTAATAACACAAAGAAAATTTACAAAATATTAAACCAAATGATGGGTCGTTGTCTATTGATGATATAATTCTTAAAGCGTTTGATTCTCAAGGTCTCGCCGCAAAAACAATTGCTGAGAATTTTGCCCATGGTTTCCACGAGGCAGTCAAAGACATTATACCAAACTGTGGTGTGAAATTAGTAAACCGTCCCTACTGCAACCCAAATAATTGTAGCATTCTATTAAAAAAAGCTACAAGCGATGATGTTACCAAAATAATAAATAAGTTAAATGTAAGGAAGGCTCCTGGATATGATAACGTTAGTGTATCGGACATAAAATTAACAGGAAAAGATGTGTCTACTGCCATAGCTAATTTAATAAACTGTAGTGTGAAAACAGGGATATACTCAGATGAATTAAAAGTAGGCTGCGTCAGACCAGTCTACAAAAAGGGGAAGCATGACGACTACAGAAACTACCGCCCAATAACGCTGCTCTCTTCTATTGATAAATTTTTTGAAAAATATGTATGTGGACAGATTCATGGGTTTTACAAGAAACATGAAGTCCTGTACCGGAATCAGTTTGGGTTTCAACCTGGAAAGGGTACAAGTGATCTTTTAACTACTTTTACAGATAGATAAAGAGTCAACGGTAACTTAAATGATAAAAACATGTGTTGGTCTTGTTAATTGACTTTTCTCATGCGTTTGACACCCTAGAACACGCACAGTTAATAAAGAAGCTAGATGACTGCGGAATCAGAGGCCCCTTATTGGGATGGTGTGAAAATTACCTTAACAACCGAAAATATACTGTCAAAATAGATAATACGTACAGCGACTATGTCACAGTAACGGAGGGTACCGCACAAGGATCCGTAATTGGACCGCTTCATTTTTTGTCGTATGTCAACGAAATGAGCAAATGCATTAGGTATACCACATGCTATCAGTTCGCCGATGATACGTGCCTCGTAGCAGTTGATGATGACCCTAATAAAGCACGTGATCTCCTACAAATTGATTTAAAACTTTAATAAAATGAAGAAAATTTTAATAACATAACTAAATGGTGTCACGATGCAGGTCTGGTATTGAACGCCATTAAAACTAAAATGTTAGTAGTCAAGTCTCCTTACTTAAAAAAACACCCACTCAAAAATATAGTTGCCCATGATCACAGTTGCCTGCACGCCCCGACCAACAAGAATTGTATATGTCCCGCTATAGACATCGTCAGTAGTGAAATGTACCTTGGCTTACTTATAGATAGCAAATTTACTTGGTCGAATCATATTGAGCGTGTCTGTGATAAACTACGACACTTTCTAGCGAATATGGCAATACTTAAGGACCGTATACCCTACAAAGTCAAGCTCGCTTTTTAACTCGCTAGCGGAATCCTACATTCAATATGGATTAACAAGCTATGGTCGTACTTACACTACTTCCCTTAACCAAATATATAATCTTCAATTAAGAATACTAAAAAAATGGTCTCAAATAACGTCGAACAGAAATTTTACGATGATGAATTGGGAAGGATGATTGGGAGCTCTTTAAGCATTGTAAAGTATTGCCCGTCCATACTCAATTTAAATACATGATGATACGAAATTATTTCTTTGATGAAACCATTCGACATGTTGTTATTCACCCTATACATATTCGAGCTGTTACTCAAAACCAAAAACAATGCGCAAACAATGCGTACGGCGAGAGGACCGCCAGTTATCTGGTTCCCCGGTTAATAAATAAACTTGGAACTACTCGACAATATAACACCTAATAACATAAAATATAAACTTAGATCGCACTTCTTATCGAACCTACATCATTATCAGGGGGTTTGATTCAGTTACTGATCTATTTACCTTACCTAATTCCAATTTATAATCCTATTGCCTGAAATTGAATAACTTTATTGTCAAACTTATTAAATTTTATTCAGCTGACTCTCAGCTAATAACACATCTATACAAACCTTTGTGGTTTCCTTCGTGTTATTTTTAAGCTTTTTTATGTAACAATATCTATAAGTAGGTAAATAAATTTAAAAAAAAATTGAAAAGTGAGTCAAAATATAAAATATGTGAAAATATGCCGGTCCTATCACGAAAGAGACTCTACCAGACAACCATAGATGGACAGAGAGAGTCTAACATCTTACAACTTACTTAGATTAAATTATTTGCGAATCAGTGCACTTCAAGATTTTTATCGAGCATAATGTGAAAGTCTTTTATTTATTTAATTTTTTTATGTACAGTGGGCGTCTCATATATCGTCATCTGTATATGGGTTCGAATCCTGCCGTCTGATTAGGAGATAAACTACACGTTATTTGTAATTTTCTTTAATATGTTTAGACGTTTCCAACAGAAATTTGTTTGTTATGTATTTTTAAATTCATCAATAAAATATAATTTTGTTTCCTTTTAATTTCAGTCACGTTACCAACAGGACTTAAAATTTCGAACAAACCTTTAAGTAATATCTTGGCTCTGCGGCAGTAACAGGCAAATAAATGCAAGATATGAGTGATAGGGTTCAAATCTCGTGAGCAGTGTTTTTTATCAAATGTTATCTATTCTCGTTGCATTATGCAAGATTTTTGATTAATATGATTCCTTAAGGGCTTAATGGCAAGTTATTAACACTTTGAGTGCTGAAAATACACAATTTTTTTGAAATTATATTTCAACAATACTAAATGTAGAATATAGACAATAAATACTAAATGTAGAATTTCACTTATGTGAGATAAAGTAACGAAATAGTAGTTTAAAATTATAAATAATGAAGAACAGCAATTTTGGTTCTTATAAAGTTACTCAAATGATGCATCGTTGAAAACACTCAAAACTCTCGGAGATACGCACAAAGCAAACTACTTGAAATAATACGAGTGACAATTATACTTTGTTCGCTACAAACGATATCAAATCTAACCCTACCCGCATCCATAAAATAAATAAAATATTGGTTAGACTTGGCATTAAAACTCAGTTGTCGAAAATTCGAGACTTCCGCAATATGAGTGGGGAGGAACGATCCTGAGCGGCGTGGTTAGTTTTTGCATGTTAAAATGTGTCACAAGTTACAAGGGAATAGAAGTTATTGAAAACATTTTGTAGACAAGGGGAATACTTAAATCTGACGCGCACTGTTTATAGTTAAATTCATAATTTGGCGTATTTAAAAAAAACTAAAAACATACTTCAAATTTCTAAATAGTGAAATTGGGTTTGGAAAAAACACTTCGATAGCGCGATCCAATTTTTCTAGTGGCGACATCTCGTTAAAATTCGAGCCCAATTAAGTTTGATGTGATAGGTGACACATGGATAAAGCTATGTCGAAAGTTGTAGGTTTAAGTCCCGTCTGGGTAAAATATTTTGCATTATAATTTTTTAAACTCTTAGAAAGTACCATACACCCATACAAAGGTACTTTGAAACAAAAGAGCACAATAGAAACACACACACACACTACAGACAACACTTACGATTTCTGAGTTTTTGTAAATTCCAATCAACGGCGTTCCCATCTTCAAAAGCTTCTCTTTCGACTCCCCAGCATGGAGAGTTGCACCATTCAGCTGCGGACCACAAAAAACGTGTCAGAATACCTTTACATCATGAATATGGTTACATATGATATTCACGATGATGAACTTTGTTAAATGTAGACGACAGAGGGCTCTTTATTTACACGTACCTTTGCAAATTTACTATACGAATGCCATTATTGTCCATCTGATCGACGGACGGAACCTTGTCAATCTAAATTTCCTGCCACTTTGTTTTAGTTCGAAATGGTGCAATTTGATCGCTTGTGATCTATATCAGAGTAATGTTACAAAGGTATATATTTTTTATTTTATCAGAGTTCAAATAAGTAAACTGAAAGAGACTACGCCATAAAGAAAAGTTTTTGCGTAATGAAAAGAAATGACAAAACTTAAGCTAGGTTCATATTGCTGTGTTGGGGTGTGTCGGGGCGCGCCAGAACGCAATCGGTTTCCTTTATTACCTATGACTAGATTCACATTAGTAGCTTGTGTTGGGGTATGGCGCGATCTGTCGCGGTGAAATCGCTCGACGTTCGCACAGTGTTCCATATGACCAAAAAAATTTCCCTATGCTGTTTTCAGCATTAATCGATCAACGAATGCATTTTAAATGCAAGAGTAGAACACCCAGGTGTCTATTGCCAATACTTTTTTTTATAAAAAATGATGAACTTGAGGTGACCTTGACGATGAAAATTTTTAAAAAAATTCTGTAATCGTCAATGTCCAAGATATTTTTATGAGATAAATATAATCTGATAATAGATCCTTAGGAGCATTTTTTCCAATTTTTATTTTTTTTAAATAACCTCTGGATACTGAGTAATTATTATTTTTTCAGATTTTATGTTTTATTTTTTTTTCTCCCTAAAAACGCAAAAGTGCGGCTTGTGACTAGCACAGAAAGATTGCTCTTAAAAAGGCCTATCAGTGGTAAAAATACCAGCATGCACTATTGCGGCTTTTGGGAGAAATATGCAATTACATTCTAAGGTCAAATTATACAGAATAGGGTTGTCGCTAAAAGGTCAATTTTTAGTTGTGAGTTATTACTTACTCTTTATGATAAAACAATATAATATATAATAGTGCTATATAATAAAACTATATAAGTGAAGTTCTAAGGTCAAATTATACAATAGAGGGTTGTCGCTCAAAGGAAAATTTTAGTTGTGACTCTATAATTAAAATTACATTAAATTTTTATTTCTTTATGCTTACAAAATAAGCACTAAGACAAGTAAAATTTTATACTTTTAATTATTATTAAATTACATTATTTTAATTTTAATGTTCACTTCAATTTTTTGTCAATTAGTGGAAGAAGTGAAAAAGAAACCACTTGTATTTTCATATAACCTATGTCTATATATATATATATATATAAACATATGATAAAACAATATAATATATGTATTACTATATCATGTATCAGCACGGGGTTTTAGCTTAAGCAATCCCAACAAAAAACATAAAAGTAAAATGAGAGCCAAGTTCAATATTGTGATATATGCCTTGGTTTTTGACTTCAACAACAAAAGACGGCAAAAGCTTTAAATGGGTGCGAAGTTCAATGGTCAGTCCTGAAATTTATTTATAACAACATAAAATATTTTATAAATAATTTCTTCTGATAAGTTAGGATAATATTTGAAGCCCAAGGTCTGACTTGGCTAGTTTTCATGTTCGAATAATTATAATAAAATATTATAGCTTTCGCAAGTTCTAAAGCCGCAAGTTCTTATTTTATTCTTCAGAAAATTTGGCTTACCGGTAGAAACTAGCCTTCGAACATAGGGCTGTTCCATGACTATTTTAGTAGGTACTTAATAAAAAATTCGTATATGAGAACTAGCCAAGTCAGACCTCAGGCTTCAATATGTTATCCTAAGTTATGAGAAGAAATGATATTTTACATATGTATATTTTAAGTTGTTATAAAATATTATATAGTATCATAAATAAATTTCAAGATTGATTGAACTTGGCACCCAAACCAAAATCCGAACTGAATAAAATGAAAGGTCAAGTTGGGTGACAACCCTAACACCATATTTTGAAATTCAATTTTTCCGAAAAGCCGCAATGTTGAAACGAGGTATTTTTACTAGTAATAAGCCTTGTTAAAACCAATCTTTCTATGCTATTCATAAGCCGCACTTTTGAGTTTTTAGGGAGAAAAAAAATAAAATCGAAAAACTGAAAAAAATAAGATTACTCGTTATACAGAAGTGATTTTCAAAAAATAAAAACTGTAAAAAATGCGCCTAAAGATACTTTGTGAGATTAAATTTATCTCAAAAAAATATCTTGGATATTGACGTTTACAGAATTTTTTAAAGATTTTTCTAGGTAGAGGTCACCTAAAGTTCATTATTTTTTATAAAAAAAAGTATTGGCAATAGACACGTGGGTGTTCTACTCTTGCATTTAAAATGCATTCGTTGATCGATTAGTGCTGAAAACAGCATAGGGAATTTTTTTTGGTCATATGGAACACTGTGGTTCGGTCGCGCCAGAGAGGTGGTGGGGGATCTGTCGCGCCATAACACACCACATCAATGTGTATCTGCCATTACATTTTTGTTGACAATTGTCAAAACTGAATCAGCAAAATTTTTGAAACTACTTTTGGTAGAGTTTCAAAAAACAGAAATATTACTGAATTATAATTGACAGTAAATTAGTAATCATTCTATAAAAAAGGCAAAGAACATTCTAACATTAGGAGATCACGATTGAGAAGACTATCACGATAAGGAGACTACAATTAGTCATTTCGTGCTCAAATAGCAGATTTTTGTTAATTAACGCTTCTTGTGTTTTCTATTTTATGTGGTTTGGACACATTTGGCTTACCGTTGCAATGGCCATGAACTAAAGAAGTTTTTATAAAATTGATAGATCAGAGTACATAGTTTTTTTATTCCATTCAAAGTTAAACTCTCAGTTTTACGTTGTCACTTTTCAACAACATTCAAAACTCTAAATGTCAACATTCTAAATGTAATAAAAAATGAAAGCCATGTTTTTCGTACAAATAAAGTTACAGCACTAAATAGTTCAAACATAGTTTTTTTTTATAGAATAGCCGATAGGCTTTTCTGAGTTAAAAAAGCCGATAAGCGTAATATAGTGGTAGGCATTGTACTGTGTTCCCTAGTTAACGTTGTGCCGATTATATAGAACGCCTGAATCTATTATTTACGATGACTTTACGTTTACTCATAATAATAGAGATACCTTCTCTATTATATACAGGGTGTAACAAAATACTACGGACGAGTTTAATATGCATAAATTATTGCGGTGTAGTGGTCACTTTTCACGTATCACGTTTTTTATGTTCTCTAAAACTAAAAGTCTTTTTTTATACTTTTCCTCAGTTTCATGATCCTGAATATGAAATCCTCTTTATCATCATCATCATCAGCCTATATTAGTCCACTGCTGTACATAGGTCTCCCCCAATGAGTGCCATAGCGCCCTGTCTTCAGCTTGACGTATCCAGCATCTACAGCATCTACCTGCAGTCTTTCGTAGGTCACACTACGTTTACTGGGTCGTGGTTTCCACTCAAGAACAAATTTGCCCCAGCGGCCGTCGATTCTTCGCGAGATATGACTGGCCCACCGCCACTTCAGCTTGCTAATTCTCAGAGCTATGTCGAAAACCCCCTTTATGTTTGGTACTTTTTGTTACATCATGTAAAGGTACAATATATATACATACAAATGTTGACGATGGTGATAGTAATAGGCGTCAATAAAATGCGAAGAGTATACTTACTTTTTTTTGTTAAGGTATTGCGATAAGTTTTTGATACTGCTGTAGACGTGTAAAATGGTACTCCAAACAGATCCACTGCATAACAAACGCAACAGTTTTAAAAGGGAATTTAGGTTTATTATGGCCAATTGGGCGCTTGTTATAATAGTCTTAGATGCATTATAAGTAGATGTATACAGGGTGTCCGGTTATTAATAGATAACCCCGCAGGTACTTCTGGGGGGCACCACGGCCAATCAGGAAAAAAAAACTATCTGCAGCAGTCAAGGATTTATTTAGTTTTTTCCTTAGGTACAAAATTTGATACCTTTGTTCACGTCATTGAGCACTACGGCTACAAATTCAACGATAATGAGTTTATTTTCATGGAGTTTCCTGATATCCATTAATTACCGGACACCCTGTATAGAATGTTATGATGGTGATGGCAGGAGTCGGTACTTTCAACAAGACCGTGGATGAGGTTTGCAAAGGACCAATTAGGCTGTCGTGTAAAAGTGAAGGCATACCCAGTAGTTGGTTGCGATGGCGATATAATGTATGTTTACCTTTTAACCTTTTTTTATGTAACTAAACTTTTTAATATTTTTTTTTTCATTTTCTAGTGTGTTATATCATTATTTAATGTAGTCTTTAAGATGGTAAAATTATTAAATATACTAGACATAATGATTTGGAGTTATGTGTAATATTATGGTATTACGTAAATAAATAATTTGAATTTAAATGTTCTTGCCCGTGGTCTTGTTCAGCTGGTAAATTTGAATGTACCACGGAAGAAGATAATTTGTAGATATACCAGACCCGGGTCACTTATTGGTCGACGACTGTATCAGATAATTGAAAAAAACACGATGGAGGTATGATCGTAAGTACTAGGTACGTCAGTTATGTACGACGTCGCTGCAGCCCGAACGCCAGTTATCGAAAACGGCCGTGCCACGCTTTATTTGGGCCGATCTATCATTATTCATTACCAGGGGTCGGAATAGGTAGAGTTTTTAAGTACCTAATGACGAAAAATACCTAGGATAACATAACATGGATACGCCTTTTTAATCCCTGGATTGGGTATTGATTAAATGTTTTCTAAATTTCAGGGATTGATATTATTGTCTTCTAAAACATTTCTTTGGATGTTAAACACAAATTAAGTAGCGTAAAACACCTGGCCTTCCTCCAGTAGTTGGCCCCAAACTTTAATTATATTAAATTAGTAAGATGTTTTGGATAGGTACATAAAAATAGTAATTTTAGTTACGAGATAAGCACACTCGTGCTAAAATGTTTATTTTAAGTACTTAGTATAAGTAATATGTTTTGTTTTTCTCATTTAATTGAACTGTTTGTGTTCTTTGAAAAATAAAGATTCTTTAAACCGAGATTAGACCAGGGCCGGGGGAGGTGGGGGGTTGTAGGTTTTGGTTAGGCGTTAAGCGTTTAGGTTTTTACACTAAAACTTATTCAGGAGATCTGTGCTCATAAAGAAAATTACAATCGAATTATAACTAGTACAGTGGATTTCACTTATTACGAAATTTGTTGTAGCGACCGTTTAGCAATAGCGACGTTAAATCTAAGTCATTTGAATATAAAGCATACTGTAGTACAAAATTTATGTGGCCATAGCGACTTTGGAAGCCGAGTTCGGGTGTAGCGGCTGTTTTTAATGAATAATTTGTAACAAGTTCCTAGAAATCCTATACAGATATGGCAACTGGAGTCAACCGCCTAAAATACAAAGATTTATTTATTTCACAAATATTTCTTATCTTTTGTTTACATCCACACTTATGATTAGCAACTGTGGAGACCTTTTCCTTTTGTTTATAGGTATTAACTAAGTAGGTAGGTAAGTGTGTACGTTTCGGAGTAAAATTTATGGGTTAGTTTCAAAGTGATATTCTGAGAAGCAACAGATTAAGTAAACTTGCAAATGTTTTTAATAATAAATGAGAATGAACTATACACATCTAGATACGTGGCTTTATTTCTACTTTTGCTTGTAACAACATTCGGATATAACGACGAAATAAGAGTAATCCCTTCAACGTCGTTATACGCGAAATCCACTGTATTTACAATTCAAATAACCTACAAGTAAGCGAAGGTCAAAAATATAAAAATCCAATACCAAAACTAAACGCACGCACACTCAACGCACCGAAGCAGACGAGTGAACAAAAATGTATATCCATCCTCTCTTCGAACCATCCCCCCATTCCCGCACCCCGCAACGTCCACCCCGCACCACACCTTGTAGCGGTAGGAATTTGGATAATAGAAATGGAAATAAATAAAATTTACGCGGTCTACACACTGTCTTGAGAAACAATAATTGCTTTCTGACTTACCGGGCAGGAATCAATTACTTTTATATTATTTTATAATATTAATATTCCTAAATATATTTTTTGAATGGAAGTAATGTTTCGAGTTCGAAGTACGTAAATAAGTTTTAGCAGATTATCGGGTTTGATATACTATATCAATCCCGAGATTAAAAGGCATATCCATATTAAACTGACTTGCTGCTTTTTGGGACAGAAGAATTTGGGACGCACTGTCCCATATATCACTTGTTGATTTTATTATTTTTGCTACTGTCTTTTCGGACACCATTAAAAATAGGTAAATTGTACAGTCAGTTAAAAAATAGGTTTTTATCGAGGCGCGGCGACGGCACAGCAACATGACGAAATAGATGCATAGCTTGATCGCACTCTCCCTATATCTTTATTTTCTAGCTCTATTTCGCTCTATTTTGCACCTAGGCCGAAGGACAACAATAAAACAATTCGTCTTGCCAGTAAGTGAAGGTCAGTGTAAACAAGGACATGTATCCAGAAAGTTAAAAAAATTATGTGGCAGTTTATATTGTTCTTCATGTTTTTTGGGGTTAAATAATTCAACTTAGTTTAATACTCATAATCAGTGATCGGAATAGGTAAAGTATATTTACCTAAAGTTTTAATGTGGAAGTAACACAGAGTTGATAATATTTCTTTTACAATCACTAGATGATGATATTAATGTTTAAGTCCTGGGATTAAAATATAATGAAATGGACTTTATCTGAGTTAAACTAGTAAGAAATTATTGATTTGAATAATCATATTAAATTTTGTGTATTCCAACGGAATTTCCTGGATTTGTTAAAATCTTGACTATTTTATTAATTCTTTAATTCTTTATTGTACACGTACAAAACTGAAAAATAACTTATATAAAAAGATATGTACATAGGCGAGCTTAACCCCGAGTTAAGAGTTTTCTTCCAGCAAACCTTAGGTTTACAGGAGTGGCGATGGAATAGATAGAGGAAGTGTACAAGAGATAAATTAGACTAATAATACAATACGGAATGAGATTATAATATACATACATAAATTAAAAAATAATAGTTCAATAAACCTAATAAATACATAATAATTTAGTTCAATATAATAAAAAAAATACTATATATAGCTAATTAAATATATGTAAATATCTCTAGATAGATAATTTTATGATGATAGGAAGTGCTCTTTCAATTTTATTTTAAATATGTTAAGCGATGGACTGGCTCGAATATCATGGGGGATAGAGTTCCACAATCTAGCCGCTTGCCCGGCAAAAGAATTATTAATTATTTATTAAATTTGACAATTTCTTTTTGAGCTTTGTGTATATTCGTAACCAATTATTATGTCCAGGAATCTGATTACCTTTTTAGGGTTTCTTACATTTAATTAAAATGCTTTTTTCTTCTAATTAGGAAAATAAATTCTTGAAAAGTTAGCTGGTTATTGCGCATATTTACTAGATAGCAACAAAAAGGGTTACTTAAAATAACACCAGACCCAGGTACTGCTATGGGCTGATGATGTATCGTTTAAAAAAAAAAAAAACCTGTCAGAACCCTATAAAGTGGAATATGATTCTTCAAATCAATAATTTTCAAGTTATAAAGTCCAATTCATGATTTTTAAATCGCGGTATTTAAATAGCAATATCATCATCTCGGGATTGTAGAAGAGGTATTATCAACTCGGTTTTACTTCCACACTCGAACTTTAGGTAAATATACTCTACCTATTTCGATCGCTGATCATAATATACATAATCATAATATTCATTGATCATAATATATGTACCTATGTATAGATACTTTAGTATACAAGATGTTGATTTGTACTAAATACACGCTATGGATGTGACTTTTTTTTTTTTTTACATAAATGTAAGTCACCACACGCTCGCAAAGCATTCATTAGCTTTATCACATTATATTATATTGCTTAGGTACCTACTTGCTTAAATCTTTTTTACCTGACTGTACTCAACAACTGCAATAATTTGAAGGTGTCCGAAAAGACAGTAACAAAAATAATAAAATCAACAAGTGATAAATGGGACAGTGTGCCCAAATTTTTCTGTCCCAAAAAGCAGCAAGTCATTAAACTAGCGTAGTAGCGTATATGACGTCATTTGGTACTTATAAACTCTACCTATTCCGACCCCTGTTCATTACAGACAGGACTATTCTTGCGAATAAACCTGATATTGTACTGATAGATCGGTTAGAAAGGAGGGCGGTGCTTGCTGATGTCACCAAACTGCATGATTCTAACAACATAAGAGCTGAGAAGGATAAACTTAGTAAATATCTTGACTCAGCTAACGAGGTTGTCAGCATGTGGGATGTAAATTCAGCGAACATCCCGATAGTCGTTTCGGTTAACGGCGTAATAGCGAAGAGCCTCGATGAACATCTGAAGAGACTCTCGGTAGGTAGTTGGATAAAGGGCCTGATCCAAAAGGCAGTACTCTTGGACTCGGCACGCATTGTCAGGAAATTCCTTTCTCTGCAGCCCTAGTCAAGTCACCCCGCTGCTGCTTGAGCCTAGCTTTGCGGTCAGTGATCTACCGTTTTGATGTATTGTTCACTGTAGAATAGTTTTATATTTGATTGTTTTTTCTATAGTAAAAAAAAATTTTTAAATAAAAGAGTTATATAATAATCAATAAAATAACAGAGTTTTCAAAACGACTAAAAGATAACGTTCCACGCCGAATTCACGCCGATTGCCCGATCGGCGGCGGCGGCGTGGAAACTTTGCCGGCGGTGCCGTGGAAAATTTGCCGGAGATGGCGCCGGGTCGGCGCGGCGCACACGTCTACACCAGCCAGATACAGATCATTATGAAAGATATTATATGTGGCAAATACAATGGGCGGCCTTATCGCTTAGAAGAGATCTCTTCCAGGCAACCTTTGGATGGAAATAATTGTGTGAATTAAAGAAAGGCAGGGGGTGTACCAAGGATAAAGCTAGAATAAATATGAACATGACATGAATATTTAAAGATAAATAAATATTTAATATGTATTCCTGACCTTTTAACTATATTGGTTGTTGGGGCGCATGGTAGTTCCAGTTGACCTAGAACCATGATATTTGGTAAGAAGTACTTACTTTGCTTTTTGTATTTGATCAGCTTTTTAGGTTCAGAGATCTGGAGCACTGAAAATAAAATCAATGTTGTATCAGTTCGTCAAAAACAAAAGATAACAGTATGAAGTACTACAAAAAAGTAAGACATCTGTTGAACGCGTGTTTACCAAAATCTGTACCACAAAACTGCGTTTTACGACGGTTTACAGTTAGGCACGCCTTAAACATGGTTATTAGACAGTCGAAAGCGAGTTTTTAAAGAGTTAAACACTCGTTAAACAAGGGCTTTCGACTGTCTTTGTAGTACAGCTGTTATCGACTTCCCGCTGTCTGTGTGTCCCTATAGTATATGCTTAGATCTTTTAAACCACATAAAAGATTTTAATGTTGGTTTTTTTATTAGATAGCGTGATTGAAGAGGAAGGTTTATGAACTTTTTGACACATACATAGATCTTGTTAAGAACGGAGTTCTCTCGTAGATCAACTGTTAAAGCCGGAGTTCTCCGATACGTATATTTCGACGTGCACTCCTTGTTACTATGTGCTGGTTAGCGCACGTCGCCACGCACCCCTGAATGCGTAGGTTTGGGTACAACAACACAAATGGTCCTCCTTGGCCTCTTGCGGGGAAAGGAGGGGGGTTCATCGGCTACTTTGCAGGGGTGTGAATAAAAGTACTCTTGTTCCAGTGGCAGCTCTTCTTGAGGTCCCCTACTAGGGTTAATACAAAGTCACTGCACTGTACTTCACTATTTATTTCCCTTAAGACATATTCACCACTTGCAAAACTACTGAACACTTTAAAATAATAATAATAATAATAACGCTGGACAAATTCACACAGCATTATCTAGCCCCATGGTAAGCAGAGCTTGTGTTATGGGTACTAGATAACTGATATACATAATACAATACATTACATAGATAGATATTTTTTTTCTATTATACATAGAAGACGACCAGAGCACCCGGAACAAATATCTGCATATCGTACACACAATTATTCCGAGGCGGGAATCGAACCCGCAACCTTCAGCGTCGCAGGCGGACCTTCGCCCACCGCGCCACATCGGTTGTCATATATAATAAGCACTCACTTCACAATAGGAACTCTTAATTGGAACTGTTTCAAAATTAGAACTAACTAAATCCACAAACAAGCTCGCCTTTTATACCTCCGTCGACCTTTAATCGAATATTCTACGATTTTCCGGGCTATACCTACCTACCTCTTTCTAAAGTCTAGAACATTTTCGTTTTCCTTGTCTTTCCTTTTCATTCGTTCGAGAAAATGTACATAGTTAGGTAGGTATATACGAGCCGGTCCATAACAACTATATCGTAATCTATGTCGTAATCGGAGCCGCGAGTACTATTACCTATTCTGTGTAACCTTTCAAACAAAAGTAAACCTCATTTTCTAATGAATAAGATTCTAACTTAATTATCACATAACGCTTATAATTCTATTATTTGTGGGTTCCGTCGCCGACAGATCTCTTCCACGCGGGCGAAGCCGCGGGGCACAGCTAGTTTAGTGTATAAAAATTTACGATACGAGCGTTTTATTAATCAGTGAACTGTAGTTATAGAAATAATTTAAAAGGATGCGGATGAAAGTAATGGGGAAGTTCTGAAATCATTATTGTAGTAAGTATTGTATTATAATTATTTCGTTCTACTAAAAATATGTTTCATTTTCAAACATGATTAGTACCTTTAAACTATTTTGAATATATAATAATATATTAAAAAATATATTGTATGTGTCTGCTGACCCTTCTACAATGTTTCACTGTGTCTGTGTTTAATTTAAATATTACAAATTATGTAATGGTAGGATTAGGTAAAAAGGGAAAATTGAGTCGAATAGAACAAAATACCAACTAGGTAGAAAAATCTCTTTTATAGGTATTAATTTAATAGTGGAGTCTCTAACCAGTACCTATAGTAAACACATTATACGATGTACATACTCGTATTTGTTCAATTAACAAACGTTCGAAACCTTCGACCCGCGACTTATACTCGCCCTTGACGGATCTTGTTTTATAAACGTAAGCCCACCTCTTTCTATAAATAATCACAAATTTCTAAAATCCCCGATAGATTTAATGTAAACAAATGCTATTTATGAAAACATTACAAAAAGTTATAACAATAATAGAACGGTAACAGGAAAGTAACAAGCCAATACAAAAACAACGAATACCTACACACAAGCAGCAACAAATATGTTAAGAAGCTTTCAAAAACGGCCGATGAGAATAAATAAATAAATAATGCTGGATAATTCACATATCACTATCCCAAGCTAAGCAGAGCTTGTGTTTATTATTTATTTAAATAAATATTTATGGGTACCAGATACATATAATATATTAAGTATATCATTAATCTAGTCCCCATAGCACAAGCTCTGCTGCTTAGCTTGAGGCCAGAAGTTGCTGTGTGGATTGTCCAAAATTATTTATCTATATTTATTTATTTATATAAATAAACATATAAAACATAAGGTATATCATTCATCTAGTACCCATAGCACAAGCTCTGCTGCTTAGCTTGAGGCTAGAAGATGCTGTGTGGATTGTCCAACATTATTTATCTATATTTATTTATTTATATAAATAAACATATAATACATAAGGTATATCATTCATCTAGTACCCATAGCACAAGCTCTGCTGCTTAGCTTGAGGCTAGAAGATGCTGTGTGGATTGTCCAACATTATTTATCTATATTTATTTCTTTATATACATAAACATATAATATATTAGGTATATCATTCATCCATAGCACAAGCTCTGCTGCTTAGCTTGAGGCTAGAAGATGCTGTGTGGATTGTCCAGTATTATTTATATATATTTATTTATTTATATACATAAACATATTAGGTATATCATTCATCTAGTACCCATAGCACAAGCTCTACTGCTTAGCTTGAGGCTAGAAGATGCTGTGTGGATTGTCCAACATTATTTATCTATATTTATTTATTTATATAAATAAACATATAATACATAAGGTATATCATTCATCTAGTACCCATAGCACAAGCTCTGCTGTTTAGCTTGAGGCTAGAAGATGCTGTGCGGATTGTCCAAAATTATTTATCAATATTTATTTATTTATATAAATAAACATATAATACATAAGGTATATAATTCATCTAGTACCCATAGCACAAGCTCTGCTGCTTAGCTTGAGGCTAGAAGATGCTGTGTGGATTGTCCAACATTATTTATCTATATTTATTTCTTTATATACATAAACATATAATATATTAGGTATATCATTCATCCATAGCACAAGCTCTGCTGCTAAACTTGAGGCTAGAAGATGCTGTGTGGATTGTCCAGCATTATTTATCTATATTTATTTATTTATATACATAAACATATTAGGTATAACATTCATCTAGTACCCATAGCACAAGCTCTGCTGCTTAGCTTGAGGCTAGAAGATGCTGTGTGGATTGTCCAACATTATTTATCTATATTTATTTATTTATATAAATAAACATTTAATACATAAGGTATATCATTCATCTAGTACCCATAGCACAAGCTCTGCTGCTTAGCTTGAGGCTAGAAGATGCTGTGTGGATTGTCCAACATTATTTATCTATATTTATTTAATTATATAAATAAACATATAATACATAAGGTATATCATTCATCTAGTACCCATAGCACAAGCTCTGCTGCTTAGCTTGAGGCTAGAAGATGCTGTGTGGATTGTCCAACATTATTTATCTATATTTATTTAATTATATAAATAAACATATAATACATAAGGTATAGCATTCATCTAGTACCCATAGCACAAGCTCTACTGCTTAGCTTGAGGCTAGAAGTTGCTGTGTGGATTGTCCAACGTTATTTATCTATATTTATTTATTTATATACATAAACATATTAGGTATATCATTCATCTAGTACCCATAGCACAAGCTCTACTGCTTAGCTTGAGGCTAGAAGATGCTGTGTGGATTGTCCAGCATTATTTATCTATATTTATTTATTTATATACATAATCATATAATATATTAGGTATATCATTCATCCATAGCACAAGCTCTGCTGCTTAGCTTGAGGCTAGAAGATGCTGTGTGGATTGTCCAGTATTATTTATCTATATTTATTTATTTATATACATAGACATATTAGGTATATCATTCATCTAGTACCCATAGCACAAGCTCTGCTGCTTAGCTTGAGGCTAGAAGATGCTGTGTGGATTGTTCAGCATTATTTATTTATATACATAAACATATGCATTTAATATATTAAATATATAATTCATCTAGTACCCATAACACAAGCTATGCTGCTTAAGCTTGGGGCTAGATGATGCTGTGTGGATTGTCTAGCATTATTTATTTATTTAAAAGTAGCCTATGGTATATTCCGGGCCTGAAACAACCTGAAATTACATGCAATTTCAGCCCGAGCCGTACAGTAGTTTTTGCGTGAAAGAGTAATAAACATGGCATACTACAAACTTTTACGTTTATAATATTAAAAGAACTATTTACCTTGTATAGCATTGAGGTCCATAGGTTCGACGGCGGCGGCAGGGCCTTCTACGCCCTCCGCGTTGTGGGCCGGTCTGGCATCGTTGTTCATTTTTGCGTCTTTGAAAATTCTGCAAAAAATGGATGCCTGGAGTCTCGGCTATCAATATCACGGCTCAATTTCCTTTCTACGAAAACTGTATCAAAGATTATATCGTTTTTGTACCTATAGATAATGATCCCAAGGCTGTCCGATAAAAGTTTTATTCCCAAGGGATCAGATCAATACTTTCATTCTGTATCACCAAAAATAAATTTATCGATATAAAACGTAATACGCACTGCACCTGCCTCTAGTTAACCTGCCTTGCACGACATGATTAACGAGGTCATCCGGGAAAACGACAGAATTTTTCTAAGAGCAATAACCAACCATTGCAATCGGTACAAGAAATATTATCTGTTTTGATGTTGATGATGATTTTTTGTTATTGGTAACTTTGTCAGTTTTCTGCCAGTGTCAAGTAATGGAAAAAAACTTATGAGTTATCAAATTATGAATATGATTTTATATTCAAGTGACGAGATATCATTCTCAGGTAAAATTTTTACAAAATCAACTTAAATTCGTTTACCAATCAAAATAGTTTCCCATTTAGCAATATTTACAACTTATTAGCTGTAGTGATTACCGAGATAAATGTGGATTCATGATATTTCCATGTTCGAGTCTCGTGTGATATTTGTTGTTTTAACCTGCAACGGAACGGAAATCTTCCAGGGCATAGAAGAGTTAGTATTAGAAACCGCTATACAAAATGCAGACTCCCCTCTCGGTTTTTTTTATAGGGAGATAAGGTAAGCACGTATAAACACAGAAGTAAATAGAGCAGGTACGGTAGAGTAGTAGGTCCGCTCAGATTCGCAACAAAATTGTGTTCCCTCGTAAACGGGCTTATTTGTAGATCAGCACGTTTGGTACTTATGTATTTTGTGAAGGGTCAGCATGTTAGTAAAGCGGTTCCTAATCCTAACTCTTATATGGCTTTGGCGACATGTTGTTTGTTTGTGTGTACAATTTTTATTTTTTATTTGCATGTTTTAATTCCCTTTTTATTCCCTGTGGGGGCATTGCAAAAATTATTACTTCCTTTTTCAAAAACTAATTTGGGTTAAAAAAAAAAGGTTTCATATCAAACTTCTCAGAGATTTTTCGATTGCGTATTATCCATCGTGAAAATTGCAGTACAGCAAAGTGCTTATTTTGCTTTTAATTCGAAAGTTTTTCCTGATGCATTCGTGCCTGCGTGACCGCGATTCGCGTAATTAAATAGGTTCTTAGGTAGGTTGGTACATGGTTTATTTTCATTGGTTATTACAGAAAAGAATCAGATATTTTGCTGATCGCAACTGTAAAAACACATAAAAAAATTAGATAGCTGAAAATTTCTTGATAGTACTTTTCAATTATCGTTATATTTTACTAATGTTTGTAAATAAGTCTTTCTTGATATATTATCATTAATAGTTCTAGTTATAAATTGCTTTTTTTTTTGGTAAGTTATGTCTCTCGTCTGTATCAGACATGAAATATGGTACCTAAAGTCGGGGCAAAAAATATATATGGCAACACTAACCCCACCCCCACAGACTCGTATTATCTGTGCACATAAGGTCAGGTCGGCTACATCTTTCTTTTTAAATGTTTTTCTAAAACTTCGTAAAAGGTTCTTACATTAAAAAAAAGAAAATTTCTATATTTATATTATTAACATTTCCACGCGGATGAAAACGCGGAGCGCAGCTAGAAATAATATATAAGATCTGTACTGATTTTATCTGTGTAGTATCACAGAATACTAATTGCAGGGTAAATTTCTGTATGTTAGGGTTATGCGTGGAAAGGATCACAAACAGTCAACGAGATCGATGAAAAAGTAGGTGAAACCATAGACTGAAAATATAATAATAGACTGGTCCTCAGCGTAGGTAGGTACCTATACAGCAAGGCTACCGGGCTATTTATCACATAACGCGCGTTATCAATGGTCTTACGAAGCGTCAATAACGCGTAAAAAGGCGTTATTCTCTTCTCTTTCAAAGAAAATAATATATTTTCGCGATAATTTGACGTACGCGTAAAATAGGTATTGGCAAATCCGCATATTAAAGTTTTCATAATTATCATATCCGTAGAATCCGGACATTTCGAATAACAATAGCATAATAACAACTAGCTTTTGCCTGCGGTTTAGCATGCAATTTTGTCTGTATGTTGTGTACAAATTACAAGATAGGATTTTATCGTTAGGTTTGAGTGCAATTATTTTTCCATTTAGTTGCTGCAATAGTTAAAAATGATACTGAGCATCATAGCGTCTGGTCTTCAGCTTGCCGCATCCAGCATTTGCCCGGAGTCTTTCGCATGTCGTCATCCCACCTGGCCGTAGGGCGTCCTACACTGTGTTTGCCGAGTCATGATCGTGGCGGCGGCGGTAGTCGGTTCTTTGCGAGATATGTTCGGCCCACTGACACCTTAGTTTGCTAATTCTTTGAGCTAAGTCGATAACTTTGGTTCTATAACAGATATATCGTTACGAAACCTATACACCGAAGATTACAGAAGATCTCCGAGCATAACTCCTTCCAAAGCTCGCTCAGCTATTTTGAACTGGTAGATCAGTCCTACCGGGGAAGCACTGATTGAAAACTTTTGTTTTCAAGCATTGCGTCCTACCTGTTATGACCAATTCAAAATTAGTAAGTTTTGAAAAAATAAAACTTTTTGATGAAACTCCAGATAACGTACGAGTAAGTAGTAGTTACCTGCCTGCTAGACAGGTAAGCTCCCTCTATTGTAAAAGCCCGTAACTTGATAACGAGTTGTCTAACATTTAAGCTTTATGGGGCAGCGCTGGTAGCAAAATGTAATTTACGCAATTAGCTACAGTTCGGGCAAGTAGCTCGCTTCTGAATGCGATCACAAGAGTGTGTTGCAAGTATTTCAGATCATAATTATTAAGTAAAACATAAATAATCCTACTAATATTAAAGTTTGGGAGGATCTGTATGTAAGTATGTATGTTGCTCTTTCACGCAAAAACTACTTAAAGACTTGATAAAAAAATCTGTCATCTGCGAGCTGTTCGAGCATGCGCCTCATAATCTGTTGAAGATACACTTATACTCCAATGCATAAGTTTAGTATATCTACGTAATAAAAAGAAAACAATAAAAAAACATTTAAAAAACAAGCAAATTTCAAAAAACTATTTAGGCAGTATGCAGAAAAAATTTGGTACAGATCGAGGTCATGGCTGTTTTTTACAACTTTACTCTAACTCTAGGTTTCGGACCTGGCCATCACCGCTTTTCTCAAAAAACCACTCTGTTTAGATGGTTACTGGTTATTCGACCTATTCCCGCTAGGAGGTCCTTAAACCATACAGCGGATCCCAAGTAAAAAAAAAAAAAATCTGCACGCCAAGTAAATAAAAAAAACATGACACGGCATGTTTTTTTTATTTACAATCTTTTGGACCTTATTAGAAAATAATAATGAAAATTCATGATATTTCAGTCTAGTATTTCCTAATAGGGACTTTCGTAGTTTTTGTGTTGTTGAAGAAGCTTGTTATGTTCTCTAAATAAAACATAAATAAAAGTTTGATTATAACCAACAGTTTTTTTTATATAAGTTATGTCGATAACATTGGTTCTCTGTCGGATATATTCGTTACGAATCTTATCCTTCAGAGAAACTCCGAGCATAGCTCTTTCTATAGCTCGCTGTGCGACTTTGAACTGATGGACCAGTCCTTTCGTGAGTGTCCACGTCTCAGCTCCGTAGGTCATAACGGGTAGGACGCACTGGTTGAAAACTTTCGTTTTCAAGCATTGTGGTTTATATTATACCGTATGTCGTGTATACTTACCTACATCATATATGTATACATATATAACCTTACCGAAAGCAAGTTATTATAGCCCAATTCCCTGAAAAAGGTGGATAATACCTACCTAATAACAGCTGGCAGCTGATATCCAGACAATATTTGTTATTCAAAAAAAGGCGGTACGCGCAATTCGTAAATTAAAGCCACGAGATTCTTTGAAGGAATTTTTTAAAAACATTAATATTCTGACTGCAATATCGCAATACATCTATGAAAATGTAATGTATACGCACATAAAATGGGAAAAGCCTTATGAAAAATAAATAAATAATGCTGGACAATCCACAGCATTATCTAGCCCCATCGTAAGCAGAGCTTGTGTTATGGGTACTAGATAACTGATATACATAATACAATACATTACATAGATAGATATTTTTTATTATACATAGAAAACGACCAGAACACCCGGAACAAATATCTGCAGATCGTACACACAATTGTTCCGAGGCGGGAATCGAACCCGCAACCTCCTGCATCGCAGGCGGACCTTCGCCCACCGCGCCACAAGTGTGATGTTCACAATAGAAATACAAGAAACAAGAACAAGTTACACATCCCATCATTTAGATTACACAAGGTAGGGAAATCATTTATGGGCAATAGCGTGCGCTTCTATAATAAGCTTCCATCTGAAGCAACTGAGCTCCCTATTCGTAAATTTAAATATTACATAAAACGAAATCTCATTAAGAAGGCTTTCTACTACATATATGATTACCTTAATGATGTTAATGCTTGGCCAGATGTCGCTCAGTTTCGCACCGACAATAGTGTGTAAGTATTATATTTTGACATGTATAGAATCACATTATATTAAGTCTTATAAAAAATATGCAAATAACCAATAATATGCAATAAGACATACGAGTATAAGAGATGAACATAATAGTGTTTTTTTTTTCACTTCTTACATTAGTGGACAAAAATTGAAGTGAACAGTAAAATAATTTTATTTGATAATTATTTATAGTATAAAATATGACTTGTCTGAGTGCTTATTTTGTAAGCCTAAAGAAATAAATGCTATTGACTTTGACTTTGAATTCTAAACCTGGAATAACATAGGGTACTTGTTATCTCGCGAAAACACAAAGCCTACTACTAAATTCAAACAAATCGAATGAGATCTACTCGTGCATCTGAGTATCCATAGAGAATATTTCCATACATAGTTTGAGGTTCCAAATTCAAAACTGATTACCTAGGCCTATTCATATTGAACATTACTCCCAAAGGAATAATTATATTGAATTTAGAACATTCGTGAATGAACATTTTCACGAACGTTTTAAATTCAATATCTCCAAGGAGATCTGTACAGTGAGACGTTCTTCGGAATTCAAACTAACCTCTCTTCAGAAAGAGGGAAAAAAGTAATACCGCGAAACATGTTACCAAACTTACGTACGGATAATTTATCTTGGCATTACTTATCTATATAGAAGGCTGTGTGTCGATGTATCTTCAATAATCAGCAAATAAACCTTTTTCATTAATCACCCCACGCTTTGGCGAAGGCCGTATGAATATTTCCTTTGCAGTTACATTTTGAGTTCAGGTTTATACAGACTACATGACTACGTGTATGTGAACTTTGTAAAAAGTATAATATTTGATTAACCATACCTTGGTACAATACTACCTACCATTATGCAGTAATAATTTAGAAAATACTACTAACCTCTCTGTCACTTCTTCTTCTTTTTATACGAGTATTTTCTCAAATTATTACTTAAAACTGAAGAAAGATTGGCTGTGTCACACACACTTCAACTGGCAACATCCCTTAATTGGAATAATTTCCCTTGGTTTCAATAATAGCAATCAAAAGAACAAGAACACGCACAACGAAGACTTTTTTTTATGGACTTGTTGTACCCGACTGTGGTCAAATCAGAGATAAAGATAAAAAAAAGTTTCTATTCGATTTTATGATGAGGTTTTAAATGTTCTCAAACAGTTCTTACACAAGAAGTATTTAATAGATTTCTAAAATTTAAGTAAATCATCTATTTTAACCCAGAAAATATAATGTAACGAATCGTTTTTATTTTAATAAAGATGAAAACTCAATTATTCTATTAATAATTAATTAATTTCAGGGAGCAAACAATCAAAATAGAAAGATTTTAATTTATTTTCAATTTTTGTCTTCCAAAATTAGTCATCTTTCAGAATCCTTTCTATCTTTATATTGATGTCTGTCCATCATCATCAGCCTATGATAGTCCACTGCTGGACATAGGCCTCCCCCAATGAACGCCATAGCGCCCTGTCTTCAGCTTGACGCATCCAGAATCTACCTGTAGTCTTTCGCAGGTCGTCATCCCACCTGGTCGGAGGGCATCCTACACTACGTTTACCGAGTCGTGGTCTCAACTCAAGAACACGTTTGCCCCCAAAAATTTTCCGGTTGAACGCCCAAGCAACATTTGTTGCAAATTTCTCCGGCCGGAGTATAACTCGTTAACTGGCTAACTTCTCCCTGATAGGCTCTGTGGTTATAAATTGTCACTCTAATACCTGTACCGTTGGTTAAATGACAAAAAAGCAACTGTGTGCAGTTTATAATACGAGCGCCGTTTGTTAATCCATGGATATCTTTTGGAATATGTCAGTATTTTAGTGTTTTATTATTAGTATCATATATCATATTAATCCTTATAAATAATGCTTTTTGAATATCGCAGAACCTTAGTTAGATCCGACGAATTAATGACCTCAAAGTTTGAATGTAATTTTCCCGCCAAAATGTTGTAACTTGATACTTTGTCAAGTTTAGGCATTTATTTGAGACCACTTGATTCTTTCTAATACTTGATCTATAGATTCCGTATAGTTTTTGCTTTTTTATGGTATATTTTTTTTAGGGCATAGATGTAGTGGATAGCGAGATATAACGATTTATGTAAATAATGGGACGCGCTCGCGGCGCCGTGATTTTTGTCCGCGAAGATCGGACATATAGGGCTTTATAGTCGATTTAGCCGGGTGGTCCAGTGGGTAGGAGCCTCGCCCATCTCGTGGGTCGAGAGCCTTGTGCACTAGGTGCCACTAGCTTTAATTAAGCTGAACAACTTTTAAACTTTTAGTTTCCCGTTTTTGGATACGATATTAACGCATAGACATAATCTATGTTGCTAGTGGTTGAGATTTTATAAATAAATAATGCTGGACGATTCACACAGCATCATCTAGCTAAGCAGAGCTTGTGTTATGGGTACTATATGACTGATAAACTTAATACAATACATAACATAGATAGATATGTTTTATTATGTGCTTGAATTCGAGTAACTTTGATATGAGTTGACATGACGTTCATATTGACAACTTCAACTCCTTTATCTATGTCATTAAGACTTACTTTTTGATGCGTTTTAAGTATTTGAGAGCGATGTAAATATACTTTTACGCAATGGCAGTAATAATTTTAAATGTTAGATACCTAAAAACCCTTAATTATGAGTGCACGGATTCATAAATAGTTGGTCCACCATTTCATATTTATTTTATGATGTATACGGCAACACTTACCATACTACTCAATAGCGATACAATAGTAAGTCATTGAGACAGCTATGACAACATAGTTGGATACCAAATTAACGTAAGACTCAATAGCTATCACAATCGTGTGGAGCCATTGTCGTCTTTGGGCCCCTGAGTACGCGTTGAAGTCTTTTGTTTGCTCTGCGGGCTCGTCGTAGCATCGTAGCGCGTGCTACGAAGCTCTACGTTAAATTTAGTTTCATGTTATGTATGTATGTTGAAGTTACCCCACGGGTGCCGGCTCCTAATCTCCGTTCACTGCTTTGGTGTAAATAAAGATTTCGTCGTTTAATTTTAAAACTAAGCTCGCCATATAGCATAAATTAGCCATAGCTGTCGAGAGATAACATGGCTTAGGTCTCTATTTTCGTATCTGGCCTTTTGCGTCTATTGTCTCGAGGCGTTTCTCCTCGAATGCTTTTAAGAAACGGTATATTGTGTGCATACAACAACGTCTCTTGTAATTATAACGCAATGATATCATCTGATCGGCATACAACTAGCATGTATAAGTGTGATGATGTATAAGCTATATTATTGTAAAGTTTCATTAGAATTCATTCAGTAGTTTTTACGTGAAAGAGTAACAAACATCCATCCATCCATCCATCCATACTTACAAACTTTCGCGTTTATAATATTAGTAGGATGTATGCCTTGGTTGTTGACTTCAACGACAAAGGAAGTGAGAACTGAATGGGTGATAAGGTCAATGATCAGTCCTGAAATTTATTTGAAATAACATAAAATATTTTATAGCTAATTAAAAATCATGAAATCTTTTAACTAAGAATAATACGTTTATATAGAAGCCTAAGTCTGACTTGACTAGTACTCATATACAAAAAAAAAAACATGTTTATGTGAAATAGTTTTTGACTTATGAGGGGGTCAAAAGTTGCTCCAAATGTTTCGTGTACACGGTGCTGCTCGCTAGCTCTATTTGCTTGAACTTAGCTTGACACGCTACCGCGTGTCTAGGTTTAAGTTCAGCGCAAAGTAACGTTATTTTAGTGAATAGGTTTTCTTGATATATGTATTCCCTGTTATTAAATGTCTCGTCTGTCTTCTCAAAAGTTCTTTTTTGTTGTTCCGATATTTATTATTTTTTCATTTTGTCATTGAGAGATTTATCTTTTAAAGACTTTAGAATTTCTTAAGAGAATAAATTTTATTATTTATCTTGAGTTCGACTGTTCTCTTTTCATCTCTTAATTTTTTCATTTTAATTCATCTTTTAATTTTTTCTTCATTTATTTATTTATTATTTTCTTTTCTTGGTTATGTTGTGATATTACTTTCTATTTTTATAATTACATTATTCTTTCTGTATGACACGTTCCTAAAAATTCGTTCATTAACACGTTCATTTAAATTCTTAGGTATCACACTAGATAGACACTTGAACTGGAAGGATCATATTAGTGATGTTTGTCGGAAAATTAGTCACTTTGTCTTTGCTTTAAAGAAAATCCGCCAAACTATTTCATTTGACGCAGCTTTAGCAGCTTACCACGGGCATGTGTCTTCGACCCTGAGCTATGGTCTGCTCCTCTGGGGTAACTCTGTCGATGCCGAAAGAGTCTTCAGAGTACAGAAGAGATGCCTTAGAGTTATCAACAAGGCTTGGGTTCGTGACTCTTGCAAGCCTCTGTTTAAGAGCTGTAATGTTATGCCTCTACCTTGCATGTACATTAGAGACATATGCATGTTTGTAAAATCCTACCCACAACACTTTGCCAAACGTAGGATAGGAAGGAAACGAAGGATATTATCACTCGACAGAAAAGAGCTAAATTTGATAATTTGATTTACAAACCGCAATGCCACAAGCGGATTTATGAAAAAAATGTATTTAATATGTGCATTACTATCTTTAATAAGTTACCAGAACCTATTAAAGACCTCAATGGCAATTTATTTAAACTAAAATTGAATAAGTGGCTGCTTGACAAATGTTTCTATAGTATAAATGAATATATTAATCTTAAGTAGAAAAAATTATTATGTTTTGACCATGATTGTAAATCTTAAAGTTAACTGTTTATTTTAGAATGTACCTTAAATTTATTTTACTTGATTATTTTAATTGTTGACTACCTTAAATCACAGTGATATTATTAAATTCTAATATAATATAAATATTTGCACACCTGCTTGCGGGTTGAATACATGTGACACTACTCTAGTTATAAGACCTGACTTGTACCTATAATAATGTGTTCAGCAAATAAATGATTTGATTTGATTTGATTTGATTTGATAAAATATCTGGAAAGTTTCATGAATTTTATGTCCTTTGCACCCAAATAATCTGATAAAATTAATAGCTGTTATTAAAAAATAAAAATACTTAGGTACTGCATCTGATATAAACAAGCTTGATGGCTGCATTCTTTACCAATTTTCCTTTTTTATGAAATAAGCATTAATTGTATTGAGATGAATCAAAATGTACAGAACAAATAGTAAGTACTACGCTTTGTTTTGTACAATTTCGTCCATTGTTTTCTTTACAAAGGATCTTTAGGAAATCTGGAAAGTTAAGAAATTATTATTGAAATAATGTTATGGCGCTCATAAGGGGAGGCAATGATGCAGATTAATATATTAGCGTATTTTGTATACCCTAACTACTCTATTATAATGGTTATATAGCCGATACCGACAATATGAATTAGAGCTATGTCGATAACTTTGGTTCCCTGTTGGATGTTTTCGTTACGAATCCTATCCTTCAAAGAACTTTGAACTAGTGGACCAGCCCTACAGTGAGTGTCCACGTCTCAGCTCCGTCGGTCATAAGGGGTAGGACATCCTGATTGAAAATTATGTCTCAGTGAATCATGAGATTGTATTGTTTGCTGATGATACTTCATTAATTTTTAAAATGAATCGACAAAAAACAAATTGCGACGATGTAAATACTGCAATCTCAAAGGTAGTCCATTGGTTTAGTATCAATAATCTTTTGCTTAATGAAACCAAAACAAAATGTATAAGATTTATTCTACCTAATGTAAAACAAGTTAAGGCTGATGTAAACGTAAAAGGAGAAACGGTAGAAATTGTAGACAATACCATATTCTTAGGAATAACCTTAGATAGTAAACTTCAATGGGGCCCACACATAGATAAGCTATCGAAGAGACTTAGTTCTGCAGCATATGCAGTTTAAAAAATCCGTCACCTTACAGATGTTGATACTTCTAGACTAGTCTATTTCAGCTACTTCCATAGTATTATGTCTTATGGCATACTATTGTGGGGGAACGCTGCAGATATAAACACCGTTTTTGTGTTGCAGAAGAGGGCTGTTCGTGCGATCTATAATATGGGTCCCAGAGAATCCCTACGTAATAAATTCAAAGAAATAAACATAATGTCAGTACCATGTCAATATATTTATGAAAACCTGTTGTACACTCATAAAAACATCAATCGATTCATTAAAAAAAGCGATATACATAATGTAAATACTAGAAATAAGAATAAACTCGCTGTTCCCACAACTAGACTACATAAGATAAGTGCATCTTTTAAAGGGCAATGTATACGCTTCTACAACAAAACTCCAAGTGAGTTACAAAAATTATCAATAAATAAATTTAAAAAAATTGTGAAGCATATTCTTTGTAAAAAGGCTTATCACAAAATATCAGATTATCTAGAAGATAAAAAAGCTTGGAACGAGTTTTGCTCCAACTCAAAATCTAACAACTTACAGATAAGCAAATCATATGTACTAGACACATAAGTTATGAACATACTAGTGGTTTCTTCTCACTTCTTCCACTGGTGGACAAAAAATTGAAGTGAATATCAATATAATAATGAATAGTATAAAATATGACTTGTCTAAGTGCTTATTTGTAAGCCTTAAGAAATAAACGTTCATTTCATTTCATTTTATTTCATCTTATTATGTCATATGAACTCAAACAAACACTGCGAAGAAACTCCTCGGGATTTTTTCTCAGCTTTTGTTTTATAAATAAAAGCCGCTTCCTTTTTGGAAGTCGGTCGAAATGGTCGAGCGTGCCTGTTAACACATTGACTGCTGAAATCAAACCGTATCCAGTCTAAAAACCTAACCTCTCACACACCAGTTGAGTGCCGCCGCACAGACGTTTGGTTCGAAAATACGCGTTACGGCTGTGCTGAGTCACACACACGAGTGTGTTTTCTTAGTCGCTGCGCAAGTACGGATTCACACATAAGTGTGTTTCAGATCGGGTGTGCGGTCTCATAGTAGCATTACACACCCGTATGAGTTTTCTTGGTTTTCGTAGTTTCTTTCAGAATTTATAGGTAAATCTTGATTTATCATACAGTTACGTATTTATTTGTAACGTGGATTTCAAATAAATAGCTATATTTGCGGCTAAGCGGTTGGTATTATGGAATAAAATAAAAAATAGCCGTAAAATAACAGTAACTAACCAATCCAGTTTATAATAAGTACCTAAGTAGGTAGGTACCTACTTATATGTTACCTATATTATGAACTGTTCTAGATATTTTTGCCGTTGCGTCGGTTCCGATCTAACTAGGTGTATTATATAGTCAGGTACCGACCACGCGTCTCTTTTTACAAGTTAAAACGAGATAGGTACAAGTTTATGATAACGAGATAGGTACAAGTTTATGACTACAATGTCGATTTACATCATATTTGTATAACCGATAGTTTATAATAGACACGCCAGTTCCTGTGTTTCTCTATCAATGCTATACTGACCTGACGAAGATACCTACTTTTACTTACACTAACGTAAATAATAAACTAAAAGTTAAGTAAATATCCCCTTATGTAGTAAGTTACCTACATAAGGGGTACCGTACCTACTTTCTACTTAGGTCAAGCGTAGCATTGCTTGAAATAAAAGCAACCATATTTATTAAAAAGTTCATTTAATATGATGCGGGACCATGCTAGGTAGGTATCACTAGACAACACCTATCTAACATGGCCCCGCCTGCCTCCTTAAAATATTATTATACTGGATGGCCTCCTCTAGCTCCGCCCTGCGCCGGAGACCATCGCCTCTCCAGGGAATTGGTATGGGCGCAGAGGGTGGCGGACGCATCGGAATTGTCGGCAGCTGCGGCAGACGTTGCTGCCAGCCGAGCGTCCACCTCTTTCTTTCAAATATACCTCTGCGCCTCCTGTAGAGCGCGATGGTTTTGCGTTGTATTTCTGGAAGAAAAAGTTCATATAAATGAGGCATTTATATGAACGACGACCGATGTGGCGCGGTGGGCGAAGGTCCGCCTGTGACGCAGGAGGTTGCGGGTTCGATTCCCGCCTCGGAACAAATGTGTGTACGATCTGCAGATATTTGTTTCGGGTGTTCTGGTCGTTTTCTATGTATAATAAATAATATCTATCTATGTAATATATTGTATTATATATATCAGTTATCTAGTACCCATAACACAAGCTCTGCTTACCATGGGGCTAGATAATGCTGTGTGAATTGTCCAGCATTATTTATTTATTTATTTTGATTTAGGTACTTATCCGCCTTGTATCTTACGCTTTTATTAAGTAGGTTCCAAGCGTTACCACTTTTTGAACATTAAAGGTCATCAACCTTTATTGTTTGTATTGGTACTAACCTAATACCTAGGTAGATGTATGTATACATACCTTGGTCTTTTAATTTTCTTCCCCACCACGAGTATCAACAACCACGATGTGACACTGGAAAAGATTTAAAGGGAATTTAGTACCTACGCACAAGGAATTTTCACACCATTTTATACACAACTCGAGTAAGTACGTGAGTAACGTACGTATAAAGTAAATTTAGGTTTAAAAACATTATAAATTTGTTGTTATTATATAAAGCACTTTCTTGAGTAGGAATCTTCTAATAAAAACCTACTTCGTTTTAATTTACTCACATCATTTTCCAAAATTTCCTTTTTAAATTTATATCTTCTAAAAACTTTTCAAACTTTTGATGAATTAATGAATTGGAAAACGAATCGACAATCGTCTGCCCAAATTCACTATCATCATTGGTCGGTTCAACCAACGTCGACGTTGAACCAATAGAATTTAAGGTTCAATACCGAACCCAAGTTTTACATTTCAACAACCAATAATTATGTGTTGGACTTCATTCATCATTCAATGTTGCCATCTTCGCGGTTTTGTAGCTAGATCTAACGCAATTTATGATTGTATGTATGGGATTATGAAAACTGATAAACACTACGATTTTTACCTACCTACGTAAAATCTTGTAAATAATTTAGATGACAATAAGATATGCTCTAAAATCGTAATCCCACGATGTCAATGGTAGGAGCCTACTTTGTACGAATATTTTTACGGACAACCTATTGTTCTAGGATTAGCAAAGCGGGTGTTTACTATCGGAGCGGTAAAATACAAAGGTGCCTTCTCGTAACCAAAATAACTAGCGGTCCGTTTGTGCTAAAACAAAAAATATTTACAACATATTTTCTACGTACCCACGCTAGGTACCTAAACTAGTGGTCTTAGAATAATACGTACTACACTTCTGCTGTATCTATAGCAATACTATCGTAACCTACAAAAATTCTTTAGCTTTCTATTTATTTTATAGAGTTTATAAATCGACATAGGTATGTACCTACCTGTTTCCATGCACATTCCTGATGAACATTTCAGATCCTACTTAGGTACCTGTATTGATTGATTGTCATTGGTGCTACATTAAGTTAGATACTTTTATTACACATAAACTACATATATTATTAAGTGAATACAAATAAATCAATAGTCTATAAACTTATTTATTTGCAAATTCATGGGTTTTTTACGGAGAAGTGATAATAAATCATAATTGAAATCGCGGCACACAATAAATATTATATATTTGGATACAAGATCCTAAAAGAAATAAAAAATGTTCTGGAACATACTGCGCACTGCATAACGCGTCAGGCGTTATATTATGAGATATTCACATAATACATATATGAAGATAAAATATAGTTATTTTCATCTGAGAATATCTCGGAAACCTGAAGCTTTAGTTAGGACATTATGTTACAGATATTTTTTATTTGTTTTAGTGACCTCTATCCAAATACATACTTATATATAACGTATATTGTACGTATATTGAGATTTTGAAAAATATAAATAAATGTTTGGACCAACTTCTAAAGAAATCTTTAAATCCCTTTTTTCCTTAATAATAGGTGGGTACCATTCTATTGTTAGTGATCCAATTGTACTTTTTTGGTGTTGTAGGTACACGGGAATGCAAGCTATTTTGAACCTACAAACTAACTAAGTATAATCCTTTTTTCGAAAATACAATAGGTACGATATCTGTTATATAAGTTGCAACTTGCGATATCTGTAAGTCCTTCGACAGTCCGTTTTTGCTTTCGGCGAGAGCAGACGCGCCTTTCTTGCTCGCGAAGTGCACTCATTAGTTTCTGTGCTGTGCTGTGGTGTTATTGTGGATAAACATGTCCGCCGACGATATTGATGTACAGATGGAGGAACTGTTTCGAGATGATATGTAAGTACACACCACAACTCATTATTATGACTGTATCTTGAAAACTACTTAATTCAATTTAATAAATATACGATTAACTAAGTAGGTACCTTGGTATTTACATTATGAACTACTTTTTTAGAACACTGTAATTATAAATGACAACGAAATAAAAACAGTAGTTAATTAATAATATTTTTTTCATTATTTTATTGTGTTTCGATTTTGTTCTAGAGATTTGTTATGTTTTATGTTAATTTTGGAGTACTTATATCTCATCCGTTTTATTGTTTCATTAGTTATTTGCTTATAGTCTATATTTATGAAACGTCTTTGGAGCAATTGGCACTTCTGGACTCATTTGATAACTAGTGTAGTTTATATTTTAACCAGGACTTATCTTATGATCATCTTCTTTTCGAGATTAAATATCTGTAGAACTTTGCTCATTCGTTACATCCCTTTGTTATATTTTATACAGACTCACGCTGTATAATGCTTGGTTTTAGGTTCGTTGATATTCGATTACTGCTATGGTGAACATTTCCTCCGTTTTATTGTTTCCATTAGTTCCATTCGTTTATGCATCTACAGGGTTATTGGTAATTCGACGTATTCCCGTTAGGAGGTGATAGGGGTGACTATTTGCGATAATTTTCACCCCCATGTGCATCATGCAAAAGTGAACTATTATTATGTTGTCATGATTTTTAGCTTTTTTCAATTATAATTGCTGTTTTAATATTGATAAATAATCAGTATTTATTCATTTTTATAACTCAGAAGAAAAAAATTGATTTAAATAGACAGTTTTTTTAAATTAATATTTGAGTTTGCACTTTTGACTTATTTTGAAAAAAGCTAAAAATCATGATAATTTAAAAATGGTTCACTTTTGCATGATGCACATGGGGGTGAAACTTATTGCAAATAGTGCAATATCAGGCGCTATATCATTATGACTATTTGGTTTGATATTATTCGTCTACACTACTTACATCTGTTTTCAACAGGATTAGACAAAGACAACAACGTAATTTCCCTTTACACAACTCTCGATGGTTTACATTTTTTTTAATCTTTTTGTCTATGCAACTTTTAGGGAAGAAGATTCTTCATCTTCTTCGGAGGAAGAGGATCTCCTCCCATCGTCTAGTAGGGATCAAGGTGACGACCTATCTGCGGAGGCCCAATGGAGTACGACGGATGAAATGCCTTCGTTCTCCTTCACTGGCAGTCAACAAGACAACATTGGCACAGCTGAGTCACCTTTTGATTTCTTTAAACTTCTGTTTAACGCCACTTTTATGATCATGCTCGTGTCGAGTATCAATACGCATGCAGTTAGAGTCCTTTTAGAGTCCGTTGGAGATAACACTTGGATAAACCAGTGGAAAGATATTGATGTGGCCGAACTTCAGGTCTTTTTAGCACTGCTGTTTCACATGGGCCACATCAGATTGAGTAGAATTAACGACTATTGGCGAACTGATTCTCTTTTTCAACAGCCACTAAAAAACTTCATGAGCCGGGATAGATTTCTTTTGATATTGCGCAATCTAACTTTTCATGACACCAATTTGACTTTCAGCCCCAACGACCCAAATAGATACACAAAGGCCATATTGAATTTTTTCAACAGTTTAATGCATGCTTTAGTTGCTCCCGGGGAAAACTTAACAATTGATGAAAGCGTAGTTTTATGGCGGGATCGTTTGAAAATCAGGCAGTACATTCAGGGCAAAAGGCATAAATATGGCGTTAAACTGTATGTTCTTACTGATACAAATGGCATTACTCAGAAAATGCACATGTATTGTGGATCACATGATGTTGACGTCCGGAGTCAGGGCCATGCAAATAAAGTAGTAATGATATTGATGGAAGATTACTTGAATCTTGGCCATTCATATATAACTTACTTAACTTTTATAATAGTGTAAAACTTGCAGAGGACTTACTAGCTAAGAAAACATACATTACTGGAACTCTTAGAGCACGCATCCCTGACATCACTAAAGCTAAAATAGCTAAAGGTAGCGTTTTGACTAGATATAATAGGAGTAGAGTGTGTGTGTCAAATTTTAGAGATAAACTAAATGTAGTGATGATTTCGACGAAACACAACTCTGACATGACAGACCATATACGACACGGACAGACTATTAGAAAACCACAGGTCATACTTATGTACAGCAAATATATGAAAGGGGTAGATTAGATAGAAAGGATCAGATGATAGCCTATTACCCCAGTTATACAAAGTCAACCAGATGGTATAAGAAAATATTAATTCACACCATGCAGGTAATGATGTTAAATTCATTCATGTTGTATAATAACCACCAAAGACGGACGGGCAAAAAACCATGACATTTTATGATTTCCGCATAGAAGTACTTTACACTTTGCTCAATATGCTAAAACATACAGATAGACCGACAACGACCCCAGCACCTTCCAATAGCATTTTAACTTCACGTGGTGAGGTCATTCATTGTCCGGCACAATTGCCCAAAAACGACAGCAATAAAACCAAAAGGAAGGATTGCCGCTATTGTTTAGTAACCTTAAAAAAACGTTAACAGACGACTTATTACTGTCCTCATTGCTATAAAAAACCAGGCCTTTGTTTGTCATGTTTCCCCGTTTTTCATAATTACTAGTTTGCATAGTTAAAATATTAGAGACTAACTATCTACTCCTTTGTGTATATTTATTGTCGATTGGTATGTATGTGTGTTTGGCAGATTTATATTTTTATTTCATTTATATACACACACACTCACAGAATAGATATTCAGTTCTCTTTGTAATTTTTCATTTCAATATTTTTTTTTATTTATTTAATTTGATTTATAGACACACACTCACAGCAAGTTCTCTTTGTAATTTTTCATTTCCCTGGCCCCTCGTCATTACTTTTTTTTGCCGTCTATTTTATTAACTATCTTCAAAAATATATTTTCGTAGATACTACATTTTTGTTTAATTTTCAGGTAACAGCGTAGAAGATTAAAATACATATTTACTCATCCTAGATAGATATTAGATTTTTTTATTGTTTTCTCATACTTAAGTCTTAGAAAAGTTTTAAATGATTATAATATAATCATTTAAAACTGTTGATTAAAATTAAGTTTTTTTTTGCTTTATTTCATAAAAGTTAACTTATTAATGTTTGTAGTTTATGTTCTGTTGCATTTGCTTGTTTTTTTTATCTCTATATAGATGAGGTAAAGATAATATACAAATTTTTACTCTGTTTTATATTATATTATTTAAAACTTATTAATGCATATTATATTTTATTTTAGGTGATTTGTAACTAACATAGAGTAATCTGCTTTTGGCTTTACTAACTTTTTACTATGCAAGAGGGAGCCTACAGTCTGTTCCCAGTTATTTTACCTCTAGCTTTCTATAGAGTTGTATAAAACTCTGTACTAAGTCAAGAGGTAAAATAACTGTGTACGGACTGTGTAAGTCTATGGTCGAGGCTCATCGGGGCGAGCGGTGGCGGAGCTCGCCCCACATTAAAACACACAAAAAAAATATTTGTCGCATCACAATTAACAATCCACAGTTTTTTTTTTCTTGAGTAAGCAATTTTATTATATTTTTATTTCTGCTTATGTTACAACTCGTGTCTTTCCGGTTCTTGCCTGGTTGAAATATTTTTTGTCACGGTTATTTATAACATCACAAAATACAATGTGGTGTTCTGGTCGTTTTTTATGTGTCATACAAAATATCTATCTTTATAATGTATTCTAATAAGTATATCGGTTATCTAGTACCCATAACACAAGCTCTGCTTAGCTTGGGACTAGATAATGCTCTGTGAATTGTCCAGCATTATTATTATTTTTTTCGTAAGTACCTACTTACCTAGTAGTATATACACTAGGTACCTATGTATTCATTCACCTACTATGGATATGAATAAGTGTTGGACTTTTGAGTGAGCGGGTAAGTAATATTGTTTGCAACCATATAAATTGTATATTATACATTCATTCTCGCCTTTATTTTATTATTCCACTCAAGGGTCTTATAATTAAATTTTTTATTTATAGCATTTTATGCACCCAGTGGTACTCGCGTTTTCAAGGCGAATCTAATGACGTATCATACCTATATAGCAATACTGGAAAAGGACGAATGAGCGATGAACGAATGGATTTAGTCATTCATTCACGTCATTCTCTTTGATGGAGTCGAGTCGATGAGTCGACGGACGAGCAGCAAAATGGACGCGTGAGTACAATACAAATACCTCGTATTTTAATTATAATAAATAAATAGGATCATAATCATAAATTAGAACAGTTGATAATTATTATTCCAATTTCATGTATTGCAGCAACAATGGAACCATAAGGATACTACCACATTTACAAGGTTAGAACTCTTGCGTAGAAGTTTAAATACTTTTTTACGCTACCTACCTACCGTATTATTTCGGGCGGTCGTCTACCTAACAAAGCTTTTTGTGTCGTGTTTGCTATCTAACAACGCATTCGCTGCTTGAGCTGATAACAGTAACTCTTAGTAGGTACATAGGTGTACTTGTCGTGTCTCACCTAATTTGTGATGGCAAACACCAACAAACAATGTTGGTGTTTGCCATCCAATATAACAAATATTGCATTGTTTTTGTTGGTGTTTGCCGGGTCTACGCACTGATTGATTATTAGCACTTCTGAACACGTGTTCAGAAAACAGGAACAATAAGTTAGTTTAGGTGTCGGGAAACCCTTTGACTTTATAATAACAATATTTTTTTCTGACATGTAATATTTTGACTAGTTTTGATATGGATCAGTTGAGGTACTTGTAGATTGTCTGCAAGAGTTTGCAGATAGGTAGATCAATTGTAAATACTAGCCTTAATTTATTTCTATTATTTGATTTTAATTTTCTTTGTCAATAAAGAGTTTCTGGTAAATAAAAATTAGAAAATATTTTATAAATAAAAAAATTAAAAATTCAACCATTAAATTGATTATTCTAGACACCTGAACTGCTCCTGTTTGTGTGTTCTTGGTTTGTCCTGGTTGTGGTTTGCTGTATGATAAATACCTTGTACCATATAAAATATACCTAGGTAGCCCTAGGTATATTTTTTGAGCTACTTTATGCGACTAGTGATGCTGTTACAATGGTGCATAATTCATTATCCTTTTTTTAGATGCCCCGAAGGACAATGGACACAGGAGACGGAGCGGGTTGCATCCTGCTATTGGAGATGCATAGGGGGGTGGTGCTGCTTGTAAGTTTCAACTTGCCTAATCTAACAACCAACTTGCTTCTTAAATAATCTTTATTTACTTATTCTTATGTTTTGGAAGTAAGTATGCATCAGCAAGAGGATATATTTTATGAAGGTAGTAGCTTTTCCATGCGGCTCTGCTTGCATAGTCTCCAGAGTACTCCATACAGGGAATTAGCTATGTTCATACCAACTTTCATACCCTTTCAGCGTGAAGACAAGCAAACACACAAACTTTTCCATTTATAATATTCTGACTTCAAAACAGGGAAGGGGATTATTTAATTGTCCGCAGATAACTCTGCAAGTTCTTGACTAATTTTTATTATTCTTTATTTGAATGATGGGGATAGGATCTGGAATTGATCCTATTTAATTTTTGGTGGTTTTGAACTAAACCGTTTCTATAAATATATCTATAAAAAACAATAAAAAATATTCTCCATTATTATTTCAGCACGGCGTCAGCAGAGACCTCATCTCCCCTCATGCCTAGGAGGCAGACGGCGCCGGAACCTGCGACGGTGCAGCCTCCGTCTCAGGCATGCCCGGAGCCTCCGTCTCAGGCATGCCCGGAGCCGCCCTCTCAGGCAATCCCGGAGCCGCCATCTCGAAGGAGATTCAGGACTGTTGGGGCCAGGCGGCTGCAGCCGACAGCGCGGCACGTGTTGGGCCCAAGTGCCTCGCTGGCGTCGATGCGCGTGTTGGGCCGTAGGGCAATTGATTTACGGCCCAACACATGCAGTTGTCCGCGTTGTATAAAGACGCCATCATGCATCTACATCGTTACCCACGAACAGCTGGAGTCATGGCGCAAAGAGTGGTGTTGTGACTTCCAGCAGTTCGTGGATAGGCAACGCCTCATGGAAGTCACCGCCGGCCCAGGCACGTATGTTTAGTTTACGGGTCATGACCCGTAAACTAAACATACGTGCCGGGGTACGCCCTTGGTGGCGCTGTGGCGCTATGGCGCTCATTGGGGGAGGCCTATGTCCAGCAGTGGACTGCTATAGGCTGATGATGATGATGACATAGACATATAAGAGATGAACATGCTAGTGGTTTCTTTTTCACTTCCACTAGTGGACAAAAAATTGACGTGAACAGTAAAATAATTTTATTTGATAATAATTTTATGACTTATATGAAATGATGAATTATATGACTTGTCTAAGTGCTTATTTTGTAAGCCTAAAGAAATAAATGATTTTTTACTTTACTTTTTATGACAAAATTTATGGTAACAAATATTTTTATTATAATATAAAGTGTATTGTATATACTAGGTATGTGAATGTATATTATCAATCAATAAATAAATAAATCATGTTATCCATCTTTTATTACTTACGACCTAAGTGGTTGAGACGCAGAAGGTTGCGGGTTGAATTACTGTCACTGGACAAAATTATAGCTATCTACATAATATCTTTTTTTTAGGTTTAGTGGAATATCTAGTCAAACCAATCTGTAACAAGTGTTTCTACATACCTAGGTAGGTACCTAACCAACCTACTTCTAATATAAAATAGTTTGCAGACTGACTGACAATAGGTACCACATAGGTAAACAGCCTAAACCAGACTTATAATGATTGGGGTAGGTAAGTAGTGTAGACTAAGACCACAAAAATCTATCTAGATAAATTTCTGTGACTGAGACACCATCTAGCTAGGTAGGTACTCTGTGGTCGCAGAGTGTATGGATAGAGGCGGCTCAGGAACAAGTGCCTTATCCAACAAACAAACACCTTTGTTAGATTGGCTACCTGTATGTAAAGCGGCACTCACATCACATCATCCCGATGAGTTTGTAATGCCTACAACTTTTATCTTAGCAATTATTTTGACTTGCTACTAGGAAAATAAAGGTGCTATGCAATGCGGTTTCGTGTTATCTGATACCATAATGACGACTGTAAATGGCACTTACATAGTAGGTAGTTGGTCGCCGCAAGATTGTTCGTATAATCATAACTTAGGGTGGGTGATATGATATGATAATACCTACAGAAACTTACGTACCTACCTAACTTTATTGGTAGAAAATATTAGGTAAGGATAAATTTTTGCTTATTTGTTTATTACCTACTGTTGCTACGGATTCCTATTCTACTTAGGCAGGTACCTACCAACACTGTTTGATAGTCAAATTAATTGTTTACGTTAGTTTTTACTGAGCATTCGCTGTGTTTTCCGCACAGACCGACGACTGTGCCGACGACGCGTCTACATACATATATTATGTAGGTAGTATATAGTAAAACGGCCAGTTCACGCGCCACGCGCAAACGTGTTTTCCCGCACTGCTGTATTGTTGTGATAGTTATGGCGGCGCAAAACACGCATGAGCGTGCGCCCGCACAGGCGTCACTACTAAAAAAACGCATAATGTGCGTTTTCAGCAGTCAAATAAAAGACCCGAGACTTTAGGAATACTTTATGCAGATTTTTCAAAAATAATGAGTGAACCTCCGGTGGATGATAATCCTTGGGCCGCCGCCTTCAAATATCAAACAGCGAGCCAGACCTCTCAAGGTCACCATCAGCCATCTGGCAGCGGCAACGTCAATGCTGATCATGGTAAGGTTTAGAATTATATGTGTCGTATTTTTATCTTACGTAGCGCAGAAGTTTGTCATTTTTGCGGTTGTGAAAATATTATTCTGAATTCCAGAAGCTCCAAAAGATCCTTTCTACGAATCAAAGTTTGCAACAACGTAGTTTCCAAGTATGGTTTACTGTTTCCTAAAAAGAAACAAAAATACCTACAAATTGCTTTTCCTTTCGTTTTATTGATTTAGTTGTTAGTAGGTATTTGATTGATTGTAGAATGGCGTAACTGCCTTTGCCCACGGATCACACGACTTTCTATGAGATAAAAGTGTAAAATTTTTCAGGTCTATTGTCTCTAACCTGTGAGAAATGTATGGCAGGAATAGGTATACACTCGCTGCGTCACCCCCACCAGCACTAGTGCTTAACTTAGTTCGGTCTTCGCCTCGGGGTCGTGTGTAGGCGTTCATGTCTCCTCTCGATCGCTTGTCAGCATTTTAGTCTAAGTCAAAGAGCCCCGCGCTTTAAACAAGTGCGACCATACAGACACGTCGTTCCGATTTGCAAAAATAAACAGTTTCTTCGATATAGCCCCATCCAGCCCAGTGAGAAAACAGAGAAAATTCGGAAGGCCAGCAAATTATTTCAAATTATTTATAAAATTACCATTATGTAGCATTTTAGGTTAAGTTTAGAATCTATTTTTATTGTGTACTAGCTGCGCCCCGCGTTTCGCTCGTGCGCAACAGTGCTAGATAATTTTTGTATGACATAATTTATTATCTGCTGATTTTTTTTTACAGAATAGTAATATGAACCCATAAAAATAACATTTTTAAAATTTCATTCTGTGAACTAATTCCCAAAGGACTTAGGTATGTTGAATTTTAGCCTTTAATCAGTTTTATATTTCTTTAATTATCTGAAATATTTCACCAAATATACCATGTCCAAGTATATTGAAGTTAGTTTTTTCTTAAGTTAACAGAAAATTGTTCACGAGCAGCTTTTTAATTTTCTAACATTTCTATCTTGCTGGACACTGGTCTATGGCTTAAAAGTTTTTTGATATTTACAGAAGGTTTCGTCATACTATATAGTTATTCTGTGGTATTCCGATCGAATAATTTCCTTATCAGCTTTTGTTTCCAATATATTTAACACTAAAGTCATTTAAAACGGGATATTTACCATGATTTGATTTTTGAGTTATCCAATATTTCGGCACAGTTGACAGAGTTACTCCGTGATCATGGCGCATGCAACTGTGCCGAAATATTGGATAACTCAAAAATCAAATCATGGTAAATATCCCGTTTTAAATGACTTTAGTATTAATAACAATGATAGTTTCAAAAGTTTTATATTTAAGACTAGCTGCGCCCCGTGGTCACCCGCGTGGTGATATAGATATTTTGGATAATATACAATATATCTTTATAAATTGTAGCCTATGTGTTATTCTGATGTATAAGCTATATTATTGTAAAATTTCATTAAAATCCATTCAGTAGTTTTTACGTGAAAGAGTACAAACATCCAAACTTGCATACTTTCGCGTTTCTAATATTAGTAGGATTCTAGTATTTATTTCTTTAAAAAATATAAGCAATACACACATCAGAATACCACATAACCATCGAATCCTCTAGGCCTCGCGAACTGGTAAGACTACATTTTCTGTGCTTTGCTTTGATGATACCAATGTTGTATTTTTAAATATTTTCCACGAATATTCCTTGGGTTTTAGAAAAAGCTTTTTATAAAAAATTATCCAGGTTTTTAATTCGGACCTTTCACATGCAATATTAGATTCCCATTTCTTTGAATACCCAACAGGTAAAACCAGTAGTTTTCCTGTAATGTGCGTGAAAAAAATTGTAGATAGTACAAACATATCTAGTTTCTTCAGGTATATGTATAAATCAATTTTAATTAGTTATATTATTTATTATTTGATAGATTAATTGAATTTTTAAACATTACAAACAAAAAAATAGTATTTACAATTGACACAATTGAGCTGACTGCAGGTTATTGCAAACAATCTAGAGGTAGCTCAACTGATTCATATCAATGATGGAAGCGTCTCTATGATAATGGCTGCATTGCTATGCTGTATGCCAATGCTGATGTGCTGTGCCATAATTTATCAAATTTATGTCAATATATATATTTTAAAACCATCCAGGTGGCAAACAAGTATGCGGCCCGCTTGAAGGGAAGCGGGTACCGCAGCCTAAGGAGGCATCCTTAGGCTTAGAAATATCTTACGTTATGTACTTGTCTTAATCATCTCAATATCAAAAACAAGATATACATATATTTTACTGTAGGATAGTAAAATCCGTGAAATTATAAAATTCCTAGTCCTTTATAATTTTCCGGAAAATAATCAAATAGTCTGTAGCACTTTCGTTTCAATATTATATAAATACGATATATACTCGACTTCTCGTATATATGTATACTATCAAATGGTGACGTATATGAGAGATTGGCTTGCCAACCCTATCCAACATCCATAGAGGTATACTCCTTTGACTGCTCACCACGACCACAGGTTCGTTCGTTATCCATCAGTTCAAATGATACGAATAAAGGCTGCGAAATGTTTATCGACAAATAAATAATGGACTGTTTTTAGTTATATTATTTTAGTGAATGGTTCTTCTTTTAAATGTCAGACTCGTTCATGCATTATTTGTTTACTTGTACACTTGTTATATTTACTTGGTGTCGTAATCCTTTAACGCTTTTTCGAGATAAGGACGAACAAACGCCGCGCGGGGAAGGCGAGAAAGGGAGGCAAGAGCCCCGGAATGACCGGCCCGCGCGCTATTTCACTGGTTTTTATTTTTAAATTTGTTATTGCTCTATTATAATAAAAACTAAAACCATAATAGTCTAAAGTATTTATTAGAGAACACGTATAAGAAATTTCATTACAATAATATTAAATAACTAGCAAATAAAACTGGTTTTTCCGTAGAAAATTCCGTAAATCTCTGTAAAAATGAAGATTTAGAGGAAACTTTGCCATTTTTTTCTATAGAGTCAAGTTTAGTCAATCGTGTTTCGACTCCTATAACATGCTAACTAATATCCTAAAGTATTGATACAAAACAAGATAGCTACAACTCCATCTTCTATGCGGAATATGTAGGTATAATCTAGGCTGCGACCGCAGTGCCTACGCTCTTCAGAAAGGTAGCTTACCAAAACATCAGAGGCTAAATAAATAGTACGACTGGATACACGCAGTATTGGTTCACCATCGTTGTGATACATATATGGTATGAAGCCGTCGCAATAAAATTATTAAGTTGACTGGTACTGTCCTAAAGCGAATCTGATATTAACAGAATCTTCATTCAGTTTTTAAACGAACAAGGGGGATAGTGTAGCTCTACCTTGAACAAGAGAAAACAAAACTCGGGTCTGACCATACAGTGCCACCACCTGTTAGAACAAGTGTAAGTCCAATAGAGTCACTCAACAATGGATTGAAAGAGCGGTTCTAGAAGAAGACGCTGCTGGTACACTGGCGAGGAGAGGTTCCGACTCGCAACCAGCAGGGCCTGAACCAATAATTCCCTTACCATTCAGTCAAGTCCGCTCAATGATCTGTCAACGTACTGTCAAACAACACCAAGAGTAACTTAAGTCTCCACTTCTTACATACTAATCATACTAAAATAGAACTTAAGGTGAGGTACTGGATATTTATAATAACAATTAAGAATATTATGATTTAACCATAAAATGAAGGACAGAATAATCAGAAATAGCAGAAGTATTATTTTAGTTTAACAATAAAAAAATAATGTTTAATTCTTTCCTAATGAAAATTAATGCATATTTGATTTATAAGGGTTTTATGCTATATATAGACCGAATATATTTGAATAGGGTTAAAATGATTAACAGTCTGCAGTAAGCTCAATTGTTTCAATTCTAAATACTAGATCTAATTTGTTTCTATTATTTGATTGGAACTTTCGTTGTTAATAATGAGTACTGTTTGTCATGGGAACTGATTGATTGGATAAATAGTAGACTTTGTTTTATTCCAAGCCCAGAACTACTTGAAGGCAAAATTTCAGCCCAATCCGTTCAGTAGTTTTGGCGTGAAGAGGTTAAAAAACATCCATACATCCAAACATGGAAACTTTTGCATTTATAATATTAGAATGATGATGGGAGTGTAAGTGGTAAACAATTTAGTGAAATAGGAATTTAGTACAAAATTTAGATTATAATTTTGAATTTTTTATTGTATAAACGAAATCAACAGCCCTTAATCTAAAAATAATTTACGAAGTCCTTACCTGCCGGACTAGTTTATCACTGTAACTCAAGTAGTGTGCTCCTCTTCGCTCCTCGTCATTAATAGTTCTAATTTTGACCTAATCTGATTTTTCTTAGTATCCGTTTACACAAACCAGCGGCGCGGAGAGCATCGGAGCGCACTTTTCTGTTTACAACGACCGGCGCGGATCATACACTCGGAGCCGTCCAAGCCGTTCCACTGCCAGAGCGCAAAAGAATACGTCATCTGAGGTAGCCGGTCGGCTACTCTTATTCTTTCACACTACGGCTGGTTTACACGGTGCGAGCTACGAGTAGCGTACAAACACCAAACATCAAAGCGCTTTATTTCCTTTAGACCTAACACGACTCTTGGACACGTCAAAAATTCCAAATTGCATAAGTTAAAGTAGAAAATAAACTGATCACTTTGATTTTTTGTTCACTTTAATCTTTTTAAGGTAAATTAAAGAAGCGAACAAGAAACCTTTAGGTACCTTGTTAGATTGTTAGTTTTTGAGTTGAAGCATAACTCGTCCCAAGCTTTTTTATCGTCTAGATAATCTGATATTTTGTAATAAGCCTTTTTACAAAGGATATGTTTAACAATTTGTTTGAATTTATTTATTGATAATTTTTGCATCTGAGTTGGAGTTTTGTCGTAGAAGCGTATACAATTGTTGTTCCTTAAAATATACACTTATCTTTTGTAGTCTAGTTAATTCTTATTTCTAGTATTTAAATTCTGTAACTCGCTATTTTTAGGGAACCGATTGATAATTTTGTGAGTGTACAACAAGTTTTCATAGTGTTCACTCATTAGTGGAGTCAGACCTACTACCCGATTTAGACAAGGGGATTATTTTACTATTTTTCATGAAATCGATAGATGGTCTTCTGACATAATATTGTTGTCATAGAGCGTATCACCGTTTTTAATAAATCACACAGGTACTAGGTGTTGTGTAGACAGCAATGGCGAGTCAAGCTACTGGCGGCGTACGAGTAGTCAAGCCGAGTAGCTAGGCAGCCAGCTCGATCTGTGTAAACCAGCCAAAAGCTCTCAAGCATTCTGATAACAAAATAATTAAAAATAAGAGAAACGAGAGATATTATATAGGTATATAAGATTCGATTCCCGCCTTGGGAAAAATATTTGTACGATCTGCATGCGTCAAATTTCAGCATGTTCTCTGAAACTATCATCTAGATTACTTCTGAAACTTAAAGATTTTCTAAAGATATTTTTTCTTGTTCTCTTGTAAACAGTATCTTTCTCATCTCTCTCAAAAAGCCTTGATAAGGTTTGTTCTAAGATATGTTCGTTAGTATTTTCAGCATAATATATGAGAAGTCATCTTCTAAATTAATGGCTGAAAAGCTTTCCTCCTTTTTCCTTGAAATAACCATGTAATAACGTGTACACTACTGGACAAAGGTAAACACAGTCAAATGACTGTACCTACCAAAATTCGACAATCATGGCCATCATCATCACCATCAAGCGACTTTCTCAGAGAGGTCAGACAAGAACAAGCGGATTGCGAAGATGGTCCATGACCTTCGGAGCTCCAACACGCGCCTCATTGAAGAGGCAATAGAGCGAACCGCGGGTCCAAAGTATTCACTCAGCAGCTTGGCAGGAGCCACCTGATGAAGCTTAAAACGCACGATGAGAGTACCGTATTGTCAAAGTCGGAGATATCCGCCGAGAGAGATGATTTCTGTGGCCGATTATATGCTGCACATACCCCTCGTTACCGACGAGATGACCAAGATTCTAGAGCCACCCTGACACGCGACTACACCGACGAACTACCTGACATCAGTCAAGACGAGATAGTGTTAGCTTTAAGACAGCTTAAAAAAGGAAAAGCCCCCGGTGAGGACGGAATTACTTCAGCGCTTCTTAAAGCTGGAGGAACTCCTGTAATACAGGAGCTACAGAACCTCTTTAACACCGTCCTTCACAGTGGGAGAACTCCAAAGGCGTGGAGCAGGAGTCTGGTGGTGCTCTTTTTTAAGAAGGGAGATAAAACCCTTCTTTAGAACTACAGACCCAATGACGGAACAGGCTGGGTTTCGCGGAGGATATGGCACCATAGACCACATACACACGGCGAGGCAGATTATACAGAAGTCCGAAGAGTATAATCAGCCCCTGTGTCTGGCTTTTGTGGACTATGAGAAGGTATTTGACTCTGTCGAAACCTGGGCTGTTCTGGATTCCTTACAGCGATGCCAAGTAGACTATCGTTATATCGAGGTGCTGAGAGGTCTCTACGAGGCCGCCACCATGAGTGTCCAAGTACAGGGCCAGCAGTCTAAACCCATTCAATTGCGCAGAGGAGTGGAGCAGGGGGACATCATATCCCGAAACTGTTCACATGCGCATTGGAGCATATGTTTAGGTTGCTGGACTGGAAAGGCAAGGGCATTAACATAAACGGCGAGTACATCTCACACCTGCGATTCGCTGATGACATAGTCTTAATGGCGGAGTCGCCATTAAGACTATGTCGTTGAGGAACTGAACCAGATGCTGGACGGCCTAGCTTCAGCCTCGATGTATCGGTCTTGGCATGAATTTGGATAAAAACAAAGGATCCAAGGCCGGTGGTCGTACATGGTCACCTTCTCGAAACTGTTTCCGAGTACACTTACCTTTGGCAGATTCTGCAGTTGGGTAAAACAGTTTCGAGAAGGAGGCCAAAAGGAGGATCCAGCTAAGCATTTGGAAAACTACGTCAAGTCTTCTCGTCATCCATAACGCAATGCTTGAAATCGAAAGTTTTCAACCAGTGCGTCCTACCCGTTATGACCTACGGAGCTGAGATGTGAACACTCACGATGGGGCTGGTCCACCAGTTCAAGGTCGCTCAGCGAGCTATAGAAAGAGCTATGCTCGGAGTTTCTCTGAAGGATAGGATTCGTAACGAATACATCCATACAATCAATACATCCGACAGAGAACCAAAGTTATCGACAGCTCTAAGAATTAGCAAGCTGAAGTGGCAGTGGGCCGGCCCTATTTCGCGAAGAAATGACGGCCGCTGGGGCAAACGTGCTCTTGAGTGGAGACCATCACTCGGTAAATGTAGTGTAGGACGCCCTCCGACCAGGTAGGATGACGACTTGCGAAAGACTACAGGTAGATGCTGGATGCGGCAAGCTGAAGACAGGGCGCTATGGCGCTAATGTGAGGGAGGCATATCCAGCAGTAGACTAACATACACAGGTTGATGATGATGATGATAACATTAAGATTTTACCCTTAGTCCACGCCCATTTTATAGGTATAAACACAAACTCAACGTGCTTTGTTTACTTCAATATTTTTAAGTAAACAAGAAACCGCAAAGGTACTAAGTTACTAAGTTGTTAGGTATTTTTCGAATTGGAGCAAAATACATCCCAAATTAGAAAATAACATTACGAAATCTGTGCCCAAGTTTGTTTTTCCCCAGAAGCCATTTTTTTCCAAAAAGTATTGAGAAAAGTTCCGTTGGATTTAATTATTGCAACTTATTTGGTTTCTTTCGAGAAACATACTAGTTTTAGGCACAGTTCGTTTATGTTTACTTCTAGAATAAACAAATTCCAAAATTCAGATATAATAGGTCTTTACCTATAAAATTGCCATTCTGCAGTACTGGCCATTTAAATCAAAATAATTTTTGTTTGGCTAAGAATTCTAATTTCAAATTAATTTTATTTTAAAAACATGGTATTCTTTTTCCAAAAGTAGTCATTTGTTTATTGATCAGTGTTACATTTTCATCGCATTTCAATCTTTTTCGTCATCATGGATACGTTAAAAATTCGAGTAATTATGGAATATGAGTACCGTCGTGGCAGCAACGCGGCACAAGTGGCACGCAACATCAACGACGTTTACGGAGCTAACACTACAAACCAACGCACTACCTGTTATTGGTTCGCTCGCTTCCGTTCTGGGAATTTCGACCTGAAAAATGAACCTCGCGGTCGTCCGAAAGCTTTGGTCGACAATGACGAATTAAAGGCGATTGTGAAAGCTGATGATACACAATCTACGGCTGAATTAGCAGCAGCTTTCGACGTTAGCGTCAAAACAATATTGGTCCATTTGCGTCAAATTGGCAAGGTAAAAAAGCTTGACAAATGGGTGCCCCACGAACTCAATGATCGCCAGCGCGAAGTACGCGTCGAAACGTGCCTTGCACTGCTCAACAGACACACAAATGAAGCCTCCCGTCCTGCTGATTTCTTTAAGAAGGGCATCAATAAACTGCCACTGTGTTAGCAAAGATGCATTGATTGCATGGGTGATTACTTCGATTAATACAAATAAAAAATACATGAAAAAAATTCGTTTAAATTTTTTCATACAAAACGGCAATTTCATAGGTAAAGACCTAATATTTATTTTCTCTCACAATTGAAGTTTTGTTGCCGTAATACAATAGTCTTGTTCTATTTTATAATAGCAACTAAGCTTCAAATATAAATACAATAGAACAAGACATGACAATGGATTACATACATACAGCAACCAAGTTTCTATTGTGGTAGTATAAATACAAAATCTGAGACACTGAGCAAATCCTACTAATATAATAAATGTAAAAGTCTGTGAGTGAATGTTTGTTACCACGTATCTCCGTAATTACTTAACTTATTTAGATAAAATTTGGTATGAACAAACTTCCACGCGGGCGATGCCGCGGAGCGCAACTCGTATAAAATGGTTAAGATAACAGCTATATAAAAAACAACTTAATATGAACCTCTACATCTTGCATGGAGTGGATGTATGTATATTAAATTAAGCCTGATAATTGTGCGGGGGTACTCGTGAAGACAACTCAACTAATCCGTAAATAATAAATAAAATTAATAAAATCATTTATTTTGGACCAAAATCAAAACAACAGATTATCAAAACGATAACAAAACTTGAGAAGAGTTTTGCTCCAGCTCGACTAGGTAAGCTAACAAGGTAAAGGTTTCTTGTTCGCTTCTTAACCTTAAAAACATTGAAGTGAACAAAAATCTAAGTGATCTCACGAATCACCCCCAAAATAACTTTCTACCCCTTTTTAACCCCGTTAGGCGATGAGTTTCACTAAAATACGAAACAGGTCTTACATCAATTCTGTTAAAGAATGTTTATGCAAAATTTGAATTAAATTGGACGAAGGAATCACGTTGTCCAATTCAAACTTTGTCCCCGCTTTTCACTCCCTTAGGGGTAGATAGAATTTCGGAAAATCCTTTTTATCGGATGCCTACGTCATACAAAGAACGCACCCTCCAAGGTTCAGGTCTCTACGAGCAGCGGTTGATCCGTCAGTCAGTCATTCAGGGCAAAGCATTTTATATATGTAGATACTTAATAGTTTAAACCTTGACACCTTATAGACACGCGTCCCTCCAACTGTTGTTTCCTGCATCTTAGGTAGTATGCCATAGTCTGACGATACCATTGTCATTAGTTTAGCAGAATTGGGCCCCTGGTTTCTAACTGACGTAGGGGAAGTACTAGTGGTATAGTTTGACCGAAACCGCTGTACCGCTACTTAGGGAAGTGCGGCGAGGTGGGGGGCAAGGAAAAAAAGAGTAAGAGTACGCGTTGACGGCAGACTGATGGATCGGAGCGGCCGATATTTCCCCCCCGTCTCACCGCTCGCATACCTCAGGCGCGGTACAGCGGTTTCGGTCAAACTATAGACTGTAGTGGTCTGAATATGCAAGATTTTGCTTGCAACTCTCCATCGAATAAAATGGCGTCGTAAATTGTGTATAGCCTGTGAGGCAGGAGGTTGCGGGATTGATTCCCGCCACGGGACAATTATTTGTACAATCTGCAGATATTATTTAATAAATTAACTTAAATTTTAAAACATCTGGATTAGATGCATTAGGACAATTCAATTGCTAGGAATGCAGTTACTCACGAAATATATTTATTATCTTCTACACTCTTTTCTACAGCATCAAAGTTAAATCACTGTGTACTAGTCTTACTACAATTAAGTCATTGATTCGAAGAACTACAGCACTCGGAAAAATTCCATTTCATGATTTTTAATCCCGGGATTTAAACATCATTATCATCATAAAACTTTTGAAACTATCATGGTTATCAACACTAAAGTCATTTAAAACGGGATATTTACCATGATTTGATTTTTGAGTTCTAAAATCAAATCATGGTAAATATCCCGTTTTAAATGACTTTATCATTATCATCATCTCGGGATTGCAGAATATGTATTATCAACTCTGTGTTACTTCCACATTCGAAAATATACTCTACCCATTCCGAGCATTATAATTATTACCTTAACAAGCTCATACCAATACCTAACCAACGCAGAAGAGGTGCCCCTCATGTCAAATTAATCCCAAAACGACTACGTCGTAGTACCGTAGTACGTGCTACGAAATTCTACGACATAATGATATTCATCTAGTAAGTGAGGCGATTGGGGCAGGAAAAGGGAAAAGGAAGAAACTTACCCACATTTAAAGTTAAGAAAATAATATTTGCTGTATCATATTGAAAACCGCAACTCGATAGCTCTACTAATTTTAGAGATATTTGAATATTTGACGTGCAATTTCATGTACAAATTAACTTCTACATGAAATTGCACGTCAAATATTGACAATATAAAGCGTAGCGTGCAATTTCATGTGGAAGTTAATTGATAACTTTTTTAACTGACTGGATTTTTTCTATTTATCTAAACGCAGCACGTTCGGAAAATCACTAGATCTTGCAGAAGTGTACTTGTACGAGCGTTCACACGTTAGAAAGTCGCTTGCGCAAGTCAAGTTCCGCAAATTGTATTGTTAGTGCTTCAGGATTTTAGTTTTAGAAGTCTTTTTGTACTACGTGGCATCGTAGAATGTGCCTGCACATGTAATTTTGGATTTCTCATGGATAAATATAGACATTATCGTAGATTTTTGTCGTAAAATTATATGTAGGATACGGGAATATAATAAATAAATAAATAAATAATGCTGGACAATCCACACAGTATTATCTAGCCCCATGGTAAGCAAAGCTTGTGTTATGGGTACTAGATAACTGATATACATAATACAATATATTACATAGATAGATATTTTTTTTATTATACATAGAAAACGACCAGAACACCCGGAACAAATATCTGCAGATCGTACACACAATTGTTCCGAGGCGGGAATCGAACCCGCAACCTCCTGCGTCGCAGGCGGACCTTCGCCCCCCGCGCCTCATCGGTCGACATAATAATATATAATATATATATACAAACATAATATATACAAACTTCGTAAATCTCTACAACTTGTTGTAAAGTAAAGTAAATTACAGGTGTACGAAAGATATCCAAACGTTTTAATTTTGAGTGTAGGAGGACCTCCGACCAAGTGGGATGACGACCTGCGAAATACTACAGGTAGATGCTGGATGCGTCAAGCTGAAGACAGGGCGCTGTGGCGTTCATTGAGGGAAGCCTATATCCAGCAGTGGGCTAACATAGGCTGATGATGAGACATTGGTATATACTACGTCAGAATCGTCACCCCTGACTCACACTTGAAATTAAAATTAGTCTATCTTTATAAATCACTACATAGTAACAAACAAAATCGCTTCCCGCTCTCTGTCTGTCCGTATGTATTCTTAGATCTTTAAAACTATGCAACGGATTCTGATGCGGTTTTTAAGGTTTATAAACTATTTGACACATAGATTTCCACGCGGGCGAAGACGCGGGGCGCAGCTAGTAGGTTATAATGACGTTTTTTGATGCAATATATGACTCAGAATAAAAAATAAAGGTAGGTATATTTATTTAGGGAAAAAACAACGTTTTGAAAAGTTTCTCAGAAAATGCGTCATTTTACATCCCACCTGCTTTTTACACAATGAAAATCACGTTGCAAACCTTTCAGAAAATTTTATAGAAATACTTTAGTACTGCTGGTTCTTATTTACAAAGATTAAATAAATGTCAGAACTTTTGTCCGAAGGGTTCCGTCAATTTTCGTTCTACCACACACTTTATCACTACATAGTATAATATGCCTGGAAGAGATCGCTTCTATGCGATAAGGCCGCCCATTGTACTTGTATCATGTGATGTCTTTTATAATGATCTGTAACTGGTGTACAATAAAGTATTTTTGTATTGTATTGTATTGTATAAAACAAAGTCGCTTCCCGCTGTCTGTCTGTCCCTATGTATGATTAGATCTTCAAAACTACGCAACAGATTTTGATGCAGTTTTTTAAATAGATAGAGTGATTTGTGAGGACAGCTTACAAACCATTTGACACATAGATTTCCATGCGGGCGAAGCCGCGGGGCGCAACTAGTAATATCTAAACTAAACCCTCTAGGACGCCCGTGTCAGAGACCAGGCCAGGTCAGTAGCCAGGTGGGATAGCGATTCGCAAAAGACTGCGGGCAAGATACTGTATACGGAAAGCTAATAATCAACTCTGTGGTGCCATTAATTTAAAAATTACATAAAACTAAATCTCATCAAGAAGGCTTTCTACTCCATAAATGATTATCTCAATGATGTTAATGCTTGGCCAGATGTCGCTCAGTTTCGCACCAACAATAGTATGTAGTAAGTAATTTGTTGTTGTGCATAGCTTTACTTAAATATTGACATGTATCGAATCATATTATATTTAGACTTAAATAGGCAAATAACCATGTATTAGACATATAAGAGATGAACATGCTAGTGGTTTCTTTTCACTTCTTCCACTAGTGGACAAAAAATTGAAGTGAACAGTAAAATAATTTTATTTGATAATAATTTATATATAAAATATGACTTGTCTAAGTGCTTATTTTGTAAGCCTAAAGAAATAAATGATTTTTTACTTTTACTTTACTTTTGCCAACGTGCGACAACAAGCAAGGATCTTAGTTACTGTGACGTTGCATAGGTGCTAAGCGCGCTATGATGCTACGCTGTAACGGTGCTTAGGAGCTTGGCTGCTACGAAGCTACGGTGCTACTCTGCTACGGGGCGACATTGCTTCGCTGTTCCGGTGCTTAGCAGCTACGAAGCTACGGTGCTACACTGCTACGGGGCGACATTGCTTCGCTGTTACGGTGCTTAGAAGCTACGAAGCTACGGTGCTACACTGCTACGGGGCGACATTGCTTCGCTGTTACGGTGCTTAGAAGCTACGAAGCTACGGTGCTACACTGCTACGGGGCGACATTGCTTCGCTGTTACGGTGCTTAGCAGCTACGAAGCTACGGTGCTACACTGCTACGGGGCGACATTGCTTCGCTGTTACGGTGCTTAGAAGCTACGAAGCTACGGTGCTACACTGCTACGGGGCGACATTGCTTCGCTGTTACGGTGCTTAGCAGCTACGAAGCTACGGTGCTACACTGCTACGGGGCGACATTGCTTCGCTGTTACGGTGCTTAGCAGCTACGAAGCTACGGTGCTACACTGCTACGATGCGACATTGCTTCGCTGTTACGGTGCTTAGCAGCTACGAAGCTACGGTGCTACACTGCTACGGGGCGACATTGCTTCGCTGTTCCGGTGCTTAGCAGCTACGAAGCTACGGTGCTACACTGCTACGGTGCGACTTTGCTTCGCTGTTACGGTGCTTAGCAGCTACGAAGCTACGGTGCTACACTGCTACGGGGCGACATTGCTTCGCTGTTCCGGTGCTTAGCAGCTACGAAGCTACGGTGCTACACTGCTACGGGGCTACAGTGCTACGCTGCTAGCGGGCTTTGTAAAATGGTAAATTATTACATATTATTTGACATGTAGGCTTAGTTTTTTCAGGCCTATTTTGGTCTTGACTTTATTAAGGGCTTAATATATGTATGTTATTATTAAGATTACATCATAAGGAATGAACCTATGCTTGCTGATATTCGCTGGAGCAGTTCTTATTTTATAAAGATTATGAAGGACGTGAAATTGAAAAAACGAAAAACGTGAACTAAAAAAATACCTATTTAACAATCAAATAATCAAAGTCTTATCATATAAAATACTTCGTTTAATATCAAAAACCTAGTTTTATAATGGACCTAGTTTTTGAAGTAAGCCTCCGCATGCATGGACACGTGACCACCGCCGGCGGTTACCTGTAATGTATGGTGAGAAATTATGGCCAGTATATCTGTGAAATATTCGAACCAAAATATAAATTAGGCGTCCAAATCGAAGTGATATTATCTTTGTTTGGAATAAAAATGTCATAGATCGACATGCCACTCTATCATAATCTTTATTCTTCTTTATGATCTACTGGCGTACTCGTTAGCTCAGTGGTTTTAAAGGTGCGTCCAGAAAAAATTACATGATATCATAACTTAGGCTATTATAACTCGTCCACATTATTTGATTTCTATTTAACATTACGTCCAGACTAAGTACTCATCTATTAGATAAGTAAATAACTAAATTTTATAGGTACCATGTTTTGATACACCTTTAGTTATGTCCTGGTTAAGGGCCTACATTACCTCAGCAGAAAATCAAATTTCGCCTCAGCTTGTTACGCCGCCGCGCCGCGGCGCACGGGCGGCGCCACGGGGCGGACGGCCGGTGGCAACGTACCTACTCGCCGCGCTATTACTTCGCGCGCAAAATTATATTGGGTTGGGTTCACGCTAGTTCAAAACAATCTTATTGAAGTTAGGTAGGTGCAATATTATTGTCTAAAAGGTAGGTAATTAATTATATATACGGTACCTACTAAGAAATGAAATTATCAAATACGTAGGTAATGCTTTTTAGTAACTTTATACCTTAGTATGTACCTATACAAGCACGCATAACACAAGCTCTGCTTACCATGGGGCTAGATAATGCTGTGTGAATTGTCCAGTATTATTTTTTTTATTTTTTATTTATTTATACCTACCTAATATTATGATAGTTGGATATTGGTAGGTACCTACCTACCTACTTACAATTACAAAACATTATTTTATTTTATTGTTTTTCAATGTAGTTGCCAACATACCTACTACTGCTACTAGACCACCGCGCCCGAGACGTTATTTTCTACCCAAACACTAGACAGGTGCGAGTCGCTATAGCGCTGAAGGGTTCCGAACATTCTTTTCTGTAGTAAGATAGTGTTCTGCGAAATGTAAATTATACTTATGCCTACTACCAACCTAAAAATAGGTACGTAGTACTATTATTTATTCTTTGGTACTAGTAAATAGGATTTTTATTATAACACCTTGTTTACAGATTTAATATAAACGAAGATTGGTACTACTACCTATATAAGGTAAAACTAACACAACAAAACCTATATAAGCAATGAAATAGAATACAAGTTTATGTCTAAGTATATTGAGTGAGGGTTCCGCATATTAGTTTTTTAAGTAAAATTGAATTTTGCCAAAAAAACATTGTGTGGAAATAGGATGTGTATGACAAGTAGTGTGCAGGTAAATATTGTAATAAATTAAAATATAGTCTAGATTATATTTGCACATACATAATATGTATAACTTTATTAACAATATATATTACTTTATATTACATTTATTTCAATTATATTATTGCGTACATGCCAGGGATCGCATAACTCGGACAAAATATATGTTAAATAAAAAATAAAAAAATTTGGTTCCATTAGTTGTTCCCAAAATTCGTCATCCCTTTCGATGATCTCAACTTTCATCTGAAATGAAATGATATTTTATCACACTAATCTATATCTATTGTGTATATTATATATATAAAAGAAAGTCGTGTTAGTTACACTATTTATAACTCAAGAACGGCTGAACCGATTTGGCTGAAAATTGGTGGAGAGGTAGCTTAGAACCAGCAGAAGGATATAGGATACTTTTTATCCCGCAGGGTAGGTTAGCGTAGGGTAGGGTAGGTTTGGGTAGGGTGGGGTAGTGACTTTGACTCTGGAGAGGTGTGTGTTTGTCTGAAAAAGGAAAAATAAAACACAATCTTATTATAATCTAGATACCAAATCATATTTCAGTAGATATTTACTTACAATTCTACGTTCTGTAATTGATAAAGATTTGTCTTATCCGAATTTATGCCATTTGTCAAATCATTCGACGTTACTTCCATCCTGTAACAGTTACACATGCCAAGAAAGTAGGTAGGTAAGGTACCTAACATGTAAATATATGTGCCCACTCTAGTAATATGAATGAATCGTAATGAAGAATTAATAAGGACTCTCGTTCAAGCTATCAACCGTAAAAAGTCCATTATTACCCAATTTATAAATTTGAACCATTTGATATATTTTAACTTTCATGAACTAAAAGTAGAAAAGCTTGTGTTCGTTAGGTACGAATAGTTCTAGGTTAAATTATTGCAGAACCCTAAAATTTACAAACTCGTGAAAACGTTAGGAAAGAATATACACTAGGTATATTTATATTTCAGTAGATATGTAAGTATTTACTTACAATTCTATGTTATGTCATTGATAAAGATTTGTCTTGTCCGGATTTATGCCATTTGTCGAATCATACGACGTTACTTCCATCCTGTAACAGTCATACATGTCAAGAAAATAGGTACCTAACATGTAAATATAATATGCCCACTCTAGTAATATGAATGAATTATAATGAATAATTAATAAGGACTCTCGTTCAAGGTATAAACCGTATAAGTCCATTATTACCCATTTATATTTTGAACCATGTGATATATCTTCACTTTCATGAACTAAAAGTAGAAAAGCTTGTTCGTAAGGTTGGAACCATGACTAAATTAATTATTGCAGAACCCTAAAATTTACAAACTCATAAAAATGTTAGGAAAGTTATAATACATTATAGGTGTAGACAGTAGGTACTATGGTTAGTAACTATAGTAGGTACCTAACCTACTACTTACAATTCAATGTTTTGTAATTGGTAAAAAAAAATCTCGTACGGATCTTTTCTGATATCCAAAATGTCCAGATCATTCGATGTTACTTCCATCATGTATCAGTAACGATTCATATATTATGGAGATACAAATTAGGTGGGTATACCTAGGTGTAAATATTTTATAGTATTGATAGTCAAACGGAACCCTAATATATATTTCTACCTAGATAATGATGTGTTGTGAAAATACTACTTCTATCACATGGAGATACAAATTGAGGTGGGTATACCTTGTATTTACACCTAGGTAGGACCTAGGTATAGGTATTTACCTATAAGTATAAAAAATACGATTTTCACATACTTAGCGCCATCCAGTCCCATAAACAAGTAAGGTCTACTACCTTACTGGTAGGTAGGTAGGTGTTTGGTACACACGGATTTACCGGGACATTATTTTCTTTATCATTGTCGCCATTATCGCTTACAATAGGAGCTGTACTTTCTAATCGACGTTTTCTAAAATAAAATAAAAAATAATTAGTTTGGCTGCGACATTTACTTACTCACAAATCACAATCCACATCCTCACCTCACCTCAACGTGTAGGGTAGATAGGTACTTACTTTATAACGTCGTTCATGTGTTTTCCATCTTTTTTATGATTCCGTCGTCGCTTTCTACACTTATTATAAAGATTTCCCATATTTACAAATATACAAAGTCCGATGACAAGAAGCGCGGAGCAGCGACACAGGTTCCCCGTCCGAAGGCCGAAGCTAGACTGAATTATGGCCCGGACGGAAGATAGCGCGTGAATGTTTAGGTATTATTTTTTTACGGTAAAAATAATAGTAATTTTGAAAATCTAAAACACACATCGTCTGCTTTATACTCTGATTGTTTACTGTATAAAGTATCAAGGCTTATTTTAACGTATCTATTGAATAGCGACGGTTTAAAGTACAGTTTAGAGTGAACTTTGGATTTTTTTTCTATCGAGAAAATTTCATGTAATCGTGTTTTCGAAACACTAGTGGTCTAGCATCAATCCTGAACTATAACATATTAAAATCTCAAAGTAAATGCTTCAGAATTGTGGAAGATATGATCGTTGAAAATAACCGATTTCAGATAGTATCAACTCTTAAAGGTATACGCATACGTTACGTGATGTTACCCGTCCCAGACCGTACGGGACAGCTTTTTAACATCTTTACATTTACACGGTGGTAATTATATACGCAACGGGAGCGTGGACGAGACGGGGCCTATATGTAAAAACTGTCCCGTTCCATCCAGGATAAGTAAAATGACGACACGTATGCAAAGACCTTCAGTTACATGGTTTTGTTACCGAATCTGGACGCATATTGAGGTAGTATAGGTGTATGGTTCCGTCCCACCCTACCCCCAGGGGTATGGCCAGGGGTATGGCGGGTCCGAAGTGTGGATTTAATATTAAAAAATTGTTTTTGGAAAATGTCTCATTGTCATTTGCTAATATATAAAAAACGCTAAATCAGATATACCTATGACAAAAGTGAAACTTGTGTAACAGATCGAGATTGGGATAGTGTGGCGGCACTGTTATTATTTTATGCGCGCGCAGTAGACGCATGTCGACTATTGTGAAACAGGGAATCCTGTCCCTATGATTTACGAAAATACAAATAAGCCGTGACACCCTAACTTTCACATTTATAATAGTGTGATTATAGTGACGACCGATGTGGCGCGGTGGACGAAGGTCCGCCTGCGACGCAGGAGGTTGCGGGTTCGATTCCCGCCTCGGAACAATTGTGTGCACGATCTGCAGATATTTGTTCCGGGTGTTCTGGTCGTTTTCTATGTATAATAAAAAATGTCTATCTATGTAATGTATTGTATTATGTATATCAGTTATCTAGTACCCATAACACAAGCTCTGCTTACCATGGGGCTAGATAATGCTGTGTGAATTGTCCAGCATTATTTATTTATTTATTTAATAATTATGTTTCAATGAATTGATGATACTGGTACCTATCATTATAACATACGACTTTTTGGCCTTGTCGTATAAGAATCGTGTCGCCTACTCCGAGGACTGGGTCTATAGGGGAAATGTAGCCTATGACCCCAAAAATGTCCACAATAAATCATGACGGTCCATAATATAATGGTACCAAGCCCCCAGTATAATTATAAAGATTTTGAATTGCTTTCTATTTCAGATATTACCAAATTAGATATGAGCCCCACCCCAGAAAGAGTGACCGGTAGCAGTGTAAATTCGACTGCAGTATTGTCATCCTTTATAACTAAACAAAATAATAAACAAATCGAAAGAAAAATTAAACGAGCACACCAGATGGAAACAATTGCACAACAGAAAATAAAACACGAAAATCAGATAACGCAAGAACCTTCCCAAGAAATAAACCACGAAAATCTGCAAGTGAAAGAAAATGATGCACAAATAAAGCACGAAAATCAACAATTTGAAGAAACTTCAACTGAACTAATGAATAATGAGAATCAGCACAGTTGAAGATTTGGTCCAGATCGACCTCGGAAACCCGCAGATTGTCGAAAATGTTGAAAATATAAACAATGCACGTCATCAGACAGTTTCAGGTTAACGCCGAGATGAGCCAATCACATCTAAGGATGCAGGAGACATTAGTACAGATCATAGGCGATGAATTTTTGCACTTGAGCCAAAAATATCAAATGATCGCCCAATATATCTAAAGCATTCAAGAAACACTGGATGAAACCTGCAACGCAATTGAGAATTTGGATCAAGACAGCAATGAAGCTAGAGTTATTAACAAAGTGGTGATGGTGCATAATGATTTGACCGATCTTTCAGCTGTATTGAATGATTCAACAGACGATTTGAGGGCATCGTTTGACTTCTCCAGGAACGTACCTACCAATCAACATGCATAACTAACTCTAATGGGAAAACCCACACTATTGGCCTATTGTGAAAATATGCTACAGACGGCACTTTTTCATAGAATAACTTCATATAGTATTAACATAATTAAATTCATATATCCTACTTAATGTTTATCTACGTACGTAAAATTGTAACTTATTGTTTTTGCTTGTTCACTATAGGTAATCTTGATGTTTGTGATCTAAATAAGTACACAGGGTGTCCGGTAATTAAAAAATAATTTAAAAAATCTATACAGCAGTCTAGTATTTATTTTGTTTTTTTTTAGTAAAAAAATTGTAATGATTGTTCATGTATTTTATATAAACTAATATATATATCTCTATATCTTGGTATAAAATCTATATAGACCTCTGTGTTCCATTAGTGCTAGTAAATTATCTGTATGCTGTATATCCTGTGTCCCACTATATAAAATTTGGATATTTGTTACCTCTTAACGCCAAAACTAAAGAAAGAATCGGGCTTATACGTTGAATAGATATGGACCCTGGATAAACATATACATAGCATACTATCTTCCTACGTGTAACCTATTTGGGATTAAAATAAAAGAACATTATCCACATATAAGAAAAATGTATTAACTTTTATAAAATACACGGTAACTCGCAGCCATTGCGATCTAGACAAATCAAGAAGAACGTAAATATTACTATTTATTACTATAATATAGTTAGTAGGTTCACTAAAGAAAAGCCAGGCCTGTAGGCTTTGACCTTTAGATATATAGGTACAGTGTGCTCAAATCTTAAGAGGATCATATAAACTTTATTTGTAGTGATTTTCTGACTTTATTCTACGAAACAACCTGAAATTTGTTCCAAGATACTAATGCTGATAAAATATATGAAAAATACTTTTGATAAATCATGCGTACTAAATTAGTTGAAATTTCTAAAGCTAAACTTAAAACATTTGAAGCTCTTAAAATAGAACAACACCTGTTATAAGTTTTTTCTTAATCTACACAATGATTATAAATACTTAGTATATGGCAATTCTGTGATTATACAATTAAAAAAAAAAAACATTTTATAAAGGTACTTTATCTCAAGAATGACATTATAGCAAATGTTTTTGTCCACGAGAAAGAAAACTAGCTTAAAAACCATAGTCCTCAGGTTACAGAATGATAATTAGTACAGTGTAGGTGAGTGTAAGTGACAATTTTGACATTTTTACAATTATTCACAGAATATTATTCATTTCTCGAGTACCACACGAAAATACCCTCAAATATATAACGGAAAGCACTTTCTTGCTAACAAATAAGATAGCTCTAATAACATCTGTTTTATAAATAAACATCTTTATAACTTATAGTCATATAATCATAACGTATCAATAGACAAAATAACTTTATCAACAGTTGACTTAAAATAATTTGCAAATAAATTTTGGTCCTTAACATAGGTAAATATTTTGTGAAGCTGCTTAGGAAACAGCGTTATAATAAATGAACACGACAGAATATCTTAAGAATAAACGTATTATGTTTAATGTATTTTTCTAACTACATCTCAATGTGCTGAAATCAATGACCTGTGTTTTTGCTAAATGAACGCTATAGAAACCAGGACTTTATTAGGGCTCTTTTCAAGTTATACGGATTTCTGCCCGTATAACGGGAAAAGAGTTCTAATACCTAATGTTTCTTCTAATAAGCGGGCCACACGCGCGCAGGGCGCGGATTGACAGTAGCAATTATAGGTTTCCCGCCCGCACGCGTATTTACCAGATCCACATAACAGGAAAATGGCCCGAAGTCAGTCAATAGTACAATATAATCCTGTTTTTTTCTAATTAACCAATTTGTATGTGATTCAAAAGATTACATAATGCTACCTACTTTGTTATGATGAAGTGTATGCACGAACAGATATGAGAATCAAATAGAGAAAGTTACACGAATATACTCAACCTACCTAAAACCTAGACAAATGAGGACGATCCTACTGTGAACGGACTTTTTTTTTTGTTTTTAATTTGATTTAATTTGTAATGTATGTAGTCAACCTACATATTATGTAGTTTTTTACTTCATTGCTGAAGTAGAAAAGTTGGTAATAAATGTATTTTTACGAAGAAAAAAGACCGTTCGCAACAAAGCTGACTACATCTTATCATCTGATATAAAAAATAAAAATAGTCGGAAAACTTCCAAAATAGGTGAAAACAAGCGAAAAAATTAAAATTATCCTACCAAATTGAGAAGCACAATGGAATGTTTGAGTTACTGAATAGTAGTTGGTTTGTAAAAGTTTATAATATAATAGTTATTGTATACAAATTAAATGCAATCTTTAAGAAATTACTCGTAAAATAATAGAACTCGTATATGATACGCCATTAGAAGTTAATTACATACTATTATAGTTTTGTGCTTCAAAATTCAGAGGTACGTAAAATAGTACTTCAGTTAAGTATACATTAAAAATGCCATAGATAATACGACGTAAGTTATTCCAAAATGTGGATAAACAGTTTTAAAAATAAAGGGAAAACAGTTTGTGCTCTTAACCGACATACTAACACTAAACATTTACATATAACATCAATAAAGTGAAAACTTACAGACTAACACCGCTCAAACTAGTACAATATAATGTTGATTCATAAACACACAGCCGCATTTTATAAGTTACATAAATACCTACACAATATGACAGTCACAATTATTATTTTATTGTAAAAGAGGGTAAAGTGAGCTCTTTTATAAATTTGGTCATCATAAAATTTAAACAAATTAGGTGAACTAAAGGCAATATTGACAGGGAAGCTGATCAATTTTAAATTTTACTTCAATTTTTACATTGGGGAGTCCAGAAATAAAAAATAGTACGTCATACATTTTACCTATTATGATTATCTTAGCCATACTCAACAATAGACTTTTATAATTAAGGGGTAAAACACAGGAAACTGAGGGAATCGACGCTAAGTACTTTTAACCGACTTAAAAAGGAAGGGGGCTCTCAATTCGGCTGTATGTTCTTTTTAATAAGTAATAAGTACCACAATAATGTGCTTTTACATCAAACTACAGCATATTAATTATGCATTTAAAGTATTCTATTATGAAGTTTTCCCTTAAATGCAATACGGTTAATGAGATAATAATTATCCAAATAGGTAGTATAGTAATCACATTTATATCGAATTATCTATATAACTATTAAAATTACTCTATTTATGAAGTTTGTTTATCTATCATAAATAAATTACCGAGTCACGGTCCGGTACGTCTTTCCATCTTTGTTGTTCATTAGGTATGTTTATTGCACAACATTGGAAATAGCGTGTGTCTGCGTTTAGTTACACAACACGGGCCATTTGTTGAAGCATTGGGAGAACGCACCATATCTCCCGAATTTTATTTATGATACGAAACTAGTTTCAATATAATTTTTTAATGAGTCTATATAATTATACTAATATTCCGTTAAAAAACAATAAAATTAATTTAACAGTATTGTACGATAAAATCCCTCCTTCGGAATAATTTATATATAATTAAAATTTCGCTAAATTCGATTTATGTATATTTTACTCATGCATTTTCAGATTTTTTTACGCATTTTATTCGTAGATCTGCATCTACGGGTGCTTGATTTGATCACAAATATGTAAAAATATCTACAATTTATACTTGTGTACAATTATATGAGCAAGATATATATGTATTACTCTTTATAAATTCCAGATTTCTATAATTTTAATGTAATATGTACTACAACTCCTTTTCTGTGGATGTTTTGATAAATCAATATATAAAATGATCGTTATTGTCGATTATTGAGACAATATATTGCAGTGGTATGTTATTGTTTTAGTTAGGTAATGGCCTAACTTTGTGTGTTATTTAAATGCAATAAATCGTTTATGACTGTATTAATGCAAAACTATTCTTCACTGTGCAATGTGCATTGCTGACTTCAAACTTACTGAAGCATTCAGTTTTCTCTACTTTATGCTCCTCTATGCACGGTTTCGTTCATGTAAAATTACTACAGATAACCTTGTTTTTATAAATAATAAAATTGCGTATTTCCCGGCTACAGCGAAGCAAAGAATACATTGACGCGTTAGATAGATAAAAAGCTACATATATATGATATTTATATTGAGTTATTCAAGCACGCTGAATCTATTTGGTAGCCACTCTTTATTGTGAGTGTGTGGTACAAACCAATGACTTTTATTTTAACATCCTTGAGATCGACTATATATTTGAATACATGCCACTGGTCTCAGAATCAACTTCTCGTCTATATACACAATAAGCGTTCCAAAAAATAATCTCGAAGGAACGCTTCGTGTGTTATAAACAGAACACTTACCCTAATCACTTGTGCATTACAAATAAAGCATTTACCTATAAATTAACACTCACTGCACTGTGCAAAGAATCGGAATGAAAGAAGAGAATAGCATAACATTATAACTAAATGATTGTATACGGCCTTAACTAATAAACATTTAAGAAAATAAACAAAAATAAAATACGAGTACGTTGACGCCGCTAGAGCCACTCAAGATCTCAATTGAAACTGACGATACTACAACGACACTGGCCTTAAGATGACTTATAGTTTAACTCAAAATATATTACCAAATTTGAATCCTTACTTTAACTGCGTTTCGTACGCGTTCTGCGTGCGTACTAATAGAATGGCATAAAGAATGACGACATCCTTTATATAGTCCTGCTTATTTCGAATTCGATCTGAGCGGGATTCTCAGTCTTATTCTTACTTTAAGTAAGCAAATTATATCAAAATTTGTGGATATAAGTGAATTTGCTAGCGACATCAACGAACCTAATTCAGGTAACGCTACGCACACTAAACTCTGCGCTGCGGTTCGGTGGGATACTGCCGAACATTCCGCGAGCCAACCAATTATATCTTTTCGCGATTAATAATACATCGCGAGCCAACAAATCCGACTGTTACGCAATTCGAAATGCAGGTCGGCGGGGCGTGACATGATTTTACACTACATTCACGCATTACTTTACAATAGCCGTTGACTGTTGGCTCTATGAAATTTCTGACAACCAGAGGCTTACTAGTAAACCGTCTATCAAAAGGGCCCTAAGGCCTTTTCAAAATTTAAGAGCTAATCAACGATAAAATTAAAGGACCTTAAATACAATTCGCCCCGCCTAATGGCACATCACGCGCGGACCGCTTCGCGACCGCGCTAACTGTAGCCGTAAACAATAACAATAAACAACGGCAAATATACGAACTCTCAGCAACAAAGAACCGTAACGATCGTAGGGGATACGGTTGCGATGGACGCTTGAACCTGTCAATGTCAAGATGCACGACTTCATTTTGTCGATTCGCACAAAAAAGAGCAAGACAATTAAAACAGTGGACAAATTTTTACCATAGGCTAGCAGGTGAGACGACAATATTTCAACATCATATTAGTGATTGACTATTGACAGGGTCATGTCTCCATAAATTCGCAAGTACCACAATCCCCCATAAGCCGAAAATCAGGAGATTTTAAAACGCTTTTTAACAAATTAATACGAATTAAAGCAACATCCATTCGGCTACAGCATAGCGGAATTCTTTGGCTTACATAGGGGCACTCCTACCCGCATCGAGGTTCAACCAATTAAAGATGGTCGAGGGTCCTGAATCACTATCATTTCACAGTCTTCGACCAGAGACGTACATTTGTGTACTAGATGATAACTGTGAACAGAATTCTAGAACCCCCCGCCACCTCCATAAAATGCCTTGCGTCATGACGGCTGACGCATAGAAAACGGAACGTATGTTTTTAGAAATTCAAAATTTGCTTGTTCTAGATATTCAGTAAATTAATTTTTCTGAGCGTTCTGGGGAGCCACCACCGACATAGACTTGAATCCAATCTCAAATTACAGTTCAACCATATAATTTGTTTTACATTCACATCTCTGAGGAAACAAAAGACTGTGAACTGTAATCGTCGACTTCGGGGATAACCAACCTGGGCCTCGATTGCATCAACATTTTTACATAGTCAAAGCTATACCAAATCCAAAAGCTTGCCTCGAGTCATCGCTCAATGCGCTCAGCTGTGGTACTGCTTCGATCATGCCATAATCCTGCATTATTAAAGAATGGGATGGGAATGACGTTATCTTTCATGCTGTCCTGCTCAGATCGGATTCGAACCGAAGGAAACCATGAGATATTATGTCATTCTCAGTCACATTATATAAATATGCAAGTTATATCAATACAATCAGGGTCCTAGTCGACGCAAGGCGTTTGTTTATGGTTTACTTCCTCCTATTCTTGCGGGGCGGAGGCCGGTACTCGGGCTACGCGTGTCTCTTGGCATGCAGGGCGAGATGGTCGGAGCGGGAGAAGCAACGCTCGCAGTGGCGGCAACGGAACGGCTTGGCGCCAGTGTGCTTGCGGTAGTGGCGAGTAAGCTCGTCTGAGCGGGCGAAGCGCCACTCACAGCCTATCCACGAGCACTTGTATGGTTTCTCGCCTGGAAAAGAGAAGAGCATGTCATAATTATTGTTTATTTATTTTTTGTTTTAAATAAAAAATTTATTTTTCTCGATCGAGAGGTTATATTGTAAGACCTCCTGCTCGATATGAAACCGTGAAACCAACACGAGGGCACTGATGTAGGGTCGGTAAGACTCTGCTATAATTACTGTACTTATCTCTCGATCGAAAAAAAAAGTCTGTATATCGAGCTTGAGGTCTTATTATTGGAAGACCTCCTGCTCGATGTTACAACACCTACGTTCAGCAGCAGTGAAATTGATATTGATGTAACTTGAGTGCCTTACCAGTACGGGTCCGCTTGTGTTTCTGGAGGGTGAGCTCTTATAATCGATGTAGGCGAGTAGGTTGAGGTTCTCCGAACGAGGACATTGTATAGGTCTTGTAGAGAGGCACTTGTTTCTCATATATGTCATCACAGGTCTCGGGGAGAGGCACTCTTTCCTCTAATATGTCATCGTTTGGGAGAGACTTATGTTCAGCTGTGGACGTTTAACGGCTGATATGATGATGATGTTACTCAAGGAGTTTATTACCAATGTGGATCCGCTTGTATGCCTTGAAATGTGAGTTCTTATATCTTGTCAGATAAAGCAAACGATAACCGATGCTGGTGAGTGGGTGTAGATTCCCGGGTGGCACACCTATATGCGACTCACAGTGTTGGAAGAGGACTCCTAGCACCCCCTGCCCCGCCGTGACATGCGGGTTCGGGATCGCAGTTTGATGATGTGATTGTTGTGGGCGCTGCTCCTGCCCCCGGTAAATGTCCGTTAGTCGCCTCTTGCGACACCCACGGGAAGTGTTGGGGTGGTGCAATACTAAGCCACACTACCTGGGTTTTAGTGGTGTTAAAGTGCCACAGTTGTATTGTCTCCCCATGAAAGAACGATAAGCGTGTGCATTTACCTTAGGATAATAAAAAACGGGTACAAAGCACAGATGTCAGTGCAGACCCCAGTTCCCCCACTTAGTATTAGAATCCTAATATTTTAAAATATTATGTTACTTTAGTAGTTCTTACCAGTATGGGTGCGCTTGTGCGCCTTGAGGTGCGAGCTCTTGGTGTAAACTTTATCGCAGGTTGGGAACTCGCAGCGATGCACGCGGCGGCGCGGGTCGGACGCCGGCAGCGGCGGCAGGCGGCGGTGCGGCAGTAGCAGCTGCGTAGGCTGCGGCGTCGGGACCAGAGGCTCCTCTGGAATATGACACAATTATATTGATTACATTGAATAGTGATGGACAATTCACACAGAGCATCATCTAGCAGAGCTTATGATGATGCCCTCCTAGCCGAATTTAGCAACACAACACGGCGACTAGTAAATGAAGACTAGCCAGGTGCGCAAGACATATTTTAGTGCGCAAGTATGCGCGCAAACACAGGTGCACTTTCTATACCCTCACTCTCATAAGCTTGTGATATCTGATAACACATCTAAGGTTTCTGGTACACAAAAGTGTACTAGATAAATACAATGTGTTTTTTCGAAACTTGATGAAATTAAATGTAAGGTTTATTGGATAAAAATCGTAAATAAATGTAAAAGGCCTGTTTTTTGGGACAGCTATCCCATAAACAAGGTTAGAATTGTTTTTAAGTTAACTATAGTTTCCAGTCAACGAGCACTTTACCTGAGAACTTGAATCTAGTGGTGGTGCACAAATTACATTTACATCATCAACACCCTTTACTAATCCTCTGCTGAACAAAGGCCTTAGCGCTTCTTATCCTCCTCAGAAAATATGCTTTCAATGCTGAATGCTCCTCGTAACAAGCTTATGCCGTAATTACGACGCTTGTTGGCTGATTGATCATTGCAGTTGAGGTGCTACTAGTACACAGATGGAAGCTGCTGCCCTCCCTTTGGTAGGTTCTTTGGTCTTTGGTAGGACTCTTACGACATCCAAGAGTTGAGTTAGATGAGTCAATTATTACGTCACGACCGCCACAGCGTCTTCTATCAATAGGGAGTAATGCCATACATTTAGATTTTATTTTTAATAATAATAATAATAAAATCTTTTATTCTCTACACACAATGAGCTTAGGTTTAAAACTAGAATAGTACGTATATAACTATATGAACAACATTGTGCGAGACTGGTGCCTGTGTTAGGTTTGTACAAAACCTGTGTTACAGGTCACCAGGCTCCACCCTGCGGCAGAAGTGCAGTTAATACATATTATTGACAGTTTGGTTTACAGCTTTATGCTAAGAGTACAACTTAAGATAACTATGGATACAAAATAAAGAGCAAGAGTTAACAAAATAATATAGAGAAAACTCTAAGTATAAGGTTTAGATAAAACATAAATATACATATATGATATAATATCATTAGTTATTAATGCAGCATTTCCGTGTGATGATGACATTGAAGTGTGTATGCGAAAGTGTATTGTGTGTGTGCGTGTGTGTGTCTGTCTGTGAGTGTTTGTGTGTATGTTTGTATGTGTGCGTGAATTTGATGTGATTGGGTGAGATCTTCTGAGGCCACCAGCCTCAAAAGAGTCTGGGCAACAAGAGATCTCTACCGTGGTGAAAGATCAAAAGATGATAAGTAGACATAATTAGGGTAACAAGAAGCAAGGAAATAATAATTTCACTAGTTTCTAGAATTAGTTATTTTATGATCCAGGACATAGGAGACTTTCTGTTTGGTCGTAATTAAGGCTCTTTAGGTATTTAGTGACCGTATTTTTGCAACTATATTTATGCATGCGATAGATATTGAGAGACTTATTCAATTTATTATATAGAAAGTTCCCCTGGAAGCAGAAGAAGTTGTTAGTACTACGACATTTAAAGTTTTCAGCCTGGCATACCTTACCTATTCTGCGTTTACCACTGTTAAGCTCAGGGTCGAACCGTAATTTTGAGTGTTTTAAAAGAACAGTGTGCAATACGTATCGTTGTCTCACCGTTAGGACATCCCACTTCCTAAATAACTCTACTGTGGGGTGACGGAACGATAGTCTAGCACCAACTTTCAGTATCGCACGCTGTGCTCTCTCAACTTCAATCAAATGAGTTTTGGCTGCACCACCATAAGAGGTTATACAGTAGTCTATTATCGACTGACCTAAAGCTGAGTAGACCATCTTTATGACTTTACGGTCGGCAACGTGACTAAGGGTTTTAAAAATATATATCAGCTTTCGGAGCCTTCCGGTGAGTACTTCTATATGTGGTTTGAAACTTAGCGTTTGATCAATTACGACACCTAAGTATTTGATGTTCTCTGCTCTCAGGAGAGAAGGACATGCACAGTTAGAGGTAGAGCCAGGACATGTGTGAGCATACAATTTGAAGTTAGGTGAAGGGAGAAGGTTAGTCCTATGAGCAAATGCAAGGTATTTAGTTTTAGTGATGTTGAGCGTAAGAATGTTACTATGCAACCATGAGCTTACTTTATTAAATCCCTGTTGCGCGAGTTCGAAAACATCGTTCCAGGTGTTAGCGCTGAAAAACAAGGCTGTGTCATCTGCGAAGCTTAGGATTTTGCCCCGAGGTAGCTGTTGCTGACACAGATCGTTAATGTAGGCAAGGAACAGTGAGGGACCCAGGATACTCCCTTGTGGGACTCCATGATTAACAGTTAGTATGTCACTAAACCTCCCGTCTATTTTGACTTGTTGCTTGCGACCTTCCAGGTAATTTCGAAACAGGTCAAGTGGGAGACCTCTGACACCAAGGTTTTCCAGCTTACAAAGAAGATGGGGTATGGAAACCGTGTCAAAGGCCTTAGCCAAATCGATGAATATAACTAGGCATTTTTTCTTCGAGTCTATGTCTCTAATTAAGGAATCAACAAGTTCATGTACCGCGTCATTGGTCGATTTTCCATTCCGAAACCCAAATTGTGCGTTAGAAAGAAGGTTATTAGACTCCAGGTAATTAACCAAGCGCTTGTTCATAATGCGTTCCAATATTTTCGACACAGTAGGCAGGATTGAAATTGGTCTATAGTTATTAGTACTATTAGTATCTCCTCCTTTATGAACGGGTTTAATAACTGCTAGCTTAAAGGCTTGAGGGAACACTCCAGTTGCTATACAGAGGTTACAAATATAAGCAATCGGTTTAGAGAGAAGATGTGCATATCTTTTAAGAATTTTACTTGAAATCTGATCAAATCCTACTGCACAGTTTTCCCTTAAACCATTGATAAGCATTGCCACCTCTTCCTCATCTGTTGGGAGCAGAACAAATGACTTCAGAGTATGGGTAGACTCAAATGACATAGGCGGAAGTAGTTGATTCTGTGAGATTAGTTGTTCTGCTAGATTCTTCCCTATGTCTGTGAAGAAACGATTTACTTCATTGATGCTATGAGGATTATCCGCCATTAGGAGATTAGTAGAATGGTCTTTTGCCTTGTTAGAGCCACTAATTTTTTTTATGACGTCCCAGAGCTGTTTCTTATTATTCATTGCATTAATTAGTTCTTGCCGTTCGTAATTTCGCCTAGCCTTCTTGATAATTGTATTGCAATAATTTCTGTATCGTTTATAGGTTACATTATTAATCTCATCATCAGGATTCTTCTTAAATTTTACGTATAGCCTATCGCGGTTCCTCATGCATTTTAATAGTCCTTTAGTAATCCAGGGCCTAAAAATTCTATTCCTGTTAGTTGTTTTACTTAGCTGGGAGTTATCTAAAATGACCGAATTTAATTGCTTTATGAGTAAATCAGTAGCTGAGTTGGCGTCTCTACATTCTAGGATTGATTGAAAATTAATTTTACTCATTGATGTATCGAGTGACTCGTAACAAATGTGATAAGACGGTTTCTGTAAGACATATCTAAGTATTTCACTATTAAAGCTAACGGCTACACTTTCATGATCAGTTACTGATGTTTGGAAGACGAAGCAGTTAGCATCCAATTTTGTTTTGATCATAATGTGATCCAAGCAGGAGTTGCCACGAGTAGGTAGCGTGTGACTTGGTAGTAGTCCGTGGCTTGCTAACACGTTAAGGTACTCATAAGCCCGTCTATCTGAGCTATTTGGTACAATGTCAATATTTATATCGCCGCATAGGATTATATTTATATTATTTTAATTTTGATTTGTTTCAAACCTAAGTTTGGCCAGAGTGTTATGATAGATAACTCGAAGTTCAATCAACGTCAGGGTTTTTCGAATACAATGAAACTAGGTTGTTTCATCGGTTAAATAGAAGACATACTCCAATTGGTTCCAAAGACTCCCAGTAAGGTGATCTTGGTGCGGCTTCCCCGATTCCCAGGGTAAGCGATACGACATCGTCACGGTGGCTAGTTAATGTAACAAATATATGCTCTCGGATACATAACTAAATAATGCCGGACGAATCATACAGCATCATTTAGCCCCAAGCTAAGCAGAGCTTGTGTTATGGTAATAACTGATATACCTACTAATTTCGTTACAATACATAGATATTTTTATATCTTGTGTACCACCAAAACCTACTTTAGTTGGTTTTCAAGGTTTATCTTAAAAAGTATAAGGGGTCCGTACCCGAGGGGTCAAAACGGGTCTCTATTACTAAAATCTCCACTGTCTGTCTGTATGTCCATCTCTCAGCGGTCGGTATTTCATGAACCGTAAAAGGTTGACAGTTGAAAATTTCAGTGTGTAATCTTGCCACTATAATAATAAAAAAAATATTTTACAAAAAGGTGTCATACTAAATTGGCTGATAAAAATATATTTTGTGATGCGATAGGTACGGAGGATAATGTTGTTGTTATTTAGTTATTATAAGTTATAAATGTAATTGTGACTTATCTAAGAACATGTGTATTGTGTCAAAAGATAAAAAAAAAATAAGCAAATAAGAGATTTTTTTGCTTATTTTGGCTCTATGTTTCTCAAGGCTAAAACTCTTGAACTGTAAAATGTAAAAATTAATTTTTTATTATGTATATTTAAAAATCTACTAAAATGATATAACTTATTTTTTAATACTATTATGTTAAATATGCAAAATTGGTTCTACTAAGAATACACAATTGTTTTGGTTACTTCTCAACATATCTTTTTGTAACATTTTTTTCATCTTGGGACAAATTTTGGTACAATTTGCAGATATTTGTTCTAGGTGTTCTGGTTGTTTATAATGTATGATAAAAATATATATTTATGTTATGTATTGTATTATGTTTATCAGTCATCTAGTACCCATAACACAAGCTCTGCTTACCATGGGGCTAGATGATGCTGTGTGAATTGTCCAGCATTCTTTATTTATTTATGTAGTGACTAAACACTTATATGTCCGGTCATTATTTTACTACATTTTAATGCTACTCCAATGCTTTTGTAATGCAATTAAAATTTTCATTATCAATAATATTGCATTATTATATCAAGTTGCCAATTACAGAAACATACTGTTTCTGTAATGCGATTGGCAACTTCATTGATACTATATACTTTGATCACAATAATGTTACCAACAATAGCTAATAGGATCTAAAGCCGTATAGTTTCTGCCCAAATAAGCATTACAGTAGCCTTATAAACATTTGTAATTGTAACGCTACATATAAAACTAAGTCAAGATACAAATACAATACGGACATGCTTTAAGTCGGCTGATGTGTTATTTGGGAAATGCTGTATTAGTTGAGCTGAAGACAGGGCGTTATAGCATTCACAAGTACATACAAGTATAGGCTGATAATGGTTTCAAGGGTACCTTTGATGGCGATTATATCCTCGCAGTCACTAACTGGCTCGCACTTGACGGCAACAGTGAAGAACTGATGCAGCAGCTGCGGTGGTGACAGCGCTGGAGCCGCGATCTCGAAGCCTCTAGCTATGTCATCTGAAAAAAGGTCTACGTTTATTATGTGGTAGAGGTTGGAGGGCCTCTATCTGCTGAAGATAAAATGTTCAAAATAATGATGCTACTGTTCTGTTTTATACATACATTTTATGTAAATAGCCCAAGAAAGGAAGTCTCCAAGATACCAGGGTTATTCATGTTTACCATAAGTGTATTTTTGAGGTGTAAACAGATAGGTATATTTGGCATCAAGGCGACGACGACACACACTTTTTTTTACATCTTGGAAAAGCATGGTAGTTGGTAGTCAGAGTTATATGGATCACTAAAGGTAGAATTCCGTTCTTAGCGACCGCGACTGGGTCGCGCGACCTACTGCTTAGTATGAATTTATATGGAGCACTAAATAAATATCACGACCGTGTGATTGCGCCGTGCCTGCTCCTCGGTACGCGCCGAGCCTGCTTCTCGGTACGCGCCGCGCCGCCACCGCCGCGTCTGCGCATAATAGGTACGGCGCGCGGCGCGCGCAGGTTCAAAGGGCGGCAATTAGCTACCTAATTGCCGCCCTTTGAACCTTTGATCAAAAAACATCCGCGCCGTACAGTTATCAAACCGTGCAAGCACACGTTTTCTTCGTTAAACTGCCGTATAGTTTAGAAAACATGTCGTGAACAAGAGCTCTAACAATGTCTGGACAAGGAAAGCAGGAAGAAAGCAAGACAGATCATACCCCATGAGAACTTTATTAGCTGCCCCATTTTTGGGATCGCTGGCTGATGCTCCTCTTGCGTTTCCAACCCCGCTTCCATATTGAAATATCCACACACAATATACACGAAAACTTGCATTCAACGTGCGTATGATGCTCTTCGTGCGTTTCTATGCAAGTTTTCATAATATTTAAAAATCCACCCACACACAATATACATGTACGAAAACTTACATTCAGAAGGTAGACTAGACAATAGCAGGAGTCGGTGTTGCCAACGATGCGGGGACTGATATTGCCATTTTTCAAAGTATAAGTAGCCTAATGTAGCCGAATTTTTGGTTCTGTATTTCTGTAGATGTTCTGTAGCTTAAAAAGTAGCCGAAAAGTAAAAATAAATTATATTTGTAGTACAAATTTAATAATTAAATAAGACTTTGGTTGGACAATCTGCAGGTTGGGTGCTGAATGTTGCCACTATGGCGCGTATGTATGTATTGTAACTATGTGCTGCCGACAGGATCGGCAAATTCCCCTATTTTTTTACATAAATGAGGCACTGCATGCAGCTTATATTCTCCGGTGAAGGTTAAAATACCTAAATCTGAAAAAAGATTGGCGACACGAATCTCTTGGTTTAAGACCTTTGGAGTACCGGTAGGTAGGGAATGTCTACACTCCAAAACACAGTTTTATCATATGAATCAAAGTTTATTTAAACACAATCACACGAACACATATATACCTAGGTATCGGTAAACACTGTGGGAATGTTTATTACACGTGTTTTGCAAGTAAACATAGATATTAGTTAGGATAAGTACACGAGGAAAAAGAATAACAGTGCGTTCGTTCATAGGAAACCGAGAATGTCAGATGAAAAATCCTTCGCAGAACCATGTCTGTCTCGAATTGAGTCATTTGTTCCGTCTGTCCAAAACGACCAAAAATATGCCTGCTGTTTCTCAGGTCATTCCGCTTGACTGGCTTGACAGACCAGCTGTCAAAAACTTCGGACTGTCGTCGTCGTTGTGAAGGTGCGTAAATTTTATATGCACGCCACAGACCTATGATTGACCTGACTGCTCGTTTTTGAAGTCGGAAAATTCTTGCCCAGCAGATGCATAACCCCAAATCAGTAATCCATTATGTCATAATAAGACTATGAAAATAGGAAAAGTATACCGCACCGCCCTGGCATGGCAGCATCCATCCCACAAACAAAGTTCTCTTACGTTTGTCAGTTTTACTTCAACCAACAAAACTCATCGCCTTTATAATTTACCATACATAGGACGATAAACTTAGGGCTTTGTGGCTGTCTTTTGTGGTGCCAGTGAATTCCGAACTGCTTGGATTTATCAAAAGTCCAAAAGATCAGTTATTGAATAAACGTGTGTGCCAAAAACACTTCGAAAAATACCAACTGGATGATACCTAAGGATAATTAATTGAAAGATCCAAGTCTATTTTCTATAGTATACCGAAGTTGAGCAGGGGGTGCCTTTATCTGATAAGTCTTTAGCTCTGCATATTCATAGGTTTAGTTGTTATACAAATTCTTCTATTAAATGCATCCCAAATCTCAAATATTGTGTGCTAAACCACCAATCGGCAGGGAAATTTAGTGCCAATAACAATATTATGTGTCACAAATGCTAGAAAGCCAAGTAGTATTTAATTTTACTTTGTTATCTTCTTGTCACCTGCCTGCTATGACACAATATCTGTACACCTGGCTTGATCATTCTAACGCATTCCAGTCTATTCTATGTTCATACACAGAATGGGGCATAATGTATTAAGTAGGTACTAGTTTATGCCCGGGGCTTAGCTAAATTTGTTTTTATGGAAATATTTAAAGTTAATTTATATCCCATGATAACTGATTCATGGGATAAAATGTGAGTGAAGAGGTTCACATCCATCCATCCATCCATAAAACTTATATGGAATACTAAAATAAAAATAAACTTATAATGAGGAAATTGCTGAAAATCCAGTTTTTGTCAAAGGTAATGAAAAATACCTAATCATCAATTATATTCATCTTTGGTACTAGACACAGAAAAATAAATGTCAAAGTATAATCATAAAAATAAAATTTGTTATAATTTTTTTGCTACATGTATAGAATCTAAAGAAAGTTTTGTGTCAAAGTATAGTAACAGTTTATTAACTTGTAAATTATGTATGTACTTATTCTAAGAAATCAAATAATTGTAAATGTATTTATTATTTTCCAGCTAATAAATTGCCCACAACCTTGAGGGCTGTTTATAAAGATGAAATAAATGAGAGAAATTGCCGTTAAATAAAATAAGACGAAGCCATTTTTGCTAAGATCGGATGCTGCTAAGAAACTAAGCTGTAGCCAATTATTTAATAATTTTTTTTTACAAAATTTCTCCACAAGCTCTAGATTTTCTGCTCATGCAGTTAAAAATGGCTAACAGAAAGAAGAAGGCAATGAGGTACACTACCAATGAAAAGCATTTGGCATTGACCCTCATGAAGCCGGAAGGTTACAAAAAATTATTTAATTTGCCCAGTAAAAGAATGCACTTAACCGTCTAGCTGAAAATATAATGTTCAATGTGGGGCTAAATGATATACCTATATTTTTAGAGTAATAAAGCAAAAAACACAAAAATGGGACACAAAGAAGAAACTATACTCTATTTTGTTCGATGAAGTTGCTACACCTCATCTAACTTATGTCGAGTCCCAAGATGAGATAAGAGGCTTTAAATTTAAAGACTTTGGGTATGGAAGAGAACTGAGGTTTTGTGATCATGCCTTAGTATTTATGCTAAAAGGAGTGTGCTTAAACTGGAGACAGCCTTTTTTATTTCTATTTTTGAACAACTGCAGCTGCTACGGTAGTAAGAATTTTAAAGGAAGTAGTCACTAAAGTTTCAGAGACAGGATTGATACCTTTATCTGTTGTATGTGATCAGGGCTCGACATTTAGAACAGCCATGAATATGATAAAATTGGAGACTGAACGCAAAAGGATTTTATATGAGGAAATAATGGTGAGTATGTAAACTATCTTAACAAATAGCCCTTGCATGCACATATCTATGTAGCAGTTGGAAAGTATCTGGGATAAAAAGTACCCATCACATTATATAAAAATATTCATCTGTATGCCAGGTCTTACATATGTACATAGTGCCAAATTTAATCCAAATGTGTTTAGCTGTTAAACCACGATTGCCTTACAAAAATGTAATCTTTTACATTATTTTATAATTAGAAAGCTTTTTACCTTACCTAAACATAATCTAATAAAAGAAAATTTGATTCGCCCACCGCGCCTCATAGTGCCTCTTCACTTGGTCGTTACAACTTGTTGAACTCCTTTTTTTTGTTTGCAGATGGAACTATTGAGATATCAGGACAAAAGTTAAGTGTTGTGTATGATCCCCCCATACCACTTAAGGACCTTAAAATTAACCTTCTTTCAAAAGATATGCTTTTCAAAATTGCCACTTGGAAGGATATAGAAACTGTATTTGATGCTGATTGCCAACTAGGTCACACTAGAATGCATAAAAAGATGTTTATGCAGCAAAAATGAAGATGAAAGTTAGTGTAGCTGCCCAAACTATGAGTGCTACAACCAGTGCTATGCTTAAATACACTGCATTATTCAGTAAGTTTCTATTCTGTTATCAATATGCATTATCTAATTGTGTGTCTCAATATCGCGAACCGCCTTTTGATTAACTCTCTCAAAGGGCCTCTGTGCTGTTGGCTTCGGTCCCACGCAAGCCTTCCAAAGAACCGGGTCACTTTATGGCTCGAGATCATGGTAATCAGATAATAATACTACGCCCTAATAAAAATTATCAATTTTAATTATTAATTATCTTTAACAAAAAAAAACACTGAAATCACTCATATAAATATTATTATCTTTTGCAAGAATTAGAAAAAGGAAAGGGCGAAAGGCTTAATTGTACTTCAATTATTTAAGTACAATTTAGCTTTTCAGAGTAGGTAATAAGCTGTCGTTTTTAGAGTCTGATAGACAAGAAATAGTTTGTTGTAAGTTTTATTTGTTAGATTGCACAAACTTACCTATTTAATTAATATTTCACAAACTACAGCCTCGGGTCGAAACGTCGTCGCGTCAGTGAGACAATGGCCACAACAGGTGAAGCTGTGGAACTCATAGATAAGCTCTTTGATAGCGTAAATGGATCTCGAGGGAGCGCTGTCCGGGGCAAACTGCGTGGACTAATAAAGCCGAACTCTCATCAACACAATATATTGACAGAAGGGAAACAAATATTAAAAAATATCCAATTCTTAGATGCAAATAGCAAGAAAGCCCTCAAAAATAATAAAATCTATAAGGTTCGAGTTCCTTCTCTTACTGGTGGGATTACAACTACTAACAAAGTTTTAAAAGGTTGTCTAAACTGTTGTTCAAAAAGTATGAGACACAATATTTTTATCCTAGAAATATGTATAAATCAGGATTCTCTGGAGAATTTTTTTGGTAGGATCAGAGCCATAAACTACAGGAATGTCAATCCTGATGCAAATACTTTTATAAATCACTGCTCAATGTTATGGGTCCACATTCAACATACGCAAACTGTGAGGATGATAAAGGATACACAGTAGTACATTGTTTTAAACTCATATCCTCCAATGTTGATGAGAGTTCCTCACCAATATTTGACGAGGATATAGAAAATGCCTTATTAACTACTAGACCCATATCAATGACCCAAAACAGCAGTAATTGCAATCAATCACTAAATCCAGCGAATGAAAGATTGCATATGCACTCTTCTGCATATACAGTAGGAGTAGGGTATATGTGCAGGAGAATGACAACAATTTAATGTTCTGCTATTGTTATTGTAATGCTAAATAAATTACAGAAGTACAATACAACAGTTAAATTGGAAGTTGTTTTATTCTTATATTTTTATTATTACAATGATATAACAAAAAAACTTATTACAATGATCCTATACGATTTTTTTATGGCACATCACTACATCGATACTTGTATAGTACGCTGTGGTCATCACTAGTTGACTTACGACACTAGCGCTTGGTGCATAAATTTTGAACTAATTGTCAACCATAGGCTGTCCTATCTGGGCGTACCCACAGTGGGGCAAGGTGGGGCATTTGCCTCGCCGTCGCCGGCCGCCGCGCGCCGCGCCATGCTCTCTGGCCGGAACTAATTTTTTTTAGGAAAAATTATATAATGATGTTTAAATTAATTACTAATATAGGTACATACTTTAACCATTACCATACGAAACAATGTAATAGGTAACGATGAATCGCATGCACTGAGATCGAGTCGAGTGATTAGCGATTTCCGAACGAAGGTACATATCCAAAATGAAATAATAGGTCTGTGCATGTGTAAGCATGTGTGTAATGTCCCTAGAGACGATATCACAGTTGAAGTAAAGAACGCAGGCGCCTCTATAATCATCCTAGCAGACGAGAGCTGCGGGCTGTGATATATATCAGGAAAATAGCAACTTTCTATTGGTATTTTATAGAATGAAGAAAATATGACTGTCCGTGAAGAGTTTTAAGGTTTTACGAAATTAACGGCAATGGATGCACAATCCATAGCTTCTAGCACAAGCTATAAAATGTGCATTTCCACAGTTCATATTCGATTACAGATAAAAAATTATACAAGTGAATACAATATCAAGTAGGTAGTAGGTACTTACAGAATTCATTAAATTGACAGAATGTGTGACGTTACTAAATAATAACTTTTAATGAATTTTTGGTTTGGTCGTATGTAATGTACCTACGTAAATGGTCGAAAAATGCCCTAAATAATTAAAGTTATATTACGATAATTAATAAATGGGACATTATAGATAATATATAATAATATATTTAGAAGATTTATATTTACAAGGGGGAAATTATGTTAGAATCTCACACTACCCTGCAGTTATTTTGTCTCGTAAAGAAGCTATTAATTATTTATTTTTAAATTAAAGTGTATATATAAATGAATTTTCTGTGAATATTTCAAGCGACTACCTGTTTCCGTTATCAATATCGAGTAAAAACGAGCAAAAAAAAATCACTTGTATGGGAGCCCCCTTAAACATTTATTTTATTCTTATTTTTAGTATTTGTTGTTATAGCGGCAACTGAAATACATCATCTGTGAAATTTTCAACTGTCTAACTGTCACAATTCTTGAGATCAGCCAGCCTGGAGACGGACAGACAGCGGAGCCTTAGTAATAGGGTCCTGTTTTACCCCTTTTGGGTACGAAACCGTAAAAAGTATCAAACTAAATAAAAAGCAATTTTAATTTCCTACTATATTTAGTCACTTCTGTTCTGCCCCACCCGTTTAAAATAAAAATGCCGGGTGTTTGTTGAAAAAACGACACGACTCCATTTACCGATTTAGGCGCGAGAAATTTGAATGATTGTAGTGAATAAACTCTACGGTTTTACCCCGATATACGGTTTTGAACGGTACTTGTTTTAGTCATGGTCTTGGTCATTGCGGACGTGCAATTTCAAGATTGCGCTGCATCTAGCACCAGATGCTGGATAGAAGACGCCCAAAAATGTGCTGGATCTAGCTGGACTGTTGGAGCTCATTGTAATGCCTAGTGTTAAGTCTTACTTGGCATCTCATCCTCGCTGATGGGCTCGCACTTGACGTTCACGTCCACGGTGTACAGCTGTGGCGAGTCCGACGCAGTAGATGCCTCGGGGGAGGTGGACGTGGGGGGAGTCGGTCCGCTGGATCGCTCCCACTCCTCCTCCTCCTCTTCTCGCTTAATACGCGGCTCTTCGCGCAAGTATCGCTCCATCTCGTAGCATGTCTGGAAGGGGACGTATTATACAATACAATACAATGCGAAAATGTTTTATTGTACACCCTAAGCAGATTATTACAAAAAGACATTACATGCGACAAGTATCTATAATGGGTGGCCTAGAGGCGATCTCTTCCAGGCAGCATTATATTGTGGAAAAGGTAGAGCGGAGACGGAGACCTTTATTAGTCATTTTTAACCGGCTTCGAAGAGGTTCTATGTTCGGCTGTATGTATAGGTATTTTTTAAATGTATGTTCGTGGATTTCTCAGTTAAGTTTATTTATGATGATTTTAAAAATTATTTCGCTATTGTTTAAAGAATGATCTCGAAGTGGTCCCAACAAATAGATTGCCGAGGATTTATCCGGATCACGGAGTTATCCATCATGGTAATTTTGTTGTATAACTACATTATGTTGATGTTGACTAATGTTGTTTCGTTTAAGAGTTTCTTTGGCCACCTTCACACAGAATGTTCACCTACTGTTTCCATTTATCAGACAAGGATCGATGGTACCATGCGTCACATTGCATTGTCATTTGTCACCGAACTTAGGTACATAAGTATGCCAAACTTCAGCCCAATCGCTTGAGTAGGTACGTATAACTAATTGGTCTAAAATTCAGTTGCATGATTTCTTCCACACTTACTAACAGGACAAGTAGAATAAAAGCTAAGAATTATGTAGTAGTACCACCTACCTTTACATATTCGCAACGCGAGCCGCGGGCAGAAACTAGTAATATTATAAAAGCGAAAAAAAATTTGTCTGTCTGTCTGTTACCTTTTCACGCTAAACGGATATTATTTAAATTTTGCAGGGAGCTACTAAGTATCCCAAAGACGGACATAGGCTACTTTTATACCGGAAAACAACGAGCAAAGCTGCGAGTAGGAGCTAGTCACTACATATCTAGTATAAAACAAAGTCGCTTCCCGCTGCTGTCTGTCTGTCTGTCTGTCCCTATGTACGTATATCTACTTAGATCTTTAAAACTACGCAACGGATTTTGATGCGGTTTTTTTAAATAGTTTTGTAAACCATTTCACACATGGGCGCAGCTAGTTAAAATAAAACTCAAAGAAACGTACCTATTTCTCGTAAACTTATTTTTAAGGCTTAAGGCCACTCTCTTAGTGTATTCAAATGTAAGTCGGGCAAAAAAAGACTGAAAATGTCATGTCGCTTAAATCCTATTTTTAAGATCTCTAGAGACTACAATGCACTAGGAAACTAAGCCATTAAATAAATTTAATCAGGTCTGATAGTTGACGCTTATGAGCTCTGATAAAATCGATCAACATACAGTGATACATTATAAATAAATAAATAATGCTGGATGATCCACACGGCATCATATGTATAGTAGCCCCAAGCTAAGAAGAGACTTATGAACTTGTGTTATGAGTACTATGACTGACTGATAGTTACTATACATAATACAATACATTACTTATTTTTATTTTATTTTATTTGGGAAATAAACAGTACATAAAACTTAATACTAAAAACAAAATAATTTCCTCTATTATGTAACACATATAAAGCTAAATGAACAGAGCAATAGGAAAAAAAATCAAAATTGTTTAAAATACGTATACATAAATAAGAAGAATAAATAATAATACCTGTGTTAATACAACTTGATACTTAATTATAATGAGTCCTTGGCAACGCATAGATGAACTTCTTTACGGAACTTCGGCAATGGTAAGTTAAATATATTTATATCCGACAGTTTTTTATTATGTAATTCACAAACTCTACTAAGAAACATATTTTTCCTATAATTTGTGTTTACATTAGGCAAGAAAAAGGTCTTTTTGGTCTTTTTTTAAGGTCTTTATAACGAGCAGATCGTCGGGGGCATTGAAAATAAATGTTTTCAAGCAAAAATGGTGAGTCTATTTCTCCAGTTAGAATCTTATATAGAAAGACTTGGTCTCTGACAATTCTGCGGGTTTGCAGGCTGGTCATGCTATCAGTTTCATAAAAGGGAAACCGATACTTACAATGTTTAAGTAGTTTGGTCTGAATCCTCTCAATTTCATAGATATGAATGTTATATTGCGGGTTCCAGACCGTCGATGCATATTCTAGAATGGACCTGACAAAACTATTGTATAGAACAAGTATCTAAATTTTGAAATTCTCTGGAAAAAAAAAACTTATACTATAAAATAAATAAACAAATAATGCTGGACAAATCACACAGCATTATCTAGCCCCATGGTAAGCAGAGCTTGTGTTATGGGTACTAAATAACTGATATACATACATAATACTATACATTACATAGATCGATATTTTTTATTATACATAGAAAACAACCAGAACACCCTATTAACACTATTATTTATTACATTCTATTTCAGCTACTTCCATAGTATTATGTCTTATGGCACTACTGTGGGGAAACGCTACAGATATAAACACCGTATTTGTGTTGCAGAAGAGGGCTGTTCGTGGCGTTCGTGCGATCTATAATATGGGTCCCAGAGAATCCCCACGTGATAAATTCAAAGAAATAAACATAATGACAGTAGGTATCATGTCAATATATTTATGAAAAATTGTACACTCATAAAAATATGAACCGGGGTTCACTAAAAAAAGCGATATACATAATGTAAATACTAGAAACAAGAATAAACTCGCTGTGCCCACAGCTATAGACTACATAAGATAAGTGTATCTTTTAAAGGGCTATGTATACGCCTCTACAACAAAACCCCACCCAAGTGAGTTGTAAAAATTATCAATAAATAAATTTAAAAAATATGTGAAACATATTCTTTGTAAAAAGGCTTATTACAAAATATCAGATTATCTAGAAGATAAAAAAGCTTGAAACGTTTTGCTCCAACTCAAAATCTAACAACTTACAGATAAGCAAATCAAATGTACTAGACATATAAGGTATGCCTATGAACATACTAGTGGTTTCTTTTCACTTCTTCCACTGGTGGACAAAATAATTGAAGTGAAAATTAAAATAATGTTATTACTTGTTATATAATAATGAATAGTACTATAAAATATGACCTGTCTAAGTGCTTATTTGTAAGCCTAAAGAAATAAACGTTTTTCATTTTCATCCTAAGTTATCCATGACTACTTACCATACCTACCACGTGCGGATTTGTAATCGCAGTGGTGTTAAAAATATGCACAGAAGGAAGGAAGCTGCTGCAGTTAATTTAGTAGGTTCCCTAAATCCCCCTAAGTCGCCTCTTACGTCATCCACGGGCTAAGTTAGAGTATTAATTCTTACGCTGCAAACACCACGCAAAAAAGGAACTTAACTACTACGTACTACGTTGTGGTATGAGTACTACACTACGTTGTGGTATGAGTGCTATTATAATGTACGAAACCGGTTGGCGTGCGTGAGTCATTCATTGATATGCACTCTTCTCGATGCAAGCTATTTAAAACCTTTTGCTTGACAGTTTAGGTTTGTTTATACTTTGTGGCTAGCTTACCGTTAGCTTACCAGTCTTTGTGCCCTTAAAAACTGTTACCTATTCTGTGAGTTGAGAAACCTTGGACAAGCACGATGAACTCTGCTTTGTGTAAACTAAGGACGAAACGTGAATGTGATTCAATTTAATTTATAAGGGTTTACTACCTATATAAAGACGTGTCGTCGACCGGTAAATTATTATTATTTGGATGAATCAAATATGAATAATTTTTCACAACGAGTAGCTAATCCTGCGTCACCTACTTGATCGGTTAATGTAGGTAATACTAACTAGCCTAAATAATAATAAATCGAAATAATTTATTTATTTATTTTATTCGGAAGACAAACAGTTTTACTCCGTTAACAGATAACTTAAAGAATAACTTATAAGTTATAACCATTTATGTGTCCTCGTATGCTAAAGGATTGCTTGCTTGCGGAGGAGAAATGAAAATAAAAAAACAGTTTAGTCTTAAAACTTACTTAATAGGTACATTGAATTAAAAAGATAGAACTAATAATAGACAATATATATATATATATATATATATATATATATATATTATGTATGTGTAAGTAAGTACTAACAATTACCTAAATTATACAAAACAGAAACTAATATAAAGTAAAAAACAAAAAAGCAGAATTTACATAAGAAAAATGAAACAGAATCCTAATATCTTATGGTTAAGATGATAACGAATCAAACCAGCAGCGCCTTGTCAGGAGGGTTTTGACTCTTTGTGCTGTCGAATCAAATAAATCGAGGTCGGGGATATCGACCAAACCCAGATAATCCTAACTCTTATAGGGAGATATACATAGATAAACCATCTTAAATAGAATCGAATAATGCTAAATCTTATAGGTACAATACAAACCATCTAGCACATAACACTCACACTTAGTTTAAGTACCTATGTACATACGTAAAGGAAAGAAAAGGAAAACTATTACTTACAGTTATCTAGTACCTCTAACACAAGCTCTGCTTACCATGGGGCTAGATAATGTGAATTGTCCATCATTATTTATTTTTTTATTTTACAAGAATGTTTACTCTAAACACCTATCATCAACATTATCATCATTTGTGCCAAAAATTCTCTGCTGAGCCGCTGCCTGGCCGAGCTAACACTTGTTCAGAATAAGTAGAGCTCATATTGCTTACTTTAGTTATTAAAATTGTTACTTGTTATTTAGCAAACCCTTCCGCTAGTGGAATCAATGAGATTCAACAATAAGGTCCTCCGATGTCGAATCTCACAAAATATGTTGCAATTGTTGTTATTTGAAGTACTTGCTTGATAATTTTTTTGTGTAGCTGTGTAGGTACTTAAATGCTTATTTATGTCTGTAACGCCCTTGTTTACTTTATATTTTTAATTTTAAACCCGGACTACAAATGTAACCCCGCCCGGACGCTCCCCGGACGCTCTGTAAACTAGGACAGATCAGACACCCGACAGATGGCAACCCTATTTACTACAGAGCCCTAACGTAGAGTTAGGCGGCGACGTGAACGCTCTTAAATACGTTTTAGTACGTTCATAATATTTCTCCAGGATTAAAGTTTTATTGGACCACCTCAACATCAATTTTTATATAACAAGGGATAAATACGAATCCCTCGGGAAGAATTATTTATGGGGCTTATTCGCGATGGTCTGACGGCATTGTGGGGGCTGTTGAGAAACAGTGGATCCGACTGGCACAAACCGCTAGGGGTGGCGAGATAAGGAAGAGGCCTATACTCAGCAGTGGGTATTACCGGCTGATTAGATAGATAGTTATATTAGGGTATATTCGCTATATGATAGCGAATAAATTTTTTAAATCGGGCCATAATTGACGGAGAAATAGACGAAAATAACCTCCTCTTGAAGTTGGTAAAAAAGAATTCGCCGCGCAGTCGAATCTTTCGGCGTCCACGGGCTGAGTTGGGACGGTCGATTACTCCGAGACCACAACGTCCTTTTGTACTTGTCCTACATACGAAGGAACTGAATAATTGAACAAGTAGTTCCATTGATTCCAACTTGTATGAAAGGAACAAACAAATACCTACCAAAGCACAATGCCTATTACAGTCTTTCATTAAGGTTAAAAGAGTCACTCATCTTTCCATACAAACGTTGAAAGGTAACTACTACACTGTTTGATGTTCACCATCCAAATCTAAGGATTATAACAATTTATCTCGTCATTATCTATAGATAGATAGATAGAAAACACTTTATTATACCACACATAACAGAAAACAATACTGAGATAAAACTTAGATTAAGGTATAAAGGGCGGCCTTATCGCTGAGAGCGATCTCTTCCAGGCAACCTTAGGATATATTGTTCCTTCATGTCCAGTCTGGACATGAAGGAACAATATATACGGTGGAACTTTAATAAATAATTGGAAAAGAAAAAAAATACTTACACTACATACCTACATACACTACATAGGTACAAATATTATGATAAACTTACATAGACATAAAATAGAGATATTCTACCTATTTATAAAATATTTGATATTCGACCAAAATCCGTAAAAAAAGTACTCTTCATCTCTTCTCTTTACTTTCGTATGTGAACACTGATTTTAGCCTAATTTGAGGCGAAAATAATATACAGAGAAAGAAAACTCCAAAATAGGGCGAGAGAGAGAGAGAGAATATATAAATTAAATCTAATTAATAATAGTAATGAAAATTCATGCCGATTTGGGGGCAACCTTTATTCTGAATTTACGGGCGCGATTATGGGACCACCATTAGGTATACTAACACCGAGAAAGCACTTAATTTCTACGAACAGTAAGAACAACTTAGTTGTCTGTGTAACAAGCTTACTACAAAGTAATGAAAGAAACCCAAACATGAACCGAACGAAAATAATGGGTTGAATCGATTTGAGATTTGAGCCGATAATATAATAATAATGCTGGACAATTCACACAGCATTATCTAGCTAGCCCCATGGTAATTGTGTTATGGGTACTAGATAACTGATATACATAATACAATACTTTACATAGATAGATATTTTTTATGATACATAGAAAACGTCCAGAACACCCGGAACAAATATCTGCAGATCGTACATAGAATTGTTCCGAGGCGGGAATCGAACCCGCAACCTTTTGCGTCGCAGGCGGACCTTCGCCCACCGCGCCATATCGGTGGTCACGATAATTTTACTTATTGACACCAAACTCAGCAATTTAAGCCGAAACACAAAAAAACAAGTCATAACTAATCCTAGAGTCACTAATTCTAAATTCTTACAGAATTTATAGTCTTTCTTCTTTCGATGATTTTACTTTGCTGTAAAATATGCCATATCTTTCACAATCTTAAGTTAATTTCATCAGTTAATTTTATGCACACATAATTACTTTAACTTTGCCAAGGCAAACCAACGTAAAAGCGTCTAGACGCGTAGCTGCGGTAAGGTTATTTAGGCTATTTTTGAGATGTTGTTCGAATAGCTGTTACATTAGATACGATATATTGATATGCTTAAATGAAAGCTAAATAACTGCTCAACATCTTTTTATCTCATGATTCTTATCGTAGTATGAGTACTTTAGACGGTATTTGTTCAAAAGACAAGCTTACTACAAATTTCTTACTTTTTTGAAAAAGGGCCAATTTTTGAACTGTTGCATTTCAAGTAATATTAGGCATATAGAGCTGGAGCATTGCTTAAATTGACGTTAATTTTGTCTTCTTTATAAGTTTCATAGATTAGTCATTAAATATCATGTTTTAGAAGATGTAAACCAAAACTGAAATAGTCTACCAGAAATTTAGCACAGTGCTCCAATTCCACTAAATTAACCACTTCACCATATCAATGGTATCGTCTCAGAATGACAGTTTTTGGCATTATACCTTTGATCAAAAAAATACAGATGTGTGTCAAAAGTGTCGCTTGCAACCATTCTATCAATCTCTCCGTGCAAGTATTACCCCTCGCACTATCTAGATTTTATGTCATCTATGAACGATTCTGCGATGATACCACCCACACTGTCATGGTAAAGTCATTCGTTAACAAAATTCGATCCCTAGTCTTCGATGTAGGTTGTTTTAGCTGACTGGCCTAGTTAGCGGAATACGCACAACAGCATCCGATACCTTGGATTCGGTGAATAGGTATACGAATTCTATGGTTCCGAGGAAAGTTAAGCTCTACTAACCACGCTATGGCAATGCTCCATGTTAATGTCGAAAGGACTCTGCTGGGCAGTATCAATCCTGTTTCTTTGCACCTCGGCACCTTGAATCTGGTCAATTCAATGCCTGATGTTGCGCGCAATTAAATCATGGACGTCTTAGATTCCCTGAGCTACTCTACCGTGCTCAGGGTGGCTCTACTGATATACATTTTCACACTTGCGGGGTATCCGTTGCACTTCCTGTTGCAGCTCGAGATAATCCTACTAATATTATAAACGCGAAAGTTTAGAATATATAATATAAATATATTATATATATATATAATATTATAAACGTGTAATTATGGATGGATGGATGTTTGTTACTCTTTCACGTAAAAACTACTAAATGGATTTTAAAATTTAAAATAATATAGCTTATACATCAGAATAACAAATAGGCTACAATTTATAAAGATATATTGTATATTATCTAAAATATCTATCAATTCAATTCAATTTTTAAATATATTTATTTATAAACATAACAAAATATAATAGTAATACATATCCAGTGTACATTTTTCCTAGATAATATTAACTTAAATTTACAATCGTTTATAAGCAAAGCGCTTTTTCAAACGTTTATAAAAGGGAGTAAAGAATTACGTATATTACATACTTTTGGTTATTGAACCATTTATAAAAACATTTTATCTTAATATGACTACATGCAAGCTTTAGTTGAGCATTACATTTTAAATAAATAAATTATAGTGAAGGATTTATAGTAGGATATATAGAAAATATCTATCACCAACGGGTGAAACGGCGGGGCGCAGCTAGTGTATCATAATTATTAAAAAGGACTAACTGTTATCGATCCACGGTAAAAAATACATATGCATCGATAAAAAGGTAATTTTTATCGATGCGTATGTATTTTTTACCGTTATTTACACCTATTACGTTTATCTCGAATCCAGTTTTTTTTTTTTGCGTTAGTATAGTCAATTTTATACCAATCTTTACGAACTAAGAAAAGATGGTAAGATCTAAGAACGGATGGTAGTAAACTGATCTCTACAACATCACCGCTAATTCTAGACGCGTGAGTGCTAACAATTTGACCCGTTCCTTCCGATCGATCATAACCGTTGTGTCCATCTCTATCGAATAATAAATCGGAAAAGAGAGCATGTACAATACAAGAGAGCATTAAGGAAATATTTGGCGAAAGTTTTGACTAACTAACCAACTGCAACTCCCACAATCACTTTTGAATACCGTTTCTAAGAAACATTTTTGGTTCGTAATACAGAAGACCCTTATTTATGATATTGAAGACAGAAAACTGAGGAAAACTCTAGAAAATAAGGCAAATCTGCTACAGGCTGCGCTACTCAACGTAAGATAAAAACTGTACGAAAATGTATTCGAATAAATAAAAGTAATGCAAAAAATACGACGTGCGGATTTGGTGGTAGTCTTTCTGAATTCACGGGTGCGATAAGGGCGATTGTAGTACCACCATAATGTCGTCGAGTAAGGAATTAAATTCTAAGAACAGTAAGAACAACAGAGTTGTTGTAAGTGTAACAATAGTATAGGCTTCGTACAATGCAATGAAAGGAGTCTCTCCCTACATAACTAGATACACAATGTGAACACGTACAAGACGCCGCGCCGTAGGCTTTTGTTTGCATAGTGACTAGCTTCGTGAATAAGCTAGCCGCGTTGCTCGCAGTGTGGCCTCTTCCATTCTTTGGTGTTCAATAAGTCTGTTCATTAGGAGCAAGTCGCTTGGTTATAAGCTCTAATCTCTTTATAGTGTAGCATTAGTAGCGACTTACAGGAGTGGCTTGTTGCAGCAGCGACTAATTTCAATATGCCACCTCTTTATTGAATGGTTAAAAAGTTGCCTACATAAATATTATTTCAGGTTTTATCTTTATTCGTACAAAAATTCAGCCCAGTCCATTCAGTAGATTTGGCGTTGTCTTCGGCCAAACATCACCACAACAGCACAAACTTTCGCTTTTATTATATGACTAGCAGCGCTCCGCGGCTTCAAATGGAAATCTACGTGTCAAATGGTTTATAAACCTTTCTCTTTATCACTCTATCTATTTAAATAAACCGCATCAAAATCCGTTGCGTAGTTTTAAAGATCTAAGCATACGTCCCTACGTATACTTCTAGACGCGTGAGTGCTAATAATTTGACACCGTTCCTTCCGACCAATCATAACCTTTGTGCCCCTCTCTATCGAATAATAAATCGGAAAAGAGAGCATGTCCGTGGTTTTAAAGATCTAAGCATACGTCCCTACGTATGCTTAGATCTTTAAAACTACAGACGACTTTGTTTTATACTAAGTAGTGAAGTAGGATTATCTAGAAGTACCTACTACTCAGAAAAATATGCACAGTATAACTGAAAGGTAGTAGTTTAAGTAGGTACGTATACCTACTGAATACCTCTGAATCTCACTCTGAATACCTACTTAACCTAGGTTTAATCAACAGTACTACAGTTACCGAAAGCTGTAAGTTCTAATTTAAGTAAGCGAATACGAGTCAGGCAATATAATACTATACATTTATACATTTGCAAAAGAAACGAGACGTTGAGTCACTTTTTAAACCACATCCATAATTGGAAACTGTGATCTCAGAGGTGACCATCTGACATTGAATATCTCTACGACTAGCGGACCTTCCCGGTTTCGCACGGTTTAAGTACGGATCCCTAACTTTATGAAAATATAATATATCCTATGTTCACCAAGGATAGTGTAGCTTCCCAACGGTGAAATATTTTTTTTAATCGGTTCAGTAGTTTCGGAGCCTATTCATTACAAACAAACAAAAAATCAAACCTTTCCTCTTTTTAATATAATATTAGTATAGAAGTGGATACGCGACGGACAGCGGTCAGCGTGGCAGTGTCTAAATAAATAAATAAATAATTCTGGACAATCCACACACACAGCATCATCTAGTTCCAAATGTCTAATTACTCTAAGGTCCCAAACTAAGCAGAGCTTGTATTATGGGTAGTAGATGACTGACATAATACAATACATTACATAGATCGTTTTTTTTATTATACATAGAAAACGACCAGAACACCCGGAACAAAGTATCTTTACATCGTACAAACATTTGTCCCGAGGCGGGAATCGAACCCTCTGTGAACTTTGTAGTAATTTGTTTTCAAAGTAGACCTTTGTTTATTATTATATGGTTGCGTAAGAAACCATTTGAAACCAGTGATTGTGAAAATTATCATTTGATAATGTTTTAGGTACCTACTTAAGTTTTACGGCACACATATAAATTCGTTGATATGTGTGGTATAACATATGATTTTACGAACCATTTCCGAATCAAGTTTCGGACAACAACGAATGAATCACATAAAAAGAACATCCGGATTGAGGACTTTTTCCTTTTTTTGAAGTCTGTTTAAAAAAGGTTCCTTTAACTATTCTGACTATTTTAGACATTCAGATGTCATCATCATCAACCTATGTTAGTCCACTGCTGGACATAGGACTCCCCCAATGGGCGCCATAGCGCCCTGTCTTCAGCTTGTCGCATCCAGCATCTACCTGCAGTCTTTCACAGGTCGTCATCCCACCTGGTCGGAGGGCGTCTTACACTACGTTTACCGAGTCATGGTCCGCTCAAGAACACGTTTGCCCCAACGGCCGTCGGTTCTTCGCGAGATATGGCCGGCCCACTGCCACTTCAGCTTGCTAATTCTTAGAGCTCATTAGATGTTATTAGAGCATTCAGATGTAATTACAACATCATCATCATCATCAGCCTATAGCAGTCCACTGCTGGACATAGGCCTCCCCCAATGAGCGCCATAGCGCCCTGTCTTCAGCTTGCCGCATCCAGCATCTACCTGCAGTCTTTCGCAGGTCGTCATCCCACCTGGTCGGAGGGCGTCCTACACTACGTTTACCGAGTCGTGGTCTCCACTCAAGAACACGTTTGCCCCATCGGCCGTCGGTTCTTCGCGAGATATGGCCGGCCCACTGCCACTTCAGCTTGCTAATTCTTTGAGCTATGTCGATAACCTTGGTTCTCTGTCGGATGTATTCGTTACGAATCCTATCTTTCAGAGAAACTCCGAGCATAGCTCTTTCCATAGCTCGCTGAGCGACTTTGAACTGGTGGACCAGCCCTATCGTGAGTGTCCACGTCTCAGCTCCGTAGGTCATAACGGGTAGGACGCACTGATTGAAAACTTTCGTTTTCAAGCATTGCGGTATGGATGACGTGAAGACTTGACGTAGTTTCCCAAATGCTGCCCAGCCCAGCTGGATCCTCCTTTTGGCCTCCTTCTCGAAACTGTTTTTACCCAACTGCAGAATCTGCCCAAGGTAAGTGTACTCGGAAACAGTTTCGAGAAGGTGACCATGTACGACCACCGGCCTTGGATCAATGTGACCATTGATCATGACTTTGGTTTTATCCAAATTCATGCCAAGACCGATACATCGGGAGGCTGAAGCTAGGCCGTCCAGCATCTGGTTCAGTTCCTCAAGCGACTCCGCCATTAAGACTATGTCATCAGCGAATCGCAGGTGTGAGATGTACTCGCCGTTTATATTAATGCCCTTTCCTTTCCAGTCCAGCAACCTAAACATATCTTCCAATGCGCACGTGAACAGTTTCGGGGATATGACATCCCCCTGCCTCACTCCTCTGCGCAATTGGATGGGTTTAGACTGCTGACCCTGTACTTGGACACTCATGGTGGCGGCCTCGTAGAGACAACTCAGCACCTGGATATAACGATAGTCTACTTGGCATCGCTGTAAGGAATCCAGAACAGCCCAGGTTTCGACGGAGTCAAATGCCTTCTCATAGTCCACAAAAGCCAGACACAGGGGCTGATTATACTCTTCGGACTTCTGTATAATCTGCCTCTCTGTGTGTATGTGGTCTATGGTGCCATATCCTCCGCGGAACCCAGCCTGTTCCGGTGGCTGGAACTCGTCGAGTCTCCTGGCGAGACGGTTCGTGACCACTCGTGAGAACAGCTTATAGACGTGGCTCAAGAGTGAGATGGGTCTGTAATTCTTAAGAAGGGTTTTATCTCCCTTCTTAAAAAAGAGCACCACCAAACTCCCGCTCCACGCCTTTGGAGTTCTCCCACTGTCAAGGACGGTATTAAAGAGGTTCCGTAGCTCCTGTATTACAGGGGCTCCTCCGGCTTTAAGAAGCTCTGAAGTAATACCGTCCTCGCCGGGGGCTTTTCCATTTTTAAGCTGCCTTAGAGCTAACACGATCTCGTCTTGACTGATTTCAGGCAGTTCGTCGGTATAGTGGCGTGTCAGGGTGGCTCTGGAATCTTGGTCATCTCGTCGGTAACGAGGGGCATGTGCAGCGTATAATCGGCCATAGAAATCCTCTATCTCGGCGGATATCTCCGGCTTTGACAATACGGTCCTCCCGTCGTGCGTTTTAAGCTTTGTCAGGTGGCTCCTGCCAAGCTGCTGAGTGAATACTTTGGACCCTCGGTTTCGCTCTATCGCCTCTTGAATGAGGCGCGTGTTGAAGCTCCGAAGGTCGTGCCGTACCATCTTCGCAATCCGCTTGTTCAGGTCTGACCTCTCTGACAAAGTCGCTTGGGTGGTCTCCCGTCTTTTTGTCATCAGCCCAAGAGTCTCATCCGAGAGTTTGGACTTCTTGCCAGTACGCTGCTTTCGACAGAATTTGATGCCCTCATCCCTCAACGTTTCAACCAGATTGTGTAGGGTCTCGTCAGCGTCATCAGTGGGTTCCAAGGCAACAAATCTATTCCCGAGAAGCTGCTGAAACTTCTCGGTGCCCGCCATGATTTGGATTGGGTCAGGTCGGAGCGTGGACTTCATCAGACGGTTTCTTTCAAGCTTCAAGTTGATATTCAGAGAGCCTCGGAGGAGTCGGTGATCAGATCCGGTATTGAACCTGTTGATCACTGAGACATCTCTGAATATGTGCTTGCTATCCGTCATGATGAAGTCGATCTCATTTTTAGTCACAGTGTCGGGGCTTTGCCATGTCCACTTCCTTTGAGGCTGTTTCTTAAAGAAAGAGTTCATCAAGAACAGCCCCTCCTTCTCAAGGAAGTTGACAAGCATTTGCCCCCTGTGATTTCTGACCCCATAACCATGCGGGCCTATTCGGGATTCGTTGCCAGTCTGGGTTCCCACCTTGCCGTTAAAGTCCCCCATAACAACGTTGAAGTGGGCCTTAGTGGTGTTATGTAAGGCTTTGGATATGTCTTCATACATATCCTCCACTTCATCATCCAAGTGTGCCGAGGTCGGTGCATAGACCTGGATGACCTTCATGCTGTACCGCTTGGACAGCCGAAGGATCAGGTACGCTACCCTGGTCGACACACTGGAGATTTCTTGGACGTTGCTAGAGAGGGCCTTATTGACGAGGAAGCCTACGCCACCCTGGGATGTTTTATCACCCTCGCGAAAGTAGAGAAGATGGCCCGAGTCTAGGGTTACGGTGTCCTCCCCCTCTCTACGGACTTCACATAACCCCAGAACATGCCATTTGATGTTCTCTAACTCCACTTCCAACTGCGCTAGATGATGGTCAAGCCTCAGAGTGCGTCCGTTAAACGTAGCCAGGGTCAGTTTAGGTAGAGTTTGGTAGCCTGATGTAGCCCGGGGATTCCTAGCACCCCCTGCCCCGCCGTTACCGTGGCCGCTACCATGGCCAGGAATAGCGAGGAGGCCGGGAACTGGGGGCCACATTCTTTTGGCGTGTCTATCCATGGGGGGGTTGATGCCCATAATCCCCACGCTGGGCATGCGGGTTGGGGATCGCAGTATAGGGAGTGTGCTGCAAGGGACGCTGCTGCCCGCCCCCCGGTGTATGTCCCTTAGTCGCCTTCTACGACACCCACGGGAAGAGTTGGGGTGGTGCTATTCTATCACGGCCGACACCACATAGCCAGTAATTACAACAAAGGACTTGAATACAAATCAACTACGTCGTCAGAAGCCTGGTGGCATCAATCCATGGTTATTACGTGGTAGGATCCAATCACGACATACAAACAGACGAACCTATTTGGGTTATATATTAGTCGAACGAGAAGTTCAAGGGCGACAAGCCATATTAGGACACTATTTTACGTGTATCGTGGGGAAACGCATGTTAGGGTATCGCCCCCACCCCAGGTGGGGGCGATACCCTAACATGCGTTTCCAAGAAAATCTATCTCCCCCGGCACAATTTCTAGACCTTATTTATAATCCGAAACGAGGTGGAAATCGAAGCTTATGACGAATTGGAGGAATGATTGAAGGAAATAAGATTAATTGTAAGTTATCTGAGTGCTATAGAATTCGAAACCTAGAGTAGTATTACACAAATGAAGTATTATTTATGGGATCTATGTTTTTTATTCCTGACTTACTCATTCCATAGGTAAAATAATAGTAATATTTTATCACTTACTTAGACGATAATTTTCTTGACTTCAAAGTCGAATATTTTGGCTCCGATATAAGTTACGGCGTATTTTGTTTTTTATAATAAAGATACAGATGTAGTACTTACAAAACTTGTTGCATCAGTGGTCGCATAAAAAAAAAACGCCATGACTCCATACAAACTTACCCAAAGCCCTTTGGGTTTTTATTTGTTGTGGAACCCTTAATTTGAGTCATAAAGATCGCAAAAGTCGCGGCAAGGTTATGTACCTGCGCGCGTCGCTTATGATATCATGCTACAACAATTTCACATTCATTCAATGTGGTAGCTAGTAGGTGTCATGGGTTCACTTGATGGTATTCTGGACCCACACATATACATACGCATATCTCGTGTTTAACATACGATTATGATGACGAATTTCATAGACTAGCGATGTGCGCAGGACAAATTCTAGTGCACAATATGTGAGCGTAAAGATAGGTGAACTCTATATTCCCTCACTCTCATCATCTAATGGGACGGGAAACTAAAAGACCGGGGAGAGGTAAGGCGCAGGACCAACGACTTAACGTGCTGTCCAATGCACGGGGGTGTGACACTGCCAATTTCCTAACATCTGTGTGCTAATGACCAAGCGAGTTCATGAGCTTATATCGTCTACGCTGCCTCTGATACGTCAAGAAAATAGAGGAAATTTAGGCGGTCAAGAAGTATGAGGGAAAATCATTAGGGCTTGGACCAATCGGCCCGGATGTCTCTTGCTAGAGTTACAAATTTGACACTACTAGTGTAGTAGTGAGAGAACGCTCAGAAGAACCACTTTAGTTTATTGAGTCACAGGAGTACCTAAGAGTAAACTGCCTTTTTTAAGTCGATTAAAAATAGTGGTTCATAAAATGGATCCCTCAATAAATTCGTAAAAAAATAGAGTATTTCAATATTATTTAAAGTGTCTGAGGTCCGGAGACACTTAAAACTAAGGTCATCTCTTTAAACTGTCCGTGTCATAGAAGAAGAGAGAAGTAGGGTTAGGGAATGACAGTAGACACAGTTTTTGGCAAAAAAAAACTAACAATTAAACAAGTAATAAGTTTATATTGATGGCATTAGATGACTGACGGCTCGCCACTCTACTCTACTAAAGTTAGCGAGTTGTCCATATTTTAATGCATATTTTTGTGCTCAGTGGTAGCGGTATTGAGATCATAGAGCTTTATAAACCTACCCGAAGTCATGATGGATATGTCCAATGGCAGGATGATACATTTGTTTTGTTTTTTGTATATCTCTATCCCAACTAATTCAAATGAATCAATGTCATCCTCCCGTTCAAGTGGGTAATCGGTGCCAGTTTGCAACGAGCTTCCGTATTAATTGAAAACGGGCTCCCCACCGGAAATGAGGGTGGGGGTTATAGAGGAACTTTACTTTCATTGTGTATTCCTTTACAAAGGCATTTTTTAACGATTTCTCCCAATGCAAGGCTAATATATCGGTTGGTGATAGAAAAAACTCTTCGTTGATGTTTGGAACTAGATGATAATACCTATTTTCAACTTTGACTTGATTAATAAATAAATAAAAAATATTTTGTTTTTATAAGTTTCCTTGACTAAGTATCTAATTTAATTTTGGATATAAATTAGTTCTTGTTACTAACGTGAACTGGGTTGAAGATAATTACTAATCTGTGGCTAAGTTCTCATTTGTTTCGTTCTAAAGTGAACTTGACTGCTCTGAACAAGCTCTAGACTAGACTCAAGATTTGAAACTACGAGTAAAACGCTCTATGTTGTTAGGATAACTACCAATTATAACTAAAAGTACGTTGTCAGTACAAATGGAGGACGAGCGGTCGAACGTGGGTCGAACCAAGCTGTGTAAAGTAAACCCAGCACGGATGGGTCGATAGGATGTAGGGTGACCAGTGACACGGTATGACTTTAAAACAGCCAAAATTATTATTATTTAAAATATGTTGCAATGTATTTCGCGGAATTGTGGCTTAATATTTAATTTATTTTACTTTGATCCTATCACTTAATTCTAATTAAGTAATATGATCCTTAATGTTAGTCTTTGGTTTCGATATTTATTTATAGATAAATAATGCTGGAAATCCACACAGCATCATCTAGCCCCAATCCAAGCAGAGCTTGTTTTATGTATGTAGATATACATACATAATACAATATAAAATGTCTATCTATAATGTACTTAGATAGACATTTTTATCATACCTACATAGAAAACGTGCAGGAGAAATAACTGTAGATCGTACAAACATTTGTCCCAAGGCGGGAATCGAACCCGCAACCTCCTGCGTCGAAGGCGGACCTTCGTCCACCGCGCCTCAGAGGTCGTCTAATCTTAGGTAGGTACTTTATAATTCAATTTTATAATAAGGAATTACGATAATATTACATTACAAGGTAAGTTGAATCACACACTTAATTCTAATTAAGTTATTTAAGGATAGGATCTAACCTTAATGTTAGAATTCGGTATTGGTATTAATCTTAGAAATATAATGATCTTGGGCATTCGGCACGTTCATCAAAAAACTTTTTGCCCTCTTGTTGAACAAATAACTATTATATTATCTTCTTATATTTCAAAAATACACTTAGTGTATGTATAATAATCAAATTAGTTATTCTAGGTTAATACCTAGAATAACCAAGCTAATGCTTTGTTTACCTTTAACTGCTTACTAGCTAAACTATTTCTTTATTAGACACGCAACAGCTTGTAAAGATGTTTCTTTACCCAGTTAAACCACATTATGCTTACTATTGAACAGACGTATTGTTCTAAAACTTTGCAATAATGATACAGATAGGCCAAAAAAGGAAAATTGCCAATAAATAAATAATGCTGGACAATTCACACAGCATTATCTAGCCCCATGGTAAGCAGAGCTTGTGTTATGGGTACTAGATAACTGATATACATAATACAATACATTACATAGATAGATATTTTTTATTATACATAGAAATCGACCAGAACACCCGGAACAAATATCTGCAGATCGTACACACAATTGTTCCGAGGCGGGAATCGAACCCGCAACCTCCTGCGTCGCAGGCGGACCTTCGCCCACCGCGCCACATCGGTCGTCCATGTGACGTTAGTAACGTAACCACATCGCGGCATGTTTATTGGTGCTTGTATCTAAATAGATGTCATATAATATGTTATTATGATTATAAAAAATACATCGTAGAAGTCGATTTACGAAACTAATTCATTATGTGCTGATACAAGGTAGATAACTATCTTACTTCTGCAATAATAACTACTAACTTTATCAATACTAGGCAAAGCGAATAAACATACATGACATACATACAAAACTTAGCAATAGGCCTCCAGTTCCTCTAGCTTAATTTGCTTACGTTTTTATGTGATTTAATTTAAATTTAATATTACTTAGACTTAGTCACACTCGTGTATTCGGAATAATTATCTAAGTGCTCCTTTGCGATCCTATAGTTGAAAAAATGAAATGAAATAAATTCAAAAAATTGTGATATGTACACAATGTGTTTGGCAGTTTGGCACAAGATAAGGCGCAAACTACTGAACTGATCAAGCTAAAATTTAGCGCACAAGAAGCTCTGGCCCTGGAATAATATATTAGACAGCAAAAAAACGAGCGTAAAGTCGCGGAAAGAGCGTCGCGTTGATAAAACAAAATAGGAAAACAAAAATATTCGCGTAGGAACAAAAATAATAAACCATATTAAAAATAATATTCTTAACCTATTTATTGATTATATTATAAGTTATTTAACTGCTGTCCCATTCCATAGGTAATAGTTTTCATTCCTTCCTTATTAATTATATATACTAGCTATATTTATACACACTTAATAGTAAAAAAAATAGTTTATAATGATATTAGTCCTTAATTACTTAAATATAATCGTATATGTAATGCTTATAAGTATTCTGAACTAAATTACTATTGCGCATGACTAAAACTAGATCTAATTCTAGCAATTTTGAGAAAATGAGTCTTTCCCGACATAGCCATTGCAACTATGGTCACCCTACATAGCCATCCGCTGTCGCATAGCTTTCCCCGCCTTTCGCAGTTTTCTACTACTTTTCCACGCTGAGAAAATATTTTCTATTTGAATTTATGCTGTATTGTCTAATTAAATGGTCTTGTTTAGGAAATGCCGTTGGAACGTGTGTTATCCGCTGTCGCATATAGTAAGAGTGTTGTATAGTACATAGGATATGGCTCCATTTAAGTTATAGGTTGTACCTTGTAGATTGAACCATTAACTAGATGTTTCCAAGCAATACCATCCATTGTACCTACCTAATTATGTATTGTAAATTTTATATCTCTGTCAGTAATTTATTTTTATTGACGACCTTCTGTGGCGCAGTGGTGGAAGGTCCGCCTGCGATACAGGAGGTTGCGGGTTCTAATCCCGCCTCGGGACAAATGTTTGTACGATCTGCAGACTTTTTTCAGGGTGTTCTGGGTGTTTTTTAATTATTATTTTTATATTATTTATTTTATTTTATTTTCAAAATTTTGGGTAATTATCTATTATTTTAAGTAGACTTTACCTTATCATTTTGTAATACAAGGATATGGTTGTTTTGAAAATAACTCAAAACCGATTTAGAATCCATTAGTTCTAATTATTTATAAATTTTTGTGGGACCATATTATCGGGAACATTCTCTATACAACTGCAAAATAATCATCCAAATCGGTCCATATACGGCGCATAAATAAATAATAAATATTTATTTATTATATTTGATCAAGAAATTTAATACCTACTCCATTCATCAAAAACCCAATGCTTCGAGATAACGTAGAGTCCCAGATTTCTAACCTAATACGTGCACGTTGCTGCGCGGAAAAGATAACTCTACCATGATCTGGCAAGCGTAGCCAAAAACCCAATGCGTATTAAAGCTTCGAGATAACGTAGAGTCCCAGATTTCTAACCTAATACTTGCACATAGCTATGCGTTGAAATGATAACTCTACCATGATCTAGCAAGCGTAGCCAAAAACCCAATGCGTATTAAAGCTTCGAGACAACGTAGAGTCTCAGATTTCTAACCTAATACTTGCACATAGCTATGCGCGGAAAAGATAACTCTACCATGATCTGGCAAGCGTAACCAAAAACCCAATGCGTATTAAAGCTTTGAGATAACGTAGAGTCCCAGATTTCTAACCTAATACTTGCACATAGCTATGCGCGGAAAAGATAACTCTACTATGATCTGGCAAGCGTAGCCAAAAATCCAATGCGTATTAATGCTTCGCAATAACGTAGAGTCCCAGATTTCTAACCTAATACGTGCACGTTGATGCGCGGAAAAGATAACCCTATCATGATCTGACACGTATCTACCTATAACCAACGTACCTACCAATAACCTAGGTAAGCAATACATTTTATGCTGTGCATTGACCACCTTAGACCTTCCTACCTGATAGTCCATGGTGGTCCATGTGCAGGCTCGAACAGAGCGTCGATGGAATTTATAGGTAAAGTCACGCATGCGCCTTCCCGTACAGATTTAATACTTGTTTTTGTCCCGACTCAGCTATCAATATATATTATTTTGAGAATCTTCCCCTATTATTACACAAAATTAAAATTACAATTCTGTTACTTATATTTCTTTAGGAGCAAAATGAGCTCATATAAGGTAACTATATTTTTCTTTCATCAAATTACCAAATAAAGTGTTAATTTATTATGTTCACGTACATTTTCTGACCTCTTCTAATTTTTTTTGTAAAGCCTTCTAAAGGAAGAACAGAAAAAAATATCCAAATCGGTCAAGTCCTGTTATTAGTGGGATTCACAAACAGCAATTGACAGTCATTCATTAATTGTAAAAATAATTAAAATAATGTTGGACAATCCACACATCATCATCGAGCTCCAAGCTAAGTAGAGCTTGTGTTATGTGTACTAGATGACTGATATACATAATAAAATACATTACTTAGATAGATTTTTTTACATCGGAATACAACCAGAAACCCGAAATAAATATCCGCAGATCACACATTTGTCCCGAGGCGGGAATCGAACCTGCAACTTCCTGCGTCACAGGCGGACCATCGCCCACTGTGCCACAAAGGTCGTCAATGTCAACAATTACATGTGTCTTTAAAAAAAAATAAGTTTCTCGTTTTTTTAAGGTTTATTTTTGTAAGAATACCGAATGTAAGTCTGGACAATAATGTAGGACTGACAAACAGTCAGTCACGCAACGGTTTTATGTTAGTACGGTGCAATTAGGGGTCAGATCAGGTTCTCGGCGTCATGCCTGGTTCACATTATTCCAGTTCAGCGAACCATACCAATGCTTGAATGCTACTGGAATAATGCGAACTGACACTGGAATGCACTGGATTATACCCATCATCCAGTGAGCAATCCAGTTCAGTGACTGGAGAGACCGTCTAATTTTTCATTCCAACTCAAAAGCCGAGATAGGTATAACCGTAACCGATAACCGTTGTTAAACTTTTCTTGAGTTTTTTTCTAGATATCATTGTCACAATACTGTTACCACTCCAACAACTCTTAAATTATTGATATAATGTAAACGATACGATCCAGTCTAGCACTGGACTGGATTGGTCTGCTGGATTACTGGACTGGAATAATGTGAACCGGGCATCATAGGTATTTGAAATTCCGTTTAAAAATTGCGATGGTTACTATTTTTCACTTCGGTTAGAAACTAGAATTAGTAAAGACCTAACATAGAACATCTTTTTTTTCAGTTACCAGTTTTTTTACCAGTTTAGTTTTTTTAGTTTTCAGATAACTCAAAAGTCAAATCATGGTAAATATTCCATTTTAAATGACTTTAGTGTTAAAAATTCGTTGTGATTGTGAACATCAAAAGAATGGGATAGCAAAGTTCGCTAGGTACTAATTGCGTAAATCTACCTACTTACCAGGATACCACAATTGTGCTTTATGCCCGTAGTGAATAGAATGCCCTTACCTGCAAACAATAAAAAGCATTATAGATATTAAATAAATAAATAATGCTGGACAATTCACACAGCATTATCTAGCCCCATGGTAAGCAGAGCTTGTGTTATGGGTACTAGATAACTGATATATATACTACAATACATTACATAGATAGATATTTTTTATTATACATAGAAAACGACCAGAACACCCGGAACAAATATCTGCAGATCGTACACACAATTGTTCCGAGGCGGGAATCGAACCCGCAACGCATGCGTCGAAGGCGGACCTTCGCCCACCGCGCCACAGAGGTCGTCATATTTACGTCGTATTTGCGATATGGTTACTAAATAAAGTTATTAATTTATCTAAATAAGTTGGGCTCTTTGTGAAAGAGCTAGTCCGAGGAACTATGATGATAATGATGATAACGTGTGCATCAGTGACGATAAGCGGCTAGGTTCACTTGCTAAACATTTAGCAGCATTCTTTCAAACATTTTATGCATTAGGTAAGTGTGAGTGTGTTAATCATGCTTAGGTATAGATAGGTTTTTTAAATGTAAGATCTAGGATAATAATTAATATAGGTTAACTTGTATTGTTTTCAGATCGTTCGTTAGCTACAGTACCTAGATTATCAGTTTATTTTTTAAATTAAGTGAGAACTATAGTGCTAAGACAAACTTTACATAGGCTTTAAGGCACTACTAACTTAATGATGTAACCTATTTGTATGAATAAATAATCTACTTACTTATCTATCTATCTACAATAAATAATAGTTAAAAAAACTAAATAACCACGCTTTTATAAATAAACCGAACTAAAAAGTAGAAAATAATTAAAATTATGGTTAAAGAGTGATAAATAAAATAAATTATTTTAATATAAAAAAGCGTGGTACACGTTTTACCTACTTACAGCTAACCCCTTGGTCATCGAAATGTGTCCCTACAAACATCACTTTCTAAAAAAAATATTATTTTTTGGAACAAAATTCAAATTTAATACAATGATGATGATGAGCTTCTAAGTTACAATTTTTTTTTTCTTTTTTTTTTCTTTATTAATAAAAACTTATTCTAATCTTATTTCTACGACACTTTAAACCAGATAAGGTTTGTCTAGTGTCGACAGTTACAGCGTGTTGCCATGCCACACATTAACTCACGTACATAAAATATAAATATCAGCACTTGGATTCATAAGTTAGGTTCAATAGCTAGCTACCTGTATACAGCTTTAACAGTAAAGGGTGACTAGCGGTCGCTATATGGAAAAATAAATAAATAATTAAATTCAAATGTATCAAACTGGTGTCAGGAATGCGTTTACGTTGTAAGTTAGCGTTCGTCCGTGGTAGGTATAAAGTAAACGCTGTGTTACATTACAATATTGTTTCGTTATGTACTTAGTATAAGATTATAAGAATGACAATATAAAAGATTTTCTAAAACACAAAAATACATTTTTTATTTTACCTTATACATACTATTTAACTTTAGGAATATGGTTTCCTAACACTCAGGGTAGCTGCCTTCTGCAATATTCAATGTAAGGCAAAAAAAAAAAAGTTTTTATTGTGAGGCTTATTTCACCCCACGTATTCACCTTTTACTAATAACATCACACATTCAATTTATGGAAAGAGCTATGCTCGGAGTTTCTCTGAAGGATAGGATTCGTAACGAATACCTACATCCGACAGAGAACCAAGGTTATCGACATAGCTCAAAGAATTAGCAAGCTGAAGTGGCAGTGGGCCGGCCATATCTCGCGAAGAACCGACGGCCGATGGAGCAAACGTGTTCTTGAGTGGAGACCACGACTCGGTAAACGTAGTGTAGGACGCCCTCCGACCAGGTGGGATGACGACCTGCGAAAGACTGCAGGTAGATGCTGGATGCGGCAAGCTAAAGACAGGGCGCTATGGCGCTCATTGGGGGAGGCCTATGTCCAGCAGTGGACTGCTATAGGATGATGATGATGATGATGATGATTCAATTTAAACCATATGCAAGATTACAATGAAAAATAATAATTAAAGTAAGTATCTAATGAATTTTGTTAATCACTGCCTTTACAATTTATATTTTTTTGAAACACTTTTTAATATAATTAGTATTATTTTATTTAATCTTAACTGGAAAGGTATTCTTTTTTAATTTTTTAGATGAGCACAACAACTTTTATGAGGTTTAGTGTTTGCTTTACTTATTCGTTAATTCCACTGTTCCCGATTTTGACATTTCCTTCTGTATCCACTTTCGTCCAAAAACAAAACAACGCTTGCCACAAAGGCGAAGGCATAAAAATGTAATAGCTACTGCTACCACTATGCAGATAACTCCATAAATTTCCATTTTTCTTTCTAGCTCACTGACTTTAGCAACATCTTGTGCAATAATATTTTTTTCTTCTTTAGATTGATTATACCCCATGACTGTTCTCGTAAACGTAGTGTAGGACGCCCTCCGACCAGGTGGGATGACGACTTTCGAAAGACTACAGGTAGATGCTGGATGCGGCAAGCTGAAGACAGGGCGCAATGGCGCTCATCGGGGGAGGCCTATGTCCAGCAGTGGACTGATATAGGCTGATGATGTTCTCGTGAATATCATTAATTAAAATGAGAAGAATTATTATTTATATCTTTGTTCATACGACACTAAAAAAATCTATCTGCAATCAATTTTCTCGTAGCTCGTATACCTGGATGACTTATATTGCGCATGCTGTCAAAAGCTTTCTTTTGAAAATTCGATGGCAAATAAGGTCTACTAGCATTCTTAGTAGAATAATAATAAATAAATAAATAAATAATGCTGGACAATTCACACAGCATTATCTAGCCCCATGGTAAGCAGAGCTTGTGTTATGGGTACTAGATAACTGATATACATAATACAATACATTACATAGATAGATATTTTTTATTATACATACAAAGCGACCAGAACACCCGGAACACAATTGTTCCGAGGCGGGAATCGAACCCGCAACCTCCTGCGTCGCAGGTGGACCTTCGCCCACCGCGCCACATCGGTCGTCACTTAGGTAGTAGAAACCTCGCAATAAATTTGTTTAGTCGATGTTGGCAGTATAATGTGCTTAAAAGTAAACTTACTGTTTTCTCCCGGTGAAATAAGATCTTCGCCTTCCTATGCTCGTGCTAGTTCCTCGTAATCGATTGCTGCAGGGCAAATTATAGACTAAACATGCGATAACGCGTCTGCTACAATGTTATCAGTTCCGCTAGCATGCCTTATATTGCTAGTAAATTCGCTAATATAAAGTAGTTGTGTGTCTCTTCTAGGACTTTCCTTGTCAGTATTTATTTTTGTAAAGCATAGATTATAGGCTTATGATCTGTAAAAATTGTAAATTTTCTTCCTTCAATCATATTTCTGAAATGTATTATGACCATATAAATAGCGATTAATTCTTTATCATAAGTACTGTATTTAACTTGTGCGTCCGAAAGTTTTTAAGACTAATGGTACCCATTTATTTTCTACTTTTTTTTGAAGTACTGCTCCTACGCATGTATCTGAAGCATCAGTCATTGATGATAAAGTCGCATCCACACAAGGGTGTGCTAAAGTAACAGCGTTTTCTAAACTAGATTTACATTTTTTTTTTTTCATTTGACGACCGATGTGGCGCGGTGGGCGAAGGTCCGCTTGCGACGCAGGAGGTTGCGGGTTCGATTCCCGCCTCGGAACAATTGTGTGTACGATCTGCAGATATTTGTTTCGGGTGTTCTGGTCGTTTTCTATATATAAAAAAAAAATATCTATCTATGTATCGTATTGTATTATGTATATCAGTTATCTAGTACCCATAACACAAGCTCTGCTTACCATGGGGCTAGATAATGTTGTGTGAATTGTCCAGCATTATTTATTTATTATTTATTTATTTATTTTTGAAATGCCTCGATGCTGCTTTCGTCCCATGGTACTTTTGTCTTGTCCTTTTTCTTTGAATTTTAAGGAAAATTGCGAAGCTCTGACTGAAATTTAACGGCGTTTTTTAGATGGGTGTAACAAAGCGTTACACCCTGTAATTTAGTTCTAGTTTTTTGCACCCTCGTTGGTGACTATTGAACGTGTTATCGGTAAAAAAAATATTTATTAAACTAAAATTATTTAGGCACTAATTGTAGTGGGTGGTCCTACGTTGACTAGTTCAAAATATTTTGTGGGTACATGTGGTACATGGTAGGTACAGTCAGCGTCAAATTGACATGAGCGTCTAGAGTAATCAAAATGATCTGAAAACAATGTCTGAAAAACATAAATCATTTTGATATACGCAGTTTAAATCATCATTATTATACATAATTATTATTGTTGTAAGCACCCAAGGTGTTCAAAATATCTTACTACTCTTTGTGTTCAAAATAATCTAAGCAAACCAAGCTCTCAGACTCAGAGGTAGTATGCAAACTCATACTGAACACCCTGACTGTTCACATAACATACTTAATGAAACAATGAGTAGTAAGATATTTTGAACACCTTGAGTGCTTACAACAGTATGATAATTCAAACTGCGTACCTATATCAAATTGCTTCCATGTTTTTCAGATCATTAGCAATTTGAAGCTGACTGTACCTGCCTACCTACTGTAAAATGATCCCTAGCTTCGCCTGCGTGAACTTACCAAGTTATATTTACACCTGGCTGCACATTAACCACTTCCTGTCGCTAGTTCCGACGGAACTATGCATGAGCTTGTATGTTATTTTATTATAATACTTATTTACACAAAAGGGCATAAATTAATTAATGACTCCGAAAATTATTTGTTCTGGGTTTTTTCCGACAACGCCACCTAACGTCAATAATAAGCAAATCGTCACGTAAAAACCAAATAGAAGCTTTTGCCCCTTTACCCTTTCGCACGATTTGAAATAAAAAACAAGGGCTAGGAAACATAATATATTAAGTTACACATCTTTATGCTAGGTAGGTACGTATATGTAGGTAAGTCAGTAATGCGTATTTTTTTGATGAAGAAGTTATGATTCCGGTCAGACTGCCTTCACATGATTATGACGTAGAAGGTTGAAAATTTACCTATGGTATCGAAATTTTCAGAATAGTTTGATAAAAAAAAAAGTTTTAATTAAAAGAAATGAGGTAGAAAAACACAGATTTTGTGAGAAGATAATCCTTGGCTATCAGTTACATGTTGCTAGTAAGTGATCGCAATAGAAAGGACATGATATGAACCAATTCACGAAAACGGGAGCGCGATGTCGCAACAACCATTCGACAGCAACGTAGTTCGGATGTCCATAGATTGATGGCGCTACTAGTGCAGGCTCACGCATTTATTCCACACATATTTTGGTCAGTATTTGCTCTCTCTTTTTTAACATTGACTAGCGACCCGCCCCGGCTTTGCACAGGTGGCAATGCTTACATTTAAAACAATCTGTTAAGAAAACTGTATCAAAATCCGTTGCGTAGTTTTAAAGATCTAAGCATACGTAGGGACAGGCAGACAGCGGGAAGCGACTCTGTTTTATACTACGTAAGTAGGGATTACGCGTGCGTTTCTGTAACAATAGAACTTTGCAAAATTTATTTAAAAGCTAAACTGTGAAGTTATTTTAAATTAACTCTTAGTTATTTTTGTCAACGGAACTTTTCTTAAAACACCAGTTTTGAGTCAAAGAGGTAGAATAAACAATAATATAAAAATAAAACCAATAATATTTATCCTAGTGAGAATTTTATTCTATAGGCAATTCATTAAGTCTTGATTAAGAATATTTTTAGTAGACTTTGGTTTTATATTTACGGTCCTCATTACAGAAAGCGTTAATTGGCTAACTAATTTGCACTATGAACTTTAACTTTTTTAGGTAAACCCATAACTGCAAATCGGGAAAGTCGAGCTCATCCCGCCATTTCCGCCTAGGCCTTCCACGTGGCCGTCGTCCGTCCGGGACCCAGTCAGTGGCGATCTTCGCCCACTGCTGGTCTGACATACGCCACATATGTCCAGCCCATGACAGAACTACACTTCTATAATAACAAATATGTACATATGTAATTATAGTTACTAGCTGCGCCCCACGGCTTTGTCCTCGTGGAACGGGATGAAAAGTCTCCTATGTATCCTATGTCCATCTCCTGGTTCTTAGCTGATGAAGCTCTCCACCAATTTTCAGCAAAATCGGTTTAGCCGTTCTTGAGTTATAAATAGTGTAACTAACACGACTTTCTTTTATAATATAGATTATATCTATATATATAAAAGAAAGTCGTGTTTGTTACAACACTTATAACTCGAGAACGGCTGGACTGATTTAGCTGAAAATTGGTGGAGAGGTAGCTTAGAACCAGGAGTCTAACATAGGATACTTTTTATCATTTAAATTTCCACGGGGGCGAAGCCGCGGGGAGCAGCTAGTCTATTATAAAAGTTACACCTCTATGATCTCAATCCCTTTGTAGGCGAAGCCATGCACCACACATGACTCCATGTTTTCAAAGTTATGTTTTTGGTGCGCTAATAAGTCTGTTAAATTTTGTATATGTGACACAATTATGATGCCATGCGTCCCCATTCCATTTAAGGGGGACTCCCTCCGGTTTTCACTACGTATGTATAGGTACGTTATACATATACGTATATGTTTAAACATCAGAAACCTACTACTTTCGAAGAAGATTTTGTTTCGGGTGAGTTGAACATTTTGATTTAAAAATCTCATTTTGATAGCTTCTGTGCAAGCTAATATCACAAAAGTTAAAAATTCTTGTGAAAACTTACGAACGATTTTTATCAAACGCAGCATACTTTGTGCATGATGAAGTCGTCGAAGAGAAACTAAATATAAATGCGTTCAGGGGTAACTTTGCCACAGACAGATTACATAGACATAGAGTAGCTCTGTGCACAGTAGGTACAATGTTCTTACAGGCGCTGTGTAGCTTCAGGCAAACAGGTTTAGTCCAGGGGTAATAAATACAAAACATCAAATTTCGAAGCAATCTAAGTACTTTTATAACCGGGTAAATCGTAAGTGCACAGGCGAAATAAAAAGTTAATTGTTCTAACTTAACCCGTTGGATGGTGGCGCGGGTCAACGGGTGAATTTGAGCACTGCCCGCAATGAGCAGTGACCTGATGGAGGCGCCTTGGCGTGAAACGAACCATCTATTTAGAGCGCTTTGAGGACAGGTGCAACGGGATGGAACAAGATACTGAGGAGTTGTGAGAGAGTGTGTTTGTTGTTTTGTTGCTGGATGATATTCTTTTGTTTCGTTAATGATTGGCTAGATGTCGCTCAGTTCCATACTGAAAGAAATTTAATGTTGTGCTTAGCTATAAAAATATTTGACAACCTCTGTGGCGCGATGGACGAAGGTCCTCCCGCCTCGGGACAATAGTGTGTACAATCTGCAGATATTCGTTCCGAGTGTTCTGGTCTTTATCTATTTATAATTAAAAAAAACTATGTAATTTATTGTATTAAGTATATCAGTCATCTAGTACCCATAACACAAGCTCTGCTTAGCTTGGGGCTAGATGATGCTGTGTGAATTGTCCAGCATTATTTATTTATTTATTATTATTATTTTATTTATAACAAAATAATAATAAATTTGTGGTTTAAGATATTTATTTACTTCTCAAAAGATTAATAATCACTGGTGAGAAACAAAATAAGCTTATTATTATGTTAGTAGTTCGGTACGAGCTATATTATTAAAATTATGTGGGTAGTTAGCAAAAATACTATACCGAGCAAAGTAAAGGCGCGCACACACTATACACAATTTCTATTATTATTTCTATCTAATAATAAATTTTATTGCAAAAAAGAAACATTATAAACACATAGCATAATTAATTTAAAGTTTACATCTGGAAATAAGTTCAGTACATGAGATTCCACTTCAAACTATTATGTATCCTCAGCAGCCTAAAGTTGACTGAAAAGTCTTAAGTAACGAGATATGACGAGTAAAGTGCAAGCATCCCACCAATCGTGGAAAGCAAATTTTTAAATGACTACCATTTAATGAGTTCGTGATTTAGCTGCAAATGAGCTTTACATTTTTAAAGTTTACTTTATTTTAAGGTTTTGGTTTGATAGGATTTCCATTAGATGCGCTAAAATCACATAGAAAAGCCCATAACACCTACTTTTCGAGTAAACAATGGAAGTTTATGGTTACCTAACGTGTTTTGCTCCAACTCAAAATCTACCAACTTACAGATAAGCAAATCAAATGTACTAGACACATAAGTTATGAACATACTAGTGGTTTCTTCTCACTTCTTCCACCGGTGGACAAAAAATTGAAGTGAACTATAAAATATGACCTCTGTGCTTATTTGTAAACTTAAAGAAATTAAATCTTTTCATTTTCATTTTCATTAACGTTATAGAACTAACTCTATACTGGCTAACGCTCTATAACTACTTCATAATTTTATAACCTCGCCAGCAGAGTTTCTGGCTTAATTCCCGTATGTTTTAAGCTGCATAAAGCGTACCTACGTCATAGGATAGGTTTTCTATAATTTAATATAAAGGCTACCTACCTACTAACTTGGGTATGTATCGACCGCGAGACCGTCTCTATCGAAGAGATAATTCGTATAACTATCTTTAAAATATTTTAGTATTTCGCCTGTGGTGCCACACAGCCCCACCTATGCTCTCCTTTATCTAATAATATAACATGGCAAAAAGGCTCTAGGGCTTTCACATTTCTTTTCAAATTTCGATTTACAAAATATTTTTAGGCAATGTAACATGTCTGTTTTGTACCTTTCACGTCCATGGTATGGCATTTCAATTTGGTGGGATGGCTTGAGCGCGAAGGTTTTTTGTTGGTATGGTTTTACGCGGAATATTTGCTAAACATTTTTCATTCGAATATTTTGCTCAAAACCAACTCTACATAGATGTTTGAGTTTTACTTAACCGGTCAAATACTATTTCCTCGCGAATACATTTTTTATGGAACCATAACGGGATCATTTTCTATACAATATAAAAAAACAATAAAATCGGTCCATAATTGTCAAAGAATCGGCCAACATAAATTCAAATTCAATGTTTTATATCTCAAGGCGTACAAAATAAGCACATAGACAAGTCAAATTTTATATATAAGCGCACCTTCGCGCTCAACCGATCCAACGCTGCAACAGGCCATGATGGAAGGTGTACCTCGAGCTCGTCGCGCCATCTCATCTTGGGCCTTCCACGTCGCCTCTTATTGTTGTACACATACTAAAAAAATATTAATTTATTACTGAATCTGTTGCGCTGTGCTACTGCCAAAGAATTACTTATACGATCATCATTCATTTGACGACCCCATTTTCACGGGCCTTGGCTGACAGATGTGACATCATTATACCATCATTATACATATACATTACTATGCATCCTATAACGTTATTTGCAGATGATAGCACGGTTTTATTTATTAATGATAAGACACATAATTTTGAACATGACATTAAATCTACCTTGACATCTATTATTAATTGGTTATCTTCAAACAATTTAAAGATAAACTTGACAAAAACTTATTTAATGAATTTTATACAAAGAAGTCATAATAATCTTAACGTTTGGTATTGACTACTTCGGTACCAAAGTAGCTGAAGCAAGCTCTACCAAGTTTTTAGGGCTCAACATTGACAATAAATTAAATTGGAAACATCATATTGACATTATCTCTAAAAGGCTAAAACAATTCTCTTATGCTCTTTTTAAATTAAGTCAAGTATCTAATCTGCCAACCTTACTCACCGCTTAGCACGGAAACGTATCTTCAACTTTAAGATATGGCATCATGTTTTGGGGGAACTCGACTGAAAAACTCAAAATATTTAAAGCCCAAAAACGTTGCATAAGAGCAATTCGTGGTTTACGAAGACGGGACTCCTGCAAAAGTCATTTTATAGAACTAAAACTACTTACATTTCCGTGTCTGTACATTTACGAAGTTGCAGTATTTGTTAAAAAGAATCCCGACTTATTTGAAAATTTTGCAATTGGAAGCCGGTCTGAGGGCAGACTACGCACTGTGCCATGCAGAACAAAGTTGTTGCGTTCAAGTGTATTTGGCATGGCGCCTAAAATATACAACAAAATTCCTAAAGTAGTTCGTGATTTGACCAGTAACCAATTTAGTGCAAAACTTAATGATTTTCTAATTAAAAAAGCTTATTATACAGTAAATGATTTTCTAAATGACCGTATTGTTTGACATTTTTATACTTAATTGACTATGTATGTACCTATCTTGAATTGTTATTTAATTAAATTATCAATACCTTATTAATTTGCCATATTATGAAATTTACAGATTGTACTATTTTTTGACATTGCTTATTAAATGATTACCTTAACTTTATATTGACATTTAATCTCCTGCTGTACATTAATCTATCATTTAAATAAAATTTCATAATTAGACATTCATTAAAAATGATAAGTAATAAAATTAAATGATTTTTAAATAACTGCATGCTTTTTTATAACATAATTATGGTATATTGTACAAGCTAAAATATTAATTGTTTATTAAAATGTTTGTACGCCTAAGCGGCAGAATCTACCGATCTAAAATAAGTCTTATGTATCTGACTATCCATTACCCTGATTCACAAACAATAAATGAATTATTATTATGAATTATCATATTTACTTGATGCATTCATCATTTTTTGTATGAAAAAGCATTCAATGTAAAAGCAGCTGGTTCAAATATGTTGAAAAACCACCATGGTTTTAACTTCTTCACGATAAAATGATTGAAGAGAGAGATCGGTCGGAAAGAAAGTTTGCAAATGTGTAGGTAATTAATGATGTTAATGCTTGGCCAGATGTCGCTCAGTTTCGCACCGACAATAGTACGTAAGTAATTTGTTATTGTTTAGCTTTATATAAATATTGACATGTATCGAATACTATATACTTAGACTTACATAGGCAAATAACCATGTATTAGACATATAAGAGATATGAGCACGAGGGCTAAGCGTTGCTAAATGTGTTGTACACAGCATTATTTATTTATTTATTACCTTAACTAGATACTTTTCCTCTTTACCATAACCCCTTCATACGCGAAAGTGCAAAGTCACGGGCAGATGCTAGTACTGTTTATAAACTATGAACATGAAAGTTTTTACGACTTACCCAGCCCGGGGAGCACACGGGCCGTGGTGCTGCTCTAGGGAAATCAAGGTAAATGAGGTTATTATAGAATACTAGTAATAACGTCGAAAACGCCATCTACAGAGGATGAGTTTAAGAGGACGATTCACACGTACCAGAGCCACACGACAACACGTGGTCATGCTAATTTGTTTGCAAAACTATTTACTAAACTATGGGAAACTAGGTTCTGCCTGCTTCGACTTATCTTTTAAAAAGTATACTCAACAAGTGAGTTGCAAAAATTTTCAATTATCAAATTTAAACAAATTGTCAAACATTGTAAAAAGTTTATTATAAAATATCAGTTTATCTGACGATAAAAAGCTTTGGGACGGGTTTTGCTTCAATTGGAAAATATCTAATCTAACAAGGTAAAGGTTTCTTGTTCGCTTCTTTACTTTTACCTCAAATTATTGAAGCGACCAAAAAAATCTAAGTGTCACTTCACTTTCTAGTTTTATTTATGCAATTTGAAATTTGTGTCGTACCCAAGAGTCCTGCTAGGTCTTTCACTTTGATGTTGGTTTGAAAAACGCGTTTTTCCGGAGTATAAAGTAGTCTAATTTTATTCCAGGTTAATGATACTTTCGTTACTTCTTCAAGCTAAAACTACTGAACAGATCGGGCTGAAATTTTGCATAGATGTAGTTCCATATCTGGATTTAAAATTGCGCGTAAAGTCGGCGGCGGAAGATTGATATTGAAATAAATTATTATTATACTACTTATTCTCCGCAGCTTCGCGCGTGTAAAAAGAAACCTAGTGCTTACCCAGGGTAAAGTTTCTCCTTTGATTCTTGGTTTAATAAGTTCAGCAGAGTGACTTTTGAATTTTTATTATTAGGTAGTATTAAAGTTATATATTACCCAAGTTACCTGCTAAATATAAACGCACAAAAATATGACACGGATTTTTATACAACCATCGGGTTAAAAAAAATTATAAGCATGAGCTTATAATTTTTTATTTACATTTTTTGCATTACCCGATGATTGTACATATATTCAAGTAAACCTCTTATCACAGCAATAGCAAATCTCGTTATAAATCCTGAATGCATGTTTTTGCATGAATCACCCAATCATCAATCAATCCCGGTTTGCTGCCACGCATATGTAAAGAGGCTGTCCACTCACTGACCCAAATAAAACAATGAACAGCGCACAGAGGGACGCTGCACCACAAGGTAATTTTGAATATGCACATAATGCACAACCTCTGGGATGTCAAGTCAACGGAAATAGCGAGGTTTTGAATTTTATGGAAGTAAATAGCTTTAACACTTTGAGTGCTGAAAACGCACAGTATGAGTTTTCTACAAGTGACTAATATGCGTAAATCCACACTAGCGCAGCGGCTGAGAAAATACAGATCTTTGTGACTCAGCAGAGCTGTAATATTTTTCGAACGAAACGCATGTGCGGCGCAACACAACCGCTGGAGCGGCAGCACGAATTTTGTAGGTAAAAAAAAAATACCGCAGTCGTCGAATAAAAACCGCAGTCAAAGTGTTGGTTTTCTATATTTGGATTTGCGATCCATCATTGCTGCTGCTGTTATGACATACCCTGGATGCTTCACTTCATTTATCCATTAGCTTTTTGAGCATTTTGTAGTAACAAATAAATGGATTATTAGTAGAAGTGAATTTGTTCTTACTCGACTCGATAAGGAGGGTATTTTTTAGTATGGGTAATATGCGTAAATCCACACTAGCGCAGCAGCTGACAAAATACAGATCTGTGTGACTCAGCACAGCCGTAATATTTTTCGAACAAAACGCATGTGCGGCGCAACACAACCGCTATGTAGAGCGGCAGCACGAATTTTTTAGGTTAAAAAAAAGAACGCAGTCGTCGAAAAAAAATCGCAGTCAAAGTGGGAAATCAGTTCCTAGTAAATTGTGGGAAATTGTGACTCTATCTTTATATTGTACACTTTGTTAATGTTTGATTTAAGACAATAAAGAAATCTGAATCTGAATTGCATTAAAAGAAGACACGAAAACAATAGATCGGTCTTGTAGGTAACATTATACTTTAAAACCGTATACTTACTTACCCATACCCTACCCATGCTGAATTTTGCATTCCTTATTCAAATGCATGCCACAAGATAGACTGATAAGCGACGGGGTGGTACTCGTGAATGTTTTTGCAGATGGCAGCACCTTCCTCTTTACTTGGTAAAATAAGTTTTCAAACCTCCTTGCTTAGTTAGAATTTTGCTAACAAGATGTAAGACGATGTGACCCTCTTTACCCGTATCCATTTATAGTAGGTTAAATAAATAGGTAAGGAAATAATAATAGGCCTTTTCATTTCTTATAGTGTAGTCATGATGACTCTCTGATGATTAATCATCATCATCTACCTATAATAGTACACTACCTGAAAATAGGCCTCCCCTAATGAGCGTCATAGCGCCTTAAGCTTGCCCCATCACATCATACCATCCAGCATGCAGTCTTTCAAAGATCGTCATCCCACAGGGCCAGAGAGTGACTCTACGTTTGTCGAATTGTGGTCTCCACTCAAGAAGTTGTTTACCCCAGCGGTTACCGTGAAATATGGCCGGTTCACGGCCACTTCAGCTTGCTAATTTTTTAAGCTAGGTTGACGACAACTTGGATTGTCTGTCGGGTGAATTCGTTACAAACCCTATCCACCAGAGAGACTCCGAGCATAGTTCTTTCCATAGCTCGCTGAGCGACTGAACGGGTGTACCACCCTACCGTGAGTCCACGTTTCAGCTCCGTAGGTCAGGACGGGTAAAACGCACTGATTGAAAACGTTCCTATAGTGCAGTGTTTTATCGTTATCACGAAGTGTTTCTACTAAAAAATTATATACTAGTTTTAATTTATTTTAATTTAGTTAGATCACGTGGGTAGAATGCCCATAATTGCCAACAATTGTTGAGCTGCGCCAGTTCTAACCATTGTTCACGTTCTAATAAATTTTGCACAATCAGATTTGGCGACATTAGTGGAAAACAAATGAATGACCTTCGGCAGCCCTGCCCAGGGCAGGACGAGTTGGTGACATCATTATTTAGTACAAATGGAGTTGGAATAGAATTTACGATATCGTTTTATTCCATCTGTTGGTTGTTGGTTGTATGAGGTGTAATTTTTTTATACTACACCTGCTCAGAAAGTGCTTATACCCTTTCCAAACACAAAGTAGCAAGTACCTACGTCATTGCAGGCATACTAAAATGCGGGACTGAAAACTCTTTGGAATTTCTTTTATCAGAAAACTGTACGGAAATCCATTGCTAACGTCCCATTTTTTAAAATTTCCTGATATATCAGCCGGGGTTTACTTTCATAATAGGTCAACGACAAAAAAAATTACTTCGAATCCACCATAACGTTAAGATATCGACCGCTTCCGAACCATGTGAAAATCCCACTGCCACATTTGAGTTAACAATATGAATTTACTCGAGGGGTTTTGAAAATTCTTAAAGCATTATTTTCCTCGTAGGTGTAGTATAAAGCACTATACACTATGTACCTAGTACCTACTACTCAGGAGACAGTGCGACTGCTACCTCGTATGTTTAAATGCCACACTCAATAGAAATTGAGCACTTTCTCGCCTAGGTATACAATATCCTATTAGTCTATTAGCCATGAGTAAAGAAACAAAGGAAATAAATTTATGGACACAAAAAGGTAAACACTTAAATACAAATATGTGCTTCTTTAAAAGTAGTAAGTCTATAGTAAGCTTTGGAGCACCTGTAGGTACAATATTAGAAGGTTTAGGTAAAAAAAAAAGATATAGTGCTGAAGGACATAATATGAGAGTGCCAAGCTTCTGTAGATAATGTCGAGGATTGAGCAAAATATGAGAGATTGATGAAGGAAGCTGACCCTACAACCATATGGGGGTAACTAGCTGGGAAGGTAGATATAAAGATTTGCAGACAGCTGGAAAGGTAATAAGATATTGCAATATGAGGTAAACTAACGGATCGGGGGTGTTCGGTGGTCATGGCGTAAAATACATGGGGGAAATGCTTGGCAAACTGTCTGTGCAAGGAAAGACAAACTAAAAATGCGTTTTTTGTCAAAGATGTTGCTGCGATGCACACATTAAATAGTAACGTGTCCAGTCTATCCAAAACGGTTACCAATGGTTGGAAGAGATCACTCTTAGCAATAAGGCTACTTATACAACTGTTTCTGTATTTGTGTTGATGTTTTCCTGTTCTGCAATAAAACTCTATTTATTTATCTATCTTCATGAGCTTTACCATAAATAGTATTTGTTTTGTATGTATGTTATAGTAATCAACATAAAAGGAAAACACACGTTATAACATTATTAAAATACCATAACCACACCTAAACACAATGTGAAACATTTAGATTCGGCATCCGTCTGAATAAGTAATGATCAATTTGCACCGTTTCCACGAATTTCATGCTGAATCAAATAGAATTATGTATTTTACTACCGGTATTTTTTACCGGAAAGTTCAGTTAAATTATTAAGCGGTTGATTTGTTACGCAATCATTTCTCGCACAAAATTTAAACTATAGGTTCATATCAGCCGCAGAGCAAATCCAATAATGTCAATGAGTTAAAGCCACAATTCGCTTTCTGTGGTTTGCATTTAATTAGAAACCGTTATGCGTTATTGGTAGAAAATTATCTGGTAACGCACTATATGTACTATTTATGCAAGTACTTTGTCCAGGTTCTATTGTGTGAATTTGTATGGACACTTAAATGAAGGTAATAGAGGTGCTTTCCGTAAATCATTAATAACAGCGTCTGTTTGGTTTAAAACTTAGGTATTTCGTGACGACAGTAAAATCATTTCCGCTCACTCTTTTCAACTGCTTTTTTGTTCACTCACTCAAAAGTCCGGTAACGTCATGGCCATCTGCAGTCAACAGCATTACAGTCCTTCAGAAAAAAAAAATGATGCTGGATTATTGACACAGCATCTAGTCCCAAGCTAAGCAGTAAGACTAGCACGTGGATTGATCTCTAGAGAAGAATAGACAATAATGAGATGACATCGCATCGTTATACATTGCGTAACTTATTAAAGTTGAAGGAATGTCTTTCTAATAATTTACGCAAACAACATTCCCCCAGCTTGCAGAGGATAGGGTAATAGATAACCGATATACCTAAAACATAGATAGTACGACATAGATAGGTGTTTTTTTAGTATTTATGGAAAACACATATAACACCCGGAACAAATATTTGCAAACCGTACTAAGATTTGTCCCAAACAGGGAGTCGAACTCACAATCTTTTGCACAATTACTCAGCGGATCCGTTTGCTGCTTTTTACGGGAGTGTTTTTTACGCCTCCTCCTCCGTCCAGTAAATGATGGATTGTTGCCAATAGCGATGGCAACAATCCATCATTTACTGGACCCTGAATAGTATCGAGCGTGTGAACTCACTCCTACAACAATATACATACGCCATCACGAAAAACAACAGCGCCTGTAAAACGAATGCTGTGTAAATGCGCCCTTAGATCAATACGCCTCACAAGTCGTCAAGAGATGATGTAAATAAGACTGTCCGTATTTACATCTGTTGACTCTTGACTTCCCTATATTTATCCTCGATCGATAACTAGAGACCTGTTTTGTCGTTCATATAGGGAAAGATACAATTTTATTCCATAGACTCTACACGCTCTCAACACGTAGAGTTTCTTCCGCTTGGGGTAACCTTCTATTTTTAAACCAAATGACTGTACTATGTTGAAATGAAGAAAGAAAAAGACCTACACCCAGATCTACAGAACTGGGTAAGAAAATCAAGAAGAGACCTGAGTGTAAGAGTAATGCAACGCAACTTAAGTCTTATATTCAATTTTTCACAGTTTGATTTTTGATTATAGTTTGTGTAAACCTATTATAATATAAACTAAAATAAGTATCTTCTTTTATTCATACAAAATAGCGACATTTTGCTAGATTTTTCCTATATCTGGCGATTTTTATTTCACCTAAGTGGCAACACATTGGCACCAGAATCGAGAGGTCTCATCATTATAAACGTCTCGAGTTGACGAGCATTGATAGCGCACGTTCCTGGCGTGAGCTGAAGCTCTAAAAAGCAGGGTATTGAGTTTAATTGGCAATTTGCTTGGTCCCTGGGCAAATTTTATTTCAGCAAGAAATGTTTATTACTCGTAATTTAATTTCATAATAATAATAAATAACCCTGTATTATTGACCAATTGTGTATGAAGTTTTTAGAGTTATAATAAACTGGCCAAGTGTGAGACCACCCACACGATAAAAAATTTGAAAAATTGCTCGATTAGCAGCTTCACTTTTTGATTATAGTAACACTGAAGTTATGCTCGTATTAAGAAAGGTTGCCTAATTCTCAGTCAGCGATATATTCTTGAGAACTGCTTTTTGTGTTCTGTTGCCTAAGCATAGACCGACGTTTTTTTCTTTGCCGTTATTTTTAAAATAAATAAGGTTATCTGTACCTATGTTTTATTAGAGCTTATATGCCAGGATAGACTTATTTAATAATGCTCAATAATTAAAGTTTTCTTATTTTTTTTAACAATGTTCAATTTAATTTTATTATAATTCAATTATTATGTAATTTATTCTTTGATAATAAATGGCTTAATTATCATTATTAATTATTATTATATGCCAGGATAAGTGTTGTATCGGACGGATGTCAAGATTTAATATCAGCCACCAGTGAGTACCACCATCGAAGAACTGAAGAAACCATTATTCTTCCGATAAATAATGTTTATCTCTTGAACTTTAATACAAAGAGATTGTATTACTCATTCCTATTTGAAGTATGGAAGTCAAGGGATCCTCGAGATACACTGCGTAACGATACTGAATAAAAGCATTTCAACTTTGAATAACGGACAGGATATTCTTTCGCATTTATCTAGCTAGCAAATATTTAGTTTAGACGAACTACGTATCCGATGAAATCACAGTATGGTATGCAGTTGTTTTTTTTTCAGGATATTATATGAAAAATATGTTTAATGGAAATGGACGTTCAGGGAATTTAAATGTGGACGTTCAGGGAAATATATTTTCAGAAAAGAAGAACAGACTGGACATAAAGGTAAAAGGACTTACCGGACGAGAGGAGTAGGTTTCCTATTTCCTCTTTAGGCTCAAGATCTCATTTTATTCGAAAGCCATGTACCGAAGTAAAATAAAAAGAGGTGATTCTCAATTGAGCTGTATGTATTTTATGTTTGTTCTATATGTTAGTCGATAAAGGGAGGAGGTTGCGCGTTCGATTCCCGCCTCGGGACAATGGTGTGTACGATCTGCAGATAATTGTTCCGGGTATTCTGGTCGTTATCTTTGTATAATAAAAAAAATCTATCTATGTAATGTATTGTACTAAGTATATCAGTTATCCCATAACACAAGCTCTGCTTAGCTTGGGTGTAGACTAGATGATGCTGTGTGGATTGTACAACATTATTTATTTATTTATTCACACATCTCACCTTTTGAGCTTCAGTACTCTACCCGACACACATCTCCGCTCCAGTCTAACTAGTACGCATCTCCGCACAGCTTCGGTGGAGACACCCTAGCTGAACGACAGCCAGTACGCATCTCCGCACAGCTTCGGTGGAGACACCCTAGTTGAAAGACAGCTAGTACGCATCTCCGCACAGCTTCGGTGGAGACACCCTAGCTGAACGACAGCCAGTACGCATCTCCGCACAGCTTCGGTGGAGACACCCTAGCTGGACGACAGCCAGTACGCATCTCCGCACAGCTTCGGTGGAGACACCCTAGTTGAAAGACAGCTAGTACGCATCTCCGCACAGCTTCGGTGGAGACACCCTAGCTGAACGACAGCCAGTACGCATCTCCGCACAGCTTCGGTGGAGACACCCTAGCTGGACGACAGCCAGTACGCATCTCCGCACAGCTTCGGTGGAGACACCCTAGTTGAAAGACAGCTAGTACGCATCTCCGCACAGCTTCGGTGGAGACACCCTAGCTGAACGACAGCCAGTACGCATCTCCGCACAGCTTCGGTGGAGACACCCTAGCTGGACGACAGCCAGTACGCATCTCCACACAGCTTCGGTGGAGACACCCTAGCTAAAAGACAGCCAGTACGCATCTCCGCACAGCTTCGGTGGAGACACCCAAGCTGAAAGACAGCCAGTACGCATCTCCGCATAGCTTCGGTGGAGACACCCTAGCTGAAAGACAGCCAGTACGCATCTCCGCACAGCTTCGGTGGAGACACCCTAGCTGAAAGACAGTCAGTACGCATCTCCGCACAGCTTCGGTGGAGACACCCTAGCTGAAAAACGTCTGTTTTCGAATCCGCTTCGGACATCTCCTCATATCTAGGCTAGATAATTCTTTGAATTGTCCAGCATTATTTATTATCTTCGCTTTGGTGCAATCTGGGCCTAAGTACGTTTTATACCCAATTAAGATTTAATAGTTCCTAAATTAACACAATTTAATTGGGCCCGGATTGCTTACAGTATGATCCGAGGTTGTCCTTAAAAGTTTTTCCCGAGGGAATATTACCTATTTATTCTGTAAAACTAGAAATTTGAAGCCAGTTATAAGTTATAATAATAATCATCAAAATGAAATATGTGAAATCATAGGCTTTGCCATAATAACAAAAAAAAAATCCAAATGCGAAAGTTAAAAAGTTTGCATAATGTTTTTCGAATTTTCCATAACAGACGCAACGAGTGACGGTCCAAAAAGTTCTGCATAACGGATTGATTTCGAAAGATAAAAGCCATTGTATGTTTTTGTAACAAGCACACAAAACAAAGGCATGTTTTTTTAAATTTTTTGTATCAGAAATCCGGCATTATACCTAGTCCAGTATCCTTATCATCATCAGCCTATAGCAGTCCACCGCTGCACATAGGCCTTCCCCAATGAGCGCCATAGCGCCCAGCATTTACCTGCAGTCTCGCAGGTCGTCATCCCACCTGGTCGGAGGGCGTCCTACACTACGTTTACCGAGTCGTGGTCTCAACTCAAGAACACGTTTGCCTCAGCGGCTGTCGGTTCTTCGCGAGCTTGGCCGGCCCACTGCCACTTCAGCTTGCTAATTCTTTGAGCTATGTCGATAACCTTGGTTATAGTCCAGTATGAACATGTTAAATAATATCTGCTTTAATTTAATTCACGAAGAAGCTGCCACATAGACTTCGCAACACCAATGCGACTGGAAAGTAGCATTCGTCTCTTTTAATGATAGTTTTAAGTAGTTTTAAGTTCTTGTCTGTGTGATTGGTTGTAGTCCTACTAATATTATAAACGCGAAAGTTTGTAAGTATGGATGGATGGATGGATGTTTGTTACTCTTTCACGTAAAAACTACTGAAAGGATTTTAATGAAACTTTACAATAATATAGCTTATACATCAGAATAACACATATGCTACAATTTATAAAGATATATTGTATATTATCCAAAATATCTATCAGCACGCGGGTTAAATCGCGGGGCGAGCTAGTTAAAAATAAAATTTATTTCTTTCTTTCAGTCTTTGACCAATGTGGCGCGGCAGGCAGACCTGCGACGAAGTTGGAGGTTCGATTCCCGCCTCGGGACAAATGTTTTTACGATTTTTGTTCCGATATTCTGGACATTTTCTATGTATAATAAAATATCTCTATGTGATATAATACAGTTATCTAGTAGGTACCCATAACACAAACTCCGCTTCGCTTGGGGCTAGATGATTTTGGGTGAATAATCTAGGATTATTATAATTTTATTTCCACAGTTTTTCATGCAGAGAACCCTAAGAAATATTGAGGAAGAAATATATTAAATGTAACGTTCAACATCGTACCTACAGATCGTGGGAACGTAAGGAATTAGATAAAGCCAATCGTATTTAAAAATAGCAACCCTCATTCTTCGCTGAGGTCGGCGACACAACGTCCCTGACCCACTACGCTACCTCTGCAGGGATGTCTAGTGCCCCAGAATAGCTGAGACGGCTCTTTACATTACCTGGAACCGAGATTCAGGGTGAGAATATAAAGAAGCAGGTATTCCGGTACGGACTTGTCGGTGCATCTCAGCCGTCGGTACAGATCGGTACAGGATACGGTACATAAAGAAACAGGTTAATTTGTCTTTATTGACCATCATGGCTTCAAACGTATGACCTTAGCCCGTATGACCTTTTGCAGGTAGTCGGTACCGACAAGTGTTTCTTTATGAGTGAGCGCATATTTGGAATTTTGGATATCTTTACCTGTACGGATCAGTACCTACCCGTACCGGTTTGTCTGCACAGGGAACCCACCTCTTTACGTCCTCACCCTAATATCAACCTTTTATTTGAGATTATCTGTTTGAATTTCAGATGCGTGGCCAAGCAACCCCTGACCTGCGGATAAGCAGTAGAATCCTCATAGTCACAGGGAACTCTATTACAGCCGCACAGTATATCAACTACATGAATGTGTTTTACAGGTTAATAGTGTACACTCAGGTTGCATTAAGCAGTTAATACATAATGCTGGACTATTCACAAATAATCATCTAGCACCAAGCTAAGCAGAACTTGTGTTACGGGTACAACATAACTGATATACATAATGCAATATATTACTTAGATATATATTTTTTCTTGTACATGGAAAACGACCAGAAGACTCTGATCAAATGTCTGCAGTTAGTATAAACATTTATGGAATTGTATTGTCAACATGTTTAGTATTTTTTATTGCTCTGTTCATTTAGCTTTTTTTCAATATTTAATTACTTTGGTTTTTGTATATATTAAGTGTCAAATAAAATAAAATTGAATATGAATTGAACCCGCAACCTCCTGCGTCTACAACTTACTATAGAAACAGTTGTACGTTGATGGCTGATACAGGTAATACAATAGAGGTACCTACATTACCTACATATATATTATACATATATATATATATTTACATACATATATATATTTTTTATAATAAGGATAAAATAATGATGTAAATCGTAGACCCGTCCCGGCCGCGCTCCAGTTAAAAATAAAGTCGCCATTTTACAATATGCCCTTAGCCGTGAACTAGAAGTCTGAAGCTCAACTAAATGGTGACGTCACACTCGTCCCCGATCGAGCTAGGCATTATAATTTGAGTTAAATAGAAATGTACTCAGGTGATTCCAAATGGGATGGTATCAAATGAGCATTAATGTTTATTTTGAGACAAGTAGGTGTTTGGACTCTGTACGTCATTGTGCTTGTTTTATTTCGTATGGCTTCTAATCCTAGTGATTTTTTTGCAACAAGGCAACCACAATAGGGTTTCGATGACCGACTAACCTTCTCACAGATCTGTCATCCTGAAATGTCGCACTGATCCGGGGGGGTAGTGTCGCTGACTTTTCTAACCATAACGGTTAAGGTACGGTAAGACCTTAACCGTTATAGTTACAGGAAAACGCTTTCAGGAGACTATCCATAAATTTTTAAGATATTCTGAACTGCATTTACAGATTTTGGAAAAAAAAATTACAGTCAGCAAAAAAATGGTCATTTTACGTTAAAACTTTTTTTGATGGCAATCGATCCTGTTTCTTATAAGGATCAAAAGTCTCTACTGGACCGACTGAGGTTTGAGTACTAGAAATGTCAGAAATCACGAAAACCTTTTCCCATACATTTCGGTAAAATAGTCACACCTCTACATTTTTACCTATCCAAACTTTTTGTTTTTGTCCTATTTTTTGGTGCAAATTCAGCAACTTTGCAAGACCATATCTACCAAAGCCACTATATATATAGTTCAAACTTTATAATTGGTGATCGTTCTTACCTGTGTTGGAGGCATACGCTTCCGACTATCAGCTTTTGTAAAATTACGAGGGTCTGGCGGTCGCAGGCTAGACCATTATACAGGCGTGTGAATATTAAACGTTTTGACTGTTAGGTTACGACTTCTATCTGGTCTACCCGGAGTCGGTAGAAGTAGATGCATCTTCAGTTTAGCAGCATAGGGTAAATAAAATAATAACTACCTATACAATGGTATTGTCGCAGAACGATGCATTTTGGTATTCTACTTTGGATGAAATAAACTAAAGAAGGAGGGACGCGTGTCAAAATTGTCAACGTTAAAAGCAACTACCAACCATCAATCTCTCCGTTCAATTAACATCAAACGTACTATATGATCTAACTAGCATTTTACGAGAAGATTCTGCCAGGATCCGTTTGTCATAGTAAACAAATACAAATACTAACAATTGGTAAGCAAAACTCTGCCCTAGAGCATGTCAAAATTATTATTGTTTGTCTATAAACTTTTAGTAACAGCATCATTTAATAATCCTATGTTCTCTCTTGGCATATCAATCCAAGAATCAAAGAATACAAATGGCGTAACTTTTCATTGCAAAAGCTTTTCAAATTCGGAGAAATATTCGGCTCTCGTTTAACTAACGAAACTGTAACGGTTTTCTACGGAAATTTCGAAAAACACGTAAATTCGATAGCACTCTAACATTTTTTGTTAAACATTTTTTAACAAATAGTGGTCACATTCTCCGATAAAATAACGATGAAACTTTTGGCGTTTGCGTTAGAGCTCTGTCAGTGTTACTTTTGTTACTTTTTTCTTCATATGCATCTGAAATTGGATTTTGATATTGGATTTGAAGGTAGGCCCGTTATTTTAAGTTTTTCCAAACAAAACCGGACCTTTTTGAGAAAATATATTTATTAGAATATTTTTTCGTAAAATTACAAAATAGAGATAATTTTTCAAATGAGGCTTAGGCTAATGATTACCACGTCTTTCAGGTACAAGATCAGCAAAGTGACGTGTGAAAAATAAAGAAAAATAATGAAATTGTTGCTGGCTAATTTCGCCCACGGGGTTCAGGCAATTCTTACGACGGAAACTGCGCAGGACATAATTTATAATGATGCTCCCTATCCCCTATAAATTCCCTTTCTCTATTCTTCATCCCTCACTGTTTACTCTTTTAATACTAAAAACGTATTAATAGTAAAAGTACGGAAAAAAATAGCTGGAGGCTTATAATTAATAAAGAACAGTTGAAATTTTTATTACCATTATTTTGCATTTCATTAGCTCTGCATTAGTTAGTAATACTAATGCATATACATACATTTCTCCGACACTCTCTCGATGGAATTATTAAATGCCCAACAAACTTACTCGACATCGTTGGATAATAACTTCTATATAATAATCAATGGAACACCGAGTACAAAATTGCTTAACACTTTGACTGCGGTTTTTTTTCGACTTCTGCGATCTTTTTTTACCTAAAAAATTCGTGCTGCCGCTCTACACAGCGGTTGTGTTGCGCCGCACATGCGTTTCGTTCGAAAAATATTACAGCTCTGCTGAGTCACAAAGATCTGTATTTTCTCAGCCGCTGCGCTAGTGTGGATTTACGCATATTAGTCACTTGTAGAAAACTCATACCGTGCGTTTTCAGCACTCAAAGTGTTAAGATGAAGGGAATACTTGAATTATAGGATGAATTATGTTGGTATAACGTAACGAACAGCTATGGGATCGGGTGGCAGTTGAAAATGTAATAATTGATATTCGGTAATAATAATGAAGCGTTGATTGAAAGAGGATACAGGCGACTGGGCCCATACATAACTAGGACCGCGGTCCCAGTTACCTGATCACATTTTTGAATCGGTCGACTGGGACCATATACCTAATTTGCTTTAATGTACAGTTAACAGAAAAATCAAGTTACATAACTCAGGATTTATTTTATGTAGTATTACAGTGAAGTATTTTTTTTAGTAAGAATGTCAAAAAAACTATATGCGAATGATTCCTAAAGTCAAGGACATCCAAAAAGGGCTGCCCTTTTGTTTCAAAACAGGTACTCTACTCTTAACCCACTTGTTACGGATATCCCTTTTTTCGATAATGCCAATGTAAATAAATGAATGACACATGAACTTATAAACAGATCAGTGTAACCAAAATCATAACAAATGTGATGCCAACATACAGAGCATGGTATACAACAAAGTCGCTTCCAGCTGTCTGTCTGCCCCTATGTATGCTTAGATCTTTAAAACTACGGAACGGATTTTGATGCGGTTTTTTTTAATAGATGAGTGATTAAAGTGGAAAACTATTTGACACATAGATTTCCACGCGGGCGAGGCTGATTTATTGCAATATTTAACGACTTTAAATTCAACAAACAACTCACAAAACTTTCGAACAAATACAAAGAGTAGTGAATAAAGTGCAAGTGAGTGAACAACAGAGCAGAGCAAGCTAGCGGCATTGCAGTAGCGCTATCACGCGCTATAGCGCTATCACGCGCTATAGCGCTATCGCATCGTTTGTTGTGATACTTAACCACAACTGAAATGAAACGGACTCACTTAGTCCGTTTCATTTTGACACAAACAATTTCTCAGACGCGGTTGAGTTACAGAAAGAAGTAGAACCTGTTTTGTTGAGTCTTCGCGTTGCGATCCTTGTTACTTTTGCAAGGTAGATTTAATTCTCATTAATAACCATTACAATATTATTCGAAGTATCTACTATATGTAATTAATAACAGTATTTAGTTGGTGGATAATTGTTTTGCTTACGTACAATCTGTAAAATACATATGATAAATACATTGTTATTTTTATATTCGGAATGGCTTTTACGCATTTGTCACACTTCGGTCTCTTTTTCAAACGGAAAAGTCATGTTAAGAATTTTTATAAGTCTGATATCTAATAATAGTCTATTGTATTGTCTATTGACGACCTCTGCGGCGCGGTGGGCGAATGTCTGCCTGCAACACGGAAGGTTGCAGTTTCGATTCCCGCCTCGGGGCAATAGTTTATACGATCTGCAGATGCTTTTTCCGGGCGTTATGGTAGTTTTGCTAAGTATAATAAAAAAAGAATGTAATATATTGTATTTATGTATATCAGTTATTTAGTAGTTAGTAGGTACTCATAACACAAGCTCTGCTTAGCTTGGGGCTAGATAATGCTGCATGAATTGTCCAGCATTCTTAATTAATTTAAGTGTCCTAAAGTTGTTATTAGATTAAAATACGTATTTGTTTGATTTTTTATCTTTATTATATCGTGAAATACTTCGTAAATTTGGAACATTATCAGTTTTAATTGTGAAGGGAATTACACTTACGAAGTTATGTAAGACAGCTTTCTTATAGTAGTTAAATATAATGTAAGATAACAATATTTTTAATTAATTTTTAATTATGTTTTGCGTAGGTAAGAACATTGCTTAGGTATAGGGTATATAATAAGTTTTATTTATAAAACTGAATTGTGATTTTTAGTCAAATTCATTAGTGGTTATCTAAATATAACTACATTTGTATTAGGATTTTATTGTTTTACTAGCTACGCCTTGCGGTTTCACCTGCGTGGTGATAGATATTTTGGAAAATATACAATATTTCTTTATGAATTGTAGCTTATGTCTTATTCTGATATGTAAGCTTTATTATTTTGAAGTTTCATCAAAATCCATTCAGTAGTTTTTGCGTGAAAGAGCAACAAACATCCTCACAAACTTTCGCGTTTATAATATTAGTAGGATTTCGTCCTAAGACTCTTGTATAATTAATAACCAAAAAACCGTTTTTATTGGTTTTGATACAAAAACAATCATAGACAACAATCGAAGAAATACAATAATATATTTCTTAACTTTAACACAAACAGTATTTTTTAAATCAAATATGACAAAAATGCAGTAAAGATTTAAAATTAAAGTTTTAAGAAGCAGTGTATTAAGTACCTATTTTTAGGTAATACAAATAAAACATTGCGATGAATTGATTTCTAAGATATACCGATAAAGTACAAAAAGTTGTTTGGACTACAGAGCAAAAAACACCTTTATTTTATGATCGGGGATGGGCAACAATTGAATAACACAATATTCGATGGGTATATGGTAAGGTCTGACTGGGTCCCGGACGGACAACGGCCACGAGGAAGGCCTAGACGGAGATGGCGGGATGAGCTCGACCTATACAATAAGGAGTGGGTTCTCCTTGCTGAGGACCGAGATGAGTGGAAGAAGGGGAGGGAGGCCTTTGCCCTGCAGTGGGTCACCCCGGGCTAATATAATAATAATAATAATATGATTGACTTGTTTATGGCAGACGTCCGCAATCTCCCCTATAGCCCGATTACCCAGTCCATCCATCCATCACAATAACCTGGTTTTATTTCTTTCATTTTTCTTTGCAATAGTCTCTACACCTGGTGGATACCATCTTTGGATGTATCATATCGTGCACCCGAGGATGATACCCGCTATGTGTAGCCATCGCCTTTAGATTAACTTCTCAAAGGGCCTCTGTGCTGTTGGCTTCGGCCCCACGCAAGCCTTTCAAAGGACCGGGTCACTTTATGGCCCGAGATCATGGTAAATGAGAGACATAATAATAATAAATATTGTAAGGTGATCTTACTAAGGCCGTTGGTTAAAACACTTCCTATTAAAACATGGGAGGTAAAAACCTCCTGGATAGCGCAGCTATAACCGACCGGGCACAATATCTAGCCATAGCCATCCTCGGTATAACGGTAGTACTACGCGAGCCTGGAATGCCATTCACGATAGCGATGGGTGACTCAACCGCTACTTATAGACTGCACCGCATGCCACGAGTTTACGCCTGGGTAAAAAACATAAACATTATTGTATGAGAACTGAGAACGGATCGTGAACGGGAAACATTTTAAAATAAGTGTGAGTAGGTACCTATCTTTTGACGTATTCTAATAGGAAAATAACCAGCAAATGGGAAGCCACAGGGGAACTACGGTACTTTTAAGTACATAATTATCCTACTAATATTATAAACGCGAAAGTTTGTAAGTATGGATGGATGGATGTTTGTTACTCTTTCACGTAAAAACTACTGAATGGATTTTAATGGAACTTTACAATAATATAGCTTTTACATCAGAATAACACATATGCTACAATTTATAAAGATATGTTGTATATTATCCAAAATATCTATCACCACGCGGGTGAAACCGCGGGGCGTAGCTAGTACATATAAAGATGCATAGAGACGCGTAATAGAATTAACTAGTTTTGACCAGTTTTTTTGAGTAGAGGGGACAAAGCTTGTTGGACGTAGAGAGTATCAATGAGTGAATCAAATTCACATTATTTCCATTAAAATGGTATTCATAAAAATGGCAATGGCAATGGACGCAAGACGCCAGATACGAAAACAGAGACCTAAGCCCTCCTACACGTATACATATAACTCATCAGGCCAACTCTACTGCCATGCGTGCCGTAGGATATTCAAGATCAAGTTCGGTTTAGCGAGCCATATTTGAGCTCATGATAGAAAAAAATCCGTGATTACCTAGGGTCGCCTCATTTTACATTCTGTCTTAGTCCATCACCATAATCTCATGCAGCTGAATATTGCAAGGTATAGATACAGAAATACAATTTATTGGTAAAAATAATTTGACATGTCAGGTGTCATCAAAATATATAATAATTATTATAATACTGATTGACTTGTTTATGGCAGGCGTCCACAATCTCCCCTATAGCCCGATTATCCAGTCCATCCATCCATCACAATAGCCTCGTTTTATTTCTTTCATTTTTCTTTGCAATAGTCTCTACACCTGGCGGATACCATCTTTGGGTGTATCATATTGTGCACCCGAGGATGATACCCGCTATGTGTAGTCATCACCTTTATATTAACTTCTCAAAGGGCCTCTGTGCTGTTGGCTTCGGCCCCACGCAAGCCTTCCAAAGGACCGGGTCACTTTATGGCCCTAGATCATGGTAAATGAGAGACATTATAATATAAATTGTATTTTTTGCAATTAGTACCTAAGCATGATTTACATTTAAAAAAATTAAATGAAAACAAAATAAATAAATGCAAAAATTGATATAAAAACAATTAAATACGGAAATTTAATCACATTTTTTTTATCTACTTTTCTAGTAGTTCGTTCACTGAATAGAAATTCTGCTCGATAAGCCAAATAACTAACCTAGCAAAGCATAAGTTTTAGCCTACATAGGCCTCTCGAAGTTTGTAAAAAAATATTTATAATCAAAATAGTCTCCTACTTATCAATGTCAAGGACTAATGACTAAACTGAGTGTAACAGAATAAACTCCAACAAAGAGATAAAATTTAGTCCCTGACTGAAGCTACCATAACTAGCTACATACTAATTGTCAGGCGATTGTAAGCCTTAATACTGGACACTAGGTAATAAAGCAACGTCGGTTGCCAAGCGATAACCGTCTGTGCTACCAACGGTGACGTAACCCTAGTCGATGGAATGTAGTTGTGCGGGATACATGCAAAAACTCGGTGCGGCGAAGCGAAATTTTACATCATGTTACTTGGGTATTAAGGTTGGTGCTCACATGTCTACAACGACAGCCGCACAAAACAAAAATGAGCATTCAGTAGGAATGAGCTAAAATTTTTATAGGATACATTTAGATAGGAACATTTTACAGTGACGGCGAAAATAAATAGACAGCGCACGGATCACACGCTTCAAATTTGCGCTAAACAAATAGGTCACTTTAATATGTATCTACACACAAGCTGCACCCCGCGGTTTCACCCGCGTGGTGATAGGTATTTAGGATAATCCTACTAATATTATAATCGCGAAAGTTTGTAAGTATGGATGGATGGATGGATCACCACACAGGTGAAACCGCAGGGCGCAGCTAGTATACAATATATCTTTATGAATATGTAGGCTATGTGTTACTCTGATATGTAGGTAAGCTATATTATTGTGAAGTTTCATCAAAATCCATATAGTAGATTTTGCGTGAAAGAGCAACAAACATCTTAACAAACTTTCGCGTTTATAATATTGGTAGGATTAAAAGTTAAGCCCATTATTATTATTTGAATTCTTAAATTCACCTTTGCCATTCTCATGTATGAAACTGTTGTGGTGGTCGTGGAATAGAGTGCCTTCCGTTGCCTCCGTTGATCTCATATTTATTCTCAAAATACAAAGACCACATTGTTTTTCAGTTCAAAAAAGTTATGCTGTATAATTTAACAGAACATCATCGAGCCCCAAAGTTAAGTAAAGTTTGCGTGTAACTAACCTGCTGTTATGGGCGCGGGGAGCATGAATTTCCCCTGCGCATGTCAGAATAAAGGCTCAGGTAACCTAAACCGCCGCCGTGGTGGGCTGAGGGTAGGCTTTTAATAAAGGGTATCATTATACCCTTATTCTGTGTATCTCAGAAAAAGGTTCACTGTCATGTTATTTACACAGTGGCCGTATGGTAGTAAGCCTTGCATTTTTAGCCCCGAGGATTTAAGAATAATAACCGCGCTTCACCGCATTTGGACTCCCAAGTTGGACCAAGTTGGGAGTTGGGAGATTTCCAGTTCAGAGCGTGCATTTCAGAATAAGGACCATGCTTCAGCGCATTTAGACTGCCAAGTTGGTCCATTATGCGATATCCCAGACGCGATATGGAACATTCCAAATAACCAATCTATACCCACATTCCTTATACTGAAACCGCATTCCACTTGAAATAGGTTATTGAAACTTAATCTATCAAAGTATAAGTTATCTTGAAAATACATTGATTAAATATAGTTAATCTTAATGTTAATAATACCTAACAATAATACATTTTTATGTTGTTTATTCTCAGACATTGTATTTACATATGGTTTATAATTTTAGATAATGTATAAATAGTTTGTCTTTGCATCGTATGCATTTAAATTTGGTTGGTAATTTTTTTAAATAAATATATTGATTGATGTTTTGCTTTTGATGATAGTGTCGGAAATAAGAAGGTAGTTGAGTTTGGTTATCTTTATGCACACAAAATTTTACTAAATTACATGCCAATATCCCAAACCAGAGATAAATTAAATATAAGAAGAGATTTATTTACACGGATATGAGCTGCATTTTCTTTATTTTGGTTTCGATATAAATCCCCTTTAAAATACCCTTACACAACTCTCATCGAGTCAGTAGGTGAACGTGCAAATTTGTGACACTGACTGAAGAGGACCGAAAAGGTAATAAGCTCGCAATTCGCAAAATGTAGGTGACATGGAGAATTTATGGTGGACCCAATGCCTTTATTTTTAGTTGCCTAATTACAGGAATCTTTTTTGAGATTGGGATTTTTTCGGGTAATTTCGGAAATACAACTGGTATATGCAGATGGTAGACTCCTTTTAGGGTTCCATGTTGCACAGAAGTCTTACTACATATTTAGTATTTAGAACTATTATATTAGTATATTTAGTACTACGTATTTAGGTCAAACTGCGAACTGTAGAATTACCTCCACGCAATTACTTCATGCAACAATCTACGCGAGCTTGAATAACAACAAACATTGCACCGTAACATTCTCGTCCCAGCTTCCAATTCACTTTGACTCGCATTATATTGCTGGATTGGCATAGTTAGATAACATTTACGAGGAAAACTTAGACATTGTTTTATCGATATGAATTTATGCGGGAGAAATTGATTTCATTCGATATTTAGAGCATAATAACAAGAAATACTTCCTTGGAAATATGTGAATAACAGAGAGTTATTCACATATTTCTAGAGAGTCTAATTAAACGTATTTTTGTTTTGTTTGATAGAAAGAAATTATAGAATAATGCTGGCGGTCACTAAGCTAGAATAGGGAAAGAGATAGAGAGAGGAAATAAAAAATAGAAACACCCATTGAGATGCAGTTTTAGACAAGGTGTTTGTTTAGCGAGAACTAAAAATGCTGTACTGTTTAACACATTATTCAATGAAATTTTCATCTCTATAAATTCTCAACAAATCGTTGTCTACCAAATTTTAGCGTCACTATTCACGGGGCCTTAGTCAGCTATAGTAACGTTTACCCTGTCATCACAATAATTGACTTTATTAAAAAAACAAAAGAAAAATAACTTGTTTTTTACATATTCACAGCATCCGACCGGAATCTCTTTGTTTTTCTGAATGAATAATAGCATTGCCGGTCGAATTGGATTCTATATTTCAAGGCCACTTACACAGCGGATTCGTTTTTACTGGACCGTTTTACACGGTCTTGTAAAAACGAAGACCCACTACTGTTGGGTGTGTGAACTCGCTCTTACAACTACATACACTATCACGGATGAAACGGATCCTGTCAAATGAATGCTATATAAATAAATAAATAAATAAATAAATAATGCTGGACAATTCACACATCATTATCTAGCCCCATGGTAAGCAGAGCTTGTGTTATGGGTACTAGATAACTGATATACATAATACAATATATTACATAGATAGACATTTTTTATTATACATAGAAAACGACCAGAACACCCGAAACAAATATCTGCAGATCGTACACACATTTGTTCCGAGGCGGGAATCGAACCCGCAACCTCCTGCGTCGCAGGCGGACCTTCGCCCACCGCGCCACATTGGTTTATTATACATAGAAAACGACCAGAACACCCGAAACAAATATCTGCAGATCGTACACACATTTGTTCCGAGGCGGGAATCGAACCCGCAACCTCCTGCGTCGCAGGCGGACCTTCGCCCACCGCGCCACATTGGTTTATTATAGATATGAATGCGCCTTTAATCTAAATGCGCACCTGTCCATTCCGCTGGAGCTCCACTTGATTTTACCTAAATAATTTAACTAAAATCCGACAAAAGACACTCTGTTTCCTGTTGTTCCTGGAAGTATGTATATATATTATTACGAGGTTTTTTCTGAATTTTATAATTAATCAGAAAAAACCTCGTAAATGGATAGACAGAACTGGTTAACACTAAAATAAATAGAAGAAGGAAAAAGATACCCTTTGTCCTGCAGTATGCCACGATCGGCGGAGATTATGTCCAACACCATACCTTCAATAATTGGTTTTACTCAACACATGCGTTTCAGTTAGTTTGTTCCTGAATCCTTCACTTACATGCTATAAAACTTTTGACTAGCTATATGACTTATCACATGCATACTGTCACGACACGGTCGCCGCCGTATCGTGTGAAAATTGACTATTTTGCTCATACATTACTACTTTACATGGCACGCCGATCGTGCCCTGTGCCGTGGCCGTATGTATGCATGTGAAATGGTACTTAGCCTCGGCTCAAACTCCACTCGAGCCTGAGTAAGTTTTCGATGCATTCTCAGTCAAGTTTGAGATTCAAGTTTCAGACGAGGTAATGAGTTAAGCTAAGGGTAGAGATGTCCGGATGGTTTTCTTAAAATATTTTTTTAGGTATTGAATAAATCTATAACTGCTTCATTGTTCATATTATTAAACATAGTATTCGTTAAGATTTTATTGAAAGATGCCCTTATGATGAACGAGTTCTGCCTGTAGTTTGACGACCGATGTGGCGCGGTGGGCGAAGGTCCGCCTGCGACGCAGGAGGTTGCGGGTTCGATTCCCGCCTCGGAACAAATGTGTGTACGATCTGCAGATATTTGTTTCGGGTGTTCTGGTCGTTTTCTATGTATAATCAAAAAAAAACTATCTATTTAATGTATTGTATTATGTATATCAGTTATCTAGTACCCATAACACAAGCTCTGCTTATCATGGGGCTAGATAATGTTGTGTGAATTGTAAAAATGAAAAAAAAAGTTCGCCCTCACCAGTGGCTCATATCATACAAGAGCTTTGGCTTCGCAAAGTGAGCCTATATTAGTGCACAGACCTATCAGCTCTAACAGCTCTTGACTGTCTTGCCTCGGAGGCTGAATCAGTGGTAAATTGGCTAGAGTGTAATAACTTTTTTTTTTTTTTTTTTAATTCTATATCTAAATATATACATTTTCAAAATTATAATAATAACATGAATTCTCATAATAATATATACAACAGCACTTGTATGACGTGTACAAAATAAAATTAATTGAAAATACTGACGAAATAAAATTCCTAGGTATAATATTGGACAAATATATCAATTAAAAATCGCATACTCAGGAAATGGGCAAAAAGCTTAATCGTTTTGAAAAAAGGAATTCTTTATTCCTTAACCAGTATAAAGAAAAAAATTACTCTGTCTTGAAAAATTTTTTTTTTTTTTTTTTCGAATGGACTATTATGCTGTTTTTATCCTCAGATGGCCATGACAGCGTTACCGGACTTTTGGCGGGCGGGCGCAGAGGGCGCCTCGCCGGTAAAAATTAGGTTGAGGCAACACGCACAAGGGCCACCACTTAGGTGCGAACCTTGGCTTGGGCTGTTGCCAGATGCTACAAGAGGGTAGGGAGGTAACGCCTAGGTGCACGAGTGCACCTGAGGGCGGAAACGGGGAATTCTTCGACCCCGCGTCCGGCGGGGTCGGTTATTGGTCGGGTGTGTAGTGTGCGGAAGCTGAGTTGTTGCCGTCACTTCCGGGTTAGCGTCAGTGAGTGGGTCAACGGGGTCACCAAGAACGTGTCTCGGTCTACGGAGGAGAGAACTCGTGGGAGGGTCGTCTATACAATAATCGGGTATGGAGGATGTCTTGAAAAATAGGGATCCCACGAGGCTTATATTGCCCTCACACCAAACTGCACTGAGTGCGAAAAATTGCTCTACCATGACTGTAAAAGTATATAATAAAATTCCTAGAGACATAAGAGAACTGCCTGCTTGTAAATTTAAGACAAAACTTCGTAGGTGGCTCATAGAGAAATGTTTTGACGACATTAAAGAAATATGTATGACATTGCAAATTATAATCATTAAATCACCTAGTTATATAAGTTAAATATTGTACGTCCATAATGAATGGATCAACTTTTGATTTACCTAGCTTTTAAGATCTTTTTGTCACAGTTTCTACAATAAATTTATTTGAATTTGAGAGAGATCAGGTTAAACTTTTTTTGACTACTATTAAATCTTTTTGATAATTATCACGATAATATTATAAATGTAAGACAGGGCGCTATGGCGCTCATTGGGGGAGGCCTATGTCTAGCAGTGGACTTCTATAGGCTGATGATGATGATGATGATGATCATAAATGTAAAAATGTATATGTTTGAATGTTTAGATGTAAGGATGTTTGTTACTTCTTAACGCCAAAACTTATGAACGGATTGGGCTGAAAATTTACATTCAGGTAGTTCTGGGCCGGAAATAAAGCGTAGGCTTTGTATCTCATAAATAAGTTCCCAGGGGATATAAATAACCTTAAAAGTTATAGTTTTTTAATATATCTAAGTTATTTTATTACTATATTATAGTAATAAACTAGTGCTTAAACAGATAAACATTTAGTAACGATTTTTCAAATAAAATAGCACAATTATTTGTTAACATAACAAAAAAATAGTAGGTAAAATATTAAATTAGCATATATTATTCAGAATTTTAAAATTCGTCGTACATAGGTGCATTTGAAGTTCAGAACAGCGAACAGGTAAAGCCAATAAAAAGATGTTCAAAGTCAACCTTTGTAACCAGTACACCACAATGACGAGCGTAAAATTTAACTTTAAATCAATTTGCCTGTCGTCATTGGAATCCAAAACGGATAAGTAACACCTTTAGCCATCCGGTGCTTGTTTGTGCCTTATCCCTTTTACGATAGGGCTCATTATGCACAGCCTAGCTAGCATTCAAAGCACGTTCTAACAATGGGTTTGACTCTATGGTGTCTAATGGAATGCGACGATTGTTTGAATCAGAGAATTATTATCTACTGATATAAAAGAGGTATACATAAAAATAACAAACTTTAAAGGTGAGATTTACTTACCTTACCTTTAAAATTTGTAATTTTAGTTATTGTGTTGACTTTGACAATCTTTAGACTCATTATTACCCTTCCAACTGAACCAACTCCCTCAATTCTGTTCGATTCTAGACGCTTCAAAAGCATCTAGAATCAGGACGCGCGATATAGCTTCATAATCATACGAGTCATACAGGGTTTCAAGTTTAGGAATAAAATGGGTGACGACGCAGTTTTAGTGTATATTCTGAGGAACCGTTGGAATGCATTTGGTCTCTTCTGTATCTTAACATTATCAATATCTGTCTAAAATATATCTAAAATAAATTGATTGAATTATAAATTAAATTTAAATCAAACGCAAATTAAATACCTAAACTAAGGGCGCTCTGAGGGCAAAACGTTTTTATGTATATTCCCTCACTCTTATTATCCCGACGGATTTATTAGTTAAACCTATTATAAATTGTCATATCAATTGCTGATAACACTAGTTTACACGGTTTTCATACCCCAGCTGAAAGTTGTTATTTTATTATTCATTGAGGTAGAATTATCAAGAAAAAAATAATAAAAAAATTCTGTTACGTCTGGTTTAAGAAATATTTATTAACTTAACTGAAATACATAATTATGGTATTAATACTAAAAAAAAGGCAAATTTTTGCCTTCTTTTTATAGTTATTTGAATCAGTTTCTCTTATAATGGACCAACAGTAATCCCCTAACATGTTTTCATCCCAAAACCCTTGATGTCGTTCTTCAAAAACCTTTAAATCTTGGTGAAAACGTTCCCCTTGTTCGTCACTTATGCACTCAAGTTTTAAGTTCCATTGTTGTAAGCGGGAACCAAGAAGCTCTGCTTTAGATCTAGATAATTGTAAATCTCTTATAAGATCATTTAATTCAGCTTGGTAAATTAAATGTGGAGTGTTTTCTTGAAGTGAGAACTCGTCAGAATCACTAGAAATTGATTTGAATTCAACATCACTTTCATTGTCGTCTAGTGTATTTTAGCACTCGAATTACCGGGACAAACTGGATGTGGTAGATCTTTCGAATGTAATATGGGCTTAGTAACAGACGGAACTTCGGCATATATGCCTTTTTTTTAAATTATAATATCCCAATGTCTTCGTAACCCAAAAGTAGCAATCATTTTCATGATTACTAGCTTCTCTCCATAGCATTGGTGAACCAAATGAAAGGTAAAGGTTTTCTCCTGATGACCACTGGAGTAAGACAATTCTACAGCTTTCGCAAAACACATGAGGCACCCACTTTTTATCCTGATTTGCATCAGGAAATCCAAAATAATAAAGATATGCACTTTTTAACGAATCAACAATGAGTCTTCTCTTTTTTGAAAATATATACCATCCACAAACATAACAAAAACAACCAGAATTTTGTTTACACTTTCTACTCGACATTTTAAATCAATCGGAAACAAGATAATTGTCGTTTGAAGCGGGCGTATAAACAATAAACTCTGGTCACTACGTTAGGTAGTTAAAAAAAACATTTGACTGCAGAAAGAAATTGTGACGTGATAAAATATTTCTGCTAACACTTTTAGGTTTAAGGAAGGTAGATTAACATATTTATATACATTTATTTTGGGGTATAAAAAAATGTTCAATTTTGTAAGCTAGTGTAATGAGATCCCGTGTTAAATTCTTGGGTCGGCCAAAATTGATAATGGGATTTTTCTTTAAAAAAAATCGGCGTTGATTTTCTAGAGTCAGGAACTTGCCCGTGTCTCGGAGAGCGCGTTAAGCCGTTTTTCCTAGGCCTGACCCTCTTCTTCTACTCGTAGCATTCATGCTGAGACGACTCCTAATTTTTTAGCTACAATCCACAATATACCTAATGAACTCGTATAATTAAGGTTTTAAGTTTTTGTCTGTATGATTGGTTGTAGTTGAAAATAAATTTATTTTCTTCTTCTCTTGCTTTCTTCTCGGTCGTGTTGGTCTGCAGTCCCATCGGTTGAGACTGAAGGAATATAAAGTGCATCTGTGTTTGCGCACACACTTGTGCACTATAATATGTTCTGTGCACCTCGGTAGTCTCCGTAGAGGCTGGTGTCGTCGATGATTCGGCTGAGGGCATCAAAATTTCATTAAACGGAACCCGGCGTTTACCGAAGTCCTCTAGAAACTCTTACGTTTTGTTACATTTGATTATATGTGTACGTAAACTCTTTCACCGGTATAAAGCTCCTTCAGAAAGAAGTATTTAATTTTCTATTCAAAGATAGCTCAAGTGGCAGGGGGTTTCTGCCAGTTTTTTCAACCCCCAACGATAAATAGGGGCGCATTCACAGAGTATCTGTTTCTTTTTGTTCTTTGTCGTGTTGTTCTTGTTTCTTGTTTGAGCTATAACAACCAGGCGACTTTTCAACTCACTGTTCAACCACCAGGAGACACGAGACACCCTCTGAACAATTTTGTAAACATAAACATTTCGTACAAGATTCACACAATAAATTTGTTTGTTTCTCGCAAGGGACTAAAACCTATAAGGCACCTACTGTCCGTTCCCTACACAAAAATCATTCTAATTGGTAAAAATCAAAGTCTTATAATAATACGGAACCCTCAGTATGCGATATGGAGTCGCACTTGACGTTTTAATAGAATAGAATAGATTTTCTCTGATGGCGTATGTAGTTGTAGGAGCGAGTTCACACAGCTGACAAGTGACAGAATTCCAGATCCAGTACACGATTGTTTCCTGTAGCGAAGGATTCGTAAAAAATATTCGGTAACAACGGATCCGCAGTATGAACGCGCCCTAAGGGTGTTAGGCTCAGACTTTACCAAAGCGGAGATGTTTTATTAAATTCGATGCTAGCGTTTAATTAAGTTGACTATACTATTGTATTAGGTGATACCTGTGAAAATAGTTGTAATGCTTTGAATAAATACAAAAAAATACAAAAATGTCCGTAACGGAGACGAGAAGAGTCGTTTTTCAATGAGATTATACGCATCTTGATAGATGCGTATAATGGCTATACTGGAGCGTAGATGTGTGCTGCCTAAAGCGGAGATGTGTGCTATTTAGAGCGAGTGGCTGAGCCGCGTACAGCGACCGTCGGATGTTTCTTGAGATAAAAGCACTAGCGAGGCACAAGATAAAAAAAAAACATTGTTCTTTTTCAAACAAATATGATATGGTACTTCTCCGCTCGGTCATCTCCACTAAGCTGAGTGAAAATGAGATGTGTCAATAGCGACGTTTAATTGGTTGTTTAAAACATCTCTTCCTAAGCTCAGCTCAGCTTTGGTAAAGTCTGGCCTTTGAGCCGGCAGTATACACTTGCCGAGCAGCCCGAGTCAAGCCGAGCACGAGTGTGTAAATGCTACGTTCGTCTCGTCTCGGGGTCCCTTGTAGGGTCTCGTTGTCTTTCCTGCTTGTCGGCATTTTGGTCCTAATCAAAGGGACACATTGCCTCTCGCGAGGCAAACGAGATCGATAACGAGTGGGTTCATGACGCCTCTCGTTTAGCGAACGAGCGCCCGAGTCGACACGAGACGTTTCGGCGAGTGTGCACAGCCGGCACGTTCGCGGTCTAGCTGGTCTGTCCTGCTAAAAATCTAGTATTTCAGACCTTCTAATCCGCCGTCGATATGAAACGACTTTTTCGGTATTGGACCTGAGCTCTGTGTTTGCTTTCAGGAGAGTACTCAGCCAGCATTTGCATAGTTCCATGGCCCGTAAAAGCGCGTCTTGATCGTTCTCCTTGTAATAGCGAAATAATTTTCCAAATCGGTCCATAATTCATGAAAATATCGATGAACATACAAAAAAATACATACCTATAGCCGAACATAGAACCTCCTCCCGTTTTGTTTTTCGTTTCGTCGGCTAAAAAGGAAACGAACGTACCTATAAAAATACACAGCGGCCAATGTTGCTTTCTCTATGAGGGCAATCGTGTGTAAGTACATTACTAACAAGGTCAGCAAATGCCTTTATAGCGCGGACAGTAAGGACTGCAATGATGACTAAGCTTCAAGGCCTACTAGATCAAAGCAAACTTAGCTTGAGGCCACAATAGCGTTGCCAGCAGGGCAGTAATAGCGGACCAAGACTTGTAAAGTACTTTAATTAAAAAATATAAGAATAAAACCAGTTTAATTCATAATAAACAAATTAAAATTTGCACCTGAAACTTATAACGTGAATACACGATATATAGCAACTTCATTGCCTACTGTTTTTAATTTACTAGCGCCTTTTCCTGAAAAGCCTGAAAGGTCGAATTTGCTCAAAATAATTACCAGATAACATACTATGTTTGAGTTAAATAAAATACACATGGTGGAAATAATCGTATTAATTGAAACAATTTCAGGCGGGCTGGCCCATTGCGCGCTTTAAACGGTATGGAAGCAATTTGTTTGAAATATTATTTTTAGCTCGACTGCAATGGCCTATACCCATATACTCTGCTAACATTGTAGTAGGTAATTTTTTGGAGCCGTGGCAATCGCGGTTGAGTAATTGATCACTCCAACTACTAATCCAAATGTCTGGATACCTAAAACAAACCTTAATTAGGATTTAAGCCGGTATTCACTGTTAAATTTGTTTGACGACCGATGTGGCGCGGTGGGCGAAGGTCCGCCTGCGACGCAGGAGGTTGCGGGTTCGATTCCCGCCTCGGAACAATTGTGTGTACGATCTGCAGATATTCCGGGTGTTCTTGTCGTTTTCTATGTATAATAAAAAATATCTATCTATGTAATGTATTGTATTATGTACATCAGTCATCTAGTACCCATAACACAAGCTCTGCTTAGCTTGGGGCTAGATGATGCTGTGTGAATTGTCCAGCATTATTTATTATTTATTTTAAATGTAAAAACGTTTGTAACTCAGCCGGTGCATGTCATAAAAGTCTACTACTGAGAACCTACCTAAAAATGCAATTAGGTTGTTAGAAACCTTTATCCAAGTAGGTATAGCTTAATGAAGCACTCCTGTCTTCTGAAACTTATTTAAAATCCTTCGTAATTATGTACGTATGTATATACCTAAATAGGTAGCTACTTACGTACATAAAATTCACTTATTCGTAAAAGTGACTTGTAGTAAAAAAATATTTTTTTTGTTTATTATGTAGGGTCTCACGAAAAATTAAGTATTATACCTTGTGCTCATTAAAACAATATTTCTTAAGTGCCATTTTAATTGCGGTATCGGAAAAAAAATTGCTAGGGGATAGATCGGAGTAACTATGTTATCTCTAATGAGAAGGAGAATATTGCGTTATTCCATTAGTATAAAATTGAGTTTATATATAGCCAAGCGCGGTAGTCATTCAATCTTTTGAAAGTAGGCCAAGAATCTGACCACGAGCTATGATTCCAACAAATATTTTGTAAGCGCTATGATCGAATAATTTCAGCCTAGGGTGAATTTTATTGGGTAAAATTGCCAAACGATTACACCTTTTAATTAGGGTTTTTAACCAAAATGAAGAAGAATGTGTAAAGAAAATCAAAGGCACTTTTCCGCTATATAGATATAAAAGGAAAACTAGGTTCTGAAAATGATTTAAGGTGCTCTACCTAAACTAGTTAAACAATTCCTATAATAACTAGTTTCTAATCAATCTACAGTCGTAGAATCTACATTGTAGTTTAGTAAATATCTACACTGACCTGTGATTTATCATTAATTACTGTCTGACTGACTGGTAGACCATAGTAATGTATATGTGCTTTGAGGAGACTTGCAAACATGAAATTCGAATATACATAATATAAAGGAGAAATAAAAAAAAAATCAAACTCCAAGATTTATTGTATAAACCATATCAATACTCTATATTCTATATAATATATATTCTGTCTAATATATATTCACACTCGCTCATCTTCATCTTCACAATTTGTTCTTAGTGTTTACATAATGCAACCGTGCGGCTTTTGCAGCCTACAGCTACATAGGCCATGCCTCTCAATTTACATAATTATATTCGGTACAACAACAGAAGGAAACTCACTTCTGTCTGACCATAGATTAATGCTGCGAGCGCTGCTGGCGCAGTATTCAGTTTCATGTTTCTGATATTATTACCATCTGGTGACAGACAAATACGAAAACACGCGAAAACATCTCAAAATGTGGCACATTGCCTTTTAAGGTGGCATTGACTAGACTTTTTTTATTTGGCTTTCAAAAAGGCAATGACCGTTAGGTCGCCGTCACTTTTTTTTTTTTTTTTTTTTTTTTTTTTTTTTTATTTAGCCTGTTTCGTCCCACTGCTGGGCAAAGGCCTCCCCCAAATCTTTCCACTCAGTGCGGTCACGTGCGATCTCCCACCAATCTCCGAGGAAGGCGTTAAGGTCGTCTCGCCACCGCTTTCTTGGCCGACCACACCCGCGGCTTCCTTCCGGGACCCAGGACCCACTTTCTTTTACAGAGACAATTTTCATAACAGAAAAAAAGGTAGATAGGAAAAAAAGGGTTGATTTATTTCAATAAGTTTGACGCTATAGCGATCCTCGGGAACGTGGGCTATTACGATCTTTGCACTAGCGAATTGCGAGCGATATAAAAGCGATGCGCTGCACAATCCCTCACAAATCGCTTGTATGATAAAACTGTTGTTTTGTTGAGGCTTCGTCGAGTGCGATCAAGGCACCACGGAACATTGCGAAACCTTAGGCCGCGCTCACTTTGGGTACGAACTTGTTACTGTTCGTACATATAACGTCTCTAAAAAAAATGAAAATCTCCCTCAAATAGTCAGTGTCGCGTTCGTGAAGTCATCTAGGTTGCGATGAATAATTCGTATATTCAAGATAATCTTCCTCACCAGAGATTGTGACGGTGTCGTCGTCATCGTTATCGTAAAAAAGAATGGCTGTACGATATATATCTTTTTTTTATTTCGTCATAATAAGGAATAATTCACGTTACAATGCGTGGTAGAATCCTAAAAAGTTCGGGTCGTATGCGGACGTCGCGTCGTCGCGTCGTTAGTAAACGCAAGTATTCGTACAACTAATTGTACGCAGTCTGAGCGCTCCCTTGTCTTTGAAAGGTTGGGACTATTCGTGCGTAATCGTACTTTTCTGCGCGAACCAAATTTGGACGAAAACGTATCCAAAGTGAGCGCAGCCTTAGTGTCTTTTATGCTGAGAAAGAGATGAGATTTTGTTTTTGCCTTTTTCTTCCTTTAAATTGAACTGTTTTCTTTCATTGTGTTTGTTATACATTGTTTTCAATGTGTTTCATGAGTTTTGTTTTATTTATGAATGTAAGAAAAGTAGTAAGCCTTTTATTTAAAATGTTATTTCGTGACATTTTCTTTGATAGGTACTAGGTAAATCTTTATGTATCGTACTTATTATTCTAATTAATTAAAATGTGTTTTTTTTCGATATATTTTTATATACAGGCTGGTTTTTTGAGAAGGGCGGTGATGGCCAAGTCTGAAACCACGAGAGTTAGAGAAAGGGCGTGAAAGGAGTCATGTCCTCGATTTATATGAATACAATAACTCCATGTACAGTTATTTAATTATCTTTTTTTTACTTTGGACAGAAATCTACCCGTAAGATTAAAAAAATATAGAAATCCTGTATTATTGAACCAATGAATTCCGTTGCTGATAAGGATAAATCTTTGGAAATAAATTTATTACTAAAAAATGAAAGTTCGTCTGTTTCTTGTATCAGTAAATACGAGTAATATTTTAATAACCTACACAACACATTTCACTATGTCATGTATTACTATTGCCTATTGATTTGGATCTTTGAGTGAAAGCCTCCTCCATCCATTTCCACTAATAAAGTCAAGCACTGTTAACTTTATGCGTGTTCCCTTTGAGTGTTGTTTTAATATCGCATTATTCCTTGTCACTCTTCTGTACACATTTTTTAAAATACGAGTCAACCAGATGTCGCCCCGAAAAGAAAACTTTTTTGTTGATTTAAATCAATAAGTACGAAAACTATGTAACTGATTACCTGAATCTAACTCGGTCTGTCAGGTGAAAAAGTCTTCTTACCTGAAAAAAGAGAAGTTAAACATTAACAAACTACCAAATTTTTTTTTTTAAATAAAACTTATTTATTTCAAGCAGTACAGCTCATATTAGAAATTACACAAAACCTTAAAAACTAATAGGATTGCTGGAAAGGTGGCGTTCACAGCAGTGCCTGGTGTACGGGCAGTCCACCCTCAGCTATAATTGCCAGAAAGGTATTGGAGCTGGCCTGCAACCTGCGCACCACGGTGGCAGCGGGCTTGCACATCATCATCATTATCATCAGCCTATGATAGTCCACTGCTGGACATAGGCCTCCCCCAATGAACGTCATAGCGCCCTGTCTTCAGCTTGACGCATCCAGCATCTGCCCGCAGCGCAGTCCTTCGCAGGTCGTCAACCCACCTGGCCGGAGGGCGTTCTACACTACGTTTGCCGAGTCGCAGTCTCCACACAAAAACAGGTTTACCCCAGCGGTTTACGGTTCTTCGTGAGATATGGCCGGACGTAATCTTTTCAAAATCAACAGCAGATCAATCAACCACAATGAATATTAAATACTGATTATAATTTGTCGTAAAGTGATTCTCGTATCTTGTTCTTCTCGACTGGCCACGGGAGTTAGTATTTTGCATCAATGCAATGCATTTGCAAGCCCCTTTCACAACTTTAGTATTGGAATGTTGATGGAATTCATTTCTATTGGTGTAGAAGTGTTCGTAGCTGTTTGTTACCTTGCGAATTCAATTTGTGTCTATTATCGAACTTATTACAAGATGTATCTTATTGACGATATTGGTTTGATGTCGTTCCTTCTGTCCATGGATTAATTTGTCATGCAAGCACTAGTTCGAGTAGTCACTGTAAAATCAAAATTATTTCGGATTTTGACGTTTTTATTCTTTGTTCGAGCTTCGTAGATAGATAGATAGATAAATCATTTATTCGACACTGCAGCACATGATTATAAGGTAGCAATAGTAAAAGTAATAGTAAACAATAAGTAATAGTAAAAACAAATAACAAGTGGAGATTTAAAAATTGTGTGCGTGCTGCAGCCTGTCAAAAAGGTAATAGCTCAGCGAAAAGCTTTGCTCTAAGAGCAAAACACTGATTTTCAGTATTACCCTCGTAATCTGTTATAATCTTTAAAGTTTTAAATAAACTTAACTACTAAATTAAAACTTTTATTAAAACCTCAGTTCTATTAAAGACAAGTTCTTTAAGGAAACTTTTACGTTCGTACGAACAGTTAACTTTGGACAATCGTTCACACCGACACATTTTACGGTTTTTACGCTATTTATGGAGGAGAAAAACGTAAGAAGACACGCTATTCCCAAAAATAAAAATCGAAATTAATAATATAACAAGTGTAATTAAAGTTTATTGTAGTTTATGATCTCCGGAAATGGAACTTCTAAAAAAAAAATCCGTCATTTCATCAGTTCGATTAATTTATCAATGCTCAGATGCTCTATAGGTACATCTAAGCATTGATAAGAGTCAATACTTAAAGGCTATATTCAGGTATGTTATCGCTCTACTACGACAATGGTTTCATCACAGAATACCATTGTCATTGCGAAGCGATTGCTTAGCTTAATCGGGCTGGTTAAGATATTTTTGGTGACGTAACATTTTTCGCTTTTATTACCTAGACAACTGGCTATGTAGCTGAAATCTACAATTCTACATGTAATGTAAACCTTGTAGTTTGTTGCAACAACAGTGAGGAATTGGCAATCGAATCAAAATATTTCCCTTCACCAGTTCGAAGTAACACCTAAAATTAGCATCTGTGTTTCGCACAGAAGGCAAACTCGAACGATGTAACAATATTAGGAAAATCATAACAAAAAGTTTGACTCCTGCTTCTTACTAATCTTACAAACATTATTAAGTTTGTTTTTGTGTTTAGTTTGTGTTGTTTATTTTGTTAATTACACCAAAACTAATGAGCAAAATCTATAATAATAAATTTTAATAATTACCTAAAATGCGAAAGAAATTCTTGTCTATTTTACCTTTTCACCTAACATGGCCAAACGTCTGAACGGATCAGGCTGATATGCAAATATAGCTCTAAATCAAATATAGGCTACTTTTTATCTCATAAAACAGTTTCCATAAGAAAGAAATAACTTTTATACGTTTCGATATTAACAACGCGTACGAAGCTGTGCCTTCGGTTAGAAACTAATGAAATATGTGTTAGACAGTATTCCGGGAAAAGACTTACGCTGCTTTTAATCCCGGAAAAGCGTGAGTGTACCCGAGGGCTGCAGCTATACCTATAAGTTAATCTAGTATTTTGTATCGTATAATACAAACGCGTTGTTTAAATTAATCCCACAATTATTATGAACGTGACGTGAACCTACATGAACCTTACTAATTTGTTCTGGACGAATTTCCGCAACTAGGCCACAGATGGGCCCATTTGACGTGTCCGGTGGGGGGATGCTAGTCTAACCACCCGATGTCCTCCAGAAAAGCCAGCAGTTCATCGTGATACCCAAATTAAATAGTTGTTTATTAAGCATGCAGTGTCCCGTGACAATATCGACGATTGGCCCGAGTTTGTCACGTTTTAGATTGAGTAGTTTTCGGGAGAAGGTTAGAATTAAATCCGGGAATGCCTCCTTGGACTATCTGTAGTCCGGAACAGCTGCCCAGTAGTATTGGTGTTGTGCGATGACGGATCCATGAGCGGACTTGACTGAATGGAAGGGGAATTATTGGTTCAGGCCCTGCCGGTTGCCACTCTGAACCTCTCCTCGCCATTACATCAGCTTCGTCATTTCCTCTGGATCTGCTGTGTTCTTTTATACATTATAGAGTGCTCGGAGTTCCTCTGACGGATAGGATTCGTAATGAATACATCCAACAGAGAACCAAACTTTATCAACATAGCTCTAGGACTTAGCAAGCTAAAGTGGCAGTGGGCCGGCCATATTTCGCATAGAACCGACGGCCGCGCTGGGGTAATCGTGTTCTTGAGTGGGGACCACAAATAAAACACAGTGTAGGATGCCCTCTGACCAGGTGGGATGACGACCTGCGAAAGACTGCAGGTAGATGCTGGATGCATCAAGCTGAAGACAGCGCGCTGTGGCGCTCATTGGGGGAGGCCTATGTCTACGACTAACGGACTAACATAGGCTGATGATGATGATAAGTGAAGAGTAGAATGTTTCGATAACCGTTGGTGCGATATTATTTTTTCACTGTGATAAATTTTCTGCGTTCTTTTTAGGATAAAAATATCGGAAAAGTTATTTGCAGCAAACCCTACACCATTTTATATTTATTGATATTACAACAAATTAATTGTTTATATTATTAATTTATGTTATTGTATTTATGAGACCACGATAAAACTAACTTGGATTCAATTATACTTATATTATACAACAATATGTTTAATAATATGAACAAATACAGCCATATTAATAAAAAATAACAATCTTGTTTTTTTTCAATGGTACTTTTTTGTGATAAAAATCAAAGTTGTAAGCATTACAACTTTTATTTTTTCAAAGTTGTAAGCATTACATTTTTGATTTTTATCACCAAAAAGTACCATTGAAAAAAAACAAGATTGTTAACGGTGCATAGAAAATCCTTTAAATTGTAGAAAAGAGAGTTCTATCCCTCGTTATGTTTCTTGCGTTTTACAACGCAAAAAACATCGAAAATCTATTAAAACACAAAAAACAAATCGCGTCGCCTTAATTAACAGTATTTACGATGGGAATGTGTAGAAAATAACATCCAATATCATGCTGTATTGTGACACCATACGCTCCAAGATCACCATGATATTTATTCGGAATTCTTATGGTGGTTCACTGGCCACTTTATATTGGAATCGGAAACTGCCCGTTCCAAGCTATTAGCCAAGCGCCAAGGGGTAGAAAGCAAATACCCGACCTTAATAGCGAAAATCAATCAGTAACCGAAACCGGGTATCTTCAGGCGGATCATACTGACTGTATAATCGGCCAGCTTCACTTTGATTGGGTCAAGCCTAGACTACAATACCTCTACTTCGTGTGTATCTACATCTACTATATCATTCTGCCGCATCCAACATTTGCCAAGAAGGCTTTTCTACGCAGATGCTGGATGCGGCAAGCTCGTTCATTAGCGGAGGCCTATGTCCAGCTGTGGACTATTATAGGTTGATGATGATGATGCTGATATTATAATAAGCCTTCTTTTAGGCGTACAAACTTATAAACTATCTTGTCGAAGATACATTTCTAAAAACTAAAAACTTTTTAAATATCGTGAAAATAATCAAATGGCATTTTACTACCCGACTTCGAACGCTCCTCCGTTCGAAGTCGGGTAGTAAAATGGTTATGAGGTTGGCATACTTGGTCGCAGATCTTTGTTCCTACTAACTTGTACCCTAGGCTTATGAGGGGTGGGCCGACTACGTAGGCAATTAGCGGTATTAACACTTTGACTGCGAACTTTTTTCGACGACTGCGATCTTTTTTTTAACCTAAGCCATTCGTGCTGCCGCTCTACACAGCGGTTGTGTTGCGCCGCACATGCGTTTCGTTCGAAAAACATTACAGCTGTGCTGAGTCACACAGATCTGTATTTTCTCAGCCGCTGCGCTAGTGTGGATTTACGTATATTAGTCACTTGTAGAAAACACACGGTGTGATTTCAGCCCTACGCAACGAAAGGTGAAAAAAAGATAGATATAGGTAGAACTGAATAAAGCTTTCGATTTGTGTTTCTGGCATCGCCGAAACGGTTAAGTTTTACTCAGATGTTGCGTTGTATCTGCTTATAAATTACTAGCGGACCTTCCCGGCTCCGCACGGTTTTAGTACGAATCCCTTACTTTTTTGAAAATATAATAATAGCCTATGTTCACCGGGGATAGGGTAGCTTAGCCAAAGGTGAAAGAATTTTTCAAATCGGTCCAGTACTTTCGGAGCCTATTCATTACAAACAAACAAACAAAAAATTAAACCTTTCCTCTTTATAATATTAATATAGATAATGGTCGCTAACGAAGGCCATGTATATCTGGAAGAGGCTTGGTACGATTTTTATATAGGAATATGTTTATTAAGAGTGTATCTTATATACTAGGAATATCAACTACGGTACGTATGTATCTTTGAAGTAAATAGGTAAAAAGTTCGGTTTATAGTATCGTATTTTGGTACCTATATAGATTTCATCAGTCTATATGCGTCGAGGGATTCACTTTTTGTAAAATATGCTTGTATGAAAATAATAATTGAGAATTATGTGTTATTCCTATATTTTTAATATTCATAAAGCTATTATTTTTGACCATAAACGTTTTATTTTACGCTTTGCTTTTTCCGGCCAGTCTAAAAAATTTATTTCCATATTTTTCACAATGCCTTCTAGAATATCTGTAATTTTTACATCATATTCATCCGCCCAATCACGTATGAGATAGGTGATACTATTTAATGTTATTTTATTACTAGATGTTTCATAAATCCGGTCGATTTCTCTTGTTAAATTAAGTAGTGTTTGAGCATTCGTTAGCAGTTCGTCTGCCACCGACTCAACAACGTTTTCGTCGGATATAACCACATCCACAAAGTCCAAGGTATCCTTCTGGACTTCTGGCTTTGATTTCAATATATATTTAATTGTCTGTATGAACTTCAAGTTGGATTTGACGAATTTCTTATACTTGTCTAATATCTCCAACACGGCAGCAAATAATTCCTTGAGAGATTGCGGTGCACTTAGCAGATACCTCAGCCACGTCTTCAGATAGTCTGAGTATTTAGCTTTGTGCTTACAAATCTTGAGCGTATCGCATATATGACCACTGACACGATTTGAAGCGATTTTGAACTCCTGCCTCAGTATTTTTTCTTTCAAAGTATTTTTATGCCACCCTGTAGAAGCTAATTGTTTTATAATAAGCTTGTCAATATTAAATTTTATGGTTTTTTCAAGTAGCATAAACGCTATATCTGTGAATTCAATCATGAAGCTCTCTGTCATGTTGAATTGCCCGTTTTTTTTAAATTTTTGCAAATTGTTATATAACTCATCTGTATAATCTTTATTTTGGTCGGGTATAAGTTGAACTCTTTGCTTTTGTACTCTGTTTAAATTATAGTTATAATACATATTGTTTTTGATTCTGGTGAACTGTTTGGAAGTCATTTTGACGAGTGTGTGGATGTACTGGTCCCAGGGTACACTGCTGTCTGTCAGGTTGAGCGAGGTTTGAAATTTCGGTTCATTATGATATTTCGAGTGATTCAAATTTAACTGCATTTCCATAGAATCAATCGGTATCAGAACATCCTCTATATAATCAGTTGTGTTACCAAACACTTCGCTATTGTTTACATTAATGGCATCAGTTATTCTATCTGAAATGAATATTTAATATTTTACTTTATCCACAGATCGGTTAATCGAAATATTTGGTTTCAATATTGAAGTTTTAAAATAGTTTTCTAAAGGCAAGAGTTGCCATAATGTTTGTTACTTCTTCGCATGCAATAAATACTAGTTCCTACTTCTTGAAATCAGTACTTACATATGAATAAATGAACCAATACTGTTATAAAATAACACATTGTAACTTTTTTCTAATACACATGCACGCGAAGTGCGAGTAAAATATAATTGAACTGTTGGTTTTATTGAATTCCTATTTTTATGTGCTTCCATAAATTTGTGGTAATATTATTTCAATGGGCCAGACACGTATTTTAAAAAAGGGGTTCTGCTACATTTACCGCTTTGAAAATTCTCTATCAAAATCTTAGATCGTCGACTTAGGCTTTGGAACAACGCCATCGTAGCAAACTGAAGCGATGGCGTGACGAACTTGACAACTTGGAAACAGAGTGGTCACAAGCTCAATCAGAAAGCTAGATTGAGTTTACAAATTTATTGAGTGATGCGTTCATGTGATTTTCTAAGGAGCAGCGAAAATTTCCCGAGTGAGTGTTTGAACTAAGAAGCAGTGGAATAGGTACTTACACAACGGCTTAAGTCTGAGAATAAAATAATATATGGTACTTACATATTTAATAATAATTATTCGATTAGTACACACACGATGAATAAAACCTAAGGCTAAGATATTATTAACCTTCGTAATTGGCTGACGAGATAGATAAGACTTTAAAAGGGTTTTTGGCTACATAAATTTGTATATATATATATATAATATTATATTCTCAGACTCAATTATTGAGTGTTATGACTTTCATCTTGTCGATGTGTGATGTGTCCAAGTTATATTACACTCAATAGTCGTAAGTGTATTATACACAATAGGTACATACTAGATTAAGTTCGGTCTAGCGAGCCATATTAGAGCTCATAATAGAAAAAATCCGTGATTATCTAGAGTCGCCGTCATCGAAATCTATGTATATATATAAATACACATTACACACACACACGACCGATCACAATAGACGACCGATGTGGCGCGGTGGGCGAAGGTCCGCCTGCGACGCATGAGGTTGCGGGTTCGATTCCCGCCTCGGAACAAATATGTGTACGATCTGCAGATATTTGTTTCGGGTGTTCTGGTCGTTTTCTATGTATAATAAAAAATATCTATCTATGTAATGTATTGTATTATGTATATCAGTTATCTAGTACCCATAACACAAGCTCTGCTTACCATGGGGCTAGATAATGCTGTGTGAATTGTCCAGCATTATTTATATATAAAAAATAAAATAAATATAAATAAGATATAAATAAATAACTTTCATGTTGCCAAAAACCCATTTAAAGTCTTATCTATCTCGTCAGCCAATTGGCAGGTTAATAATATCTTAGCCTTAGGTTTTATTCATCGTAAATAATATCATATTTCTTAACACCACTCTCTTTGCTTAGTAACGCCACTCATAATATTAGAGATAAAATCGTTGGTATTTATTATAACATATTTGATAACAACATTATTATCGAAGTGGTAATAATGTGTGATATGGTAGTATCTGATATACATTCTGTACACAAAAAAAAAAAATGTTGTTATTGATAAAAGTAAACTAAATTCACTCGACTGTCCGAATCAAGTAAAAAGATTTTTTTATTAGGAGCCGAAAAATTTTGAGACTTTGCTATTTTAGGTTTAAAGAACTTTTTTTCTCATAAAAACATTACAGTTCACTTAAAATGAGATAAACTTAAACAATAATATGTGTACTAAATATAAGTTAAGTAGGTATAACTCCTGGGCTCTGAGGCTTTACCTAGATTAGTTATCATAACTAATTATATTATATGTATATTAGTGGTAATTTATAATTATGTACATATGTAGTTAGATTATTATATTGAGTAGACATGTGCTTTCAACATATTTTTATACATATTAATGCTATCACATTCTTTTATGGTATTTGGTAAATTATTATTTTGTATATAAAAAATTGTACGGTTTCATTACAAGCAGCTGTATTTTGACAAGATTGATAATAGTTTACTTATCATTCACGAAGCTTTTCTGTGGTTTTTTGTCCTGAGTTCACTGCCAGAGCTAATAAGAGGTCTACCTATGAGAATACCCTTTGACCAAACAATGGTACGCAAAAGCAACAATAAATCTTAACGGACATTTCCCTCGGAATTAGATTCCATAGATATTGCTAGAATCCAGTTATATCTTATTAAATCTGTTTGTTTGGAGAATTGACGACCGATGTGGCGCGGTGGGCGAAGGTCCGCCTGCGACGCAGGAGGTTGCGGGTTCGATTCCCGCCTCGGAACAATTGTGTGTACGATCTGCAGATATTTGTTCCGGGTGTTCTGGTCGTTTTCTATGTATAATAAAAAATATCTATTATAATGTATTGTATTATGTATATCAGTTATCTAGTACCCATAACACAAGCTCTGCTTACTATGGGGCTAGATAATGCTGTGTGAATTGTCCAGCATTATTTATAAAAGAAAAAAAATATTTTATTTATTTATTCACGAAGGGGATAAGCTGAACGTACAAAGCTCTATAAACTTGCTGCTAAAACTCGCAACCGATAAGTTACCACTATTATGCACACATACTGCAATTTTGTCTATAATAACATGTATTTGCATGATTAGTTTCAAGTGCACGCCAAACGGATTAAAATAATGAACGTACCTTCGTTCATTATGTACCTTTAGTTAAGTAACGTGGGAGAACTATTTAATATTACATAAAGATATTCTAAGTTAAGTTATCAGTTGAATTGTTCCAATAGCTGTCATCGGAGGTCAAGAGGTACGAGTTAGGCTCGGCAGCATCAAACTACGTCGAGTCTTCCCGTCATCTACAATGCTACAAAACGAAAGTTTTGAATAAGTGCGTCCTACTACTACATAATACAAAAAGCTCTAATAAGTTTGGGTCCAAATGATGCAACGTAAAATATCTAGGATATAGGAAACCGATGTAAAAAAAAAATGAATTTGAAGACTACGACAAGATAGAAGCAACATTAATTGAAATGTACACTTTTCAGAAAAGGGAGGCCTTTGCCCAGCAGTGGGACAATAACGGCTTAAAATAATAAATAATAATAATAAACACTTTCCAGGGTTATTTACTAAAAAAAAACTAGCAAAAGTGGGGGCAAAAGAACCAAAAAGACAGTGCTGTTTGAAAACAAAATAAAGAAAAATAATAAAACTAAATAGCACCAGGACTAAAAGCAATATTCTAACAGAAAACAGACAGTTGCTTGAACGAGATGAAAAGGACTTGTGTATTAGTTGCGAGAGCTTTAAATTGTTTTTATTGAAAGCTACTCGATAGCAGCTCGATAGCTCGTTAGCAGTCGAAACAAAGACGATGCTTTGCTTACCTGAATAAATGAATAAAGCGTAGAGTAGACGTAACGAGAATTCAATTATTTACTACTCCAATTCATAAAAACCCCTACAAAACTGTTTTAAATTAATTTAAAACTTGCAGCTGAAAGTATTCAATAATTCATTTTAATCGCTAAAAGAAAAGTAACCTTCTTCGTTGTTCCAAACGTAGCAAAGAGTCCAAAAGAAAGTTACCAAAAGGTTAATTACCGACCTATTAATTTTTCATCCTTTCGTTTCTTCGTAGCGAACAGAGCCCAAATTTGAGCATTCGCTTTTCGATAGCAGAGCCCAAAACGTAGCGGATCGATGCGCCCTAAAACCTCTAGCTATAGACAGTGTAGTTAGATATAAAAGGGACCGGGAAGGGAGCGTTCCACCGTGTCCTTGACCCAAAAACAGGTACACGAGGCAACAGCCATTTTAGGGGAGCAGAGTATACACGGATATTTTAGGTGAAGTAACGCCTATCGAGCTCTCCCTGTTTCGCTGTTCGCACGAATATTTTTACTTTCTCCTGGATTAATAGGTCACTTGTGTTTGACGTTGTTGTTTATTGGCATATGTAGGAATAAATAAATAAATAAATAATGCTGGACAATACACACAGCATTATCTAGCCCCATGGTAAGCAGAGCTTGTGTTATGGGTACTAGATAACTGATATACATAATACAATACATTACATAGATAGATATTTTTTATTATACATAGAAAACGACCAGAACACCCGGAACAAATATCTGCAGATCGTACACACAATTGTTCCGAGGCGGGAATCGAACCCGCAACCTTCTGCGTCGCAGGCGGACCTTCTATGAATATTTGTTGGTTTTTGGTTACCTACTGTATTTTGTCCTAAGGGAATAATAATTATTTCGACGTTTCTTCCGTAGGTACTACATTGAAATTGAATATAATCGGCTTAAGCGATCTGGAAATGGACATCGATCAAGGCAAGCCGATTATCGCCGGTGTCCGTTTCGATAGATCGAACTAGACAAATCGGCCAACTCTCGAAATTGTTCCATGATATGCAGAGATGAACAATTTGTCATCTGAGAGCTGCAAGATACAAGATAGTTATTTAGAGATATGGTTTTGCAAACCACGTTTGAGGTTTCTACTATATAAAAAAACCACCATTGTCGAACATGAGGAAGAAATAAAATTATTTATAATATTAATATAATAAAATATATACATAATATTATAAAATATAAATACCTACTAAATAAGTTTTTGGGCTCATAATCTCTTGCTCGCTTAAAATTTGCCATAGCGGCTAAACAATGTTTCCTAACTTAACGTAAATTGTTGTCAGAGAAAAAAATCGTAAAATTATCTGTAATATATTTGACATATTTTATGTTCCTATTTCAGTTGTTTATAGAGTTTATAGAGATGTTATATTTATGTTGTAATTTTTGATTACTTCACGGAATTTATTATGATAATTCTGAATTACGTGTAAAATAATAATGTATTTTTTATGACATAATAACCTAATTATTGTTACCAATAAAGAACTTGAAACAAGTGACACCATTCTCGTAATCTAGATGTATAAAACACTCATAGTTCTACTGAAGGCAAAATAACTTACGTATCTTGGCTCAATCCATACCATAAGTTTATTCGGACGTGATTTATTACATTTCCGATAATGTATTTGAATCACGGTAGTTCAAAAGTCTCATGGCGACTATAGCAGTCTAGCAGAGTTATGATCCTTGAGATTATAAGCTGATGTTTAGGACCTCCACCGCTCTAAGTCTTTTTCTCTTTATCAACCAACCAAAAACCAAAGGACATCATAATTCGACTGTATATTTTTTATGTAGTTATGTACATATATTACTCAATATCTTCGCCAATTATTGTCCGATTTTGATATTGCATTCAATGTATAGAAAATAATATACTACGTAGGTATAGAAAATTATCCCGAGATGGTCCCATAAAATTTATTATCGAGTGATTAGGATATGTCTGAGTTTGAGGTAAAGCAACAATAATTTATATGACATTATACAAGCTGGGCACTGGTCTGTGAAAACGACCCATTAGGCACGGAAGGTGTCTTTGCCCGACTTGTATGAAAAGGGCAAATTGTCGTCGATTGTGGTCAAAACAGTCTTAAAGCGACTAGAATCGCATCACGCCGCAGAAAACGTTACAATGAAGAACTAATCGCCTTTGACATATTTACCAGTCACGTCCGTAACATCTTTCTACATCATTTAGCATTAAAACTTTGAGACTGAGTCGTTGAATGTTTGTACCAAGAATATCATTTTTACTAGTGATATTTTTACGCGTAATGTATTTTAATAAACTTGGAAAGCAGGTATTTAACTAAACATTTAAAATAAAAAAATAAATAAATAATGCTGGACAATTCACACAACATTATCTAGCTCCATGGTAAGCAGAGCTTGTGTTATGGGTACTAGATAACTGATATACATAATACAATACGATACATAGATAGATATTTTTTATTATATATAGAAAACGACTAGAACACCCGAAACAAATATCTCCAGATCGTACACACAATTGTTCCGAGGCGGGAATCGAACCCGCAATCTCCTGCGTCGCAAGCGGACCTTCGCCCAGCGCGCTACATCGGTCGTCAATTGACAGACCAAGACTAATTTAAGTTCTTATAATTACAACAACAAATTGTATTTGAAATTTCCAAATGGGAAATTAGCTGTGCTGTGAAGTACTAGTGTAATTTGTGCATGCTTCTAGTATATGTTGTTTATATTTTAACGTTATGTTTTTAAATAGCGTACGTTTTTGAATACCTAAATTCTTAAGCATAAATCGTAGAAAAATATATATTCTATTTCACAAAGAAGGTTTCGCCGACGACTTGTCTGCTTTAAGTTGCCTTATGCTGACATTTTGCGTAGGACCTATGGGGGGTTGAGACTGAGTGATCGAGAGTGCTCCCGAGGTTAAGCAAACTATCTCAATGTGCATGTAGTATATTCTTTAAAAAATTAATAATCTGTGTAAGTGGCTTTCTGCGTCCTGCTTTGGAATGAAGTCGACATAAAGAAGCATTCAGGAGGTGTGAATCAATACGCCATTTTTAGGTTGAATCGAGAAAACTTACTACATACTACTGGTGAACACTTTTGGTTGAACGAATTACTTATATGAATGCTAGCAGTACTTCTAAAATACGTTAGTTGAGCTCTTCAGTGGACATCAGACCGCGAAAATGTATATAACTGATACAGTTTCTAAAATCAATACGGATGATTCATCTAATCAGGTGGTGGTATCGACGTAACTCACTTGTTTGGATGGTAGATTTTGCACGTGTTTTTACTCGCGATCGCGAATGAACTTTGTTCTTTGCAATTATGAAATTGTAGTCGGTCTGTATTAATAATTTATAGCGTATCACTCGGCCATGAGACATGGAAAGGAAGTACTAGATAGAGAGTAGAGTATAAGAGTACTATCAAAAATCTGAAGGGAGGGAAAGGACATGATCAACCTTTAATTCCGGCAACTTATTCTACCAAAGGGCGGAGGGCCACTAGCTATCCCAATACGGCAACGGGTTTCTCGTCCACAAGTACCTAATCAACAACACTGTACAGATCGAGAGCGTCTCAAGCAGGGTGGCGTGGCGTATCTTATACTCAGAATCACCAACCGGTATTCGCTGAAGGTCATACAGGTACACGCCCCGCTCTCAAAATGTACAGCCGTCGAATCCAATTTGAGTGGGCAGAGTTTGGGAAGCTTCGCAATATCTTGTCATCACTGATACCGCAAAGCTTCAAAACTTCAACAACTATGTTTGCCAGTGATGATCTATGGATCCGAAACGTAGTCGCTAACTATAACTATAGGCCTCGTTAATAAGAGTCGCTCAACGGACTATGGAGAGAGCTATGCTGGGAGTTTCTCTACATGAAAGAATAGGAATATGGAAATCCGTAGACGAAACTGTCTCAGTGGGCAGCTCATATAGCTCTCAGAATTGCCAGCTAAACACTGGGTTGTAAAGGTACTCGAGTGGCGGCCGCTATGCAAAGTGGATCGGTCTTGGGAGACCATCATTAGATTTAGAATTAAGATAAGCAAATCAAATGTATTAGACACTTAAGTTATATGAACATACTACTGGTTTCTTTTTCACTTCTTCCACTAGTGGACAAAAAAATTAAGTGAACATTAAAATTAAAATAATGTTGTTTGATAATAATTAATAGTATAAAATTTGACTTGTCTAAGTGCTTATTTTGTAAGCCAAAAGAAATAAATGCTATTGATTTTGACTTTGACATCCACTCGATGTACCGACGACATCATAGGGGTCACATAGAGATAGCGGCGGTTCCTACCGTTATTATGGCTTCGTATGGGAAATATCAAGAAAGTCCAGGAATAGACGTGTAAGGGCTGATATGATGATGAAGAATGAAGTCTACCGAAAACTGAAGAGAACTGTCACCATTAAGGATCTTACATCAGTCTCGATTACCACAAACCTAAATGGAAAGGAGAAGTGTACGACAAACCAATAGTATCTCAAATACATGACGTGATACGGCTGATAGTCTTAACACAATGCTATTGGTTGATGAGCATGCTTCCCACCTCCCTAATATCCTAATATCAGCCGGGTCCCTAATATGAGCCGAGCACGACATAGTGACTATATCGTAACTAACTGTTAGTCATAACGTCCTTTGAACTGTGACAACCCATGCCCATTCCATACAAACACAGTTAAATTTAACTATATCCAGACATTTGATTTTTCAAACCTAAAAAAACAGCGTTCTGTTCTGAAACTTTGTGCCCTAAGTTATATTAGATAGGTATTAGTTGTTTCCTTTTGTATCATTACAGCTGAACGTGCACTTATCCACGCCGCAGGAGGTGCAGTAAATTTACTGAGATGTGGCGTATTCGGCGCTGATAGGTGCGCGATATTGCATACTATTTCAGATAAAGATTTATAAAATTAGATGATTGCGGCGAGTGCAGCTCCTGTGTTGCGCGTTCAGCTTACATCACCATTACATAAGTGTGCTTATTTTTCTTAACTTTACTTTATGTACAATATAACATGTGAGTAACTACTATAATAACAAGTCACGTACCTGACCAGTATAAATTAACATGTACCTACAGTGTACCTTCTATATTAGCATCAGAAAAATGACGTCATGACATACGTTTCTCAGCTAACTTTCCTATTATGTTTAAGCCATATAGATATCGGATTTTTGGACTGAGACTATGATATAGACATAGATAATTTTTTTGCTGAGATGACTAGTCTTGCATGAACTATAAGCAGCTTCGTCAATTCTCAAAGAAGGGAAACTCATGCCAAAAACTTAACGAAATATTATCATTAACTTTGCCTATAACGGTCAACTATATTTTTTGCATTGTGCGCCCGAACGTGACTTCCAAAATAAAAGAACGAAGGACGATAGGCCTTTTGTATGAAGATCGGGCTCCGTTTTCAAAGTTGGTTTAACTGTATGAAACATAATGTCATTTGAAAGCTGTTGGAGCGTACTTTATTAAATTGTATGGCACCTGCTATAGATGAAATAAAGTTGGCTCCGAGACACCATTTTCGCACTCGATTTAACTTACTCGTAGCTAAGCTAAATACCTATACATGTATGGAGGGAAGAGAAAATTGCTTTAGTGCTTTTTAGAAAAAAACGTTTTGTTACGATAAAAAATATAAATAGCTCTAACTTAGTAGCTATATAATTGTAATTAGCTCTTTTAGGCAAGCCGCAAACCTACTTTTCCTACAGCGTGGTGAGCGAAGTGAGCCGCACTTCCATCATATGAAGTGGCGAGCGATGCGAGCCACGCTGTGCATGTTGACGGTATGGGCATTTTTGCGGAAAGTCAATTTAGCGAGAGAACTTTCGCGGTAAACATTTGCGCGAAACAAACGCGCGTCAAACGTGTGTTCAAACGAAATACATAGTTCATATTTCCCAACTAGTAAACGTTAAAATTTAGAGATTTCATAAAGTCTGTCATTTTTGCGATCGCTTTGAGGATACAGGCGACTGGGCCCATACATAACTAGGACCGCGGTCCAAGTTACCTGATCACATTTTTGAATCGGTCGACTGGGACTATATACCTAATTTGCTTTAATGTACAGTTAACAGAAAAATCAAGTTACATAACTCAGGATTTATTTTATGTATGTATATATGATTTTAACTAAGCTGCCATACTATGCTCCTAGAGCTTTCAGATGACATGTTCCATCATCATTCATCATCAATGTTCTATCACTGTAAGTTTTTATTTCTGTATTGTTTTTTGTTTTGTGTGGTTAAAGTGTTTTCTATCTATCTATCTAAAGTTTGAAGATAAGGCCCAAAATGCCCATTGTGTTTTGGTCTTAACAATCCTGTCAATCATCATCATCATCAACCTATAACAAAAAACGTCCCTTATAAAAAAAACGTTACCTTTTTAAAAATACTATCAATGGCATTCATTCATTGGGTTGTTTCTCGTGATATACAACTTTATACAATTACAATTGTGCTCATTTTGACTAATAAAGTCTATAAACGAATCTGTATTATCCTAAATCCATCCATAGCAGAATCTGACTAAGGCCGAATAAAGATCTACATTTTGTTAGCTTCAAGAACAGACAAAAACATAATTCTTCACACATCGTTTGCATGCTAGGGGCCACAACGAGCAGTTAATCAGCGTCCCGTCAAGACTTCCATGCGGGGTCCAATGACTCAGGGGTCCGATGAGTCAGGGGTCAAGTGGATGTCAACCACCTGCTATTGGAGACTACCTACCTAATGAAACATTCTGTGGTTTAATCCAATCAAAATCAATCATTAACAAAATCATGGCTTCACTTGCCTTTAGAATTTTTTATACAAAATTAATTAAAGTGTATTCTCAAATATAAATAATGCTGGTCATTTTTTTCAAAATGTTTAGCAGGTGTTTTAGGATTCAAGCAAAGTGGGACTAGAACATAGGGGTACTAACTAGATCACTTGCATCGATGTTGACAATTCTTTCACTTGCATCATATTTATTTGAACAGACAGGGCGCTATAGCGTTTATTAGGGAGGCTTATGTCCAGTAGTGAACTACTATAGGCTGATGATCAATCAGTGCGTCCTACCCGTTATGACCTACGGAGCTGAGACGTGGACACTCACGATAGGGCTGGTCCACCAGTTCAAAGTCGCTCAGCGAGCTATGGAAAGAGCTATGCTCGGAGTTTCTCTGAAGGATAGGATTCGTAACGAATATATCCGACAGAGAACCAAGGTTATCGACATAGCTCAAAGAATTAGCAAGCTGAAATGGTAGTGGGCCGGCCATATCTCGCGAAGAACCGACGGCCGATGGGGCATATAGTGTTCTTGAGTGGAGACCACGACTCGGTAAACGTAGTGTAGGACGCCCTCCGACCAGATGGGATGACGACCTGCGAAAGACTGCAGGTAGATGCTGGATGGGGCAAGCTGAAGACAGGGCGCTATGGCGCTCATTGGGGGAGGCCTATGTCCAGGAGTGGACTGCTATAGGCTGATGATGATGATAGGCTGATGATAATGATTTTAATATGAATAACCGGTAAGCCTTTGATCCTGCGCATGAACTCTCTCCGGTCGTGTTATGAGATCCCATAGTGAATGAGAGTGAGGGAATAGATAGTGCACTTGTGTTTTCGCATACAATTGCACACTATTAATATCATGCGTACGTACCTAGTCGGCTAGTCTCCGTTGAAACTTGCTGCCGTGGCCGAAATCCGGCCATTATGGATTTCAGCCACGGCAGCAAGTCTCAACCATTATCAATGAAAAATGAAAAGGATTTTTATATCGTATAATGTGTATTATACACTATAAAAATCCATTATTGAAATCCTAGTTATACTTATATGATAGATAGATAGACAATACTTTTATTGCACACTTAAAAATAAAACAAACAAGGTAAACAATAATAATACAAGATATGTGACAATTTGGCGGTCTTATCGCTCAACCATTTTATGAAACCATTATTCCCATAAAACCTTCCAACGCCACTTTGGTACAGTCGAATACTTAAAACTAAACGCTACTAGGAAATGCAGAGGTACAATTATTTCATTAAAAGCACTCTATTACTAAAATTTCCTCCCCCAGTGGGGAGGGAACTCCCTCCTACTGTAAAGCTTCTCAAACTGTAAGGAGTTAAGCTGAATATAATGGTATAATAACCTGTCAGCAGTAATTGTAAATAACTGCTCTATTGTCCTGGAAAAATTTATTCACAGGCGGCTGCATTGCTGGATGGAAGGCAGACAGCTAGGTTGGTTGGTTGTTTGGATGGTAACTTAGCCAGTTGCTTTGATGCTACGAGTATCTGAGTTCGAAATCCAATATATATATGTATATATATTGAATTGCAGATATTTGTTCCGGGTGTTCTGGTCGTTTTATATGTATAATAAAAAATATCTATCTATGAAATGTATTGTATTATGTATATCAGTTATCTAGTACCCATAACACAAGCTATGCTTACCATGGGGCTAGATAATGCTGTGTGAATTGTCCAGCATTATTTATTTATTAATAAGAATGAAAAACAAAATAATAATAATAATAAATAAATAACATTACAGAGCCGTAGCTAAACAAAGAGCTTCTAATTAATTTCAATGCTTTAAAAAAAAAAAAAAAACAATAAAAAAAAAATATATAAAAAACAAAAATATATAAAAAAACAAAAACATAGCGCAAGCGTCTACAAATCCAGCCCCTCAGAATAACCATCGAGAGCTCGTCTTCATCAGTTGATGAAGTCGAGCTGTGGATGGTGATTCAGCAGTTGCTGGAGGGAGATAGATTATTTGGCCATAACAGCGTTACCGGATTTTTGGTAGGTGCAGAAGGCGCCTCGTTTGTAAAATTCGGCTGGGGCAATACGCATAAAGGCCACCACTTAGGTGCAAGCCTCGGCTTGGCCTGTTGCCAGATGCTATAAAAGGACATGGAGTGGGGAATTCTACGACCTCACATCCGTCGGGGTCGGTTTTTGGTCGGATGTATAGTGCAGAAGCGAAATTGTTGACGTCATCACCTCCGGGTTGGCGTCGGTGATTGGGTAAACAGGGTCACTGAGAACGTGTCTTCGTCAGCGGAGGAGAGAACTTGTGGGAGGATCGTCTATAGGATAATCGGGTATGGTGGATATCATACTATTGGAAAGATCTGAGGCAAGAAGGAAACATTTTATTTTCGAGGAATTAATATGTTTTCCGTCAAGTTTAAAAAAAAACATAATACTTTTTGAAAAACAACGGTTAACTAAGACAAGTGCAGAAAAAAGGAAAACTTAAGACAACGTAGTATCATATCCAAAAGTCAAAATTGGCCTTGTCTTAAGTTTTCTTAGTAGACCGTCATACTGTTCTACACATTAAGGAAGTACTTATCTGTTATTTCGTAAAAGCATCATATTTTTAAAGACACTTTATATGTCACATTAACGTCAAACCGCTTGCCTGTGTCGAAACTCACGATGTCACGTCTTATGTTCTCAAGTTTGTAGAAATTTTTGTAGAAAAATAACCCTTTGAAAGCTATGACCTCATTGCGATCTGATGGATCCTCCAATTATTTGTTTATCAGTAGTATCGAAAATGTATTTAGGTTTCACGTCTCGTATTTAACTTAGTAAGTTATATCTTATCAAATAAAAACCGTACCTAACTGATCAATCATTTACTGTTTTTTTTTTTTTAATTTATCTATGCCTGCCACGACTCGGTAAACGTAGTGTAGGACGCCCTCCGACCAGGTGGGATGACGGCCTGCGAAAGACTGCAGGCAGGTAGATGCTGGATGTGTCAAGCTGAAGACAGGGCGCTATGGCGCTCATTGGGGAGGCCTATATCCAGCAGTGGACTGCTATGGGCTGATGATGATGATGATGATATCATTCTTTTTGATCTCGCTAATGATGTTTAAATATGTTTTTACAGTTCAAGCAGCAGGTATTTCAAAAGTTAAATACATTATATTTTATTTGCCATTATAGGCCTCTCTACAAAAGCGGTATTCTTGGAACGCGTTCTTCATATTCCAAGTAAGCGTCATTCTTGGAAAGAGTTCTTCGTTTTTCCAAGAATGTCGGTGCTCAAGAGGCTAAAATAATTTATTCTTTTTAGAAAAAATAAGGTAAGTAAAAGGTACATTCTTCATATCATACTCACTGATGTAAGCATTATAATTTTTTCCAATATATACTTTATGAATTCAGATTTGTATTCTAAGAAAGAAAATACTCATTCCATAACAGACATCATTTATATAGGTTTCTGATCTTTTTTTTAGGAAAAATGTAAAATATTGGAAAAAGCAAGGCCAAAAGATAGTCTAAAATGATAACTTTCGTAGAGAAAAAAGTCGTGGAGATCTCGCATTTGTACTGTAGTGATGAGAATGTAGGCGTAGGTATTAAAAATGACCTTGAATCTGCGTCATGATGACTGTCAGAGGACGGTGTGCCCCATTATGTTTTGTATGAATGCAGAACGCAAGTAAACTTGTACATTGTAATGAAAATTAAACACGTGTAACAGTATCTATCCAAACTAGTATCCTTAAAATAGGGTTTTGGATATTTCGTATTAGGTATACTACAAAATTGTTGTGTTATGGGTACCATAAATCAACAAATTTGATTATTTTGTGCTCAGACAGTGCCAGTATTATTTATTTTACAACCAAATATCACATGATGTAAAAGTTACTCTATCTGCAGTCGTTTTTATCTTTAACTAGCTGCTCCCCGCGGCTTCGCCCCCGTGGAAATCTATGTGTCAAATTGTTTAAATGATAAAAAGATAACCTATGTTAGACTCCTGGTTCTAAGCTACCTCTCCACCAATTTTCAGCTAAATCGGTCCAGCCGTTCTCGAGTTATAAGTGTTGTAACAAACACGACTTTCTTTTATATATATATATATATATAGAATATAGATAGATTATTATAAGTATTAATACAACGGGTATTTATCGTGTTTATTTACCTAGTGTTTGTGTAGTGTGTCGTCCGAGTGTGCAGGTGAACATTCCTACTAGTATCGAAAACCAAGTGTCCCTCACTTGGTTTTCGATACTAGTAGGAATGTCGTTGTTGCAAATAAACTAGCCCCCGCTTCTTAAAGGCGGTAACTCCAGTACTCCAGTCATCCCGTGACCACGACAGTGTGTAAACCTGTTGAAACGTCGGGAAAAAAAAGTAAATAAATGCGATAAATACCCGTTGTATTAATACTTATGTGTTCAGATCGCGTAAGTTTAAAATTTTCTTTTTGATTATTCTACGTTTGGTTTGACTTAATTCTGCCAACTCTTTGCCTGACATTTACCTTATCACGTCATAAGGGCTAAATGGATTTCAATTATATTGACGAAAATTTAGATGGTAGGGAGAAGGATACATATAAGCGATACCACGCGGGCACAAGCTACGTAAACATAAGTATTATAATAGCTCACTTTTGTTATTTTACTAGCTTTCGCCACGGCCCTAACTTGCTTTACCGAGATACAAAGCTATCACCCTTCCCAAAATACTCTATTTCCCTGCCAAATTTCATTAAGATCCTTTCAGCCGTTTAGGCGTTAAACGAGAACTCACAGACAGAATCACTTTGCATCTACTGAACACATTGAGCTGAAATTTTGCATTAGTGTAGGTACCTCTTATTCTAGAATCACACATAGGCTATCCTATAAATCAGTTCCTATGGGGTAGAAATTACCTTTAAACGTTTCCATAGAAACAACGTGTAAGAAGCTGTGAGTGGAAACTATGTTAGTATATAGCTACTACTTCTCCCTGAAAAAGCTTGTGAAGCCGCGGGCAGAAGCCAGTTTCAGAATATTTTATAGGAAAATAAAGGTAGATGAAACTCTAGTCAAATTTCTTACAAGAAAACAAAAAGTACGGTAAACTGAATAGAAATAGGAAATAGCGCTTCTTAAGTCTGATGCAACATGATTAAAACTGGGAGGCACCAATTTTATGTCAAAAAAAAAAAAAAAAAATCTGGCCTCTATACAAGGTAAATATCAAATATTTTTTGTTATTTTTAAATTGGTCAGATATTGGATAACCACTGCGGCGCGGTAGGCGAAGGTCCGCCTTCGCCTACCGCGCCGCAGTGGTTATATATATAATAATAGGCATGGCATAATGGGATATATAATAATATTACATAGATAATATATATAAAAGATAATAAATATAAGTACATACATTACATACGAGTAGATATATATTTTTGAATATACAATAGGTATTGTTGTATACAAGCAAGTGTATACAAGCTTTGGCTTAGCTTGGGGCTAGATGATGCTGTGTGGATTGTTCAGTGACACGATCCCCCTGGTCAATTACATCGATAATACAAATATTATAAATATAAAGAAAACAAATCAAGACGTAAAGGTCAATCAAGGAAGTAAACGAAAATGACGGTAATAAAGAAGGAAAAAAATAGGTAAAATATTACAAATTTTTATCGATAAAAGTAAACGAAAGCGTTTCCTTTAATTAAGGCTGAGATTGTTTCACTTAAGTTATTACTATTAGGTTTATATCCCCCGCATAATCTCCTCTCTCATATTTATTTTGTTCCTTTTTTTTTCATTGTTTTAATCACGGTTCGCTACAATAACCCCTCAACCTACTTATTTTTTATTTGTGGGAGATTAAAATAATTCAAGCCCGTATCTTTTATTCTAGAAAGAAAAAAATCACCTTATTTAAATCGTAGCACTAAACTGACAATGTAATCCGCTCTAATAATAATTTGTACACAAGGCAAAGGTTATTAAACAATGAGAAATATATTATTTACGATATAGTCACGAATAGTTCAATGAGTAATCCAGATGTTGTTGTTCTAGTTGCCAGTTTTTTAAATATTACTCGTAGACAGTGGAATTTCTCTGGCTTTTTACTAATCATCATCATCATCAGCCTATAGCAGTCCACTGCTGGAAATAGGCCTCCCCCAATGAGCCCCATAGCGCCCTGTCTTCAGCTTGCCGCATCCAGCATCTACCCGCAGTCCTTCGCAGGTCGTCATCCCACCTGGTCGAAGGGCGTACCACACTACGTTTACCGAGTCGTGGTCTCCACTCAAGAACACGTTTGCCCCAGCAGCCGTCGGTTCTTCGCGAGATATGGCCGGTCCACTGCCACTTCAGCTTGCTAATTCTCAGAGCTATGTCGATAACTTTGGTTCTCTGTCGGATGTATTCGTTACGAATCCCTTCAGAGAAACCCCGTGTATAGCTCTTTCCATAGCTCGCTGAGCGACTTTGAACTGGTGGATCAGCCCTATCGTGAGCGTCCATGTCTCAGCTCCGTAGGTCATAACGGGTAGGACGCACTGGCTTTTCACTAAGGCTATTTAATTCAAATATTTACATATGTATTTGCATCGGTGTTAGATAGGACCCTGTCTTTTACAGGAATTCAGTAATATTTATATTTCATATCAAAATAATTGGTTTCTAAATCTACTTATAGGCAACCACGCGTGTAAGTAAGATCTCCTTATCGATATCCTTATTAATTAGTAATGTTTAATGTACATATATTTTTATTTTTTTCTCTCTCATTGTGTTTCGTAAGGGAGGAAATTAAAGGTTACTTTTAAACGTTACGCTGCGCCCTGCGGTTTCACCCGCGTGGTGATAGATATTTTGGATAATATACTATATATCTTTATGAATTGTAGCCTATGTGTTATTGTGATATGTAAGCTATATTATTGTGAAGTTTCATTAAAATCCATTCAGTAGTTTTTACGTGAAAGAGTAACAAACATCCATCCATCCATACTTACAAGCTTTGACGTTAATAATAATAGTAGAATAGTAGGATGTAAATCGTAAGTTTCGTAATTTTTAGTAACTATTTTGGGTGTCTTTTTATAATTTCCCAAACAAAACAAAATAAATATCAATAAAAAGTTTGTCGTAAAAATTGTATTATCGAATCTAGAGTCGCTCACAAAGGATGATCCCAAACCGGAATTGATAATCACTTTTCTAGTGGTCACCGGTTTCAGTTGGCATACAAATGTGATCATTAAACTAACTCATATGTGTGTTTTATTAGTTTATTTTTAGTAGGAATTATAATATACCCATAAGTAAGAAAAAATAATGCATCATGCTTGGTAGAGTCTGCCTCGTTTGTTATAAGGCAGACTCTACCATGCGAAAAAAAATACTTCCACGATTAATCTAGGCTTTACCGAGGGTCTAATGGCACGGGCTAAAGTATAAAGCCGTTGTCCCACCCCGCCACGCAGGCTGTGCACGATTACAGCGTATTTTAGCCGCATGGGTTCGTTTGTTTGACGACCTGGGTGCCTGTATCCACTGCATGCAGCACAGCGTGCATGTATAGTGTATACATGGCACGGCTACGCAACGCATTATAGAGTTCGCTTCTAAGCGATAAGGCGACATCATACTAAGCGACACCATAATTTTTTTTTTTTTTTTTATGTTGTACAATAAAGAATTTTTGTATTGTATTGTATAGCTGCATGGGTCTGTTTGTTTAACAACGAGGGTCTACGTTACCGGTTTACGTGTACCGCATGCATAGCATGTGCCACGTGGATAGCATTGACAGCGTTGAGCTGCGTAGGTGCCATATCGAGCAAGCCTTGCGTGTAGCAATGACGTCATTAATCTCGTATTCTTGCGTAGCGTGTTCGTGGGTTGCAGTGGACGTTATCTGATACATTTTCTTGAATAGCAAAACAACACATAACGTATGTAAGTAGCATTTGCGTTGCGGTCGGACATTGGCTTTGAGTGTCAGTAAATTTAATTCGGGTACTAGCGAGATAATATATACATTTAGTTATTTACTCTAGCCTAAGATAGCAGAGAAGAGAATCTTAGAGATAAAAATTTGTTCTCTAAGGTATTTTTTGTTCTTAAAATAATTGACTCTAATAACTGTTCATTCTAATAGAACTTAATATTATTCAAAATTAGGCTTTGGATAGGTGGCTTGCTATGTAATAAAAATCTTCATTAGATTATTTTCGTTTGTTAAGTCTAAATACAATACAATACAAAATGTCTTTATTGTACACCATAATCAAATCAATCATTACAAAAATACATTATATGAGACAAGTACAATGGGCGGCCTTATCGCTTAGAAGCGATCTCTTCCAGGCAACCTTTGGATGGAAAGAATTATATGAATTTAAGAAAAGGCAGGGGTTGTACCACAGGTTATCTAAACAAGAACATAACAAGAATACTAAAACACAAAAAAAAAATATTACATATACCAAATAATACACTACTTAAATAAATAAATAATAAGTACCAATATTCATTCTTTTGGCAGGAAAAACTTCTTGACGTGGGCTTTAAAAACTGGCAAGGATATGGTTTTTGGATGTAGTCGGTTTATGAACATTATTTGGTATATAAACCACTGGCTAAAGCATAGCTAAGAGTTAGGCGATCGCATTCCTTAACACTTAGCAACCCACAATACCTCTGGTCTATTTAATTAAGCAATAGAGATGGGGTACCAGCAGTTCTAAAAAAGTCGTTTTTTTTTGTAATTATTACAAAAGCCGGTTAAAAGATAAGGTAGAGTAACTTACTAACCGGTAAAGCAGTACAATGTAGATCTACCTGATGTTGAAGCACAATAATAATAGAAAAACATCTCCTAAGTGGGAGAGTACATCGATGATAAGTGTTATTATAACAAAGTTCGAGTTCGTGTTCCAATAAGCAGGATTTTATATTTTTCTTGATCTACAGCTTAACTTTTTATGTTCGTGGCTTGTATTTGAAAGGATTACGACCGCTGTGTCCGCGGTTCAGACGGCTCGTATTTCTATTCAAATATCTAAAATAGAAATGATTTTTAAGAGCCGGACTATGTAATTCCTTTTATTGTTTATGGTTCGCTGTAATTGTGTTATCACAACTCTGTCAGCTTTCCACTCAAAAAATCAACTATGGAAACGAAGTCATGTCAAATGTATACCATTGTGGAAAGCCGGACGCCCCCTTATTTGCCGGAAGCTCCACATCTGTGCATGGAACTGTAGGTTCGTTTAGTAGGGCTATAATTAAAAGATACTGTTGCCATTGTTCAGATATAGGCCACGAGCCGAGTTCCAAGGAAGCGTACAGATTTTATGTTGAGAATACAGGTACATACATTTTTCATCTTTCTCGACGTCCTTATTAACTGGGCCTTGTCAGGAATATTGTTTATTTCTTGCCTCTGGTACGGCAGACCAGCGTTTCTTTAACTGTTCTGCAGGACAATATTTTCTGAGCAGGCATTTTAAATTCAAACAAACAAACAAAATGAGTGTTACGCCCCCGCTAGGCAGACTGGCTGCGGCAGCAATTCGAACATCATGATGTGTATCAGCACTAAGCTGCTACGAACTCCTCTCAAATATTTCGGACGCCTCAGCCTGGCTGCGCCTAGTGCGCGGAGGCTTAATTAGTTTTACGTCCATATGTCCGTAGCATCATAGATACCAATCTGATTAACCAATTTGGATTTGGGGTGCAAGGGAGACTCCAACATCTCAACCTCTAACCTAACCTGCATGTTATACTCCCTTCTAGATAACGAACTAGGCTCTGGTTGAAATATCAAACAATCTTCATAGTTTGTAAACTCAAATTTAAACAAAAATTTACAATTATTGTACATAGCTTGTCACTGGCGGAAAAGTGTCTAACCAGACACAATTGCCATAAATAAAGAATGATCATTAATTTAGATTTTTTGGAGTGACTAACCCTTTAATTTATTTTTATTAAACAGGCCCTCACGAAACACTTTTTTATGATTATAAATATTAAGTTTTTGTTATAATGTTAATTATATTTTCTTTGCGCTAGTCTAAGTGCAACCAGTAATTTACATTACGTTCCGGTTCACTCAGACACAGGTACAATATCAATGTAATTGGAAAATGAGTCTTATCTTAAAGAATTAGGATTTGAATTTGCCTTTCGTCTGCAGCACGATTGGTCCCCTTTACTCTCAACACGGCTAGGGACGAGAATGTTCTTTCTTAGCCATGTTTGTAGAAAATTGGTGTAGCTGTAGTAATATTAACACAGTGGCAGCTGTTCTAATTTTAACTGGTTTAAGTCAATGTAGTTGTCAAAATAACCTGTTTTCGGCGTAAAATCGGCCATAAGCTGAACGCGCACCTGTCCGCGCTGCACTCGCCGCAGTCATCACATTTTCTAAATCTTTATATGAAATAAAGTGTATGCAATACCGCGCGCCTATCCGCACCGCATCAACGCGCCACATTTTAGTTAAATCCTGTGTAGGTAAATGGATTCTATTTAAAAAAACGGCGCGTTGATGCGTGCGACTGGCGAGAGCGTCAAGTGCGGCTCGTGTGTATGACGTCATCCGTATTCATTCAATCTATTAGTAAAAAACAAAGACTAGTATACTTCGTATAGACAGGGCACTACCATATTAAGACTCGATTTCGACTCAAACAGTACAAAGCCATCATAACATGTGTGTCAGCTGTTTTTTTTTATTTGCTTGGTTCCGATATGACGTCACTAGTTATGGTATACTGATTTTCTAACTCTTTTATATTATTTTACTAGATGTTCCCCGCGGTTTCACCCTTGTTAAACTCGAATTTAACTTTATCAGGTTATATTTTTACACCTTGGGTTACATTATTGGAGTTTTAGTAAGGATTCCTAACTTTCTTGATAATATAATATAGCATTATGTTCCGGGGATAGTGTAGCTACCCAACGGTGAAATAATTTTATCAAATCGGTCCAGTAGTTTCGGAGCCTATTCAATACAAATAAACAAAAAATCAAACCTTTCCTCTTTATAATAGTATAGAGACTATGTACCTACCTAAAATAATTATTATTCTAGAGAAGAGGACGTAAGAAGAAACACTGTAGTTATTTAAATCACTTCAATTTGTCATAAAATGTTGCAGTCTTTCACTATTGATACACTTTTATAGTCCTACTAGCTCCGCCCCGCGGTTTCACCCGCGTGGTGATAGATATTTCGGATAATATACAATATATCTTTATAAATTGTAGCCTATGTGTTATTCTGATAGCTATATTATTGTAAAGTTTCATTAAAATCATCACTCAGTAGTTTTTACGTGAAAGAGTAATGAACATCTTTACTACTACATCCATCCATAATTACAAACTTTCCCGTTTATAATATCTACTTTATCTATCTATATATCTTATCTGATCTACCTGGGTGTACGGAGTTTCAATTTATTGTATCACAAGATTAATTTTTTTATTTTATTTTATTTTATAATTTTGGGAAAACTGACAGCTAGGTAACAAAATACTAAACACAGTGTGTAACTAACGGCTAATTATAAGTTTCCATAGATATAAAATTTCTACCTGTCCCTATTGGGATAGGTAGAAATGAATCTAGTGGTACATCCCGCTTAGTACAGAGACTACAATTTCCGATTGGAATCTGTCGTCGCTCGATCAGGGTGATTGAGAGTAATTGATTCCATTGATTTATTGTCACTGACATCAGCAGATTTATACGCGGTATTGGCATTTTACAAAGGGAAAGTTGTTTCGCTACGCGATTTGCGGAAATTAAAATATGATTATCTTGTTCTTGATCGTCTTCTTATTCTTACATACCTACCTTTTAATTAATTAATTATTGATTTTACTGTGATCAATCAATTAATCTTTATATTTAATTTTTAAAGGTCTTTCTCTACTTTTTCTTTGCGCAATCTTCTGTGGTGTTTCCTATGTCAAAATTATTGTGTGTTATATAATAAAATTGGAATATAACTTATAAAATGTATAGAACTTAAAGACATCAAGTGTAACATGTGCACCTACGGTGGATATGTATATACAAACAAACAAACTTGATATTTTCAGCAGAATAAGCACATGATTTAGTTACTTTACTTGTAGAGAAATATGAATGAATCGTAAATAATAGGAACTGTTTCTGGGGCTGTTATGCTGTGTGGATTGTCCAGCATTATTAATTTTATTTATTATATTATTTATTACTTTAATTTAGTGATAGGTTAAATGACATCTGGAGAAGTTTGGCGTTGGCAGCCCAGATTGACTATGAGTTGATAATAAATTTATTGCCAGAAATATAACATGTTAGAAAAAAAAGATTATAATATCTATATTAAAATTCTCATAGCACAATGTACTCCGCTCTCCGCCGAAACGTCTATACAGATTCTTATGAAATTTTTTGTGTACATTCGTTAGGTATGAGAAGAGGAGGTAAACTGTTTTTCATGCCCCATTTCATATTTTTCGAATTTACACGTGGGCGAAGCCGCGGGTGCAGCTAGTCTTAGTATAAAAATAGAATTATAATTTCAATTTCACTTGCCACAAGAAGCGCATGTAATATACAAATGTATGTACGTTACATAATTATTTTGATACATCGTCGCTCGCACAACTAACCACCTATACGCCTTTGAACATGTTTAGATATTCAACGAACGGCAGTACCTAATCTGGGAAAGTGAATACTGTAGAATACCTTGAATAGTTTAGTTACAATGTGTATAGGATCGGTATGTCTATTCTGTGAACATGTTGCCGCGATCGCTTTTGGTTGCTGTGGTTTTGTTGCTAATTGTTTGAAGCGTTTGTTGTTATTTATTTTGTTTTCATCACTACATAGTATAAAAAGAGTCACTTCCCGATTTCTGTCTGTCCCTATGTATGCTTAGCCGTCCCTATAGCTGCTGTCCCTATCTAGCCTAGCTGTCCCTATGCTGGGCCCCGTGGCTTCCCCTGCGTTGAAATCTATGTGTCAAATAGTTTATAAATCTTCCTCTTGAATCATTCTATCTATTTAAAAAAACAGCATCAAAATCAATTGCGTAGTTTTAAAGATCTATTGTATAATGTATATCAGTCAACTAGTAGCATCATCTAGCCCCAAGCTAAGCAGAGCTTGTGATATGGGCACAAGATGACTGATATACTTAATAGGATACAATTCATAGTTTTTTTTTTTATTATATATAGAAAATACCCAGAAGACCTGGAAATAAATAATAGAAAATCAAACAATACTGAGGTCAAAAGCTGACATTTATAGTGAATTTATAATGCAACAGCAGCAAATTAAGCTTTCCTGTACATAGCTGTGGAAAACCGTTTGGCTTCTCATTCAACCTTCCGTAACCTAGTTAAGCCTAAATGTGGTACACCCAATCTACGTCAATTTCCTCTCGAGAACGGCCAACTAATGCAATTTATCCAAGGCATGTAAAGAGAGATATATCTCTACTATGTACTGGTACCTACCCAACCTCCCGTCCCTCTTAGGACTGGTTCCTAGCGTATGTTTAACTTTGTTCCTATTTGTATTTTTTTGTTTGTGTGTGACTTGTAATGTGACGTCACCCATAGGTTCGACATTAAGCTGAGGATGGACCTAATTAGCGCACACTAAGGACAGGCTAAGTTCTTTAACGACCTCTGTGGCGCGGTGGGCGAAGGCCCGCTTGCGACGCAGGAGGTTGCGGGTTCGATTCCCGCCTCGGAACAATTGTGTGTACGATCTGCAGATATTTGTTCCGGGTGTTCTGGTCGTTTTCTATGTATAACAAAAAATATCTATGTATTGTAATGTATTGTATTATGTATATCAGTCATCTAGTACCCAAAACACAAGCTCTGCTTAGCTTGGGGCTAGATGATGCTGTGTGAATTGTCCAGCATTAATTTTTTTTATTTTATTTATTTATTTTAAATTTATTTTCTTTTGTTTATCTTTTAGTTTTATGATGACAGTCTATCTTATGTTTGTCTTTTTGTGTGTGCTAATAAAAACTTTCCTATTCTATTCTATACTATAGGGGAGCTATACGGCGGTGGCTCAAGCAACTTGGGTGAAGATATGAGTGAATTATAAGAATAGCTATAGGAATAGGAGACTTGAATCCTTGGTTCTAGCTTCGACTCTTTTTACACTCAAACTCAAAATCTTACTTGATCCACAATAACTATACAGAATCTGTAAGGCTCTTTTCAATATGTATTACTAACTAGCTGCTCCCCGCGGCTTCGCCCCCGTGGAAATCTATGTGTCAAATTGTTTAAATGATAAAAAGTATCCTATGTTAGACTCCTGGTTCTAAGCTACCTCTCCACCAATTTTCAGCTAAATCGGTCCAGCCGTTCTCGAGTTATAAGTGTTGTAACAAACACGACTTTCTTTTATATATATAGATTATCTACAATGAAGTATTAAAGTTACAAAATTTTATAAAAACTGATTGGTCAGACATAATGTTATCTGTTGATATTTGACTAAGTTGATATTAAATTACAAAACTTTGAAATAAAACTTCTGAAGAATTCCTTATCATTTTAACCCAAACCTATGCCTGGCCAGGGTTAATTCTACGCCATGCGAATTAAATTTACTTACCAACTTGTTCATATTTCATTTCATACAGCTCTAAGGCATATCGCAAAACGGATAAATGTTTTTGCTCGGCTGCCGCGCTAAGTAAGCGGGGCCTTTTGAACTTTGTTTTCTTCTAACACCTTTTACTGGCGGAAATTGCACTTTTTTAGCATTTGATGCATAATGAGTGGTGCTTTATGGTAAGCGTGAACGCCTTTTAATCCGACGACATATATTTCACTTATATATAGCACAGCCCTTTCACAGAGGGACCTAATTATACTAAATTATTATCTTTTCAGAATACAATACAAATACGCTTTATTGCACATGAAACACAGATAAACAAAAACAGTAAAGAACAAAGATACAGATGCACAATGGGCGGCCTTATCGCTAAGAGAGATTTCTTCCAGGCAACCTTTGGATGGACACGTAGCTATAGTACAGGTATGAAGGTGGCGTATTATAGACTGATGTTGTTTATAAATTATATACAATACAAATACATAAATACATGTTTATACGTTGATGGAAATAAATACTGATTTTCACATTACTATTGTGCAAAATTTAGTGGAATAAGAATAATGGTATCATCTCAAAATTACACATTTTGCATTTTACCTTTGATAAAACCGAATTCTGATAAATAATCCATTTACTATGACAGTGGTATCGTCGCAGAATCAAAAAATCTCATATAATAGAATAAATAATAAAACATAATAGAATAGATGAAAGAAACTCTCAATAGTGCGTGCGGTGCTATTTTAAGGAGAGGTTGATTGAATGGTTTCAACCTTGACATTTTTGACACGCGTCTTTTTATTAATTTACTAGCGGACCTTTCCGGCTTCGCACGGTTTAGTACGGATCCCTAACTTTTTTGAAAATATAATATAGCCTATGTTCACCGGAGATAGTGTAACTTCCTTACGGTGAAAGAATTTTTCAAATCGGTCCAGTAGTTTCGGAGCCTATTCATTACAAACAAACAAAAAATCAAACCTTTCCTCTTTATATAATAATATACTAGTGGACCTTCCCGGCTTCGCACGGATCCCTAACTTTTTTGAAAATATAATATACCCTATGTTCACCAGGGATAGTGTAGCTTCCCAACGGTGAAATAATTTTTCAAATCGGTCCAGTAGTTTCGGAGCCTATTCATTACAAACAAACAAAAAATCAAACCTTTCCTCTTTAGAATTTAAGTATAGATTTTCATTTGATATATTTATTATTAGAGATAGAGCTCCAGGTTTTTAATCAAAGGTAAATGCCAAAATTGCCCGTCATTCTGAGATGATACAATTGTTATGGTGAATAATAAATAGGTAGTTCATTTAGCGGAATAAGGCAAAGAACACTGGTTCTTGGCTCAACTAGATAGGTATTAGGTACTTTGTATGGCATTTACTTATTTATTTCTTTTCTAATGGCAGCCGCGATTATAGGCAGTTTGGTTTCGATATACTTGAACTTTATCTGGTATCATGTTTTTTTCCTTTTTTTTGTTAGGTTGATATTTCTATATCTTTTCTCACATTTAGGCTAGAGGGAGAACGATAATACTTAGGCACATAATTATCCACATAAAACACAACAAGCCGAGTTCAAGCTAACAGAACTGGCGAGCAGGACCGTGTGTGTGCGACACGAACCCTTTGGAGCCACTTTTGACCCCCTCGTAACTCAAAAACTATTTCACATAAACATGTTAAATTAGGTTCATGTATTGAGAGACTTGCAAAATACCTATTTTGCAAGTCTACTTAAAGAAAATATTTCTTTAAATTTCATATCGTCTAAAAATCGTAATTTTTATCACTGACTTACCTAAAGATCAAACAAAACTCTAACTCAGTTCCAGATGACCTAAAAAGCCCTTCAAATTTGGCATCTACATAGATAGTTTTGTGAACGCAAAGAAATTAGCAAATTTTTATGTATAAGTTCTGTATAAAAAGTAATTAAGTAAGTTTTTGATGGGATTGATAAAACATTAACTTCTTCACAGTCCCGAGAAACCCCTCAAACTCGCCACGAGACCTTTTTTTATGAGAATACTATATTATAATATTTTAAAACATGACGTAATACCCGTCAACTAACACACGGCCAAAGCAAAGTCGTTAAAAACGTGCGTGAAAGACGTTGGTTTTTAAATTTAACCGACGACAGGTATTGGAAATGATAACCTGTTTCTGTTGTTGGCGACCTTGACTTTAAAGGTGAAGTTGAACAAAAAATAAACAGATAGCGTGTTGGGATTTCATATTGGGTTCCATTTGTTAATTCTGAAACTATGTAAACCACTTAAATCTGTCCAAGGAGCCAAGGCTTCGCTTTCGTGGTGCCCAATGATATTAAAACGTAGGTAACATATCACTCAGAGATTATGTAATGTCCGAGGTGACATCACAATCCCAGAGTGATGTTATATGTAGTTCAGCGCCTAAGAATCAGTAAAACAATTTTCACTTTTTTACAAACAAAAATGATCGGGATATGCGATAATTCTTCGTCTTACATTATTAATTTATGCCAAAGCTTAAAAAAAATTATGCTTTAAAAAACTCAAACTCAAACTTCATTGGTCATTTTTGTTTGTAAATTGAGAAATCTCAGTCTCTGAGTCATCTTGTACCTTATGAAAACAGTTTTCAGTTTTTTTTTATTTGTATATTTTTTTAAGAGTTGTGTCTAAACGTTTTAGCGTTGCATTATTTATAAACTAGAAGAAAACCCGGCTTGTAAACTCATAATAATATTCATACAAATAACTTGTATGATGCCTTTGTCTCACAATCAAAGAAATTAGACCTTAGAGGTCAATGATGATTCTTTATGAATGGCAACTGTGTCTGGTTGGTCAATTTTCTGCCAGTGTCAAGTAATGGAAAATAATTTTAAGATTAATGAGTTATCAAATTATGAAGATGGATTGATAATTTCATCAGAGCCTAGTTCGTTATTTAGCGGAGACAGGAATATGAACCTGTGACTCGTGATGGCATGACACGAACGCCACATTCGATGACAATTGACATGCGAAACGAACCGTGGGAAGTCCTCCCACTCGATGGAACGAGGACATTTTAGTGGTGAGTCGCAAGAAGTCGATGGATGGAGGCTCAGAACTGCTATTCGTAGCGTCGTTTGTGGGAGGCCTATGTTCAGCAGTGAACGCATACGGGCTGATGATCATGATGACTGTATATGATAACTCAACAGCGTGGATGTCTAGACAGTCTTCTACGGTTTGATGATGTGATAATTTGGACTAATCAGTAGGCTTAAAGAGCATAATAAGTTAGTATAAATGTAATTTATACCTTATGTATTCTACATAATAATAAAAGCATGCTGGAAAACGAAAGTTTTCAACCAGTGCGTCCTACCCGTTAGGACCTACGGAGCTGAGACGTGGACACTCACGATAGGGCTGGTCCACCAGTTCAAAGTCGCTCAGCGAGCTATGGAAAGAGCTATATGCTCGGAGTTTCTCTGAAGGATAGGATACGAAACGAATGCATCCGACAGAGAACCAAGGTTATCGACATAGCTCAAAGAATTAGCAAGCTGAAGTGGCAGTGGGTCGGCCATATCTCGCAAAGAACCGACGGCCGCTGGGGCAAACGTGTTCTTGAGTGGAGACCACGACTCGGTAAACGTAGTGTAGGACGCCCTTCAGGTGGGATGCGGCAAGCTGAAGACAGGGCGCTATGGCTCATTGGGGGAGGCCTATGTTCAGCAGTGTATGGACTGGTAATAGGCTGATGATGATGATGTATTCTACATACATATTGTAGACAACGCTTTGTATATAAGAAATTTTTGAGAATAAAACACCTATCCCGCTAGAATTAAGACATATAGGTTTGGGAAAATTGTTTGTATAGATAGATAGGTTTTTAAAGAATAAAATAGAATGTAAATTATACATATACTTAACTCATTTTTGGCAGCCTAGTCCTCAGCAGTGGTGAAACCTATCCCTGATGTAGCTATAACTTTTTTATTCGTTATAAACATCGTCAAGTTCTACATTTCTGTAACGATCTTATGTAAATCATTGACATTGACCTTGTATGTTTAATATCATCTCGAGATGACTCATTGCTCGATGACTCGATGCTCACATAGGTAGATATCTCTTCAGCATTCTGTGTGATATTTGTTGAAACAAAATAATCGGAGTTGTTTTAATGATTGTTAAATTAATACAATTATTAGTAAGTAAGTGATATTACAAAATAAATTACTTTTTTTTTTTTTTTTTTGCTGGACAATTCACACAGCATTATCTAGACCCATGGTAAGCAGAGCTTGTGTTATGGGTACTAGATAACTGATATACATAATACAATACATTATATAGATATATATTTTTATTATACATAGAAAACGACCAGAACACCCGGAACAAATATCTGCAGATCGTACACACAATTGTTCCGAGGCGGGAATCGAACCCGCAACCTCCTGCGTCGCAGGCGGACCTTCGCCCACCGCGCCACATCGGTCGTCAAACGAACGTCGACTTTTTAGTTGACGATCTGAAACTTTGACCATTTAAATTTATATGAATAATTTACAAAATACAACAATCTTAATATTTGCATGCCTAATTTGCAGGTAGAACATAATTGAAACTTTTGATATAAAATAAAATAAAAAATAAAATTATGTTGAAGCAAATAAATGAATCTTTATCTTGGCTTTACCTGTACTTATTTTTATTAATGGCATACTTTACCTACACAATGAACAATATAAACATTTTACACAGCCTACTCATAAACAACTTAATAATATAATGAAAAGTAAGCATATTAAAAACTTCGTTGCGGTGCATGCAGCCCTCTGGATTAGATTATGAAAGAAAAATGAACTTAAGAGAAATATTTCAAAGTAAATTGAAATATTTAATGCGAATTCGGGTCAGGATAGGACTAGAAATCTGATTTCATTCGTTGTTTTCTAGGTCTAATCGGTCAAAAATAGACCAAATAATAAATATTAAACTGATCAATGAATCTAGATCTTTGTTATTAAGTACAGGTTGTTGTATCAGAATCGACTTACTTGCGAGAGTCGGACAAAGACTTTGTTGTAGGTACTAACTACAACATGACCTACTTGTGCAGATGTTAATGTTCGTGAAAACAAAGTAAGCCCAACCATAGCTGTGAGCCATAGAGCTGCTTTTTATATGCAATATGACTGTAACGGCGGCGCCGCCAGAACCAAATGATTTATTTACCTTGTATCTACAAATGCAGCTTCACGATAAGTGAGGTCACGGTCCCTCGCTGCTGCACATGGATGAACAAGTCACCTATTACTCATACCGCCAGAGCTTGTAAAGAGGATAGTAATATAGTAAACGTCACTTCACAAAAAGACAACCATGACATTGTCAAAATAAGATGATGCCAAAAGTTTCCTGAACTAAATAAGCCGTCCGTTTTCTTTCTTTATTGGATTGATTTAAATTACAATAAAAACACATACAGTGCATAATATCTTATCCACCCATTGTTATATCAACACCTCCAAAGGCAGATTTAATCAAATTCACAGTGTTTTAGACGTAAGACATTCGCGCACAAACCCCGGTGACAGTTAACTAGTGTTGGACAATGCAGAACTACTGATGTTTCGATATCGACAAGCCCGCGTTATGTCAGGAGGCCACGTGGTTCCCATCAGAGGAGATGGCAACTGTTTGTTCCGTTCTATATCCTTCTGTATCTACGGAACCCAGGAAAGGCATCGGGACATACGCATTCACGTCGTCGAGCGGGTCGTGGAGAACTGGAATCGATATAAGGACTTTATCATCGGCGACCGCTCCTACGGCTTGCATCTCTGGAGTGCTTCTGACTACAGGAACCTCATGTTGAGAGACGGGGAGTACGCTGGTCATGTTGAGCTTCACTGCGCCAGCGAACTCTTTCCAGAATATACCTTCAAAGTACACAGATCAAGCTGCACAAAGACCATCGACTACGGTACAGGACGGAATGTAAAGCATCTCCTGTTCTCTGGGTATTTGGACGCTGGGCATTACAGTGTGTTAGAGTATTATTGATTGTATTGTAAAATTATTACTTTGGCGTTTATCTTTACTTGTTTTATTAATTCTAATAGGGAAAAAGATACCAAAACCAATGAGTTTATGTGAGGAAGCTTAGACAGGAAAACAGATCAGTTTATTTGTTTTTTCCTCACAAATGATTTAAAATTTTATACATACATACATATATGACGATCATAATTCAAATATTTGTGATTAAAAGCAGATGTTTTGTGTTATTGCCCTTTGCATTAATATAAAACAACTGCTTTTAATCACCGATCGGATTTTAACTCGATCAAACAAACGTCAACACATACATATTTTGGAAAACACGAAGCGCGAGTGTGACTCGTTACAGACCATTTTATAAAACTGTTTTGCAATCTATTCCTTTAAATATTATGTTACCTTTGTATATGTCAATACTACGTGTTTGCAACTTTCGAAGATTATACAAAGTTCTAAATTGTTCGTTTGACAATCCTGCCGAAGTCCGCAAATTGGATGGTATTTGTTTTGTGACTACAGTCCCTGCTTCCAATCAAAGGAGTGGAGTTTGAAAACCACATTACATTGATGCAAATAATGGTTCAGTTGGAAGTTGGATACCGTAAATTTTGATTAGACACACCGAATGTGTAACTTTTGTGTCATTATTACATCTTCGGCCTTGGCCATTGGGTTTGGAGGCATTGGAGATTTGTGAGTACGTTGTAAGACTCATAGTCCTAATTTATTTTTCTTAAGTTTTCTACTTCCTACCGAATTAAATAATTACTTATCATTTTGGGACACAGAAAAGATATTGTCAAATTATTTCGTAGTATTATAAAGTTACTAATATGAAATAATTATTGTATATTATTATCGAGAAAAACTATGGATAGTGGAGAAATGACAGAAACATATTATCGATAATATTTAGAACATCAAAAAAATAGGTGTGCCTCACTAGTTTCAATTGTTTTTTATTCTCACGTTTTGTATTTTTTCTGTTCAAATAGTTGTTGATAATGATAACCAAAGAGGTTTATAAGATTAGATAAGTGAACCCAAAGCGAACCGGTGAGGTCGTTATTTTTGGACAGTACTAAGGATACAATAGTGTATTCATTACTTAGATACGTATGATTATAAACCACGCTTAAAATATTGCGTCTGTAGCATATATTAAGAATCTGGACTGGTCAGGGTTTATTAATAATTAACAGTACAACGATGGCTACCACATATTCACACTACTACTACTAAATTTCAACTACTTATAGTTATTTAATGGATAGAATCCATTATGTAGTTTGAGTGTTCTGTTTGTGTTATGTGAGTAAAGTAAAGTGAGGCGTATTCACCAAGAATGGGTGCAGTGAACCAGGGTAGATGCTATCGCCAGACTTATTTCAATCGCCGACACTTTATGAAATATATTACACATAACTGGACAATCAGACTTTATACGGCGCATTACGATATTTACCACTCTTATCTTGTAGATATTCCTTCCACTCGTCCAAAGCGGTTCTCATCTACCTTCATCATCAACATTGATTACTCATCGTATCGCTAAGGTTGACCGTAAAATGTAAACAGACAGCGAGTGCTTTGTACAAACTAGTCAAGTAACGAAGTTTTGTTCAACATAAAAAAGCCATAGTAACTTATACTTCATAATAAGCTTCAGAAAATTAAACAACTTTTACTTAATGTAAATTAATAAAAAAGAATGTTTTAATCTTTTAATCCAATAAAGAAACAAATTAGAACACGTATAATTGAAACAATTGAGCTTTTTTACTTTGTTAAAATACTTACTAACATAGAATTCTTGGAACATAATAACGGAAAAGTGTCTTGGAATATTAATTGTTTGGGAAAAATTTGAAGCTCATTTTTAAGGAATCCGTACCCGGAAAGTGAAAACGGTACCCTATAACAGCCTCCGCTGTCTGTGCGCCTATCCGTCCGTAAGCGGGCTATCTCAGAAACCGTAAAAATTGACTGTTGAAATTTTCACAGAATATGTGTTTCTTTTGTAGCTATAAAAAAACTATTTTTTTATATAGTATGAAATGAAATCGCTTCCGCTATCTGTTCGCTTAGATCTTTTAAACTACCCAATGGATTTTAATTCAGCTATAGATAGAAGAGTGATTCAAGGGGAAGGTTTTTTCACACTGCCCCATATAAGTGTCTACATTGCACCCGTTCAAAGCCGGGATGGGTGACTATTTAAAAATTAAATGGGTTTTTTTAATATTTATTTATTGGGTTTCTTTTGTATGTCGTTTTGTATGTCGCACACGGATGGCTCCACAATCGTACGATGGTGGAAAACTCATTTATGCTTAAGCAGAACAAACACACTTACACTTACCTAATGCATAACATGTTCTAAGAAAGGAATGCTGCTATATTTGTTACCTGATGGGACCCTATCCTGCTCGTTCAGTAGGTGGTGGTGTAAATGGTGGAGCCATCCGTGTGCGAGTCGACTGGATCTTAGCCGGTTATATTTAGAGAGAGAGCTCTTATTTTATTTCATAGATTTGCTCTATAGTGGAATCTTCCTAGAATTTGTGTGGAATCTTCCTGTATTGATTTAGTTTCAATGAGACTACGATCTACGATATCGATCATAATGCGATGCTGGTCACGCAGGGCCAGTTATTGTGACTAGGGGCATTTTGTTTAACAGAGAGAAGGAAGAACTTCTTTTGACAGATGCTGATGAGGAAAAACATGCTACAAACCGCGTAGTTCGAAAAAGTCTCATACCATTCCGATCGCGCGCGGATTATACCTAGCTTCGGCCTGGCATATACGGTAGTAAAGTGTAATATGGATTGTAAAGTGAATATTTGTTTACAGTATAGAGCCGGCACCACAATGAGTCATTGAATGTCAGCGGAAGGCCCGGTATTGCAACAGTGGGTGTTGTGAGAATGTTTGTCCTGATATTTAGTGAATTTACGTACGCGCCTTCACTTTTGGTATAAAATAAGTAGCAAAGAGGATATGTGATATAGATAATATATCCTCTTTGCTACTTTCAAAGAGCAGACTAAATTCCTAGCTCTATGGTATATTCTATACTAGTAAAGCTAAAAATTTTAATCCCAAACGTGCTAATATGATATTATCGAAGGGATAGTAATTGTGTCTGAACATGAATTGTCTTTTCACGCGTAAACGGCTAAACGGATTTTAATGAAATAAGTGAGGAAGGCAGACGGAATCCCGGGGACGAATATAATCCATTTTATCGCGGAAAATACCATACTAAGCCGCGGCAGCAGCTAGTAAAAGATATGAAGAAGAAAGATACCCGCGGTTACGTTTGCACCATTGATTTGCCCCATTAATGGTGCAGGCGTAACTGGTTAGTTATGTTTGCACCATTCAAATTGATACAACTACTAAACCTTGCTTTACTCGCCGTAGATAAAATCAATAAAAAAAATAGTTTAGCGTTTGTTTTTGACATGGGTTTTTTGAATAGAATGTTCACCATAGAGCTAAGAACAGGCTAAGACGATTTTTATATATCTAGATAAACAACACAACATCAGCACACACAACTAACAACAGTCAATAAAATATAAGCTATTTCGTTCTATTTAGATAGGTATATCTCTTCATACTTTGGATCACTATCCAAAGTATGAAGAGATATACTTAATATCATAGTCTAAGCTTTTATATATATCTCTTCATACTTTGGATCACTATCCAAAGTATGAAGAGATATACTTAATATCATAGTCTAAGCTTTTATATATATCTCTTCATACTTTGGATCACTATCCAAAGTATGAAGAGATATACTTAATATCATAGTCTAAGCTTTTATATATATCTCTTCATACTTTGGATCACTATCCAAAGTATGAAGAGATTCATACTTTGGATCACTATCCAAAGTATGAAGAGATATACTTAATATCATAGTCTAAGCTTTTATATGAATGTTTTTGGTAGCGCCAATACAAACAAAAAAATACCGTAAACCACTGTTTACGGTCCTTATTTTGCCTTCTAAGTTTTCTCATATTTTTTTGTTTGTATTGGCGCTACCAAAAGCATTCATATAAAAGCTTAGATTTGATGTCATCTTTGTTTTTAAGGTGTAATTGGACTGTTATTTTGTTAATGTTCTTTAGCCCCCGACGGAATTCGTGTGTCTGGTAATTTTGAAGTGGATAAAATAATGATAAAAAAATGTATATATTTTTATTATAATTATCTCTTTTAAAGAAAATCCCTTGGTGGTATTTTATTCTTTTATTTCGTTTTCCTTGTACAGTGACGTCCATCGTTAGCTGACCTGCCTGACAGGTTTCATTTCTCGTTATTAGTCAGTTTTGTTTTATATTATTTAACTAGCTGTGCCCCGCGGTTTCACCAGCATAGTGATAGATATTATGAATAATATACAAAATGTCTTTATGAATTGTAGCCTATGTGTTATTCTGATATGTTAGCTATATTATTGTGAAGTTTCATCAAAATCCATTCAGTATATTTTTGCGTGAAACAGCCACAAACATACTTACATAATATGTACCTACACCCTCACAAACTTTCGCGTTTATAATATTAGTATTTTGTAGTATATTTATTATTTTGTAGTGTAGCATATAAGTATATGTGTAGTATTTTGTGTTTTTATATTAAACGGCCTTCCATCGTTATTATACCAAAAGTTGATCGTTTTTAAATTTAATTTAATTGTTGTTGTAGACATAGACTTAAAAGGGGGAGGGGGGGGTCAGCTTACAATGAAAACCATGGTACATTATGTACCTACAAAATTCATTCTATTCCGCGTTATTCATTAATAAATTATTTATGAAACGATCCACGTTACATGATATACACTGCATTTAAAGAGTACACTATTATCGCTACTCGCCGAAATGATGACAAACATTGCTTTATCGTGTTTTTATCAGCAAGTTGATTCAGAATTGAATAGAAATACGAAATAAAAACTAAGAAATACGTAAGAGTATCTTTTTAGTAGTCTTTTTAAGTCGTGTGCTGTATTTCTTTACTATAGTTAGATATTTAAGTTTTTTGCTCTATCAGAATAAATATATTTTCATTTCATTTCATTTCATTTATCTATTCTACTCTTTAGCCATTCTGAAGCGTGCGCTTTAGTAGCGCGCTTTTTAAAAACCATCTGGCCCCTATTTCGGGGTACATCCGAATCTGACGCACTACTATGTTTTTATGTACTATTTTTTTTTAATAGGAACGTACGTATGATGGTTAGGATCGTTGGATTGTGTGACATGGGGCATGTCACATAATCCAACGATCCTATCCACGGTTGTCTGGTAGAGATCGCTCTTGAACGATAAGACCGCCAAATTGTCACTTATTTTGTATATACATATATAGGATTACTATCTAAATATCGTGATAATTACCGAGTGTGTAGCATGCGCCGTGTTCTTTGAATATAATATACTTATTTAAATATTCAGATGGTTAAAATCGAATCCAGGGATATATTATATCCCTGGAAAAAATCAAAATAAGTGACAATTTGGCGGTCTTATCGTTCAAGAGCGATATCTACCAGACAACCGTGCATGGATAGGATCGTTGGATTGTGTGACATGCCTCATGTCACACAATCCAACGATCCTAACCATCATAAGTAGGTTCCTATTTAAAAAAAAATAGTACATAAAAACATAGTAGTGCGTCAGATTCGGATGTACCCCGAAATAGGGGCCAGATGGTTTGGTTTTCACCACCCCAACTCTTCCCGTAGGTGTCGTAAAACGCAAGGGATATCCATCGGGAGGCGGGCAGCCTCCTGCAGAACAATTTACTACCGAAATGTGATCTAACCCACATGCCTAGCGTGGGGATTATGACAACTAGTTACCGGGGAGGGTAGTGGTCATGAGATAAAATCCGACAAGGCGCTTATCAGGGGGAGACCTGCGTCCAGCAGTGGACCAATATAGGATGGTGAAGATATGCCGAGAAGGCTATTTGCGACACACTTCCGGCCATAATATGAAGGTAAATTAATCACAAACTAATAAAGTACTATGTAGTAGTAAAGTAGTTACTATTTTCTCACACGTTATGGTGACAGATATAACAGTATGTACAAGCCTAACTACACCATAACTAGGCCATCATTATGAACAGTCCGCTTTACTTCAATCTAGAATGCCTATGAATGTACCTACATTGTGGTTGATCTGTTCTCACTGTTGCTGCCTATGTATGTATGCAAGATCACTTACACGCACTGGGCCTCTATTGGCACTTAATAGGTTAAACGAGCTGTAGAGATATCGACTAGGTTAGTGGTATCAAACGCGTCCTGTCAGAGGTTTAGCTATGACAAAGGGATTTATACAGCAAGCGAGTGACTTTTTTTGTCCCACTTCGCGGTGTAGAGCTCAGAGACCTGAGATAAAAAGAGAGTGTTTGTGATGTTATGTGCCTGCATGAACAGTTATTTTGCTGCCATATAAAGCTTTTTTTAAACTTGAGTTTTCCAATATTTCGGTACAGTTTCAGGATCTGTAGGCTTCTTCATGTAATTGTACCGAAATACCATTGAACTCAAAAATGAAATTATGGTAAATCTCCCGTTGTAAATGACTTTTGGTGTCATATGATGTTAAAATGCCGAATTTCGGCCATGGTGCCATAGCCGAATGCTAATGCTTGTGCACCAATAGGTATGTCCACAGCTGCACAGGCACTCTTCCCTCACTCGCTATAAAAATACCACACGATAGGAGTGTAAACTTAAAACTTTTAAATTGCAAACTGCAGCCGAGGAAACTCGGGTAACCGACTCGAGCGTGATGTTATATCTCGTTCACTGTTCAGAAAAAGCTAGCATAAGAATTTTCCACTTGAAAAATTAAAATGAACGCTGTAACGAGTCTATTCAGCGTTATTTTATTCCTGTGGGGTGGTAGGAGAGCGCTAGTCGTGAAAACGGATGGTTTTTTTTTGTATCTGAGGTTTATAACTCCATTGCTTTTCGACAGACGTAGGAACGAGGTGGCGCGGCGCCGAGCAGAAGGTTGCGGGCGCTTTGTTACAAATGTTGGTACGATCTGCAAATATTTGTCCCGGATCTTCTGGGTATTTTCTATGTATAATTAAAATAATATATCTATATAATATATTGTATTGATATACCTAATATCAGTCATTTAGTACCCATAGCTTATCTTACCTTGCTTATCTTGGGGATGGATGATGCTCTGTAGATTGTCCAGCATTATTTACTTCTTTATGGATTCAGGGATATTAATAGCATCAAAATTCATAAACCCGCATCGTAGAGAATTATTGATACATGCTTGAGAGTCACATTCTCGGTTGGACAGGCTACGTATTATTTTCCAGTGTTATTAATCTAGTCATTTGCATCGAATATTATCTGGAAAGTTATGCTGGAGTTTTGAAAATAATAATAATAAAGAAGTGCAATAATCATTAAGCATTATTATGGATTTTGATGTGTTCTTCCTGATACGAGGCGGCGAATTTGGAAAGAGGACCTCTTCGTGTTTTATGTCAAATAGGTAGGTACACACACTGATATGATAATGTAAGATAATTACATGATTTATTTGGTACATAATTCATGTACATTTGAGTTATTTTATGTCAAATTACCGTACATACAGTACCTAAAGGAATAATGTACCAAATGAATCATATAATCATCTTACATTATCATATCAGTGTGTACCTATTTGACATGAAATACAGCTTTACCTTTATGAAAGAGTTTTTTTTTCATTGTATTACTAGCCTAAGAACATACAATTATCTGTGGCTTTTACTATTTTATTTGCGTTTATGAAATTTGGTCGCGCTCATAAAATCACTGATGGAGGCTGAGTAAGATTCTTTACTATTGTTGATTTGACGTTCGGCTTTCAATCCTCGGCGCCTACCGCCCAGGTGCACTTTCAGATAAGCGTTAGTAGGGGAAAATAGTTTAAGGAATTCCTATGAGATAACGAATACGTAGTTATTGGCCTTTCTGTCTGTTGAGATTATTCTATGCCTGTATTTTGTACCTGTGTCTAAATAAATGTTTTTTCTATTCTATTTTTATGATTATAATCACCCCCAATTACTAAATTATCGTCGTAAAATTTATTTACACCAGAACAACTAAATAGATCGAGCTGATAATTTTGCATCGACATTACTACTACAAATAGAAGTAGATCTTCAACATGGTAGGATTTTTGACCGACACAAAAAAAATGCCTTTATTTAAATTTGTTTTTTGATAAAAGTCGATCTGACTTCTCGCGCACCTTCGACGAAGACTTCCAACGTTATTATGGTACAAAATCACGAACGTAACCGCCGGCAGAACCATGTTGCAAATAATAACACGAGTGTAGGAAAACATTGTTCATTCAAATGATACATAGGTACTTTAGTTATTATTAAATTTCCTAGAACCACAATGATTCATACTGTTTATGAACAGTAATGAAAAGGGCTCGCGAATGGACACATGCCGGCACCCTAACAATTAACCTCGCGATTTTAGGAATATTGCCTACCCATTATTTATAGAGTTTGTAGTTTGTAGGGTCACTGACCGCCCTTAATAGCTTTCTTCCGTTTAAACCATACCTTCTCTGCGATTTGATATGTAATTTGAAAACCGGGAGAGTTGCGATCTGCGGTAACATCTCGCATAGGAGTGTATTTATTGTACATTTTCCCCTTGCCTACCAGACTCTAACCAGTCTAAATCTTACGATGGTCTTCAAGCTTTGTTTCAATATCTCTGTGTGTAGTAAAACTATGAATAAATAACTTGAATTATTTGTTTTATATATTAGTCTGTGAAACCTATTTTATTCAAAATTGTTTTAGCATTCTTAAATTTGATTTATAGTCAATAATTCAAATTATTTTACATAAAGTAAATCCTGTATTGGCCTTTTGTTTAGTGATTAAGTATATCAATTTTAGTCCATAAGGCTATGGATTTTGTTTTTATAAATAAATAAATAAACCTGGATTCTTCGAGGTTCAAGCCTATGCTATATAGGCTTTAGTTAGACGTATTGCCAATTACAGCCCGTGCCTCTTTCTAGATAGGAGGTGATAAGGTTCAGTCTTCTTGACCTTCATGATACATCATCATCAGCCACATCGTCATTGTGAGATTGTAGTCAAATTAAGGTCTTTATCTAAACACATTTTAAACGTGATAAAAACATATTTATCGCGCTTGATGATAACAATTCACAGATGATCGACACACGTTCAAAACAAATATATGTTTTCTCCATCTGAGTAGTGTGAAGGCGGCTTTGCAATTTTCTAAGAAAAACTTTAAAAAAATATTAAGAGCCTTGTGTACTAAGATGTACTTTGTACCTATGCGACAAAGTTATAGCTCGAAAGTTGAGTCTTGACTCGACTCACGACTGACGACCACAGTCAGCCCTGCCACCTTATTGACTCTTTAATCTGTCAAGGTACTAAAGTGCGTCTAAGTGGAGCGTGCTGTGTAACATACGAGTACATAACTAGCTGTAATGGATCTTTAGATATCGGGTATGCAAGTAACGTACGGGCGAGTTAGTAAACTTGAAATGCTCTTTACCGAGGTGTTTATAAGTAAACTCCTGAATAGTTCCCACAGCTGCAAATTCCGAGTACACATACACACTCGAGCTGCGGAAATATCACTCAGGTCAAACTGTATTTGTAAATAGAGAGGCATTAGACGCAATAGTACTCTTCACGCGCTATGATATCACCGGCATAAAAATCTTTTTTTGTAGCGGCGGCGCTGCGGCGCGGTGTATGGCGTGCTGGATAGTGGATGGATACCGTGGTGGATACCACCGGATAATGTTAATACGTGGACGCATCGCTGCATAGCTTCACTCAGCTGAACTAATGTGGAACTGTTTATAACTTAACACAATAATTATCGAGGAGAAAAAATACTGAATGAGTCAAATTTCCCAGAATGGCTCTACTAGAGAGCTCGCTTCGTTATCACCAAAATATTTTCAAGATTGTTTAAATATGAATGACGAATTTTGGTGAGTAAACTACAGGAAGTAGTTTGAACAAAAATTAGATTCTTTTGTATATTTCCTATTTAAAACATCCTCATTATTCATCAACCAATCAGTCATTGCTACGCTTAATAAAAAAGTGATTTGTAGCAGGCCGCAAAGCCGGTATATTTTATTTTTAGTAGTGCGTAAGCACGCGTACCCTTGACGCTGATGACTTACAGAACGCATACCTACTCCTGGCCGAGAAATTCGGGAATCGACCGTTTCCTTCCAAGGGCACGCAAGCGCGTTCCTCGGCCTGTCAAGTTTTGAAAGTTTTTGGGTTTCTTATCTTATATTTTTTGACTGACCTGTTGCCAATAATCCTCGAGAGAGAGCTTCCACTCGAAGTAGCCGGTGTCGGTGACGTACTCCAGCTCGCGGAAGAGGTTTCCGCTGGGTAGCACGTCCATCGCGTTCACATGGGACGGACGAGAGAGACTTGCACACAACATGCGGCATGCGGCTCCCTCTGCCGAGGCACGCTTACTACTGACGGGAATCGCCGGCCGTCGTCATCGTGCGGTGCGGTGCCGACCGACTCGTGCTCAGCCGAAAACAGCCGATGCGGAACGTCCCCCTTTGCTGCTTGTGTCCCCCCAAAATAAAGATAACAATGGTTCTTTCTCTTTTTCGTCCTGTTTTATCCTGTGGGATTAGTGAAGGATAGGCCTAAGATTTATGGTCTAGCGGTTACTCGCGACGACGTCACGTCGTCTTCACAGGCATTTTTTTTTATTCTGCTTTCTTGGATTTTAGAGCGCCCAGCATTCCTTTAGTGCGAATGTCTCAAGAAAATGTTGTATGTCAAAAAATTAAAATGTTGTGTTGTATAATAATAATATTTAATTAATGACAATCTCTTATTTTACAGTGTTTTCTAACGTCGCGTGAAGTTGAGCTAGTAGTAGTTGAATAAGACTTTCAACAAACTTCGAAAAAAGGAGGAGTTTTTTTTTTTTTTTTTTGATATTTTTTTTATTAGGATTAAGATGATATCAAAAACAAAACATGTATTACTTACAAGCTAAAGGTGGGCTGTTTTCTATTGTTGATATTTGTAGAATCTTACTTATAAAGCATCACCTCCGTAGGCGAGAGTATCGTTAGCGAGTCTGGTAATTCGCGTCGCGGCAATTTATTACATAACAACTCTATGAACTCATTAGTGTAAGTGGGTTAAGTTCGAATCATGTTTGTGCTCGAAGAACACTAACGTTTCATCCTTTAACGGAACAACAAGGTGAGTATTTTTTTTTTGTTGTTTTTCCGTTAACGTTTCATCCGTTAAAGGATGAAACGTTAACGGAACAACAACAAGTTTCTATGTTGGGCTGTATGTTTGTGATTTTATTAGGGTTCCATCCCGAAGTGTAAAACAGGACCCTATTACTAAGACTCCGCTGTCCGTTAATAGCCCAAAAATATACTTAAGGACTTTGCCGAACTTTTCCAAGCACCACGCTCTTTCTCACGCGTTTGCAAATACCATCCCTTGGAGAAGATAATAATTAATAATAACTCACCCAATATATTGGGTTGGCGATTTATTATTAATTTATTATATACAAAAAAGTACTTACATAGGTATGATATAAACCTAAGTACTTTATCAGAATACAATTTAAGTAGTTGAAGAAATGATAGGAATATGTTATTGGTAGTCTCTGACTAAATAACACGAGAATTGTCCATTACCCGTGGTCCAATATCGTGTACCTATGGTACCCGAGTAGATCATCTTGTTGTTTATTTAGTTCCACCATAGGTACACAATATGTTACAGAACTGTCCATTACCCGTGGTCCACTATCGTGTACCTATGGTACCTGAGTAGATCATGTTGTTGTTTATTTAGTTCCACCATAGGTACACAATATGTTACAGAACTGTCCATTACCCGTGGTCCACTATCGTGTACCTATGGTACCTGAGTAGATCATGTTGTTGTTTATTTAGTTCCACCATAGGTACACAATATGTTACAGAACTGTCCATTACCCGTGGTCCACTATCGTGTACCTATGGTACCTGAGTAGATCATGTTGTTGTTTATTTAGTTCCACCATAGGTACACAATATGTTACAGAACTGTCCATTACCCGTGGTCCACTATCGTGTACCTATGGTACCTGAGTAGATCATGTTGTTGTTTATTTAGTTCCACCATAGGTACACAATATGTTACAGAACTGTCCATTACCCGTGGTCCACTATCGTGTACCTATGGTACCTGAGTAGATCATGTTGTTGTTTATTTAGTTCCACCATAGGTACACAATATGTTACAGAACTGTCCATTACCCGTGGTCCACTATCGTGTACCTATGGTACCTGAGTAGATCATGTTGTTGTTTATTTAGTTCCACCATAGGTACACAATATGTTACAGAACTGTCCATTACCCGTGGTCCACTATCGTGTACCTATGGTACCTGAGTAGATCATGTTGTTGTTTATTTAGTTCCACCATAGGTACACAATATGTTACAGAACTGTCCATTACCCGTGGTCCACTATCGTGTACCTATGGTACCTGAGTAGATCATGTTGTTGTTTATTTAGTTCCACCATAGGTACACAATATGTTACAGAACTGTCCTTTACCCGTGGTCCACTATCGTGTACCTATGGTACCTGAGTAGATCATGTTGTTGTTTATTTAGTTCCACCATAGGTACACAATATGTTACAGAACTGTCCTTTACCCGTGGTCCACTATCGTGTACCTATGGTACCTGAGTAGATCATGTTGTTGTTTATTTAGTTCCACCATAGGTACACAATATGTTACAGAACTGTCCATTACCCGTGGTCCACTATCGTGTACCTATGGTACCTGAGTAGATCATGTTGTTGTTTATTTAGTTCCACCATAGGTACACAATATGTTACAGAACTGTCCATTACCCGTGGTCCACTATCGTGTACCTATGGTACCTGAGTAGATCATGTTGTTGTTTATTTAGTTCCACCATAGGTACACAATATGTTACAGAACTGTCCTTTACCCGTGGTCCACTATCGTGTACCTATGGTACCTGAGTAGATCATGTTGTTGTTTATTTAGTTCCACCATAGGTACACAATATGTTACAGAACTGTCCTTTACCCGTGGTCCACTATCGTGTACCTATGGTACCTGAGTAGATCATGTTGTTGTTTATTTAGTTCCACCATAGGTACACAATATGTTACAGAACTGTCCATTACCCGTGGTCCACTATCGTGTACCTATGGTACCTGAGTAGATCATGTTGTTGTTTATTTAGTTCCACCATAGGTACACAATATGTTACAGAACTGTCCATTACCCGTGGTCCACTATCGTGTACCTATGGTACCTGAGTAGATCATGTTGTTGTTTATTTAGTTCCACCATAGGTACACAATATGTTACAGAACTGTCCATTACCCGTGGTCCACTATCGTGTACCTATGGTACCTGAGTAGATCATGTTGTTGTTTATTTAGTTCCACCATAGGTACACAATATGTTACAGAACTGTCCATTACCCGTGGTCCACTATCGTGTACCTATGGTACCTGAGTAGATCATGTTGTTGTTTATTTAGTTCAATCACTATATGTGCAAAGAAAAAGCAGAGAGACATATTAGACATATCTTTGTTAAAAATTAAATAAATAAATAAAGTAATCTTCTATAGTATAAAAATGAATCGCTGAATGTCCAAGCGCAAATCTCGACAGCAGCTGAACCGATTTCGCTAATTCTTTTTTTAAGAATATTCCTTGTAGTACGAGGATGGTTCGTAAGGAGAGAAAAAACAAATTGACCACCCGGGCGAAGCCGGCTCGGGCCGGTAGTTTATAATAAAGAGTACAATAAATAATAAATAAGTTAAAAGATATGTCAAAGTATGCTGCTGATCTTGTAAAAATTTCATTATAAACAAAGAAAATAATAATGAAATAATACTTATATAAATAGTCTGTGGCCTTTTGCAGCGTTGGATCGCGAGGAGTGGAAGAAGAAATAGGAGGCCTTTGCCCAGCAGTGGGACTCTACAAACTTTCGCGTTTATAATATTAATAGGATAAGTTATCTCTAGATTTTTTGCAATAGTCTGCAATACTAGTCTGTAATCAGTTCGGACCCACCACCCCTGGCCATACCCCTGGGGGTAGGGTGGGATGGGACGGAACCATACCCCTATAGAGATGTGTCCTAAGGACTGCCACGTATCTTTGAAAGAATACTAGTTCAATATTTTTTCATTTTATGGTTGTAATTTTCTTTGAAGGTTTTGCAATCTAATTAGATTACAGATTAAATATAATAGATATAGAATATAATAGATATAGAATTTGACGACCGATGTGGCGAGGTGGGCGAAGGTCCGCCTGCGACGCAGGAGGTTGCGGGTTCGATTCCCGCCTCGGAACAATTGTGTGTACGAACTGCAGATATTTGTTCCGGGTGTTCTGGTCGTTTGCTATGTATAATAAAAAAATATATCTATCTATGTAATGTATTGTATTATGTATATCAGTTATCTAGTACCCATAACACAAGCTCTGCTTACCATGGGGCTAGATAATGCTGTGTGAATTGTCCAGCATTATTTATTTATTTTATTTATAGAGTTATCTAAGTTTAGTATAAATATTATTTGAAATTAAGTATCCATAAGAATTACAAAGAAACCGAGCTGATTTTTGGGATAAAATGTATGCAATGGCCTATCTAGAATAAATTCAATACGTGCCAAGATTTATTTGAATTTATCTAGTAGACTACTAGATAAATTCAAATTAATCTTCATGCAAAATTATTTCATATTTATATTTATAGTTACATTTGGAATAAGTATAGATTAATATATCAGTTAAATACCTAGTACCCATAGCTCTCCTTACGTTAGAGCTAAAAGATACCGTATAAATACTTCAGCAAAAAAATTAAAACCTAGCTGGTGTCGTTGCACTGCAGGAAAATGCCCCTCTATTCCACACTTCACGGTCTAGGGCTAGTTGAGACACAAACGAGCCTAAGTCCCAGCCTCTTCGCAAGAATTAAAATTGTCCTTTTGCAATATCATTTCGTCTAGTGAGACTCTACAATTATAGTTTCAAATTCTGGGTCGATAAATATGTATGTGATAAATATGTTTTCATGTCAAGGTGTCTCAAAAGAAAGTTTACATTTTGTTTAGCTAGACTGTGTGATCGCATCGAACCTGAGGGGCGCGGGGGGTTTGTTCTGCCCTTGCGAATCCATCCAGCCAGTCGCCATGGAGCGTTTCTCGGGAGCGGACCGCGCGCTGTGCGTGCGCGAGTATTACGAAAACGGTGAATCGGCGACTGTAGCGCGTAGTCGATTTTGCACTATTCGCGATTTGCATAACATAGATGATGGGCCAAGCACCCATCTCATTCGAAAATGGGTCTACAAATTTGAAAAGACCGGTTCAACTTTAGATAAACCGAGATCCGGGCGGCAAAAGGTACCAAAAACCGCAGAAAGCGCGGAGGGTGTAAACTAGTTTGTTCGTGAGAATCCGAATCTTAGCGTTATGTAGAAATGTTAGAAAATTCATTGGTACCAGCCCTACAAAACATCTCTGACTATAACAACGAGCATGGATCCAGCAGGACAAGGCAACCTCACATACTTCCAATACGTCTCTGCTAAGAGTACCTACGTGAAATTTCCCCTGGCAAAATGATCTTCAGGAGAGGCGACATAAACTGGCCACCACGCAGTCTTAATCTAGCACTGTGGACTATTTCCTGTGGGATTATATCAATTCTAAAGTTTATAATAATAAACCAGGTTCCTTGGCGCATTTGAATGCAAATATTCGCTAAGAAATCGCAGCCATCACGGAGTCAACTTCCCAAGTCGTTATTGGAAATTTTAACGTTCAACCGTGAACGCCAAGGTATACATTTAGATCACGTCATTTTTAATTTAAAACATTACAATATCGTAACTCTGTAATATTGTATTTTGATCATTTACATCACACTGTACTGTTATACTGTACTTTGATAATTAATAAACATTTTATAATGGAAATCATAGTTTTTATTTCAACGACTCGACAAAATATACACCTTCTCACCTAACCAAAAAAAACTTTTGACTGAAGTACTTGGGAAGTCTCAAACGAGCCCAAACTCGACGGGTAAAGTCGTTTCGATTAGGGGTTCCTTCTGTCTCCACCATGAATCCAGCTTCCGGTCCCGTGAAATTGCATTCTCACTAAACTCACGTAAGTATGTCAAATTTCAGCTCAATCATTGAACAAATCTTTCAACTGAATTTTAAACCATATCGGCAGGCTGATTATGTAAAAGCAACAGCAACAGCGACGCGACCGCGACCGAAATTTTAGCAAGCAATTTTTAGTTCACCGATTGTCCGGCAGAGGGAAACCTAGTGTGGGTGACGTAGTACTTGGTGTCATCTAATACAAAATTGGCTTTTGACAGCACTGATTGCTTAATTTTCGCCTGTCGCAAACCGGTCGCAGTCAGGCTGATTATGTAAAAGCAACAGCAACAGCGACGCGACCGCGACCGAAATTTTAGCAAGCAATTTTTAGTTCACCGATTGTCCGGCAGAGGGAAACCTAGTGTGGGTGACGTAGTACTTGGTGTCATCTAATACAAAATTGGCTTTTGACAGCACTGATTGCTTAATTTTCGCCTGTCGCAAACCGGTCGCAGTTACATAATCAGGGGGCGGGTTTAAAATTCAGTTGAAAGATAGTTGATACTTGCCCTTTTAGTTTGTGTCCGACACAAACTAAAAGGGCAAGTAGAATAAAATCTTGTAATAAACATAACAAACTATTTTTGTAGTACACACTAGACTCAGCCCGCAGCTTCGCACGCATTTTTTAGTGCGTTTTCAGCACTTTGAGTGCTGAAAACGCACGGTATGAGTTTTCTACAAGTGACTAATATGCGTAAATCCACACTAGCGCAGCGGCTGAGAAAATACAGATCTTTGTGACTCAGCAGAGCTGTAATATTTTTCGAACGAAACGCATGTGCGGCGCAACACAACCGCTGTGTAGAGTGGCAGCACGAATTTTTTAGGTGAAAAAAAAGACCGCAGTCGTCGAAAAAAAAACCGCAGTCAAAGTGTTAATAAAGTATTCTTGTTCGATATTCTGGGCACACAACTACAGCTGTACAATTTCAGCCCGATCCATTCAGTAGTTTTGGCATTGTCTTCGCACAAACTTTTCACAACGGCACAAACTTTACACAAACGGCCTTTGTAATATTAGTAGGAATCATATAATACTGTTGTGAATACGTAGTTCTATGCGGTAGGAATAGAATAGAATAGAATAGAAAAAACATTTATTTAGACACAGGTACAAAATACAGGCATAATAAATAAATAAATAATACTGGACAATTCACACAGCATTATCTAGCCCCATGGTAAGCAGAGCTTGTGTTATGGGTACTAGATAACTGATATACATAATACAATACATTACATAGATAGATATTTTTTATTATACATAGAAAACGACCAGAACACCCGGAACAAGTATCTGCAGATCGTACACACAATTGTTCCGAGGCGGGAATCGAACCCGCAACCTCCTGCGTCGCAGGCGGACCTTCTCCCACCGCGCCACATCGGTCGTCACGTCGGTAGGCATAGAAGTAAACAAAAAAAGAAGAAGTTTATCATGGGGGTAAACGACACAAATAGGTGATATTAGGACTAAAATAAGACTACCTCCATGACCCTGCGCCGAAATAGGGGTTGGCTCAGCGTGTGCTGAACATTATTATATTCAGCGCTGTTTTTCAGCCGAAGACCTTAATTACTAGTTGAAGTCACGGACGACAATTCGGTGACAACAAAGAGAACGGCGAATAATTGACATTTGAGAATGGTAAGGACAATCAATGGAGTGATCAAATTACTACGCGCCTGATCGTCTCAGTGGAGCAAAATCAAGCTAAGCTAGCTCTTAGGACCTGATAGGATAGGAATATTATTAACTTTATTTATGTTCTACATGTTCTGTTATAATATGTTCTTGAGTGGAGACCACGACTCGGTAAACGTAGTGTAGGACGCCCTCCGACCAGGTGCCGAGGTGGGATGACGACCTGCGAAAGACTGCTGGTAGATGCTGGATGCGTCAAGCTGAAGATGGGGCGCTATGGCGCTCATTGGGGGAGGCCTATGTCCAGCAGTGGATTTATATATGCTGATGATGATGATGATTGTCTACACGACTTTTTGTACTACCGACCGACACTTATAGGATACGTTAATATTATTGTTTACTAGCGTCTGCCCACGGCTTCGCATGCCTTGTTGTTTTGTTATAAAACATTATTATACGAAGGGTTATGTCTATGCCGTTAGAATTGATTTAGGGATATAATCTAGACCTACATTATTGCAAAGTCTCCCCTAGTACGGATAGTACAAGGGGCCAAATACAATGGCCCGGTTCGCGGTATCTATCCATGGTTGTTTGATCTTGGCGATAAGAACGCCAATTGTCGCTCAGTTTTTAAGTATTTTTTTTTTGTTAATAGTTTCTGTTAAATATGAGAGTGCAATAAAGAATGTTCTATGTTCTATGTTATACATATCTATTTCATTACATATTTATCAGCCTGATCCATTCAGTAGTTTTGGCGTATAAATATAACGAACATCCATCCATTTATCCTTCACAATATAGTATTAGTGTGATTCAGAAAATTATTTTTGACTTGTTTCTTATTATTTAAAAATTTATATGGCCAATAAATATTAGCCATATAATTGTTGAATAAAAATAAACATATCCTACATCGTCAAACTACATATTTATTCAATAAGTAGCGACCCGTCCCGGCTTCGCCCGGGTGGTCATTTGTTTCAGGCAATTTTTAAATGTTTCTCTTTTTTCTCTCCGTAAGAAACATCCTCGTACTTCAAGGAATATTCTAAAAAAGAATTAGCGAAATCGGTCAGCTGCTCTCGAGATTTGCGCTTAGCGACACATTCAGCGATTCAATTTTATATTATAGAAGATTAAACTCAGTTTGAAAATATAGGGTACGTTTTTTTAATCTCCCTAATACGCATATTTAGGGACATAGCATTTGACACGTTTAACAATAATAGAAGCTGCGCTTTGTTATTGATATGCGATAATAATAACGAGTATTTTCCGCCATGGACTAAAAAATATTATGAAGGTACCATTGCTATCCGCATGTTTATTTAGAATTTGAAAAAATATGCTCAAGCTTCAGCTCCAGCTGTCCATATCAATGTCAGTCTAGTTTATCTGTTTAGGCAGATAACAAAGATAAGTATTCAAGTAATTACATAATTTATTTTACTTACTTACGATAAGGAAATAAACGAACAACGTCGAGAGATAAACGATAGAACGAGATAGCGGTGTCAATACAGATGTAACAAAAATAGTCCAGTCACCTTATTGATTCACCTAGAAATTAAAGTTAACCAGTACGCGTCATCATCATATCAGCCTATCCACTGCTGCACATAGGCCTCCCCTAATGAGCGCCATAGCGCCCTGTCTTCAGCTTGCCGTATCCAGCATCTGCCTGCAGTCGCGGTCTCCACTCAAGAACACGTTTACCGCAACGGTTGTCAGTGGAAACGCGTATACGCCTTCATCTAAGTTGGTTGTTATACACGTTGCCTCAAAAGTATCATAAATATTGCGTTCGCTTCGTAAGTTAGTCAAGGTAAAATGTAAAAATAAAAAACGTTTTTTCGCAGTTATCTACACGAGTTCCTTGGCTTGACTTTTTTTATTTGGCAATATGGTTCCTTTATATTATATCAATCACTTTGATGTCCGTCCGTCAATCCTCTTTTCTCAGGAACGCGTGGAGGTTTCGTGTGAAAATTAACATCAAATATTCAGACCGTAACTTCTTAGAGCCTCTTAGAGTAAGTATTTATGTGATGGCCAATATTTATGACTTGTATTTTATTTGCAGTTTGTTAATTTATTTCCTGAACATGCATTATTATACCTATTTTCCACAATGTATTTCTAAGTTTACCTATTTCTATTATTTGCTGTAGCTTACGAAAATAGTGACGCAGTCGGGTTAAAAATTATCGACAACGAGCTACGTTGTCGATAATTTTTAACCCGACTGCGCGGTTGTTGATGTTGATTAATGTTTAATATGTTTACAAATGTCGATAAATGAGTAATCGTTTGGCATGTATTATCATCACCATCATCCACAGCTGGATTTGATCCAGGACTCTCAAATTAGTATATTCATGTATGAATACATTAGAAACTCTGCAAGGACTTGGACAATACGATCTTGCGGGATTATAGTCAGATGCTAATTGCTACTTATTATTTCTGACACGTAGGTTTCTAAGACGTATAATAAAAATAAAATACTATAAATAATACAGGACTCACAAAGCATTATCTAGTCCAAGTAATGCAGAGCTTGTGTTATGGGTACTGATATATGTAGACAACCTATTTTTGTCTTAATACTTGAATTTTTTGATTTTAATATCTATCTTATAGTCCTCTAAGGAAGAAACGAAATAAAGCTCTTTGAGTTTTGAGTTTCTTTTGTGTAGGTATCTGCTAAAGGCTTAGACAGGATTTTGTAAAATTTACACTCGAAGCAAGGGTTTAAAATGTATTTCTTAATGAAGAAAACTACAATCACATATGAACAGCAAATATGAACTAGTATTTAGAATTAAAGCTTAATAGATATCTAACTGCAGACAATCTAGAGGTAGCTCTACTGATCCATATCAATACCTCTAACTAAAGGGTTCCCAAGACACTGTCTGTATTGTTCCGTTATATGGCAATGCTGATGCGATGTGCCAGATATACGAGTAAGTAACCACAAACCAACTCTCGGGCCACGCATCGCTTCAATGAAACGTTCGAATACAATTTTTAAAACCCGGACAGCCTCCGTTCTACCCCATGTATTCAATAAACCTACGGCTTCTATTGAGCTTGTCAGATATAATTTAATTGGTGTAGGTAAGATTAATGAGCACACTTTTTAAAGTATTATTGGATTTAAGCGTGTTGCGTCTGTTCCTCATGAACGAATACATCTAAACTTAGTATCAGCTTCATCGTTTGTGTAATTATAAAACTTACCTATGGTATCTTTGAATACATTTTGATAATCATCGTAAAAGTAAACAAAAAATATATAAAAAAGGTAGAGGTAAAAATTACTATATTTTCAAATAAGTTTTATGAAACAACTAAACTTCTAAAACTCTACGTCTATTAAAAAACTCGCGTTACAAGTAACTAACGTATCTACATACCTATTAACTCGAATTCATCAATCATAATTTTATCGATAAGTAAGTAAATTTAAAGTAGAGACTTTAAATTTAGATGACACGAAAGAAACTGACCGTATAATAATGTGTTTAAAAAAACCAGAAAAACATTATCTCGTACTTTATATACCTAGCATTATCCCTAAGAGCAAGAAGTCAAACCAGTGTCAAATTTTATGGGGGTAGTCTACGGAACGTAGGCTGCTTCGATTTTTGTTAAATTCAAATTATTGACATTGACAACTCATTGTACCCGTCAATAAAATAAGTCGACAGTTTTAGAGCTGTTTAATATAAGTTTACACAATACTATACAAAATTGATTGCTAATAGAAATAAAATACAGAGAGGACTTCTTTCTTGAATCTTGTATCAAAAATAATAGGGGCAGCTGTAACGTTTTACTTTGTGTATAGTTACAATACAAGCAGTGAATTCCTAAGACTATGTGAATGAATGAACGAATTAATGAATAAATTTTTAATGAATTTGAATTTTTGTTTGTTAAAAGACTTCACAGAACTTAATAAACTAACTATATCAACATTAGGCGCTTCGAAGAACTACATAATATATGCTCGCTTAATAGCTGTACTTTGATCCGTACACACCCAATGGCGCCCTATTATTTATGCGTGCGTTTGTATTTGTCAAAATAATAATAGTCATTAATGTCATGTTATTAGTAAGCGCAAGAGCGTATGTCCCATGGTTCTGCCGGACGTACACCCCGGACGTAGCCCCCTGGTATATCAGCAGAGATGGTAATGTAATTTGACTTGTACTATTTTGAAACCAAAAAATTGATTTACTTTAGTTTAGTTTATTTATTTCCACCGTAGGTACACATGTTGCACTTGATTTCGTTAAATACTATTTTAGAAGATAAATTCATTTTTTTCTTAATTATTCTGATTATAATGTCATGATACCCAGGGACTTGAAATGGGGTTCGTACGGTTGGGTTTGTACGAACAACGCGCGCCGATCGCAAAGCCCATGCGTACTGACCTACTAACGAAATTGACATAATGTTTACATCTTCCATTGGAATAACATCTAATATTCTTACATTCAAGCTGAAGAATAAGCGCTGTGGCGCTCATTGAGGGAGGCCTATGTCCAGCAGTGGATTAACATAGGTTGATGATGATGATGATTCCTACATTCTAGGCACTACAAGAGCTTTGAAGGGTGCTGCGGAGGGCGTAGCACCGTCCACATGGTCCAGGGAAGGCAAGGACTCTCCCGGGGCTGGGAGGAAGGAGAACCGTTGCAGCATAGTGGTGGTAAACACAAAGATGTTGCATTTAGCCAGTGTATCGCCCATACATCTGCACAGAAACAAGAAGAATTAGAATTGGCTCCTTCCAATCTCGCAACATTCCCATCTCGTGATTTTTTTATGGAGTGATGCAGAAAGTTTTTATGAATTACATCATTCATACATCTTCAGCCAGCCTAGTCTACCTAACGGATGCAGGTCTTGGACTGGGGCGGGGGTTTTGTTAAACCGAATTTATGTTATAAATGTGTTTTCTACCCGCGGCTTCAGAACCGTTGTTTCTATGGACACGTTTAAAAGGTTATCCTAAAATAAAAATAATAGAATAATTTTACTGTGAAATTGTGTGGATCTTAATTACATAAAGGTATTAAAATCAAATCAAAGTTTTAATAATTTTATCTGTTTCGGTTGTACTTTAAGAAATTCACTATCCCATTAGAATGGCGATTGATTTATATTATGTAGCCTATGTTATATTTTCCCTGTCTTTTATTTATTGTTAAATGTTGGAAAACACTTACTTTTTCAACCGTACACTAATCATATTAATCACATAAATGCATCATCCACTATCATATATGCTATCCTATCGCCAAGATTATAAAGGCGAAAGTATGTGAGTTATGCCGTTGAAAACATTTTGGCTAAGCAGAGTTGTTATGGGTACTAGAAGATTGATATATTTACATAATACAATAGATTACGAGGATAGATATTTTTTAATTATACATAGATAAAGACCAGAACAATCGGAACAATATACATAGTACCTATAACATAAGCCTGCTTAGCTTGGGGCTAGACAACGCTGTGTGAATTATCCTTTACTAAAAAAAAACAGTAAATCTTAACCTGCGCTTAGCCAATCCGAATGGAAAGTAGTGGTTGGGCAGGCTGAGTTTTCCATCCACCAGGAATCGTTCAGGCTTGAACGAAAGGGGGTCCGGAAACAACGCCTCGTCCATCAAAATATTGGTGTAGTTGCTTACCACCATCGTGTTCTGGAGTAATGAAACATACAAAATCATTTATCAGTATCAGAACTAAGCTCAGTCATCGAAGCTCAGCTAAGTACCATGTAATTTTAGGATTAGGCGGGAAGACTAAATAATAATCAAATATTTTTTGCTCCTTTCCTTTCCATCAATCCTATTAGTTTTTAAGGTTTTGTTGTCTAATTTCTAATATGAACCTATGCTTAAAATAAATACTTTTTTATTTATTTACGTTTTTTATAATAGTTTGCTAAAAAGTGCGAAACTATGAAACAAATGTTTCAAATAGTTTCTTGGGCCATTATTTTGGAAATATGATATAATTACAACCTTTTTTAAGTATTACAAATTCGTCAAGTTCTCACAACAGCAACGTGTACTAGCCGGATATAATTACTGCACACAGATCCCCATGTTCAATCCAACAATCCTATCCATCCACGGTTGTCTGATAGAGATCGCTCTTGAGCGGTAAGACAGCTAAATTGTGACATTTTTTGGACTTGTTTGTTTTATTTTAAAAATATTTTTGTAACTTACCTCGGGAATGAAGCAGCCAGCCAGAGAGGTATTTCGTAAGGCTCGATGCGGAACCCCAAACGTGCGTCCCATGAAGTGACGCACGCACTCGTGGACCACAGCTTCGTTAAATGGCATACTGAAATATACAATATACTATAATAAAAGTACACATATAAGAACAATAAGTACATAATAACAAACAAAACTAAACATAGAACATGGAGTTTTATTACTATAACTAAATAGTATAAAACATCACTACCTATGTATGCTTAGATCTTTAGAACTATGCAACGGATTTTGATGCGGTTTTTTTATTGATAGAGTGATTCAGGAGGAAGGTTTATAAACCATTTGACATATAGATTTCTACGTGGGCGAAGCCACGGGGCGCAGCTAGTAAGCTATATTACAAAAATGATGGGCGTCAAATCGAGTTTGTCCCCTATGACCCTGTGCCAAAATAGTGTTGGCTCAGCATATGCTGAACGATTAACGCTCATGCTGTTGTGCCGTTGGTTGTGAATATGTTTGACCTAATATAGAACCAAAACTACTAAATGGATCGTTAGGTTAATTGGTTGGCCTGCAGTTCACGCAGTGTCAGTGAATTACCAATAACCCTGTAAAGTTAAACAAGAACATGTTAATTGATGATGAATCTTACCTAGCTCTGTCGTCTAAGCATGGCGTTCGATTTTTTCCAATTACTCTATCTATCTCCTCCTGAGCCTTCCTCTGCACGTCTTGCTGCCTCACCAGGTAGCTGAAGCAGAAACTCATGCTCTTACTAGTGGTCTCAGTACCGGCCATGAACATGTCCATGCACATGGCCACAAGCTGTCCTTCCGAATACGCGTCCACTGGTCCATGCTCCCTCAAAGCTCGTATGTATACGTCCATAAAGTCCTTGTCTTCCTTCTCGGGATCGAAGTTTTCCTTGTGTCTTGTGATCTCCTCCCGCAGGAATTTCCAGATTTTCTTATGCGTCTTAACGAAATCTCTGTAGCCGGACATGGTTGGCGCGATGATGCTAAGGATAGGGAAATGGCTAAACACAGTGCCGACCATATCGATTGCAGCGAAGAGGTCGAACAACATAACTTGGAGTACTTTCATTTCTGGATCACTGGGGTTGTATCTTAGGCCAGCCATCATTGTCCATAGAGTGTTAAGAATGTAGACGTTGAAGAAATTGTGCATTTGAATGACAGCTGTACCATTTCCTGATTCTTTGATGATGTCGTTTATATCGTTAATCATGTGCAAGGCTTCTGAGCTGGCGGTGTTCCCCATACCTCTTCTACCGAAGCCAAATTCTTTCAAGTGTTTTATGAGGAACGTTCTCTGTTCTTTCCAAAGTTCTCCATCAGTCAACATAATTCCCCGCCTTTCTCCCCACGTTCTCGTCTGGTAGAAGATGCCTTTAGGTCTTCCATCGATACTTTCGTTGTAGAGCATCTCTTTGTTTGCTTCTAGGGAGTTGACTATGACGATTTTGTCCTTTCCGATCCTGAGGCCGAGGAGAGAACTATTATCATATCGATTGGAGAGTTCTTTGACAGCTTTGTAAAGATAGCCAGTTTTTTCGCGGAGCTTGTAGACTTCACTGGCGCAGCCGAGGATGGGGATCCACTGTGGCCCTGGAGGGAACTGCTTAGGCTTCACGGTGTCCAGATAAAGAAATAAGACGACCGCCAGCACCACCACGAGCACCGCTAGCCACATCTGGAAATCAAACAAACAGATTTTTAAGCGTGAATGATTTATTAGCAGCCTTGCATATTTTTTCTCTATATTAACAGCACTATGCTTCACTTTGAACGGTTGGATTCATTATCACTTATCTTTCTTTTTATACCTATAGCAAGTAACGTGATAAATAACTATTAAAATTTATTGCCTGTTAATAGGTTATAATAATATTTAAATAAAAAAATGTATGTTTGTTAGTTCTTCACGCGAAAACTACTTTACGGAACGTGCTGAGATTTTTCATTCGATATACATACATAATACATACATCTATGTAATGTATTGTATTATGTATATCAGTTATCTAGTACCCATAACACAAGCTTTGCTTACCATGGGGCTAGATAATGCTGTGTGGATTGTCCAGCATTATTTATTTATTTTATTTATATATAGGTCTAGATTTGAAATAAAATATAGAATACCATTTATTCCATAAATGAGTTACCAAGAAATACATATAAGTCTTAAAAGTTTCCATACGACAAAAATGAAATGTTTGTTGACTTGGTATAACGTAACTATGGGCTGCTTTTTACCTGAGATGAAACGTGAAGAAACAAGTCATATGACAGATGTTACTATCGTTTATAACCGAAAGTTTTCAACCAGTGCGTCCTACCCGTTATGACCTACGGAGCTGAGACGTGGACACTCACGATAGGGCTGGTCCACCAGTTCAAAGTCGCTCAGCGAGCTATGGAAAGAGCTATGCTCGGAGTATCTCTGAAGGATAGGATTCGCAACGAATACATCCGACAGAGAACTAAAGTTATCGACATAGCTCTGAGAATTAGCAAGCTGAAGTGGCAGTGGGCCGGCCATATCTCGCGAAGAACCGACGGCCGCTGGGGCAAACGTGTTCTTGAGTGGAGACCACGACTCGGTAAACGTAGTGTAGGATGCCCTCCGACCAGGTGGGATGACGACCTGCGAAAGACTGCAGGGCGCTATGGCGCTCATTGGGGGAGGCCTATGTCCAGCAGTGGACTAATATAGGCTGATGATGATGATGATGATGATGATGACTATCGTTTATTGAGGTAAACCAACAGGGTCACAATGTTTAAACTTCCGCGATCTTAACATATTATAAGCACATTTAGTACTTAAAATTACATTAAATTCTCACATTAAATAAGTTATATCCTACTAATATTATAAACGCGAAAGTTTGTAAGTATGGATGGATGGATGGATGTTTGTTACTCTTTTAAGTAAAAACTACTGAATGGATTTTAATGAAACTTTACAATAATATAGGTTATACATTAGAATAACACATAGGCTACAATTTATAAAGATATATTGTATATTATCCAAAATACCTATCACCACGCAGGTGAAACCGCGGGGCGCAGCTAGTATTATAATAATACTAATACATATATTATAATAACGGACCGTTATTATAAAAGCGAGAGTATGGGAAGAGGTTTAGTAGAGAGAGAGTTGAGATTTAGTAGAAGAGGCGCGAAAACAACTGATTGGTATTCTTATTTTTCTTATTATTTTACATATTATTTCCACAATCGTTAAATTTCGTAAATTAATAATGACTTATTCAGTTTTTATTTCATAAGTTTACTGTGTCCTGTCCGTCTGTCCGTACAGTCTTGTCAAGGCTGTATCTCTTGAACCGTAATAGGTAAACAGTTGAAATAAAAGAAGAAATTTGGATATAATGTAGGTTACTATTGCCGTTATAACAACAAGTTAATAATAATTAAAAATGTAATAATTCAGAGGTCCAATGTCTATACCAAGTTGAGTATCAAAAAGCGGGCGCGATCAGTACTTGGATGGGTGACAGCGTGATGGATTTTCCTCATTTTTTAAGGTTCCTTTCGCGAAATTACAGTACTCCTGGAGGTTCTTTTGCCGGCCAAGCGGCTAGATTGTGGAACTCTATCCCCCATGATATTCGAGCCAGTCCATCTCTTAACATATTTAAAATCAAATTGAAAGAGCACTTCCTATCATCATAAAATTATCTATCTAGAGTTATTTATATATATATTTAATTAGCTATATATATTATTATTTTGTATTGAACTAAATGTATTTATTAGGTTTATTGAACTATTATTTTTTTTAATTTATGTATGTTTATTATAATATATTTATTTATTTATTATTATAATTAGTCTAATTTGTCTCTTGTACACTTCCTCTATCTATTCCATCGCCACTCCTGTAAACCTAAGGTTTGCTGGAAGAAAACTCTAGCTCAGGGTTAAGCTCGCCTATGTACATATCTTTTTATATAAGTTATTTTTAAGTTTTGTATGTGTACAATAAAGAATTAAAGAATTAAACAGCTATGTATGGTACTGATACTGAATCATCCATGCTCTAGTCGAGTTGGCCGTTTTTACTTACTTTCATCTATGATACAATAGAACCACAACAGTACACACTACGTACATACCTAAGAGGTCGACTGTTTGAAGAAGGTATGTTCAGCAGTGTACTTAGTTCACTGATGCGGAGGTTAAAAGCGTTGCGTGCTACATTATACAGTGCTTAGCTATTATGTATAATATTGTTGGAAAACGGAATGATCCGAGCATACATAACATTCCGTTACGAACTCACCAGCAATGCCGGTATTTACATAATAAATAACAGAGGTTCTAGTAGCCTATAACAAGCTTGTCACTATCTAAATATAATATAGCCTATGTCACCCGGGGATCGTGTAGCTTCCCAATGGTGAGGTGGTGGTGGTGGTGGTAAGGCTCTTCAATGCAAACAAACAAACCAAAAATCTATTATCTTCCTCTTTATAATGTTAGTATAGATCTGCTTCAACAATCAAAAACACGCCGCATTCAAATCATAGCAGATTTCATGTACAGTCAGCGTAAAATTGTTATAAGCGTCTAGAGTAGTCAAAATGATCTGAAAAACATAAAAACATTTTGATATGCGCAGTTTTGAATCGTCATATTGTTGTAAGCACCAAAGGTTTTCAAAATATATTACTACTCATTGTCTCATATTTCTATGAGCAGTCAGGGTGTTCAAAATAATCTAAGGAAACCAAGCACTCAAAGATAATATGCAAACTCATCATTACACTCATATTAATTTGACGCTGACTGTACATTATTATTTTTGTTTTATTGCTTTTTTGTACTAGTCACTTATAAATAACTCTTAAAAATATTCAACATTATCAAGTTTCAAGTATTTATTTGTATTTTAGTAAATTTACTTCATTGTAAAAACTAAAATAGGTACTTACCTATTTTTTATAACAAATAGCAAACACGTTCGTACTGGATAGGTTTCGATAAAATTTAAGTTTTGTAAAGCCATACTTTGGCTTGACCTTATTTTGTTTATTCCTCGCCATTTTCTCCTTGTACATTTCATACATTAGAGTAGGTAATGTATTTTCAGCTCCAAGGTAGCATCGCTTTGATTGTTCTCTTGACTAATGGCTCTCATAGCTGACAAGGACTAAATGTGCTATTATACCGTCTGTATTATAAGCTTTTGTGGTGCGGCTTGGCTTTGTTTGAGGTTGAGGGGACATGACTTCCTCTTTCATAATATTCTGCTAAACTGTTTTCATTATTTTTAGCTACTATGATCTTTACTTGGTGGCAGTGGGCAGGCAGGCCATATCTCGCGAAGAACCAACGCGACGGCCGCTGGGCAAACCTGTTCTTGAGTGGAGACCACGACTCGGTAAACGTGTGGGCCGCCCTCCAACCAGGTGGGATGACGACCTGCGAAAGACTGCAGGTAGATGCTGGATGCGGCAAGCTGAAGACAGGGCGCTATGGCGCTCATTGGGGGAGGCCTATGTCCAGCTGTGGACTAATATAGGCTGATGATGATGATCTTTACTTATTTCTTACCAATCGAATGTTTGTTCAGAAAACTTTGAAGACACTTAATCTATCGTCGATTACATAATTAAAGGCTGTTATTATAATTGTAGTTCCTTATAACTTATTCATAAGAACTATTGACTCTGGTCTTCTAATTAGTCGTTTAGTCGTAGTAACTCTGTCTGCGGCATATTGTTTCTTTGGTCACAATTGTTAACACTCAGAAACACTCAAAAAGCCTTGAATTGTAATACCTACAGTATTCACAGGATTAAATATACTGTTATCCATACAAAAAAAAAACTATAAACGAAAACGTCGCCAGCCTGTACACAAAATTAGAATAATGCGCTGTGCGGATACCGGTTCAAATGTGTGTTTATGTGTTATCTCACTCTTACCTAGAGATATAAAATTCCGTCACTTTCACACACAAAAGTGTTTCGTGCCATTTGGTCTTATATTGTTAGGTAACATAATGGAAGGAACCTACAATTATTATTACTGGTGCCTAAAAATATGACGTATGTAAGGTTGACTCTATGATTTTTGTGTTGTTTTTCTGTATTCTATAATTATTTCTAATTTTAATATTAAATTTAAATATGTACTCTATTGCATTGGGTGTTCCCGTAAAAATAGAGGTACTTTTGTAAATAAATAAATAAAAATAAATAAATGATTTTTGCAAAAAGTGGACAATAGGACAAGTTGAGGACTTAGATAAATATTTTTTGTTACATAGAAAATACCCAGAACAAATATTTATAAACTTATCTGAATACATAATTGTAAGCATTAACACTTTGATTGCTGAAATCACACGGTATGTGTTTTCTACAAGTGACTAATATGCGTAAATCCACACAAGCGCAGCGGCTGAGAAAATACAGATCTTTGTGACTCAGCACAGCCGTAATATTTTTCGAACGAAACGCATATGCGGCGCAACACAACCGCTGTGTAGAGCGGCAGCACGAATTATTTAGGTTAAAAAAAGAACGCAATCGTCAAAAAAAATCGCAGCAAAGTGTTAATACAACCAACGGGTATTTATCGACATCGACGACGTCGTGAAAAATAGGCAAATAAATGAGATAAATACCCTTTGTATTAGTGCTTATAATTACACCCAGAACACCTAATATTTTGGTTCCGAAGCCGGAAATAAACACAAAATCTCCAATTTTGCAGACCTCGTATCCTTCATATTGAATGTCATTAAATCAAATTGCTTGCCATCAACTTGATCGCCAGATACTGGCATGCCACTTGGTGTATACCTACATATGACAATAGGTGGGACGTGCAAGGAGCTGTTATGCAAGTTCACCAGGCTGGAGGCATGTATATTTCCGGCTTATCGCTATACAATTACTTACATTACCGAGCCGAAATTATCGACGGACACCAAAATAATATTATTTATGATAATCACAAAGCCCCACAAACTTGTCCACAAAAGTAACTGTTTCTTTTTTGATGATTTTATAGTCCGAGTACCGAGTTACCATTAGGGATTAAACCTTTCAAACGATTTTCTATTTTAAAAACGCGAACCGTTGGGTACAGCTGATAGGAGCACTTTACTTTCACTTTGCTGCTGTGGTAAGTGCATTGGGTATATGCACTTCCCCGCCACTGCAAGTTTCCCACTTGCAGCCTGATGACTTATGTGGCATAGTAGCAAAGGTTGAAGAGACGCGGAAGGTTGAGGGTTCGATACCCGTGGCGGTGATTTTATGATCAGTTGATACTTACTGTTATTGTAGTTTTTATTTATACATTATCAGAGATTAGTACCTACAGTACAATTATGCATCCGTGCAAAATTAACTTGTCAGTTTATGGTATTTAGCTAGAATCGTTTATTCAAATAATAAGGGCAAAAACCAATTATGAACTTAAACTAAAACTATTCATGAATAAATATTTTTATTATTGGTTAATATACAGACAGTATTAATGACATTTATAATGTTTTTTATGAGTATCATGAAATACAGAGAGACAGACAAACTTTGTAATGGTGTTACCAATTATTTTCTCTTTTCTCTTTGAAAAGGTACAGAAAGCTTTTTTGCGATTTCTGTATACATCGGTTGTTTTACCTTAGAACTTTGGACTGGGTGATTTTGATGATTATTTTCTTATTACGTTTAATATTCATTTATTCTCAAAAAGACAATTTAAAGTCACTTAAATTATGTGACTCTTCTGAGTGATTAGATATAATATATAATAATTGGTTTATAATTTTAACTTGAAATGGTAAATTAAGCATATTATTAACTCTATTGTATATAGCCACCTAGCATTTAACTTTAAATTTATGTTGCAATACCCTTGCAGGGTGCATGTTGGACTTATATTATTTTTTAAGAACTTTTGTACACATGTAAGCAATAAATCATTGAGTATTGAGTAAATGAGAACAGAGTTCTTAGGTTAAGGTAGGTACATAGGTTGTGGTCATTCAATAGATGGCTCATTTAATGTGTTCACTTAATAAGAAGTGACTTATCATTTATGATATGTTGAGCTAATTTGAGTTTGAACACATTAAATGAGCGTACACTTTGAATTTGGGAGGGTAAAGTATTGTAAAGCTGTGCACATAGTATCGTTTTTTGCCATAGTTAGTCCGAGTTTTCGGAAGAACTATAAAGTTGGCACGACGTGAACTACGTTTGCTTTATTTGAAAGATAGTGCTTCCCGTTTTAATTAGGTCCAGTTCTGACATTGGAATCCATGAGAAAACCATATAAGTCTTGTATGTGCCCTCTGGCTACGTGGTCCTACTTTATTTATGAATTTGAAGTCGGTTTATAGTTTTTTAAAACACGCCAAATTATAATATGCACTATTATTTTACTACTAATTCAGTGGTGTGAACTTGTAGAATAGTCACGATTGAAAACATTTGTCGATATTGTCAGAATATGTATACATACATTACGAGTTAATGTGCACAAACAACAATGAGGGAAACTATATACAGTCAAGGTCCTTTAGTCCTTCGTCTAGCATACCCGTTTATGGTATTCACGACCCTCCCACGAGTTCTCTCCTCCGTAGACCGAAACACGTTCTTGGGGACCCCGTTGACCCACTCACCGACGCTAGCCCGGAGCTGACGGAACCAATCTCAGCTTCCCCACACTAACCACCTGACCAAAAACCGACCCCGCCGGATGCGGGGTCGAAGAATTCCGTTACCTCTCTTTCCTCTTCTAGCATCTGGCAACAATCCAAGCCGAGGCACGCACCTAAGTGGTGGCCCTTGTGCGTGTTGCCCCAACCTAATTTTAAATTTTTTTAAATTTTAATTTTAGCGCCTAGCGCCTTCTGCGCCCGCCAAAAGTCCGGTAACGCCATCTGCGGTCAACAGCATTATAGTCCTTTCAAAAAAAAAGTCCATCGTCTAGCCCTGCCATACCCGCACCCTAATACGCGCACATTTTCAACAATAACAAACAAAAAAGCGTCTCTACCTGATTAACAATGGTGCGTAACAAAGCCAGGCCATTCTTCAAAAACTGATAACAAGTGTTGTGATTGAGATATGAACATGCAATTTTTACCATCAGATAGTAACACAATAAATAGAAAAACTTAAGTAAAAAAAAGTGATTATATTCAGAAACCTTAAAATTATTAAATAATGAAAATAATAATAGGAAGTTGGATCAAGGGCCAGATCCAAAAGGCGGTACTCTTGGACTAGGCACGTATCGTCAGGAAGTTCCTTTCTCTGCAGCCCTAGTTACCGGCCGCTTATGAAAAAAACATCTTTTGTTTAATTCTTTATTTCACAGCTTGAATTTCCAGCATTATTTATTATTTATTTATTTATATAGGTAGTAATTGATTCTTTAGTTCAAAAGTTTTGTTTAGATCGAGGTCGTCGTCGTAATGAAAAAAGTTGAGAAACGCTGTGCAAAACTAGTAAACAATAGCTCGCTAGTAATTTATTATTGGAATGTTTAATTTAACTTCGACATACATTCTTATGTAGGCCACAATTTGGAACTTACCATAATAATGAAAAAATGGTAGGGACCATTACTATATAATAGCTTTGTTCTAATTTTTTCATTTATATGGTAAGTTTCAACTTACCGTTAATTATGAAAGAACTTCACTATATGCACCTAAACCAACGTCTCCCGCCGAGTCTGTCTGTCTATTTGGACGCGATTAACTCGAAAACGCCTAAACCGGATGTTTATAGTGTTAATCATCATCATCGTGATTACCTGTTTCTACCAGTCTACAGCTGGACAGCGGCCTCGCATGAGGCATAGTCATAGTCTTCAGCCGCATAGTATCTAGCACCTGCAAGCAGTCATCGAGCACGGTCATAGTCATCACACCTTAGTATGGATTTGCAAAATATTAGTAATCGTATTTCATAATCATCATCAGCCTATGTTAGTCCACTGCTGGACATATGCCTCCCATATTGAGCGCCATAGCTCCCTGTCTTCAACAAAATCCATAACCCATTTAATAGCATTATTATTTTATATCATTGAATCAGAACGTTTGTTGACATTTCTACTATAATTTATTTACAAATACAATATTAATACCTATAAATTATCTATGCGTCAAATAAAATATTCATTTTATTAGAAATGATCAATAGAACCACAGTGTTGTGTTCGTTTACTTAATTAAGTTTATATTAATGTTTGTATATAAAATAATTATGTGCACTAACTGAATCATGGTAAAATAGTGAGTACCAGAACGGATGTATCGACTTTCATACAACGGATTTTGATATGGTTTAATAATAGATAGATTCAAGAGAAATGTTTATAAACCATTTGACACATAGATTTCCCGGGGGCGAAGACGCGAGTTGCAGCTAGTTTTGTAACAAAACTAGCTGCAGCTCGCGGCTGGTATTTGTCCAAACGGACACCACTAGGTCACGCAGGACCAGTGTTGCAATCTTCCAACGTATCTACCTCCAAATGAGATAGTTTATAATTGACACTGTACATTTGTTTCAGTATGTTCGCAGTGTGTCTAGCGAGCGCAGTTTGCGTAAAGCTAGCCACCGGATTCTGGGACTTAGGCACTACCACCTTTCGCTATGCCAGAGACGAGGATGAGTACCGCACGTCCTTTTTCAGGTAGGAAGAGAAAGAAAATGAGAGCGTTGGTTATCACACGATCACAGATTGAATTTGAGAAAAAATATCGCGATGTACATAGGTGCCCACTTAAGATAATTATTTATTTTTATTCCTTGTCTTAGTCGGTCTCTGCCGTAATAAGTATTCGGTATAAGGTAAATAGAGGTAACTTTCTAGGCAAAGTTCACATGACTATCTAGGTAGAAAATGAGCCTACGTCATACGATTTCATCAAAAATGCATTAACAGTGTGACAATTTATTTTGTAAAAAAACGTCTAGAAAATTTATTGTCTAGACAAGACATACATACGAGTACGAATATAATTTAATCCCACCAAAAACATAAATGTAAAAAAGGAGAGCCAAGTTATTTTTTTGTATGTATATACACCATATGTAGGGGATCGCCGAAGGTGTAAGACTTCAACTAGGGCTTGTCGGGAGTGATAATCAAGTAAAATAGCTCAGAACACTTAGTGTCGGTTTACATAATGTCGTCGTCGTTAACATCACTTAGTTTTTGACTTTTTTTTTATTTTTAGATTTTTTCCTACGCTTATACACAATTACAAAGAACCCTAAAGAAACACAAATACAAGTGCTATAAGAATGGACATTGGGTGCAGGCATTACATGCAGGTGATGATATTAGAAGATTTTAATTTTGCAATTGGATAAAAGAAGTGATAGATCAAGACAGACATTTTTTAAAGTACGTAATATTTTCTGATGAAACGCAATTTTCCAACAACGGAATGTACAACCGTAAAAATCATCACTATTGGAGTCGAGAAAATCCCTTACGAGTGCACGAAGGACGTCGTCAAGTTAGATTGTCATTCAACTGCTGGGTTGGCATACTTCATAATAAGGTTCTCATGCTTAAGATTTATGATGGACGTTTGGACAGATTTAAATACCTTGCAATCTTAGTAGATCTTTTAGAGGTCCTAGAAGAAATGCCAGCAGAAGTAAAATAACGAGTTTATTTTCAACTGGACGGAGCACCGGCTCGCAATAGTCACATAGCTAGAGAATTTTTAAATGAGATGTTTCCTCAAAAATGGATTGGTACGGACGGCCCTATCAAATGGCCCGCGAGGTCACCCGATTTAACCCCACTAGACTATTTCTTGTGGGGTTTGTTAAGGATAAAGTGTACAAAACAAGCTACGATACCATTGAAGACCTAAAAGCAGCGTTAGAGTCAATTTTAATGCAAATTCACCACCTGAAGATACAAAACGCAATAGTAAGATCGTTACCTAAACGTGTTGCATTTTGTATTGAAAAAAATGGTGGTCATTTCGAAAATTTACTATATTAAATTAAAGGATAGGTATGCAAACAAAACAATGCATTTTATTCATTTTAGACATTAGACATCATGTTTCATAGTAACAATATTTAAATATAAATAGTGTTGGTTTTATTTTTCAAAACGTCCGGGTTCGATTCCCGAGTTGAGTACAAGTTTTTTAAAAATGTATGAATGCAGTTTTTCTTTTTACTAAAATCGATGACATTGTATCTTAGAAGAGATCTTCGTATGTCTTATAGTTTTAGACTTTCCCATACTGACCGCTCTAAATGTGCCACCCTGTATAGTGCTTAGTTCCAAACGATGATAATCTGTGACGGTTCAATTTTATTTCAGGTGGCAGTGGACCTATTTGCCAACGCTCAGAATCTTTTTCAGATACTGGGACTTCACAGACATTGAAAGGAGAATGAGACTGGGGACCGTATGCGGGCTCTCTATAGGTGACTCATTCGATAACTTAAATTTAACTGTTTGATTTTATCAACAACTAGCTGCGCCCCGCGGTTTCGTATGCGTGGAAATTGAAACATGAAATATAATATTTTTTTATTCTTTTTTATGTAAGAACCTTCTGCGAAGTATTAGAAAACTTTTAAAATAACATGAATTAAATCGGTAAAGCCGTTTACCGATTTCATTCATCTTTTTTTCTCAAGTTGTAGCGTAGCGTGACCAGAAGAATAGGCGTTAATTTTTATTATATAGATAAACTGGTCAAGTGCGTCTCAGCGACGTGCATTGTAGGGTTACTTCGTTGCACGGTTCATTATCTTCAACCAACTTATTTAATTTAACACAACCAACAACTATATCCAAGTCACTTTCAATATTTGTTTATCTCCATCAAAGTACCTACATATTGAAGTTAATCACTATTACCGTCAACTACTAAAGCATTGTGATGGTTTTGCTTTAAATTTCGGTTTTAACTACAGTGATATTTACCTATTTCCCAAACCTGACTTGTTTGTGTGTTGTTTGACTGGCAGATGACCCCATTAACCGCGCGACTGCTGCTAAACTCCATGACGTCACGGGTAGAGTAGGGATACTAAAAAGTAGCCCGATATGAACCACTATTAACGTTGCACAAGGGTTCTCGATCTCGAATATAGTTTTTCACTATATATATTGCCGATACATACTTAATCCGAAAGCAGTAGAGAAGGGGTACCCTTGCCTTTTATAAATACTGCTTCATACGTTGCGTACGCTGCGGTGCCGATGCCTTGAAGATTTACCTTAAAAATTTACCCAGCACATTACAAATTACCTTTTCATTTGTGTTCAGACTAAGTTTATTTCTTCTTATATTCTATTCTGCCCTCCATACAAAGAATGCAGTAACTCTATAAAACATGTTTTGGAGAAAAACGCTGTTAAAAAAATTATAAATGTTTTTGTTATTACTCTAAAACTAATCAAGCTATTGCGACATGAAATACGTCAAAAGAAAGGGGGAAAAACATTTATTTTATCAAATCTTTTTTTTAAATAATATTTAAGTTATTTATTAAAAAATTCAAAAAATATACATATGCTTAGAATAAATTAACTGTCGCAGTTATTTATCCTAGCAATAACTGCAGTAAATACCATAGTTACTGCAGTTTTACGAAGAAAAAATACTTACAGCAATTTTACGTGCAGACGTTTAGTATTATAACATTTATAACTGATTTCTTTCTCATCATAGGTGCAGTAACTGTGGAGTTACTGCACTAATTATTACAATTTCACTCATTCTAAACTTGGAGTCTACAGATAGATACTGTAGAACCACTAAACCTGGTTATTGTGATGGTGGGGTCACATATAATACAAATAATAATAAAATGCAAAACTAATTATTATAAGTATTACAAAACTAAAAACACTATTAAGAGAAATACCACAGTAAAAGACACTAAATAAACAGTTTTGTTAAGAAACAAAACACAAGAGTTAAACATTTTGAAAGCCATAATGTTAAAACCAGTTCATTATTTTAAAGTCCTTATTTTTAATTGAATTTGTGCATTAATGCCTTGCCAGTCTTTTGATCATTGAAGGCACTAATAGTAAATATTTATTTTTTAATTTAGTTAAAGTAACTATACTAGACACATTTGTCTGTGCAAACTTTTTCTAGTTATTATAGTGTGCTTAATATTTTTTAAAATTCAAGTAAATATTTTGGAACATGGACATCATCTTATATTATAGGAACTTCTTACTAATTATAGGAACGTTTTAAAATCACATTAGTTATCCTAATCGTTAATATAATAACTCAGCCTTACTCATTGATTGATTTATTTTTCATTTATTAAGGCACAAACAGTTTACAATATTCTTAAAATTAACAGTAATATAGTTTTGTATAAACCAATCAAGATGCCACTAATAGAAACATTATATTAAAAAAACACAACAACGTTACAGACGCTAATTTGGAAAACTAATAAAACAACAGATCAAAATAGACAAATCATGCATGAATTATACAAATATATACATATACATATTATATAAAGCAAATTAACCTAAGAGAGCAACTTGTTTTTTAAAGTTATTCATAGAGAGCAAAAATATGTCACATTCAGAAAATTTTTCGTTGTGCAGGTTGCGCAACGAACAACAGGTTCAAACACAACGGTTCTAAGCACAAAGCCTAATAATCGAAATGCGCGATCAATTATATTTTGAATGTGATATTTAAAAGTCAGTTACTGTCTATTAAAATTCCCAAATCTCTAACTTCCGTTACTCTCTGAAGTGGGACATCATTTAAGCGATAACTAAAATTAATAATTGATTTTTTACGAGAAAAAGTGATGCAGCAACATTTTTTTACATTCAAAAATAATAAATTATCCTTGCAATATTTACTTAATCTAAGCAAATCACTTTGTAGATCTTCGCAGTCCTTGGAGACCTTATTACCTTAAAAATCTTTTTATCATCGGCATAGAGCAAAACTTTAGAAAAATTAAAACAACTAATAACATCATTAATAATAATATTAAAAAGTAGCGGCCCAAGATGGTATGGATGGATGATATTGCAGTCTTAGGCTTAACTATTTAATATTGCATATTAAATAGTATTATATTACATTAATTAAATAATGTGTTAATATATATTAACTTATAGAAAAAGTAAGATAATGATATTAATCAATATCCTGATTCACAAATAATAATTAAAGATCAATGTTGTAATTAACTGCCTGCAGCTCTAAACATCTTTATAGTAGATCCGAGGCATTGTTAGTAACAGGTAGTGTAGTGGTTTTCTTCAGCCTGTGGAGTCCCTCCGTGTGAAAGAAACTACCTTAGGGACCCGATATTATCCTGCCTAGGATGCTGGGCTTCGTGACCACCTTGCAGCCAAGGGGGGTGAGGGTTCAATGAAAATACTCGTTGTTTGACAACGAGTATTTTCATTGAACCCTCACCACCCTTGGCTGCAAGGTGGTCACGAGAGAATAGCAGCGCCTTCTCCGGGAAATCTCACATGACTTTGATATTCACTTGTCGACGTTTGAATCTGCACTCTTGTTTGCGCATGTGAGGGCGCTATATTTATAGTATTTGAAGGTGAGATGTCCTTGAGTGGGCGGGGCTTAAGTTTTTATTTAAATTTTATGTTATATCGTAAGGTAATAACAACATATTGACTTATTTGCTAAAGTTTTCAATTAATCAACGAAAATACACATAATTGTTAGCAAATACAGTACATTACATAGGTACGTGAGGTTTATTATAAGAAATTAACACACTTATCATCTAATGCTATGTATGATTAAACTACAATGTTTAAGGCAATAATAAATCAACATACTTAATGTCTATAGTTTATACATCGTTAAATTACAGGGTTCTAAAATCGTCAACAGTCTCCCCCTCGTGCGGAAGTATGGAAGCACTACTGTTCTTGTGGGCGAAGATTTTAACCAGGCGGTTTGTGGGTCGACGCAGTAACCCAGCGGGGGTTCTTACTTCTGCAGTTCGGATTTTGCCGTCTGGACCAGGAAAAGTGTTCGAAATTTCTCCGCGAGGCCAACAACCTCTAGGTAGACTAGTGTCTATTATTATAACAATGTCGCCTGGTACGAGGTTTGAAAACTCTTTTGTGCCACTTCTTGTTTTAGGTAAAATGGTTGGCAAGTATTCGTGCAACCACCTTTTCCAGAACAAAACGGATAACCTTTGAGAGGTTCACCAAGTGCTTTTACCGACTAGGTCTTGGTCGTCGAATTCTCCGAAACTGTTGCCGTTTAAAGCGCTCGATCTGCCTATGAGAAAATGGTTCGGCGTGAGACTTTCGTTGTCGTTTGGGTCGAGGCTAACTAAAGGTCTAGAGTTCACTAAATGTTCTGCTTCTAACAATAGGGTATGTAAGACCTCTTCAGAAGGTTGTCTTGATTTTAATGTTACGTTTAGAGTCGCTTTAACCGATCGCACCATACGCTCCCATGCACCACCCATGTTCGGGGTGCCAGGTGGAATACGTTGCCACGTTATGTTGCGTTCGCTTAGTGCGTCTGCCAGTTCTTTCGCTGCGCCTATGAAATTCGTACCGTTATCGCCATAATTATATCGTTTTTGGCATACCTCGCCTAGCTATGAGCCTTCGTAGTGTCATTATAGTGCTGTCGGCGCTTAATGAATTAGCTATTTCGAGATGGACCGCTCGCGTTGTTAGACACGTACACAAGGCTACCCAACGTTTTTCCGTTCTCCTACCTATTGTAATGGTTAGTGGACCAAAATAGTCCAGACCTACGTGAGTGAATGAGTGTTGCTTGTAACCGATTCTTTCCTTTGGTAAGTCACTGATAGGCAGAATTTGCGGTTGAGCTTTATATACCTTACACCACTGGCAATGTTTTACGGTGAATTTGACTATGCTTCGTAGCGAAGTAATGTAGTATATTTGCCTAAGTTCGTTCATAACAGTTTGATGGTTGCCATGGTTACATTGTTCGTGATAATGTTTTATTAACAGTTTCGTTTTGTGGTGATGACCGTCAAGCACAAAGGGTTGTTTTTGAGTTTGAGGTATGCACTCGGCTTGACTTGCCCTAGTACACAGAAATGAAATGAAATGAAATGAAAGTTTATTTCTTTAGGCTTACAAATAAGCACTTAGACAAGTCATTTTATACTATTCATTATTATCAATTAAAATTATTTTATAGTTCACTTCAATTTTTTGTCCACCAGTGGAAGAAGTGAGAAGAAACCACTAGTATGTTCATAACTTATGTGTCTAGTACATATGATTTGCTTATCTGTAATTTGTTAGATTTTGAGTTGGAGCAAAACTCGTTCCAAGCTTTTTTATCTTCTAGATAATCTGATATTTTGTAATAAGCCTTTTTACAAAGAATATGCTTCACAATTTTTTTAAATTTATTTATTGATAATTTTTGCAACTCACTTGGAGTTTTGTTGTAGAAGCGTATACATTGCCCTTTAAAAGATGCACTTATCTTATGTAGTCTAGTTGTGGGAACAGCGAGTTTATTCTTATTTCTAGTATTTACATTATGTATATCGCTTTTTTTGACAGATGGATAATGTCCTCTTTGAGGATTAGCTTAAAATTTCGAAGCTTTGCGGAGTTCGGCATAGGATTACCCTTTTTTAAAGCTTCCTGTTCTGGTCCAAAGTTTTGTTTTTGGACTGCTTTTATGAGAAGACTTTCGGCTTTATTTATCATCTCATCAGGTAATGGTTTTATAGCAACGTCTACTTTGTTTTTTGGTACTGCATGTTTATATTTGTTGCGATTGTATTTGCGCCACGATTTGTCTCTCACGGTTTTTCGTAAAGCCATTGTGTTGAAAACTTCTACGACGTGTAAAAGTCTGGCCGTTGTTCTTACAAGTCGACGCCAGCTCGAGAATTGTTCTGGATCTGGGATGCAAATTCGTTTTGATTTAGCGACGGTTGAAACTACATGACGTTTCGTTTCTTCTGTTAACGTTTCTATGTTTTTTGGTTCTATCGCGCTTTTATCCTCAGGCCATAGATTCTCGTTTTTGTGGAGGAACTCGGGTCCATTGAACCATCTATGATTCGCTTCGAAGCGTGCTGGTATCGTTCTAGTTGCGTCATAGGCAACATTTTGCTTGGTGGGTACCCATCTCCATTCGTTGGTCTTGGTTAGTTCTTCTATCGCAGCTAGTCCATGGGCCACAATCGTTTTAAACGTTCGCGGATCTGCTTTGATCCAAGCTAAAGTTGTTCTTGAGTCGGACCAATAAATTTTTCTTTCTATGTTGGCAGTTATCTCCTGCTCTATTGTAGCAGCTAATCTGCTACCTAAGACTGCTGATTGAAGCTCTAGCCTTGGAATAGACACCGGTTTGAGCGGACACACTCGCGCTTTTGCCGCTAGCAATCTGACGCTTACTTTTCCGTTTTCAACAGAGCACCAATATACTGCGGCTGCGTATACGTGCTCACTTGCATCTACGAATGTGTGTAATTCGCCGTTTCCTAACGAATGTGTGCACCTAGGTATCTTGAGGTCTTGTAGTTTTTCCAGATTGTCCATCCAGTTTCTCCAATCCTTATGCAATTCTTGTGGTATGATTTCGTCCCAACCCATGCCAGTTTTCCATAGTTTTTGAATAAGTATTTTGCCCTGCACGAGTACGGGCGTGGCCAGGCCCAATCGATCAAAAACTGACATGATAGCGCTCGTGACTTCGCGTTTTGTAGGTGGGCGTACATTTATTACTACGTCTTCAGGTGTGTTATGCAGATTTAAGGTGTATTTTAGTTGGTCGTTTTGAACATCCCATAGCATGCCTAGGGTTTTTTCAATTTTTTCCGGATTAACTAAATGAACGGTGTCGGAGTTCACTTTAGTAAGTGTGTCGATAGCCTCGGGGCAATTATTATTATGTCTCTCATTTACCATGATCTCGGGCCATAAAGTGACCCGGTCCTTTGGAAGGCTTGCGTGGGGCCGAAGCCAACAGCACAGAGGCCCTTTGAGAAGTTAATCTAAAGGCGATGGCTACACATAGCGGGTATCATCCTCGGGTGCACAATATGATACATCCAAAGATGGTATCCACCAGGTGTAGAGACTATTGCAAAGAAAAATGAAAGAAATAAAACCAGGTTATTGTGATGGATGGATGGACTGGGTAATCGGGCTATAGGGGAGATTGCGGACGTCTGCCATAAACAAGTCAATCATAATGTTAAGAAGAGTGGCAGACGGTGGCTTGCCGAATGCTGGATGGGTTCCTTAAAAAGCCGGAGTAAATTACCGGAGAGGAACAACATCGGCGCAAACGACTGAGGGGTGTCGAGAGGTGCGGCCCCGATTTCACCATCACGAAGACTGCTCGTGAGCGGGTTTCCTCGCTATTACGCCATTAGACACTTCCACCCCCGAGTCTGCATCCTAAGATGCATCTCTCGCGACTCCACTCAGACCGGCCAATGAAGGCAAGCAAGAGGTGGGGGTCTGGTTCTCTTGGGATGCCACTCCGCTAGCGGAGACGAGAACCAGGAACTTCCCCGGGAGCACTCGGTACCCGTGGTGTCGCTACTCACCAACAGCTCGCCACAAGCTATTATTATTATTATTATAGCCATTTATTATCAAAGAATAAGTATTAACAATAATGAAATATACTTAATATATTAAACATTTAAGAAAAAATATTATATTGAACATTTTAAAATATGAAAGTATAATATATATAAATATGAATTTTTTTATTATTCTTGATCTCTATTTGAGTAAAGGCCTCCTCCAGACTATGCCTGTTCTTTCTGTCCTTCATACATATTGATAGTTCTCCAGTATTTCCTTTTTCATAAAAAGTTTAAAACATTATCTGCGCTGCGCTATCATGAGTTGATAGGTGTTCTTGGATTATTATTTAGAAATTTCAAAAGGTTTTAATCGATATTCAGAATGTTAACCCTGTTATTCCAATGAACTTTCTATTATTGTTTTTGTATTTTCTTTTCACCATAAATCCAACTCCGTAGTGATCTTAGGTTTCTCCATAATATTAATAAATGTAATAAAAAACAATATTTGTTTTCCTTAAGACAGAAGGGATCTTGCATGTTGAGCGGTTTGTGTTTTATTTGTCTGTAGGGTTTTGGTCATTGACCCCCACGGTGACCAGCCGGGTTGAGGGACGTGGAGAGGTGGCTGCAGTCGGGACTCATTTAGTTGTTGTAGAGGAAGTTCCTGCGGTAGTGGTGTTTGTGGGTTGACCACGCTGTGTAAAGAATCTATTTATTTCAGTTTTATTTTTTTCAGTTTTATTTTTCTTTGGCTTCACGCAAGGTTTTTTAGATTGTTGTTCTTCGTTAGAAGAGTCTCCTGTGTCTGGTTGGTTTCTCTTGTTGGTGTCTTTGAGTATGATTATTTTATCATATTTCAACACTGCTCTTTGTCCTTGCTCTCTCAGTCCTAGCAGCTCTTCTTGAAGTTCTTTACGTTTTTTCAATACTTCCAGCGGGAAATCTTCCTTTATGTAGTAAGTGGTTTTTTCTAGTAATTTTCGGTTTTTTTGTATTTCTATTTTCTTACCAAGTGTGGTAAAAGTAACCACAATAGGTCTCACTTTGTCATTTTGTTTTCCAATTCTTCTCAATGATTCAATATTAGCTAAATCGCAGTTTATTTTCATAGTGTTTGTTACAATTTTCACTATTTTCTGTTCCAAATCGTGATACCCTTTGTCTTGTTCTTCGACTCCAAAAAATAGTAGGTTTCTTTTTCTCATATATTTTTCAAAATAATCAATAGATTTTTTCTGTTCTGATATTTTTTCTTCCAACATATTATGTTTATTTTCTAAGCTCTTAAACTTTTCGTTTATGTTGTTATTTATTGACAAAGTTATTTCTTTCATTTCCTTCATTTCTTTTCTTTGCATATCCATATCTTCTTGAAGTTTTTTCAAAAGTTTAGCTATTTCTTCCATTTTCACAACAAGCGCCCTCCGACGGTTATGTTGGGAACTGTATAGTTCAGCTACTCCTACACAGATGTCACTGATTGTGACGTAAGGAAAAAGATGCGAGATAATAAAAAATTTAAATCCACCTTCAAGCAAAATAAAATCACAATGTTTAGATCGCGATTAATTTTTCCTTAATTTGAGTTTGATTACACTGTCTGTTAATAAACAAGTTCAGTAATTTTTACTTTTCAGCACAATATACACAGATCTGTCTCTTTCACTTCACTTTTAGATTTTTGTTTACAGTTTTGTGGTTACGAACGCCGGGCTAGTTTTTTGATGTTTTTGTCGTTAATTGGCCAAATTAGTCCTTGATACCAATTGTTCTTTGTCTTTAGGTCTTTAATAAGGTAATTATATAGTTTTCACTATGAATAATGCACTGTTTATATTTTTAAATCACTTTTTACGATAGAACTTATACTGCTTGTGCGACTGTCGCGCCACCTGATCGGGGCAATTACCCCCCCCTTAATTCGAAACCACCCTGTTTATGAACCATGTCTACTTCGGTTGATATGCGTTTTGCCTCGCACCGGCTTTTGAAACTTTGCAGATAATCATCCATGTAATGGCAGCGTGCTATAGCGTGATAAGCGTCTGGATGTTGGTCTTTAAATCTTTCTGCGTTTAAGTTTTTTACGTAAATCGCGGAGCATGGTGAAGATGCGGCGCCGAAAATGAGAGAGTTCATTCTGTACTCTTCTGGTTCCTTTTCCATATCATCTTGCCACAGGAATCTTAGGCTGTCTCTGTCTTCTTGTTTTATTTTTACTCGAAGAAACATTTCCTTGATATCTGCGGCCACTGCTACGGACCCCTGTCGAAATCGTATCAATACACCGAATATGAATAGGTACGTAGAATGATTGCAGTAGGTCTGGTCCGCTCAGTAAGGCGTCGTTTAAGCTTTTTTATTTGTTTTCTCCGCAGCGTCGAAAACTAGCCGCATTTTCCCTTTTTGAGGGTGATAAACGGCAAAGTGTGGTAAATACCACGTCCGAGGTGATGTTGACGGGGTGTGTATGCGTTCTGCGTACTTGTTTTTCAATAGGTTTTGGATTTGTTCGGAATATTTGTTTTTAAATGTTTCGTCTTTACACATTTTCTTTTGGATTCCACTTAAACGTTTTAATGCGCTTTCCCTATTGTTAGGCATGGTTATGTTATCTTTTTTCCATAACAGGCCACATTCGAAGCGTCCCTCGGGTAGAAGTTTAGTGGTATCTTTGAGAATATTTAACGCCCTTTCTTCCGGGTCGTTTTTGGGTACCTTAGGTAAAATTCCTATTGAATCTAATTCGAAATAGTTTTTGATGGTGCTTTCGATATCCGCGTGGTGGGCAGTTCGGATGTGCCCACTAAACAGAACCGGGCGCGGTATGCTGCTCTTGCAACCATGCAGAACCCACCCAAGCTTAGTCAAGGACGCTACCGGTTTGGAAGTACTTGCGCTTTTTAAATTACGCGACACTATTAGATGCCAGTTGTCTTGGCCGATTAGAATCAATGGGCGTGTCCTTGCGTACGTCAGCTGTTCTTTGATGTCGTCTAAATGTGGGCAGTCTTCTAAATCCCCCTGACCTATAGTTTGTGATGCCAGGCTCTGTTCGCTTACCGTGTACGCGGTCAGTTCTGAGATCTCACGAGAGAACTCTCCTTGGATTTTTATGTTCACTTTCACAGAGGATTCGTCTTTATATATGTGCCCAGTTACTCCGTCTATGGAAAGTTCACTTTTATTTCCAGAAGCGCCAATCGAAGCGGATACGTCACTGCGCAGTAACGTAACTGTAGAGACTTCGTCATATAATGCAGATACCTTTGCAGTTCCAGTGGGCCTAATCAATGTCACGGGTATAATCTTTAGGTATGATCGCGTGTGCCCTATGTGGTTCACTGAAACTATCTGACTACTAGTTGCCTCCGGACTTGCTTCCTGTACAGTTTTTTGCGGTACTGGTGTATCATGATGAAGCATTTCGTGATGGTTCCTTGTGCATGCATTTTTGTTGCAGGTTTTTGGTTTGCAGTTTACGCTTCGATGGTTTGCTTTCAAGCATTTGAAGCAGACGCGTTTTCTTTTTACCGTTTCCCATCTTTCTTTGATATTCTTTGCCTCGAATTTTGGACATTTCATTAACTCGTGGTTATTTCTGCAAAATGGGCATTTTGTTTGTGCAGAGGCTGCGAATACGAAGTTTCTTTCCTCTTCATACTATTCGTCAGAAAACTCCTCTTCGCTGGTAGATTCGGTTGATGATGACGATAAATTTGCAGTGTGGTTCACTTTATTTCGCGGTTGATAATGTCTATTTTTAAATTCTCGTTTAACTCGAGCTGAGCTGTCGTCATACGATTCGCACTGATCGGCAATTTTGTTAAGGAACGTAGAGAGAGATAGCAATATTGGTGTCTCTTCGTGTTCTGCTCGGTATTCGTACCAACGGAATTTAATCATCAAGTTCATTTTTTCAATTCTATTTTCAGACACTTCGTTGGAGTATAAATATTCCTTTTTGTTGAGCTGTTTGATGGTATTAACGCTGTTGGCGACTGTGCTTGCAAACATACCTATCCCTTTCACGTCGTTGGTCATGTTCGGTAGTTTTTCTAGGGCAGCTATCTCGCTCTTTACTAAATGGACCAGGCGTCCAAACCTTCTTTGCAGAATATCTATTATTTCGTAGGGATCTTTGGTTGTATACATGATAGATTTTACAGATTCGCGAGCTTGCCCTTTCACGGCTCCTATCGAAAACGTATCTCGTTTAATTTCTTAAACGAGATATGTTTTCGATAGGAGAGAAGTGTTTTTCGGTATCGAAATACGTAGCGCGAAACGATGTCCATTCTCTTGGATTCCCGTCAAACGGATGAATTTCATTTCCCGATGATTTTTCGTTTCCTGTCTCGTTGGTACTCATTGTGGTTTCGGTAGGAGTGCTGTAGTCAGAAAACGTTGGTGCGGAAGTCGATTCCGAGGTTTTTTCGGTCGTGTTTTTTGTCTTGCTTCTAGTATTAATATTGCTCATTACAGATGACTATTATTAATTAATATTTAAATGTTTATATATATATATTTTTAAGATCTATCTTATACCTAACACTAGCCTAACACGTATAATAAAAACCTAAGCCTAAACACGGAAAACAGCAAAAGATTATTATTATTATCGCGAGTTAAATTGCACGAGTTATGAATTTTACACGAAAATTAAACTAGCATGAATTTACACGAGTATTTACAAATTATTTTACACGCGGAAATAAACAGAGTTTACTTTGAATGCGACGAACAAACTATGTTCCCGTTTTCGTGACTTTACGTCACCCACAAAACAGTAGTGATTCCCCCCTGTTGACGGAATTAGTAAACCTAACCTCCTATCAATCCTAAACATTAACAATCTCGGCCGAGGACCTCTTGAGGCACAACGGTCAAGGATGGAAATTATGTGGAAAGGGTAGGGTGGGAATCGCCCGACAGAGGACAGTATCGGAGACCAAAGTGCTCAGGTACTGGGGGGAACGTCCAGTACCCTCGACTTGCCAACCTGTGGCCAATGGCTCCGACGAACAGTCATGAACAGCGCGATCGGACTATACGATCGCCTTAACAAATACCGGTAACGGCGTCCGGCACGTTAATCCCGTCTGATCGCAATGATACAGACGTTAACCACACAAACAGGACGGTATGGCACAGTTAGTTGCCTGTTTGCGTGGCCGCGGCTTAACCGCGTAGTGTGGCCCTGAAAAGGACCGATTTACGTCACAACAGTCTTTCACTTAAGCTTCACACATTCCTGCGCCTTCCACCAGCAGCAGTGTCCGCGCGGCTCCCAATGCCGCCCAACAATGGACTTGCACCTCACTGGACTCCAACGCTCGTCAACGGCGGCCTTTGCCCGGAAGCTCCCAATACTCCCGAGCCCGATGACACCCGGCGACGATCCTTCACTGAAGCTTCACACACCCCTGCGCCTTCCACCAGCAGCAGTGTCCGCGCGGCTCCCAATGCCGCCCAACAATGGACTTGCACCTCACTGGACTCCAACGCTCGTCGACGACGGCGGCCTTTGCCCGGAAGCTCCCAATGCTCCCGAGCCCGATGACACCCGGCGACGATCCTCCCACACAGGCGGCAGCAGTTGTCCCGATAGCCACCGTACTATCGGGTACGCTTGCACCTCACCGCAGGCGTGGGGTAAAAAGGGTATGCTCCGGTTACTCCCTGGCGCTGCTCCTCCTTGCTCCTTCCTTCAGCAGCAGTGTTCGTGGCACCAATATGACCAGCGGACTTGCACCTCACTGGATGATGTTGATCAAACGGGTATCTTCTTGACGATCCGTGCTCGAATGACCATACTCTGTAGTGGTTTTCTTCAGCCTGGGTCCCTCCGTGTGAAAGAAACTACCTTAGGGACCCGATACTATCCTGCCTAGGATGCTGGGCTTCGTGACCACCTTGCAGCCAAGGGGGAGTGAGAGTTCAATGAAAATACTCGTTGTTTGATGAGAATAGCAGCGCCTTCTCCGGGAAATCTCACTCGACTTTGTTGTTCACTTGTCGACGTTTGAATCTGCACTCTTGTTTGCGCATGTGAGGGCGCTATATTTATAGTATTTGAAGGTGAGATGTCCTTGAGTGGGCGAGGCTTAAGTTTTTATTCAAATTTTATGTTATATCGTAAGGTAATAACAACATATTGACTTATTTGCTAAAGTTTTCAATTAATCAACGAAAATACACATAATTGTTAGCAAATACAGTACATTACATAGGTACGTGAGGTTTATTATAAGAAATTAACACACTTATCATCTAATGCTATGTATGATTAAACTACAATGCTTAAGGCAATAATAAATCAACATACTTAATGTCTATAGTTTATACATCGTTAAATTACAGGGTTCTAAAATCGTCAACAGGTAGATTTTCAAAAAAAGGCTTCTTGTTTCTGGCATTAGTGGCAACAGTTTTGAAATGATTTTAGTTTTACGTTACGAATAATTAATGACCTCTATTAACTTTTATCGCCATGATGTCTTTGAAATAAACCCTCGGCTCGCGTTTCCGATTTATGTGTTGGGAACTAAAATCTTCAAAGTTGAAAAAATTTGCTATGGTCATGACTTTGACCACATTCTTCTTTGCGTTTGACGCCGCAATAGCATCCACAAAGTCATCAAAGTCAAATACAAACACAAAGTGGTCTGCGGACATGTAGGAATGACCTGGCTAAAATTGTTTTACTGTAATTTCATTTGCAGAATCAACTGAAATTAAGTCGCTATTTATTATATTCACCAAGAAACACATCAAAGCCCAATTTTCATTTTAGGCCGCGCAGTTATCAGCCCATAGAATGATCTCGTTAACATCTCGCTTGTGTAACAGAAAAGCTCTGAACGCCAAAATAATATCCTCTTGGTTTCTTCCAGCTATAGTTTCATTCCAAAGAACGGCTTTTCATTTTTACTAGGTCCTAATGGGCAAATACTCGTACATGTATTGTCAGTTTGATTTATTCGGACCTTGTCGTGACTATATTCGTTTCGTGTAGCTTCGTATCTTCTTCGTATCGACTGATTTCGATTCAAAAATTCCCTCCCCGCACACACCAGGCATTATGCAACTGTAGTTAAATGCTAGTTACTGCACTCTTTGTAAGCAAGACATACATAACTGCAAAGTATTCGTTCTAAATTTAATTATTTGCTGCAATAAAAATAATAAGGAATTAATACAAAAAATATGTTTATTATTTCCACCAACTTATGCGTTCTGTTTGTTTCTTCAGCCACAGAATAACTTTAGAGTATGTACTTGCGACAGATAACAGACTTGACTTTGACTTTTGACTTTTGATATATTTATAAAATTGAGGCGGGTAGAAGTCGGGCTTCTACCGCAAGTCTTTTATGTGAAATCTGTTGGTATTTGTAGTGTGATTTTGCCACATTAAAGTTTTATAATTTAACCTCGAATAACTATACTATAATTGTCTCGTAAAACTAAAGAAACACTGTAAATATTTAGGAATTTGAAGTCAGTTTTGTTTTAGGGAAAAGAACAAAAATAATATTATTTTTCAGATTGGCAATGCATCACGACTTGTACGCTGATGACTAGACGGGTTGCACTTACTTCAAGTAACGCTTTGTACCCGCACATCGTGAGGCAGCATGATCTTAGGCTCTGGGCTCCAGGCCCAGAATCAGGTTACAACACTCCGTTCAGGTACTCTTCTCATCATAATTAACTTTTTCGAATGCGCACATTTGCATAGTAGAATGTTTGTTACTTCTTCACTCCAAGGCTCTTGTACAGATCGTATGTAAGAATAAACGTTTCCACAGAAACAACGCGTGCGGAGCTACGGTCAGAAACTAGTTACTTATATTCTTAGAAAATACCATTAGCATTAATTACAAAAAAATATTTTTTAAATAAAATAAAAATTTCGTACCACCATAAAGTACCTCTTCCTAAGAACATTAAATAGCATATTCTGGAGTTATGTGAAGACGACAAAGAGGGCGAGGACACCGTAACTTTAGACCACTCTCACTCATCTCTACTTTCGTAATAGTGATAAAACGTCCCAGGGTGGCGCAGTTTCCAGTCAGTAAAGTCCTATCTGACAACGTTCAAGAAATCTCCAGTGTTTCGACCAGGATAGGGTACCTGATCCTCCCACTGTTCAAGCACTACAGCACTGACCTCGACAAACACGGGTAATGAAGGAGGATATTATGTATAAAGATATATCCAAAGCCTTTCACATCACCACCAGGGCTCAATTCAACGATAGGCAAAGGATCCCGAAAAGGTCCGAATGGTTTTGGCGTCAGGAATCACAGGGGGCAAATACATGTCAATTTACTTGAGAAGGATGGGCTGTTCTCTGTGTGATATGATATTATATTAGTATGTTATTTTGAGGCCTCTTTTGGTTTTGTTATAGATACAGAGTACACCGAGTTCATCCAGTAACCCCGAGGAGTGGCAACCCGGAGCACTGCCACGGCACCTACTGCGCACACCAGCCCCGGCACGACCTTGCCGTCGTTATTTGCAGAGACCAGATCTACCTCTACGCATGGTATTGGTGGAGCCCTTTCTATGTCCCTACCAGATTTTTCTACCCGTTCAGAGCAAAATTGGCGGAAACATCGGACACTTTTGTAAGTGCCTCCGACATATGGTTTGCAGGTTCGGGTTACGAGTACATGCAGCATATACTCGAAAATTATAAAATATTTTACGGTATTTTACATGAAGAAGATATAATGGACTGCTCGAAATATTTACCGAAATGGTGGGGTAAATTTATTTGTATTAGAAACTGGCAATTGTTTCCTGGCTTACAAAATGGTGGACCTTTATATGTTCATACTTATAGTGCGCAGATTATTATGGGGATAGGCAGTTTTGAGATCAGATACAACGATGATAAGATCTTCGTATTTACGGATGTAAGGTATTATCGCCACAAGCTATATGCCCTCTCGTCAATAGAATTTCATGCGTATTATGAGTTTGCTTACCCCCAATGGGGGGTTCAGCTATCATGGGTCAATAGCATATTCGACAGTACCACCAATGACCCGATGATTCCGTACCATTATTGGATGTACCACACTGACGATAGTTACTTATTAGGATGATAAAAGCTGGTGGTTAGCTGAGTAAAGGCCTCAACCACTAAATCACTTAAAAATTTTCGAATATCTATGCCTCCCAATTTATTTATTTTATTTTATTTTTATATATTTAATTATTGTTAATAGACGAGCAGCTTCTGGCTGATGTTTCTATATCACAGTGTTAACTTAATTTATTGCGTTACCTTTTTTTTAGTCTGTTTTTTTTTGTCTCGTAACCAGTTGTCGAGTTTATTCTGGAAGGCGTTCATTTATGTGGCTGATATAATAACTTCTGGTAATAGGTTCCAATTGTGCACCATTCTATTGCTAATAAAATGGTACGCGGCAAGGGATTTCGTAGAGTCACGGGACAATCTAAGGTGGTGGCCACGGGTAGAACGTTCTTCTTTCTGGGTCAGGCCGTGGATTTTGCCACTTGTAACATAATAGTGGCATAGCAACTTTTACGTTACGGTGACGTAAAAGTAACTTAAAAGTATCCTAAAACTAATGACATATTTGATTTATATTTAACTCATCATCATTATCATCACCATCTTAGCCGGTAGACATCCACTGCCGGGATAAGCTTCCCTTTAGGACGCCACAAATTGCTTTTTACTACTACCACCTACATACTTCTTTCCTACCAATATAAAAATATTAAATTTAACAGTAAAAAAGTAAATGCATTTTTATTTCTTTAGATATTTATTTATATAAATTAAATCGAACATAGCCGCGCTAAATAATTTAAAGCCAATAAGTTATACATATAAAACCAATTTTCTTTGTAAGCATGACATAGAAACAAATCTTGACGATAAATAAAACTAGAAACAAATTTAACGTGGCAGGCACATACAGCAACATTTCTTAATAAAATCAAAAAGGAAATATAAAATGTTATTTTATTATATCAATTAATATTATTACAGTGGACACTTGGACAGTTATATTAATTCTTTATAAAATTAATATTATTGAAAAGTTAAAAAAGTTAAAGTTGAAAAAGTAGAAAAGTTTAAAAAAGTTTTTTTTTATTTATTTCTTTAAGCTTACAAATAAGCATTTAGACAGGTCATATTTTATACTATTAAATTATTTTATAGTTATAGTTCACTTCAATTTTTGTCCACCAGTGGAAGAAGTGAGAAGAAACCACTAGTATGTTCATAACTTGTGTCTAGTACATTTGATTTGCTTATTTGTAAGTTGGTAGATTTTGAGTTGGAGCAAAACTCGTTCCAAGCTTTTTTATCTTCTAAGTAATCTGATATTTTGTAATAAGCTTTTTTACAAAGAATATGTTTCACAATTTTTTTAAATTTATTTATTGATAATTTTTGCAACTCTCTTGGAGTTTTGTTGTAGGAGCGTATACATTGCCCTTTAAAAGATATATTTATCTTGTGTAGCCTAGTTGTGGGCACAGCGAGTTTATTCTTATTTCTGGTATTTACATTATGTATATCACTTTTTTTAGTGAACCGATTGATATTTTTATGAGTGTACAACAAGTTTTCATAAATATATTGAAACGGTACTGTCATTATGTTTATTTCTTTGAATTTTTCACGTAGGGATTCTCTGGGACCCATATTATAGATCGCACGAACAGCCCTCTTCTGCAACACAAATACGGTGTTTATATCTGCAGCGTTCCCCCACAGTAGTATGCCATAAGACATAATACTGTGGAAGTAGCTGAAATAGACTAGTCTAGAAGTATCAACATCAGTAAGGTGACGGATTTTTTTAACTGCATATGCTGCAGAACTAAGTCTCTTCGATAGCTTATCTATGTGTTGGCCCCATTGAAGTTTACTATCTAAGGTTATTACTAAAATACGGTTTTGCCTACAATTTCTAACGTTTCTTCTTTTACGTTTATATCAGCCTTAACTTGTTTTACATTAGGTAGAATAAATCTTATACATTTTGTTTTGGTTTCATTAAGAAAAAGGTTATTAATACTAAACCAATGGACTACCTTTGAGATTGCAGTATTTACATCGTCTAAATTTGTGTTTTGTCGTTTCATTTTAAAAATTAATGAAGTATAATCAGCAAACAATACAATCTCATGATCATTCTTTACAAGATGAGGCAGGTCATTAATATAAACTAAAAATAGGAAAGGACCCAAGATAGAGCCCTGCGGTACACCCATTGTAACAACTAATGTCCCCATTAATGTCAACTCTTTGTATCCTATCACTCAAGTAAGATGTAAGAAGATCCAAAGAGCTGTCCCTAATTCCATAATGATGTAGTTTCCTGATTAATGTTTCGTGATGAACGCAATCGAATGCTTTTGACAAGTCGCAAATAACGCCTAAAGTATCTTGCGACTTCTCCCAAGCATCAAGAATATGCGATACCAACTCTACACCGACATCAGTAGTTGACCTGCCACGAGTAAACCCAAATTGCTTACAATGTAGCAAGTCATTGCCATTAAAATGTCTAAGCAATTGGTGTAAAAAAGATTTTCAAAAACTTTACTGAATGTAGGCAGTACTGATATTGGTCTAAAGGTAGTGGGGTCAGACTTACTACCCGATTTAAACAATGGGATTATTTAACTATGTTTCATTAGATCAGGAAATACGCCACAATCAATGGATTCATTAAATATAAAAGCTAGATCTGGTGCAATGGTATCAATTAAAGGTTTAATAATTCTAACGGAAATGCCCCAGAGATCTGCAGTTTTTTTAATATTTAAAAATTAAAAGGTTTTTTTATATCGTTTTCATTAACATGAGTGAAATTAAATTTACTTTCGCATTTAGGTACATTTTCTTTAAGTAATGATTCGACTATTACTTGAGAAGAGTTCAGACACTTTGTAGTACAGATTGGAATGTCAGTAAAAAAAAATTCAAATGCTTGTGCTACCTCAACATCATTTTTGATGGAGCAATCATTAATCTTTAAATTGTAGTCATTAATGTAGGTACCTTTCCAGTCTCACTATTAATTATTTTCCAGGTTGATTTTATTACATTTTCACTATTTTTAATTTTCGACCTAATATAATTTGATTTTGCTGTATTACAAACTTTTCTAAATATATTTGAGTATTTTTTTACTTTTTCTTTGAATTCCTGGCTAAAATTGTACTGCTTTTCACTGTACAGTTCATACAACTTTTGTCTACTCTTATGTATACCTACTGTTGCCCACTCACTAAAGCTAAGTTTTTCTGACACCAAGATTGATTTGGGTATGAATATTGAATTGAATGCAGTAGTGAATTTATTAAAAAAACTGCAATACGACTCATTTGGATTGTTAAGTGAGTAGTTCGGTGGTGTAAAATCCCAGTCCAATTTCAACCGTTCAAATCGATCTGTGGTCACAGGTTATTAAATTTTTTTTTTACCATTATTATTTTTAACTTCATGTTTTAATTTAATTAGTTGACCTAAGTGGTCTGATTTTAAATTGCTTATAATTTTGTGACTGACAATTTTTTCATTTTGGAAAACAGGTATATTATATATACATTTTGCTGATGTTTCAGTTATTCTAGTAGGTTCCATAAATGTTGGCCTAAGATTATAAGAATTAAATAAATTTGTTAATCTACTACTGAGGGAGTAAACTTCTTAAAGATCAATATTAAAGTCTCCACATACTATGAGGTTTTTATTTGATTTTGATAATTTAAATAAGATACCATCCATATTTTTTTCATATAATATTTCAAAAGAAGCTGATGGTGGGCTGTATACGCTTGCTACAATAGTATGCTCCAACTCAACACATGCTACTTCAATGTGGCTTTCAACGGATAAGCATACTATGAGATGATTAGACTTGGACATGCTGGTAGACTGGTGTGGTAGAAATAGTTTAACTCTTAATCCCAACAAAACAAAGTTTCTGGTGCTGGGGACCAGGCATCAAATTGGTGAGATCGTTAGGCGTAACCCTAAAGTTCAAGTAAATGGCATCCCAATAGAGCGAGTAGATGAAGTCCGCAATCTAGGCCTTTTGATGGATGGATCCATGCACTTTGAGAGCTATGTTCTACAAACTGTTCGAAATTGCTTTTATAGGTTGTCCGTCCTGTACCAAGTTCGCCAGTACCTTGATACAAATCTGCGCATATCACTTTGTGAATCGCTTATTTTATCGAAGCTCAACTATGTCGACAACGTTTTTGGAGAATGCCTACTAAGCCGTTCTCAAAAGTTGGTACAGCGCGTTCAAAACGCCTGTATTCGATACTGTTTTCCCATACCTCGTAGAGCCCACATCTCCCCTTATCTATACAGCCACGGACTTCTTAACATGTCGTCGCGTCGGACTCTACATTTTGCTACTCTACTTTTTGGAATAGTTAAAAAACAGGTCCCAATATATTTTCATGAAAAAATTGTTTTCCCTAGTCGCCATATCCGTTTTGCTGCACGTTTAATGTGTCCATACCATAGAACGACTGCATTTCGTGGCAGCTTTCGTTATGCTGCAACGAAGTATTGGAACAATCTTCCGCCGCCCATTAGAAATTTTAATAGTCTGTACTCATTTAAACACTTACTTAGAAATCACCTGTTAAATCTACAAAAACCACATTGACTTGTTGTCGTTCTTGGGTCGAAAATAATATATAGTTTTATTTTTTAATTTTTGTTCTTTATTTAACTTACCTTTGTTAAAACAGAATGATTTTGTTATATCGTTGTTATTAGTGTTTTAATTTGTGATTTGCGTGTCAAATTATTATCATTAGTGATTTGTGTGTGTGCACTCAGCACCCTGGCGCCGCTGAAAACCAGCGCTGCATTGGCTTATGTCAATGTAGCATTTAATGCTGAGCTGGTAGCCTTTCTGTGTTCTCGTGTTTTAATTATTTTATTCGTTCCTAATTTGTTTTTTTTTTTTTTTTATCTTTATTATTATTAGTTCTTAAGTTGTATTATTTTTGTATTTGAAACACAAATAAACATTTTCTATTCTATTTCTATGTTATTTTATTTATTATTAATTCTGTGTCCAAGTGCCCACTATAATAATATTATTTTGTTTAATATTAATTAATTAACCTACTGATTCAATTGTTAAGCGAGTAATTTTGACACAAAATCTTCAAGAATGTAAAGATTACCACTTGAGTGATGATTTTGACCATGTGTACTTTACATGGTCAAAATCATCACTCAAGTGGTAATCTTTACATTCTTGAAGATTTTGTGTCAAAATTACTCGCTTAACAATTGAATCAGTAGGGACAACGTCAACGTCTAACTTTTTGTTGACCACAAATTTCAGTTCAGGTTTATTCACAGTTTTCAGGAAACTTATTTTATAAAGAGTTTTATCATTATTTCGTTCCAAGTTTATAATAAATCCCACATAGTATTTCCATGTCTTTCTTTGAAAATATCGAACTATTACACTATCTTTTATAGCAAAAGGCATGTCTGGTTCATTAGTGGTTGTATATTTTTATTTTCAACGGTATTTTTGTCTTCGTATTCTCTGACATTTTCCTCTCTTTTTTAACCTTATGAGACATCTCTAAATGTTCTTTCTCATACAAGTTCTCTTTCCATTCATCCAGCATGTAATTTCCTGATAGTTGTTCTCTCGTGTTACTATTTTCCATAATTTTAGAAGTAGATGGAACATTCTCTTTTTCTGTTTTATCGGGTTTATAGGTGTTTTGTTTATCTAATATTTGTAACGTTTGCTTAAGATCTGAACTTTTTGTATTTTCTAGTTTATGTTTAACTTTTGACAGAGTCGTGACACTTTGGTAACATTGATTTTCTCTCATTTTGCTTTGTCTGTGAATCACACTGTCTCTTTCTTCATTCTGTTTTTTGACAGTATTTTCACTTGAAACTATGGCCGAATTTTTATTTTTTATTATAGTTTCAGACAGCACATATATTTTTTATTTGATTCAATTTGTTTTTGTTTCTGTATTAGATTCTGATCACTTTTAGTAGATCTAAAAACACCAGTTTTTTCGTCGAGCTCTTCTTCAAATCAAATCGTTTCTTCTTCACTCACTTCATCTTCAAAATCCGTGCTAAATTTAAAGACATATCAGACATAATATTATAAGGTGTATCGTCACTTTCTGCGTATTCAATATCGTCTGAATTAGCGTCATCTTCTGAAGATATTATGGTTTGAATACGTGTTTTTCTCATTTTAGTTGTGGTATTATTTTCGTTGTTGGTTTTATCGATTTTTTTAGTTCTTTTTCTGGTTGTTTTGTTTTCATTTTTATTTGAATCCATGTTTGTCGTGAAGGAGTGATTTAAAGGTGAATGACAATCACATTTACCATGTTTGTAATCACAAAAAACAACTGAGGTATCTGTATTTTATTTCAAATTTTCTATCTGTTATTAACTGATGCATTTTCATTGTTTGTGGTACTGGTGTTAGGTTTTCTATTATAGATGTATCCAAAGTCTTAATATTCTCAGCGGGTATATAGAACATTTTGGTATTCGTTTCTGAAGTAATCAATATATTGTAAGTAGTTTCTGCGTCGGGTATATCGAATCCATGAGCTATTTTCAAATCAAGGTTACGCTTTATGGCCCCCCCCCTATGCCGTCCGCAGCGCCCTTACCATGGGCCGCTTCAAAAAACGACCATGTTGCATCGCTGAACCCATAATCGTATAGGTTACGACTAAACAGGTAAAAATTTTTTTTTGCCGTTATTGTGTTGTTGGTCCATCTGAGAAAAAAAATTATGATACTTACAATAGGATGCTCATTTTTTATGTATTTTAAAATTGGATCGAGATGGGCCCATATTGCTTCAGGGTTATGTTGATTTTCAGGCGAGATAGAACATTATACAAACAACATAGGACACCCGTATGTAATGTTACTTGTACTTTCGCAGCACCAAAATGCATTGCCTGGATTTCTTTGTTATGTTTACAAACAAAATTTTCTGAAAAATCAATGTGGATTAATTATTATTAACTCATTTATTATCAGATTCTCAATCCATATACAAACTTAAAAATAAAAACATACAAAATTAAAAATAAATGTCACAAAATAAATCAGTCATAAAATCAAATAAAATTAAATAAAAATAGAAAATAATATAATAAATAACTAAGGGAAAATTAAAAAAAAATTATAATAATAATATTAATTACCCGCAGGGCAGCTTGTGGCGAGCTGTTGGTGAGTAGCGACACCACGGGTACCGAGTGCTCCCGGGGAAGTTCCTGGTTCTCGTCTCCGCTTGCGGAGTGGCATCCCAAGAGAACCAGATCCCCACCTCTTGCTTGCCTTCATTGGCCGGTCTGAGTGGAGTCGCGAGAGATGCATCTTAGGATGTAGACTCGGGGGTGGAAGTGTCTAATGGCGTAATAGCGAGGAAACCCGCTCACGAGCAGTCTTCGTGATGGTGAAATCGGAGCCGCACCTCTCGACACCCCTCAGTCGTTTGCGCCGATGTTGTTCCTCTCCGGTAATTTACTCCGGCTTTTTAAGGAACCCATCCAGCATTCGGCAAGCCACCGTCTGCCACTCTTCTTAACATTATGAGTGACTTGTTTATGGCAGACGTCCGCAATCTCCCCTATAGCCCGATTACCCAGTCCATCCATCCATCACAATAGCCTGGTTTTATTTCTTTCATTTTTCTTTGCAATAGTCTCTACACCTGGCGGATACCATCTTTGGGTGTATCATATTGTGCACCCGAGGATGATACCCGCTATGTGTAGCCATCATCGTCTTTAGATTAACTTCTCAAAGGGCCTCTGTGCTGTTGGCTTCGGCCCCACGCAAGCCTTCCAAAGGACCGGGTCACTTTATGGCCCGAGATCATGGTATATTAATAAAACACAAAATGAAAACTTACTAACCTAATGGACATTTATATGGATATCGACCCCATCAATATTTCCATCCATTTTTATTGGATGGGACAGTCCAGACGTGAAACAATCATTTTCAGGATGCCATTGCTACTGGCTCGCGCACGCTGAAGTAGGGAAGCGACTTTTTTGCGAATAATCGCATGAAAGCCGTCCGTGCGCGCCTCCGCAAACATACCAGACGCGCTGCAAAAGCGAGGCAGCCGCATCAGCATCCTGAAAATGTTGTTGTACTGGACACGTAGAGCGCTGGCTGCCCGTCGGGTGCAGTTGAGCCAGAGGCTACTCGAGTAGAAGGACTGGCAGTAGGCCTTAAATATTTTACCCCCTTAGATTTTTACTTCTCTCGAGCAGCGTGCGTACCTACGCGCAATCATGTTTCCCCGTACAGCCAGCGCTCTACGCTCCCTTTCAACGTCTGCGTCATCGCTTAGGGTCTCATTTACAATATGTCCCAAGTATTTAAATACATCAACTACCTTCAGAGCCGCACCATTGAGCTACTATCGGCGGAATATAGGCAGGCCTTACATTTCCACTTATGAATATAAGGACTTCACTTTTTTTAGAATTGTATGTTAGCCCATGCCCCGCCCCACATAGTTCTCACAAATTATAACAAGCTTCTGAATAGAGCCCACCGATGGACCCAGCAGCACCATATCGTCCGCGTAACTTATGTTGTTCATACATACTTCATCAATAAAACAACCGGAATGAGTGCTGCTGAGTTCACCAATGAGCTCATTAATATACAGGTTAAACAAGAGGCCAGAAGTTATCCCGCCCTGCCTAACACCGCACTCTAAGCCATACTCCTCAGATAGAGCGCCGTCCCATCTCACCTGATTTTTTTGACATTTGTACCAATATTTCATGATCGACACCACTTCAGCCGGTACACCCTCGCTCCCCAGCTTCTCCCAAAGCCTGTGATACAAAACTGTATCAAAGGCCTTCGACATATCAAGGAAGCAAGCGTATACCGGCGTTTTTCAAATGTTTGTTTTTATAGTACCTGACAGCTTGCTTAAGAGACAAAATCGCACTCTCTGTGGATAGTCCAGCCCTAAAACCAAACTGAGCATCGTGCAGGTTGATGTGTTCCAAGAGAATGTTATTAAGCAAGCTGTCAAGCACCTTGGCTACAATAGTTGCAAGTGAGATAGGCCGGTAGTTGTTCCTATCCGATACATCTCCAGTTTTGCATGGTCAATTCGTCTGGTAAGTAGCCATGACACAAGCACAAATTATAAAACATAGCGAGCACATTTGGAAGATGAACACCAGCAAACCTTAGATGCTCGATGCTGAGGCCGTCATGTCCAGGAGATTTTCCCCTTTGCATAGAACGAATGACTCTGTGAACTTCTTTGGCAGTGAAACTTACGGTTCTCCTTTGCATGACGACCTCAGCCTCGACCTGATTACATACAGAACCTGACATAGGTCTAACCTTAAAGTGCTCTCTAAATAAGTCGGCAATAGAACTCCGATTACCTACTTCATTAACTGTCACTGGGAGGCCAGACCTAGTATTCATTTTCTTGGTATTTTTCCAGAAATGCTTAAAATCTTTGCTAGAATGATGACTAGCTAGAGCATCCATCTTTAACTGCTCTTGCTGATCTTGACACCATTTTAACTTGGATTTAAAAGCCTTCCTGCTTGCACACAAACTGTTATTAATTCGACCACATTTAGGTTTACCTGCATCAACCCAAGCCAAGAAACTGAGCCTGGCCTCCCTGTGGTAGCTTGCTACGTGCTTGTTCCACCCAGAAATGTAACCATTCCTTCTTCGTGGCTTAGGGCGCGTATAAGTGGCTTGTGCGACTTCTGTCAGCATTGATACAATTTTGTCATACATATTATCTAACAATACTTTATGTCCTGCGTTATCACATGTTCCGTCACAACAATGGGCAAGCTGTACTGGAAAATTAATAGCTTTTAAACTACAGTGACAAAGCTGTTGGTACTGCTCAATTTGACTATCAGTACGCTCGCCCCATATAGTCAAGTTATATGTAGGATTTAAGTCTACATCTATTCTAGAACTAACTCTACCTAGATCACATTCAATGAGCAACGGGTAATGGTCAGACCATTGGACATTGTACTCTACCCATACATGTTTTATACATGATAGCGCGGCTCCAGTGACTACACAGTGATCTAGCCACCGCGCGCACCCGTATGCTTCACTCACAAACGTAAACGTACCAGAATCCGCGCCTAACATATTCATATCAGCGCACGTCCACTTCTGCTCTGCACAAAACTCCATAAGCTCGCACCAGAATCGCTCATTGGGGTGAGCATTATAATCGCCTAATATATAAACTGCGACACTGTGACTAAAAATGAGATCGACTTCATCATGACGGATAGCAAGCACATATTCAGAGATGTCTCAGTGATCAACAGGTTCAATACCGGATCTGATCACCGACTCCTCCGAGGCTCTCTGAATATCAACTTGAAGCTTGAAAGAAACCGTCTGATGAAGTCCACGCTCCGACCTGACCCAATCCAAATCATGGCGGGCACCGAGAAGTTTCAGCAGCTTCTCGGGAATAGATTTGTTGCCTTGGAACCCACTGATGACGCTGACGAGACCCTACACAATCTGGTTGAAACGTTGAGGGATGAGGGCATCAAATTCTGTCGAAAGCAGCGTACTGGCAAGAAGTCCAAACTCTCGGATGAGACTCTTGGGCTGATGACAAAAAGACGGGAGACCACCCAAGCGACTTTGACAGAGAGGTCAGACCTGAACAAGCGGATTGCGAAGATGGTACGGCACGACCTTCGGAGCTTCAACACGCGCCTCATTCAAGAGGCGATAGAGCGAAACCGAGGGTCCAAAGTATTCACTCAGCAGCTTGGCAGGAGCCACCTGACAAAGCTTAAAACGCACGACGGGAGGACCGTATTGTCAAAGCCGGAGATATCCGCCGAGATAGAGGATTTCTATGGCCGATTATACGCTGCACATGCCCCTCGTTACCGACGAGATAACCAAGATTCCAGAGCCACCCTGACACGCCACTATACCGACGAACTGCCTGAAATCAGTCAAGACGAGATCGTGTTAGCTCTAAGGCAGCTTAAAAATGGAAAAGCCCCCGGCGAGGACGGTATTACTTCAGAGCTTCTTAAAGCCGGAGGAGCCCCTGTAATACAGGAGCTACGGAACCTCTTTAATACCGTCCTTGACAGTGGGAGAACTCCAAAGGCGTGGAGCGGGAGTTTGGTGGTGCTCTTTTTTAAGAAGGGAGATAAAACCCTTCTTAAGAATTACAGACCCATCTCACTCTTGAGCCACGTCTATAAGCTGTTCTCACGAGTGGTCACGAACCGTCTCGCCAGGAGACTCGACGAGTTCCAGCCACCGGAACAGGCTGGGTTCCGCGGAGGATATGGCACCATAGACCACATACACACAGTGAGGCAGATTATACAGAAGTCCGAAGAGTATAATCAGCCCCTGTGTCTGGCTTTTGTGGACTATGAGAAGGCATTTGACTCCGTCGAAACCTGGGCTGTTCTGGATTCCTTACAGCGATGCCAAGTAGACTATCGTTATATCCAGGTGCTGAGTTGTCTCTACGAGGCCGCCACCATGAGTGTCCAAGTACAGGGTCAGCAGTCTAAACCCATCCAATTGCGCAGAGGAGTGAGGCAGGGGGATGTCATATCCCCGAAACTGTTCACGTGCGCATTGGAAGATATGTTTTGGTTGCTGGACTGGAAAGGAAAGGGCATTAATATAAACGGCGAGTACATCTCACACCTGCGATTCGCTGATGACATAGTCTTAATGGCGGAGAGAAACTGAACCAGATGCTGGACGGCCTAGCTTCAGCCTCCCGATGTATCGGTCTTGGCATGAATTTGGATAAAACCAAAGTCATGATCAATGGTCACATTGATCCAAGGCCGGTGGTCGTACATGGTCACCTTCTCGAAACTGTTTCCGAGTACACTTACCTTGGGCAGATTCTGCAGTTGGGTAAAAACAGTTTCGAGAAGGAGGCCAAAAGGAGGATCCAGCTGGGCTGGGCAGCATTTGGGAAACTACGTCAAGTCTTCACGTCATCCATACCGCAATGCTTGAAAACTAAAGTTTTCAATCAGTGCGTCCTACCCGTTATGACCTACGGAGCTGAGACGTGGACACTCACGATAGGGCTGGTCCACCAGTTCAAAGTCGCTCAGCGAGCTATGGAAAGAGCTATGCTCGGAGTTTCTCTGAAGGATAGGATTCGTAACGAATACATCCGACAGAGAACCAAGGTTATCGACATAGCTCAAAGAATTAGCAAGCTGAAGTGGCAGTGGGCCGGCCATATCTCGCGAAGAACCGACGGCCGATGGGGCAAACGTGTTCTTGAGTGGAGACCACGACTCGGTAAACGTAGTGTAGGACGCCCTCCGACCAGGTGGGATGACGACCTGCGAAAGACTGCAGGTAGATGCTGGATGCGGCAAGCTGAAGACAGGGCGCTATGGCGCTCATTGGGGGAGGCCTATGTCCAGCAGTGGACTGCTATAGGTTGATGATGATGATGATGATAAACTGCGTCAATGTTTATGCTGTCCTCGATAATTGAGCTTATTTTGCCCAAACATTGCGTAAAATCAGGCAAATTTTCCGTGCATTCGGTAGGCATATACACACTGAATATTAGCATAGATTTATCACATAGCCTCACCTCAATGCCCGCTATACGTACGTCGTTACACTGTTAAACTTTTACGGTCGTAAAGACATTCTTCCTCCATAGTAAGGCGACTCCTCCGTAAGGCCTTCCTCGCAGTAGGCCTGCCGAGGTGTCGACCGCAGAGGTTCCAGTGCTTCCGAACTCTTTCTCGAACTTGTAGCTAGCAACGGTAAATCATGCGGCAACAACCAGGTTTCTTGTAACGCCATAACATCTACCAATTAAATAGACTTCTGATACCATCAAGAGATCGCTTCAGTGATTTACAGTTAAAATTAGTTTCCTGTAGGATATACTAACCATTTTGATTTGAAGATTGCCTCTCAATTTCAGTTTCATAATGTTCTCTCAGATTTATGAAACGCCTAAAAGATATTCCTTGTGGCCACGTATTAGCCATCAAGAAAAGAAGACAGGCTGCTCTTGCTCACAAAAATTTTAAAGGCGTTATAATTTCGCCTTCTAGCCATCTTCAGCTTGATTGGCTTAACATTCTCTCTGGTTTTGGTGAGAATGTATTCTGCTATATCCTCCTCAGACACGCTCTCGTCTACATTGGTAATAAGAAGAGGAACTTTGGTTTCAGCCGCCTTAAATTTACTATTTTGTATATATATAGCCTTGCCTCTGCTCATTGTAAATTTATTGTTAAGCCGCTTTCTTTGGACTAGTTTCCATTCATTACTTTTCTCTGGTGTATACCATAGGCCTTTATTTCTACCTACGTCCGCAAAACTAGGTTTTGCTGGTTGAGATGCTTGTTTGATATCAACATAGGTAGTTTCGTGATATTCGACATTTTTCAGTCGTTTCGTTTCAGTCGACAGTTGAGCTTCTGTCGATGGTTGACGCTTTTTGATTGAATCAGTGGTTGCATCGACTCAAACTCATTTGTTGCTATGCGCTCGCCCGAAATCGGCGGCGCAGGCAGCAGTGGCGGCGTCGGCGGCCGCGGGGTAGGGGGGCACGTGCTCTCTGCCATGGCAAGTGCCGAAATCCGTACCAGCCGTACCAGGCGCGGGCACTCATCACGCCCGCGAGCGGGCGTCTTCGGGTCAACGACCAGCGCAGGCGGCGGTGTCACTGGACTGGTTTGCTCTGCTATAGAGGCGATAGCCATCGGCCCACTATTTAAAAGATTGGCGCCGCGCGTTCGGGTATTGACAAAATGATCGTACCTCTTTTGTATCGGCGTGTTCACAATAGAATCATATTTACTGGAATACATTTTTGCCTCTAAATCTTCAAGTTGTGTGGCCGTAACATAGGTGCTTTTATGCTCTCCACTTGAGTTTTTAGTAATGTTATGTCTCTCAGTAGTGATGTGACATCTAGATGATCGAAAGTCACAGGAGGTAGTTTGCCAAGATCTTTCGCCACAAAAATGGGTATTTTTTCAGGATTTAAGCTTTTGAGGACTATTATAATGTCCTCCAAATCTCTATGAATTTTTCCTTCACTCTTCTTCTTCCTTTTCACGTTTCTAATGTCCGTTGTGATCGAATCAAACAGCAAATTCTTCGCTTTCTCTATTTCATCCATTTGAAAAGCTGATGCACATATACGCATTAAGCTTTCTTGATCCATAACATTTTACATTTTATTTGTAATATATGCCAACACTTCATCAATTACTATATTGCAACTTGCACACTTAACCGTGCTCGATGTCATGTTTGCGATCTTAGTTGTGCGCGACCGACTCTCTACACACATCCGCGCTGTAGCGTAGCGGACGCGAGACTTTTATTAATGCTTCATTATATTTCAAATTATCAGCACACATCCTATACACACATACTACTGATAATAAAAGTTGAACACATGTATTTTGAACTTTTCGGATATGAAAAAGTTCATTAAGTGTCTGAATCAAATCTTCTATTGTGCCTTCTTTTTTAATTTTCATCATTATTTTAGCTCCACCTCTTCTTCTCCATATTCATGTTCTTTTAAGACCCACGTATACCAACTCATTTTTTTGTTTAAATCAAAGTCACCACAATATATTTTTTTTTGTTGAACATTCTTTACAATCACCCTACATACAATTCTTTGACATTGAATCACAAACCAGAGATGAAACTAGATCATTTAATCCATCGTGTTTAATTAAGCCGATTGACCCTAATGCATCAATCATAAATTGCATGTTAGAATGTTTTAGACATGCACAATGTCGGCGACGGAACCCACAAATAATATAATTTTAAGTGTTATGTGATAATCAAGTTAGAATATGATTAATTAGAAAATAAGGTTTACTTTTGTTTGAAAGGTTACACTCCGATTACGACATATATTACGATATATGTAGTTGTTATGGACCGGCGCGTATATATCTACCTAACTATGTACATTTTCTCGAACTAATTAAAAGGAAAGACAAGGAAAACGAAAATGTTCTAGACTTTAGAAAGAGGCATAGCCCGGAAAATCGTAGAATATTCGAGTAAGGGTTGACGGAGGTATAAAAGGCGAGCTTGTTTGTGGATTTAGTCAGTTCTAATTTTGAGTTCCAATTGTGAAGTGAGTGCTTATTTTGAAGTGTTCAGTAGTTTTGCAAGTGGTGAATAAGTCTTAACACGTTGACTGCGGTTTTTTTTTTGACAACTGCGATCTCTTTTTTAACCTAAAAAATTCGTGCTGCCGCTCTACACAGCGGTTGTGTTGCGCCGCACATGCGTTTCGTTCGAAAAATATTACGGCTGTGCTGAGTCACACAGATCTGTATTTTCTCAGCCGTTGCGCTAGTGTGGATTTACGCATATTAGTCACTTGTAGTAAACACATACCGTGTGATTTCAGCAATCAAAGTGTTAAGGAAAATAAATAGTGAAGTACAGTGCAGTGACTTTGTTTTAACCCTAGTAGGGGACCTCAAGAAGAGCTGCCACTGGAACCAGAGGACTTTTATTCGAACCCCTGCAAAGTTAGCCGAGGAAACGGTCCTCCTTGGCCTCTTGCGGGGAAAGGAGGGGGCTCCTTTCCCCGCAACCGGAGGTGGACCGTTTGGTGTTGTTGTACCCAAAACTACGCATTCAGGGGTGCGTGGCGGCGGCGTGCGCTAACCAGCGACAGTAAAAAGGAGCGTACGTCGAAATATACGTATCGGAGAACTCCGGTTATAACTGTTGGTATACGAGCCGGAGAACTCCGTTCTTAACAGTTGGTCCTTCGAGCCGGATCCCTGCAAGAAGAACCCAGAGGAAGAACCCGGAGAAGAAAGAAGATCAGGATGCCGGTCACAAGGCCACAGAAGGATGCTCCCTCATGCCCACTGTACCGTCCAGAGGAAGAGGATGAGGCAGTTGCAGGGCCAGAAGGGGTCACGTCTGCGTCACGGTCGGGCATATTAAGGACTACGGGAACTTCACGGGATTCAATGAGTACAGCAACGGAAAGAACCTCGGCTAAGGAGGCTACTGCAACCATGGCGGCGTCCGGGAAGAGACAGCATAGTGAAGCCGTACAGAAGACGACCAAGAAGACCAAGGAACTGGCCCCAGAAAAAGGAGTAGGTGGTTCAGACACGACCTTGAAGCCGGCGGCGGTCGGTCGTCGAGCCTGGTCCACGAAGACCACGAGTTCTTCAGCCAGAAGACGGGAGCTGGAAGCAAAAAAAGAATTGGCACGCCTGGAGCTGAAGCAAGCTCAGGCGGCAACAAGGCTGGCCCGTATCAGATTGGAACTGAGCCAATGTGATGATGAAGACTCTGTGGGTGAAGACCAGGAAGAAAGGGAGGTGCAGAACTGGATCCAGACGTCCATATTGGAGGACGACGAGGCAGAACGAGAGCAGCGAAGTAAGGACCTCCCGGAAGAACCCTGGAGCGTGGAAGCTGAAGAGAATCCTTCAAAGGCAGGAGCTTCGATAGAGATTCAAGCTCTGACGACGGCCTTGAAGGAGGCTTTCTCCGGAGGGAAAGACTTCGCATCGCAACCGAAGTACATCCACGAGCTACCCTACTTCGACGGGAACAGCAGCGAGTGGACAGCATTCAAGGTCGTCTACACCGACACGGCACCTATGTTCAACGACGTCCAGAACATGGCTCGACTGAGAAGAGCACTGAAGGGCAACGCAAGAGAAACTATCAAGAGTCTGCTGTACTCTGATGCTCCTCCGATGGTAGTAATGGAAGCCCTCAGAAGAAGATACGGAAGACCTGATGCACTGGTGCTAGCTGAACTGGAAAAGGTCAGAGCATTGCCGAAGATCACGGAGAATCCGAGAGACATCTGTATCTTCGCGAGCCAGATCAGCAACAGCATAGCAGCAATCAAGGGATTGAAGAAGCCACTGTACCTGCATTCGCCGGAGATGGTGAAACAGATAATTGAGAAGATGCCAACGGTTCTCAAATTCTATTGGTACGACTTCGCTGCAGTAATAGGAGAGGATGATTTTTCTGACCAATCTCTTGTTTCAAAATTCCTGAACACAGAAGCGGAGGACAAGGGCGGAGGCCTCAAGAAGACTAGACAAGCGGCGCACTCGACCAAAGAAAAGGACTTCAATGAAAAGGATCCAAAGAAGGCGGAGCAAATCTGCCCATTCTGCGAGGGTAGTCACTTCCTCCTGCACTTCCAGAAGTTCCTAAAGGCATCGGTTCGAGATTGCTGAGCAGCTATTAAGAAAAGTCGCCTCTGTTTCAAGTTCCTCCAAGGGAACTACAGGAAGGAAAGCTGCAGGAAACCGTCCTGCAAGGAGTGCAAGAGGTGGCATCATCATTTGCTGCATGTCGAGTATGAAGATAGGCCTTCAAAGAAGAATGAAGACGTCATCGAGGCAGCACCAGCAGAAGCATCAGGCGTCACTGGGTCGGTAAACTCAGTGAACAATGCAAGGGCGTACCTGAAGATTGTTCGAGTGGAAATCTTTGGGACGAAGACATCAAAGAAGATATTAGCTCTCTTGGATGAAGGGTCAACAGTGTCACTTCTGGACAAGAAGGTGGCAGAGGAGATCGGTGCTCAAGGGACCAAGGAAGAACTGGTAATCAAAACAGTTGGCGGTAAGCTCATTAAGAAGAGAGATTCACAGGTGCTGGACCTCATGCTGAAAGGGGTTCATCAAGGACAACGGAAGACCGCCAGGAGAGTCTGGACCGTGGATAAATTTAAGCTGGCACCGCAGTTCTTGGTCAAGAAGAGGATTCAAGAGTATCCGCACTTGAAGAAGATCGCCGATATTCTACACTACGAAGGGGAGTCACCACAGCTACTCATCGGACAAGATAACTGGGAGCTGATCGTGACTCAAGAAATAAGGAAAGGGAATCCAGGTAAGCCAGTTGCTTCCAGAACAGGACTTGGATGGGTGCTTCATGGAACTGATGTTGGAAGAATTTGCGCCGCACTCTTCCATCAACGGCGGGGGCCGGTCGCGGGGCTGTGCGCCCTGCAGGTCCCAAGCCAGCTGATAGTGGGGGTCGGCCTCGCCGCACAGATGTTCGCGGCGGTCGAGGCGACGGTGGCAGTTCGTCTTCGCTGCTCAACACATCATTCGTCTCAGGCGGCGTTCTAAATTCCTCTTCATCTGAAGACGAGGATGTGGAGCTAGCCGAAGCGGGCTGCGGTGGTGGTGGTTGGTGCGCTTGTGCCGCCCTTGTACGCGCTCTTGTGATAATTTTGATTCATTCACCATGATTAATGAAAAATATAAATAAATGTAAAAAAATTCACAAAAAGGGCGGTGTCATTTTTTTTTTTTTTTTAATATTATTGTTATGTCTCTCATTTACCATGATCTCGGGCCATAAAGTGACCCGGTCCTTTGGAAGGCTTGCGTGGGGCCGAAGCCAACAGCACAGAGGCCTTTTGAGAAGTTAATCTAAAGGCGATGGCTACACATAGCGGGTATTATCCTCGGGTGCACTAGCGGGTATTATCCTCGGGTGCACTTATTATTATTATTAATATTTATTATTATTATTATAAGCACGGCTCGCTTCACTCACTGTGCTGTTCCCCGCGGTCACATCGTGGCTCGCTTCGCTCGCCGCAATGCTCCACCCGAAAAAAAGGTCGAAAATTGGCTTATTTTTGTTACTCTTACATTTTGTTTTTCATTAAAAACCTCCAATTGTCGCTCAGTTTTTAAGTATTTTTTTTTTGTTAATAGTTTCTGTTAAATATGAGAGTGCAATAAAGAATGTTCTATGTTCTATGTTATACATATCTATTTCATTACATGTTTATCAGCCTGATCCATTCAGTAGTTTTGGCGTATAAATATAACGAACATCCATCCATTTATCCCTCACAATATAGTATTCGTGTGATTCAGAAAATTATTTTTGATTTGTTTCTTATTATTTAAACATTTATATGGCCAATAAATATTAGCCATATAATTGTTGAATAAAAATAAACATACCCTACATCGTCAAACTATTTATTCAATAAGTAGCGACCCGTCCCGGCTTCGCCCGGGTGGTCATTTGTTTCAGGCAATTTTTAAATGTTTCTCTTTTTTCTCTCCGTAAGAACCATCCTCGTACTTCAAGGAATATTCTAAAAAAGAATTAGCGAAATCGGTCAGCTGCTCTCGAGATTTGCGCTTAGCGACACATTCAGCGATTCAATTTTATATTATAGAAGATTAAACTCATTAGTTTGAAAATATAGGGTACGTTTTTTTAATCTCCCTAATACGCATATTTAGGGACATAGCATTTGACACGTTTAACAATAATAGAAGCTGCGCTTTGTTATTGATATGCGATAATGATAACGAGTATTTTCCGCCATGGACTAAAAAATATTATGTAGGTACCATTGCTATCCACATGTTTATTTAGAATTTGAAAAAATATGCTCAAGCTTCAGCTCCAGCTGTCCATATCAATGTCAGTCTAGTTTATCTGTTTAGGCAGATAACAAAGATAAGTATTCAAGTAATTACATAATTTATTTTACTTACTCACGATAAGGAAATAAACGAACAACGTCAGCTGATAATAGATAGCGGTGTCAATACAGATGTAACAAAAATAGTCCAGTCACCTTATTGATTCACCTAGAAATTAAAGTTAACCAGTACGCATCATCATCATATCAGCCTATCCACTGCTGCACATAGGCCTCCCCTAATGAGCGCCATAGCGCCCTGTCTTCAGCTTGCCGTATCCAGCATCTGCCTGCAGTCGCGGTCTCCACTCAAGAACACGTTTACCGCAACGGTTGTCAGTGCAAACGCGTATACGCCTTCATCTAAGTTGGTTGTTAAACACGTTGCCTCAAAAGTATCATTAATATTGCGTTCGCTTCGTAAGTTAGTCAAGGTAAAATGTAAAAATAAAAAACGGTTTTTCGCAGTTATCTACACGAGTTCCTTGGCTTGACTTTTTTTATTTGGCAATATGGTTCCTTTATATCAATCACTTTGATGTCCGTCCGTCAATCCTCTTTTCTCAGGAACGCGTGGAGGTTTCGTGTGAAAATTAACATCAAATATTCAGACCGTAACTTCTTAGAGCCTCTTAGAGTAAGTATTTACGCGATGGCCAATATGTATGACTTGTATTTTAATTGCATTTTGTTAATTTATTATTTGAACATGCATTATTATACATATTTTCCACAATGTATTTCTAAGTTTATTTCTATTATTTGCTGTAGCTTACGAAAATAGTGACGTAGCTCGTTGACGATAATTTTTAACCCGATTGCGCGGTTGTTGATGTTGATTAATGTTTAATATGTTTACAAATGTCGATAAATGAGTAATCGTTTGGCATGTATTATCATCATCATCATCCACAGCTGGATTTGATCCAGGACTCTCAAACTAGTATATTCATGTATGAATACATTAGAAACTCTGCAAGGACTTGGACAATACGATCTTGCGGGATTATAGTCAGATGCTAATTGCTACTTATTATTTCTGACACGTAGGTTTCTAAGACGTATAATAAAAATAAAATACTTTAAATAATACAGGACTCACAAAGCATTATCTAGTCCAAGTAATGCAGAGCTTGTGTTATGGGTACTGATATATGTAGACAACCTATTTATTTCTTAATACTTGAATTTTTTGATTTTAATAACTATCTAATAGTCCTCTAAGGAAGAAACGAAGGAAGAGCTCTTTGAGTTTCTTTTGTGTACCTGCTAAAGGCTTAGACAGGATTTTGTAAAATTTACACTCTAAGCAAGGGTTTAAAATGTATTTCTTAATGAAGAAAACTACAATCACATATGAACAGCAAATATGAACTAGTATTTAGAATTAAAGCTTAATAGATATCTAACTGCCGACAATCTAGAGGTAGCTCTACTGATCCATATCAATACCTCTAACTAAAGGGTTCCCAAGACACTGTCTGTATTGTTCCGTTATATGGCAATGCTGATGCGATGTGCCAGATATACGAGTAAGTAACCACAAACCAACTCTCGGGCCACGCATCGCTTCAATGAAACGTTCGAATACAATTTTTAAAACCCGGACAGCCTCCGTTCTACCCCATGTATTCAATAAACCTACGGCTTCTATTGAGCTTGTCAGATATAATTTAATTGGTGTAGGTAAGATTAATGAGCACACTTTTTAAGGTATTATTGGATTTAAGCGTGTTGCGTCTGTTCCTCATGAACGAATACATCTAAACTTAGTATCAGCTTCATCGTTTGTGTAATTATAAAACTTACCTATGGTATCTTTGAATACATTTTCATAATCATCGTAAAAGTAAACAAAAAATATATAAAAAAGGTAGAGGTAAAAATTACTATATTTTCAAAAAAGTTTTATGAAACAACTAAACTTCTAAAACTCTACGTCTATTAAAAAACTCGCGTTACAAGTAACTAACGTATCTACATACCTATTAACTCGAATTCATCAATCATAATTTTATCGATAAGTAAGTAAATTTAAAGTAGAGACTTTAAATTTAGATGACACGAAAGAAACTGACCGTATAATAATGTGTTTAAAAAAAACCAGAAAAATATTATCTTGTACTTTATATACCTAGCATTATCCCTAAGAGCAAGAAGTCAAACCAGTGTCAAATTTTATGGGGGTAGTCTACGGAACGTAGGCTGCTTCGATTTTTGTTAAATTCAAATTATTGACATTGACAACTCATTGTACCCGTCAATAAAATAAGTCGACAGTTTTAGAGCTGTTTAATATAAGTTTACACAATACTATACAAAATTGATTGCTAATAGAAATAAAATACAGAGAGGACTTCTTTCTTGAATCTTGTATCAAAAATAATAGGGGCAGCTGTAACGTTTTACTTTGTGTATAGTTACAATACAAGCAGTGAATCCCTAAGACTATGTGAATGAATGAACGAATTAATTAATTCATTTTTAATGAATTTGAATTTTTGTTTGTTAAAAGACTTCACAGAACTTAATAAACTAACTATATCAACATTAGGCGCTTCGAAGAACTACATAATATATGCTCGCTTAATACGTACTTTGATCCGTACACACCCAATGGCGCCCTATTATTTATGCGTGCGTTTGTATTTGTCAAAATAATAATAGTCATTAATGTCATATTAGTAAGCGCAAGAGCGTATGTCCCATGGTTCTGCCGGACGTACACCCCGGACGTAGCCCCCTGGTATATCAGCAGAGATGGTAATGTAATTTGACTTGTACTATTTTGATACCAAAAAATTGATTTACTTTAGTTTAGTTTATTTATTTCCACCGTAGGTACACATGTTGCACTTGATTTCGTTAAATACTATTTTAAAAGATAAATTCATTTTTTTCTTAATTATTCTGATTATAATGTCATGATACCCAGGGACTTGAAATGGGGTTCGTACGGTTGGGTTTGTACGAACAACGCGCGCCGATCGCAAAGCCCATGCGTACTGACCTACTAACGAAATTGACATAATGTTTACATCTTCCATTGGAATAACATCTAATATTCCTTACATTCAAGCTGAAGAATAAGCGCTGTGGCGCTCATTGAGGGAGGCCTATGTCCAGCAGTGGATTAACATAGGTTGATGATGATGATGATTCCTACATTCTAGGCACTACAAGAGCTTTGAAGGGTGCTGCGGAGGGCGTAGCACCGTCCACATGGTCCAGGGAAGGCAAGGACTCTCCCGGGGCTGGGAGGAAGGAGAACCGTTGCAGCATAGTGGTGGTAAACACAAAGATGTTGCATTTAGCCAGTGTATCGCCCATACATCTGCACAGAAACAAGAAGAATTAGAATTGGCTCCTTCCAATCTCGCAACATTCCCATCTCGTGATTTTTTTATGGAGTGATGCAGACAGTTTTTATGAATTACATCATTCATACATCTTCAGCCAGCCTAGTCTACCTAACGGATGCAGGTCTTGGACTGGGGCGGGGGTTTTGTTAAACCGAATTTATGTTATAAATGTGTTTTCTACCCGCGGCTTCAGAACCGTTGTTTCTATGGACACGTTTAAAAGGTTATCCTAAAATAAAAATAATAGAATAATTTTACTGTGAAATTGTGTGGATCTTAATTACATAAAGGTATTAAAATCAAATCAAAGTTTTAATAATTTTATCTGTTTCGGTTGTACTTTAAGAAATTCACTATCCCATTAGAATGGCGATTGATTTATATTATGTAGCCTATGTTATATTTTCCCTGTCTTTTATTTATTGTTAAATGTTGGAAAACACTTACTTTTTCAACCGTACACTAATCATATTAATCACATAAATGCATCATCCACTATCATATATGCTATCCTATCGCCAAGATTATAAAGGCGAAAGTATGTGAGTTATGCCGTTGAAAACATTTTGGCTAAGCAGTGTTGTTATGGGTACTAGAAGATTGATATATTTACATAATACAATAGATTACGAGGATAGATATTTTTTAATTATACATAGATAAAGCCCAGAACAATCGGAACAATATACATAGTACCTATAACATAAGCCTGCTTAGCTTGGGGCTAGACAACGCTGTGTGAATTATCCTTTACTAAAAAAAACAGTAAATCTTAACCTGCGCTTAGCCAATCCGAATGGAAAGTAGTGGTTGGGCAGGCTGAGTTTTCCATCCACCAGGAATCGTTCAGGCTTGAACGAAAGGGGGTCCGGAAACAACGCCTCGTCCATCAAAATATTGGTGTAGTTGCTTACCACCATCGTGTTCTGGAGTAATGAAACATACAAAATCATTTATCAGTATCAGAACTAAGCTCAGTCATCGAAGCTCAGCTAAGTACCATGTAATTTTAGGATGAGGCGGGAAGACTAAATAATAATCAAATATTTTTTGCTCCTTTCCTTTCCATCAATCCTATTAGTTTTTAAGGTTTTGTTGTCTAATTTCTAATATGAACCTATGCTTAAAATAAGTAAAATAAAGTACAATACAAGCAGTGAATTCCTAAGACTATGTGAATGAATGAACGAATTAATGAATTAATTTTTAATGAATTTGAATTTTTGTTTGTTAAAAGACTTCACAGAACTTAATAAACTAACTATATCAACATTAGGCGCTTCGAAGAACTACATAATATATGCTCGCTTAATAGCTGTACTTTGATCCGTACACACCCAATGGCGCCCTATTATTTATGCGTGCGTTTGTATTTGTCAAAATAATAATAGTCATTAATGTCATGTTATTAGTAAGCGCAAGAGCGTATGTCCCATGGTTCTGCCGGACGTACACCCCGGACGTAGCCCCCTGGTATATCAGCAGAGATGGTAATGTAATTTGACTTGTACTATTTTGATACCAAAAAATTGATTTACTTTAGTTTAGTTTATTTATTTCCACCGTACGTACACATGTTGCACTTGATTTCGTTAAATACTATTTTAGAAGATAAATTCATTTTTTTCTTAATTATTCTGATTATAATGTCATGATACCCAGGGCCTTGAAATGGGGTTCGTACGGTTGGGTTTGTACGAACAACGCGCGCCGATCGCAAAGCCCATGCGTACTGACCTACTAACGAAATTGACATAATGTTTACATCTTCCATTGGAATAACATCTAATATTCCTTACATTCAAGCTGAAGAATAAGCGCTGTGGCGCTCATTGAGGGAGGCCTATGTCCAGCAGTGGATTAACATAGGTTGATGATGATGATGATTCCTACATTCTAGGCACTACAAGAGCTTTGAAGGGTGCTGCGGAGGGCGTAGCACCGTCCACATGGTCCAGGGAAGGCAAGGACTCTCCCGGGGCTGGGAGGAAGGAGAACCGTTGCAGCATAGTGGTGGTAAACACAAAGATGTTGCATTTAGCCAGTGTATCGCCCATACATCTGCACAGAAACAAGAAGAATTAGAATTGGCTCCTTCCAATCTCGCAACATTCCCATCTCGTGATTTTTTTATGGAGTGATGCAGACAGTTTTTATGAATTACATCATTCATACATCTTCAGCCAGCCTAGTCTACCTAACGGACGCAGGTCTTGGACTGGGCGGGGGTTTTGTTAAACCGAATTTATTTTATAAATGTGTTTTCTATACGCGGCTTCAGAACCGTTGTTTCTATGGACACGTTTAAAAGGTTATCCTAAAATTAAAATAATAGAATAATTTTACTGTGAAATTGTGTGAATCTTAATTACATAAAGGTATTAAAATCAAATCATAGTTTTAATAATTTTATCTGTTTCGGTTGTACTTTAAGAAATTCACTATCCCATTAGAATGGGGATTGATTTATATTATGTAGCCTATGTTATATTTTCCCTGTCTTTTATTTATTGTTCAATGGTCAATTAAGTGAAAAACACTTACTTTTTCAACCGTACACTAATCATATTAATCACATAAATGCATCATCCACTATCATATATGCTATCCTATCGCCAAGATTATAAAGGCGAAAGTATGTGAGTTATGCCGTTGAAAACATTTTGGCTAAGCAGAGTTGTTATGGGTACTAGAAGATTGATATATTTACATAATACAATAGATTACGAGGATAGATATTTTTTAATTATACATAGATAAAGACCAGAACAATCGGAACAATATACATAGTACCTATAACATAAGCCTGCTTAGCTTGGGGCTAGACAACGCTGTGTGAATTATCCTTTACTAAAAAAAAACAGTAAATCTTAACCTGCGCTTAGCCAATCCGAATGGAAAGTAGTGGTTGGGCAGGCTGAGTTTTCCATCCACCAGGAATCGTTCAGGCTTGAACGAAAGGGGGTCCGGAAACAACGCCTCGTCCATCAAAATATTGGTGTAGTTGCTTACCACCATCGTGTTCTGGAGTAATGAAACATACAAAATCATTTATCAGTATCAGAACTAAGCTCAGTCATCGAAGCTCAGCTAAGTACCATGTAATTTTAGGATTAGGCGGGAAGACTAAATAATAATCAAATATTTTTTGCTCCTTTCCTTTCCATCAATCCTATTAGTTTTTAAGGTTTTGTTGTCTAATTTCTAATATGAACCTATGCTTAAAATAAATACTTTTTTATTTATTTACGTTTTTTATAATAGTTTGCTAAAAAGTGCGAAACTATGAAACAAATGTTTCAAATAGTTTCTTGGGGCATTATTTTGGAAATATGATATTATTACAACCTTTTTTAAGTATTACAAATTCGTCAAGTTCTCACAACAGCAACGTGTACTAGCCGGATATCATTACTGCAGTCAGATCCCCATGTTCAATCCAACAATCCTATCCATCCACGGTTGTCTGATAGAGATCGCTCTTGAGCGGTAAGACAGCTAAATTGTCACATTTTTTGGACTTGTTTGTTTTATTTTAAAAATATTTTTGTAACTTACCTCGGGAATGAAGCAGCCAGCCAGAGAGGTGTTTCGTAAGGCTCGATGCGGAACTCCAAACGTGCGTCCCATGAAGTGACGCACGCACTCGTGGACCACAGCTTCGTTAAATGGCATACTGAAATATACAATATACTATAATAAAAGTACACATATAAGAACAATAAGTACATAATAACAAACAAAACTAAACATAGAACATGGAGTTTTATTACTATAACTAAATAGTATAAAACATCACTACCTATGTATGCTTAGATCTTTAGAACTATGCAACGGATTTTGATGCGGTTTTTTTATTGATAGAGTGATTCAGGAGGAAGGTTTATAAACCATTTGACATATAGATTTCTACGTGGGCGAAGCCACGGGGCGCAGCTAGTAAGCTATATTACAAAAATGATGGGCGTCAAATCGAGTTTGTCCCCTATGACCCTGTGCCAAAATAGTGTTGGCTCAGCATATGCTGAACGATTAACGCTCATGCTGTTGTGCCGTTGGTTGTGAATATGTTTGACCTAATATAGAACCAAAACTACTAAATGGATCGTTAGGTTAATTGGTTGGCCTGCAGTTCACGCAGTGTCAGTGAATTACCAATAACCCTGTAAAGTTAAACAAGAACATGTTAATTGATGATGAATCTTACCTAGATCTGTCGTCTAAGCATGGCGTTCGATTTTTTCCAATTACTCTATCTATCTCCTCCTGAGCCTTCCTCTGCACGTCTTGCTGCCTCACCAGGTAGCTGAAGCAGAAACTCATGCTCTTACTGGTGGTCTCAGTACCGGCCATGAACATGTCCATGCACATGGCCACAAGCTGTCCTTCCGAATACGCGTCCACTGGTCCATGCTCCCTCAAAGCTCGTATGTATACGTCCATAAAGTCCTTGTCTTCCTTCTCGGGATCGAAGTTTTCCTTGTGTCTTGTGATCTCCTCCCGCAGGAATTTCCAGATTTTCTTATGCGTCTTAACGAAATCTCTGTAGCCGGACATGGTTGGCGCGATGATGCTAAGGATAGGGAAATGGCTAAACACAGTGCCGACCATATCGATTGCAGCGAAGAGGTCGAACAACATAACTTGGAGTACTTTCATTTCTGGATCACTGGGGTTGTATCTTAGGCCAGCCATCATTGTCCATAGAGTGTTAAGAATGTAGACGTTGAAGAAATTGTGCATTTGAATGACAGCTGTACCATTTCCTGATTCTTTGATGATGTCGTTTATATCGTTAATCATGTGCAAGGCTTCTGAGCTGGCGGTGTTCCCCATACCTCTTCTACCGAAGCCAAATTCTTTCAAGTGTTTTATGAGGAACGTTCTCTGTTCTTTCCAAAGTTCTCCATCAGTCAACATAATTCCCCGCCTTTCTCCCCACGTTCTCGTCTGGTAGAAGATGCCTTTAGGTCTTCCATCGATACTTTCGTTGTAGAGCATCTCTTTGTTTGCTTCTAGGGAGTTGACTATGACGATTTTGTCCTTTCCGATCCTGAGGCCGAGGAGAGAACTATTATCATATCGATTGGAGAGTTCTTTGACAGCTTTGTAAAGATAGCCAGTTTTTTCGCGGAGCTTGTAGACTTCACTGGCGCAGCCGAGGATGGGGATCCACTGTGGCCCTGGAGGGAACTGCTTAGGCTTCACGGTGTCCAGATAAAGAAATAAGACGACCGCCAGCACCACCACGAGCACCGCTAGCCACATCTGGAAATCAAACAAACAGATTTTTAAGCGTGAATGATTTATTAGCAGCCTTGCATATTTTTTCTCTATATTAACAGCACTATGCTTCACTTTGGACGGTTGGATTCATTATCACTTATCTTTCTTTTTATACCTATAGCAAGTAACGTGATAAATAACTATTAAAATTTATTGCCTGTTAATAGGTTATAATAATATTTAAATAAAAAAATGCGAAAGTTTGTATGGAATCATGGATGGATGTATGTATGTTTGTTAGTTCTTCACGCGAAAACTACTTTACGGAACGTGCTGAGATTTTTCATTCGATATACATACATAATACATACATCTATGTAATGTATTGTATTATGTATATCAGTTATCTAGTACCCATAACACAAGCTTTGCTTACCATGGGGCTAGATAATGCTGTGTGGATTGTCCAGCATTATTTATTTATTTTATTTATATATAGGTCTAGATTTGAAATAAAATATAGAATACCATTTATTCCATAAATGAGTTACCAAGAAATACATATAAGTCTTAAAAGTTTCCATACGACAAAAATGAAATGTTTGTTGACTTGGTATAACGTAACTATGGGCTGCTTTTTACCTGAGATGAAACGTGAAGAAACAAGTCATATGACAGATGTTACTATCGTTTATAACCGAAAGTTTTCAACCAGTGCGTCCTACCCGTTATGACCTACGGAGCTGAGACGTGGACACTCACGATAGGGCTGGTCCACCAGTTCAAAGTCGCTCAGCGAGCTATGGAAAGAGCTATGCTCGGAGTATCTCTGAAGGATAGGATTCGCAACGAATACATCCGACAGAGAACTAAAGTTATCGACATAGCTCTGAGAATTAGCAAGCTGAAGTGGCAGTGGGCCGGCCATATCTCGCGAAGAACCGACGGCCGCTGGGGCAAACGTGTTCTTGAGTGGAGACCACGACTCGGTAAACGTAGTGTAGTACGCCCTCCGACCAGGTGGGATGACGACCTGCGAAAGACTGCAGGTAGATGCTGGATGCGTCAAGCCGAAGACGCTATGGCGCTCATTGGGGGAGGCCTATGTCCAGCAGTGGACTAATATAGGCTGATGATAATGATGATGATGATGATGACTATCGTTTATTGAGGTAAACCAACAGGGTCACAATGTTTAAACTTCCGCGATCTTAACATATTATAAGCACATTTAGTACTTAAAATTACATTAAATTCTCACATTAAATAAGTTATATCCTACTAATATTATAAACGCGAAAGTTTGTAAGTATGGATGGATGGATGGATGGATGGATGTTTGTAAAAACTACTGAATGGATTTTAATGAAACTTTACAATAATATAGGTTATACATCAGAATAACACATAGGCTACAATTTATAAAGATATATTGTATATTATCCAAAATACCTATCACCACGCAGGTGAAACCGCGGGGCGCAGCTAGTATTATAATAATACTAATACATATATTATAATAACGGACCGTTATTATAAAAGCGAGAGTGTGGGAAGAGGTTTAGTAGAGAGAGAGTTGAGATTATTGTAGAAGAGGCGCGAAAACAACTGATTGGTATTCTTATTTTTCTTATTATTTTACATATTATTTCCACAATCGTTAAATTTTGTAAATTAATAATGACTTATTAAGTTTTTTTTTTCATAAGTTTACTGTGTCCTGTCCGTCTGTCCGTACAGTCTTGTCAAGGCTGTATCTCTTGAACCGTAATAGGTAAACAGTTGAAATAAAAGAAGAAATTTGGATATAATGTAGGTTACTATTGCCGTTATAACAACAAGTTAATAATAATTAAAAATGTAATAATTCAGAGGTCCAATGTCTATACCAAGTTGAGTATCAAAAAGCGGGCGCGATCAGTACTTGGATGGGTGACAGCGTGATGGATTTTTCCTCTTTTTTAAGGTTCCTTTCGCGAAATTACAGTACTCCTGGAGGTTCTTTTGCCGGCCAAGCGGCTAGATTGTGGAACTCTATCCCCCATGATATTCGAGCCAGTCCATCTCTTAACATATTTAAAATCAAATTGAAAGAGCACTTCCTACCATCATATAATTATCTATCTAGAGTTATTTATATATATATTTAATTAGCTATATATATTATTATTTTGTATTGAACTAAATGTATTTAAAAAAAAAAAAAAAAAAAAAAAATGACACCGCCCGTCACAGACGTCTTTTAGTGAAATTTTTTACATTTATTTATATTTTTCATTAATTATGGTGAATTTATCAAAATGATAGAAAATCACAAGAGCGCGTACAAGGGCGGCAAAAGCGCACCAACCACCACCACCGCAGCCCGCTTCGGCTAGCTCCACATCCTCTTCTTCAGATGAAGAGGAATTTAGAACGCCGCCTGAGACGAGTGATGTGTTGAGCAGCGAAGACGAGCTGCCACCGTCGCCTCGACCGCCGCGAACATCTGTGCGGCGAGGCCGACCCCCACTATCAGCTGGCTTGGGACCTGCAGGGCGCACAGCCCCGCGACCGGTCCCCGCCGTTGATGGAAGAGTGCGGCGCAAATGGACAAAAGAAACAAACGAGAACGTCATGCGCGCGTACTATAGGGCTACAGAAGGTGGAACTAACCTGACCGCATACCGGTCCAAGATACTGCCGTTGTTTCAGGCCCTTGAACCGACAGTCGACTGTAACGTGCAGCGACTATCTGATCAGGTACGGGTCATACAACGTTCAAAAATGTTGGATGACGCTGCACTTGATCAACTCCGGCGTGAAGCGCTCAGTGCTCTAGTGGTGGACCATCCGCAGTGCAACCAGGTTGGTACGTCGCCACCGCGACACATTACATCAACACCAGTAATTTCCCAACCTGATTACAATGTGGAAGAGGTCAGTCACGAGAGTATTGAGGTAAGTACCCAAAATAATGAGCAATTGAGGAGGGCTTTGGAAGATGCGATTCTAAATTATAGAAATTCAAATTTAAGGCCACGTCTACCTCGCTTTCCTACCCATAGAAGTGCTTTAGCTGTAGTGGGGGCCTTGAACCCATTACTAGTCCCATATCTAATGACTAGTAATGATCTTACTGATACGCACTCTATTCTCTATTGTGGGGCTATTGCGGCTTGTAAGGTTGCGCGGGTAAAGTTTCCGGACTCTAACCGTGCTCCGCGCCAGGCTAGCAGTATCCCTACTTGGCAACAGAGAATAGAGAAGCGTATTGGTAGGTTCAGGACCCTCATAGCTAAACTAATCTGCTTTAGGGAGGGCAACCATAGACCTCGGGTTATGCGCTTTGTGACACAAGCTTTTGACGGAACTGAAGTTCAACCTCAGGACTATTTAGCCTCTGTCACAGAGCGCATAGACTACCTAAAGCAGAAAGTCTATGCGTGGGCGAGCCGAATAAAAAGATTTAAAAAGAGAGTTGACAGATTTTGGCAGAATCGCATCTTTCAAAGTGATCAAAGGAAAGTTTACCGTGACTGGGAGAAACCTGATCTACGTGTGTCTGACGGGCAGGTACCGGATGTCGAAACTGGAAATAATTTTTGGCGAGGCATCTGGTCCATACCGGTTGGACACACGGAAGCGGACTGGATGAATGTGGTCAGTGCTGAATGTGAAAACATCGAAACCATGGATGCTATAACCATATCACGGTTAGATATAAGTAATGCAATCCGCTCGGTTCAAAACTGGAAAAGTCCTGGCCCGGATGGATTGCATAACTTTTGGTTGAAATGGTTTCGGTGCTCACATTCGGTTTTGGCTGCACAATTCCAAGAAGCGATTGAGATCGGGTCACTCCCACATTTTATGACGACGGGTGTAACTGTCCTGCTCCATAAATCTGGTAGTACTGCGGAACCAAAGAATTATAGACCCATAACGTGCTTACCCACCATCTACAAGTTGCTTACATCCATTTTGACTACCAAAATTAACACTCATATTGTTACAAACAATATTTTAGCACCTGCTCAGAATGGATGTAGGGTTGGGTCCCGTGGTACTAAGGAGCTCCTCCTCATTGACATGGCCATTAGTCAACAGGTCAAACGTGGCAGAGGGAACTTGTCGGCTGCTTGGATAGACTATAAGAAGGCTTATGATTCGGTGCCTCATACTTGGCTTGAGAGGGTCTTAGAGTTGTATAAAGTAGATACTACTCTAAGATCATTCTTGGGATCATGTATGAGACAGTGGACCACTGTTCTTCGTCATCCAGGGAGCCGAGCGGAATTACCTGCCACCAATGATCAGATAAGGATAGAGAGGGGTATATTCCAGGGTGACAGTCTGAGTCCCTTGTGGTTTTGCCTGGCTCTGAATCCGCTCAGTACTCTACTGAAGGATTCAGGAATAGGCTATCGCCCTCGGAGAGATGGTGAGATCGTCTCTCACTTGCTGTATATGGATGACCTCAAACTGTTCGCGCCGAATAAAACACAGTTGATGGCCCTTCTGAATATTACACAGATATTCAGTAGTGCTATTAACATGGAGTTCGGTGTCGATAAGTGTGCGGTCATACAAATACAGCGAGGGAAAGTTGTACATTCTGATAATTTACAGCTTTCAGAGACAATATCCCTGAAATCACTCTCGGAGGGCGAAACTTACAAGTACCTTGGTATGCCAGAAGCGTTGGGTATTGTGGACGGAGACATAAAGCAGTCGGTGAAGGAGCGCTTCTTTTGTCACCTCAAAAAAGTGCTTAATAGCCTTTTGTCAGGTGGTAACAAGGTGCGAGCCTTCAACGGCTGGGTTATGCCATTGCTCACGTATACGTTTGGCATACTAAGATGGACTCAGACTGAACTAGACGCCTTGGACTGTAGGGTTCGTCAACTTTTAATCACTCATCGCATGCGACACCCTCGATCTTCGGTAATGAGATTGTATATCCCACGGAAATGTGGTGGTTGAGGCTTTTTAAACGCCAAGACCCTACACAACCGTGAGGTATGCAATCTCAGAAATCACTTTTTACAAGTTGAATACCAGATGCATCGCGATGTGGTTGCAGTAGATAAGAACCTTACCCCTCTCTCCTTGGCTAACGAGAACTGGCGCAAACCTGTGGTGATGAGCATCCAGGACCGGAAGACTATATGGGAGAGCAAAGAGCTGCATGGGAGATTCTACAAGGTTCTCACAGGACCTGATGTAGATCTCCTAAGCTCAGTGAACTGGCTACGCTTTGGTGACCTCTTTGGGGAAACCGAAGGTTTTGCTGGAAGAAAACTCTAGCTCAGGGTTAAGCTCGCCTATGTACACATCTTTTTATATAAGTTATTTTTAAGTTTTGTATGTGTACAATAAAGAATTAAAGAATTAAACAGCTATGTATGGTACTGATACTGAATCATCCATGCTCTAGTCGAGTTGGCCGTTTTTACTTACTTTCATCTATGATACAATAGAACCACAACAGTACACACTACGTACATACCTAAGAGGTCGACTGTTTGAAGAAGGTATGTTCAGCAGTGTACTTAGTTCACTGATGCGGAGGTTAAAAGCGTTGCGTGCTACATTATACAGTGCTTAGCTATTATGTATAATATTGTTGGAAAACGGAATGATCCGAGCATACATAACATTCCGTTACGAACTCACCAGCAATGCCGGTATTTACATAATAAATAACAGAGGTTCTAGTAGCCTATAACAAGCTTGTCACTATCTAAATATAATATAGCCTATGTCACCCGGGGATTGTGTAGCTTCCCAATGGTTAGGTGGTGGTGGTGGTGGTAAGGCTCTTCAATGCAAACAAACAAACCAAAAATCTATTATTTTCCTCTTTATAATGTTAGTATAGATCTGCTTCAACAATCAAAAACACGCCGCATTCAAATCATAGCAGACTTTATGTACAGTCAGCGTAAAATTGTTAAAAGCGTCTAGAGTAGTCAAAATGATCTGAAAAACATAAAAACATTTTGATATGCGCGGTTTGAATCGTCATATTGTTGTAAGCACCAAAGGTTTTCAAAATATATTACTACTCATTGTCTCATATTTCTATGAGCAGTCAGGGTGTTCAAAATCATCATCAGCCTATAGCAGTCCACTGCTGGACATAGGCCTCCCCCAATGAGCGCCATAGCGCCCTGTCTTCAGCTTGCCGCATCCAGCATCTACCTGCAGTCTTTCGCAGGTCGTCATCCCACCTGGTCGGAGGGCGTCCTACACTACGTTTACCGAGTCGTGGTCTCCACTCAAGAACATGTTTGCCCCATCGGCCGTCGGTTCTTCGCGAGATATGGCCGAGATAGGGACTTCAGCTTGCTAATTCTTTGAGCTATGTCGATAACCTTGGTTCTCTGTCGGATGGATTCGTTACGAATCCTATCCATCAGAGAAACTCCGAGCATAGCTCTTTCCATAGCTCGCTGAGCGACTTTGAACTGGTGGACCAGCCCTATCGTGAGTGTCCACGTCTCAGCTCCGTAGGTCATAACGGGTAGGACGCACTGATTGAAAACTTTCGTTTTCAAGCATTGCGGTATGGATGACGTGAAGACTTGACGTAGTTTCCCAAATGCTGCCCAGCCCAGCTGGATCCTCCTTTTGGCCTCCTTCTCGAAACTGTTTTTACCCAAATGCAGTGTTCAAAATAATCTAAGGAAACCAAGCACTCAAAGATAATATGCAAACTCATCATTACACTCATATTAATTTGACGCTGACTGTACATTATTATTTTTGTTTTATTGCTTTTTTGTACTAGTTACTTATAAATAACTCTTAAAAATATTCAACATTATCAAGTTTCAAGTATTTATTTGTATTTTAGTAAATTTACTTCATTGTACACAAATAGCAAACACGTTCGTACTGGATAGGTTTCGATAAAATTTAAGTTTTGTAAAGCCATACTTTGGCTTGACCTTATTTTGTTTATTCCTCGCCATTTTCTCCTTGTACATTTCATACATTAGAGTAGGTAATGTATTTTCAGCTCCAAGGTAGCATCGCTTTGATTGTTCTCTTGAGTAATGGCTCTCATAGCTGACAAGGACTAAATGTGCTATTATACCGTCTGTATTATAAGCTTTTGTGGTGCGGCTTGGCTTTGTTTGAGGTTGAGGGGACATGACTTCCTTTTTTATAATATTCTGCTAAACTGTTTTCATTATTTTTAGCTACTATGATCTTTACTTGGTGACAGTGGGCAGGTAGGCCATATCTCGCGAAGAACCAACGCGACGGCCGCTGGGCAAACCTGTTCTTGAGTGGAGACCACGACTCGGTAAACGTGTGGGCCGCCCTCCAACCAGGTGGGATGACGACCTGCGAAAGACTGCAGGTAGATGCTGGATGCGGCAAGCTGAAGACAGGGCGCTATGGCGCTCATTGGGGGAGGCCTATGTCCAGCTGTGGACTAATATAGGCTGATGATGATGATCTTTACTTATTTCTTACCAATCGAATGTTTGTTCAGTACATAATTAAAGGCTGTTATTATAATTGTAGTTCCTTATAACTTATTCATAAGAACTATTGACTCTGGTCTTCTAATTAGTCGTTTAGTCGTAGTAACTCTGTCTGCGGCATATTGTTTCTTTGGTCACAATTGTTAACACTCAGAAACACTCAAAAAGCCTTGAAAAAATACCTACAGTATTCACAGGATTAAATATACTGTTATCCATACAAAAAAAAACTATAAACGAAAACGTCGCCAGCCTGTACACAAAATTAGAATAATGCGCTGTGCGGATACCGGTTCAAATGTGTGTTTATGTGTTATCTCACTCTTACCTAGAGATATAAAATTCCGTCACTTTCACACACAAAAGTGTTTCGTGCCATTTGGTCTTATATTGTTAGGTAACATAATGGAAGGAACCTACAATTATTATTACTGGTGCCTAAAAATATGACGTATGTAAGGTTGACTCTATGATTTTTGTGTTGTTTTTCTGTATTCTATAATTATTTCTAATTTTAATATTAAATTTAAATATGTACTCTATTGCATTGGGTGTTCCCGTAAAAATAGAGGTACTTTTGTAAATAAATAAATAAAAATAAATAAATGATTTTTGCAAAAAGTGTACAATAGGACAAGTTGAGGACTTAGATAAATATTTTTAGTTACATAGAAAATACCCAGAACAAATATTTATAAACTTATCTGAATACATAATTGTAAGCATTAACACTTTGATTGCTGAAATCACACGGTATGTGTTTTCTACAAGTAAATCGTAATGCGTAAATCCACACAAGCGCAGCGGCTGAGAAAATACAGATCTTTGTGACTCAGCACAGCCGTAATATTTTTCGAACGAAACGCATATGCGGCGCAACACAACCGCTGTGTAGAGCGGCAGCACGAATTTTTTAGGTTAAAAAAAGAACGCAATCGTCGAAAAAACATCGCAGTCAAAGTGTTAATACAACCAACGGGTATTTATCGACATCGACGACGTCGTGAAAAATAGGCAAATAAATGAGATAAATACCCTTTGTATTAGTGCTTATAATTACACCCAGAACACCTAATATTTTGGTTCCGAAGCCGGAAATAAACACACAATCTCCAATTTTGCAGACCTCGTATCCTTCATATTGAATGTCATTAAATCAAATTGCTTGCCATCAACTTGATCGCCAGATACTGGCATGCCACTTGGAGTATACCTACATATGACAATAGGTGGGACGTGCAAGGAGCTGTTATGCAAGTTCACCAGGCTGGAGGCATGTATATTTCCGGCTTATCGCTATACAATTACTTACATTACCGAGCCGAAATTATCGACGGACACCAAAATAATATTATTTATGATAATCACAAAGCCCCACAAACTTGTCCACAAAAGTAACTGTTTCTTTTTTGATGATTTTATAGTCCGAGTACCGAGTTACCATTAGGGATTAAACCTTTCAAACGATTTTCTATTTTAAAAACGCGAACCGTTGGGTACAGCTGATAGGAGCACTTTACTTTCACTTTGCTGCTGTGGTAAGTGCATTGGGTATATGCACTTCCCCGCCACTGCAAGTTTCCCACTTGCAGCCTGATGACTTATGTGGCATAGTAGCAAAGGTTGAAGAGACGCGGAAGGTTGAGGGTTCGATACCCGTGGCGGTGATTTTATGATCAGTTGATACTTACTGTTATTGTAGTTTTTATTTATACATTATCAGACGTAGTACCTACAGTACAATTATGCATCCGTGCAAAATTAACTTGTCAGTTTATGGTATTTAGCTAGAATCGTTTATTCAAATAATAAGGGCAAAAACCAATTATGAACTTAAACTAAAACTATTCATGAATAAATATTTTTATTATTGGTTAATATAAAGACAGTATTAATGTTTTTTATGAGTATCATGAAATACAGAGAGACAGACAAACTTTGTAATGGTGTTACCAATTATTTTCTCTTTTCTCTTTGAGGTACAGAAAGCTTTTTTGCGATTTCTGTATACATTGGTTGTTTTACCTTAGAACTTTGGACTGGGTGATTTTGATGATTATTTTCTTATTACGTTTATTCTCAAAAAGACAATTTAAAGTCACTTAAATTATGTGACTCTTCTGAGTGATTAGATATAATATATAATAATTGGTTTATAATTTTAACTTGAAATGGTAAATTAAGCATATTATTAACTCTATTGTATATAGCCACCTAGCATTTAACTTTAAATTTATGTTGCAATACCCTTGCAGGGTGCATGTTGGACTTATATTATTTTTTAAGAACTTTTGTACACATGTAAGCAATAAATCATTGAGTATTGAGTAAATGAGAACAGAGTTCTTAGGTTAAGGTAGGTACATAGGTTGTGGTCATTCAATAGATGGCTCATTTAATGTGTTCACTTAATAAGAAGTGACTTATCATTTATGATATGTTGAGCTAATTTGAGTTTGAACACATTAAATGAGCGTACACTTTGAATTTGGGAGGGTAAAGTATTGTAAAGCTGTGCGCCTTCACATAGTATCGTTTTATGCCATAGTTAGTCCGAGTTTTCGGAAGAACGATAAAGTTGGCACGACGTGAACTACGTTTGCTTTATTTGAAAGATAGTGCTTCCCGTTTTAATTAGGTCCAGTTCTGACATTGGAATCCATGAGAAAACCATATAAGTCTTGTATGTGCCCTCTGGCTACGTGGTCCTACTTTATTTATGAATTTGAAGTCGGTTTATAGTTTTTTAAAACACGCCAAATTATAATATGCACTATTATTTTACTACTAATTCAGTGGTGTGAACTTGTAGAATAGTCACGATTGAAAACATTTGTCGATATTGTCAGAATATGTATACATACATTACGAGTTAATGTGCACAAACAACAATGAGGGAAACTATATACAGTCAAGGTCCTTTAGTCCTTCGTCTAGCATACCCGTTTATGGTATTCACGACCCTCCCACGAGTTCTCTCCTCCGTAGACCGAAACACGTTCTTGGTGACCCCGTTGACCCACTCACCGACGCTAGCCCGGAGCTGACGGAACCAATCTCAGCTTCCCCACACTAACCACCTGACCAAAAACCGACCCCGCCGGATGCGGGGTCGAAGAATTCCCCGTTTTCGTCCTTAGTTGCACTCGTGTACTTAGGTACACGAGTGCAACTAAGGACGAAAACGGGCGTTACCTCTCTTTCCTCTTCTAGCATCTGGCAACAATCCAAGCCGAGGCACGCACCTAAGTGGTGGCCCTTGTGCGTGTTGCCCCAACCTAATTTTAACTTTTTTTAAATTTTAATTTTAGCGCCTAGCGCCTTCTGCGCCCGCCAAAAGTCCGGTAACGCCATCTGCGGTCAACAGCATTATAGTCCTTTCAAAAAAAAAGTCCATCGTCTAGCCCTGCCATACCCGCACCCTAATACGCGCACATTTTCAACAATAACAAACAAAAAAGCGTCTCTACCTGATAAACAATGGTGCGTAACAAAGCCAGGCCATTCTTCAAAAACTGATAACAAGTGTTGTGATTGAGATATGAACATGCAATTTTTACCATCAGATAGTAACACAATAAATAGAAAAACTTAAGTAAAAAAAAGTGATTATATTCAGAAACCTTAAAATTATTAAATAATGAAAATAATAATAGGAAGTTGGATCAAGGGCCAGATCCAAAAGGCGGTACTCTTGGACTAGGCACGTATCGTCAGGAAGTTCCTTTCTCTGCAGCCCTAGTTACCGGCCGCTTATGAAAAAAACATCTTTTGTTTAATTCTTTATTTCACAGCTTGAATTTCCAGCATTATTTATTATTTATTTATTTATATAGGTAGTAATTGATTCTTTAGTTCAAAAGTTTTGTTTAGATCGAGGTCGTCGTCGTAATGAAAAAAGTTGAGAAACGCTGTGCAAAACTAGTATAGCTCGCTAGTAATTTATTATTGGAATGTTTAATTTAACTTCGACATACATTCTTATGTAGGCCACAATTTGGAACTTACCACATAGCACGGTCATAGTCATCACATCTTAGTTGCAAAATATTAGTAATCGTATTTCATAATCATCATCAGCCTATGTTAGTCCACTGCTGGACATATGCCTCCCATATTGAGCGCCATAGCTCCCTGTCTTCAGCTTGACGCATCCAGCAGCATTCTACTATCTACCTGCAGTCTTTCGAAGGTCGTCATCCCATCTGGTCGGAGGGCGTCCCACGCTAAGTTTACCGACTCGAGATCTTCACTCAAGAACACGTTTGCCCAGTATTTGTATTAATTATAAAATATTTCGTGAGCTTGATGGACTCCTTCTATCTCACTTAAATGTAGAAAAAAAAAAATAATAAGAAAAATTGATTCCCTAAAAAAAGCCTGTTTCGAACATAACTCACATGGTTTTGTGAGGTATGTTCGAAACAGGCTTTTTTCCAAAACTATAATCGAGTTCGTGCCAAAGAAAAGTCGTTTATCTCAATATGGAAACGAAAACTTTAATTGTTTTCAAATACAAAAATCTTTATTCGAAACAAAAAACTTATTGTAGGTACGGTACAAAAGTAAAAAACTGTGTAACGGTATCGTAAACGTATCGTATCGTATCGGATATGAATTGAAATTGAATAATGAAAAAGGTTTAAACTGAACATATCATTATTTTTGGCTTTGTGTAAATCTGATGAATTAATAACGATTATAAAGCAGTTATAGGAAATTTTCCCTAGCAAACAAAATCCATAACCCATTTAATAGCATTATTATTTTATATCATTGAATCAGAACGTTTGTTGACATTTCTACTATAATTTATTTACAAATACAATATTAATACCTATAAATTATCTATGCGTCAAATAAAATATTCATTTTATTAGAAATGATCAATAGAACCACAGTGTTGTGTTCGTTTACTTAATTAAGTTTATATTAATGTTTGTATATAAAATAATTATGTGCACTAACTGAATCATGGTAAAATAGTGAGTACCAGAACGGATGTATCGACTTTCATACAACGGATTTTGATATGGTTTAATAATAGATAGATTCAAGAGAAATGTTTATAAACCATTTGACACATAGATTTCCCGGGGGCGAAGACGCGAGTTGCAGCTAGTTTGGTCGCGGCTGGTATTTGACCAAACGGACACCACTAGGTCACGCAGGACCAGTGTTGCAATCTTCCAACGTATCTACCTCCAAATAAGATAGTTTATAATTGACACTGTACATTTGTTTCAGTATGTTCGCAGTGTGTCTAGCGAGCGCAGTTTGCGTAAAGCTAGCCACCGGATTCTGGGACTTAGGCACTACCACCTTTCGCTATGCCAGAGAAGAGGATGAGTACCGCACGTCCTTTTTCAGGTAGGAAGAGAAAGAAAATGAGAGCGTTGGTTATCACACGATCACAGATTGAATTTGAGAAAAAATATCGCGATGTACATAGGTGCCCACTTAAGATAATTATTTATTTTTATTCCTTGTCTTAGTCGGTCTCTGCCGTGATAAGTATTCGGTATAAGGTAAATAGAGGTAACTTTCTAGGCAAAGTTCACATGACTATCTAGGTAGAAAATGAGCCTACGTCATACAATTTCATCAAAAATGCATTAACAGTGTGACAATTTATTTTGTAAAAAAACGTCTAGAAAATTTATTGTCTAGACAAGACATACATACGAGTACGAAGATAATTTAATCCCACCAAAAACATAAATGTAAAAAAGGAAGAAGAATTTCAATAACACACAAAGTCAAATCTATGTAGGTTAGATTTGACTTGGCCAGTTTTTATCAGAAATAAAACGTTGAATAACTTTATAAAATTACTGATGTAATGAAAACTGGACAAGTCAAATCTAACCTACATAGATTTTACTTGGCACTCATTAAGATCTCCATTCTTTTTGCCGCGAAGCCCACAGTCAATCATAATTTTTGTATTGAACTTGGCTCTCCTTTTTTACATTTATGTTTTTGGTGGGATATCATTACTTTTTGTGAAGAAAACTAGGCAGGTATTTTTCTTGCGTTTCCGCTGCGTGGTTTTGAAAATACTAAAAAAAACTATTTTTTTGTATGGGACACCATATGTAGGGGATCGCCGAAGGTGTAAGACTTCAACTAGGGCTTGTCGGGAGTGATAATCAAGTAAAATAGCTCAGAACACTTAGTGTCGGTTTATTGTACCGAATACACATAACTACGCACTTATCACAAAGTCACTGCACTGCACTGTTCACTATTTACTTTCCTTAACACTTGCTCACTTGTAAAATAAAAACGAACTAAACTTGCAAACAAATTCTACGATTTTCCGGGCTATATTTATCTCTTTCTATATTCCAGAACATTTCTGATTTCCCTTTCTATCCTTTCTATTCGTTCGAAAACAGGTACATACGGGCCGGTCCCTAACAACTACACTGTATTCTATGGCGCAATCGGAGACGTTAGTACCTACTATTGCTTATTCTCAGAAATCTATGAAACGGAAAACCCGAACGTTGCCTACGATCGATTTATTAGTACTTTTAAACTATTCTATAATATTTGTTTTCCCGTCAGGAAAATTACCGTGAACCTAAATAAAAAACCGGCATGAATATCTAGAGGCATAAAACTTTGTGCCAAGAGAAAAAGAGAGCTTCTTTGGAAGTATAGGCGACATTCGGCCATCCATAATAAAATAAACTTAAAAAATTACTCGAAACGATTAAAAAAAATTATAAATCTCACACAATACTCACAAAATAACCAATTCAATTAAAAACTCACATAATAAATCTAAAACTATCTGGCAAATAATAAACAAAAACAAACAAAACTATCCTCGGGAAATTATTTCCAATATTGCAATCAACAACAAGCTTTTAAATAACCCTTCCGAAATAGCTACGGCTTTTAATAACTTTTTTATTGACGAAATTAAACCGACTAATGCTAACACATCTTTTGACATTAAATTAATTAACCCAATTGTTAATTCTATTTATTTGCCCCCGACTGTTTCCCCAGAAGTGGAAAAAATTATTAAAATATTAAAGAATATAAAAAGCACTGGGTACGACGAAATCTCGACCCAAGTTATTAAACTGGTAAATAAATCAATCTCAAATCATCTTACGCATATTATAAATCTTAGCATTTTTCATGGTGTCTACCCTGACAGCCTTAAACCTGTAGTAGTTAAACCCGTTTTCAAGAAGAAAGGGGAAAATAATGACATGAAAAATTACCGTCCAGTAGCTTTAGTATCAATCTTTTCAAAGATATTTGAAAAACACATTTACAATAATCTCTATTCCTTTATGGAAAAACATAACATTCTTGCTAAAGAACAAAACGGGTTCAGGAAAAATAAATCCATTAACTTAGCTATCTTTGCTTTACTAAAGAAAGCTGTCGAATCCATGGACGAGAGAACGCCTATCTGTGCTGTCTATATGGACATGATAAAAGCCTTTGACTATGTAGATCACCAAATCCTTCTAAACAAACTTTTCCACTACGGGGTTAGGGGAAACACGCTTAATCTATTAAAATCATTCCTTAGCAACCGACAACAATTTACTGAGATAAATTCGATATGCCCAACTTCAAAAAGAGAAATAAAATATCTGTCTGGCCCTAGATTGGTGGAATACGGTATTCCACAGGAGATTATCTTAAGACCGCTACTTTTTCTCACTTATATTAACGACTTATTACTATATTTTATTATATTATGTAATAAATATCCAATGACACTCTTCACCGATGATAGTACTCTTCTAATTAAATGTACAAATTATTTAACGTACGAAAGTGAAATAAATGAGGCTCTTAGTAAAGTAATTGATTGGCTAGATATAAATAATTTAATTGTAAACATAAAGAAAACTAAAATAATGCATTTTTCACAACGCCTCCCAGAACCTTGTGTGCAAATAATGTACAAAGCTTAGGCCAGGTTGTAGAGAGTACTGCACATACGAAATTTCTAGGGCTAGAGATAGATAGAAACATAAGTAAAGTAAAGTAAAGTAAAAAATCATTTATTTCTTTAGGCTTACAAAATAAGCACTTAGACAAGTCATATTTTATATATAAATTATTATCAAATACAATTATTTTACTGTTCACTTCAATTTTTTGTCCACTAGTGGAAGAAGTGAAAAGAAACCACTAGCATGTTCATCTCTTATATTGCTTAATTTTAATTGTATGTATTTATTATTAAATAAATAATGCTGGACAATTCACACAGCATTATCTAGCCCCATGGTAAGCAGAGCTTGTGTTATGGGTACTAGATAACTGATATACATACATAATACAATATATTACATAGATAGATATTTTTTTATTATACAAAAAAAACGACCAGAACACCCGGAACAAATATCTGCAGATCGTACACACAATTTGTTCCGAGGCGGGAATCGAACCCGCAACCTCCTGTGTCGCAGGCGGACCTTCGCCCACCGCGCCACATTGGTCGTCTCTTATATGTCTAATACATGGTTATTTGCCTATTTAAGTCTAAATATAATATGATTCGATACATGTCAATATTTAAGTAAAGCTATGCACAACAACAAATTACTTACTACATACTATTGTAGGTGCGAAACTGAGCGACATCTGGCCAAGCATTAACATCATTGAGATAATCATTTATGGAGTAGAAAGCCTTCTTGATGAGATTTAGTTTTATGTAATTTTTAAATTTACGAATAGGGAGCTCAGTTGCTTCAGATGGAAGCTTATTATAGAAGCGCACGCTATTGCCCATAAATGATTTCCCTACCTTGTGTAATCTAAATGATGGGATGTGTAACTTGTTCTTGTTTCTTGTATTTCTATTGTGAACATCACACTTTTTCATAAGGCTATCCTTATTTTTGTGGGTATACATTAAATGTTCATAGATGTATTGCGATATTACAGTCAGAATATTAATGTTTTTAAATAATTCCCTCAAAGAATCTCGTGGCTTTAATTTATAAATAGCGCGTACCGCCCTTTTTTGAAGAACAAATATGGTCTGGATGTCAGCTGCCTGTCCCCAAAGTAAAATACCATAAGACATAATACTATGGAAGTAACTGAAATAAACTAACCTAGCTGTGTCTTCATTGGTAATATATCTAATTGTTCGAACTGCATAAGCTGCTGAACTAAGTCTACCTGCCAGAGCCTCTATTTGCGACCTCCATTGAAGAGAAGAATCAATATGTAACCCTAGGAATACAGTAGAGTCTACAAGGTGAACAATCTCATCCTTCAGCATTATTTTTGTTGGGAGTTCTCTTACATTCGGTAGCATGAATTTTATACATTTAGTCTTTTTAGCATTGAGTAGCAGGTTATTGGCAGTGAACCAATCTAGTATTTGTGAAAGCGAATTATTTACATCATCATAGTTATATTTATTTCTATCAACTTTAAAAATCAATGAAGTATCATCAGCAAATAAGACTATATCACAAAGATCTCTTGCTAAAAATGGAAGATCATTTACATATACTAAAAATAAAAAAGGACCTTATATTGATCCTTGCGGGACGCCTAGTTCAAGTTTTGATCCTCTAGATCTTTCTTTACCAATATCTACTTTTTGAACTCTATCAGCTAAATATGATTGCATAAGGTCCAGTGCCTTGTTATTAATTCCATAGTGTTCCAACTTCCTAATTAGTGTACCATGATCCACGCAATCAAAAGCCTTAGAAAGGTCACAGAATACACCAATAGCGTTTTTTGCTTTATCCCAGGCATCTAATATATGCTTTAATAGAACTGTGCCAGCATCGGTTGTCGATCTACCCTTGGTGAAGCCAAACTGATTTTTATGAAACAGCCTGTTAAGGTTGAAGTGTGAAATCAACTGAGTAAGGATAATTTTTCGAAAATTTTACTTATTGCAGGAAGTATTGAAATTGGCCTGTAATTGGCCGGATCAGTATGGCTACCAGATTTGTAAAGAGGAACCAGTTTACTACATTTCATAAGATCAGGAAAAACTCCTGCGTCTACACAATTATTGAAAATATGGGCCAAGCAGGGAGCCACTTCCTTAATAATTAAACTTAGTACTTTCGTTGAAATGCCCCAGAGATCCTCAGTATTTTTTATGTTAATAGATTTAAAAGTTTTTACAATGTAATTACCATTTACGTGACTAAAGATAAAGACTTCCTTACATTTCTCAACAGATGATTCTAATAATTCAACCGCCTTTAAAGCTGAGGAATTGAGAGACCGGGTTACAATTTTAGGGATATCAGCAAAGAATCCATCAAAAGCATAAACTGGAGCTTTCAAGCCGACAATATATGTAAAGCCCTCAGTAAATATGCGTATATGCTTTTTAACCAACGCAAAATAGCTGGTTTAGATGCTCTTAAAACGGTGTACCATAGTTATGTATCCTCGAAATTACGTTACGGTAATTTTGGGGTAATTGCAGAGACAGAAAAATTATATTTAGGGCACAAAAAAGGTGCATCAGAGCAATGAAAGGTATAACAAGCATTGATAGCTGCAAATCCCACTTTGTGACTTTAAAAATATTAACCGTACCATGTCTTTTTATATTTGAAGTGGCTCTGTTTGTAAAGTCAAATCAAGAGCTCTACCAAAAACCTGCTCATTCCCGTAGTAGGCGTGACTTGAGCCACCTTTGCTTAAACGGGGGCCACACAGCTCTATATCGTAAAAACTTCTGTGGAATAGCTCCAAAAATATTGAATAAATTACCAGCTGCTCTACGAGAGTTAAGCCTTGTGATGTTAAAACAACAATTATTTAAGATACTGACATTAAAATGCTACTATCATATCAATGAATTTTTCACGGATTCTAACATAAAAGTTTTGTAAGCCCTAATTTTATTACTTGACATCTGTATACCTTTGCGTGTGAATCTAAAATTTGCGTGTGATTTTGATGTGTGATGTGTATCTTTTTGTTATTTCTAAGGACCAATGTTAATATAATACATACACATAGTTTTTGACTTTATTTTAACAATTTTTCCAATAAGTATACATATTTGCAATTAATAATATATAATTTTTGCACGCCAAAGCTGTTTCAGCTGGTAAGTCATCGCATGGATGTTTTAGAATAAGCATACTAACTTATAACCCGTTGACTGCAAATAAATGATTTTGTATTTGTATGCAATGCTTCGACATAGGTACATAACTAGGTAGGTATTATACAGGCCGGTCCCTAAAAACTACACTGTATTCTATGGCGCAATCGGAGACGTAGTACTATTGCTTATTCTATGCAATGCGGATCTATTTTTAATTTAAACCTTATTCCATTGACATAATGTCGTCGTCGCTAACATCACTTAGTTTTTGACTTTTTTTTATTTTTTCCTACGCTTACACACAATTACCGAGCTGGATTCCAAATTTCATCCTTCTAGGTCATCTGGAAGTAGGTTAGATTTAGGTACTTATAATGTATGTCAGTCAGTCAGTGTGAATTTTTACGACTTTTTGACCTTCATATCTTTATAACCGTTTGAGCTAACTTCATGAAATTTGGGCTTCTACATGTTCATATGTATATAATTAAACACACGTAGTTTTATGTGTTTACGTTAAAGAGGTTTTGAGATATAGAAGGGTCAAAAGTGGCACCAAGTGGTTCGTGTACGTACGCTAATGTACGCTGCCGCGTGCCCTAATAGTCCGGTCAAATTAGACCAAAAACTAGGGGTGAGGTTACAATAAAAATGTACAACATAAAGATTAAATGTCACTTACAAAAATATTTACACAAAATAAATAGGTGCAAAGATTCTTGTTTTAGAAGTTACCACTATTCAATAAATTTCCTATTATAAGAAACTGATTGAACTTTGTTGTGAAATTGATTCTCGTATTATAGGCAAGCCGAGATTATATCTATACCTATGTATATGTCAATCATTTCACAAATAAGTTATACATCCTGACCTAGATCCTAGTCACTTCGAGCATATCTATCCAACCGATGTTCCGATTTGCGTGAAATTTAATAGGTGTTACAAATGAGACAAGTGAATATGCTGGTAACTTAGTTAGTACACAATCCAGCAAGGGGTTTATGAGACAAGGGTGTCTAAATGGTCTACATTCAATCAATTCAATCAAGTTTGGTCCCATAAGAATGGTATACCTGCTTGAGTACCTAAATTTCAAAATAGTTTTTTTTTCCAAGCGAGTCTAACCTCCATTTGTTTTGATCATTCTTCACTCAAACTCGTCTGACGTACCTCATGTAGTCCTACGAAACATACTCTAGTTCGGTATGCTTAGTCGTTAGTAGGCTTCATAGTCGTAAGTGTCATTGAGATAAAATAATAATCAAAAATCCATTAAAAATAACCACAAGCTCATTTGAGGAGCATTCAAGGTAGGTAGCGAGGTAGGTACCTTGAGATGACAGTTCATTCTTCAATTGTATGAGAAAATTTGTGTGGGGTTTTACGATACCGAAACGCGGAGTTTGAGTAGAGGTTGAATCGTGGTCAAGTTATGACTAACGATATGAGGGAAAGTTTTAAAAAAACAGAGTTTTATAACGAGTATGTAACGAAGTCGGATACTTCAGTGAATTCATTAAAGTGGGTGACGTACTAACTTAAAGTATGCGGTTCTTAAGATCGTGAACTTACCTCGATTTAAAGTGGGTGATAGTCTTGCGAGTAAGTTCGCGAACTTATGGCTAAACGACCTTTTTCGCTGGTGTGTCAACCTAAGTACGCGTACTTTAAAACCACCGGTACGTTCGTTGGCGATCTGACAAGTTTGAAATTTTTGATCGTAACCCGCCTCCGCTCGTACGTGTGGCAGCACTGCGAGCCACGAGCCGCCATTTTGTTTGGCCAGTCTGTCAGTTTTTTAGTTTTTAAAATGTAATACGGTATACAATTCCTAAATAACACTCATTTGTTTTGTTTTGAAATACGAATTCGTACACCGTTTTCTACAACAAACTTAGCTATCTGACCGTTCCAAAATAAGGACAAGACCTATTAACTATAAAAATCGTGTTTATTTTTATTACTTTGAGTATAGTGCTTGGTTCCAAACGATGATAATCTGTGACGGTTCAATTTTATTTCAGGTGGCAGTGGACCTATTTGCCAACGTTCAGAATATTTTTCAGATACTGGGACTTCACAGACATTGAAAGGAGAATGAGACTGGGGACCGTATGCGGGCTCTCTATAGGTGACTTATTCGATAACTTAAATTTAACTGTTTGATTTTATCAACAACTAGCTGCGCCCCGCGGTTTCGTATGCGTGGAAATTGAAACATGAAAAATAATATTTTTTTATTCTTTTTTATGTAAGAACCTTCTGCGAAGTATTAAAAAACTTGTAAAATAACATGAATGAAATCGGTAAAGCCGTTTACCGATTTCATTCATCTTTTTTTCTCAAGTTGTAGCGTAGCGTGACCAGAAGAAATAGGCGTTAATTTTTATTATATAGATAAACTGGTCAAGTGCGTCTCAGCGACGTGCATTGTAGGGTTACTTCGTTGCACGGTTCATTATCTTCAACCAACTTATTTAATTTAACACAACCAACAACTATATCCAAGTCACTTTCAATATTTGTTTATCTCCATCAAAGTACCTACATATTGAAGTTAATCACTATTACCGTCAACTACTAAAGCATTGTGATGGTTTTGCTTTTAATTTCGGTTTTAACTACAGTGATATTTACCTATTTCCCAAACCTGACTTGTTTGTGTGTTGTTTGACTGGCAGATGACCCCATTAACCGCGCGACTGCTGCTAAACTCCATGACGTCACGGGTAGAGTAGGGATTTAGATTTACGCTGCGGTGCCGATGCCTTGAAGATTTACCTTAAAAATTTACCCAGCACATTACAAATTACCTTTTCATTTGTGTTCAGACTAAGTTTATTTCTTCTCATATTCTATTCTGCCCTCCATACAAAGAATGCAGTAACTCTATAAAACATGTTTTGGAGAAAAACGCTGTTAAAAAAAAAATATGATTTTGTTATTACTCTAAAACTAATCAAGCTATTGACATGAAATACGTCAAAAAAAAGGGGGAAAAAACAGTTATTTTATCAAATCTTTTTTTTAAATAATATTTATGTTATTTATTAATAATTTCAAAAAATATACATATGCTTAGAATAAATTAACTGTCGCAGTTATTTATCCTAGCAATAACTGCAGTAAATACCATAGTTACTGCAGTTTTACGAAGAAAAAATACTTACAGCAATTTTACGTGCAGACGTTTAGTATTATATAACATTTATAACTGATTTCTTTCTCATCATAGGTGCAGTAACTGTGGAGTTACTGCACTAATTATTACAATTTCACTCATTCTAAACTTAGAGTCTACAGATAGATACTGTAGAACCACTAAACCTGGTTATTGTGATGGTGGGGTCACATATCATACAAATAATAATAAAATGCAAAACTAATTATTATAAGTATTACAAAACTAAAAACACTTTTAAGAGAAATACCACAGTAAAAGACACTAAATAAACAGTTTTGTTAAGAAACAAAACACAAGAGTTAAACATTTTGAAAGCCATAATGTTAAAACCAGTTCATTATTTTAAAGTCCTTATTTTTAATTGAATTTGTGCATTAATGCCTTCCAGTCTTTTGATCATTGAAGGCACTAATAGTAAATATTTATTTTTTAATTTAGTTAAAGTAACTATACTAGACACATTTGTCTGTGCAAACTTTTTCTAGTTATTATAGTGTGCTTAATATTTTTTAAAATTCAAGTAAATATTTTGGAACATGGGTATATACATCATCTTATATTATAGGAACTTCTTACTAATTATAGGAACGTTTTAAAATCACATTAGTTATCCTAATCGTTAATATAATAACTCAGCCTTACTCATTGATTGATTTATTTTTCATTTATTAAGGCACAAACAGTTTACAATATTCTTAAAATTAACAGTAATATAGTTTTTTATAAACCAATCAAGATGCCACTAATAGAAACATTATATTAAAAAAACACAACAACGTTACAGACGCTAATTTGGAAAACTAATAAAACAACAGATCAAAATAGACAAATCATGCATGAATTATACAAATATATACATATTATATAAAGCAAATTAACCTAAGAGAGCAACTTGTTTTTTAAAGTTATTCATAGAGAGCAAAAATATGTCACATTCAGAAAATTTTTCGTTGTGCAGGTTGCGCAACGAACAATTTTCTGAATGTTACTCTGAAAACTTACTCTAGGAATAAAAGAATTGCCTGCATAATTAGTTTTATGACTATTTAACATAAATAGATAATTTGTTTTACGAGCATTCATACGTGGACATTTTATACCAAATTGACTAAGTAAATACGGTGAGTCGACCATGTTTCTTATGATTTTAAATAACATCATTTGATCTCTAATCGTGCGTCGGCTTTGAAGTGAATGAAAGATAACTTCAACGGTTTCATTTGAGTTATTGATTTTAAATTTAAGATGTTTATTAAATTTTGACTGAATCCTTTCAAGGCTGTTAACATAAAGAAAAAAAAGTTCCAAACACAAGAACCATATTCTAAAATAGGTCTTATAAGAGAATTAAATAGAACCACCATCGTTTTCCAACTACTAAAATCTTTACTGGTTCTAAGCACAAAGCCTAATAATCGAAATGCGCAATCAATTATATTTTGAATGTGGTATTTAAAAGTCAGTTACTGTCTATTAAAATTCCCAAATCTCTAACTTCCGTTACTCTCTGAAGTGGGACATCATTTAAGCGATAACTAAAATTAATAATTGATTTTTTACGAGAAAAAGTGATGCAGCAACATTTTTTTACATTCAAAAATAATAAATTATCCTTGCAGTATTTACTTAATCTAAGCAAATCACTTTGTAGATCTTCGCAGTCCTTTGGAGACCTTATTACCTTAAAAATCTTTTTATCATCGGCATAGAGAAACTTTAGAAAAATTAAAACAACTAATAACATCATTAATAATAATATTAAAAAGTAGCGGCCCAAGATGGTATGGATGGATGATATTGCAGTCTTAGGCTTAACTATTTAATATTGCATATAAAAAAATATGATATTATATTAATTAAATAATGTGTTAATATATATTAACTTATAAAAAAGTAAGATAATGATATTAATCAATATCCTGATTCAAAAATAATAATTAAAGATCAATGTTGTAATTAACTGCCTGCAGCTCTAAACATCTTTATAGTAGATCCGAGGCATTGTTAGTAACAGGTAGTGTAGTGGTTTTCTTCAGCCTGTGGAGTCCCTCCGTGTGAAAGAAACTACCTTAGGGACCCGATATTATCCTGCCTAGGATGCTGGGCTTCGTGACCACCTTGCAGCCAAGGGGGGTGAGGGTTCAATGAAAATACTCACCTCACCCCCCTTGGCTGCAAGGTGGTCACGAGAGAATAGCAGCGCCTTCTCCGGGAAATCTCACTTGACTTTGATATTCACTTGTCGACGTTTGAATCTGCACTCTTGTTTGCGCATGTAAGGGCGCTATATTTATAGTATTTGAAGGTGAGATGTCCTTGAGTGGGCGGGGCTTAAGTTTTTATTTAAAATGTTATATCGTAAGGTAATAACAACATATTGACTTATTTGCTAAAGTTTTCAATTAATCAACGAAAATACACATAATTGTTAGCAAATACAGTACATTACATAGGTACGTGAGGTTTATTATAAGAAATTAACACACTTATCATCTAATGCTATGTATGATTAAACTACAATGCTTAAGGCAATAATAAATCAACATACTTAATGTCTATAGTTTATACATCGTTAAATTACAGGGTTCTAAAATCGTCAACAGGTAGATTCTCACAAAAACGTCTTCTTGTTTCTGGCATTAGTGGCAACAGTTTTGAAATGGTTTTAGTTTTACGTTACGAATAATTAATGACCTCTATTAACTTTTATCGCCATGATGTCTTTGAAATAAACCCTCGGCTCGCGTTTACGAATTATGTGTTGGGAACTAAAATCTTCAAAGTGAATGACCTGGCTAAAATTGTTTTACTGTAATTTCATTTGCAGAATCAACTGAAATTAAGTCGCTATTTATTATATTCACCAAGAAACACATCAAAGCCCAATTTTCATTTTAGGCCGCGCAGTTATCAGCCCATAGAATGATCTCGTTAACATCTCGCTTGTGTAACAGAAAAGCTCTGAACGCCAAAATAATATCCTCTTGGTTTCTTCCAGCTATAGTTTCATTCCAAAGAACGGCTTTTCATTTTTACTAGGTCCTAATGGGCAAATACTCGTACATGTATTGTCAGTTTGATTTATTCGGACCTTGTCGTGACTATATTCGTTTCGTGTAGCTTCGTATCTTCTTCGTATCGACTGATTTCGATTCAAAAATTCCCTCCCCGCACACACCAGGCATTATGCAACTGTAGTTAAATGCTAGTTACTGCACTCTTTGTAAGCAAGACATACATAACTGCAAAGTATTCGTTCTAAATTTAATTATTTGCTGCAATAAAAATAATAAGGAATTAATACAATAAATATGTTTATTATTTCCACCAACTTATGCGTTCTGTTTGTTTCTTCAGCCATAGAATAACTTTAGAGTATGTACTTGCGACAGATAACAGACTTGACTTTGACTTTTGACTTTTGATATATTTATAAAATTGAGGCGGGTAGAAGTCGGGCTTCTACCGCAAGTCTTTTATGTGAAATATGTTGGTATTTGTAGTGTGATTTTTCCACATTAAAGTTTTATAATTTAACCTCGAATAACTATACTATAATTGTCTCGTAAAACTAAAGAAACACTGTAAATATTTAGGAATTTGAAGTCAGTTTTGTTTTAGGGAAAAGAACAAAAATAATGTTATTTTTCAGATTGGCAATGCATCACGACTTGTACGCTGATGACTAGACGGGTTGCACTTACTTCAAGTAACGCTTTGTACCCGCACATCGTGAGGCAGCATGATCTTAGGCTCTGGGCTCCAGGCCCAGAAGCAGGTTACAACACTCCGTTCAGGTACTCTTCTCATCATAATTAACTTTTTCGAATGCGCACATTTGCATAGTAGAATGTTTGTTACTTCTTCACTCCAAGGCTCTTGTACAGATCGTATGTAAGAATAAACGTTTCCACAGAAACAACGCGTGCGGAGCTACGGTCAGAAACTAGTTACTTATATTCTTAGAAAATACCATTAGCATTAATTATAAAAAAATATTTTTTTAATAAAATAAAAATTTCGTACCCCCATAAAGTACCTCTTCCTAAGAACATTAAATAGCATATTCTGGAGTTATGTGAAGACGACAAAGAGGGCGAGGACACCGTAACTTTAGACCACTCTCACTCATCTCTACTTTCGTAATAGTGATAAAACGTCCCAGGGTGGCGCAGTTTCCAGTCAGTAAAGTCCTATCTGACAACGTTCAAGAAATCTCCAGTGTTTCGACCAGGATAGGGTACCTGATCCTCCCACTGTTCAAGCACTACAGCACCGACCTCGACAAACTCGGGTAATGAAGGAGGATATTATGTATAAAGATATATCCAAAGCCTTTCACATCACCACCAGGGCTCAATTCAACGATAGGCAACGGATCCCGAAAAGGTCCGAATGGTTTTGGCGTCAGGAATCACAGGGGGCAAATACATGTCAATTTACTTGAGAAGGATGGGCTGTTCTCTGTGTGATATGATATTATATTAGTATGTTATTTTGAGGCCTCTTTTGGTTTTGTTATAGATACAGAGTACACCGAGTTCATCCAGTAACCCCGAGGAGTGGCAACCCGGAGCACTGCCACGGCACCTACTGCGCACACCAGCCCCGGCACGACGTTGCCGTCGTCATTTGCAGAGACCAGATCTACCTCTACGCATGGTATTGGTGGAGCCCTTTCTATGTCCCTACCAGATATTTCTACCCGTTCAGAGCAAAATTGGCGGAAACATCGGACACTTTTGTAAGTGCCTCCGACATATGGTATGCAGGTTCGGGTTACGAGTACATGCAGCATATACTCGAAAATTATAAAATATTTTACGGTATTTTACATGAAGAACATATAATGGACTGCTCGAAATATTTACCGAAATGGTGGGGTAAATTTATTTGTATTAGAAACTGGCAATTGTTTCCTGGCTTACAAAATGGTGGACCTTTATATGTTCATACTTATAGTGCGCAGATTATTATGGGGATAGGCAGTTTTGAGATCAGATACAACGATGATAAGATCTTCGTATTTACGGATGTAAGGTATTATCGCCATAAGATAAAAACCCTCTCGTCAATAGAATTTCATGCGTATTATGAGTTTGCTTACCCCCAATGGGGGGTTCAGCTATCATGGGTCAATAGCATATTCGACAGTACCACCAATGACCCGATGATTCCGTACCATTATTGGATGTACCACACTGACGATAGTTACTTATTAGGATGATAAAAGCTGGTGGTTAGCTGAGTAAAGGCCTCAACCACTAAATCACTTAAAAATTTTCGAATATCTATGCCTCCCAATTTATTTTTAATTTATTACGTTACGGTGACGTAAAAGTAACTTAAAAGTATCCTAAAACTAATGACATACTGATGAATTTGATTTATATTTAACTCATCATCATTATCATCACCATCTTAGCCGGTAGACATCCACTGCGCGGGATAAGCTTCCCTTTAGGACGCCACAAATTGCTTTTTACTACTACCACCTACATACTTCTTTCCTACCAATATAAAAATATTAAATTTAACAGTAAGAAAGTAAATGCATTTTTATTTCTTTAGATATTTATTTATATAAATTAAATCGAACATAGCCGCGCTAAATAATTTAAGGCCAATAAGTTATACATATAAAACCAATTTTCTTTGTAAGCATGACATAAAAACAAATCTTGACGATAAATAAAACTAGAAACAAATTTAACGTGGCAGGCACATACAGCAACATTTCTTAATAAAATCAAAAAGGAAATATAAAATGTTATTTTATTATATCAATTAATATTATTACAGTGGACACTTGGACAGTTATATTAATTCTTAAAAGTTAAAAAAGTTGAAAAGTTAAAGTTGAAAAAGTTGAAAAGTTTAAAAAAGTTTTTTTTAATTTATTTCTTTAAGCTTACAAATAAGCATTTAGACAGGTCATATTTTATACTATTAAATTATTTTATAGTTATAGTTCACTTCAATTTTTTGTCCACCAGTAGAAGAAGTGAGAAGAAACCACTAGTATGTTCATAACTTGTGTCTAGTACATTTGATTTGCTTATTTGTAAGTTGGTAGATTTTGAGTTGGAGCAAAACTCGTTCCAAGCTTTTTTATCTTCTAAGTAATCTGATATTTTGTAATAAGCTTTTTTACAAAGAATATGTTTCACAATTTTTTTTAATTTATTTATTGATAATTTTTGCAACTCACTTGGAGTTTTGTTGTAGAAGCGTATACATTGCCCTTTAAAAGATATATTTATCTTGTTTAGCCTAGTTGTGGGCACAGCGAGTTTATTCTTATTTCTGGTATTTACATTATGTATATCACTTTTTTTTGTGACCCGATTGATATTTTTATGAGTGTACAACAAGTTTTCATAAATATATTGACACGGTACTGTCATTATGTTTATTTCTTTGAATTTTTCACGTAGGGATTCTCTGGGACCCATATTATAGATCGCACGAACAGCCCTCTTCTGCAACACAAATACGGTGTTTATATCTGCAGCGTCCCCCACAGTAGTATGCCATAAGACATAATACTGTGGAAGTAGCTGAAATAGACTAGTCTAGAAGTATCAACATCAGTAAGGTGACGGATTTTTTTAACTGCATATGCTGCAGAACTAATTCTCTTCGATAGCTTATCTATGTGTTGGCCCCATTGAAGTTTACTATCTAAGGTTATTCCTAAAATACGGTTTTGTCTACAATTTCTAACGATTCTTAGTCTTCTCTTGGTTTCATTAAGAAAAAGGTTATTAATACTAAACCAATGGACTACCTTTGAGATTGCAGTATTTACATCGTCTAAATTTGTGTTTTGTCGTTTCATTTTAAAAATTAATGAAGTATAATCAGCAAACAATACAATCTCATGATCATTCTTTACAAGATGAGGCAGGTCATTAATATAAACTAAAAATAGGAAACGACCCAAGATAGAGCCCTGCGGTACACCCATTGTAACAACAGACCCTTTAGATCGTTTCCCATTAATGTCAACTCTTTGTATCCTATCACTCAAGTAAGATGTAAGAAGATCCAAAGAGCTGTCCCTAATTCCATAATGATGTAGTTTCCTGATTAATGTTTCGTGATGAACGCAATCGAATGCTTTTGACAAGTCCCAAATAACGCCTAAAGTATCATGCGACTTCTCCCAAGCATTAAGAATATGCGATACCAACTCTACACCGACATCAGTAGTTGACCTGCCACGAGTAAACCCAAATTGCTTACAATGTAGCAAGTCATTGCCATTAAAATGTCTAAGCAATTGGTGTAAAAAAGTTTTTCAAAAACTTTACTGAATGTAGGCAGTACTGATATTGGTCTAAAGTTAGTGGGGTCAGACTTACTACCCGATTTAAACAATGGGATTATTTAACTATGTTTCATTAGATCAGGAAATACGCCACAATCAATGGATTCATTAAATATAAAAGCTAGATCTGGTGCAATGGTATCAATTAAAGGTTTAATAATTCTAACGGAAATGCCCCAGAGATCTGCAGTTGTTTTTATATTTAAAAATTAAAAGGTTTTTTTATATCGTTTTCATTAACATGAGTGAAATTAAATTTACTTTCGCATTTAGGTACATTTTCTTTAAGTAATGATTCGCCTATTACTTGAGAAGAGTTCAGACACTTTGTAGTACAGATTGGAATGTCAGTAAAAAAAAATTCAAATGCTTGTGCTACCTCAACATCATTTTTGATGGAGCAATCATTAATCTTTAAATTGTAGTCATTAATGTAGGTACCTTTCCAGTCTCACTATTAATTATTTTCCAGGTTGATTTTATTACATTTTCACTATTTTTAATTTTCGACCTAATATAATTTGATTTTGCTGTATTACAAACTTTTCTAAATATATTTGAGTATTTTTTTACTTTTTCTTTGAATTCCTGGCTAAAATTGTACTGCTTTTCACTGTACAGTTCATACAACTTTTGTCTACTCTTATGTATACCTACTGTTGCCCACTCACTAAAGCTAAGTTTTTCTGACACCAAGATTGATTTGGGTATGAATATTGAATTGAATGCAGTAGTGAATTTATTAAAAAAACTGCAATACGACTCATTTGGATTGTTAAGTGAGTAGTTAGGTGGTTTAAAATCCCAGTCCAATTTCAACCGTTCAAATCGATCTGTGGTCACAGGTATGTATTAAATATTTTTTTTACTATTATTATTTTTAACTTCATGTTTTAATTTAATTAGTTGACCTAAGTGGCCTGATTTTAAATTGCTTATAATTTTGTGACTGACAATTTTTTCATTTTGGAAAACAGGTATATTATATATACATTTTGCTGATGTTTCAGTTATTCTAGTAGGTTCCATAAATGTTGGCCTAAGATTATAAGAATTAAATAAATTTGTTAATCTACTACTGAGGGAGTAAACTTCTTAAAGATCAATATTAAAGTCTCCACATACTATGAGGTTTTTATTTGATTTTGATAATTTAAATAAGATACCATCCATATTTTTTTCATATAATATTTCAAAAGAAGCTGATGGTGGGCTGTATACGCTTGCTACAATAGTATGCTCCAACTCAACACATGCTACTTCAATGTGGCTTTCAACGGATAAGCATACTATGAGATGATTAGACTTGGACATGCTGGTAGACTGGTGTGGTAGAAATAGTTTAACTCTTAATCCCAACAAAACAAAGGTTCTGGTGCTGGGGTCCAGGCATCAAATTGGTGAGATCGTTAGGCGTAACCCTAAAGTTCAAGTAAATGGCATCCCAATAGAGCGAGTAGATGAAGTCCGCAATCTAGGCCTTTTGATGGATGGATCCATGCACTTTGAGAGCTATGTTCTACAAACTGTTCGAAATTGCTTTTATAGGTTGTCCGTCCTGTACCAAGTTCGCCAGTACCTTGATACAAATCTGCGCATATCACTTTGTGAATCGCTTATTTTATCGAATCTCAACTATGTGGACAACGTTTTTGGAGAATGCCTACTAAGCCGTTCTCAAAAGTTGGTACAGCGCGTTCAAAACGCCTGTATTCGATACTGTTTTCCCATACCTCGTTGAGCCCACATCTCCCCTTATCTATACAGCCACGGACTTCTTAACATGTCGTCGCGTCGGACTCTACATTTTGCTACTCTACTTTTTGGAATAGTTAAAAAACAGGTCCCAATATATTTTCATGAAAAAATTGTTTTCCCTAGTCGCCATATCCGTTTTGCTGCACGTTTAATGTGTCCATACCATAGAACGACTGCATTTCGTGGCAGCTTTCGTTATGCTGCAACGAAGACAACTGAACTAGAACTACATTATTAATCTTGGGTTATCTGATGGCGTTTTCCCAGAGCGCCTCAAACCTATTATAATCAAACCCATTTATAAGAAGAAGGGAGAAAAAAATGGCATAGCTAACTATCGCCCGATAGCGCTTTCATCCGCTTTCTCCAAAATATATGAAAAAGTAATATTTAATGCACTAAATTCATTCTTGGAGAAACATGATGTACTAGCAAATGAGCAGAACGGATTTAGAAGAGGAAAGTCGATAAATTTAGCTATTTTTAAATTTTTAACTGAAATAATAAGAGGAGTAGATGAACGGACGCCTATATGTGCCATATATATGGACATGACAAAGGCGTTCGATTATGTAGATCACGGAATACTCCTGGAGAAACTCTTTCGATACGGACGGAATAAGAGGGAATGCAGATAACCTTCTACGATCATACCTCGAAAATAGAACGCAATACACAGAAGTAACAAGAATATGTACGAAAACTAAGGAAGAAATTAGGTATAGGTCTAATGGAAGAACAATCAAGTTTGGTGTTCCGCAGGATAGTGTATTGGGTCCATTACTATTCTTAATCTACATCAACGATCTACCCCAAATCACCAAACATCCTATGGTCCTATTCGCTGATGACAGTACTGCCATAGTAAAATTTAAATCCTTTGATACATATGAAACTGAAATTAATGACACTTTACGTAATATAATACACTGGCTTGATAATAATAATTTAAATGTAAACCTGACTAAAACAAAAACTATGCATTTTTCTCAACGTATGCCTATACCCCAAATTAAAACGATATACAAAAACCAAATAATAATATAAATAGACAATACGACATGTACAAAATTTCTAGGTCTTGTAATTGACAGACAACTAAACTGGAACATACAAGCTGAAGAGGTATGTAAGGCACTTAGTAAATTTGCATATATGCTTTACAAACTCAGGAAAGTAGTTGGTCTAGATGCACTGAAAACAGTTTATCATAGCTATGTCGCTTCTAAATTGCGTTACGGCATTATGTTTTTTGGAAACTGTACTGAAAGGGAAACAATCTTTAAGGCGCAGAAGCGGTGCATAAGAGCAATGTATGGCCTGAAAACCACCGATAGCTGTAGACCCTATTTTATATCTTCAAATATATTAACAGTTCCGGCACTCTACATCTATGAAATGGCTGTTTTTGTTAAAAACAACAATAATCTGTTTGAAAAGCCAATCAATCACACACAGTAGACGCGACCAGACCCGCCTGTGTCCTACTAGGGGTAAAACCGCATTACTAAAAAAAAGTTTTTGGGGCATGGCGCCAAAAATTTATAATAAACTGCCCAAAACCATAAAGTTGCTACCAATGACATTATTTAAGAACAAACTTTATAAAGTACTGACATCAAAATGTTATTATAACATAAATGACTTTTTATTAGATAAGAACATAAATATTGATGAATGAGTGAATTGAATGTACTAATTAATTATTATTTTACTAATTTAATTATTAATATATTTGTAATTTAATATTCTCAATGCATAAATATGTAACTTAATTTGTTCTTAACTAGACTCTTGTACTGACTATATTTGCATGCCCTATATTTAGGCAAAACATGTATGGTGCTTACTATTTACTACTCTTCCATCTTTGTGACCCATGTTTACAAATAAAGACTTTGAACTTTGAACTTTGAAGTATTGGAACAATCTTCCGCCGCCCATTAGAAATTGTAATAGTCTGTACTCATTTAAACACTTACTTAGAAATCACCTGTTAAATCTACAAAAACCACATTGACTTGTTGTCGTTCTTGGATCGAAAATAATATATAGTTTTATTTTTATTTTATTACTAAATATAGAATTTTATGTAAACACTCTCTAAAGTAATATATCACTATCTTTAAGGATACCTGTGCATTCACAAATCTTTATTTTATCTAATGTTTCTATTTGTGTATGCTTCATAAAGATGAAGCATGAGATAAAGATCTCATCTTTTGTTATGATTACTTAGTAAATTTATTTTTGTTCTTTATTTAACTTACCTTTGTTAAAACAGAATAATTTTGTTATATCGTTGTTATTAGTGTTTTAATTTGTGATTTGCGTGTCAAATTATTATCATTAGTGATTTGTGTGTGTGCTGCACTCAGCACCCTGGCGCCGCTGAAAACCAGCGCTGCATTGGCATATGTCAATGTAGCATTTAATGCTGAGCTGGTAACCTTTCTGTGTTCTCGTGTTTTAATTATTTTATTCGTTCCTAATTTGTTATCTTTATTATTATTAGTTCTTAAGTTGTATTATTGTTGTATTTGAAACACAAATAAACATTTTCTATTCTATTTCTATTTCTATGTTATTTTATTTATTATTAATACTGTGTCCAAGTGTCCACTATAATAATATTATTTTGTTTAATATTAATTAATTAACTAAAGTACACATGGTCAAAATCATCACTCAAGTGGTAATCTTTACATTCTTGAAGATTTTGTGTCAAAATTACTCGCTTATCAATTGAATCAGTAGGGACAACGTCAACGTCTAACTTTTTGTTGACCACAAATTTCAGTTCAGGTTTATTCACAATTTTTAGGAAACTTATTTTATAAAGAGTTTTATCATTATTTCGTTCCAAGTTTATAATAAATCCCACATAGTATTTCCATGTCTTTCTTTGAAAATATCGAACTATTACACTATCTTTTATAGCAAAAGGCATGTCTGGTTCATTAGTGGTTGTATATTTTTATTTTCAACGGTATTTTTGTCTTCGTATTCTCCGACATTTTCCTCTCTTTTTTAACCTTATGAGACATCTCTAAATGTTCTTTCTCAAACAAATTCTCTTTCCATTCATCCAGCATATAATTTCCTGATAGTTGTTCTCTCGTGTTACTATTTTCCATAATTTTAGAAGTAGATGGAACATTCTCTTTTTCTGTTTTATCGGGTTTATAGGTGTTTTGTTTATCTAATATTTGTAACGTTTGCTTAAGATCTGAACTTTTTGTATTTTCTAGTTTATGTTTAACTTTTGACAGAGTCGTGACACTTTGGTAACATTGATTTTCTCTCATTTTGCTTTGTCTGTGAATCACACTGTCTCTTTCTTCATTCTGTTTTTTGACAGTATTTTCACTTGAAACTATGGCCGAATTTTTATTTTTTATTATAGTTTCAGACAGCACATATATTTTTTACTCTTCCATCAACGGCGGGGGCCGGTCGCGGGGCTGTGCGCCCTGCAGGTCCCAAGCCAGCTGATAGTGGGGGTCGGCCTCGCCGCACAGATGTTCGCGGCGGTCGAGGCGACGGTGGCAGTTCGTCTTCGCTGCTCAACACATCATTCGTCTCAGGCGGCGTTCTAAATTCCTCTTCATCTGAAGACGAGGATGTGGAGCTAGCCGAAGCGGGCTGCGGTGGTGGTGGTTGGTGCGCTTGTGCCGCCCTTGTACGCGCTCTTGTGATAATTTTGATTCATTCACCATGATTAATGAAAAATGTAAATAAATGTAAAAAAAATCACAAAAAGACGACTGTCACGGGCGGTGTCATTTTTTTTTTTTTTTTAATATTATTATTATGTCTCTCATTTACCATGATCTCGGGCCATAAAGTGACCCGGTCCTTTGGAAGGCTTGCGTGGGGCCGAAGCCAACAGCACAGAGGCCTTTTGAGAAGTTAATCTAAAGGCGATGGCTACACATAGCGGGTATTATCCTCGGGTGCACTAGCGGGTATTATCCTCGGGTGCACTTATTATTATTATTAATATTTATTATTATTATTATAAGCACGGCTCGCTTCACTCACTGTGCTGTTCCCCGCGGTCACATCGTGGCTCGCTTCGCTCGCCGCAATGCTCCACCCGAAAAAAAGGTCGAAAATTGGCTTATTTTTGTTACTCTTACATTTTTTTTTTCATTCAAAACCATTTGTCTTTTTCTAGATAACTGTGAGAAAAAAAATCTTCTTAGTTTATCCGTTTTGGAAATTTAAAATGGGGGTCGAAAAAGAGGCTCAAAGGAAGGTCCATTTTTTTTCTTCCAAAACGAAAATCGCGATGGCATCTGGTAGCACACTTAAAAGGGATGGTCTAGGAGGACAGGGGGGACTAAATTTTCTATGCATTCAAAATCACTTGTTTTACCTCTATACAACCCTTATAAAAAAATTAAGCAATATGTCTCTGCTTAGGAGGCGTGGGGGGGGCCAAAAAAAAGCAATATGGCTTCACGTAGGAGCCCCCCCCCAAGAAGTAGATACTTGTTATCATGGGTTGTTCATAAAAATAAATATAATTGTCACTTCTCCAAATTTGTTTTTTTACCTCTATGTTCTCGTTGCTGAATATAAAAGTTGTACCTACCTACATAAATATGCCACACGAAACCAACGTATTTTTATTTTTTTATGTAGACTAAGTTTAATGTCCTAGCTTTGTGACTGTATATCTACACATAATAACTAATGCAAATACTGCTAATTATATTGAAATGAAATGAAATGAAAAGTTTTTATTTCTTTAAGCTTACAAATAAGCACTTAGACAGGTCATATTTTTTACTATTAAATTATTTTATAGTTCACTTAAATTTTTTGTCCACCAGTGGAAGAAGTGAGAAGAAACCACTAGTATGTTCATAACTTGTGTCTAGTACATTTGATTTGCTTATTTGTAAGTTGGTAGATTTTGAGTTGGAGCAAAACTCGTTCCAAGCTTTTTTATCTTCTAAGTAATCTGATATTTTGTAATAAGCTTTTTTACAAAGAATACATATGTTTCACAATTTTTTAAATTTATTAATTGATAATTTTTGCAACTCACTTGGAGTTTTGTTGTAGAAGCGTATACATTGCCCTTTAAAAGATACATTTATCTTATGTAGCCTACTTGTGGGCACAGCGAGTTTATTCTTATTTCTAGTATTTACATTATGTATATCACTTTTTTTAGTGAATCAATTTTCATTATCATTATTACCTACCTGGAGTAAGAACATAACATACATACCTTACCTACTACTTGTTTTTCTATACTGTGGCACAAAGATATCGTAAGCGGTCAAGTGGCGCGCGGCCTGGTGGCCTTCCCCGCCGGAAGCGTAAATAAATACGTTGCGCGCTCAATGGGCGGGGCTAAAAAGCCCAAAGTTCCGAACTACCTCGCCTTAGATTTGTTAAGGAAGAGGACACAGTTTATTAACCGGTCTTTTTATAAGTCCCTTTTGCGTCCTCAGAGTGACAACTCTAACTATTTTGTCTGGACCTTCGTGAATCTGTTCTACTTTAGCGCGAGCCCGGTTTAACGGACGAGATAACTCGGATTTGATAAGAACTAAATCACCAATTTTCAAATTGGGAGGAGACGTGAACCACTTTGCTCTTTGTTGCAAAGTATGCAAATAAAAGATAGGGATTCAATTTCAAAATACTACTCTTGCTGGGAAGTTTTCCGCTATCTTTTAAATATTTTTTCTCGTTTTTAAATAATATTCTTGTACTGATGTAATAATCTTGCAGGTCGCGTGTTTTATTTCATCCAAGTTCAGTTCATTGCACTTCATATAGTTCATTTTATTTTGCGTTGTGTTTGCAAAACGTATGACCCAAGCGAGTATTCTTGTAATGTGATCTAAGTCCCTGTATCGGTCAAGCAACGAATAAATTAATTCGTTTTTATAGGGCACGGGTTCCGTCGTATAACAGTTTTTAACTAAGCCCTCATTTGTAGAGTATATTTCAGATGGTGCTGATGATGATGGCAGGACTTGTTTGTGTTGTAGTTTGAGCCACTGAGGTCCTTCCCACCACAGAGAAAAGTTGGTCAGTTTGGATGGCGAAAGGCCCCGTGTTGTACAGTCGGCAGGGTTTTCGTTACTCTTCACGTAACCCCAATTTATAGCAGGAACGATGTTTATTATTTCTATGACGCGATTGCTAATGTATTTTTCATATTTGTTCGGTGTTCCCTGAAGCCATGCTAAGACTACTTTTGAGTGTGTCCAACAGGATACTTTGATGACGTTATCTGCCAGGACTTTAGTTATTTTATATAGGAGCTTGGCTAGTAAAACTGCGGCGCATAGCTCCATCTTCGGGATCGTTGTTTTATGTTTGATTGGTGCCACCTTCGTTTTCGCAGCGTGTAGAGTGATGACGTACGCGCTGGTTGGTGACGTAGTGCGGCTGTATATAACGCATGCGTATGCTTGCTAGCTCGCGTCACAAAATGCTTGCAATTCGATCGTTTCATTGTTATGATTGTGTATCTATCTTGGTAAAGTAATGTTGTTTATTTTTGATAAGTCATTTTTGATTTTTGTCCACGCGTTAGCAATGTTATGGGGTACAGTTTGATCCCATCCGATGTTTTGATAAGGTTCTGTCCATAGTTTTTGGAAGATAAGTTTCGTTCGAAGTGTCATCGGCGCCAGCTACCCGAGTGGATCATAAATCATGCTTACTTCTGATAGTAATCGGCGTTTTGTATAAGTTTCTTCTTTACCGACGGTCGGCGCGTGGTAATTAAAATAAAACACGTCTTGGGTACACGTCGTTTGAGGTAGATAAACATGTGTTTGGATTTCAGGCTTCGTTGCAGGTTCTAGTGACCTAACTGAATGTACTCATTAATGAATTTCTTATAGAGTTTAGCAAAGTGTTCTTGTTTCGCCATTTTCTTTTCTAAGTGGAGAAATTGAGCGATAGCTTGAGGCTTTGATTTACCGAGGCTTTGTTCATAGTTTTCTTTCATTGGCATCTTGACTACGTATCGCCCGTTGCTTTCTCTCTCTGTTGTTTGTGTGTAATAGCTCTCACAATATGCGTCGCTTGAAGTAGGTTCGGGTTCCGTAGGTACCTCTTCCACCTCCCAAAACCTAGACAGGTTGTCCAGGTCTGTAAGAGTTACACAACAGTTGAATTGCTTCGTAGCACCGCACAATATCCAGTCCAACTTCGTTTGCTGGGCTACCGGCGAGTTGATGTTTTGTTTCAGTACTCCTTCCATAATGACATCGGAGTAAATGTCTGCTCCTAGCAGAAGATCGATGGGTCCAGAGATGTTGAAGTTCGGATCCGCCAGCTTGATGTTATTGAGATATGTCCAGTTCACCGTGCTAATACATAGTTGAGTTGGGCAGATTACTTATTAGTTTCTGCATAACTAGAGCTTCAGTTTGGAATTTATAATCCGAGTGAATGGATTTACATCCTAGTTTAATAATTCCTTTGCTAGTGCCCATTATAGAGCCGACCCCCGTGACGGAGGCGTTCATTTTGTTCCGAGGTAGATTCAGTCGCTGCGCAGCACCTTCTGTAATCAAGGTTACTTGGGAGCCCTGATCCAGTAACGCCCGTAGGATGACGTAATCTCCTTCTTTGTTTTTAACATTCAGTTGAAGTGTTGTCAGAAGTACTCCTTGTTCACCGTTGATGTGGTTAGAAGTTTGCTCAGCCACCGTTGAGGTGGATGGCCGTGATTTCTGAGTCTTGAAATTATCATCATGTAGAAGTGAATGATGTTTATAATTACATACTCGGCATCGTTTCGTGCTATTACATTTATTTTCGCCGTGGCTAAATAAGCAATATGTACACAATTTCAAATCGTTTGTTGTTTCAACTCGCTTTGCGGCAGTCATACCTACAAACGTAGGACATTGCCTCAGCACATGCTCGTCACTTTTGCAGAGTGGGCAGTTTCGTAACGTAGAATGGTAGGTTTTGCCCCATTTATACGATTTATTAGAGTTCGTTGACTTCTGATCGTTATTACTTTTATAATTGTTGTTCGTATTTTGTTTTTGATCATCCTTTTTTGTGCGAGCTGTTTCCAATGTCATGAACTTTAACTCCAGGAACTCCATAAATTTGTCTAAGTCTGGTAGCTCTCGCGAGTGTTTCATACTCTGGATATAGTCACCGTGGGTGGCATCAACTAGTTTTGATGTTAATAGGTGGACGATAAGTGGTCCCCATATAGGGATTTCTATTCCCATGTTTTCTAATGCGTTTAAACACTCTTTCGTGGTGTGAAATGCATGGAACTTCATAAGGTTAGATGAATTCGGTTTGTCGATAACTGACTGATTAAGAAGCGTCTCGATGTATGAGGTGAATAAAAGTCGCTTGTTGTCAAAGCGATGCCGTATGATGTCCAGGCATATGTCATAGTTGTCGGCACTGACCGGAAGGTGTTTTACAAGGCGCTCCGCTTCACCCTTCAATTTCGATTTAAGAAATTTCATCTTCTGAGTTTTGTTCAGCATTGGATTGTTATGGATCATTTCAAAGAATAAATCTCTAAAGGGTATCCAGTTATTGTAGGTTCCATTGGACTCTGGTAGTTCCATCCTTGGGGTTGTTTGTTCGTAGTGAGAGGTTTCAAACATTTTTTTGTTTAGATCTTCATTGAGGTCATCAATCATCATAAATGTGCTCCCAGTAGTCGTACTTATCGTCATACTCCTTATCTCTTCCCTGCAATAAGTAGCTGAGTTCCCAATGGATCTTGTCAATAGAAGCCCACTTTGTTTGTATAGTGTTTAAGTGGTCCTGTAGTTGCCACTTTTCTTTTGTATGTAAAAGATTTATTTTTGAAACTGCTCGTTCAAAAGCGTTAAAGTTAAACATTTGGTAACGAAATAGCACTGATATTTGTTTGTCCGTCTCTTCCTCCGTCGGTTGAGGGTGAGAAACCTTAGGGGTGCCAAATCTTAGTGTTCCAGGAATGTTCGGCACTTGCAGCTTGGACACTTGTGAAGGTCCAGGTGCAGTCTTAGATAACTCCTTCTGTAGTTGAGTCATAGATTCCATTGTTTCGTCGAACATGGTCTTAGTTATTTCATAAATGTTCTCCTTAAAGTAGTCATGGTCGCTCTTCGCTAACACATACTTGTTCAGGATCTCGTGATTAGAGAGAAACTCGTCCCAGTGGGATCGTAAAGCTTCAATACGCTTTTTAAGATAATCTAAGGATTTTCTACTTATAGGATCCTTTTTGTAGTTAGTTTTAAGGGTTTTGATATTCTCGTAAGAATTCTGTTCTTTGTTTACAAGCTCAAGGAAGTAGTTTTCTTCCTCCATTGTTAACAGTTAGTGGTTGGTTTTTGTGTACTCACAGTAGGTTCACAGTTGGGTAAGTTGTATAATTTGCAGTAGACGTTGTCTCCGCTCGTAAGTTAATAGTTCAGCAATGACAGCAGTAGACGTTATCCCCGCCGCGCTAGTTCGTTGTAAAATTGTCTGGCATTCAGTGTAGCTCTCCCGACTTACGCTATTTGCGCCTTCTCAATACTGCTGGTTAGACCCGCTGGTGGGAAGCCGACAGCACCGATTTGCTAACGTAACCGAAAAACACCACACTAAATACTTTCCAAATATTTTCTTCTCGAAGGACCAAAAGGACCGAAAGCGTTAAAGTTAAACTCGAAGGACCAAAAAAAATGATGGGGTTTTCTCCTCGTTGAGGGCACTCCAGTTATAGTTAAGTTAAGTTTGTAAGTATAGCAACACCAAACCACTGTTTGTAGTAATTGATTTATTTACAATTAAAAGTTTATTAGGTAATCTGAGCCGCACGTACTCTTAAGTTAAAAAGATGCACACACCGGCGCGTGGCGAAGGTTTCGTTACGACTGGTTGTTATATGTAATCTGCTGTATGAGCTATTTTGGCTCGTACAACTATATTAATACAAATAATGCAATATTATAGAGAAAATATGCTTGAATTAGAAATTATTTTGGTATTACGTTTGTATTGAGGTCGGGCAATTACCGCCACCCGCACCTCATTCCCTCCGCGTCAAAGTGTGTATGTGGAAGATACAGCATTATATGGCGGGAAAATAATGAAGTTGGACAGTTATACGATCAAGAAAAACGTACTTAGAGTAGACTTTTTAGTTTTTTTGTAAGTTATAATGATAGACTGGCATGTGTAGGTAGATGCCAAAAATGCATCAAACGTATAAGTGTGTATCTGGCAGTTAGACGAAGATACGTAGGGAGTGTCGTACATAATGTTCATATTTTTTAAATTTTGATGGTATCAAATACATAAGAAAATATGTATTTCGAATAATTACCTATCTGTCTCAAATCGAAGAGCTCAACAACTATCTGTTTTGAAACCGTTCCTGTTTCATGATTGTTTTATTTTATTTTCGATTTTCGCAACCAAAAATGCATAACAAATTATTATAGCATTATTATTTTGTATCACTGAATCAGACTTGTGTTGTCATTTTTACTGAAGTATATTTACAAACAAAACATTACTATAAATTATTTATGCGTCAAAAATTTAATTTAGTATACAAGAAGGGGTCGACAGAAGAACAACTTTCAGAGCAATTTTTAGATAATTAAGTTTGTAGACGAAGTGTTTTGTGTTTGTATTTATTATATATATAATTATTAGCGCTAACTAAATCATGGTTAAATAGTGAGTACCAAAACCAGTGCGTTATTATAACTTTCGTTGTCCATGACGGACAAAGCTTACCTCATCTCCCTTGTGTTACGGCGGCGGCGCGCCCCTTTGCTTGGGTGATCGCACCGTAGAGGCTGGTTTGTGAGACACGGAAAATCGTGGAACCATAACCATAAGAGTAGAAAATCAGTATGTTATTGTTTATTCTTATGCCATAACTACCATGCTATTCTGACTTTTGGACAGGCATCCAATAGTGATACATTTTATCCCATTTTACCCCGATCCTTCCTCATGAGTCATGATGCAGTTTTGCCTAAGGGTCACACTGCGCCGCTAAAGCTGAGCCACGCACGACCATTGCAGTCTTCTCTTCTTCTAACTGAGGAATGTGATTTTCGAAAAAATAAGCAGCAAATTACTTTATAATTAACACTGTACGTTTGTTTCAGTATGTTCGCAGTGTGTCTAGCGAGCGCAGTTTGCGTAAAGCTAGCCACCGGATTCTGGGACTTAGGCACTACCACCTTTCGCTATCCCAGAGACCAAGATGAGTTCCGCTCGTCTTTTTTCAGGTAGGAAGTGAAAGAAAAATGAGAGCGTTGGTAATCACACGATCACAGATTGAATTTGAGACAAAATATCGCGATGTACATAGGTACCCACTTAAGATAATTATTTATTTTTATTCCTTGTCTTAGTCGGTCTCTGCCGTGATAAGTATTCGGTATAAGGTAAATAGAGGTAACTTTCTAGGCAAAGTTCACATGACTATCTAGGTAGAAAATGAGCCTACGTCATACGATTTCATCAAAAATGCATTAACAGTGTGACAATTTATTTTGTAAAAAAACGTCTAGAAAATTTATTGTCTAGACAAGACATACGAGTACGAAGATAATTTAATAGTCCGGTCAAATTAGACCAAAAACTAGGGGTGAGGTTACAATAAAAATGTACAACATAAAGATTAAATGACGCTTGCAAAAAAATTTTGATTTTCTTTTTAGAAGTTACTACTATTCAATCAATTTCCTATTTAAGATACTGGTTGAACATTATTGTGATTTTTTTTCTCGTATTTTACTAGGTAATTTGGCTGTATGGTGAAATAGTCACTTCGAGCATAACTATCCAACCGATGTTCCGATTTGCGTGAAATTTAATAGGTGTTACAAATGAGACAAGTGAATATGCTGGTAACTTAGTTAGTCCACGACAAGGGTGTCTAAATAAATAAATAAATAATGCTGGACAATTCACACAGCATTATCTAGCCCCATGGTAAGCAGAGCTTGTGTTATGGGTACTAGATAACTGATATACATAATACAATATATTACATAGATAGATATTTTTTATTATACATAGAAAACGACCAGAACACCCGGAACAAATATCTGCAGATCGTACACACAATTGTTCCGAGGCGGGAATCGAACCCGCAACCTTCTGCGTCGCAATGGTCTACGTTGAATCAATTCAATCAAGTTTGGTCCCATAACAACGGTATACCTGCTTGATTACATTTCAAAATAGATTTTTTTCAAGCGAGTCTCATCTCCATTTATGCTTAGATCATTCTTCAACTAATCCTTCACTCAAACTCGTCTGACGTACCTCAAGTAGTCCTACGAAACATACTCTAGTTCGGTATGCTTAGTCGTTAGTAGGCTTCATAGTCGTAAATGTCATTGAGATAGTTTCTAAAATCCATTAAAAATAACAACAAGCTCATTTGAGGAGCATTCAAGGTAGGTAGCGAGGTATGTACCTTGAGATGACAGTTCATTCTCTAATTGTATGAGAAAAATTTTGAAATTTAGTTCCGGGTGGGGTTTTACGATATTGAAACGCGGAGTTTGAGTAGAGGTTGAATCGTGGTCATGGTGAGTATGTAACGAAGTCGGATACTTCAGTGCATTTGTTTAAGAAGCCTACGATGTCATAGAATTTCTACTAAATGACACTTTATTTATTTATTACTAGCTGCTCCCCGCGGCTTCGCCCCCGTGGAAATCTATGTGTCAAATTGTTTAAATGATAAAAAGTATCCTATGTTAAACTCCTGGTTCTAAGCTACCTCTCCACCAATTTTCAGCTAAATCGGTCCAGCCGTTCTCGAGTTATAAGTGTTGTAACAAACACGACTTTCTTTTATATATATAGATTTATAGTTGGAGCACTCATTTGTTTGGTTTTGTAATACGAATTCATACACCGCTTTCTACAACAACAGCTATCTGACCGTTCCAGAATAAGGACTAGATCTTTTTACTATGTTTAATCGTGTTTATTTTTATTACTTTGAGTATAGTGCTTGGTTCCAAACGATGATAATCTGTGACGGTTCAATTTTATTTCAGGTGGCAGTGGACCTATTTGCCAACGTTCAGAGTATTTTTCAGACACTGGGACTTCACAGACATTGATAGGAGAATGAGACTGGGGACCGTATGCGGGCTCTCTATAGGTGACTCATTCGATAACTTAAATTTAACTGTTTGATTTTATCAACAATTAGCTGCGCCCCGCGGTATGCGTGTAAATTTGAAACATGAAAAATAATATGTTTTTATTCTTTTTTATGTAAGAACCTACTGCGAAGTTTTAGAAAACTTTTAAAATAACATGAATGAAATCGGTAAAGCCGTTTACCGATTTCATTCATCTTTTTTTCTCAAATTGTAGCGTAGCGTGACCAGAAGAAATAGGCTTTAATTTTTATTATATAGATAAACTGGTCAAGTGCGTCTCAGCGACGTGCATTGTAGGGTTACTTCGTTGCACGGTTCATTATCATCAACCAACTTATTTAATTTAACACAACCAACAACTATATCCAAGTCACTTTCAATATTTGTTTATCTCCATCAAAGTACCTACATATTGAAGTTAATCACTATTACCGTCAACTACTAAAGCATTGTGATGGTTTTGCTTTTAATTTCGGTTTTAACTATTGTGATATTTACCTATTTCCCAAACCTGACTTGTCTGTGTTGTTTGACTGGCAGATGACCACATTAACCGCGCGACTGCTGCTAAACTTATAGTTCCGTTAGATAAATATATATGTAGATATATATTCCTTAAATTCTAAATTATTATGTAAAAACAATGGTCATTACAGGTACATAGATAGGTTTTACCGTGTTATTGTGAATGTCTTGTAATTCTCTGCTGAAGAGAGCTTTGACGTTAAAGTAAAAAGAAAAAGACAGAAGGTGGCTGGTTGGAACTTTCACGTCAGGTGACTGCATGTTAAAGGTTAGGAAACAGTTTTTGACGTGGGTACAATGTAGTAGGCCATGCTCGGGATACACCTATGATAACATGCCTGTTTTTGGATCTGGCCCTTGATCCAACTTCCTAGTGAGAGTCTCTTCAGATGTTGATCGAGGCTCTTTGCTATTACGCCGTTAACCGAAACGACCATCGGGACGATGGTCGCTGAATCTCCATCCCACATGCTGCCTCGTTAGCTAAGTCAAGATATTTGCTAAGTTTATCTTTCTCAGCTGTAACGAGGTTAGCTAGTTAGGTATTATTATTATAAACTCCGTGACGTCACGGGTAGAGGAGGGATACTAAAATGTAGCCCGATAGTAACCACTATTGACGTCGCACAAGGGTTCTCGATCTCAAATATAGTTTTTCACTATATATATTGCCGATACTTAATCCAAAAGCAGTAAAGAAGGGGTACCCTTGCCTTTTATAAATACCGACGCTTCATTCGCTGCGTACGCTCCGGTGCCGATGCCGTAAAGACTTAACTTTAAAATGTACTCAGTACATTACAAATTACCTTTTCACTTGTGTTCAGACTAAGTTTATTTCTTCTCATATTCTATTATTTGCTGCAATAAAGATTGCAGCAAATAATGCAAGAAGGAATTAATATAATCAATATTTTTTACTTTTTCCACTAATTTATACGTTCTGTTTGTTCCTTCAGCCACAGAATATCTTTAGAGTACTTATGTACTTGCGACAGATAACAGATATATAACATTGAGGCAGGTAGAAGTCGGGCTTCTACCGCAAGTTTTTTATCCACTCAAACACCCGGCCAAATCAACTACCTACATAGCCCTATTATGTCCGCGCTTCGCGGACAACAGTTACGGCTCAGTATAACTATGTGGTCACGGGGCGGCGCCGGCGCCGCGAGCGCGTCTAATTATTTACATAAATCAAATCAAAATAATCTTTGTTTTGAAACATAATGTAAGGGAAATAGATACCTTGTGTGAAAACGATAATACACGCAGTCGTTTTATAACTGGTCCCGTGCATTAACGCCCTCCTCCGAATATAGGGTTACAGAGTTCAAAATCGCTATATCTCGCTATCTACGACACCTAAACCCTAAAAAAATATACCATAAAAAAGCGAAAACTATACGGAATCTATAAAAGTATAAACCAAGTATTAGAAAGAATCAAGTGGTCTCAAATAAAAATCTGTTGTAATTTGTAGTGTGATTTTGCCACATTAAAGATTTAGAATTTAACCTCAAGATACGAATTGCCACGTAAAACTAAAGAAACACTGTAAATATTTAGGAATATGAAGACAGTTTTGTTTTAGGGAAAAGAACAAAAATAATGTTATTTTTCAGATTGGCAATGCATCACGACTTGTGCGCTGATGACTAGACGGGTTGCACTTACTTCAAGTAACGCTTTGTACCCGCACATCGTGAGGCAGCATGATGTTAGGCTCTGGGCTCCAGGCCCAGAAGCAGGTTACAAAACTCCGTTCAGGTACTCTTCTCATCATAATTAACTTTTTACGAATGCGCACATTTGCATAGAAGGATATTTGTTACTTCTTTACCCCAAGTCTCTTGTACAGATCGATCGAAACAACGCATGCGGAGCTACGGGCAGAAACTAGTACATAAACTAAAGTCATTTAAAACGGGATATTTACCTTGTTTTGAGTTATCCAATTTTCTTAGAAAATACCCTAAGCATTAAAAAATAAAAATATTATTTTAATAAAATAAAACTTTCGTACCACCATAAACTACCTCTTCCTAAGAACATTAAATAGCATCTTCTGGGGTTATGTGAAGACGACGAAGAGGGGGAGGACACCGTAACTTTAGACCACTAGGGCCATCTTCTCTACTTTCGTAATAGTGATAAGTGGGTGTAGCGGGGTATCGACGTCTCTACTCCTTAGCCGACCTTTATAGGTAGGGGATGAGATCTAAAAAGCGCCGATAACCTGTAAACTCCCACCAGTGGCTCCACGTAGCTGTTCTACACGCAGCGGCCACACCCTGGAAACCACGTCGGCTCGTGGGCTAAACCTGGCTGGGGGGGACTTCACTGCCTCGCGGCACTGAAGTATTCGCGTCTGACCCCCGCATAGTGTAAGAACCTTGGCTATTACGCAGACCACCCTCGGTGGCGAGGCACATAGGTACCGTGTATTGCTTTAAGGTTCACGGTAGGGGTCTCAGCTATCTTTGGCCAAATACACCGTCTACGAACATCTGTAGGATAGTAAATTGGACGACTCCCATTATCAAAAGTCTGCATCGATATGAAACATAATATAACTATTGATGTAGCAGGGTAATGCGGTTAACCCTTAGGGCGTTTGACAGAGTCCATTTAGTGGCATACGGCCTTCCCGCTGCATCTCAACCTCTGCCAACTGTACTGGCCCCCCGGACCATTGGGCCACAGAGTTAGGGACGAGTGAAGTGGACTTGTACCCGCGCAACCGCTTGTCCACTATAAACAAACTCACGCGCAGAAGACCCTAGCTTTTCTTAACGGATTCGAGCTCTAAATAGTCCTGCGGCGATGGGGTGAAGGCGGTGGGGTTGAGGTATCGATGTACCAAGGCTTTAGCTGACACCCTGCACGTAGGCGACCAGGAGAGAGTGGTCGCTCGTGGAGTCAACCGAGACGGGACTCTGGGTTTGGCAGCACGACTGGTGACAAAGAAGCCCTATTTAGGATCGCTCTGCTTTCCTCTGCATAGAGGAGGGGGCCAAACATAGCCCGTCTCAACCATCATCTATGTGCCTAACCGCGGGCGCTTAGACATCGACGAACGCGGTCGAAAGATACAGAAACATAAGCAAAAGATAACAACCAAACAACTCTGCATAGCCACATGGAACGTTCGAACCCTATTAGATAATGACCGTAACTTATGCCCAGAGAGAAAAACTGCTCTAATTGCCAGAGAGTTGGCTCGATACAAGATTGATATAGCGGCTATTAGTGAGACTCACCTGAGCGATTGTGGAAAACTTTGTGAACAACTTGGCGGCTATACTTACTACAGGAGTGGACGTCCTGCCGGTGAGAGGGCGGGGAATGGCGTAGGCTTTGCCATTCGTAATGGATTGGTGAGAGATCTGAGTGACCTACCTAAGGGTGTCAATGACCGCCTACGGTCATTGACACCCTTAGGTAGCCTCCCTTATTCTCCAAAAATCAGGGTATCCAAAGGAGTTTATCAACCTTATCCGCCAATTCCACGTTGGCATGAAAGCGCAGGTTCAACATGATAACGAACTTTCTGAAGAGATCTCAATCACAAGTGGAATCAAACAAGGATGTGTCTTGGCCCCTACACTTTTTGCCATATACTTTGCTGTAGTTATGAGTGATGCACTGAAATGTTGTGACAACCAAATCCAACTTAATGTGAGAACTGAAAAGGGAGTGTTTGACATTACAAGGTTCAGAGCCAAATCTAAAATCGAAAGAATCTCCTTACTGGAGATACTTTACGCTGACGATATCTGCCTTATGTCCGACAGTATGCCACATCTCCAAAGCTACGTTGACGCACTTCATCTATCCTGTCAACGATTTGGACTTGTTATTAGTACTTCCAAAACTCAAATCCTCAAACAGCCACCAAGAGGCAGCCACGCTGATACAAGTACACTAAATCTAGATGGGAAACCACTGAAAGAGGTTTCACACTTTAAATATCTTGGAAGCACTATTCGAAGCGATAACACTTTGGCTTCGGAGATACCATCCCACATTGCAAACGCCACTGCCAACTTCGGGCGACTCACTGATCGTGTATGGAAGTCCCATAATCTCAAGCTGGAGACGAAAATAAGTGTCTATAAAGCGCTTATCATCCCCGTCCTGTTATACGGCGTAGAGACATGGTGCCTCTACAAGCCAGAAATAAAAAATCTTGACACTTACCACCTCAGATGTCTAAGATCCATCTTAAAGATCAAGTGGCAGGACCGTATTTCTAACTACGAGGTTATGCGTCTCTCCGGAATGTACGGCATGGAAGCGCTTCTGATGCAACGACAACTTATGTGGTGTGGACATGTCCTTCGCATGGAAGATCGTCGTTTACCAAAAGCTGTATTTTATTCGGAGATGGGAGAGGGTAATCGGAGACATGGCGGTCAGCATCTCCGCTACAAGGATGTGTTCAAACGACACCTCACCGCTTGCGATATTGACCCGGGGTGTTGGGAGGAGCTTGCTTCTCGTAGGTCATCTTGGCAATCTACTATTTACAACAGAGTAAAAGCGTTTGAGGAAAATCGCATCGAGGCAATGGACGTAAGACGCCAGATACGTAAACAGAGACCTAAGCCCTCCTACACGTATACATATAATTCATCGGGCCAACTCTACTGCCATGCGTGCCGTAGGATATTCAAGACCAAGTTCGGTCTAGCAAGCCATATTAGAGCTCATGATAGAAAAAATCCGTGATTACTTAGGGTCACCGTCATCGAAATCGATGAGGAGGCCTATATATATATATAGTGATAAAACGTCCCAGGGTGGCGCAGTTTCCAGTCAGTAAAGTCCTATCTGACAACGTTAAAGAAATCTCCAGTGTTTCGACCAGGATAGGGTACCTGATCCTCCGACTGTTCAAGCACTACAGTACAGACTTCGACAAACTCGGGTAATGAAGGAGGATATTATTTATAAAGATATATCCAAAGCCTTTCACATCACCACCAGGGTTCAATTCAACGATAGGCAACGGATCCCGAAAAGGTCCGAATGGTTTTGGCGTCAGGAATCACAGGGGGCAAATACATGTCAATTTAAAAATATCTATTTTTTATATTACTATAATTTAGATCAATGTAGTAGCTTTATCATATAATAATATTCATATCACTAGTGGCACTCATATTTTTATAAACGTCCTTGGAAGGGATACCTACAGCACAAGTCTTCACGACTTAGTGTAGGATCTGCAATTATATAATAGATCTAACAAGCCACTTACTCTCTTAGTTATATATTAATTTATAATTTACTATGGGCTGTATTCTGTGTGATATGATATTATATTAGTATGTTATTCTTGGTTATGTTATAGATACAGAATACACCGAATTCACCCAGTAAGCCCGAGGAGCGGCAACCCGGAGCACTGCCACGGCCCCTACTGTGCACACCAGCCCCGGCACGACCTTGCCATGGTCATTTCCAGAGACCAGATCTACCTCTACGCATACACGTGGTGGAGCCCTTTCTTAGTCCCTACCAGATATTTCTACCCGTTTAGAGCAAGACTGGCTCAAACATGGCACAATTTTGTAGGTGCCCCCGACATATGGTATGCAGGTTCAGGTTACGAGTACATGGAGCATATACGCGAAAATTATAAAATATTTTACGGTATTTTACAAGAAAGCGATATAGTGGACTGCTCGAAATATTTACCGAAATGGTGGGGTAAATTTATTTGTATGAAAAACTGGCAATTGTTTCCTGGTATACAAAATGGTGGACCTTTATATGTTCACACTTATGTACAGCAGATTGTTATGGGGATAGGTTGTTTTGAGATCAGATACAACGATGAAAAGATCTTCGTATTTACGGATGTAAGGTATTATCGCCACAAATTACATGCCCTCTCGTCAATAGAATTTCATGCGTATTATGAGTTTGCTTACCCCCAATGGGGGGTTCAGCTATCGTGGGTCCATATGATTTTCGACAGTACCACCAATGACCCGATGATTCCGTACCATTATTGGTTGTACCACACTGACGATAGTTACTTATTAGGATGATAGACGAAAAATACGGTACAATATGTGCTCCTAAGCAGAGACATATTGCTTAATTTTTTATAGGGGTTGTATAGAGGAAGACAAGTGATTTTAAATGCATAGACAATTTTGATCCCCCTGCCCCCATAGAACCCCCCCTTTTGAGTGTCCTACCAGATGCCGTCGCGATATTGGATTTCTAATTGCGGAATCATATAGAAGGTTTCTTTTAGTGTTTGACGAAAAAAAAAATTGAACCCCCTTGTAAGAAAGAATAATTGCTTCTATACATCAGATTTTTATATTCCTTATTTATGTCCTATTAAATTAAAAATATATCGGAAGTATTTCGGAATCTATACAATAGCTGGGAAGAGAAAGGAATTATCGTCGGTAGCAAAAAGTTAACCAACCTACGATTTGCGGACGATATCGTATTGTTCTCCTCTTCAGCAGCTGAGCTAAGGGACATGATCAACGAGTTAAACATCGCAAGCCTCGAGGTCGGACTGCACATGAACATGACAAGGACCAAGATAATGACGAACAGTACTGAGGGCCAATAGATGTCGGCGGTGTGGGGATTGAGTACATCCAAGAGTACCTTTATCTTGGCCAAATAGTCTCTCTCCAGGCGAGACAAGTCCTAATCGAAAGACGCACAGAAAACGCCTGGAGATGCTATTGGTCAATGAAAGAACTTATGAAGGGCAAACTACCTCTATACCTTAAAAAGAAACTCATGGACATACGCATTCTTCCCATCCTCACCTATGGCGCTCAAACTTGGTCTCTAACCGATCGTCAAAAGTCCGCCCTTGGGGTCTGCCAACGATCCATGGAGCGTAGCATCTTAGGAGTCAAGCTGTCAGACCGCGTGCGGAACAGCATACTACGCTCCAAAACACGCATCGTTGATGTTGGTCAAACAGCCGGAAGCCTGAAGTGGAACTGGGCCGGACACATCTGCCGTATATCCAGCGACTTGTGGGAAAAGACCACCACAGAGTGGAGCCCACCCAACGCTAAGAGGCGACGTGGAAGGCCCAGGATGAGATGGCGCGACGAGCTCGAAGTACATCTTCCATCATGGCCTGTTGCAGCGTTGGATCGCGAGGAGTGGAAGAAGAAAAGGGAGGCCTTTGCCCAGCAGTGGGACAGTTATGGCTTAAATAAATAAATTAAAAATGTAATCAGTTAGATTTTCTTTATATAATTTCAAATAACTAATAATAAAATAATTGCATTCATTAAGTTTCATGTTTAATTGTTAAACTTATATATTTCGATATATATAAATTGTATTTATATGATGTTTGGTTAGGAAGGTGTTACGTATGTAGTAGTGGGCGCCTACGCATGTGTGCGTGCCCGCTACTGCCAGCGCCACCTGAAGTGCAATAAACAGTGTGTAACTAACCAGCGGTCGTTTCACTAATCCTTATCCGAATATCGTACAGTGGCGACGATCTACCTACAAGTGCATAAAAATGGCGAATTCAGCGCAATTCGGCATTTCGTGAACGTCATAGTTTCTACGCGGCAAGTCAACGAACGGGCGAAACGCATTCACAATGGGCGGCGCGTCTGCGAGGACTTACTGAAATGTGTGGCTTTTTAAATGTCGAAGAGGCACTTCGCGACAGATTTCTCATGGGTATGTTGCCGGGACAAGAGAAGGAGAAGCTTTACACCAAAGATTTGGTTAGCCTCAGCATGGCAGAGGTCGGCAAGATGGCGGAGAAAATAAACTTTTTTTTTTAATTTTTTTTATTGTTCAAAGAGTTGCTTATAGCTAAAACATTCATTTAACGCTAAACTTAACGTTAACTTATTACAATCTAAAATCATACTAAAACATTGGTGAAATGGTTGTCTTAATTATAAGTACAGTGATTTATCGATTTTAGACATTTGTTCAATATCGCAATACAAACTTAGATTTTAATAAGTATTAGGTAGTTTATATATTTTGCAAAAGAGATGCATAGCTTGCTAGTGATTTCTACCCCCCGTACTAGTTTAAAAACTGTGTTACGGCAGAGTAGGATCGTCGCAGAAACCAGCATAAGTTGCGACGTGAATTGTTATCAGCGCCGAGCGCTGTGTAGGTCACGCAATAGTGGTGTAGTACAAACTGGTTATGACTTAGACATAGTATAACTAAGGGAAACAGACAAATTATTCTAGGTAGTTAGGTAGTTCTAACTTAATGAAACTAAATCTATTTTCCGTGTCAGCTTATCACTTATTTAACTAGATATTATCATTAAGTATGCGTGTGATTAATAGGTATATTTCCAGTAATATTTCAAAATAAATTACAACAAATAAATATTTTATTATAATGTATAGGGTCGGTATCTACATATGGGAATATTCTAAAGGGATCTATGGGGATTTGTTAATGTTGTTGTTCAGCAATTTTAAGAGTAGCAAAATAAATATATCTATATCTTTATATAACCTATTCCGTTTCGATCGGCTGAACAGATATTAATGAAATTTAGTGAGTAGTATATAATGACTTTTAAGAATATAAACGTAATATTTAATTCAATTATTTAAGAATAACTAGTTCACAAGTTCTTCGGTAGCAGCATAATCCAGTTTTTGGAGATATTTGGTTATTACAATCTTACATTCGTAGTAGCTTAATGTTCGTAATGATTTTATGTTTTTGCTTATTTTATTGTATAAGTGAGGGCCTATGTATGATGGTGAATTTTCTCCAAACTTTGTTTTATATGTAGGTTTCGGATAAACATTAGGTATTCTTCTTTTTGTTTTTGTCTCAGCCTGGGGGGGTGTGATTCGGTGTTGCCTTAAGATTATGGATTTTATAAAAAGTTGTTACAGAATCCAATACAGTACAGTTACATATTTCATGATTGTTATTACATATATGTGCTTTTAATTTCAGATCAGATGGTTGGTGATTATTGTATATACTAAAAGTTATGTACTTCGTTTTAGAAAAATTTAGAGTAGGAACATTTTTATCTAGCCAGCTCAAAACTGCTTCTAGCCCAACTTCACTACGCATTTTTATTTCTTCCCAAGTTCGTGCTTTAAAAAGAAGAACCGTATCATCGGCCAAAGATACAATCCTACCGTCAATAACAAGTCTTGTTAGGTCGTTCATATAAATAAGGAACAGTGTAGGGCCGAGAACCGATCCTTGGGGCACACGAAAAGTTATATTAGTGTAGTCACTCAACACCCCATTAATTTTAACCGATTGACTTCTATCATTCAAATACGATGTAAATAACTCTAGAGGTAACCCTCTAATACCCGCGCATTCCATTTTCCGTAGAAGTATGGGGATAGAAACAGTGTCAAACGCTTTGGTTAAATCTAAAAAGATGGCAAGGCACTTTGATCTTGAGTCTAGCGTATTAGTGACAAATTGTACTACCTCTTCAATAGCATTAGTAGTTGACTTTTTTTGTCTGAATCCGTATTGATTAGGTGATAGAAATTCGGTTGCTTCAAGGTATCTTACTATTCTTGAGTTGATGCTTTTTTCTACTATTTTAGCTAGGGTGGGCAAAATCGAAATAGGCCTATAATTGTTAACACTGTTTCTATCTCCAGACTTGAAGACCGGCGTAATGACAGACTGTTTTAGTAATTTTGGAAAGATCCCTGAATTATAACATGTATTACAGACGTGGGAAAAGGGTTCTGCCAGGTATTTGATTCCTGATTTTACAAAATTGGAGCTTATCCTATCCCAACCTGCCGATGATGTTGATTTAAGAGACTGGACAATTTTTGTGATTTCCTGGGCATCGGTGGGTAATAGAACCATAGAGTTAAGGGTGCTATGTTTAACACCTATATCAATTAGTAAATCGCTCTCTGTTTCCTTATTTTTAGTCAGGATCTGGTTAGCAAGAGACTCTCCTATTCCGGCAAAATATTGATTTACATGGTTGACTGATGCGTTTGGGTTGTTTTTAATCGTTAGGAGCTCTACTTGATGTTTAGTTTTTGATTCCAGGTGAAAATTTGGCGTAGTATTTTCCAAGTATTTTTTATGTTATGTCTATTTTTATTTAGTTCTGTCATTTCATATTGTATTTTAAGGTTATTTAGAAGACGATTACAATAGTTTCTGTACCTTTTATAGGTAACACGTAATATTAAGTTGTTTGGGTCTTTTCTAAGTTTTGAATGTAAATTGTCTCTCCATCTTATACACCGTATTAAGCCTGGAGTTATCCAGGGCTTCATAACAGCTTTCCGATTACTCAATTTTCTAGTTGATGTGCATTTGTCAATTATACTTGTGATGATAGTTAGTAAATTGTAGGTCGCTAATTCAGCATCAAAACAATTCATAACTACTGACCAATCTGTTTGCTTCAGTTCATGTAGAGCCATATTATAATCTATTTTAGTAACATTCTTGTTCTGAGCTTGTGCTCAATCATCGTATCTATCAAAACGAAATATATTATATTTAGTTTTGATAGATACGATGATTGAACTGTGGTCTGTGATAGTTGAATTACAAACAATAGTAACAGCTTTACATCCGAGGTTTAGGAAACAGTGATCTAGACATCTCGTTTCTCTTGTTGGTAGTAAATGGGAGGGCAGAAGATCATTCACTGCCAGTTCATTTAGATATTCTGCGGTTCTAGGATAATTATTACCGTCTCCTATATTTAAATTAATGTCACCAGTAACAGCAACATTTTTAAACGATTTAAGTTGGCTCAGTAAATTACTTAATGATTGCTGAAATTTGTCAATATTGTATATAGAAGGAGATCTATACAAAGTTACGACGGCAAGTTTTCTTCCGATTTTGATTAACAAACTGTCAGAATCCTCTACATTAGGTTCCGAAACATTGGCATTTATAGAGTTTTTAATAAAGACTACAATCCCACTGTTTTGGTTTTTGTATATCGAAGTTGCATAGCAAATATAGTTAGGGATAGATGGTAGGTTACTCATGTGCTGTAGCCAGCATTCTGTAAGTATGATAAGATCAAAGGATGTATTAAGTCTACTTAAATGAATAGAAAAATCATCAAAATTACAATTTATGCTGCGAATATTTTGAACAATTATCTTTAGATCTCTGGTAGCATCTAGAAGCAGACTAGAACACTGTTCAGGGGTATCAATGAGGTATGAATCACCAACACTGACACATTTATCAATGTCAGTGCTGATATTGTTTACGTCATCAAGTATCATATCTAAGTAATCTCACCGTAATGATCAAGGTGTCGAATAGACACAAACATGGTACATAAAGTACTTACTAATAAAAAACTAGCCCTTAATATGTGGCTCATTGATACAGTGTGTCTTTTCTTGTCGGAGATCATAAAGTTCAATAATTTGATATCAGTTGCAGAAGAACAGATAATTTGAACCCAGGTATATATTATTATATAGGTATATAATATTATTATGGATAAGATGTAAATAAGATGTAAATAACATGAGCTGTGCGCGCGCGGCCGCGGCCAGCGCCAGCGTGCTTGCCGCCAACAACCAGCTATTCAAGATTAGGGACGTTAAAAATGCAACTGTAGGAAAAGTTAAATGTAGTGTATGTGGTTATTCCAATCACAAAGCATCGGAGTGCCGGTTCATCAATTATGTTTGCAAAAAGAGTCACGAAAAAGGCCACTTGCGTAGAATGTGTACAAAAAAAGTGAATTACGTTGAGTTGGATCGCAGTGACAGAGGTGAGGATGATGCCGGTGACGATGGTAAGTTGTTTTACATCCGATCTATCAGGGGACAACCTATGGTAGAAAGTGTTTTGATTAACAAATTGTCATTAAAATTTGAAATAGATAGTGGGTCGGCAGTTACTGTAATCCCGGAAAGTTTTTACAACAGTAAATTCATAGATGTACCATTATCAAGTACAAATAAACAGCTGATGACGTACAATGGAAAAAAGATAATCTGTTTAGGAACGCTTCGGTTACCGGTTTGTTACGCGGATCAAACGCACTATATAGAATAGACATATTTGTAGTGCGCGACGGAGGGCCACCGCTTCTAGGCAGGGATTTTATATCTTTATTTAATTTACAACTCATGCCGGTAAACTCCATAAATACCGAACTGTCTTCCGATTTATTACAGCAGCGTTTCGGAGAATTGTTTTCTGATAAATTAGGGAATTTTAATATATATAAAGTTAAACTGAAATTAAAAGAAAATGCTAAGCCCGTCTTCTGCAAAGCGAGACCAGTAGCGTTTGCTTTACGTGAGAAGGTTGATAGAGAAATTAATAGATTGATTGAATTAGGTATTCTCGAACCCGTTGAGTATTCGGCCCACGCGTCCCCCATAGTCCCGGTCCTAAAACGGGACGGGTCAGCAAGATTGTGTGCTGACTACTCCGTTAGCATAAATAAACAGCTGTTAGTAGAACAATACCTGCCCCCAACTACAAACGAGTTATTTTCAAAAATTTCAGGTGGAAAACAGTTTACGAAGCTTGATCTATCCATGGCATATAACCAGTTTATGTTAGATGATGAATCAAAAAATCTTACGACCGTGAATACCAGCCGTGGGCTCCTCAGGTACAACAGGCTTGTGTTTGGATTAGCGTCTGGACGATCAATTTTTCAGCGGGCGATCGAAGGGGTTCTATCAGGCATAGATGGAGTCTTGTGTCTGTTAGATGATATATTGATAACAGGGACTGATTCAGTTTTCTACAAGTGACTAATATCTGCGTAAATCCACACTAGCGCAGCGGCTGAGACAATACAGATCTGTGTGACTCAGCAAAGCCGTAATATTTTTCGAACGAAACGCATGTGCGGCGCAACACAACCGCTGTGTAGAGCGGCAGCACAAATTTTTTAGGTTAAAAAAAAGATCGCAGTCGTCGAAAAAAAATTTGGCCATGTCTGTAATTAACCTTAGTTTTAACACTTTGAGTGCTGAAAACGCACGGTATGAGTTTTCTACAAGTGACTAATCTGCGAAAATCCACACTAGCGCAGCGGCTAAGAAAATACAGATCTTTGTGACTCAGCAGAGCTGTAATATTTTTCGAACGAAACGCATGTGCGGCGCATCACAACCGCTGTGTAGAGCGGCAGTACGAATTTTTTAGGTAAAAAAAAAGATCGCAGTCGTCGAAAAAAAACCGCAGTCAAAGTGTTAACTTTTTTGGTAATAAAAACCTTGTATTTCACGTGAAACAAATTATTTACTTATTTTTTTCCGTGTTTTCCCAGTTTTTTTCTTTTTATACTGTATACATATATATGAGAAATCACTTAATCTTATATACCATTTGAATTTCTATACATTACTGTATATCTGTACCAAATTTCATCACGGTATGATTAAAATTCATGAAGTTACAGATTTTTGATCCGAAACTGACCTAAATATTCCATAGTGCGTCGCCCGCGCCTTCAGCTAGCGCTATAAAAGAGCGCCGGAGGGCTGCTCTCAAGTGTGCCGAGAAGCTTAGAACAATAAAATAATATTTTGTTATTCATACATACATATGTTACTATTAACGTTCATTATTATCGTATCGAGTTAGGAACGCATTAGATGTTAAAAGTTATGTATTAATAGTACTTCACATAGGTTAAGTATACAAATAAATAATAAGTACCTACTAAACTACTTTCTAGGTAGACATAAATAGTTTATAAAGTCATGTATTGTGTCCGCCAACTTGTGTTAATAATTACCTACCTGTATAGGTAGGTAATTATTAACACAAGTTGGCGGACCAGTTCCAAGTCGCTCAGCGAGCTATGGAAAGAGCTATGCTCGGAGTTTCTCTGAAGGATAGGATTCGTAACGAATACATCCGACAGAGAACCAAGGTTATCGACATAGCTCAAAGAATTAGCAAGCTGAAGTGGCAGTGGGCCGGCCATATCTCGCGAAGAACCGACGGCCGATGGGGCAAACGTGTTCTTGAGTGGAGACCACGACTCGGTAAACGTAGTGTAGGACGCCCTCCGACCAGGTGGGATGACGACCTGCGAAAGACTGCAGGTAGATGCTGGATGCGGCAAGCTGAAGACAGGGCGCTATGGCGCTCATTGGGGGAGGCCTATGTCCAGCAGTGGACTGCTATAGGCTGATGATGATGATGATGATGATGACATATGATTATATCTAAAATGTATCATGTCAATTAAGGGAGGACAGTGTTGTGCATTATAATATAGATACCTGTAATTGCGGGTAGGTTCCGTACGCTTAGTAATAAAATGCCTAACGGCAGTTGGCTCTAAATCTTCGTTTTATTGCTACACCTCACTAGGCTTACTGCGTTTTATCTACCATTGTGTGCGGCTGCCAAGCCATGCAGCGGGCAGCGATGTTACTGTGCTTGTCTGCGTGACTGCCTATGCCTACCACACTAATTTCATTGCAATAAATTTAACAAATTTGTTACAATATAAATAAATATATTTAGATATCTATCTGGACTTGTGACTAGTGCAGTGTCACTAAGGCATTTGTGTTTATTACTGCGAAATCAGCTAGTACGTGTCTAAACTTGTTCTATCACTTTTTGTCCATCCAAAGGTTGCCTGACAGAGATCGTTTATAGCGATAAGACCACCCATTGTAAAACATAATCTTTATCTTTTTTTTTTTTTTTTTGACGACCGATGTGGACGAAGGTCCGCCTGCGACGCAGGAGGTTGCGGGTTCGATTCCCGCCTCGGAACAATTGTGTGCACGATCTGCAGATATTTGTTCCGGGTTTTCTGGTCGTTTTCTATGTATAATAAAAAATATCTATCTATGTACTGTATTGTATTATGTATATCAGTTATCTAGTACCCATAACACAAGCTCTGCTTACCATGGGGCTAGATAATGCTGTGTGAATTGACCAGCATTTTTTTTTTTTTTTTTTTTTTTTATTTATCTGTTTTATATGGTGTGCAATAAAGGGTGATTGTATTGTACGTGTTGGATATTGTGTTTTTAGCTAGCAATGATCCACTATTTTAATGCATCCTGGTAGTTAGTAGGTAGTAACTTCTATCAGATAATAAGTTCGTAAGGGACGAAATAAAAGTTTTTACTACGAAAAATGTAATTATATTTCTACGAATGTATTTTTGAAGGGGGAGGCTAAGTAGAAGGTTTATGTCCTCTGATAATCTCAATATCAAAGAAACCCTTTCCCCAGACAACAGAAGCTCCGGAAACAACCATGCGGCATTTGTTTCACACCGCGCAGCGCCGAGCGTGGCAGTGAATGCGATATTTTTTTTATATTAGCTTGATTCGACCCACTGCTATGCAAAGGCCTCCCCCAAATCTTTCCACTCAGTGCGGCCACGCGCGATCTATCACCAATCTCTGAGGAAGGCGTTAAGGTCGTCTCCCTAGCGCTTTCTTGGCCTCTGGGACTCAGGGTGTTACAGCATACCTCTCGGGGTGCACAAAGCTTATGTGTCCCGCCCACTGCCATTTGAGTGTGGCAGTCTTGACTCCCACGTCGGAATGCTATATAATATACTAAAACTTTCATGGCCCACGACGCACTTGCACATCTACATCAGCGACAGGCGGCGCAGCGGCGCCGCCGCCGTGGCTACGCAGTGAATGCGTTAATTATTATGGATCTATCATCTCATTCTCATTCTTAATGGACTCAGAAATATTTTTTCACATTGTGATTACCATAGAACTACATCGATTCGATTAGCAACGATAACTTCGACAGAGAACTAAACTTAATTCTTATTCTTAAAGCTATGTCAGTTTTAAGGATAAGCAAGTGGCAGTGGGACGGCCATAACTCGCAAAGACCCGACAGCCGCTGGGGTAAATGTGTTCTTAAGTGGAGACCTCGACTAAAGGTAAACGTAGTGTAGGACGCTCTCCGGCCAGTTACCACCTGTGAAAAACTGCAGGCGGATGATTGTGAAATTATTATATTACCTACGAGATGAAAACGGTGTCCTAAACCAACATAAATGTTTTTTTTTTATTCTCAATATTATAACACGCGATTATGTCGCCCAACATAAATGATTTTAAAATGTAACAAATGACTGATATTGATTCATAAACAGACACGTTGTTGATCGTTTGAAGGTGTAATAAAAAACGTTAGTGCTTATCAAATAATTTGTTCAGCTACTTGTTAACTTATTATCTTAATAGGAAAGGTAGTTCAGAGGCTGGGCTGTAGGCTCCTTGGGTTCCACTTTGATCTAGAACAAGACATAAAATCATTAGAGAGCTGCAAGCACAGATAATATATCATTACATAGTATAAAATAAAGTCGGTTCCCGCTGTCTGTATGTCCCTATGTATGCTTAGATCTTTAAAAACACTCAACGGATTTTGAAAGATTGATAGAAAGACAATACTTTTATTGCAGACTTAAAAATAAAACAAACAAGATAAAAAAAAATACAAGGTATGTGACAATTTGGCGGTCTTATCGCTCAAGAGCGATCTCTACCAGACAACTGTGGATGGATAGGAACGTTGGATTGAAAAAGGGGATCTGTGTGCGTTGATTTCGTGTTTTTAATAGATAGAGTGGATCAAGGGGAAGGTTTATAAACTATTTGAATCATAGATTTCTACGTGGGCGAAGCCACGGGGCGCAGCTAGTATAATATACATATGTAGGGCTATTGGTAATTCGACGTATTCCCGTTAAGAGGTAATAGGGGTGACTATTTGCAATAATGTTCACCTCCATGTGTATCATGCAAAAGTGAATCATTTTTAAGTTATCATGATTTTTAGCTTTTTTCAAAATAAGTTCTGACTTATTTTGATAAAAGCTAAAAATTGCTACAACAGAAATTGATCCAAAAAAACTGTCTATGTAAATCTAATTATTTCTTCTGATTTATAAAAACGAATAAACACTGGTTATTTATCAATATAAAAACAACAATTATCACTCCAAATTTAAAAATGCGAGATGAAAAATGATAATATTTTAGCTAGTTAAAAATTTTAACTTTCTTAGGTCCTGATATTTTTTGGAGACGACAGACTCGTATCGCATTATTAAAAAGTGATTGTGTCCATGAAATGTTGCATTCTGTCATTCAGTTCCTCCACTCCCCACTCAACAATTAGGAAACTTCATAGGCGTGCATATGCCAAAAAGAAAATATAAATTCTATCATAACATATTACTTCATAATTTTTAATCAAAGACAATACAGACAAATTAGATATAGTATTTGCAATTTAAACCTAACAATCACTTCAATTTGACTTTTCTTATTTGAGGAGTAAGTCTTATTTAGAATATTATTCTTAAAAAGAAAGCAAATATCGTTACCTCGTTTATAATTATTCGATGTTTTAGGTTATCTATTATTCTGATTTGCAGCGCTTTCAATAGACCGAAATTGTCAACCTGAAAATAAATCACAAAAGAAAATAAAAAAAACGATACATGTATGTACCAAATTTAACAATTAGGAATAAACATAAGCTAAGCGTAAGGAAATTTTCGGGCGGAACGGTTAAAACGGTTTTTTTGTAGAATTTTAGTTTTTTTTGTAATTTGGTTTGTACTTTCTTACATAAAATAATCAGCTTTCTAACAGTAACGCAAGTATTTTTTTTTATTCAAAAGTGAGGTATTTATGTATATTATGAAAGCTTAGGGTTTTGCAAAGTTAAAAGAGACTTCGTTTAATAAACATTATCCAACGCTAAGAGGCGACGTGGAAGGCCCAGGATGAGATGGCGCGACGAGCTCGAGGTACATCTTCCATCATGGCCTGTTGCAGCGTTGGATCGCGAGGAGTAGAAGAAGAAAAGGGAGGCCTTTGCCCAGCAGTGGGACAGTAATGGCTTAAAATAAAATAATAAAAATAACGCCCCACAATGCGTACTATGTCGACCCACTTTACATCTGGGTGCTCAACGCTTCATTTCCCCATGATTGGCTATCAATCGTTGTTGTTTGCTTCACCTTTCATCCTCGTCGTTTGTTGAGTATATTTCCAGTACAAAACAAGCTCTACATATAACTCGAGTTCCAACATTCTGGACTATCGTCCTTTGTCGGATTTCGGTTTTCGAAACATGGTTATGTAAGGTAGATTCTGAGCCACAGGTTACAGAATATCTCAATAATATGACGACCTCTGTGGCGCGGTGGGCTATTGTCCACCTGCGACGCCGGAGGTTGCGGTTTCGATTCCCGCCTCGAGACAATTGTGTGTACAATCTGCAAATATTTGTTACGGGTGTTCCTGCCATTATCTGTTAATAAAAAGTATATTCCATGTAATCTACTGTATTAGGTATATCAATCGCCTAGTTCCCATAACACAAGCTCTGTTTAACTTGAGGCTAGATGATTCTGTGTGAATTGACCAACATTATTTATTATTATTTAATAATCTGTGAAAGGTTCGTGTGCTTCAAGGCTTTGCGTGCAAATCTCAGCCACAAGTAGGAACAAGTATACGTTACTAATATACGATATAAACGAACTTACATAACTCTCACAAATGCCGAACTCGTCAAACTTCTCAGCATGCACGAAGGTAGCGCTACCGTAAGGCAAAACTTCCACCACTCCGCTCTTCAAGAAGGCTGTGAGACGCTGCACATGCCCAGTGCCGAAGTAAAACCTGCGCAAAACAGCAGAAATCTGGTGAGGAACTGGCGCAGCGGATCAGAATTGCCACACAACGAGGCAATGTAACCAGCATCTTGGAGACGCTTCCGATTGGTGTTAATATGATTCTATTTCAAAATGACGGTTTCAAAAGGAGGATGTCCAGTAAAAAGTCTCAGTGATTTATTCTAATAACCATCGTTAAAACCATTAAAATCCTGAGTCTAGGTGTTCACTGTTCAGCCCTTCACTCGACACCTATCATAGTAACAATGTCGATAGTCGATATCGCTGCTTAAGTAGTTCAAACCTGTTGTGCTATTCTTTGTACTTTTAATTGTTAATAAAGTTTGTTGAATACAAACTTAAGTTATGATTTGTCGCTTTCACGAATATACGTGAAAGTGACAAATCATACAATTCAATCGGTAAAAGAAAAAATTATCTACTTAATTACTTTTCCAACAATATCGTCTTCATTGTTGATAAAGTCTGTGTTAAATTAAGTATATTCGTGAAAACGTTAAATAATACAATTCAATAGGTAAAATAAAAAATAAATACTTAATTACTTTTCCAATAATATCGGCGGGTTAAACCAGAAGACGATGGAATCGTTTATTTTCGGCGCTTCTCCGAAAAAAAAGTCTTTCCCTTCATAGGCTCGTTTAATTGTATGTGAATTGATGAAATTCATTGAACAAGAGACGTTTCCCAGTGGGGGATTGGTGTGTGGGTAGAACAAAGTTAACTTCTTACCACCCCGTAATGTTTTCTGAAATATACAAAATTTAAAACTTTTGAAACTATCATGGTTATTAATACTAAAGTCATTTAAAACGGGATATTTACCATGATTTGATTTTTGAGTTATCCAATATTTCGGAAATTTTGTGTTAAATGACTTTAGTATACAAAATTTAGTCGTAAGCACTTAAACACGATTGCACTGTTTCGCAGAGTCTAGATCTCTGGAGTTCTGGGGTTTATCTAAACTCATAATGTATGTTCAGGAAGAGCGTTACCTCCTAAGACGGCTATTTCTATACTTAAAAGGAGGTCTCGCACACTGATCTATGTATATGACCTTAAGAGAATGCAATAAACATTTTTGATTTTTTTATTTATGTGTTGATTCTTAGGCTATTACCAATTGTTTGGTTTCTTGAACCAGTTTCTTCATAAGTTGCGTATTTTTCTTGTAAATAAACAACAAATTATATTTTGCGCTTACGCCGCAAAAGCGTTTGCTCTATTCCGCTCTTATGAACGCGAAATCCTAAGCCTATCCTATCTTTTTCACAAAATAGACGCATTTCAGCAAAATAATAAACAGTTAAAGGGGGTCCCTTAACCTCATTAACTTTAGTTACATTTTAAAGTGACCAAATGGTTTCACACAAGTTTTAAACGAGAGGTCCGCGAGCCGTCTGTCGTCTGATGCTGTAAATATAAAATTAATCTGAATGGAGTTAAAGTCCTTATTGCAATGCACATTTTGGTGCTAGCTGGTAGCGGTGGTTTTCAGGTGTGCGACAAACTTTATACTGCTCGCCGCGCGTCGTCGCTGCCGGCTGCTGCCATCCCAGTGTGAATGGAGGCTTACTTTATTTGAAGTGCATGTGACCTAATATCTAATTTCTGTACAACATCTATTCCGAGGCAGTAAGATAAAGTAACTATTATTACTTAAAATATTACCCATTTTGTTCTCCATTATGTGTATGTGTTAACATACAATTCCACGCGGGCGAAGCCGCGGGGTGCAGCTAGTTAGTAATAAAGATAATTATATGGCACGTCAAAGTCCACAACGTGCAATTCTCAAAGTTCTTCTCTACCTACCATTTAGATATCCTACCGCGGAGGTTTACCAGATTGCCGGAGTCCTGAGTGTTAGAAAAATATTTATCTATGAGACTATCCGTCGATACCATAGAAAACTTTATCCTCATTTACCAGCTTCCAACAAAAGAATTGATCGTTGTCCTACTCCAACCGTAAAAGTAAATTCGCCCTGAATCACTACAACGTTGTAGCACCACACCTCTACAATAAACTTAATAAAATGCATAAAACTAGGAGATATAGTAATAGAGACATAAAAAACACAATATTAAAGTGGTTCAATGATCTTAACTATGATGATGTGGAACTAATGATAGGCAGATATTAGGGTACCATATACCATTGTAACATAATGTCCATATAACATACTTTAATAATACAATAACATGGCATAGTAGTAATTATATAGTAATAATAATATGTATAAATATAGTAACATCATAATATAAATATACATTACTATAATCGCATAATAACATGATAAATAAATAATACCATAAGTACAATTCCAAATAATTATATATAAACCGTTTCTTTAAGATTTTTTAATCCATTTTTAACATAGAATTTATCATAAATATCCTATAAGTAATAATAAATATGAGCATTGATATCTGAAGTAAATACAATAACTTAAAAAGAGACATTATATATCTTAAACAATGTACTCATAAGCGTCCGAGATTACTGCTCTACATGTTTTTGTTATGTTTTTATTTGGCTGGATTACTGTGTACATACATTTAAAATTAGTTATGTATAAGATATCCTTAGTTGATTACACATAATTGTATGTTAATATTAGTTGGAGAAGCCATTGGTTCCTAAAACACAGTTTTATACTAGTTCAGGAGCCTATGGACTCGTATTGCCTGATTCAGTCTATTTTGTCAATAAATAACATTTTTACTTTTCTATCATATAAAAGATTTCAACTTTGTGTGTTCAACGACTGTCCTTGTCATTTGTCATAGTTTTTGTTAGTGCACTTCATTACCTACCAGCAAACAGAAAATGTTTTGATGCCCCGCGAAACAGGCCTAGCCTAGTGCGGGGGTCACTGTTAACTGCAACACCTCAATGTATCAACTCTATAATGTAAGAATATGTACATAAATTAAGTTAAGGTTATATTATTATTTGTAAGCTTTTTGGTAAATAAATATTTTGTATTTGTATTGTATTTTCTTTTAATAATTATCAAAAATTACTGGTCCGGGAGCCAGTGACAGATTTTCATGACCAAGTCCCTCCCGAGCAAAACTTCGTAATATGCATTAGTGATTAATATTATGAATACTTTTGACCGTCAGCTGCGACTCCGTGGATGGGTTGAGCAGTGGCAGCGATGACGACATTATTCCCATGGAATAAAGTTCAAATCAGAAATTAAAATTCGCATATTCCAGAATTCTGATTTGAACCTTATTTCATGGGGTCGCGAATGTTCATAATATTAATCCCTAATGCATTTAACGAATTTGCGCTCGGAAAGGAAATAAATGACCAAATTTGTACCAGGCTCCCGGACCACACGTAATAAGGTAGTCGAAGGATTTTTATACTACTGTACTAATTACTTGTAGTTCGAGGTATATGAGGGGTAGGTGCTTCCAACTACCCAAGTATAAAAAAAAATTATAAGGAAAATCGGTGAACACAAGTAGTCGGATTTCAGTTATCCTACTAATATTATAAACGCGAAAGTTTGTAAGTATGGATAGATGGATGGATGGTTGTTTGTTACTCTTTCACGTAAAAACTACTGAATGGATTTTAATGAAACTTTACAATAATATAGCTTATACATCAAAATAACACATAGGCTACAATTTATAAAGATATATTGTATAATAAAATATCTCTCACCACGCGGGTGAAACCGCGGGGCGCAGCTAGTTAACTATATTTTTATGAGATCGGTTAAAAGCGGTTTTACTTTGATATCTTTTGTATGACAAAACTTTCAGTTAGGTTTTAGTTTTTTCATTTTTTTGTTGATCTTTAAAGTTCGAGAAACAATTTCAGAATGTACAAAAAAGGCTTTTGCATAAATGCCCTACACGAGCAATTGAGTATATTTACCTATATTGCAATTCTCAGTCTGCTGTGTTGTTAGTCCCTATGCTTATTTGACGTTACATTCAAAATTAAAACCCTCAATTCTTACTTCTTAGGCTTACAAAATAAGCACTTAGACATGTAAAATTTTATACTTTAAATTATGTTATCAAATAAGAAATAAGATGTTTTTGATTTTCTGTTCACTTCAATTTGACTTCATGTATGGTGTCTGGTTATGTAACCGGGTAACACCATAGTTAACCGAATTTAAAGTGCTGAGCTTTATATAGTTAAATAATGATCCCAAAGCGGTCCCACAAGAGGTAGGAGGAGATTCTGAATACATATGGGTCGAATTTTTTTTTTTTTTGACATGACTTATATACAGGGTGGAATTTTGTAATGCCACCTGGAGGGAAAGTACTCTTAATACTGTAGATAGAAAATTGTACTCAAAGAAAACATTCCTTTAATTTTGAAAAGAATGAAAACTGCATTCAAAGATTTACGAAAATTCGCTTGCCACACCCGGAAATCGAACCGACTAAAATCTGTAAAAATTACACCCTGTACTTTTATTGCATAGATCGTTAGGGTCAATAATAAGGATGAAATTTCTCTAACAAACTTAATAAATTAAATGAAAGGAAAACCATGAAATCTTAAATTATTTTAATTATTTACAATAAAAAGTCAACTAACTAATTAGTTGCTCGAAATGGGCTCCATTTTCTTGGATACACAAATTTATTCTTCTAACGAATTCATTTCTAGTAACTTTTAATAACGTGTTGTGGTGAATATTATGAATCGTATTCTGAACCTCAACTCTCAACTCGTTAACATTCGCATAAGATTTCATGTAAATTAGATATTTTACATATGCGCACAAAAAAAAAATCTAAAGGGGTGAGATCTGGTAATCTCGCAGGCCATCTGATTGTGCTGTTGGTACCAATCCAGGTATTAAAATGGATATTAATGTAGGCAGTAGTGATTCTGCTGTTATGGGCTGGAGCACCATCTTGCTGTAGAATTATTTGGTTTCGCTCTGCCTCGGGGAAACCATTTAACTCATTTCTTAAGAGATCCAGTATTTCAAGATACTTGACAGTGTTTAAACGATCTATGCAATAAAAGTACAGGGTGTAATTTTTACAGATTTTAGTCGGTTCGATTCCCGGGTGTGACAAGCGAATTTTCGAAAATCTTTGAATGCAGTTTTCTTTTTTTTCAAAATTAAAGGAATGTTTTCTTTGAGTACAATTTTCTATCTACAGTATTAAGAGTACTTTCCCTGCAGGTGGCATTACAAAATTCCACCCTGTATAAAGCCTAAGAATATTGTAGCTAACTAATTCGTAACGATTTTGCACGCCCTGACGAGGCAGAATGTATAGGAACCTTATTATTAAGAAGATCTATTGTACCGACATTCCTGCAAAAATAAATGATTTGATTTGATTTGGGTCAAAAGTCATTAACGTATTCACTGCTCAGGCTTGGCGGTGCGACACAGGGCGCTGTCCTACACGTCCGTCTTGCACATTGAAAGTGTTAACCTTGTATAATCATTAGTTCTATCAGGCTTTTTGTATAAGGAAATGTTGTTAATGGGCCTTGGCTTAGGAGAAAGGAGCTATTATTACAGGTTATTCGGGTGTTCTGGGTATTAACTATGAATAATAAAAAATATGTATATAGGAAAGTATCTATGTTATGTATTATATTAAGTAGGTATATTAGTATATCAGTACACATAACTCAAGCTTAATACAAGATAAACACACTCACACTTGCCTAATGTATTTATTTTTCTGCGAACGGAATCGTGAACCTAGCCGCTTATCACTAATGCACGCAATATAATCTAGATATAACATTTTGTACGCACATTTTCACTTGCAAATAAATAGGTAATAATATGAGTATGACTCGCGGAGAGAGTTACATACTCCTCTTCGACATCATAAAGCTTAGAGAACCAGAGTACTTAGATGCGAAGCTCAACTTTGGAAATGCGAACTCCACAAAGCAACTTCCATACGGCCAGGTCAACTGTGTCACGACGACCACAAAACAGCGTCATTTGATGGCTTCGATATACGGCTGAAGAAGTGCTGGAATAACATCCCCCATGAGAAATCTTTTAACAGAATACTCGTTAATTTACTTGATAACGTACACTAGGATCGCCGCCGTCTATATACTGAACTGGTTGTAAATGCTCCTCGGTTAGCGTTAAGTCGTCAACAAACATCAACATAGATACAATAATGTGTAAGTATTTTATTAACTGACATCGAAAAATGAGGAGGTTTTCTGCTAATATACTATGTTTTCTTTTCTATGTATGTTCCACGATTTTTCCTTCAATTGAGGGCCGATTTTGATGATACTTTTAGTTTTGTATAGAAAATGATATTCATATGAAACTAAAAGTAACATATGCATTTTATTTCCGATAGAACACTATATTTGTCTCTTAAAGTGAAAAACCAAAAAACTACGAAAATATTGTGTAATACAGAATGTTTTAAAATTCAGTGAAAATACTGAAAGAGAAAATTCTATTCACAGATAAATATCCAGTGTTAACTAACAGACCAAGCCCAAAACGATCTTTTTTTCAGATTATAATTTTAATTTGATTTTATACATTATCTTTGAGGATACGAAGATATGTGATACGATGACTACCAAATTTCTTAGACTCCACATATATAGACAGCAATATGAAATGGCAATCACTTGGATTTCGTGCATAAACATGTGCTACGAGTACAGTCCGCGTATGCTTTACGGAAATTAAAAAAGGTGGTCAACTAAAAAGCGGTGCTAGCAGCATATCATGGTAATGTGATCTCAAGATTAAGATATGGTATAATTTTACGGGGCAATGCAGTAAAAATAGAACGTCTGTTTATCGCCCAGAAGAGCTGCATTAGAGCCATCTGTGGCATTAAAAGAAGGGACCGCTAACGACCATATTTCAATAAACTTAATCTCCTGACATTGACATCACTATATATTTATGAAATTGTACTATTTATTCGACGAAACCCTGGACTATTTTCCAATAACACCAACAAGCGACGACAAGATTGTTTGCAAATCAAGAATAACGTGAAAACAGCTCTTTTTAGTAATAGTACTTATGTAATGGCTCCCAGAACTTATAATAGTTTACCAAATGACATTAGGAAATGTACTGACATCACAAAATTTAAATCTAACCTTTATAGCTATTTAATAAGTAAGACATTTTACAGCTTGAATGAATTTTGACGGAGTTTAGTAATTTTAGTTACTATGTAAATGTAATATAGATAGAGACATGTTTGATTTTCAAATTGAAGAACGCATTATTTTCAATTCTTAATTTTTTTATTTTTGCATTAGGTACTATTATTATTATTGATTTTTGCTCTATATCCAAAATATGTAACTTTTGTACGCCTAATGGCAGATCACAGTGTTCTTAATTTTAAGTCTGAACATCCCTGTAATACCTGTGTATCACAAATAAATGAATGAATGAAAACAATGTCTAATAAGGCGGCGCGGTCATTGACAGCGGCTGCCTCGTGTTGTCAACTGGGGTGAGAAAGGGCGGCACCTACCAGAGAGTAAGTACGCGAATTTGCTAGACGACTAAAATTTACTTACTCGCAGGACGAAAACATGTCGTTTTCGAATTAAAAATAAGCAAAATGCTATTGGCTAACATTTCCTTTTAGGTGAATTATCTATACATCATCTGCTTTAATATTTGATTATGATTAAAAGTTCGAAACCCTCGGCGTCTGACACTAACTTACACTTTCTTTTGACGAATCTTATTTAATATGCTAAGAAAACACACGGGACAAATATCTGAAGGTCATACAAATACAAACATTTGACCTGACGACGCGAGAATCGCGCACACTACTGCGTCACAAGTCGTCCTACCCCACCACCCCACATCGATTGTCTCGGGTAGTAAGGAAAATGAGAGGCTATGCAGACAGCGCAACTTTGATCTCTGTATTGTGGCAACAAACAAGCAACTCGCAACTATGTAGCACAAAGAACTGCGCAGGTATAAGCTATCTATACTAACATTATAAAGAGGAAAGGTTTGATTTTTTGTTTGTTTGTGGCCATATAGGCCCCGAAACTACTGGACCGAAATGAAAAATTCTTTCAGCACAGCTTCAGGAAGCTACACTATCCCCGGTGAACAGGCTATATTATGTTTTCAAAAAAATTTGGGATCCGTACTAAAACCGTGCGAAGCCGGGAAGGTCCGCCTGTATTTTATATTTTTAATATACTAGGGAAGGTCCGCTAGTTTATAATAAAAGTTCAATGCCAAATTAATTCATTAAAAAATATTACATTATTTTCTAGTTGTAATGAAAAAGATATATAATATAATGTAATATAACTTGATTTACTCTTAGTTTTTTTTACGCGAACGAGTGGGATGATATTTTGCAGCCTGAATGATTTTCGTCTAGGTACCTATATGGAGTAAAGTGCCTTTAAACAGCCTGTTTACTTTTTGCACCACTTTAAATGATTTTTTTTTAGTTATATTATTTATGTTTGTGTATAGTATATTTTTATGGATCGCACACGCAACCTACTACGTTACAAGTAGGCCTACGTCTGCCGCCTCGCATTATTGTCTCATGGAGTAAGGAGAATTAAGAGGCTATACAGACATCGCAATTTTTTTCTCTGTTTTGTGGCAACAGGCAACTCGCAACTATGAAGCTTATACTGATTTCTGCGCAGTTCTTTGTTATATAACAAAAAACTGCGCAGAAATAAGCTATTTATAATAAAAATTAAATGCCAAATTAATTAATTAAAAAATGTCTACTTATGTATTTCCATAAATATCTATAAACCAATATGTAACTCAGTCTGCGATATTCCTGGTCGAATTTATGTATCTTAATCGCCTATCTATTAGCTTACCTTCACTTTCTGAATCTTTCCCCGCAGCGAAGAAAACATCCCGACGTGTTCAAAAAGGGTCTTTTTATATATAGGACGAATGGCACGCTTTAGATCAGTGCACTTTACCTGAAAATACAAACAAATAAAACATATCTATACTAATATTGTAAAGAGGTAAATTTTTTTTTTTTTTTTTTTAGGCTCCGAAAATCCTGCACCGATTTTAAAAATTTTTTCACTGTTGGGAAGCTACACTATCCCCGGGTGACATGGGCTATATTATTTGCAAAAAAGTTAGGGATCCTTACTAAAACTCTAACAATGTAACCCAGGATGTAAAAAAAAACCTGACAATTCCTTACATCGTGTACGCTGCAAACACTATTGATGATACAACAAAATAATGTACTAAGACCTCGCAGAGAACATCGACATAATAAAAATCTACAAAAAATGCCAGTGACATATGCCAGTGCCAGTGACATATGTTCGTACCTATGTATATGTCTAACTATTCACGAAAAACTACTGAATGGGAAAAAATACCTCTTTATCCCCCTAGAAATGTGAAATTAGAATTTAACGCGGTTGAAACGACGGGGAACAGCTAGTGGGAAATAATAAGGCCAAGTACATGTCGGGCCATGCGCAGTATCAGGGTCCGTAGATGTTGATCTTATGCAAACTAATTTACCTGTCTTACATAGCTAACAAATGTATTTATAACATTTTTAATAGATATTTTTTTGAGAATTTTTTTTATTGCTTTCTAGTTTAACTTATATGTTACTCTACAAGCTAAACAGTTGTTATAGTTTGACCGAAACCGCTATACCGCTCCTTAGGAAAGTGCGGCGAGGTAAAACGAGCAAGAGTACGCGTTGACGGCAGACTGATGGATCGAAGCGGTCGATATTTCCCCCCCGTCTCGCCGCTCGCATACCTCAGGCGTGGTACAGCGGTTTCGGTTAAACTATAGTACATCATTCAAAGTCTTTACTCAAAGTCTTGTGTCAGGATGTCCTGTTCTTCCATACCAAAACATTATTTAAGATTATTAAACGTAACTTGTTCGTGTTTCTTATATTTATTTTGTTTACATTACACTAGCAGCTAACAAGGATAGCTGTTTTTCAGCAACAAGGATATTTGTGATGTAAACAAAAGAATCACACTAGCAGCTATCCTTATTACTGTTGTTTTATATAAAATTTTCATAGATGTATTGCGATATTACAGTCGCATAACATATTAATTTCTTTAAATAATTCATTGAGCTTTAGTTATATGATATTGGCTATAATTTATAAATTGCGCGCACCCCCCTTTTGAAGAACAAATATTGTCTGGCTGTCAGGCGGCCGGGAACTGGGTGCCACTTTTTGGCGTGTCTCTTTTGGGGGGGGGGGATGCCCATAATCCCGTCATCTCTCGTCATCCCACCTGGCCGGAGGACGTCCTACACTACGTTTGCCGAATGTACCATGATCATGATAATCTACCTACACAATCAAAAGCCTTAGAAAGTTCACAGAATATACCAACAGCGTGTTTTACTTTATCCCTGGCATCTATAGGTAAGTAGAAGTACCTACTTAAAGCACTATGATGAACCACCACGTACGTACACGCTGCTTTACATTCATACATTCATAGTGACTTTTTGTTAACATAAAGTTAGGTTTTAGCATAAATCCGAACGGCCACAATAGTAGACTGTTTTACTAAGGACTAAAACACCCCATTTAAATTTACTTTACTCCCGAGCAGCGTAGCGAAGGAAGATAAAAAAACAGAGTTATAAGGGATGATTTTGGCCCGAGTTCAATGCTCTACTTTTCACTTGATTGTGATAAAATAAAACAATCAAATTCCTCCTTGAAGATTAACTTCTTCTTTCTTTCCCACTTCTCTACTAGAAGAATGTGTTGTAAGTCTTTACACAGGGTTATTAGTAGCCTGGATGTATAGCATAAAGGAGAAGCTATTTTGAAAAATGTATTATAGGTAGACCATTTAGAATAATTTGAGCTATTGGTTAGAGAAACCGTGGAAGTCATTTTGAAAATCCATAATTTGGCGTATTTTTAAAAACTATAAACGAATTATTAAAAATTAAAATAAACCTTGAAAGTTGAATCCTTAAAATGCTAATGCTAAGTACTACCTATTTTTATTCTTACCCACCAAACTAAGTAGTAATATCATAACATAGAGGTATAGGTAGCTAATGCTAATGTAGGTATGTATATACAAGATCGATGATCCGCTGCCGTGCTGCTGTTAGAATAATATCAATTGGATAGGAAGGTACCTACCCAGTTTATGTTTACACTCCTATCGATTACAATCAATACTAAGGTAGGATCAACATTTGACCGTAGAAAATTATTCGCAATATATTCAGAATTCCTAAAGCGACGACGTAACGAACGTGATATCAAAATAAATAATAACTATGATGGTACAGGTTCATACCGTTACTTAATTCAATTCTACACGAGCTAACCTTTCCATCTCGGATTAGGATCAACAAAGTGCTTGCTGTAAGTCGCTACTGATCAACATGACATATATATACGTCATTTACCGTATTAGTATGTGTACTAATTATCCCGATTATATAAAATACGAGTAGGTACTAGGTATCTATATACTTATAAGTATCACACAAAGATCTGTATCTGAATAAAGGCTACTTTTTATTCCATAATACGCTTGCGAAGTCACGGGAAAACTTTAAGTAGGTTATGTTGTATGTATTTAGGTAGGTACCTACTCATGAATAGACTTACCGTGTCCCAGTTAACACCACAAATGCGTCCTCCCAGGTAGGTCTCAATTAGCCAGTCGATGGGCATGTAAGGATAGAACACCTGTACGTAAGAATTGAAGATCGCAAGGTCCTGAGTCCGGAATAGCTTGCCAATCCCCCCTACGACGCAGAAGTTGATGAAGAACCAGTTTGGATCTGCGTTTGTTCGCTCTGCAGCGAAATGCATCATTTCCTGGATATAGTAGAATAAATAATATAATATAATACTAGACAATTGAATATGCACCGTTTCGTGCCGGCTTAGAAATACTGCACGGGATGTGTTGGTTTATCCTGTAGTTGTCGTAAGAGAGGACTAAGGGACATACCTACCTACACCAGAGGGCAGGCAGTAGCAACGCAGAAAAACTACACCATCGAAATGGTATCCCCAAATTGCATGCCTGGCATCAAATGAAAAGAGCTAAAAAGAAATGTCCCCCAGTTCCCGTCCGCCTCGTTATTCTTGGACATGTAGCGGCCACGGTAAAGCGGCGCGGCGGCGCGGCGAATCCCATTTTTTTCCAAAACGAAGGGACGAAAGTCCTACAATGTAACCATTTACCTATGTAATTTAGCTGGTAGGTACTTAATGTAGATACGAAAATTCATTATTCATCAAAATCAATTTAGCCTTTTTGTGATGCTGAGGTAGTAAAGAGTAACCAACCTCATAGCTACAAGCGAACCCTAGCGAATGACCCCTTGGCTTTACCTAAATTGTGAAACTTGCAACAGAAGCGCCATCTAAATTACATGGACACACTAAACTATGTGCTATGCTAGCATGGAATTCCAGTCCAGCCATGTGATGATACAAATTGCATAGATGGCGCTTCTATCAAGTTTCAGGACAAATACTGGTGCCACAAAATGTGTCCATAATTTAAAAACTGCTTGGATTTATGAATGATAACATAGATAACACATAATACAAATCTTCACCTGCTACACCCCAATCGTAAAAGCCAGTCAAATCCGTCACACGCAGTCAGCACACAGACCCAGGTCTACGTTACGTAGTGCTGAACTATGTGTGAATGCCTTCCTCTAACTAACAAGCTCGATAAAAAACTACTACATAAAAGGACACTGAGGAACAACCAATTCAATCAAGACAAGGGATTCGAATAATAAAACTAAATAAATAATTCCGTTTTGGGAAATATGAGACCAATAGTTAAATTAGGTGGTGTTCCATACGTCCGGAGTTAAAAGTAAATAATAGTGCCATCTATGCCAAAACAGTAGTACCAGTAAGCTCTTCACATGAGAACTATTTTTTGATAACGACGTAGACGGCGGCGCGGTTCTATTTTAACCCTGGAAGACATAAACATAACTTCATTACGGCGCTCAAAACTCCATAGAGGGCGCTACACGAAATTCACAAAAAGCTTTGAAAAGTAAAGTGTTTCTAATTAATTAACCTGAGATAGGAAATAAAATGTTAGTTGTTAGGGTTCTTATGGAAGCAAATAAAATAATGCAGGACGGTCTAAACCAAGGCTGGCCAATAGATTTTCCAGGTCAGCTAATTTTTTCCTGGTTTTAGTTGAAGTTGTTATACACTATTTTCAATATTAAAATTAACAAATCTGCGAGAAAGAAATCACATATGTAATTATAATTTTAATGTGAGCTGTGAAGAGGTTTTCCTGACAGTAGGTAATTTGTCGGTATTTGGTTTTAAATCTGATGTTGTAAGTACAATTTAATTTTGCAAAATGAGTCGCTCAATGTCGGAAACTTATCACTAGAAACTTTTTTTTTCAATACTTTGCAAAACTTTCTGTTAAGTAGCTGCTTTGAAGAAAAATTTTCGTAGAAAATTTATTTAAAGACAGTGTGATTTTGAAGATCTGTCTTCGAGCTGAATATTTTTAGGCAGGCCAGAAAAACAGATTCATAGCAGCAGCATATTTATCTTGTGAGATTCAAAATTCTGGAATCTCTTTTCGAAAGACTCTCGTGGAAACAATAATTTTATTTTTGATATGTATTTTTTTACTTTATCGAGTTTTTTTTTTAATTTATCTCCATTATATTTATATGATTTTTATTACATAATTTAAAAATAAATAATGCTGGACAATTCACACAGCATTATCTAGCCCCATATACATAATACAATAATTACACTGATAACTGATATACCTACATAATACATTACATAGATAGATATTTTTTATTATACATATATAGAAAACGACCAGAACACCCGAAACAAATATCTGCAGATAGTACACACAATTGTTCCGAGGCGGGAATCGAACCCGCAACCTCCTGCGTCGCAAGCGGACCTTCGCCCACCGCGCCACATCGGTCGTCGAAAGTTCTTTATTCTTTTGTTCTGGATGCCGACCGACCGAATTGCTGGCGGGTAAATGCAAATGCCTTGGCGGGCCTGGCCGGCAAGCTAAGCAGAGTTTGCATTATGGGTAGGTACTCACTAGATGACTGCATGATACATAGTAATGTAATGTAATTACACTGCACAGTCATTAATTCGATTGTATTTAAAATATTATGCAATCATACATCATTATTATGTCAGTGTATCGTTCTTCTGGTCGCCTCAAAGGGTAATACTGAAAATCAGTGTTTTGCTCTTAGAGCAAAGCTTTTCGCTGAGCTATTACCTTTTCGACAGGCTGCAGCACGCACACAATTTTTAAATCTCCACTTGTTATTTGTTTTTACTATTACTTATTGTTTACTATTACTTTTACTTTTGCTAATTATAATCCTTATAATCATGTGCTGCAGTGTCGAATAAATGATTTATCTATCTATCTATCTAATACTAATGTAGAGGTAGGTATAACATAGATATGTTTTACTATACATAGAAAACACCAAGAACACTCGGAACGGAACAAATGTATGCACGAATCTGCAATAGATCGTATCGTACACACATTTGTCACGATCACGAGCCGGGAATCGAACCCGCAGCCTCCTGCGTCGCAGGCGGACCTCTGCTCGCTGTACCACAGAGGTCGTAGATTATATTTTAACTTGAAAGCAAAGCACATTTGCCTCCTAGAAAGACTATTAAATTACTTATTTTTAAACATGTATAACAAAAACCATACATAAATAATTTAATTATATTTGTTCAAAGGTGTATCTCAATTATAGCCCATGCCTGGGTCCCAAAGACTTATCAAGGATTGCGACTGTGTCATTTATGTACTAAAACTGGGTGACCTGGTCATGTCCTGGAAACCTAGATCTTGGTTTTCAGGATTATAGGTCACCCCGTTTCAATATAGCAGTAATGTAGGACCGTATCGTTAGCCCTTCATCATACCGTATTCCAGGGCGCTCTGGCGCTTTCAGCTTGACGCATCCAGCATATGCAGTCTTTCAGGACGTCGTCCTACACTACGTTTACCGAGTCGTGGTCTCCACACAAGAACACGTTAACGTTAACCCAGCGGTTGTCGATTCTTCGTGAGATATGGCCGGCCCACTGCCACTTCAGCTAACTAAATTTTAGAGCTATGACGATAACTTTGGTACTCCGTCGAATGTAATCGTTACGAATGTGTTTCGATTCTATCAAAAATTTGTCATGCATTATTAACGTTGTAATCAGGGACGAGTAAAAATTCATACTCGTCTCTGGTTGTAATATAAAACAGGAACAACAAGAATTGCTAGAGATGCGATATTGCACCCTTATCTAATTTCGATAGGATTTAATTCTTTTTTTCAACAAATTCAAATTGCGCTTACTTTTGGATAATTAAGCGTTCGGATAACATAAGTAAGCGTTCGGATAATTGAGGATTCGGATAATCGAGGTTCTATTGTTTTTCATATAAAAAATTTCTAAATACGATGACTGCAATGAGCGTGACTCCTACGGCGCGCCTGAACGCGCCGCGGCGCGTTCAGTTCAGGTATTTATTTATTAAAGAGACTTATTCGTCAACTCGCGGGCGTGAAACTCGTAAGCATCCGCGGGTTGGCACCTTCCAATTTTACCTATTTTTTCTGTCGTCAACTCGCGTGCACATGATAATGAAACGGGGCTTTGTACAGTCAGATGAATAAGCGAAAACTGCCAAGACGACTATATGTAGGCTGGTTAAGTACGAAACTTATTTGTGTTGGATTTTTAATTGTTACATATTTAATATTGTATTAGATACATAAATCAGTTATCTAGCACCCATAACACAAGCTCTGGTTAGCTTAGGGCTAGATAATGATAATGATAACTTGTCCGGCATTATTTATTTATTATTGTTTTATGGGCATAGACATAAGACGACCGATGTGGCGCGGTGGGCGAAGGTCCGCCTGCGGAGCAAGATTCCCGCCTGGGAACAATTGTATGTACGATCTGCAGATATTTGTTCCGGGTGTTCTGGTCGTTTTCTATGTATAATAAAAAATATCTATCTAGGTAATGTATAATATTATGTATATCAGTTATCTAGTACCCATAACACAAGCTCTGCTTACCATGGGGCTAGATAACGCTGTGTGAATTGTCCAGCATTATTTATTTATTTATTTATAATGCTACTATGCCAAAAGCGCTAAGTCGCGGGTGCCACCAACTATTCGACACTCAAACTCACCGTAACATAGCCTTTCTTCGCCAGTACATCGTCCTCTAGCATCAAATAGTAATCCCCCTTGCTTTGTGCGTAAGACATCAAGAATATAGCATCAAGGTTTTGCTTTGTCCGCCACAGAGTCCTCTTGTATGAGTCTCCCAGGGATGCGCGGATGGTTATCCACTTCGGGTACCAGAACTGGTTTGGGCTTACGACTTCTATTAGGTCGCCGTAGTACTTTTTAAACCTGGAGATACAAACTGTGCTAAGCAAATCTGTTTCTTTATCAGCATTCATAAATCTTTTAGATTTTTAAAATATTTTATTGCACATATAAAACTATAAAACAATTTACAAATGAAACAATTATAAATATCATCATCATCATCAGCCTATAGCAGTCCACTGCTGGACATAGGCCTCCCAAAATGAGCGCCATAGCGCCCTGTGTTCAGCTTGCCGCATCCAACATCTACCTGCAATCTTTCGCAGGTCGTCATCCCACCTGGTCGGAGGGCGTCCTACACTACGTTTACCGAGTCGTGGTCTCCACTCAAGAACACGTTTGCCCCATCGGGCGTCGGTTCTTCGCGAGATATGGCCGGCCCACTGCCACTTCAGCTTACTAATTCTTTGAGCTATGTCGATAACCTTGGTTCTCTGTCGGATGTATTCGTTACGAATCCTATCCTTCAGAGAAACTCCGAGCATAGCTCTTTCCTTTTTATTATAATATGGTAAGTAATAAATCGCCGGTCTTATGGGTCATATATCGGTCAGGGGCATCCAAAATTGATTCAGGGGCATGAACATTTTACGATTATAGAATTTTGAAACTATCATGGTTATCAAAACTAAAGTCATTCCGTGATCATGGCGCATGCAACTGTGCCGAAATATTGGATAACTCAAAAATCTAATCATGGTAAATATCCCGTTTGAAATTACTTTGGTGTAAATAACGTATATAATATAATAAGTTTTTTTTTTTTTTTTTTTTTTTATTTAGCCTGTTTCGTCCCACTGCTGGGCAAAGGCCTCCCCCAAATCTTTCCACTCAGTGCGGTCATGTGCGATAATAAGTTTTAATTATTGTAAAATCAATGAGTTATGAAATTATGCAGATTGTTTGATATTTTCAAATCATGATAAATATCCCGTTTGAAATGACTTTAGTTGAATTTTAGTTGAATTTCAAATATTTTACTCATTCGTGACTTCCATTGCCTTTTAATAGGATAAGTTTAATCACTACATACCTATATAAAACAAGTCTAGATCTTTAAAACTACGCAACGGATTTTGATGCAGTTTATTTTTAGACAGAATGATTCAAGAGAAAGGTTTATAAATCATTTGACACATATATTTCTACGCGGGCTAAGCCATGGGGCGCAGCTAGTTAATTATAATTCAAGAAAGGTGCTCACTGTTTATTTAAGCTCATGGCTGTGTCTGCAATAAAGTCAATGTTTTCTACTTCTCCGATGCATACTATGATCAGTGCCCGACTCCGCTCGAAGTTCGTCATACCACTTATCAGAGACTGCAACACAAGAAACAAGAATTAATCTCTGATCCTAAGTATCGCAAACCTTAATAAAATTCAATTTCTAAACTCTAATATAGACATGGAAATAATAAATAAATAATGCTGGAAAACGCACACAGTATCATCTAATCCCAATAGTCAGGGAGCCGACTGCAAAACACCCTACCTGATACCTGACTTTTAGTAACTGCAACTGCTCTTGTGGCAAAAAAGTGCTACAAAATCCATCATTAAAAACTCAATTGAAAAAAAAACAATTTTTTTATCATGTAGGTAGGATTTTGCAGTCTGCTCCCGGACTACAAGCTAAGCAAAGCTTAAAGAAGAACGAGTCCTTAGCTTAAGGATAAAGTGATATTTCATATACCTGTTGCTTCGATAAGTAGACTAAAGCATATTATACGGGTAGTCGATTCTTACGCTGTGACCGCCACGGCAGCAGCGGGATGTAAGAGCCAGTAACGTCCCTGACAGGGTTGGCATGATTAAAACAAGTTGTTTTAAAACAGTGTTTAAAACAGTTTAAAATAAAACTATGTTTTATATTAAGAAAAAAACAGGGTTTAAAACTACCTTTAATTGCAAATTAATGTGTATAAATACCATACCACAGACAGGCTGTGGTATTTATACACTGCATAAGTGCATAGGTAACTCCCCGCCAGTAAAGTCCCGGAGGGAAAATCCCTATGTCGGCCGTTTTATACACTGCACACTGCATAGGTAACTCTCCGTCAGTAAAGTCCCGCAGGGAAAGTCCCTATGTCGGCCGTCGAAAGAAAGTAATTCACTGGATTAGTGGGTACGGTACCTATTCCCCGCTCTCTCTCTAGTCCTCTACCTACCTACAACACTACATACAAGGTGTATGAAAAGTGTTTTGTATTGATTAATAATAATAATAATTTTTAATAATTAGATTAGAGGTACTGAGATATGCAACAAAAGTAAATATTTATCGTTTTGTTAATTTTTATTAATGTGAATTAGGAATAGTTTAGAAATGGATTTTTTTATTATTCGCCATAATTGATTTGAAATTGATAAGTAAAAAAAAAAACAAAAAGAACACTTGTTTTAAACATTTTGAACTGTTTGTTTTATAAAATATTAAAAAAACTGTTTTTTTTCCAACCCTGCTGCATCCCAGCTATGTTTAGGCTTCGACTTATCACTTTCCATACGATCGTTCGTCAACTCACACCAAGAATCTTGTCCCAACTGGTGTGAGTTGATGAATAGTAAAAAAACCATACTCTTCGTTCTGCAACTTACACCATTTTTACTTTGGGTGAATTTTAGTACAGTCAACCAAAATAGAATTAGTAAAATAATAGACAAAAGGCATACCTAGATGTCTTGTGTAAGTAAGCTGGACATAGAACCCTCCCAAGTCCCAACACCACCGTTTCGCGTCATATTTTAAAGAAACGGCGTAACTAGTAGGTTATGTTACGCCGTGTCATCTTTACTAAGCGCACGGGACACTAATACCAATCATGCGGAAAGCGAGTATATCAATGTAAAATGTACCTAATAAATAAATAAATAATGCTGGACAATTCACACATCATTATCTAGCCCCATGGTAAGCAGAGCTTGTGTTATGGGTACTAGATAACTGATATACATAATACTATATATTACATAGATAGGTATATATTTTTTATTATACATAGAAAACGTCCAGAACACCCGGAACAAATAACTGCAGATCGTACACACAATTGTTCCGAGGCGGGAATCGAACCCGCAACCTCCTGCGTCGCAGGCGGACCTTCGCCCACCGCGCCACATCGGTCGTCAAACCTAATCATCATCATCAGCCTATGTTTGTCCAAAGCTGGACATAGGCCTCCCCCAATGAGCGCCATAGCGACCTGTCTTCAGCTTGACGCATCCAGCATCTGCCCGCAGTCCTTCGCAGGTCGTTATCCCACCTGGCCGAAGGGCATCCTACACTACCTTTGCCGAGTCGCAGTCTCCACTCAAGAACACGTTTACCCCAGCTGTTGTCGGTTCTTCGTGAGATATGGCCACTGCCATTTCAGCTAACGAATTTTTTAAAATGTATGTAATGTAACGAGTAAATGTAAGCCCATATTTGATCGCTCATTTGTGCTGTAAGTCATATGTGCTGTGCGTCAGTGGGTACGACGTGTGAGCGACATACTTTTAACAATATTACCTGAGTCGATGCAGACAGATAGATAGATCCAAAACACTTTATAATACCACACATAACAGAAAACAATACAGAAATATTATACTTAGAATAAATTCAGTATAAAGGGCGGCCTTATCGTTGAGAGCGATCTCTTCCAGGCAACCTTAGATGGTTGGACCGTAGATGGACTGGACATGGAGGGACAATATAGACTTGAATGAATATACAGGGCGGCAAAATTCATGGTCTTCCTTTTATTTCTGACAGATTTTTTATTGACAGATTTTTTCAGAATTTTTTTTTTGTATAATAAAGTTGTATAATAAAGATAATCCTTATGATGAAGCCTTTCGATCGGTATGATAAAGTTATAGGATAATTATTTTTCTCGTGTAACTGGTTCGATTCCCGGTTCAACCATGTAATTATTTAAATGTCTATGAATGCAGTTTAATTTTTTTTTTAAATTTAAATAATGTCTTCTTTCAGTAAAATGTTCCATCAAATAAAATATTTAGGATACTTTCCCTCCACGTGGCATGGCCGTGGGACGCCCTGTATAGATAAAAAAGAAAACAAATACTTAGACTACATATTACATTACAAACATTATAATAAACTTACATAGACATAAGGTATATCAATATTTTCAGATTATGGATAAATAATGCTGAGGCAGCAGTTTTTTTTAAGATAGTGATTTGAAAGAAAGTTTACCTGAATAAGAAAGGGCGCTATGAAGCTCATTGGGGAGGCCTATGTCCAGCAGTGGACTAATATAGGCTGAAGTTGGTGATTACCTGAATAGTGTCAAGTAGGTAGCTTTCCTTCTCCCTTTTGACAGTAGGTATACCAATTACGAGGTCCACGTCTGTTCTTTTCCTAGGAGACAGGATTTGGAAGGCTGGACATCGAGCGTGAGGGTAGTTTACCAGGTGACGCATCGTACTGACTGTCAGCTCGGCTTCTAAAGGCTGGGGCCTTTCCACTGGCCTCTTGTACAATAAATGACCTGTGAGATAAATAAATAATGCTGGACAATCCACACAGCATCATCTAGCCCCAAGTTAAGCAGAGCTTGTGTTATGGTTACTAGATGATGGATATACTTAATAATATAAATTACATAGATCGATATTTTTTATTGTACATAGAAATCAACCAGAACACCCGGAACAAATATCTGCAGACCGTACAAACAGTTGTCCCGAGGCGGGAATCGAACCCGCAACCTCCTGCGTCGCAGGCTGACCTTCGCCCACCGCGCCACAGAGGTCGAGATTTAATCTTCAGTGTTTAAAATGATTAATAGGTGTAATAGTTTAGATATAAAAGTTTTATTATTAAAATACACACACAATGTACATAGGGTTAGGAAAAGTAAAGAAGTACATATACAATAAAATTTGTCGTTTCGAGATGTATCTTAGGCATTCAGGTGTTCTAGGCAATTCTAGGCAAATAACCATGTAATTAGACACATAAGTGATATGAACATACCAGTGGTTTCTTTTCACTTCTTCCACTAGTGGGCAAAAAATTGAAGTGAACAGTAAAATAATCTTATACGATAATAATTTATAGTATAACATTTGACCTGTCTAACTCTATCCCCCATGATATTCGAGCCAGTCCATCGCTTAACATATTTAAAATCAAATTGAAAGAGCACTTCCTATCATCATAAAATTATCTATCTAGAGTTATTTATATATATATTTAATTAGCTATATATATTATTATTTTGTATTGAACTAAATGTATTTATTAGTTTTATTGAACTATTATTTTTTAAATTTATATATGTATATTATAATCTCATTCCGTATTGTATTATTAGTCTAATTTGTCTCTTGTACACTTCCTCTATCTATTCCATCGCCACTCCTGAAACCTAAGGTTTGCTGGAAGAAAACTCTAGCTCAGGGTTAAGCTCGCCTATGTACATATCTTTTTATATAAGTTATTTTGTATGTGTACAATAAAGAATTAAAGAATTAAATAATTGTCTTAGTGCTTATTTTGTAAGCCTAAATAAATCAATTATTTTGACTTTGACTTTGATTTATGACCAACAATACTCTGGTCTTTTGGCATATTCTTATTACAACTATGACTTAGTCTATGTACATCAGTGAATTCTTTATACACTAGTATTTGAAGGCATTTACCATTTACGTCAGTTAGTTTTATAAAGCCTCTCCGAATATGTTTAGGAGATTCAGCCGCAATATAATGCGGATGAATCTCCTAAACTTATTTTGAAAATGAAATGAAAATGAAAATGAAAATGAAATGAAAACTGAAAAATTATTAAGCATTGGAACAAACTTATCGCAATAATCATTGGTCGAAAAGAGTGGCGCTTATGTCTTAAATAATTACTATTGCTTTTTCAGAACGCATAAAACATCATCCACGCCTATAGGATATAGCACAAATATCCAGCACCGCTAGCGCACAACAGATACCTACCTAAACATTTCAAATATACCCATATTTGAATATAATATAATATTTTGCCTATGTCCAGCAGTGGACTAATATAGGCTGATGATGATGATGATAATATTTTGAATATAAAAGATTTATGAGCTGTGTTTGCTGTCTTTAGATACATTTTACAGTGAAAAAAATACTCTACTGCAAGCTTCAAGCGAGTGGCCTGCTGTATTTATAAGGTGCCGTCAATAGGTATAAAATGCATCTACCTACTACGGGTTAAAGCCCATATTTGAATGCACATTTTGTGCTGAGAATGATAAATAGATAAACAAGGAATCAACATGGACTATAACAAAATCCCTTTTAATGTCGGTACCAACGAAGCCATTACTTTTAGGTACTAATCCTCATTCATACCTTTTTGGATTTGTAATCGTAGTTATCAAAGACCATCTAAATAATACCTACCCCAAACTCCATCAATAGGGTCAGTCAACGTTGAGTGCTCAAACCTTTCAATGAAATTATACGTCCCTTTGAAAGGTGGAGTAGCCTAGACACGAGCTTGCAATTTTCATTAAGAACGTATACGCCTCGCGCGATGTCAAGTTTAGGTAATTAGAACGCACACAGAAGCGAGCGTGACATTAGTGTGAGTAGCGCTGGCGCTTTCTATTAATGCTACAAGTATAGTCAAACTTACCCATTTTGATCCATTCGAGTGAAATTATTACAGCAATTAGTTTATTTAAATGTAAACTTATTTAATTTAAGTTACGAGTAGGTACAAATAAAATACTTGGTACGGATAAAGTCGTTTTTTTTTTTTTTTTTTTTTTATGTTTTTATTTTTAGATTAGGGCGAGGTAGTTCCAATTTTAGGTTTTTTAAACAACTGTATCTCTACCAAAATGTAGATGAAGCACGAAATAAATATATTTTATAAAAATTGAACATTACTCTAAACATTGGTAAAGATAGAAACGTGAATAAAAATAATTTACTCGATAAAAAAAATCGCAAAGATGATACTAATCCAAATTTCAAACAACTTTTACTCAGAGGTTTTTTCTTGGAATCATTTCAAAGTTATATCAAAAGATAGGGTTTATGATTTACTAAAAAAACTGTAAAGTTTATTTTTTTGTTTTTGTGGGAGGCTTTAAGCGGAGACATATTGCTTAATTTTTTATAGGGGTTGTATAGAGGAAGACAAGTGATTTTAAATGCATAAAAAATGTTGATCTGCCCCCATAGAACCCCCCCCCCCTTTTGAGTGTGCTACCAGATGCCGTCGCGATATTGGATTTTTACTTGCGGAATCGTATAGAATAGAAGGTTTATTTTAGTGTTTGAAGAAAAAAAAATTGAACCCCCCTTTGAACCCCTTTCTCGACCCCCCTTTTATATCTCCAAAACGGATAGACTTGGAAGACTTTTTTCCCCTCTACATGACCACAGTCATGTAGAGGGGAACAAATGGTTTTAAATGATTTTTTTTTTTTAAAACTAACAATCTAACGAGGTAAAGGATCAAAGTAATCACTATATTTTCTAGTTTAACTTATGCAATAGAGCAAATCAAATGTATTAGACACATAAGTTATATGAACATACTAGTGGTTTTTTTTTTCACTTATTCCACTGGTGGACAAAAAATTAGAAATGAACAAACATTAAAAAAATATTATTTCATAAGAAACTCCTGCTCCCCACCGAGATCGGTGTAGAGACAACAGGTCCCAGAGTTCCCTGGATGTAATGATGTAACGGTAACTAGTTTCTTTTGTATAGAAGTACGGAACAAATTGGTTACCCTATCTGTCAATTACTTTGTTGTGCCCATGGCAAACTGCTGAAACTTCGTCGAAAATATTCAATTTAAGTTTTCTAACTTAAATTGAATATTTTCGACGAAGTCGATAGAAGGTGATAGTAAATTAATAAATAAATAATAAATAAATAATGCTAGACAATTCACACAGCATTATCTAGCCCCATGGTAAGCAGAGCTTGTGTTATGGGTACTAGATAACTGATATACATAATACAATATTTTACATAGATAGATATTTTTTATTATACATAGAAAACGACCAGAACACCCGGAACAAATATCTGCAGATCGTACACACAATTGTTCCGAGGCGGGAATCGAACCCGCAACCTCCTGCGTCGCAGGCGGACCTTCGCCCACCGCGCCACATCGATCGTCAAAAAAAACAAATTGTGAGATATTTGACCAAGCTAAATTTACGATCAAATAATAGAAACAAATTAGAACTTGTATTTACAATTGAAACAATTGAGCTAACTGCACATTGTTGCAAATCATTTACAGGTAGCTTAACTGATCCATATCGATACAAGTCGGTTGCGTCCCCAAGACGCTGGTTGCATAACTGATAGAGCTGAAAGTTTTTAGAGATTTTAAGTTATAGACCTAGAATAAAAAATTTGCTTTTTATCCTGGCAAAAGGCGTGCTAAGCAGCGTGCAGAAGCTATTATACGCAAAATGCATGTAAATATATCAATTTTAAACATACCACTTCGTTTGTCCAGCGCTTCTGTGATGACTTGGTAGAACTCATCTTGCTCGATATTAAAAGTGTTGCCGTTGACACTCTGAAAATAAAGAATGTGTGTAAAGTACTGACCGACTGAAAGCGAGTATATCCGATTAAGCGTCACCAACCCAAGCATAACAGAACGCAATCTATGTATGTATCTATACTCTAATATTATAAAGAGGAAAGGTTTGATTTTTAGTTTGTTTGTTTGTATTGAATAGGCTCCGAAACTACTAGACCGATTTGAAAAATTCTTTCACCGTTGGGGAGCTACTATATCCGCGGTGAACATAGGCTATTAAAATTTAGAAATTAGATTTTAACGCGTGTGAAACCGCGTGAAACAGCTAGTACATTATAATATACATTTGCTATTACTATAAGCACAATTAAAAACTGTGTGAGTCACCAAACTTCTAAAATAGGAGGAGGTATGTATCGGCAGTATGCACCTGTTTTTTCACTTCCCTTGCTAAAAAAGTATGCCATTCATACCATAGGGCCCGAGAAAAGGGCCCAGTGCAAAAAAATATATATTTTCTCTATTTTTTTATGTCTGAAACTATGAGCCAGTATACATTCGTTCGCTTACATAAAGACTTATTGATGTTACATTAACAAAGAACAATACTTTGTTTGAATTTATTTAATAATTGTACTCACTAAAAAAAGCGATATACATAATGTAAATACTAGATATAAGAAAAACTCGCTGTGCCCACAACTAGACTACACAAGATAAGTGTATCTTTTAAAGGGCAATGTATACGCTTCTAAAACAAAACTCTAAGTGAGTTGCAAAAATTACCAATAGATAAATTTAAAAAAATGTTTAATCATATTCTTTGTAAAAAGGCTTATTACAAAATATCAGATTATCTAGAAGATAAAAGCTTGGAACGAGTTTTGCTCCAACTCAAAATCTAACAATTTACAGATAAGCAAATCATATGTACTAGACACATAATTAAGTTATGAACATACTAGTGGTTTCTTCTCACGTCTTCCACTGATGGACAAAAAATTTAAGTGAACATCAAAATAATGTTATTATTAATGAATAGTATAAAATATGATCTGTCTAAGTGCTTATTTGTAAGCCTAAAGAAATAAACTTTCATTTTATTTCACTGAAAGGAAATGTTGATTGTAGAAGGGTGATTCACACGCGCAACGCAACGCAAATTCTAACACGGAGACAGAATCACCCTTGTACATCTACAATCAATCAAAGGGTACTTTGCGCTACGTGCGTTACGCTTAATAAATACATTATATGAGTTGGTATTGGCGCGAAATCTCTTGTTTTCTACAGATAAAAAATAAAATAAATAAATAATTTTGGATAATCTACACGCATCATCTAGCCGCAAGTTAAACAGAGCTTGTGTTGTGTAAATTGAATTAAAAGTCAACCCGGCTTATTTAAATCAATTGAGAGCGTGATCGAAAACTAGGAGAATAATCTGCAAATGAAACAAATTGACAAATAAATGATTAGTCTAGATTAGGTAAATATACTAGAGTAAAACAACAATCTGTCACCGTTAGTTCCTAATACGCAAAATCCTATTATGTATAAGCTGAAGATGCAGTGGGCCGGCCATATCTCGTGAAGCACCGACGACGGTCGCTGGGGCAATCGTGTTCTTGAGTGGAGACCACGACTCGCTAAACGTAGTGTAAGACGCCCTCCGACCAGGTGGGATGACGACCCGCGAAAGACTGCAGGCGGATGCTGGATTCGTCAAGCTGAAGACAGCGCGCTGTAGTGCTCATTGGGGGATGCCTATATCCAGCAGTGGACTAACAGAGGCTGATGATGATAATGATGATGATAATGATGATGATGAAAATCCTATTCCTATCCTATTTGCTAAATTGGCTGTAGCGTGCCCTCTTTACTCATACGTACTTACTCCTACCTTCAGTCGCATTAGTTCTGCTTCCTTCTTCTCATAATCCATGGCCAGGAACCTCATCTGAGAGTGAAGGAGTGAAAAGTTCTGCTCCACCTTGTTCTCTTGCGCTATATCTTCTCTCCATTCTGAAAAACACGTTACATTACATTGTATTTTATGAACAAGAAGCTACTTTAGAAGTGTAGTTTGCATAATCTGTAGATTCGCTCTTCCACAATGCATGGCCACTATACTCGATTTTTTTATTATCTGCAAAATGGATAAACAATCGAGTAACCTACTTAACTAAAATGAACTTGGTGTTGATTATTAAACACTATTCAGAGTAGTTGTCGATGTGATATGCGGCAAGCTGAATACAGGGCGCCATAGCCGCTTAGGGGAGGCCTATGTCCAGCAGTAGACAATTATAGACTGACGATGATGTAGAACAGAGGCGAAGCTTTTTTCAAGGAAGTTCAACGCAATATGCGAATTTGGAAACAATGTGTTTATATACCTACTTTCACATCTTTCTTGTATTTATTTTTCTTACGGAGTGAGTGACCTTGCTTGGGTGTTCACACAATTATACGTCTATTGAAGTGGCAATGGGCATAGCAATTAATTCGGAAAACCGAAATGCGTTGTGACTATCACGTTATCGAATGGCGACGACACGTAACGGACGGAAGGCGCATCGCAGCTACCCACACGCTTCCCGAATCCTAAACAAGAAAGACCTATGAACCTATTTAGTCAAGGAAAACCGCTGTATGCGGGCAGCATAGGACCGGTAATTATAGCGATCTTTGGGAGAGGCCTTTATCTTTATGTCCAGCAATGGACGTCACTGCAATGATGATGATGAATATATTAAAAAAAAAAGCATTTTTGTATTGTATTGTAATAATGCCACTTTACTTGGCGCGACGAGCTCGAGGTACATCTTCCATCATGGCCTGTTGCAGCGTTGGATCGCGAGGAGTGGAAGAAGAAAAGGGAGGCCTTTGCCCAGCAGTGGGACAGTAATGGCTTAAAATAAAATAATGCCACTTTATGCCAGGTGGGATGACGACCTGCAAAAGACTGCAGGTAGATGTTGGATGCGTCAAGCTGAAGACAGGGAGCTGTAGCGCTCATTGGGGGAGGCCTATGTCCAGCAGTGGACTAACATAGGCTGATGATGATGAATGCCACTTACTGAAGTGTATGTAGTCAATCCAAAGGAGTAATATAACGAATAGTGACAGCAGGAGGGTAGCTGATGCACGCAACCATCTCTTCTTGGACTGTATCGGTCTGAGTTTCATTCTCCCTCCCAGTTCCTGGATTAACAACCTGGTAAAAGTAAGTATGTTAAGTTAATAATTAGATTGAAAAACCTCAACTTTACATTTCTTAATATTACACTCTTTGTGGATGTCTCTAATAAATAATTTTCTTTCTTTCTTCTTTTCTTTTTAGGATTCCGTTACCCGGGTAGATACTTACCCGAATACTAAATAATAACTCCTACTAATATTATAAACGCGAAAGTTTGTGAGGATGTATGTATGTATGTTTGTTGCTCTTTCACGCAAAAACTACTTTATTAATTTTGATGAAACTTCACAATCATATAGCTTACATATCAGAATAAGACATAAGCTACCAATTCATAAAGATATATTGTATATTATCCAATATTATCTATCACCACGCGGATGAAACCGCGGGGCGCAGCTAGTAAAATATAAATCATTTATTTCAGACCGTTGAACAACTGCAAACTGAGCATCTACTGTCTACCTGTACATCTGTCCGTCTGGCTGTCTATTATTTGTTGTTGTAGCGTTAAGAGATAATACACACTATGAAAATTTCAAATGTCTACCTCTTCTCAATGGTCAGTCTACATGAGACTGACCATTGACAAACGGACAGACAGTAATCGGCTAAAGCTTAGTAATAGGTTCCGTTTTTACCATTTAATAATAATAATGAATCTTATCAGAGAAGGTCTTGTATGGTATTGTTTTCTATTAAATATTTGTATTTTAGATCCTAGTATTTTAATTATAGAATCTATTATTTATTTTACAGTGGAACCCACAATAAGATTTTAACATCCGTAGATGTCAGAAATATAATATATATTATTATTATTCTCTCATTTATTTAAATTCTCATATAAAATACATTTTTTACTATAGAAAATACAATAAAATTTATAAAACTATTCTACAGTAAAAAATATATCAAAACGGTAGATCACCGACCGCGAAGCTAGGCTCAAGCGGCCGGTGACTAGGGCTGCAGAGAAAGGAACTTCCTGACAATACGTGCCGAGTCCAAGAGTACCAGTACATACAATAACAAATAAATAAAAAAAAGGCAGTGAAATTGCTCACGGGCCGATCATTCTGCCGCTCTTGCCTCCCTTTCTCGCCTTCCCCGCGCGGCGTTCGTTCGTCCTTGTCTCGAAAAGACGAACTCATTTCGCCCTAAAACACCGGATACCCTTAGCGCACTATTTGCGGACTACATTAAGGTATTATTAAGGGTAGGAAATTATTTTATATTGGTTAAAAAGTTAATTATTTATATTTTAAAACGTCTTGCAATAAAGGGGTATTTACCATCATTTGATTTTTGAGTTATTCCGTGAAAATGTGCCGAAATATTCGAAAAATCAAATACCTATCTAATCCCATGATTATATTTGATTTTTCCAATATTTCGGCACATTTATTATTTACCTTTAAATATCCTGTTTTAAATGACTTTTGTTGATTTGTTTTGAGACCTTTTAGGTTCTTTTAGCACACTAAAAACTTGAAACCCACTTAACAGATATAATGTTAAGGTAAATATATAATATTATTACCTAGAAATACTAAGGACATTGTTGCGATAAACCTAAATTACGACACGTAGGATACTAAGATTTTCGACCTAAACTGATGCAAGCACACTTACATTATGCACATTGGACATAACAATACTTGTTAACAATTTGCGTTGATAAGATAAAGGAGATTACTTGCAACACTTAGCATTAGACATTGTTCTAATTACTACTACTATGGTTGTCGACATAGCTCATAGAATTAGCAAGCTGAAGTAGCAGTGGGCCGGCCATATCTCGCGAAGAACCGAAAACCATACTGGGGTAAACTTGTTCTTGAGTGGAAACCACGACTCGGTATACGTAGTGTAGGACGCCCTTCGGCTAGGTGTAATGATGAACTGAGAAAGACTGCAGGCAGATGTTGTATGCTCCAAGCTGAATACAGGGAAGTCATATGTCCAGCAGTGGTATAACATAGGCTGATGATGATGATGATCGTTCTAATTGGCTCAAGATCTACTGGAAAGGGACTATCGAAACGCCACGCCACCCGACTATTTCTAAATTCATACGATTTGATTCAACTCCACACGCATTGTGTTTCATCGGGTCGCGTAGCGTGTCAATAGTTTGTTTCCGGGCTTCCGGCTTAACGTTGCGATTTCGTCGCACGATGAAAATGATCCTTCGATGGTCCAACAGGTGTCCCACTAGGCAGCGCGGTGGGTATCACGGCACCCTTGCGTTATTGTACTCGCGAGATGATGCGATAGTACGATCAAACCCCTTGTATATGTACATCCGTATTTCTTGTTCTCGCGATGATAGTCTCAAATAAGACACTCTACATAAATGTGTGTTTAAAAAACCTGCAGAGAAACACGCAAAATATCTCAGAAGTGTTTCAGAACTATTTCAAGGAGCATAAAAATATTTCGCCAACCATTTCAGACTTAGCCTTGAATTCCAAATTTTGTTAATGGGAGTGCGTCTACCGTCGCCAATGTCAGTTTCAAAATAGCATCGCTCGCGGATGGGATCCGAATTTGTGAATAAAAATCCGTTTGCTACAGCTACCACAAAACACAATGTTAACACTTTGGGTGCTGAAATCACACGGTATGTGTTTTCTACAAGTGACTAATATGCGTAAATCCACACTAGCGCAGCGGCTCAGAAAATACAGATCTTTGTGACTCAGCACAGCCGTAATATTTTTCGAACGAAAGTCATGTGCGGCGCAACACAACCGCTGTGTAGAGCGGCAGCACGATTTTTTTAGGTTAAAAAAAGATCGCAGTCGTCGAAAAAAAATCGCAGTCAAAATGTTAAAACCAGTAAGATGCGCGGTAAGATGACCTTGACCGAGAACCGTAATTTTATGAACACGTTAAGAAGACCTGAACTGCACTAAAGATTGTGACCTTACCTTCAAAGAAGTTTCTACCTATCCTCTAGGTATAGGGAAACACAGATACACTAGTAACAAGCGCTCAACACAAACTGAAATGAACTAAGTTTCCTGAAGAAAACGTCAAATTGAAAGCCGAGCGTAGGAGTAAAACATAATCTCGAGAATGTGCTAGAGGCTATAATTATCGTGATGCTATTTACTGAGGATCTCTCATTTTATAAACAACCTAGTATTGATCGTTTTGAAAAGTACAAAAGTACAGGAGGAGGATATTAAACTCTTAGATGCTATTGGTTGATATCATATAACATATGATATAAGTCCAAAAAGTTTTAAAAATTAAATCAGTAGGTATAGTGCCGTTTATTAATAGGTAAACCCCCTGTAAAGTTTGAATTTGAAGTCGATTCGTATATACAGATATTTTAAAACTGAACCTGTCGGTAATGAAGATAGCAAACAGTTTTACAAAATAAACAAAAAATAATTTATTGTTGAAAACTTTGAATATTATATAATACAAAATTAATGTTATTACTAGAGTTCGAACCTGTCATGGGGGCTATTAAGACCTGACGTCTTCACAAATGTCTTCGTGATGATGGATAGAAAAACGCAGTGTATATAAATTCCCAATAACCCTGTATTAAGTTATCGACGGTTTGGAATCTGTTGTCGTTCAGTTGACGATCTCTGTAGCGCGGTTAGCGGTGGTCCGCCTGCGACGCGGGACGTTGCGGGTTCGATTCCCGCCTCGGGACAATTGTGTGACGATTTGCAGATATTGGTTCCGGGTGTTCTGGTCGTTATCTAATCTTTGTACAATAAAACTATATAATTTATGACTATGTAATATATTTTATTGAGTACAAGCGACCCGACCCGGCTTCGCACGAGTGCATATGCATGTAAGGGGCAGACAGATAGCGGGAAGCGACTTTGTTTTATACTATTATGTAGTAATATCGGCCATCTAGTACCCATGCATACTACAAGCTCTGCTTAACTTGGGACCAGATGATGCTGTGTGGATTAACTAACATTATTTATGTATTTATGAGTCAAATTTAAATAAATAATATGATAAACTTGCTTTTGAATAAAATTTGGAAATAAGATCAGAGAGACAATATCTATTCGGCGAGAAACACACGTGCCGCGTACAGAATCAAAGTCAAAATAATTTATTTCTTTAGACTTACAAAATAAGCACTTAGACGAGTTAAATGTTATTTTACTGTTCACTTCAATTGTTTGACCACCAGTGGAAGAAGTGAAAAAGAAACCACTAGTATTCGTATGTTCGTATATAACGTATATGTCTAATATTGACGACCGATGTGGCGCGGTGGGCGAACGTCCACCTGCGACGCAGGAGGTTGCGGGTTCGATTCCCGCCTCGGAACAATTGTGTGCACGATCTGCACATATTTGTTGCGAGTGTTCTGGTCGTTTTCTATGTATAATAAAAAATATCTATCTATGTAATATATTGTATTATGTATATCAGTTATCTAGTACCCATAACACAAGCTTTGCTTACCATGGGGCTAGATAATGCTGTGTGAATTGTCCAGCATTATTTTTTTTTATTTTTTTATTTTATTTTAATATATTTCAACGTGACAATACAAATAAAATAGCTTACAAGGGAATAAAAGGCAATAAAACCTCTGTTTATAATTTATTACCAACACCACAGTTTTGATATGTACTAGACTAATTGTTGTAAATCAATACCCGCTGCATTTAATTGCTGAGGTGAGGGGTCGCCATTGATGTACGGGGGTCGCAAATGATCGACTTGACCTTGATACCTAAGTGAATTATAAATCTCTATAATTAAATGGTATTTCTGGATAAATTCGAAAGCAATTCTGTCTGTCTGTTACCTTCTCACGCCTAAAGGGCTGAACGGGTTTTAATTTGTCAGGGATATTTGACATATGCTATTTTCCCATGTTGGTAGAGCATATATAGGTAGATTGAAAACACTTTATTATACCACATAAAACAGAAATAAGCAATAAAATAGGAAGTTTAAAGGGCAGCCCTATCACTTATAGCAATCTGTTCCAGGCAACCTTAGGATGGACTGGACATGAATGAAGGGAGAATATGCAGACGGGTGGCACTTTAATAAATTAAAAACAGAACAGCTTTTTCTTCTAATGTCTTAGAACACAACTAGGGGTCTATTACGAGTGGTTCTGAAGTATCTGGAGTAAGACGGTTTGAAATTCCCTTGGAACCAAGTTGTAGACCTCTGCCTGCTGATTATTTTCCCCCAAGTGATGGGTCTGTTCACACCTGAATACGGAGATATGGCATGAAGGGTTTTTGATATGGTTATTTGTAGGCACATGTGATAGAGCTCGTACCTAGAGTTGACGGTTGGAATTCTTTTGGAACCAAGTTGTAGAGCTCTTTGTGCTGATTAATTACTCCATATGATGGGTCTATTCACCCGGAGATTCGGCATGAAGGGTTTTTGAAATGGTTTTTCGTACATTGATAGAGCTCGTTCTCCTGATTTCTTAGAGACACAACATTGGGGGTCAAGTGGTTGGACAAGTGGTTCCGAGCTATGACAAGGGAATTACAAGGGATTTTTTTATTATTTTGTATTATAAAATAAATAAATAATGCTGGACAATCCACACAGCATTATCTAGCCCCATGGTAAGCAAAGCTTGTGTTATGGGTACTAGATAACTGATATACATAATACAATATATTACATAGATAGATATTTTTTATTATACATAGAAAACGACCAGAACACCCGGAACAAATATCTGCAGATCGTACACACAATTGTTCCGAGGCGGGAATCGAACCCGCAACCTCCTGCGTCGCAGGCGGCCCTTCGCCCACCGCGCCACATCGGTCGTCAAAACACAGTTTGAAGTTCCCTTTGATCCAAGTAGAAAGGACTCCCAAAGATTCGGAGATATTACGTGAGTGTGATTTTCAGGCTTATCATTTTTTTTTTCAACGGAGACGCGGTGTCTTATTTCCAGAAAAGTATTTTAACAGCTATACAATAATCTCGTTTCTTCGGTTATTAAAAATCGATTAGAAAATTAAATATCGTTGTTGTTGTGAAGAGAAGCCCTAACAAGTTAATAAAAACTTTCTTAGAAAAATGTTGAACTTAAAACTTTGCCAAAAACTTCGCAGAGAAACGAGACGTAAACATAAACACGCAAGAATGTAAAAATAGAATTCTTTTTATGTTATGCTTGTTATTAACGAAAAGACAAAGAGGTAAGCAAAATTTTTGTAGAATGCGAAGACGTATTTTAAAAACAAAAAGAAATATTATGAGAGCTCACGAATACTTCGGTGCACAATCAGTACATTATATAATACCTCCGAAGACATAGGTACTTACCTACATAGATTCTCAAAACATTCCTTCTAATAATGTACTTAACACTTTGACTGCGGTTTTTTTTCGACGACCGCGATCTTTTTTTTACCTGAAAAATTCCTGCTGCCGCTCTACACAGCGGTTGTGTTGCGCCGCACATGCGTTTCGTTCGAAAAATATTACAGCTCTGCTGAGTCACAAAGATCTGTATTTTCTCAGCCGCTGCGCTAGTGTGGATTTTCGCAGATTAGTCACTTGTAGAAAACTCATACCGTGCGTTTTCAGCACTCAAAGTGTTAAGTACCTTTCCTATGAATCCCCCTTTGATTAAATTGATTGATCGAGGGGTTTTTGAGACACGGGGTCCAATAAATAAATAAATAATGTTGGACAATCCACACAGCATCAATTATCTAGCCCCAAGCTTAGCACAGCTTGTGTTATGGGTACTACATGACTGATATACATAATACAATACATTACATAGATTGATATTTTTTTATTACACATAGATAACGACCAGAACACGCGGAACAAATATCTGCTCGTCCAATGGGAGGTATTGGACCTCCATGTCTTAACCTCTCGACATATTCGGCTTCCCTATGTTAACAGCATATGTATATTACATGTCTCATCTGGTGTATAGATGAGACATATACTAAAGATATTATAGATAGATAGATAGAAAACACTTTATTATACCACACAAAACAGAAAACAATACATAAATAAAAACTTAGAATAAAGGTATAAAGGGTGGCCTTATCGCTGAGAGCGATCTCTTCCAGGCAACCTTCGGATGGACCTAATCTAATTTGAAGCAAATAGGATCAACGCTAGCACAGTTATGCTCGAAGTGACTATTTCACCATTCAGCAAAGTCACCCAAGATGCCACTGAGATCTTCGTTCGCTTCGATCAGTAAAGACACATTGAAATCACATCACAAAAACAGCCTAATTACTAGCCACTGTTGGACATAGCCACTGTGGGCCGGCCATATCTCGCGAAGAACCCACGGCCGTTGGGGCAAACGTGTTCTTGAGTGGAGACCACGACTCGGTAAATGTAGTGTAGGACACCCTCCGACCAGGTGGGATGACGACCTGCGAAATACTGCATGCAGATGCTGGATGCACCAAGCTGAAGACAGGGCGCTATGGCGCTCGTTGGGGGAGGCCTATGTCCAGCAGTGGACTAAAATACATAGGCTGATGATGATGATGTTGGACATAGACCTCCAAAAGTGCCATATTGGAATGAACTCGCCCGACCTTAAATATTTTAGCTAATATAGCAGTTTTAAATATAAATTTTGTGATCACGTTGATTCAAAAATAATATAATGACAAGATGTATCTAGACACGCGGCAGCGTGTCAAGCCAAGTTCAAGCAAAGGAACTGGCTAGCCAGCGCCGAGTGTAATATTACACGAACCACTTGGTGCCACTTTTGATCACACATTTTACTTTAAGATCTCACATTTTTAAATAACTGCAATTGTTATAGGTATCCAATAAAGCAGAGAAATAGAGTTTAACACTTGTTCATAATGTTATTTTGTTCCTATAAATACATATTTCGATTTTGCATAGAACTTGGCACTCATTTAGATCTCCATTCTTTTTGCGGTGAAGCCCACAGCCAAGCATAATTTTTGTATTGAACTTGGCTCTCCTTTTTTACATTTATGTTTTATGTGGGATTCTCAACACTAAAATGGATTAAATAGCATGAGAGGAAAGATTACTGAATTATAATATACTATCTGCGCCTTGCGGCTTTGCCTGCGTAGAAATCTATTTGACAAATGGTTTATATCTATTAAAAACCGCATAAAAATCCGTCGCGTAGTTTTAAAGATCTAAGCATATGGACAGACAGACGAAGGAAGCGAACGACAGGAAGCGACTTTGTTTTATACTATGTTGTGATATACGAATATTTCATGGTCATACTAACTTTTGCCCCATGGTGGGACTCATCATCAATCGACAGCTGGGAGGATCATAAATTTTTCGTATTGAGTCAAAGAAAAGTTTGATGGTTGCCTGGAAAATCAAAGGGAATATAATAAATATATAAATTATTATACAAAAATAATAATTATTATTATAGGCAATTTTTATCTACTTGTGTCGAGTAAATTATAATAATAATAGATATAACTTAACTCGGATACAAATTTATATCAATTAATAGTAAAAAAAAAAATACCACATCATTCCACATCAAAATTTAAAGCCTAAAATCTGGACTGCAAACTGTACTACACTTTTGATTTTCAAAAATATGAAAAAGATTTGATTTTTAAAGCAATGAAGTCGCATAGCGCATTCTGAAATATAGACAATAATTTACGGAGAAAAACCGTTCAAACGTTTATTATTCATATCAATTCCATTTTCACTTCATTATAACTATAATTTAATATACGTATAATTTTTTATATTTAGACTTTTGTTGCTGACTGTACCTACACTCTACAGCGCCAGCGCGTTTGAGATTAGAACGGACGAGTGAGTGGTTATCGAAGCGATATAGTTCACAGTACGTTACAATAAAGGTCGAAGCAAATTATCACCTATTGCTCCCACACCGCTTGTGATAGTTTCAATAATTAGTTTTTATTTTTCAATATATTTAGAAAAAGCACAACGTTACGGTTGTCGTAAAAATAACAAACCTTTAAGAAACACAAACAATAGTAAATAGTTTGTGTTTTTAAAACACTGCAGCATTTAAAAACACAAACTATAAAAAAATATCGGGCATAATCATGCTAGGTATTATTGACTGCATATTCTTTTGCCATGCGGTAGCGTGTCGTGATAACGTGCTGCGACCTTTAACTGGCCTTACTAGACACTCGAAGATAGTATTAGGTACATAGCACGATGATGAAATACATAGTGACGACCGATGTGGCGCGGTGGGCGAAGGTCCGCCTGCGATGCAGGAGGTTGCGGGTTCGATTCCCGCCTCGGAACAAATGTGTGTACGATCTGCAGATATTTGTTTCGGGTGTTCTGGTCGTTTTCTATGTATAATAAAAAATATCTATCTATTTAATGTATTGTATTATGTATATCAGTTATCTAGTACCCATAACACAAGCTCTGCTTATCATGGGGCTAGATAATGTTGTGTGAATTGTCCAGCATTATTTATTATTTATTATTATAGCAGGTACTGCATTAGCAATGACTCAGTACTTACTGCCATAGTCATTGGTACCTATATGTCTCGTGGCCATATCGTAGATTTGCTTACTTCATGAAATGCTCTAGAATTTCATGAAAAGGTCGCATGTCATGAAATATTCCACTGTCTATTGGCCACATCATGATGTGATTTGGGCAGATCAATGATGATAATGATCGTTTCTCGATATGGGCAACTAAATGCTCGCTTCTTCATGAAATGGTCAAGATTTTTACATTATTTGATCATATCGTAAAGAAGATACATTAATTACCGGTAGAGGCGCGACCATTTCATGAAATCCTCGAGCATTTGATGAAGTGAGCAAATCTACGATATGGCCAGGACCTGTGTATGTATCATTAGGAAGAAAACATTTATGAGGTGAAATAAAATTTAGTTTTTTGTTTTTCAGAAGATTCGGTTTGATTCCCTCGCAGGCTACATTTTTGTGGGGGCAGCTAATATGACAAGTAATTAGGTTTCTGGATAAGTAAATAAATAAATAATAAATAATGCTGGACAATTCACACTGCATTATCTAGCCCCATGGTAAGCAGAGCTTGTGTTATGGGTACTAGATAACTGATATACATAATACAATACATTACATAGATAGATATTTTTTTATTATACATAGGTAGAAAACGACCAGAACACCCGAAACAAATATCTGCAGATCGTACACACATTTGTTCCGAGGCGGGAATCGAACCCGCAACCTCGTGCGTCGCAGGCAGACCTTCGCCCACCGCGCCACATCGGTCGCCAAGTCTGAAAAGCAGTGATAATTTGAATCAGAAATTTGAAGTTGGTTTATAGATAAGAGTATTTTCATCATCATCATCATAAACTAGGTCTCCCCTAATTAGGTATCGATAGGGCTGGTCCACCAGTTCAAAGTCGCTCAGCAAGCTATGGAAAGAGCCATACTCGGAGTTTCTCTCAAAAATAGGATTCGTAACGAATACATCCGACTGAGAACCAAAGTTATCGACATAGCTCTGAGAATTAGCAAGCTGAAGTGGCAGTGGGCCGGCCATATCTCGCGAAGAACCGCGACGGCCGCTGGGGCGAACGTGTTCTTGAGAGGAGACCACGACTCGGTAAACGTAGTGTAATTGAAAGAACGGATTGATCGTCCTACGTTTTACGCGATCCACAACCCGTTAACTTTGTTATTTGTTTTTCAAATAAACATTTTTTCAACAACATGTTTACACACCGGGGTTTGGACTCCATCATGGTAGCGCAACGAGTGTTTCATCCCGCCCTAACACCGAACACTTTTTTCCAACAGTTTGTTTTATTAGGGTTCCGTAACCAAAGGGTAAAACGAGACCCTATTACTAAGACTCCTCCATTTAAATTTTCACATTGATCATGTATCTCTGTTGCCACTCAACAACTTCAAAAAATTAAAATAAAATAAAAATTTAAGACAATAGCAGACATGATTTTTTTGCCGTTTTTAAGGATGGTACGGAACCCTTCGAGATTGAGTCCGTCTCGTACTTAGCCAGTTTTTATTTGCGGTGGCTGCTATGATTGGATTTAGGGCACGCGGCAGCGTGAAGAAAGGCTAGGCCGATCGCAAAAAGGCGCCATTCAGTTAATCACCTATTGTTGATCGATCCACGTTCAACAATATAACTAGATGTACCTTAGCCATCTCGTTGAATTAAATTATTTTTTTTTTTTTTTTTATATATTATAATAAATAATGCTGGACAATTCACACATCATTATCTAGCCCCATGGTAAGCAGAGCTTGTGTTATGGGTACTAGATAACTGATATACATAATACAATACATTACATAGATAGATATTTTTTATTATACATAGAAAACGACCAGAGCACCCGGAACAAATATCTGCAGATCGTGCACACAATTGTTCCGAGGCGGGAATCGAACCCGCAACCTCCTGCGTCGCAGGCGGACCTTCGTCCACCGCGCCACATCGGTCGTCAAAAAATTAGATATCCCTAACAAATCAGCGTTCGTTGTTATTGCTGCTTCTACGATTGGGTGGGCGACAGCAACTTGTTTGGTATTCACCGCCTAAGCGCTCAGTAGTGGATCGTTAATCCGGTATCCGCAGAGGGCGTTTCGCAAAATCACAAAAGGCACTTCTTGTGACTTACCTACATATAGATTCGTAGTACAGCAACGTCTCGTATCTGTTCTTAGAATCTCACTTCCCACCAAAGGTGGGAGGTTTGTAACTAACCTATTACTTATATAAGTCCAAGAATTACCAAGCTGTAGGTATCTTTTCCTACCTTATATAGGGTACTGTACATTTTGTCTCAAAATCACCCACAAAAATAGTGATAGCCTTATGAAAAAGTGTGATGTTCACAATAGAAATACAAGAAACAAGAACAAGTTACACATCCCATCATTTAGATTACACAAAGTAGGGAAATCATTTAGGTATGGGCAATAGCGTACGCTTCTATAATAAGCTTCCATATGAAGCAACTGAGCTCCCTAGTCTGAATTTTAGTGTAGGTAAATAGGTACCGGCTTAGAATTCGCCCAACACCAACTCTTTCCACGGGTGGCAGCAGAGCCTCCTAGAGAACAATTTACCTCCGAACTGCGATCCTCAACCCGCATGCCCAGCGTGGGGATTATGGGCACTACCCCCTGATAAGCACCTTGGCTAGCAGTGGACCAATATAGGCTGTTGAGGAAGTTGAGGAAATAGGTAGCTAAGTTTTCTTTTTGCTGAGAATATAAAGTTCAAAGGCGATAATCTGAAGGCTCATGTGTGTGCTCTAGAGTGTAGACCGCGACTCGGCCAACGTAGTAGAATACCTTCCGGCCAGGTGCGATGACGACTTGCGAAATACTGCATGCAGATGTTGGATGAGGCAAGCTGAAGCCTGGGCGCTATGGCACTTATTAGGGGAGGCCTATGTCCAGCCGTGGACTATTATAGGTTGATGATGATGATGAATCTGAAGAGCGTACGGCGCGGCAACTATTAAATACGGCGACACAACAAAATAAATGCAATTAGTCCCCTGATGTATTAATTATTGTATAGTTTTTTTTATAATGTGTTTATTGTATAAGTAGGTATTTAGTGTTATACATTATTTAGAGGTCATATTTCGTGACTAAATGTTATTACAGCACAGCATACCGCAACGAGCCTTAGACTATTTCTCCAGACTTATGTGTTACGGTATAATTATATATATTTTCAACACAAGTTCAAATAACTTAGCACCTACTAAAACACAATGAAGTCTTCCGTTGGTTGACTAGAGGTAGCAGCAATCTACATATAAGACTTCGGTACGTATAGGTGCATATATTGTATATACTTACTTATGCGAACATTTAAATTTTGTGAACTTGTAGGTACTGCAAAAATTTCGTGGTCATGATATAAATAACACAAGATCCCTTGTTGTCCTTTTTAAACGAAGGAACATTATTTTCACGGTATTGAGAAACAAGCTACATAAATACCAAGCTAAAAACACTTATTAGATATAAAAGTAGGTTTTAACATAATGTGACTGGGAATTTTAACACTGTATCTAAATCGGAAATTAGAAACATATTTATTTATCCTGGAGATTTCATGAAATAAATAGGTATGTTAGTATAGAAGTATAGAAACATGTTTTGATGATGATAATTCTTTGATAGTGGCAACTGTGTCTGGTTGGTAACGTTTCTGCCAGTGTCAAGTAATAGAAAAAAAAAGTAAAATTCATGAGTTATTAAATTATCAAGATTGTTTGATATTTTCACCAGAGCCTAGTTCGTTATCTAGCAGGGTCATCATCATCATCATCATCAGCCTATAGCAGTCCACTGCTGGACATAGGCCTCCCCCAATGAGCGCCATAGCGCCCTGTCTTCAGCTTGCCGCATCCAGCATCTACCTGCAGTCTTTCGCAGGTCGTCATCCCACCTGGTCAGAGGGCGTCCTACACTACGTTTACCGAGTCGTGGTCTCCACTCAAGAACACGTTTGCCCCATCGGCCGTCGGTTCTTCGCGAGATATGGCCGGCCCACTGCCACTTCAGCTTGCTAATTCTTTGAGCTATGTCGATAACCTTGGTTCTCTGTCGGATGTATTCGTTACGAATCCTATCCTTCAGAGAAACTCCGAGCATAGCTCTTTCCATAGCTCGCTGAGCGACTTTGAACTGGTGGACAAGCCCTATCGTGAGTGTCCACGTCTCAGCTCCGTAGGTCATAACGGGTAGGACGCACTGATCTAGCAGGGTACCACGTGCATGTTAGGTTGGCTTGGGAGACGAGATGTTGGAGTCTCCCTTACAACTCAAATAACCTTTTTATTTCAAGTAAGATCGCTATCTCTGTCAAATCAATGTCACTTTCAAAGTTGTGAACGAAAGGAATCGTAGGCTGCTTGATCTTAGAATCGAGATAAAATGTTCCGTTCAAAATATTATAAGTTTCAAAGCTACGTCACTGTCAAGAAGGTTCAACTTTATTGAAAGAGTTTTGTGAGAGACGTTTTATATATGTATATACATATATGGTCCCTCTAATTATTAAACCACTTTGCATTGGACGAGAGTCTTAGTCTTGTGTCTTTGTAGGCCATCCAGAGGACGGGGTATTTATTCCGAGCATCGGGTTTATTAATATATATACAAAAAAAACAACAACCTACAACCTTGTAGGTAATATTTTTATCGACAATCATTAATAGTTCGGGTACTAATTATCCACCTCCATGATTTTATTTTAAATAAAGCTTCTGTCCACGTCATAACACGATGTCAGGGTATATTCATCATCATCAGCCTATAGCGGGCAACTGCTGGACATATGCCTCCTCTAATGAGCGCCATAGCGCCCTGTCTTCTGCTTGCCGCATCCAGTATCTGCCTGCAGTCCTTCGCAGGTCGTCATCCCACCTGGCCGGCGTCCTACACTACGTTCGCAAGTCGCTGTCTCTACTCAAGAACACGTTTACCCCAACGGTTGTCGGCTCTTCGCGAGATATGGCCGGCCTACTGCTACTTTAGCTTGCTAATTCTTAGAGCTATGCTATAGCTCGTTAACTTCAGAGAAATTCCGAGCATAGCTCTTTGCACAGCTCGCTGAGCGACTTTGAACTGGTGGATCAGCCCTATCGTGAGCGTCCATGTCACAGCTCCGTAGGTCATAACGGGTATATTAAAACAATACAATACAATACACCTACCTTAAGATCAATTCATCTCATGATATCCGCTATCTGGCCGCTATGATCTATTCAGTTATTTCGTCGTGAAAAGATAACAAAGTGACATTTCGCCGAAGTTATTATTTAATTATTTGTTTATTAAACCCAGATTAAACCAATAATAAATAATTAACAATGAATTATCATTTATCATCATCATGATCGGTGTTGCATACTTAAAACGAATTTCCATTAGTACAAAATAAAAATTAGAAAAATTACGTAAAAAAGATGTTTAGATAGATAGAAAACTCTTTATTATACACGAAACAGAAAACAATACAGAAATAAAAACTTAGAATAAAGGTATAAAGGGCGGCCTTATCGCTGATACCGATATTTTCCAGGCAACCTTGGGATGGACTGGGCATGAAGGGACAATATAGACGGTGGCACTTTAATAAATAATTGGTAACAAAAAGAAAACCAATACTTACATTACAAACATTATAATAAACTTACTTAGACAAAAGATAAGGCTATCAATCTTTCATATGGATAAATAATGCTGATGCAGCAGTTTTTACCTAAGTGAATACATTTTTCATAAGTTATTGGCCATAAGCCACTAGTTATAGAAAGTAAAATTGCGATGAAGAAAGTAATCTGTTATATCCATCAAGCAGTCAAATGATTTATATATAAATTATATTCCTCGCAAATATTTAATATGGTAACTTCTAAAAAAGCATAAAAATATATATACTACCACCTAGGTACCTACCTACTCTACACTTCCTATTTTTATGAAAAAGTTGTCACAAATCTCGTCGTCGAATGCGTAAAATATTTTTGAAATAAGTTCCTCTACTGGAATTTATATACGCAGTGTTGTACTGCAATTCGATGCTATCGCGCTGTTATTTTGATATTTGATGGCACCTTTATAAATACCAAAACCGGCGAGCGTCAATATTGGAATTGCTAGGACACCTGATACTACGACTTATTCATTCTGATTGCAGTTCAAATGATATTTTCACTATCTGGTACTCACTTCACTGCAGGGAATATATGATGGCTATGTATCTAATTTCATTAGATACATAAATAAATATAATAATATTCGGTTCTGGACGGATCTCCTTAGGCTCACTACCTACTTCTTAAAAGAACAAGCGTTGATCTTAATTTGATCTCCTTTTAACTCGGTTTTTTTGTCTACCTTGTTTCTTCTCGTCAGAGACGCAATCGAGGAAAGAGACGCTATCGTCCCGCTATTGAAATGGGTTTCTGCCTCAAATTGAAGTTGAAAACAATCGTCTCTGAAGACATTGACGACAATATGACAATGATGTTTATTACAAACGAATTAATCACCGTCTTATAGGTATTGAATAGGTACTACATAAACTCATTGAGGGGTGTAAGGGGGACTCCAACATCTCGTCTCGCAAGCCAACCTAACCTGCCCGTGGTACACCCTGCTAGATAACGAACTAGGCTCTGGAGAAAATACCAATGCATCTTCATAATTTGATTACTCATTAATTTTACAATTATTTTCCATTACTTGACACTGGCATAAAAGTGCCAGACACAGTTGCCATTAACAAAGAATCATAATCATAAAATGATTGATTGCATTGCAGGTATCATACCTGTATCAATCCTGTTTGCAAGTACCAAATACAAATGAAAGAAACTAGGTATATCGGAAGGGGAAAAGCAGCAATTTAACAGTCAGTCATGCGTCAGTTTGTGAATAAATATTTAATTTCCACACACACTGTGTATGGACACTCACGATAGGGCTGGTCCACCAGTTCAAAGTCGCTCAACGAGCTATGGAAAGAGCTTTGCTCGGATTTTCTCTGAAGGATAGGATTCGTAACGAATACATCCGACAGAGAACCAAGGTTATCGACATAGACATATCAAAGAATTAGCAAGCTGAAGTGGCAGTGGGCCGGCCATATCTCGCGAAGAACCGACGCCCGCTGGGACAAACGTGTTCTTGAGTGGTGACCTTGACTCGGTAAACGTAGTGTAGGACGCCCTCAGACCAGGTGTGATGACGACCTGCGAAAGATTGCAGGTAGGTGCTGGATGCGGCAAGCTGAAGACAGGGCGCTATGGCGCTCATTGGGGGAGGCCTATGGCCAGCAGTGGACTGCTATAGGCTGATGATTATATTTAATTTTCAGTATAGACACGTCGCACCGCAGTCACACCTCAGTATAAGTATAGACAGTATGGAAACTAGGAACAAACACTCGAAACGGCACACTCACACAAACATGCACATCGACACGGCTTCTGGGTGGTTTTCGCGGGATGTCTTACATCCAACCGCGGCTCACACGCGACGCCATGAGATTACCTATTTAAATTGTATTTGTAAACAAATACTTTACTAACAAAGAAAATTTTACTAGATTTACAATTGAAACAACTAACTGCAGACTGTTGTAAACCATCTACGGGTAGCTCAATTGATCCAATACCAGTCGGAAGCGTCCCCAAGACGCTGCTGGCTGCATTGCCACGCTGTATGGCAATGCTGGCTGATGCGCTGCGCAACTTACTCGCCAGATCTCGGGTCACGCGTCGATATATTATTATATTATACCAGATCACATTTTTAAGCTAGTTATTTTAATTCCATTTATTGATCACTACAGAAAAAAACATCGTCTTAATAAAAAATATATATCAAAAACAAAAAAAGTGACAACCCTAGTGCTATAATGGAGCGTAGGTATTGATTTCATCAACTAGGCTTAGTTTCCATACTGTTCTATATGTGTACTGTGTAGTCACACCATGTTTTTGGTTTAATTGTTTTTTTGCGGAAATTTTGCATTCAGGTAGTTCTGGGGCTGAAATAAAACAAAGCGGTTTAAAACGACTCCCCATATTACAATTTGTCAGCCCAATTTTCTACTATACTGAATAATATCATCAGGAATCAGAAAAAACACGATTTGAAGTTTTAAAAAAAGAGTTCAAAATGTTTAACAAGAGAGAAATTATTCCATTCTGCTTTAACAAATATATAATTATAATTTTGTTTGTATGTTTTATGGGTAAAACCGAAAGAAATAAGTTAATAATAATTAACTTGTACTAAAGTAAGTAAAGTATATTTTATTGCATGAAATACATGTGTAGTGTTTAAAGGTGTTGAGGTATAAAAGTGATTCAATGTATTTCTACCGTTAAGCGTGCAATGTCAGATTTACAATTTTTGTGTGATGTCGGTGAACGATTATTCTTTCGATGTTGGTAACTAGCATTTCCCCTGTTCCATCGGTCACTGTGGGGAGTCCAAAATAAAATAAAATCATTTCCACTTGACTGTCAATCCTGTCCGAGGGCGTCACCCCTATTTCCCTGCTGTGTCACCCTTTTACGAAGTCACTGATAATAAAATCAAATATGCGAATTTTATTAAATTTTCAGATGAGTGAGCACCGGACAATATTTGATATTAATGTAATATTATTTACTAGTTTTTGTGCGCTTAACGTGAAAGTGGCCCTAGTACGAGTATTATCATTATCACTTACAACAACAAAAAAATGTGGTAACTAATGTCTTCATAGTTGAGTGGTTGAAGATGCATGCAGTAGTTTTCCATATGCAAATCTTGTTTAGCAGTAACATTTTTGGTAACCTTGGACAAACTATTATGAAGGAAAGGTCCAACAATATTAGTAGAGCGTCGGACAAACTGAGTTTTATACATAGGAACTTTGTCGCACATACTAAACTTGAAACTTATATGGTTTCTCATGGATCTCATTGTCAGAACTGGACCAAATTAAAATAAGACCACACGGGAAGCACCAGATTTCAAATAAAAAAACCATAAGGAATCGTCAAAATCGGTTCACCCAGTCGAAAGATCCTTGGTAACAAACATACAAAAACACAGTCGAATTGAAAAAACTCCTCCTTTGTTGCGCTCGGTTAAAAATAGAGAACTTTAAGAACGGAATGCTGGGCTCTCTCTATTGATGAGGTTCGTTTTTACCGCAGAGCCCCAGGCTGTAATACCATAACTGATAACAGAATTACTAAGAGTTTGATAGACAGTTTTGTTGGTGCATTCGTATCTTAAATCATGGTTTTTTTAATCATATTTATTGTAAGGACTTTTATAATTAATTACATGGCGGTCCTATTGGATTAACAAGATACTCATTTACAAACTAACTTATCTATCAGTAAACAATACACAAAAATAAAGTAGCAAATAATTTAGAATATAGTTGTGTGTCACCGCTGTGAACAGCTGTTTCGCTGCTTCGGATGTCGGCTCTGCTACAATTTTGTTAAATAGTCCTACATCATAGTGATATAGGCTCAAGGACCTGAATAAATTTTGCCTTTCTTGTTGAAAATGAGTACGTGATGTTAATAAATAGATGGATTTTCTTAAATAGATAGATAGATAGAAAATTATTTTATTGCACACTTACAAAATAAAACAAACAAGACAAAAAATATATGACTTTCTTATAATATGTTTACCGATTATTGTTTTAAAGTTATTTATATAAGGTTTCCAATACAGATTTTTATGAATTATTATTCCAAGGTACTTTATATTTTCAGCAGCTCATTGTATGTGCTTTTAATCGAATAATATAGTATATATAATATAATAATATGTTAATAAATAATATAAAGAACCTTTACCTTTACCCCTACCTGCTAGAGTGAGCCTTTAGGTTTAGTTCAGTATCTGGTTAATTGTTGTTATAGATTTTTTCATATATTTTTCTCTAATCGTAAGAAGTCAAACCAGTATCAAACTTTATGGGGATTCTATAAAGTGGGGTGCTTAATCTTAGATATGATGATTATTTGTCAGCTTCTTTGTGGCAACTGTGTCTAATTGGACACTTTTCTGCCAGTGTCAAGTAATGGATGTTTGATGTTTCACCAGAGCCTAGTGCGTTATCTAGTAGGGTGTACCACGTGCAGGTTAGGTTGGCTTGGGAGTCAAGATGTTGGAGTCCCACTTACACCCCTAATCTTAGATGTGCACGGAGAGATTGATAGAATCTTAATACTTTTGACACGCGTACTTCCATCTGTACTTTCTTTCATCAAAGATAAACCATAGCCATTGTTAAGGCGAAGCGATTAATTTAGTGGAATAAGGGTCTGGGTCTGGGCTGGTCACGTTCAACGTGTTACAGAGAAATAGATGGACCAAAACGATAGCAAACTTGTACCCACTCGATAAAAAGCGCAGACCAGGTAGACCATCAAAACGAAAGTGACGATATAGTCAAAGTAGCTAGAGTTACTTGGAGCAGACTGGCTTTGGATAGAGAAGCATGGAAGTACCGAAACCTGGATGAGGCTTTCACCACTCAAAGTGGTACTGCCACAGCTTTAGTTTAAATTCAGTGTAGAGATAAAAATTGTATTATTTGTGGTAGTAAATAAAGCTTATTTTATTTATTTTATTTGCAGGGTCTAGACTTATATTTATAAAACGCATAAAGAGGTAACATATATCCAAACTTTCGCAATTATTATATTCATGTGATTTTTCCTACTTACCTGAATAATTTAATTCCCAAAAGAGTGCAAACTGCTGTTTGCACTCTTTTGGGAATTAAATTATTAAGCACTTTTTCATTGAAAACTATAAAGTCCACTTTCTTTTTGGTTCAAACAACACAATTTCTTTCCTGTAATACCCTGTACGTTTCTATGTTTAATCATAGTGATTAATCAAAAAACTATAAAAATACGAATTATTATTGTTTGTGGAAGGCTACGGCGGCTTTATTGATATTTCATGAGTATTAAATATACCGTATTAACACTTTGACTGCGGTTTTTTTTCGACGACTGCGATCTTTTTTTTTACCTAAAAAATTCGTGCTGCCGCTGTACACAGCGGTTGTGTTGCGCCGCACATGCGTTTCGTTCGAAAAATATTACAGCTCTGCTGAGTCACAAAGATCTGTATTTTCTCAGCCGCTGCGCTAGTGTGGATTTACGCATATTAGTCACTTGTAGAAAACTCATACCGTGCGTTTTCAGCACTCAAAGTGTTAACAGCCTACAGCGCTGCAGCGGTAATATTTAATGAGCCAGATAATTAGTCATTTTATTCCTCGAACCAACGTACTACGAACGACTCTACTGCGGCCGATAAATTAACAATTCATTTTCATCATCATCATCAGCCTATGTTAGTCCACAGCTGGACATAGGCCTCTCTCAATGAGCGCCATAGCGTCTTCAGCTTGACGCATTCATCTGCCCGCAGTTCTTCGCAGTTCGTTATCCAACCTGCCTGCGTCACTACGTTTGCCAAGTCACGGTCTCCAGAACACGTCAATTCATTTAAGTTATTGCTTAATATAAAATTAATTCACTCAGGTTTCAATAAATGAATATGCTTGCTTAAATAAAAGAACCTATAAATAAATTGGACTCTTCAAACGTATTATAATGCAACAATTCATTAATAAATAAATAATGCTGGACAATCCACACATCGTCATCTAGCCCCAAGCTAAACATGGCTTGTGTAATGGATCACTGTTATACTTAATAGAATAATAATGTTACATAGATAGATACTTTTTACTATACATAGGAAATACCCAGAACACCCGGAACAAATATTTGCAGGTCGTACAAACATTTGTCCCAAGGCGGGAATCGAACCTACAACCCATTGCATCGCAGGTAGACCTTCGTCCGCCGCGCCACATCGGTCTTCAAATTATAAATAGACTTTCTATTAATATATTTGTGATTTCGAATTGTAACCTTCTTTGCTATTTACCCCTCTAATTTTAAGTAAAAATTTGTCTTTCTGGATTTAACTGTTTGTGCCATAAACAAGTTACGATTCGCCAAGGAGGCCTATACCCAGGCTAAAATTATGATAATGAGCCAAACTCTTAGGTATGAACTTGCGCTACCTATGGCTATGGCCAAAATACTATGTCCCCAATTCGATCCACCAAGTACTTTACTATGGTCATGGAATCGTCCCAGAAACACCATGGAGTTAAAATCGTTAGATGAAAGAAACACCAGATAGTGCGTGCAGTAATAAATAAATAAATAATGCTGGACAATTAACACAGCATCATCTAAGCTAAGCAGAGCTTGTGTTATGGATCTTAAGATGACTGATATACTTAATGCAATACATTACATAGATTGATATTTATTATTATACATAAATACGATCTGCAGACATTTTTGTTCCAGGTGGTCGCAGGCGGACTTTCGCCCACCGCGCCACAAAGGTCGTCATAGCACCGTACGCACGCCCTACCTGGATTTGAATGATAGGTTAAATCGATCACCGACTCGTGGTCCCACCAATTTTGACCGACCAGTCTTAATTATAGTCCCACTAGCTTAGGGCTAGTGATCCCACTACAAAGTCCCACTGATATGAATAATCAGTTTATTTTACTGACTCGTGGTTCCACCATTTTATTCAGGTATTACATGCACAAGATGCTGACCAACCACAGTTACCTTTAAATTTGAATAAAGGGTTTTATAATTTTTGAGTCTCCATTGTAAGCTTTAAAACTCAGCTCAAAGCCTGCGAAGCTAAGTACCTATAAATCAATCACTTCGTGAAAATAGTTGCACAAAGCGATTGATAGAGTGGTTAACGTGCGTCCCTCCATCCGTATTGTTCTACCAAAACCTAAGTTATTTTATCGAAGGTGGAATACCAAAACATATCTAAGGTGGCGATTCTGTGACCACACCGTTATCATTAAAGTAACATAAAACGGGATATTTACCATGATTTGATTTTTGATTTTCATGCGCCATGATCACGGAATAACTTACGTTAGTGCCTTCAGTTATTCCGTGATCATGGCGCATGAAACTGTGCCGAAATATTGGATAAATAAAATTCAAATCATGGTAAATATCCCGCTTTAAATGACTTTAGTGTTAATAACCATGAACGTTTCAAAAGTTTTGATACCGTTATCATGTTGAAGCTTAGAGAAAGTATAATATAAGTGTTGAAGTTATTATTTTATCAGAATATAAGGTCTCTGGTTGATGTCCATCTACAGAAGTTTTTAGGTCAGGGAGAGGTCGAGTGGCACCTGCGTCATAGGATATGGGGTTACTAGGGTTCCTAGGCCTCGGATATTGGGGCATACAGGTTCAGCTCTGCGCTTGCGTTAGCATATCGAACGAAATACTAGGAATTATATCGAAACTGATACAAGGCCAAGTCCCAGTATTGCCTCTGTTAGACAAGGATAGAAAGGCAAGAAGAGTCACACAAAGCTAAAGACTAGAATAGAATGGTTTGTCAGACACTGATACTGGCTTTTGGGCGTTATTATGTCATGATACTTTCCAGCAAGGAAGACTCCCATGTTATACTATATGTAGGTATGCGTCATAGAGCTATATTGGTCAAGCTAAATATATTAGTTGCCTACGTTTCGCAGGACCTGTCCTACGAAGCGTAGGCAACTAAAATATTTAACTGAGCTTCAAGAAAAAATAAGGTAAATAATATCCTCAACCATATTTTTCTGTTGTTTGCGGCCAGTATTTGTACGTACCCTCTCGCTCACAGGCCTGTTGCCACTGGCTATCGGTAAAATATAGAGTGTGATGGACAAAAAATACTACTAACTTACACTGTTCTTGTCTACCTACAGATAGGTAAGTACACAATTTAAACCTTAACTTCAACAAATTTTCTTTATTCATTCATAATAATGGTGAGTAATTCTGAACATCAGTCTCAATGACATTTTATCTACCTAGCTTTGAGACTAAAGGTGACACCAGACCAAAAACCTAAGCGCCGCCGTGCCAGCGAGGGCGGGCGGCGGGTTTGAGCGGGAGCTAGTGTTATTTTAAGTTTAATATTCATATTTACGTTTAATATTCATTTATTCTTAAAAACACAACTTATATAAAGTCACTTATATGAGAACAGGTACATACATTTTATATTATAGATGGATCGGTACGCTAACTTCGGAGATAGTATTATATAATTTTCGTAACCATAGCAGAACAAAAATGACCCAAATATTTTTCTCTCTTGTACCTATTTATAATTGTAATATATTTAATTTTTTTTTTATTATATTAGCCCGGAGTGTCCCACTGCAAGGCAATAGGCCCTCCCCTTCTTCCACTCATCTCGGTCCTCAGCAAGGCGAGCCCACTCTTTATTGTAAAGGTCGAGCTCCAATTATAAACAATCATCCATTTGTTAAGGCCATGCTCCTGTTGTTTTCTCTGTTGTTGTATCTGATTAACTTTTATGAGGCCTTATGTGCCATTCTGAGCAAATAAAATAACAATAGTGTATTATTTTCTACAAACTCATCAAAAAAAAAAAAAAAAAATATTTTATCTACCTATTTCGTAAGAGTCTTAGAAAAATAATAACTTTCAACGTATAATAATTAGCTATGAATTAGCAAGCTGAAGTGGCAGTGGGCCGGCCATATCTCGCGAAGAACCGACGGCCGCTGGGGCAAACGTGTTCTTGAGTGGAGACCACGACTCGGTAAACGTAGTGTAGGACGCCCTCCATCGACGCCTCCACCAGGTGGGATGATGACCTACGAAAGACTGCAGGTAGATGCTGGATGCGGCAAGCTGAAGACAGGGCGCTATGGCGCTCATTGCGGGAGGCCTATGGCCGGCAGTAGACTGCTTTAGGCTGATGATAATGATGATGATGTATAATAATATTAAAGGACCCTATGCTACTACGACCTTTGTGGCGCAGCGGACGAAGGACGCAGATGGATGCAGTCGGTTATAATTTATGATTATATTTTTATAATCTAAACTAATACCTTACTTAATTAAACCATCACAATCAATTGTAGATAAAAAGCGATATAAGAAAATGTAGGTATAAAAGCTGGCTTGCTTCTTAACTTACGCATGCTCAGTCAACGTGCACAAAAAAAGGTTCGCAACAAAATATCGTTAGCCTACAAGCAGGCGACTATCAGCCGTCGAAATAATAAATAAATAAATAAATAAATAAATAAATAAATAAATAAATAAATAAATAAATAAATAAATAAATAAATAAATAAATAAATAAATAAATAAATAAATAAATAAATAAATAAATAAATAAATAAATAAATAAATAAATAAATAAATAAATAAATAAATAAATAAATAAATAAATAAATAAATAAATAAATAAATAAATAAATAAATAAATAAATAAATAAATAAATAAATAAATAAATAATGCTGGACAATCCACACAGCATTATCTAGCCGCAGGTAGACCGCTGTGGATCTGTTTTGATTCTGTTATTTTATTTTCAAAAAAGTTAAAAACTCCAATAATGTAACCCAAGGTGTAAAAAAATCACCTACATAATAAAGTGAATTTGAGCTTAACGCGGGTGAAACCGCGGGGTACAGCTAGTGTATATATATATATATATATATATATATAAATAGTAAAAATACTACCTCATTGCCGTTGGGCGATGTCATACCCGCGATTGGTGCGATCTATGTGATATCATACCCGCGGTTCGTACCTAAAATTCTGGACTCTCAACCAGCCTCCTGTTTAGGTAGGTCAGGCTGTAGGCGGAAGGGGTGGGGTGAGCACCTCGGTGAGGGTAGGGTGGCGAGCTGTACCGCAGCCTTTCGCTTCGTTTACCGGATACAATATAGCATAAGCACAGATCTCAGAGTGAAAAAAAACGTTGGGTTTAGTGAACTAAAGACTTACAATTGTTATCAGATATTCATCCTTATTTATGTAAATTTGAACTGGACTAGTTCATCGGATACACAAAGTTTCGTTCTACATGCAAGAACTTTTTGAGTTAACGCTGTCAATTATTGAATTTAATACCTACAAATGTATAGTAGAATTGAACTCTATTTTTTATTTTTTCAATGTCTTTAAAGTTTATAATATAAAAGTAAATGGAATTGAATATAAACCTAATTTTCTGATTTATCATTACTTTAAAATGGTTGACTGAACTAAATAAAATGTCCTTAACGGTTTTATGAAAAAAAATCTGTCTGAGCTATTTGTTAGGTGTATTTATTCAATTTTGTCGGAAAAAGTTTTCGAATAAAATACGTTCAGGGGTTCCATATTATTTAATCGACACAATTACATACACATTTGACATCTATCAACAACATCCATTCTACAACAGTGAATGTAGATTGGACGAGATGATGAATTCATGAAGAAAAAATGCGTAAGTGGGAGATGGAAATAATGATGATTTATTAGTATAAATAATCATTATTTCCATCTCCCACTTAATTAATTTTAGTGACATCAATATTTACTTACTAACACCAATTGAACATTATTAAACGAAAAATTACAATATTTGAAACATCGATACTTTTTATATAAAGTTTTTTCAATATGTCTACATAGATATAATTTTTGATGACGTTTTAGGAGGAGAGGTACAAAAAACGTGAGATAGGCTTTATGAATGACGAAATGGATAAGAAAACAGAAAGTGTAGACTTGACGAGATGATGAATTCATTAGGAAGAAATACGTGAATAGATAAGGAAATAATGATGATTTATACTACACTTAATTTTAGTGACATTAATGTACGTACTTCATCATCATCATACATTAATTTAAAGGTTAATTAAATAAAGTGTATTATTAAATCAAAAAATTACATTTATTTCAAAAATCGATATATTTTATATTAAGTTTTTTCGATATGTAGAGCGTTAGATTAAAATTTTGATGACGTTTTAGGAGTACAGGTATAAAAAACATGACAAAAGTTGTGTGAATGACGTCAGCGTAAGAAAATAGTGAGTGTAGACTTGACGAGATGATGAACTCATGAAGAAAAAATGCGTTAGTGGGAGAAGCGAATAATGATGATTTATACAACACACACACACACACACTACATTTTAGTAACATCAATGAACTTCATTAGATTAATTTAAGGCTACACATTCTGAAATCAAAAATTACATTTATTTCAAACATCTATAATTTTATATAAAGTTTTTTTTTCGATAAGTAAATTGGTAAGATTTGTGTATATTTAAATAGAGTTAGATTTAAATTTTGATGACGTTTTAGGAGCAGAGGTACAAAAAACGTGAAATAAGCTGTATGAATAACGAAATGGATAAGAAAACAGTGAGTGTAGACTTGACGAGATGATGAATTCATTAAAAAGAAATGCGTAAGTGGGAGAAGGAAATAATGATGATTTATACTACACTTAATTTTAGTAACATCAATGTAGGTACTTACTAACATTAATTTAAGGCTACATATTATTTAATCGGACAAAAAACATTGATTAGATACATCTATTTTGTAGGTATTTTAACGCAAACATCGATGATATTTTCGACGGGTTATATATATATTCGTACCTATCCATATTTGTCATCTCCGCTCCTCATTAATATCTGTTTGTAGGCCGATAACATTTCTTTACATTTTTAACGATACTTTTAAAACAAAGCCTCGCGTTCGGGATTCTCTGGTGTTAATAATTCTATTTTTTTATTTTGTCTGTCCCATTTATAAATAGTGGCACACTCCTCCCTCTCCTGCTTCTTGCGTTTCTCAAGGAAATCCCCTTCGCAGATCCCGAATAACTCCCGCAGGTAACGAGAGTACGTGATGCGAGTGCTAGTCCGTGCGATAGCCAGCCGGATAGCGTTTGAAGCGAAGCGCTTGGGAGAGTTTGTTGCGGAGATGGCAGGAGAGTTCAACATTGATTGATGTGCAGGGTTTAACGTCAACTGTGTGGAGAGCGCAGATGAAATAGAAATCGAGCGTTGAGGAGAGTTTGACGTGAACTGCGACGGTACAGACATTGAAGTGGAGAGCGCAGGTGAAATTGACATCGAGCGTTGAGAAGAGTTTGACGTGAATTGCGGGCCAGCGTTTAAGCTGGAGAGTGCAGGTGAAATAGAAATCAAACGTTGAGGAGAGTTTGACGTGAATTGTGGGCCAGCGCTTAAGTTGGAGAGTGCAGGTGAAATAGAGATCAAGCGTTGAGGATAGTTTGTAGTGAACTGCGGCGGTACAGACATTAAAGTGGTGAGTAAGGGTGAAACTGACATCGAGCGTTGAGGATAGTTTGACGTGAATTTTGGGCTAGCGTTTAAACTGGAGAGTGCAGGTGAAACAGACATCGAGCGTTGAGGATAGTTTGACGTGAACTTCTGTACGGCCCTTAAAGTGGAGAGCGCAGGTGAAATAGACCTCGAGCGTTGAGGAGAGTTTGACGTGGACTGCGGGCCAGCGTTTGAACATGAGGGCGCCGGTGAAATAGACATCGCGCGTTGAGGAGAGTTTGACTTGGACTGCGGGCCAGCGTTTGAAGATGAGAGCGCCGGTGAAATTGATATCGAGCGTTGAGGAGAGTTAACGAGTGACGAAAAATTCGTGGAGAACTGGAGAGAAACCACTGAGGCAGAATCTAATACCAGTGATGAAACGGTCGCCTCTGAATCCGAGGGAGTGCTCTCTTTGCTGCAGAAAAATTTTATCTTGACCTCTTTTAAATCCGTGTCCGTGTCCGTGTCCGTATTGTTTTGAATCTTTGGAGTTGAGCTTACGTAAGGCGGCATTATATGTAACTCCATAATTGGCTTACACAACCACGTTATAACCCACGTCACTTTGAAAGTTATGAATGATATCAACCCCATGATGGGTCCCAGTAAACACATACAGTGTAACGGCATATTTTTTGAAGTTGTGAACTGTTCTTCTTTATTAAGTGATTTATTGGTTCCGAGTGATCTCGACCGCTGTCAGTATTAAACTGAATGCTGCGCTTTGGGGTGGCTCCATCTGGGTCACATAGTATCTAGGTGACCTAAATAGGGTTTACTGACTGTACTACTTGCAACCCGGGAAGAGGCGAAGGAAGGCTAGTGCACCTGCGCACTGGTTGGGGTAGGTATTTTAAAACTAGGCAACGTTATAACGTTATCAAATTTAAACATTTTTATTTAATTACTATTTCACATTATTATTATTTTCACGTTTTCAGCGCATGGTTAAGTCGGCTAATTTGAGATTTTAGATTGCGGGATAGATATTTTTCGCAGAAAACTTCTATGTAAAACTTAGATTATGTACTCGTAGCAAGAGTTTTGAAAAAGTAAGTTTTATGTAAGTATTATTATAATGTACTAGCAATTTTTATGGGTTTCTAGATATAAGTTTTATATAAGTTTGGGTGGAGTGGCTATATTATGTATTGTTTACTGTTGCCAGAAGATCTTTGATTGTAGAAAAAAAGTGAAGTCAATTTTGTATGGACTGATATAATATGTATTATGATGAAATTACTGAAATGAAATTATTGAAATTACTATGGTATTTATTTCTTTTCTCGCAGAAGTATGTTTAAGTATGGAATTTTTGGTTTTATTTAACTTTTTATAACGACCGATGTGGCGCGGTGGGCGAAGGTCCGCCTGCGAAGCAGGAGGTAGCGGGTTCGAGTCCCACCTCGGAACAATTGTGTTTACGATCTGCAGATATTTGTTCCGGGTGTTCTGGTCGTTTTCTATGTATATTACAAAAATTTCTATCTATGTAATGTATTGTATTATGTATATCAGTTATCTAGTACCCATAACACAAGCTCTGCTTACCATAGGGTTAGATAATGCTGTGTGAATTGTCCAGCATTATTTATTTATAAGATAAATAGTCATTTATTTACCTGCGTAGTATAGAGAAGTATTGCTTGGGTCTAGAAACACCTTTATGAAAAAGCTGTGTGGGGGTAACCTACTTTTAAAATAGGTCATTTGTAGTCCGAGGTAACCTGACGTCGATCTGGATACACACACATGCTCTGTCTTTGTTCCTTGTTATTTTACGAGGTCGAATGGAAATAGGTCATTCACAGTACAATTCGCGATGACTGCCTTCTCAAAACTACATATATATTAAGAAATCTTCAAGGACTCCAATCACTTACCCCCGCCACCATAAAGCTAAGCCTTTTATCATCATGGTTCCTTTAGCTCCTCATGGATGGACGTAAGCGCCCACTAATAACGGAGTTTAATATTACAGAGTATTTGACGACCGATTTGGCGCGGCAGGTAAAGCCTACGACGCAGGAGGTTGCTGATTCGATTCCCGTCTTATCGCCGCCAATGTATTGTAATATGTATATCAGCCATCTAGTATCTATAACGCTAGGTTTGGGGCTAGATGATACTGTATGGATTGTCCTTGAAATGAAATGAAATGAAATAGTATTTATTTGCTTAAATATAGGTTAGTAAAGGTATTAAAATAGAGTAAGTATCACTATATTTGACTTGGTAGTCGTGCAAATATTTAGTGTTAATTTAGACAGTTAGTATATAGTACCTACGTTTTTAGATAATTTAAATATTTTAGATCATTTAAATTATATTGAAATTATTAATTATTAGGTACATGTCAAAATTTAAAATTCAAATATTCATTTATACAATAAAAATTGTTTTGAGTGAGCCAATTATATAATTTACGATTAAATTCATTATTTGTCAGATTTCTCATGTCGTTTGGTAGTTTATTATAAAGCCGTATGGCCATTGCGTAGCAATTCTTTTTACATACTTCTAATCTCAGTTGAGGCACCTTAAGTGGTTTTTGTACTATCTGTCTTTTATTTTGAGACTTTTCATCCTTCTCAAATAAAGACATGTTGTTCTTATGGATTTATTATTTAAAGTTTCAGAAATTTGGTGGTCTGGTATTATTGACAACTAGTAATGAAATCTTTGGAACAACATGAGGTTCCGAGAATCTAAAAATTTTGGCTTCTATCTCAGTTGGATCTGGACCTATTTCTAGTCCACGCATAACAAACCGCGGGCGGATCAGCACCCTGAACAAATATCTGCAAATTGTACAAACATTTGTCCCGAGGCGAGATATATAATAATATAATAACCATGTATTAGACATATAAGAGATGAACATGCTAGTGGTTTCTTTCACTTCTTCCACTAGTGGACAAAAAATTGAAGTGAACAGTAAAATAATTTTATTTGATAATAATTTATATTTAAAATATGACTTGTCTAAGTGCTTATTTTGTAAGCCTAAAGAAATAAATGATTTTTTACTTTACTTTACTTTAAATCGCTACCGCAACCTCCTGCCTGCGTCACAGGCAAATTACTCGAGTTCGGTATGCTTAGTTGTTAGTATAAGGCTTCATGATCATAAATGTCATTTCTCCAAAATCAATGGACAATCTCAATGAAAGCACTTGTTGTTATTAAACTCTTTTGAGGAGCATTCAAGGTAGGTCGCGAGGTACCTTGAGATGACAGATGTACATTTCTTTAATTATATGAGAAAATTTCGAAGTTTAGTTCGAGTGAAGGGATTTTGTACGATTAAGCATACCGAAACGCATTTGGAGTTTGAGTAGAGGTTGAATCGTGATCTTCGTACTATATACATATAGTACGAAGCATATACATGCTAAAAAACAGCTAAAAAACTCACCTAATACAGGTAGAAAGATCACAAAGAGCAATATTGAAGATTGCAACTTTTAAAGATTTCCGCCATCCTACGACACAACTATATAAAGAACTTGAAGTGTTAACAGTACGCCAACTTTTTATAAAATCCATAATCTTAAGGCGAATCACACCCCCCCAGGCTGAGACAAAAACAAAAAGAAGAATACCTAATGTTTATCCGAAACCTACATAAAAAACAAAGTTTGGAGAAAATTCACCATCATACATAGGCCCTCACTTATACAATAAAATAAGCAAAAACATAAAATCATTACGAACTACTACGAATGTAAGATTCTAATAACCAAATATCTCCAAAAACTGGATTATGCTGCTACCGAAGAACTTGTGAACTAGTTATTCTTAAATAATTGAATTAAATATTACGTTTATATTCTTAAAAGTCATTATATACTACTCACTAAATTTCATTAATATCTGTTCAGCCGATCGAAACGGAATAGGTTATATAAAGATATAGATATATTTATTTTGCTACTCTTAAAATTGCTGAACAACAACATTAACAAATCCCCATAGATCCCTTTAGAATATTCCCATAGATACCGACCCTATACATTATAATAAAATATTTATTTGTTGTAATTTATTTTGAAATATTACTGGAAATATACCTATTAATTACACGCATACTTAATGATAATATCTAGTTAAATAAGTGATAAGCTGACACGGAAAATAGTTTTAGTTTCATTAAGTTAGAACTACCTAACTACCTAGAATAATTTGTCTGTTTCCCTTAGTTATACTATGCCTAAGTCATAACCAGTTTGTACTACACCACTATTGCGTGACCTACACAGCGCTCGGCGCTGATAACAATTCACGTCGCAACTTATGCTGGTTTCTGTGACGATCCTACTCTGCCGTAACACAGTTTTTAAACTAGTACGGGGGGTAGAAATCACTAGCAAGCTATGCATCTCTTTTGCAAAATATATAAACTACCTAATACTTATTAAAATCTAAGTTTGTATTGCGATTTTGAACAAATGTCTAAAATCGATAAATCACTGTACTTATAATTAAGACAACCATTTCACCAATGTTTTAGTATGATTTTAGATTGTAATAAGTTAACGTTAAGTTTAGCGTTAAATGAATGTATTAGCTATAAGCAACTCTTTGAACAATAAAAAGTTTATTATTATTTATATATATATAGGCCTCCTTATCAATTTCGATGACGGCCACCCAAGATAATCACGGATTCTTTCTAACATGAGCTCTGATATGGCTCGCTAGATATTATATCGTGGTAATACTAAAGATATGGGGGTTAGAATGAGCTTAGAATGCCCACAGCCCATTCTATGCATTCTGATCTTAATCAGTTTTTTGGTCCCTTACAAACACTTACAACCCTCTGTTGACACGATTTGTTATATTCGATGAACCTAAATAAGTAAGAATGAAATAACACACTGATTTTGTGTAATAAAACGAACCAAAACCGTTGGAATTGGAACCCTGATCAAAAATTCGACGGCGGTAGTTGAGAATTAATTGAACGCGTAATTGGCAATTATTCAATATCTCATGGTGCATTTAATGCAGTTTAATGCAAAATACGGTGAAAATATCCCATTCTTTGTACGATGCTGTATCAATTAAAATTTTCCTGCCAATTTCTGGTCATTACATACATTATCACACTCGTTTTCGCGCTCTCGTTCACATTTTTCTGGAAACACTTATCGTTGGAGTAGGCAACAAAAGGTTAATTCATTAAGAGTAAGACCAAAGTTTTAATCTAATACCGACATTTGTTTTTTGGAGCTCTTGCGTGCGTATAAATACCTAAGTGCGAAAAGAGCCGTCGAAACTAAATTGTTCACTACAATTCGTTAAAATATCTTTGTTTACAATGAAAATATTATTTGATTGTAATCAAATAATATAAACAAGTTGGAACTGGCATTTACATAACATTAATTTATTGTTTATATAACAGCGTTTTTCTTTATCTTCCTAGCAAGTTATATCATTTTTGGTAGATACCTATAGGTTTCTTCGAAAATCTTTTCCAATCAGTTACAATAGAGACGATGGATAGAGGCGGCTATGGGTCGCTAATTGTGGCGTCGTATGGGGGAAGCATATGTCCAGCAATGGACGTGTGTGGGCTAAATGATCCTGAATACGCTCTAACCTCCGTCGTTTTGGAAGCTTGACACTCTCATTATGTATTTAAAACACTTCATCCATACTCCATAATAAACAACCATCCATAATCTCCCTAGGCTTTTTGGGGATTTAACAGTTCAATTATACAAAGCCCACCATGATTTGACTTCATGAAGCCCGTACTCGGCCAATAACATTATTTCTCAGCCAGAAATATTTAAAAAAATCACGTAAATTAAAAATACGAAAGTTTGATTGGATGGATGACGCCAAAACTACTGAATGGATCTGGCTGAATTTTTTGTTAGAACTTAGATCAGGAAAATCATGTCGGCTACTTTTAACTGATAAATCAGTTTCTTTGGCATAATATATGTATACTTTAAACGATTCCATTGTCACAGCGCGTTCGAAGACGCAGGCAGAAACTAGTAGAAAATACTATAGGTAATCAAAAATGTAACTATAACATGTTTACACCACAGAAAGCGGTCGCCCGCGAGAAAAAACAAATTATAAAAGTTTACTTTTCCTTTTAATTGGCAGAACGGTTAGTTAATAAAAAACCATTGGTCAACAATAACTGTTCAACAATGACTGTGATTTGGGGGAGGCCTTTGCTCAGCAGTGGGACGAATCAGGCTAAATAAAACAAAAAAAAAACAATAATTAAATAAATAAATAATGCTGGACAATTCACACAACATTATCTAGCCTCATGATAAGCAGAGCTTGTGTTATGGGTACTAGATAACTGATATACATAATACAATACGATACATAGATAGTTTTTTTTTTTAATTATATATAGAAAACGACCAGAACACCCGAAACAAATATCTGCAGATCGTACACACAATTGTTCCGAGGCGGGAATCGAACCCGCAACCTCCTGCGTCGCAAGCGGACCTTCGCCCACCGCGCCACATCGGTCGTCAATTGTGAATATAGCTGACAAGTTTCTGCCCACAGCTTGCATTGTGTCTATAGAAATGTTATTTTTATTCCAGGTCTACACTTACGTTACATTACATATACCTTTTTAAAAAAATCTCTGCCTGATGCCACAGCCTGAGCAAAAAACGTTTTGCCAACACGGTATTGATGGGGAATTTTCACAATTTAATTATAATGGTATCCCTAAAGTTTATGCAAGTTTTCATTTTGTTGGGAATTTATAAGGAATATAAATTGATAAGGAATGTAAGGAAACCCCTATTTTTTGTACTTACTTAACCGGGCTGAGGAATAAATAAAAACGTAGCTATAAATAGGTATGCATCTATGTAAATAGCTATCGCTTCCATACAATACGCATAGCATTGCTTTACTTAATAAGTTTAGTTTAAGTGTAAGTACAAGAAATTTAGTTATTTGTACATACAACGTCCATAAAGTTCTAACAACACCAAATTGCCTACTATGTAATTCTACAGACGATGTTTATCACATATTGATGGAGTGTGTTCGGAACGAATCGTTTTGAAATAGTATTATACCATTTAGTTATAGGGATATAGGTCACTGTAACAGCGTTCTCGCTGAGCCTGTCTCAGACGCAGCTAGGGCGCTGTACAAACTCGTAATGTTAGGTAATTAAGTTAATTTTATTTTAGTTAGATTTGATTTTGTGTTTTTCTGTTAAACTCACCAGGGCGACATAATCGCGTGTGCGACAAAGCCCTTTATAATAATGAGAATAAAAAAATAAAAAAAAAAAAAAACGTCCATAAAAATATTGAAAGCTTGTGTGAATACACTTAAAACTTAACTACTAAACTTTAACCTTATGGTAATTAAGTTTGATAAATAAAATAACTTACCTCTAACTAGTTTCTTTCGCATTCACTATCAACTTTATTTTATATCAAAACACAAGAAGCAGGCCAGTTTATAGAAATATTTTATGTCTTCCATAGTCGACTAGTCCATAGCTGTTTGTTAACATTTCTCATTTTCAATGAGCAAGTCTTTTCAATGTTTGCCTTGTTCCTTTTGCGATTTTTTTTATTGTTTTTTTTATAACATAAATTTGTATTGCAAGCACTTAATTAAATAAATTGTTTTTTGTTTTCGTAATCAACCAACATCCAAAACTTCCACTCCTGCCCATTATTTTGGAGCTCTCAAAATCATAATTTATTATTTTATTGTAGTATATATTAATTATTGATAAAAAAAAAACCTAACACAGATTTAAAACAAAATTCTTCACCAATCGCGAGACCGCTCGACTCATACTGAACATTATTGTTCGGTAAGTAATGAAAACAACTCGGTCATAGTTTACATTATAATGCTTCCCTTATTTATAAACATTGTTAAAGAATTTAACCTTCCACCATTTATAAAGGGTTAAGTAAGGAAGTAGTTTCAGAACGATGTATCACCAAAATAAATAATACTAAAATACTACTTAATACTTTTATTTCTTTATGCGACAACCCAGCTCCACATTTAAAGACAACAAATCTATCTATCCCGCTAAACAAAAATAATAACAACGTGTACAAAAATTGTTAATGTTGTGTCAACAATTTATAGCGATTTTCAGTCTACCAGAAATTTAGACTCATTGATTAACCTATCTCGTCCGCGTACTTACCTACCGGTAGATACCGGACCTATAGATATACCTATAGAAATGTATAAAATCTGCATTAAAAGTCACAGTTTAAGTATAATCACAATAAAAGGCATATTAAAAATATTAATCTTGTAGTGAATTGACTAAAACATTAAAAATCACAAGAAATCACCTAAGACATTAAAAGATAAATTAAAAAATATCAATCTAAATAGACTAAATATTAAAATCACAGTTCTAGGATAAATTCACAGGAATTTAAACGACCTCAAATCTTATTTTTACCGGATAATAACCCGTCTTTCTCTTGCAATCTCCTAAACATAATTTAAGACTAAATCGAAATTTAATTTCCAGCCGGCTGTCTCACTCAGTGGCAGTCTTCCATGTTGTAGGTATCGCTTTAGGGTGGTAATTTATTGGCTTGCCCCTCATTACTGATAGTTAATCAAAAGCATTTAATTAGAGAGTTGGTTGTGATATTATTTTCTTTCTACGTAAAATAAGAAAACGGTAGTCGTCCAATGTTTTTATCATCCGCGAATTAATAATTACATTAGCTCACTAGAGCCATCTATACGTCTTGGAAAATAAACAAAGAAAAAGAGCGATACCTTCCGATGTGATAGCGCGGCTAAAGCGCCCGCGCCAGCGACTGGCTGTATTACTGTGTGTAATGTACTGCATAGTAGTTGGTTACATAGTGCCTAAAATAGATGGCGTAGAGCTTACGACAGTGCCATGATGTTCGTGGACAGCGTGAAGCACCTTTCACCGCGTCAATCCCTAACGCGCAAATTATAACATAGCCATTTTGGATCCTCCACGATTCTACTTTGATTCATAACATGAAAATCCGAACGGCTCTCATCAAAAGACGAAGTTACCTTTCAAACAAAACAAAATTTAAATGTTCTACGTTTAGGAGCTATGATGCCACACATTTATATGTATGTACATATACAATATTGAACGTGTAACCCTCTCATTTTGCGCCGGGGGTTGTAAACGAACGCGGATTCACAATTTACCCATCATTCGTTTGGTCTAGCTAGGGTGACCTGTACCTAACTACAATCAATATGTAAATAATTATAAAGATTTCGCGGTTTTATAATGATTCGACAACCGAATAAATCAATTTGTTACAACTCGTCTCGCGATAGATACTCTTTGGCAATTAAGCACTACGTAGCGATGGCTTTACCTCATAATGCCTTCTCCACAATCCTGTCCCATTCAGGCGAGGTGAAGGTTGACCAGGGAGCGGCGTAGCTGGATCGTTAAAGAATTATATTCGCTCGATCGACAAATTTGAAGGCAAGCTCCTTAAATTCGATAGCTCACAATCGAGATGTCCCGAAAAATCGTTTGTTGGCGTCCAAGGTCCTTTTGGGTCGCTGAGGCACAGAAGGAACCTAAATAATTTGCCATGGGGAGGTCTACTGAAAGGCAAAACAATCTGGATTCCGACCCTGAATGAATAACGAAAAGTATCACAAAGTTATTTATATAAATAGGTACTTAAATATAATAACTGTAAATTAAACGAATAAGATTGCTTTGTGATTGGAATGCAAAGTATATTAGGTACCTATAATAACCGTACCGGTATTAACCCTTAATCATATGGAAACCAGGTGGGATAACGCCCTGCGAAAGACTGCAGGTAGATGCTGGATGCGGCAAGCTGAAGACAGGGCGCTATGGCGCTCAGTGGGGGAGGCCTATGTCCAGCAGTGGACTGGTATAGGCTGATGATGATGATGATGATGATCATATAAATAATAATAATAAATAAATAAATTATCGCCAACATTACCAGAACATTCGGAACTTGATTCTTATTTCATACTCCAAATAATAGGTAAGATAATTATTATATTATGAATAATTTTTAGGACTCGAAATACGGATCCGTGTCTCCAACTGAAGTCATAAAAATATTATACTCGTATATGGGCGCCTAAATCTGTTGCTAATTGCCTGGGGTGGACCAAATGGCTGGGGGCTCTTTTACTTAGATGGAAAAGTCCTCAATTATAATAATTGAATTGTGCTGGACGGTTCAGTTAGGGTTACTGACTAAATAAACTGGTCGTTATCAATGGATAATAATAAATATCTATCCATGTTATGCATTGTATTAAGTACCTATTATATCAGTCATCTAGTACCCATAACACAAGCTCTGCTAGATGCTGTGTGGATTGTCCAGCATTATTTATATTTGTTTATTTAATGTAACTTGTTTGATTAGTGTACCCGAAGCGTACAAATTTATATCTGTCATCATCTAATTTTAAAGGCAATTAAAAAGCTAACAGTTCTGCATAGTATGTAGTATGTTCTTGAAATATATTATAACACTAGCGGACCTTCCCGGCTTCGCACGGTTTTAGTACGGATCCCTAACTTTTTAGAAAATAAAATATATCTATGTTCATCGGGGATAGTGTAGCTTCCCAACGGTGAAGGAATTTTTCAAATCGGCCCAGTAGTTTCGGACCCTATTCAATACAAACAAACAAGAAATCAAACGTTTCCTCTTTATAAGATTAGTATAGATTATGCCCATGGGGCAGCGTCGTCCGTCCCCTACAGCTCAGATAATTAGATTGCTAGCGAAATCAGTTGTAACGTAACGGCATAAATCATCTAGATTGTACGCAAGCGCAGGCCCAGGCCTATACCTCAGTATAATGTACTGTGCCTATACGTTGCGTAGGTACTCACTCACATACCTTACGCAACGATGTGGGTGCGATCCATTGAACATTAACACTGTAGGTGTGTATAGTGGCCACTTGACCTGCCATAGATAATGGTTTCCAAACTATCTTTTTTATTATGCAATAAACTTTTTCTGGAGTTGGTAACTTTAGGCCGTATAAAGTAAATCGATTGCGATTTTATTGATCATAATAACATATCTAACATAGCTTTATCTTTATAAGTATAATAAACCTCCAAAGGTTAAAAAACCTAGTGGGTTGTTTAATCTCTGGAGGCTTACTACACTACTATTAGTACACCACGACCTATGAAATTAGGTACCTAAAATTGGTGACCTTGTGGAAAATCTATCATGCACAAGCGACAAGCTTGATCTGCTAATTGTATTTATTCGCAAACGACTATTTGTGATGAAATCAAATAAAGTCATTATTTGATTTCAAATATATATATATCAAAATACAAAAAGTAAAAATAAATAAGTCTATGTTAGTCCACGGCTGGACATAGGCCTACCCTTAGAATAACTAGGCTGTCTTATTACTCTGAGGGCCTACCCTAATGAGCGCCATAGCGCCATAGCTTGACGCATCATCTCCCTGCAGTCTTTCCTAGGTCGACATCCCACCTGGTCGGAGGGCTTCCTACACTACGTTTACCGAGTCGTGGTCTCCACTCAAGAACACGCTTATCCCAGCGGTTGGTGGGCCACCGCCACTTCAGCTTGCTTATTCTTAGCACAGTGCCTTACTAATGCCACTACTTGCACCGGTCGTTATTACATTGTCATCTAGCCAGTTGTCAATTCTATAGTACCAAATTTTTTTAAATTCGTTTTTTTTTACAAAGTAAGTTTTCAATGAAGACTGTGAATGTGTCTAAACTGAATGACCTAGATATTCAATGGAGGATATGTTCATGACATGACAATATAATCAGATGACCTCGACAAGACGCTGCATTCATGAGATATCATCTACCATGTCTAGCTTCAGGTTTTTTTGGATTTATGACGAAGTTTGCCATTATTTTTTAATTTTAGCATATATGACGTTTTGAGTGAAGACCGCACTTAACAATGCGAAACGGAGTATGGGAAGACCTCCTATTAGATGCACCGAAATTGTAGCGGTCGCAGGGAGTCGATGCGTGAAGGCGGCACAGGACCGCTATTCATGGCATCATTTGGGCTTCCCAAATGACGCTTATGTTCAGCAGTAAACGTATATGGACTGATGATGATGGGGAGACAACCACAGCAAATGAAGTGAAGAAGAACGCCCTCTATGTTAATGGATGATGGTAAGATCTCCAGTAAGAGACATGACAGATGCTGAATGCGGCAAGCTAAAGACAGGGCGCTATGCATAGACTGATGATGATTGCTTTTATGTATCTAACCACACCACAAAGCAGAGACCTTCTCTCCTCTTCTCCCAAGCTATTATGCTATGCATGTGTTACTTTACTGAAATAAACCAATAATATTTGAAGGAAAACCAAAGGGATATTAATAGAGAGTTACAAATTAATGAATACCAGTAAGCTTATCAAACGAGAGATGGGAAGACTATTCTTCGGTAATTGGAAAGGCTGCCAAAATAATATCATAAGTCCCTATTAAAGCTTATAAGTAGACAAATATTGAAAATGATTTCTAGTGTAGACGATGAAATTTCTCGAATAACCCCTTGTGTTCGAGAATTTCCATTCGTATTGAATAGATATTATTATCGACTCCTCTTGATGTATATGGTAACGATTTGAGACATTTATTCACTTGTTCAATTTACCTTTAAATAGCTGAGGGGCCCTATTATGAATCCTTAATTCCAGGTAAAATACGCCGTAAACTGAACTGCTGATACTGACAAGTAAAATATTTGGAGCCGCATCAATGCTTTATAAAGAGTTCTAGTTCTAGATTATACAAGCCACTAGCAAGTTATGCATCTCTTTTTGCAAATTGTAAACTACCTAATACTTATTAAAATCTAAGTTTGTTTTGCGATTTTGAAGAATTTATATATTTACTCTAATAACGATAAAGCACTGTACTTCTAATTAAGCAAGATAACCATTTCACCAATATTTTTAGTATTAATTTAGATCATAGTAGGTTAACGTTAAGTTTAGCGTTAAATAAATGTTTTAGCTATCAGGCATATATGGAACAATAAAAGTTTTATTTATTTATTTATTATTGTATATTTTTGCGAATCTATGATCCGAGTTTTGACTAACCAGTTTTAGTTTAGTTGTTGGTAATACTAGGTGCTTTAGGTAAACATTAAAATGAAAATTTTTGTACGTATTGAATTTATGTTTGTATATAAAAACATAGTTTCAGAATTTAAGCAGATTTAGTGCAATCAACCCATATACAAAATGTTTTACTAATGTACTCGGTCTCTCCTACTAACACTAACGAATATGAGATTTGATATTAAATTACTCGCTTTACTTACGTAGGTCAAAAACCACTATTCAAAAACCTCCCCCTCCCCATAACTTTTACACTCTTAGGGCACAAATGAAAATATCATGAATATCTCAAAGTCGGTTGGTAGGTTCATCTTCATAAAGCTACGGATATGAGAATGTAAATAACCCGCTATAAAGGATCTTGGCAAGCGAAGGCGCAGCTCAGGTCAGATGTCACGTAGACCAAGTTACATAACAGTGACGTCACAGTTGCTTCCTGATGATTTCACCAGGAAGCAAATCGCATGAGATGACCTATCATGCTCTTAGCTCTAATAAAATATGGTAAGTCGATGTACGCCCTACCGGATAAACCGAGTGGTTTGAAAATTTGTAGGTACTAAACACAGTCGTAGCTTAAGTACATAATAGAATACATAGCATTATCGATATTTACAAACTGTAGATCGTACTTACACACACACCCTAAGCAAAAAAGTACCCGCAACCAGGGCGATGATCCGCCTGCAAGTTCTTTGCTGGTCAGCCCTCAGAAAAATCATGGTAAATATCCCGTTTTAAATGTTTTTAGTGTGGATAAATTAATTAAAAAATAGAAATTTAATATTTTTTTATTTTTGATACGTGAAATTCTTTGGAATCATTTTTTTTAAGTACCCCTAATAATGTGAGGTTTGTATTTACGTTGACCTTTACGTTTTCGTACTCTTGCACGATCTCGCAAACGTACCTCCAAACCGTTCTCGCAAACGTACCGTATGGGATCAGGGGGGGCATTTTAATTCTCCAAAATACGCAATTGCGAGTTTAATTTCGTTTTAGCCCCGCTTTGCCCGGTTGGAAATCCTTGTGTCAAATCTTCTATAATATAAAATGATTCGCTGAATATTAATCGCTAATTCTTTTTTTTAGAATATTCCTTGAAGTACGAGGATGGTTCTTACGGAGAGAAAAAAGAGAACATTTTTAAAAATTGTCTGAAACAAATGACCACCCAGGCGAAGCCGGGACGGGCCGCTAGTTGTTTATAAACCTTCCTCTTGAATTAATTAATAATAATTATTATTGTTATTTTAAGCCATTAGTGTCCCACTGTTGGGCAAAGGCCTTCCTTTTTCCTTCCACTCGCGATGCAAAGCTGCAACAGGCCACGATGCAAGATGTGGCTCGAACTCGTCACGCCAACGATAAATACCTACAAAGCCAGAAATCGTACTGCGGAATCCAAGCTCTTTCCCCCATCAACGTGCGTCGTGGTTCTACCCTACACGCACTTGTCGGTTTTATAAAAATAAAAATACATAAATAAAACAAAATCATTTTATTGTACATGATGGGAGTTGGGTCGAACAATAGACAAGATTCACTTTCCCCGAGGTCACGCCGTCGATCGAAATTATTGAAACAGCTTCACAAGTGTATATACATATATGGTGTAGTAATTGACGACCGATGAGGCGCGGTGGGCGAAGGTCCGCCTGCGACGCAGGAGGTTGCGGGTTCGATTCCCGCCTCGGAACAAATGTGTGTACGATCTGCAGATATTTGTTTCAGGTGTTCTACTCGTTTTCTATGTATAATAAAAAATATCTATCTATGTAATGTATTGTATTATGTATATCAGTTATCTAGTACCCATAACACAAGCTCTGCTTACCATGGGGCTAGATAATGCTGTGTGAATTGTCCAGCATTATTTATTATATTATTATTATATAATTCAAGTGAAAGGTAGGCTTAGTTCACGTTTTGTTTAACTTTTGTATGTTGTTGTTGAGTAGTTATTTCTATTTTTAATTATTGCCCTTATGTGTTGCACTAAGTTTCTGTGATACTAAATTAAAACGAAATTAAACTTGATGACTTTTATATTTGATTTATTTTGGAATAGCGAGAATCCTAAACACAGGTGTTTATTTTACTTAAAAGCGAATCTTAAACACTATTTAATTATTGTACATTTTTTTTTTCATTTACCTGTAAGTTTGAATTCCTATTATTCTCATCAGTCCGCTGGATCCCACTGTGGGGAATTGGCAGTACTAGAATCTGACAGTTATCAAAATGTTGAACGTTTCGTTCAAAAACATACACACATGTCTGTTGTATGGGAGCCATAACTTGTTTAATTTTTGTTCAATTGTAACAACGTATAAAACCTTGTTTAAGAACAAGGCGTTTTTGAAATTAAATGTTCTTATTCTCAACACGCAAAAGTCTCACTTGTTCACCCACGGAACTACTGAGAAATAAAGTAAACAAGTTATGATGGGGAAACAACACTTTTTAATTAGTCAGTAGGGACTTATAGTTACCTACTTACTAAATAAAAAGGTGTTCTTGCAAAATCGTCACCAAAAAAAGGAAATAACATCGCTAAAAGTAAATTAAAAATACGGTACTGACAAAGCCCTAATTTTCCGTGCTAGTTTAGAACTGTGTACCGGCAGTCATTGTTCTCATCAATAAAATACGAGTCGTATTTTCGTGCGAGCTGCAAGGGTTACGCAATGACGTCAGTGACAAAGTGACGGGCAGTCAGGTCCATTGATGATGATGATGATGATTCTTTGTTAATGGCAACTGTGTCTGGTTGGACACTTTTCTGCCAGTGTCAAGTAATGGAAAATAATTGTAAAATCAATGAGTTATTAAATTATGAAGATGTATTGATATTTTCTCCAGAGCCTAGTTCGTTATCAAGCAGGGTGTACCACGTGCAGGTTAGGTTGGCTTGGGAGACGAGATCAGGTCCATTGTTTCGGTTGGTGACGATGACAAGTTTGCTCGTAGACTGCGGTGCATAAAAATAGAATGTAATAATGCTAATTTTACTAACTAATTATAAAACTATGTAAATACTTTAATGTATGTAAAAGATATTTAAAAATATTAATAAACGAGCCAATAGAAGAAAACAAAATATATTTAAATAGGTATGTGAGAATGCATAAAAAATAATTACTTCCTTTATTACTACCCTAGTAAAAAAATCTTTAATTATTCGAGTTGCCGCTCGTTTCGTTTGTTAATTTTAAATCATTTTGCGTTCGTTTGTCAGTATGTTTAGGTAGTATGTATGTTCGCGAATTTTTCCGTCACTTAATTATAGACATAATTGACAGAAATATCATCATCATCATCAGCCTATAGCAATCGACTGCTGGACATAGGCCTCCCCCAATGAGCGCCATAGCGCCCTAACGTCTTCAGCTTGCCGCATCCAGCATTTTTCGCAGGTCGTCATCCCACCTGGTCGGAGGGCGTCCTACAGTACGTTTACCGAGTCGTGGACCACTCAAGAACACGTTTGCCGCAGCGGCCGTCGCTGACAGAAATAATGTACAGAACAAATATTTCTTAATACATTACCCGGTTCTGTGCTAAGAATATTTTTTCCTTGTACATTACCGGTAATGTAACTCGGTTATTTATTTATTATTTATTTATTACAAGGAAAACCAGCAAAACATACAGTAAATTAAAAATAAGAAAATAGAAACAGAAGGCTATTAAGAGGTTTTCACGACTAAGAAGAATAATAGAAACAAAAAATGTGAACAAGCAAAGAATAGATACAGAAAGAAAACAGATAACCTACAAGATTACAAACAACAAAAATATCGATAAATAATAGACAATCTGCATTATATTTGCATTACTCGCATGCCAAATTCGAGTCATCCTCATCATCCACGCCGGATGGTGAGAAACAGTCAGAGCTCAACCGCCGTCTCACGGAATGAACGCTGGAACAGAAGAGGTCCAGATCTATTTTCTTAGAGAGATTATTAAATTGGTCGCCAACTCGATATAAAAAGGAGTTCTTGCGATAATTGGTTTTAACTTTTTTAATATGAATGATTTCGTTAAATCTGACCCTTTTTTGGGGAACGTTTAGTGATATCTTGCTAAGAAGTTCAGGGCAATTAATATGGTTGTTAGTGATTTTGAATAAAAATATAAGGTCACCAATTTCGCGCCTTTTACTCAGCGGAAGAAGGTGGAATGTACGGCAAAGATCTATGTAATTAGACGAACTATAAGGAAACTTAAGACGATAACAAAGATATTTGATAAATTTTATTTGAATACGCTCGATTCTGTTGATATAGATATCGTATTGTGGACTCCAGATTTGAGAATAGTTATGTACGTAAGAAGAGTTATGTACGTGTAACAAGGCGAAAAATTGACGATTTACAGATTTTGAACATTTTATTTCACTATTGTATAGAAAATGATACCGAGGTAGGTAATAGAATATTTTATTCCAAATGTTAGTATTTAAAAAAAAAACAAAAGATATTAGATTATTATAGGATTCGAAGTTGATTTTGTTTTGATTTTTTTGAAACAATAAAATTTGAGAACTAGTTTTTTTAATGACATAATTTAATTCTAAAAATATTATATCTGCCAGTTATCTATCACCCTGAACACAAGCTCTGCTTCGCTTGAGGCAAGACAATGATATGTGTGTGGATTGTCCATCATTATTTATTTAGTATTGCATAGGAAGTAGATAAATACTGCCCAACAACCACTTGCCTACTTTTATATCTTACCCAAAAATATCTTGTCATACCTATCACGTACGAGTACCTACAGGTCGGCTATCTCAGAGGCAGGAAATAGTGGATACTGCCTATTGTCTTCATCTCCGAACGAGATAAGGCTTTATACCTATAACATTGTTCTACAGTTCTGAGTCAGTGGCAGCGTAGTCGTAGCTCTACCTCCAATCCGAAGGTTATTTGCTCGAAATTATAAATAAATAAATAATGCTGGACAATACACACATCATCATCTAGCCCCAAGCTAAGCAGAGTTTGTGTTATGGGTAATAATAGATGACTGATATACATAATACAATACATTCAAGACAGATATTTCTTTTTTTATTATACATAGAAAACGTCCAGACCAAATATACCGGCCCGGACAAATATTATCATAGAAATTTCGAATACCTACGGTTTGCTGGGGCAAACGTGTTCTTGAGTGGAGACCACGACTCGGTAAACGTAGAGGACGCTCTCCGACCAGGTGGAATGACGACCTGCAAAAGATTGCAGGAAGATGCTGGATGCGTCAAGGTGAAGACAGGGCGCAATGGCGCTTATTGGGGTGGCCTATGTCTAACGTAGGTCGTAGCTGATAATAATGATAATGTCGGTTTGCTGTTATATTATTATTTTTGTAAGTATATTATTATTATAATATACAAAAATATTATATTTATAATTTTTATGTTTAGTAAAAAATATATTTTGGCGATGTTATATGTTTTTTTACCGAAATACCTTATGAATTTTTTTCTTGACGTTTGTAGTAAATAAGATTAAATTCATAGATAGTTTCTGAAGTGCACCAAACTTAAACTATTAAATTTTTTAGACTTACAAATTAAGCACTTAGACAAGTCATACTTTATACTCTCAATTGAAAGACGACCGATGTGGCGCGGTGGGCGAAGGTCCGCCTGCGACGCAGGAGGTTGCGGGTTCGATTCCCGCCTCGGAACAATTGTGTGTACGATCTGCAGATATTTGTTCCGGGTGTTCTGGTCGTTTTCTATATATAATAAAAAATGTCTATCTATGTAATGTATTGTATTATGTATATCAGTTATCTAGTACCCATAACACAAGCTCTGCTTACCATGGGGCTAGATAATGCTGTGTGAATTGTCCAGCATTATTTATTTATTTATTTATTAATTATTATCAAATAAGACATTATATACGTTCACTTCAACTTTTTGTCAGATTGTTTGAAGAAGTGAAAAAGAAACCACTCGTACGTTCATATCTCTTATTTGTCTAATTCATGGTTTATATAAGTCTAAATATATGTAATATGGATACATGTCAATATTTAAGTAAAGCTATGCACAACATCAAAATTAAATGACCTACATACTATTGTCGGTGCGAAACTGAGCGACATCTGGCATCCTTAAGGTAATCACCACTCCGCACCACAGGAGACACACTCGCATTTACTTAAATGTGAGGGTAGCACTATATCTATAGTAATATTATAAAGCTAAAGGTTTGACCTTTTGTTTGTTTGTTTGTAATGACTAAAGAATAGGCTCCGAAACTACTGGTCCGATTTGAAAAATTCTTTCACCGTTGGGAAGCTACACTATCCCTGGTGAACATAGGCTATGTTATATTTTCAAAAAAGGTAGGAATCTGTACTAAAACCGTGCGAAGCCGGGAAGGTCCGCTAGTTATTATAGTTCCGCTAGTCATATAGTACCTATAACACAAGCTTTGCTTAGCTTTCTGCTTAGCTTGGGGCTAGATGATGCTGTGTGGATTGTCCAGCATTATTTATATAATGATGCTGTGTCCATCGGTGACATCAAGATCTGCCCCATGAATGTTAACTTGTAAAAATAACATGACCATAGTTATGTACCAGTAATGCTGCGCGTGGTGAATAACAAGTCTCCGATAATCTGTTACGTGTTAGGACAGGTTATATCTGCGATCCTTTCACCGGGAAATACGGCCAAGAACTAGTTTGGAACGTGATTACAAGGGTTCCGTAGTTTTACATAATTTTATGAAAGTGATACGAACTTTACTAAGTTCCGCTAAAATGGAGCAAAAAAATAACTGTATTTACAAAATAATCTCGTAGACAAGCATCGATAACATATTATTAAATTATGATGTTAAACTTTATTAAATTATTATTTTTCCTTAGTCCATAAAGTGATCCGGTCCTCTCGGGTTGCGTGGGGCCGAAGCCAACAAGAGGCTCTTTGAGAGAATTAATCTAAAGGCGAGGGCTCCACACATAATGGGTGTCATCCTCGTTTACACAATAAGATGAGGAGACTGCGGACTCCTGCCATGTACATATCTCATAACTGTTAAGAGTGGCAGACGGTGGCTTCCCGATTGCTGGATGGGATCCTTCATTATTATACACTCATTTATTTTTAATTCTCGTAGAGGATACATTTTTTACTATAAAAAAAAAATATATAATAAAATATTATAAAACTATTCTACAGTAAAAAAATTATCAAAACGGTAGATCACCGACCGCGAAGCTAGGCTCAAGCGGCCGGTGACTAGGGCTGCAGAGAAAGGAACTTCTTGACGATTATTATTATTATTATTACATCAACTATAAATAAATAAATAAAGCTGGACATTTCACACAGCATCTAGCCCTAAGGTAAGTCGAGCTTGTGTTATGGCTACTAGATAACTGATATACCTACAGAAAACAATACATCACGTATGAATAGATATTTTTTATTATACATAGAAATACACCACAGCCTGAATAAATATCAGCAGATCGTTCAAACATCCCGAGGTGGGAATCGAACCCGCAACCGCCTGCTTCGTGCAGGTGGACCTTCGCCCACCGCGCCACAGAGGTCTTTATTTATCACTGAAATAGGACGAATTTACAATACATAACTCAATCACAATCGATTAGATCCACTGCTTCCATACTCCATTGATTTTAAGACAGAGAACCTAGACTAGACTAGATTTTCTCAACGATCTGAAAACCCCATATACGTAGTACCAATACCTACCTACACCAATATTTTTAAAAATAGAAAATTTAATTGTGTGGTTTTTCCTACAGAGCCCTAATAAGCAAATCTTATACATATAACTGAGTCGGTCAACATGCTTTCCATTAGTATACCTGTTTACCTTCCGCGTCTGCCTGTCAGTCCTTCCGTCCTGACATGTAATGTATGAAATAACAGAAGCTGTCAGTACCCCATTCTGATAAACTCATCGCCTGACTATGATAATGCCATCATCGTCGCAAAATTGCGACCAAAATATACAAATTTTTTTTAAAGAGACTTACAAGATAAGCACCTAGCATAAGTAAATTTTTATACTATAAATTATTTTTAAATAAGAAATAAGCTGTTTTTGATTTTCTGTTCACTTTAATTTAGCCATAGCCATGGTTTCGTATTTTACCTTAGATTATAGAAAGTACAAATTGTTTAGTATTGTATTTTCTTTATTATTTAAAAACTTACACTATTCTTATTTATAAGACACTATAAACTAGAGAAGGACTAATTGTCTGCATTACAACAAACTTTCAAAAATGAAAACGAACAAGGGTTATTAAAATAAAGTAAATACGTTTACGTACGTACGGCAGAAATAATTAGGAGTGGACAGATAGTGCTGATGAACCAAAACTTTGAAGATAGGAAGGGATTTAGCATGCTGAATGGAAACAGGAAGTACGTTTCAGAGTTTGGTAGCCAGCAAGTTGAAGGAATCACTATAGAATAAACATTCGTATGCGAAAGTCAGAAGGACTCAGTCTCTTTTTTTTGCAATTGTTTTTTTTTTCGTTATAAGTTAATTAAGTTATTTTTATTCAAAATGTTAAACCTACTTTGTTTATGTTTTGTACTGCAGCAGCAAATAAATGAATGTCTATGTCTATGTTTACTCACATCGCAGTTAGAACCTAGCACTTAGAACCTACAATTAGAACCTACAATTAGAACCAGAAGACTGGTCTAGTAACTATCATTCCTCTTCCAAGCAGGTGTTACGTCATGCTTCGTCTAGATTCCTTGCAGAACTCTGTATGGAATTTATTATAGTCCGTACGCATTAGCGGTTTCAACCCACAATAGGAATAAATAATAAATCTTGCTGGGAAATCCACATAATATGACTAAAGTCATTTAAAACGGGATATTTACCATGATTTGATTAGATTTGGTAGTGGTAACGTTCGTAGCAAAAGACAAAAAATGAGGGTAGATCGGTATGTCTGCCCATAAAAACTAACTCGTGCCTTCAGTTATTCCGTGATGATGGCGCATGAAACTGTGCCGAAATATTGGATAACTCTAAAATCAAATCATGGTAAATATTCCGTTTTAAATTACTTTAGTGTTAATAACCACATAATATCTAACCTCGAAGCAGATAATATAATAATACGAAACTAAAGTAAGCAGAGCTTATGCTTTGCACTAGATTACTGAGTACTAAGCACTAAGTGGGCACGAAAAGATTAGGTTAAAGTTTTTGAGAAACATTGCCGCTTAAAAAGATGCGCATTTTACGTAGAGGTAAAACGTACCTATAATCGATGATGATTGACGTTTTGAGATAAACTGTTACGCTCATAGATCACAAGGAAAAACTTAGATTCGGTGTAAGTAGCACGCCATACCTGAATTGAAAATTTAAACACATATTTTTAGTAACGTCGACTGGTTAATAAACAATAAAACATTAACACTTTGACTGCTGAAATCACAAGGTATGTGTTTTCTACAAGTGACTAATATGCGTAAATCCACACTAGCGCAGCGGCTGAGAAAATACAGATCTGTGTGACTCAGCACAGCCGTAATATTTTGCGAACGAAACGCATGTGCGGCGCAACACAACCGCTGTGTAGAGCGGCAGCACGAATTTTTTAGGTTAAAAAAAAGATCGCAGTCATCGAAAAAAAACCGCAGTCAAAGTGTTAACTGTAGAAAAATATTTTCATATAAACATTTTCCTGTGTGTTCTTATTTCTAAAGCGAGAAGGGATTTCTATGAATGTGTTCACACATAACACAACCCAGACTAAGCACTAATGAATTACTGTATTCTTAAAATGCGTATCTGTAAATGTATTTAGATAATTTGATATTTTTTATCCAGCACTGGATTAAATATCTGCAGATTGTACAAATATTTATAACTGACTAGCAGCGCCCCGCGGCTAGACCCGCGTAGAAATCTATAGTTTATTTAAACCTTCCTCTTGAATCACTCTATTGCTGAAAACTTAATTAAAATCCGTTGAGTGGTTCAAAAGATCTAAACGAACGGACAGCGAAAGCGACTTCATTTTATCCTATCCTACTAATATTATAAACGCGAAAGTTTGTGAGGATGTATGGAAGTATGTTTGTTGCTCTTCCACGCAAAAACTACGGAATGGATTTTGATGAAACTTCACAATAATATAGCTTACATATCAGAATAACACATAGGCTACAAATTCATAAAGATATATTGTATATTATCCAAAATATTTATTACCACGCGGGTGAAAAAGCGGTGCGGGGCGCAGCTATTACAAAGATTGTGTACTAAATACCTGGAAACATAGAAAACATCTCGTTTCACGCATTTCAAAACTAATTTGGAAAGGACACATAAGGAAACAAAGCACCACTAACTCAATGCATACCTACAATAATTAATTGAATGTATACTATGGATTTTATTATCTGAGTTAAATAAATACAATACAATAACCTGCCTCTCACAGACACAACAAAGCATCATTACTTGTATTACCTACAGGCAAAAATTCAACGTTCAAAATACAACGTGGTTATAATGAGTGTAATCCGTCGATAATTGCTCTAAGACGTAGCTGCGTCATCATTACCTAAGGATGCTTTTGTGGCGATCACAATAGGCCTATCATGGCCGCCGTGATACGAAAGCCACCCCAAAGCAAATAAAAAAGAATCTAAAAAAAATAACATTAAATTTTGTACCATAATGTAGTTAGTCTCGGTACTTACGCGTACATTCGTTTTCATCAAAATACACTTTTGTTCAACGATTTTGTGAATTTCAAACTTTTTTTTTGCACAAAGGGTGACTCTGACTAAGCTGCAAGCGCGATGCAGCTTATAAATCCGGCTGTTATTTTGAATGATTCCCCTCGCACCAGTTTAAACTCCACTCAGACTAAATTCTCCGTGAGCCTTTAATTCTACTTGTGTATGAGTTATGCATCAATTACCAAGGATTATGCTCTCAAATCACGATCAAACGTTGATTGCTCTCAACCTGGATTTATCCTGCACTGCATATTTATTTATTTAAAAATAATGTACATAGGACTTACATTTATAACACTCTTTAAACCCATAGGGGTTAACACGAATTTTATATTTCTCGGATAGGGTTTCTATCTTAAAAGAAAGTGTACATAACTTTGTACGCAGGTACGAGTAAGTAAAACTCTGGAAATAGCTTATGATCTATAAGTATGGTACTCAGTCATTAGTCATCAATAACGCAAAGCTCTAAGTACCTATGTGGTACTTACGCGTTATTCTGAGTTATACAGATAACAATACATATAACATTGTTCTCTTATTAAAGTTATAATAAGCCATCTAGAAACGTGCTAAGCGAGGGTAAGTAGGGGCTAAATAATGGATGCTGGATTCGCACATGGGGTGTAGATCAATTAGCTGTGTCAGGCACCCTCGCGAGGGTGAATAGACCGACAGCGCTCCGGTACAGGGTGTACCAACACTGAATCAGTATTAATAAATCATGGGAATTAGTGTCACTGATTTCCTTATTATTTAAAGTTAAATTATTGTTGTTTCATGTTTTCTTTCTAAAACTATTTTTGTACATTTTTTATCTTTGAGTTTTTTAATTAAACTATTTTTTCTTTGGTATCTAATGTTTTTTTTGCGTTTGTTTATTTCTAGTGATTAATGGGATGTTATTTATTGATCTTGGAACAATGTAGTCCGATTTTCTTTTTCCTTAAATATTGCTTGCTTCTATGAGGTATTTCAAGCTTTGTCTGTATGATTTATCTTGTGGTCATGTAATGGAACTAATAATTAGAAAATTGTAAGTCGTTTTCAACCAAAAACGCTATTTCAACTATTTGAAACATATAAGAGGGTTAAAAAATTCAAATCGGTAAGTAAGTAGTTTCGGAGCCTATTCAGTACAAACAAACAAAAAATAATATCTTTCCTCAATATCATATTAGTATAAATAAGTTAATGGAATTTTATATTTATAAATAAAATAAGAATAAACTAATTCTTATTTTATTCTTAAATATAAAATGACATGACCCACATTATCGACATGTTTTTCATACATGTAGAAAGTAGTGTGAGATGTATTATGTACCTATGTAGGGGCTAGATAATGCTGTGTGAAATGTCCAGTATTATTTCATATAAAAAAAATACATCTGGATCTGGCAATGGTTCTCTGATTCTTATCGGCAGAAATTCACGGCGTGGGGATGGAATATCTACGATTCTAATCTACCAATATTGAACGAACGCTTTCACATAGAGAGCACTCGTTGGACTTTGAGCAGGGCAGTTCGAATCGCATCGCTGAGTTGCAAAGGGGCTGACTCGAACCAGTTTAGTGTATAGCTAGCCATAACCTATTAACTTAACTTTAAGCTAGTTGCTTACAATATGCTTCTAAGGTTGGATTAACTTACAATATGTACCCATAGCATAGTACCTACTCGTACATCGCATGTTACTTCGTATCGTTTAATTTATAATTTCACACAATTAGCTTCACAATATTATTATATTCTGTGGCTGGGGGGGAGACACATGTAAGTCGATTATGCAGTGTGAGTCTGCATAAAGTGCACATACTAAAATGAGAGAGAAAGTACGCAATATGTTACCGACAAAAATGTGTTAAAAAAACTTGTTTTTTATTATTTTGTATAGCGTTTTTAAACATTTTTTTTTCGCTGTGACGATCCCCATCAAACAAAATGGTGTAACTTTTAAACTAAACGATCAATTACTATGAATCAACTCGGATATGATTGGAAATGAGAAGAGCTTCTTATCAAATAAAAATGGTGAAAAAGACAGCCCCCAATTAATAGTCATGATATTTTTTTAAAGCACATTCTGCCTTTTTATCCATCGATTTTTGTAATAATTTTGAAATATCTCAATAAAATTACTCGTTTAAAAACATGTTATCTATCTGAGGCTAGGTGCTTATTTATAACTCAATCACAACTTTTTTATCGTTAAAGAAAGGCCTTGCTTGGTGACGCAACATACCAAATTTAAAGGGTAGTAGTGAACGAAACGCACGCCAAAAGGCGCGATTGGAGTTTGCCCGTACGCAAATTATATTAACCGGGTATCCTGTTTCTACGGCGGCGGTATATTCTTTTTCTGTCTACTAACTCAAGCTGCAGTGCAAATTGGTTGTGAAGGGTTTGAACCGGTCGAGGATTATTGGGATGTATTTCGGAAATTTCATTTAAACTATCAACTATCTATCAACCTAAATTTTTTGTCAGGAACTGTTTTGGTATTTATAGCTTTTGTTACCTTACGACCTCTGGCGTGCTGGGTGGTCCACATGCGACGAAGGAGGTCGCAGTTTAGATTCCCGCCTCGCGACAAATGTGTGTACAATCTACAGTTTCTGATATATGTTTCCGTCGTTTTCTATTTATAAAAAAAAATATCTATGTATGTATTGTATTATGTATATTAGTTATCTGGTACCCATAACACAAGCTCTGCTTAGATAGGGGCTAGGTAATGCTGTGTGAAATGTCCAGTATTATTTCATATAAAAAAAGACTTGAAAAACGAAGACTGAATCGGAGGTGCGTAAATCTTGAAAATGGCCTTTATAATGTGGTGTTCGTTTTCTTCTGACATATCCTATTTAATATTATAAACGCGAAAGTTTGTAAGTATTGATGGATGGATGGATGGATGGATGTTTGTTACTCTTTCACGTAAAAACGAATGAATGGATTTTAATGAAACTTCCAAATAATATAGCTTACATATCAGAATAAGGCACTACTACAATTCATGAAGATATACATAGTACATTATCCAAATCACCACGCGGGTGAAACCGCGGGGCGCAGCTAGTAGATGAAAAAATAACCTGACAGGAATTAATATTTTTCCTAAGCTTTAATTCTAATTATCTTCAGTAACCGTCTGCTCAGTTTTTAAAATGGTACTACCATTTTAAAAACTGATCAGACGGTTACGCTAAAAGATAAAATCGAGTGATAAAATTAGAATAGTAGAGTTTTATGAGCCTTCAAGGATGATCGTTGTTCCATTGTTCTCTGTTCTAATTTCCTGTTTCTGTACTGGATCAAGTCTATTAGGTGTTCCATAACAATTTTAATCTTATTAAAATATCTATCTATGTAATTTATTGTATTATGTATATCAGTTATCTAGTACCCATAATACAAGCTCTGCTTACCATAGGGCTAGATAATGCTGTGTGAATTGTCCAGCATTATTTATTTATAATTTTATTTATTTATTATGCTCAAGGATTCGATTGTATTATTTTATTATGTTATACGTTCTTAGGATAAATATTTATTATTTTATATATAATTTTCTTAAATAATTACGCCACCGTCAGCTTTAATACGTACCGATCCTATCCATCCAAAGGTTGCCTGGAAGAAATCTCTTTTAGCGATAAGGCCGCCGATTGTGCTACTAGATTTAGTTAGTATTAAGATCCTTTGTTATTTTTATTATTATTTTTAGTATTGATGGTGCAATAAAGTTATATTGTATTGTATTGTTATCGTTTTTATTTTTGTTGCATGGCGTGGTGGTCGCAGCGTAAGAATCGACCTCTAAGTCATCCCGTAGATCTCGTAAGAGCCCACTAAGGAACGTAAAGAAAGGGCGGCAAAAAACGTATCTTTTTTTAACACCCCCACTGCGATAACTAATATGCCTGCGAAGCGTGATGAACCAGTGTCACTATCGTCCTCGGTCGATAATGACAACAAGCTGAGATTGGTCCTTATTAGCCACGCACATAGGGAAAGACCAGTTATTCTTATACTTGGGACTCTACTGCCACGCTACATTATGTAAAGTTTAAATCCCTACTTTACTTACTTCCTTTTTTTTGTAATTGTTTATTATTGTGTGTGGCTATAAATAAATTCTTTATTCTTATGATGACTATCGCATATCCCTTTTATTAGGAGGAGGTCAGCAGTCGCAGTTAATTTGCTGAATATGAGAGGTTTTTCTTATATTCTAGATCGTTGAAGATCTTATTATTTTATACTGATATTATTATACTGAACTCTCATCATCATCTCAACATCTTAATTGGGGTAGTTCGTAATTGTTTGGAATATATCGTGTTAAGTTTAGTTATATAGAAATCAATATACACCACACGAGATGTAATCGTTACGTCTCTTTTTTGGGGTTCCGTAGCCAAAGTGTAATAGTGGTCCCTATTACTAAGACTCCCTCCGCTGTCCGTCCGTCCGACGACGCCTCCTGTTTATAAAACGTCAAATCGGACAGCTTTAATAAAAACTTTGATAAAAAAAAAGTCGGACAGCTATCTATCTTGAGTCTAGATAGTGTCCGACGTTTTTTATTAAAGTTAACACGGTGTGTTCGTATGAATATCCCGAAAATTTATCTAGGTTCATAACTCATCTGTGTTTCTACATCTGCTGTGCACCTATCAAGGATTCTTAATAAAAGACGGCTGTAATCATTATTGTTTATTACTAAAACTTAAAAAAGAAATAAAAACAAGTTGTACTTTCAGCGGTCGGGTTGACCGGTCGTTGTTAAATCACTAACAATAATATGTATAAATTTCATCAAAAAAACATCCAAACTATTTTATTTAAACCATTTTATACATTTTATTATTAGCTCATTAGTTTACTGGTAAAAATGTTTATTATCTATTATTTTGTTTGATTGAATAATATTTTTACCAGCAAAGAATTAATTAAATAATTACGTCTTTGAACAGACGCATAAATTAGACAACTAAAAAATAGCCTCATTTTCGAATTTCCTAAATTCAAAAAAAATATTCAACTCACAAAAGAATATGTGAACAGCTTCCGTAATTCATTGGAAGACATCCGTGAGATGTCCATTGTAATACGCTCAATGTACTTTACAATGGGGTTCACAGATGAAGCGAACTTTGTAAATACTGCAATTATTGTTGCTAAAAAACAGAATTCACTTCGGGCGCACGCTAAGCTAAATAAAACTCGCAAACAATAATACCTCCGACACACACACAAAGCGTACTTGTATCTATGTAGAGGTATGAAACACTCGCAGTTAGAAAAGCTTTCGCGTACGCCGTAACATTCCATTCCTACCAACCTTTTGTTGGATGGAAATTGTGTCTTAAACATAATTACACATTCTTGGTATTATTGGTAACAAATAGGTAACAAATGACTATAATGTTTTACTATAATATATACAAGGGGTATGTTTGTACCTAATTTTAGTCCCAGCCGTGGTGTTCATGGTGATCATGGTGGATAGGTACCCATACTTTTTCCCATACAGGTTTGTAAATTTTTTTATAGGCAGGTACTTCTACAGTTTTCCAAATAGGGACCTGTATTTCCTTTGACTTTTCAATCCAGATCTTTTTCTGCACTGGTACCCATACCTCTTTTTTAACCGTTTTCCATATCTGGACTTTCTCTTCTACAAACTCTTGTTTCTTCTCTGTGGCCCACGCTTGTTTTTTCTCGGTTCGCCAGATTTCTTTCCATTCGTCTTTCCATTCCAGCTTCTTCTCTTTGACCCATTCCTGTTTGTGCACTGTTTTCCATACCTGTTGAAAAAACAAAGTAAACATTTGCAAAGATACTTAAATAAATAAAAATAAATAATGCTGGACAATCAACGCAGCATCATCTAGCCTCAAGCTATGTAGAGCTTGTGTTATATATAGGTACTAGATGACTGATTTACATAATACAATATAATTACATAGATATATATTTTGTAACGACCAGAACATCCAGTACAAATATCTGCATATCGTACAAACATTTGTCCCGAGGCGAGAATCGAACCCGCCACCACCTGTATCGTAGGTCTGGTCTTTGGCCACCGCGCCACGGAAGTTGTCATACTTGAAACTATTATGTATTAATTAATGTTCCATTACTTATGTCAATATTAACCCACTCCTTAATCCTATAGGTAATAATATTATCTCATACAAAATATATTATGTTCTTAAGTATAATCATTGATAAATGTAATTAAAATGGGCCTAAAAAAAAATTAACCACTATTTAAACCAGGCCTAGATCTAGGCGTATTAAAAATTTCAGCCAGATTCGTTCAGTGACAAACATCATTCATCCATACTTTTTATACCATAAAACAGTCCCCATTGGATAGAAATAACCTTTGAATGTTTTCATAGATACAAATAATGCAAAGCCGCGGGCAGAAAGTAGGATATCTCATCTTTATTTTCACTTTTATTGAATTTCCTGTTATACACATACGTTCGGCACATCGTTTCTTGTTGTTGGTGGAACTAAGATAATTTTTTAAATTAGCTTCGCCGCTTACTAACTCAATTTTATTTTTAAAAAAGATGGTTCTTTGATCTTCCAAGCCACTGAAAGAAAGCTTTCTACTTCATGGCCAAAAATACTGCTATTTTCAATCTTCTTCAATGATATGCTTTTGTCATGCAATCCGATTTGATGACCGATGTGGCGCGGTGGGCGAAGGTCCGCCTGCGACGCAGGAGGTTGCGGGTTCGATTCCCGCCTCGGAACAATTGTGTGTACGATCTGCAGATATTTGTTCCGGGTGTTCTGGTCGTTTTCTATGTATAATAAAAAATATCTATCTATGTATTGTATTGTATTATGTATATCAGTTATCTAGTACCCATAACACAAGCTCTGCTTACCATGGGGCTAGATAATGCTGTGTGAATTGTCCAGCATTATTAAAAAATTAATTAAATTATTAAATCGTATTTATTATTATGTAAGCGATTTGTTAGTTGGGATAAATAGGTTGGGAATACCAATTGCAATTAGTATGATGGCTTTGATACCGTCATCAGTCTGTTCATCATCAGTTTGTTTTAAAGATTTTTAATGTGGTGGCTGTTTAACCCTCACGATGATAGCCCTATTTTTAAATTTTTAAAGTAAAGGCTAAGGCTAAACATCAGTCATAATTCGTACCAATAAAGAAATTAGGGAAAAATCTAAAAGTCTAGAGGCTTTTCAGACTTAAAAAAGCCGCCAAGCTATTGCAATGGGTTCCACCTTCCAGTTTCCATTATGACAAAAATTATGCCGACCACCAGTATATGTCGATTTTTTACTGGTTGAGTTAGATTATAAAAGACTGGCTACGCCCCGCGGCACTCTACTAGTATCTATTAAAAGAACTGCATCAAAATCCGTTGCGTAATTTTAAAGATCTAAGCATACATTATGGACAGATAGAAAAGCGGAAAGCGACTTTGTAGTGATAGTGAAGAAGCCGTGGATTCTACTATACAGCTTGGCCAGCTAAGGTCCCTACAGATTAATTAAGTTACACTATGATTAATGTTTATTATTTATTATTATTATTTTCCTTATTTTGTTGTTTACTTATAACTATTTTTTTTTTTTTTTTTAAATTATTTTTATCTTATTTATTTATTATATTTATAAATAATGCTGGACAATTCACACAGCATTATCTAGCCCCATGGTAAGCAGAGCTAGTGTTATGGGTACCTACTAGATAACTGATATACATAATACAATATATTACATAGATAGATATTTTTTATTATACATAGAAAACGACCAGAACACCTGGAACAAAAATCTGCAGATCGTACACACAATTGTTCCGGGGCGGGAATCGAACCCGCAACCTCCTGCGTCGCAGGCGGACCTTCGCCCACAGCGCCACATCGGTCGTCAATGGTAATGGTCCTTTTCATAGCAACCCTGCTAGTTGCAAATAACACTCACCTTCTTCCAGACTGGCTTCCAGATCATCTTCTTCCTCCACAGGTCGTGGCTCGTGTATTCCCAGCCGTGGTCGTCCTTCCCAAGGTATTTCTCTCCAGGAACTCCTTCTTTAACCCAAGCGGGGACAAAGTTCTGCTTCCATTCTGGGACCTGCAGGATTTCAAAGTACTTTAATAATATAGTTTGACTGAGAAGACTATTTTGAAGTTTATTTATTAGCTTACTGGACGTGTTTCTATATAAGTCAATAGTTTATTTTGTATAAAATATTTTTATCTTTGTGTTACCAAATTGTCATCCGTAATTTCTTAGTATTTAAAGGTCTTTGGCTGGAAAACAGCGCTGAATATAAAATGTTCAGCACACGCTGAGCCAACCCCTATTTCGGCGCAGGGTCATGGCGGAAGTCTTTTTTTCTAAATATCACCCATTTATGTCACTTACCCCCATGATAAACTTCTTTGTTTGTTTATTATATGCTTGTATTTTGTACCTGTGTCCAAATAAATGTTTTTTTCTATTCTATTATTCTTCTAGTTAACCATCCCAAAACTATAACTATATAATATATAACTATAATATTTTATTTTAGTTCTATTTACCTGAATTTCCTTTGTTACAGGGACTTCGATCTCTTTCCATACTGGCTTAGTGACCTTCTTCCAATCTTTGACTTGCACTTCCTTCCAAATTGGAACTTGTACCTAATAAAACACACTCAGTCATTATAAGTTACGAAGCGACGTTTATTCAACAGAGACAGATTAACTAACATACCATAGACACAACATATGTTGTACAGGCTATACAGGGTGTAACAAAAGGGGTTTTTGTTCTAAATTTGTATTACTATTCATCTTCTTTCAAAAAAAAAGACAGGGTCGCAAACCCAATGTTTTGGCTTCAATTGCGAAATTAAGAAAACGAGGAAATCTGATGTTAACTAAAATTTAACTAAAATCCAAATAACTTTTAAACCAGTGAACATCTCTGAACATACAGGGGGGTTAAATCGATAGGTAATGAGGTCCCCCACCCCCACATCCACCCATGATCCACCCCTCATGTTACACCGTGTATAATAACATTTTAATAGTACTACGTACCTCCTTCCAAATAGGTTTTTTTACAATCTTCCAGGCTGGGACCTGTTCTTCACGCCATTGTTGAACCTTCTCAGTTTTATAGGCTGGTACTTTCTCTTTTACCCATTCTGTTTTCCAAGCTTGTTTCTTCTCGGTTTTCCAGATCTGTTGCCATTCTTCTTTCCAGACGAGCTTCTTCTTCCAGACTCCTTCGGGAGGTGGAGAGTGCCAGCCGCCAGGGGTTCGTTTTTCCCGAGTGAGGTCGGTTTGCTCTGCGGCCTCCGGGACAGGGACCGCCAGCGATGCTGCACAGGCTAGCACCACCCATATCTAACAACAAAAACAGTATAAACGTTCGAATATCTATACAATCTACATAAATAATGAAAGTCCAGGTAACGACAACGATAATATTGCTTTTATATACCAAAATCAGTAACACATTTAACTTTTACATAATATTTTAATTAGTAGGTACTGGTGTCTTTTAGAGACAAATCAGCAAATAACGCCACGCTCTGTTAATCAACATTATTGTTTAGATAAGTGTATTATATATTTATTTATTATTTGGTTAGACTATTTCATTGAAAGTAATTGATAGTTCAATACACAGACGAAATCCATTGCCTTTTCGTTCCAAATCACCACACTTTACATACTCGTAACTCAATAGTACACACAATATAATATGTCACATAATATACTGGCACAATAAAATCACAGCTTAAATTAAAATTTATTGCCCTGTGACATAAAGCTTTCCCTAGTAAATTGTGGTAGCTGGTAGGTAGTTACCTATCGCCAAATTTTCTAGACGCCCAATTGAATGAATAATCTCGACTGATTACCTTTTTTTTTAAACAGCTTTATGAATACAGACATTTTTATAGTTATTTGCGGCTCGAAATAATCATGTGGTATTTACAAAAAACAAACATAACAAAAGCAATTTTTTTCATTTCGCTCCGTTATTTTGAAATCTTTTGTTATCAGACCGTGCTATCTCTTGACATATTTAACTATTTATATAAAGTAAAATATTGAATATATTTGTATTTAATACAACAGATTTTATTAAAATTCATAACTTAGAATCTTTTCTTTTCGATATCTTGAGAACATTATCGATGCTTTAAAATAAAAAGTATTTGAAGAATATTAATTTTAACCCGCTAGTTTTTAATTTATGCAGTGATTGTTCGTCTGTTCTCATGCGCTTTCAGATACATATCAATGTTAAATGCTAAGTACTTGAGGTGTACGTTAAGTAACGTAAAACCAATTGTTTTTTTTAAGAAACTGCTAGATTCTTCATACGACTGGCCTTCAAATAATAAACACATCTACCGGGTCAGTAATGATGATGATGAGAAATAACACATAGCAAATAGCATTTCAATTTAATATTATATAAGTTTTAAGAAAGTTAGCAGGTATAAAGAAAATACTAATAAACCGGACACTCAAATGAAAATACTGATAAGGTAATGGGAAATGGAGAAACATTATTTTACATTTTGTCAACAGGTTCGATTAAGTACTAGGAGATATTTATTATTTTAAATTATATTGATAGCTATTTATCTATTTTTTATCCTTTGTTAATATGAAAATAGACCATGACTTAATGTTGGTGGTATTCTATAATTGCCGTAAATTTTAATGTTAAATAAATTTTTTTTATATTATTTTTAGTATCTGAGATAGGCAGTTAGGGTGAGTATATTTCCCGCTAGGCGGCTTTTTATTTTTTAATAACTTCACGCAAAACTATTTTTTTTAATTAACTAAATTAAAAAAATATTGCTGTTGATTTTCGTTTTTAAGGGCTGTGAATTTTGTTTCTTAAATAAATAAATAAAATATTAATAGTAAAAATAGTTTCAACAAACTATGCAACGCCGAATCCGTTCACTTTCACTGACAGAAATATTTTCTTTACAATTTCACAGTTAAATATTTTCAGACAAAATAACTTATAAAAAAATCACAACACAATCACTTCACTTTTTTTAACTAAATCACACCCACCGTGAGAGTCAGCGCCCGCATTTTGGAGGAACAGGTGAGCAACTGTGGTTGTCTCGAGGTGGCCACCGCTTATAACAAGAAGCCCCCCCTGATCCTCAAAGGACGCGCCCGCAGTAACCAGGTGATCTATCGGTGATTGTGCCTTAGAAAAAAAAGATGGAGGAAAGGTGACTGTAATAATAACGTTTATTAATAATCCATGACAGTTTTGAAACGCAATTCAACTTTGTTTATTTATCGCGTATTTTTTCAAACTATGATAACAAATCTTAGAAGCATAGAAAACACTTTTTAAATATTATTTCGTATGCACAAAAATACAATTGTTATGTAGTTATTTTTTTTTAATTATGAATAAACAATGCACAGACAATAAACAATGTTTTAAGGTATGTTTTTGTGGTCACGTTACGAAAGTAATTTTGATAACATTGCGTTGCGCTGAACTTTTGTATTACATTGTATCATTTTTCTGTGCGACCCAACCCTACTTTTTTAAAAGATAAGCCTGTCTTGGATTTACAACATTCATAACCCTTTCATATGAGTTAGGAATTAGGATAATTTGTTTTGTTTTGTTTAATAAATAAGCTCATTAGTCGTGAATAAAGTGATACTGGTTTTCCACTACGTATTTAATTTGTTAAGAAATATAACTATGAAGTACCTTTGGTAGTTTCTGTCGCCTGGCTGGTTTTGAAATACCATGTCTTGCCATCTGTATACTATTGAGATCTTTATGGCAGAATACTGTAAATCCCACATAATAAGCCAGTTTAACAGTATCATCGGTACGTCTGTTTCTATAAAAAATGTAGAAGTTTAATTCTGAGAGGCTCTCGCCTGTAGTAAAAGTGTAGTCTAAGTATTAATAAAAGATTGATGAATTTTCAATTTTATCGTATACTGTTAATATATTTTTTTTTAATTTCTTAAGAATCGGTCAAGCTGTTTCAGAGTTTTGTTACGAATACTGTGACACGAAAATTTTATATTTAAGAGAAGATAGAAAGATATTATAAAGTAAGACTGACAACCGGAATTACCGGTATTCAATGATAGTAAAATTATTAAGTGAAATCAATTTTAATTCATTCAAATTGACATATGATAGTCGAACTGATTATCTTGATAAACGAAAATAAATAGCGATACGATTGTCAGGTACTCCACGGGGGGTACTCCATCTTCCGCATTTGGACTCCAGTTGGTCGTTTATGCGTATTAGTTAGCTAGCATAGCCAGCCTAGCTCCGTCCAGAAGCGCAGAATCTTCCTGGGGTCTTCACAGGCTTCGCGGAGCGACCTCGGCAAGTTGAGGATTTCTATACGTTGTGATACGATTGTCATTTCATTAGCGCCATTATAATTCTACGTGCTAACTCTTTTCTTCCTGTAGGTAAAGCTAAATATTGAAAACTAGCTGCGCCCCGCGCTTTCACCCGCGTGGTGATAGTTATTTTGGATAATATACAACATATCTTTATGAATGCCTATGTGTTATTTTCATAATGTAAGCTATATTATTGTGAAGTTTCATCAAAATCCGTTCATTAGTTTTTGCGTGAAAGAGCAACAAACATACTTACATACATCCTCACAAACTTTCGTGTTTATAATATTAGTAGGATAGGATAGACACATATTCACTTGTTTTTTATCGTGCGGTAGTTATCACAGTTTTATATAGTAGCTGTGCCCGAGGTGTCTGCGACCAATTTTAATTAGTTGCAAGGAAACATTATTTTTCGATATTATTTTGCTAATTTCAGCCAAGGTCCTGAGTTATCGATGGTATGATTACCCTGCCTTTGTCATTAATCACCATCATTTAATTAAATTTGTGTAAGTTAAGCAAATATAGCACTTTAGAAATATATTGCCACTTTGCGCGTCCAAATAAAATCGGATAATTTATAGCATTATAAATAAATAAATAATACCTACTGGAAAATTTACACAGCATTATACTAGCCCCAAGCTAAGCAGAAGCTTGTGTTATGGGTACCAGATAACTGATATACATAATACAATACATTACATAGATAGATATTTTTATTAACACCCGGAACAAATATCTAATTGTTCCGAGGCGGGAATCGAACCCGCAACCTTCTGCGTCGCATGCGGACCTTCGCCCACCGCGCCACATCGGTCGTCAAACAACATTATCTTTATGCCTTATTAATTATTTAAGAGTATGATATAAATAACTTCAATAAATTACGACCCCCTCCTCCCTATTGTGACGTCACATATTTTACAGTGTTACATACTAATAATTATTGAATTAAAACAGCAGTACTGAAATTTGTTTTAATATCAATTTAAATGACTTTTTGATATAACTGACATCAAACATTCATTTCAAGAAACGAACTTATTTTTTTTTATTACAAAAAGCTATTAATTATAACGCGCGAACACTAGGAGAGCAAGTGGCCGACAATTTTTTGAGAATAAAAAAGATTTTGAAATGAGAAGTCAGGAAATTTAGGACCCCTCCCATCCTTGTCACACAATGTCACACTTCGTCGACCCCCTCCCTCCCCCTTTACGTGTGACGTAATTTATGGATGGCCCCTTAGCTGCCAGCCTCTGGGGTGAGTATGCTGCAGTGTTATTGAGTGGCAAACAAAGTTTTACCCACAATTAAGGCAGTCTTTGCCTGTGTTCTAAATAAACGCCATCGATTTTCGTTTTTTTTTTCTCTGAAAATGCATTTGATCTTTTTAGTAATTTTTTTTATTTTCTACCGGCTCACTGGGGAAACGTTTGGATTATCGGAAAATCTATTAACAATTTGTAATGTTGGCTGATTTGACTGAAGGTAAATTAAAACATTTTGTTTCTCAATGATTCAGATACACAAATTTTATTAATATTCTAGCACAGCCTCGTTTTAGCGTTATGACCATTTTGAATAATTCCATTGTTTATACATAATATCTTTCATAATAATCGTGAAACATTTTGAAAGACAACGGACTTGTAGTAATAAGAGTTCAAGGCCCTTCAAGGTCCTTGCTGTGGTTTGAGTTTTGGCTACAACGTACCGACATCTTAACCCTTTAAGATGGATACATCGAGAAAGACAAGGTACTCGTAGGTAGGTAGATTTTAGCGGGCCTACTGAAAATGCATTTGTGGCTAACCGTCAGTCATTGATACAGTCAAAATTATTAGCATTTATTTCTTTAGGCTTACAAAATAAGCACCTAGACAAGTCATATATACCATAAATTACATATTATCAAATAAAATTATTTTACATTACGTACTAGAATTGTTGTTTTGTTAAACTAAAGATGTTTTTTTTTATTTTAATTTGAATTCTGTACGACCAAAGATATAAATATATATATCTATCTATGTAATATATTGTCTTCAAATTTTATTAATATTCTAGCACAGCCTCGTTTTAGCGTTATGGCCATTTTGAATAATTCCATTGTTTACGTAACATTTATGTAATTTGAAGATTAGTTCTGAGATTTGCATATTCATTATAGTTGCCTTATCAAAGTGCTAGATAAAGTTATTTATAAGTGTGCTGAATAATGCTGTTCGTTATGCCCATTTACGAAATAATGAATCCTGTGTAACGTTTTTTTTTTACTCGGCACCAACGGAGAGGTTGGCACCCGATGTTTGCATGTAATGGTGGCACTTCACATGGCTATTTGTATTTGTGTATTTGGCATATTTGGCAAACAATTACCATGTGTGGACAGTTTATTTGACAAAGTGTTCGCCTTATTTGCCTATTTGACAAATAAGGCAAAGACCAAATACGCGTTACCGTGCGCTTGTCGGTTTCTCGAGGCACATCAAAGCAGTCAAATAGGCAAATACGCAATAAGCCGTCCACACAATGGCCGTATTGGCACCTTGCGCTCTGCTCAGTCTGCTGCCAAATGCTTGTTATTTGTGTGGATGGTCGTATTTGCCTCTTTTTGCATGTTCGTCTGAACGTCATATATTTTGCCAAATACAACAAACACCAAATAGCGAACACAAATAGCCATGTGAAGTGCCACCTTAACATACATGCAAACATCGGCCAACGTCTCCGCCAAAAATATGTGTGGCGCAGCTAGTGAGTTATAATATGTTTCGTCTTAATACCCAGCTTTGCGGCATTGGACAGAATTACTTTGCAAGTATTATTTATTTTAATACGTAAAAACAATAATGTTTTCAATCAAATTAGAGACTTATTATAAATTAGAAGTGTTCCGCGTTTGTCCCACTCGCACGCGGCCCAAAGTTACACGGAAAATCTAATTTTATGCTGATTTACCAGGAAACTAGAAATTCATAGGATATTAAGGTAGGTACTTAACAGTTTGATCTAGTATTTTGATTCCATAGGGATCATGTTGAACAACGTTTATCTCACTCAAAGTACCAGGAGAGTAGAAATAAGCTTTTAAATAAATAACATTACATAAATAACATTTCGGACAACGACAAATCATAATTAAAATAATAAATTTAAATAAAATTTAAAAAATAAATTTAGGTCCATATCATGTTAGTAGCAATTATTACTTAATGAGAACTTAAACACTTAAAAGTATTAAGAAACTTAATACTTTTAAGTTTAAATGAATTGTTATTTGTAATTTGTTAACGCCATAACTAATTACATTATTTAGAAATACCGGTAAGGGCTTTATTACTTTGAATAACTATTTGTAAACGTATCCTATTGTAATCATAAAGTTTCCAACCAGTGGGAAGACGAACTGCGAAATACTGCAGGCAGATGCTGGATTCATCAAGCTGAAGACAGGGCGCTATGACACTCGTAAGGACAGCCCTATTTCAAGCCTATGTATATGTTATCGACATAGCTCAAAGAATTAGCAAGCTGAAGTGGCAGTGGGCCGGCCATATCTCGCGAAGAACCAACGACCGCTGGGGCAAACGTGTTCTTGAGTGGAGACCACGAATCAGTAAACGTAGTGTAGGACGCCTTCCGACCAGGTGGGATGACGACCTGCGAAAGACTGCTGGTAGATGCTAGAAGCGGCAAGCTGAAGACAGGGCGCTATGGCGCTCATTGGGGGAAGCCTATGTCCAGCAGTGGACTGCTATAGGCTGATGATGATGATGATGATGTATGTATATCATCATCATCATCATTACTATTATTCGGATGATGATGAAGATAAAGTTTTACAAGAAAATGATAAGGGCAATTGGTGATCGTTTTTTTTAATACTATTCTGTAGTCGGGTTTTAGTTTCACTTAAAACAGAACTGGCCATCGCATTATTAATTTAATTATACATAATATCTTTCATAATAATCGTGAAACATTTTGAAAGACAACGGACTTGTAGTAATAAGAGTTCAAGGCCCTTCAAGGTCCTTGCTGTGTTTTAAGTTTTGGCTACAACGTACCGACATCTTAACCCTTTAAGATGGATACATCGAGAAAAACAAGGTACTCTAGGTAGGTACATTTTAGCGGGCCTACTGAAAATGCATTTGTGGCTAACCGTCAGTCATTGATACAGTCAAAATTATTAGCATTTATTTCTTTAGGCTTACAAAATAAGCACCTAGACAAGTCATATATACCATAAATTATTATCAAATAAAATTATTTACATTACGTACTAGAACTGTTGTTTTGTTAAACTAAAGATGTTTTTTCTTTATTTTAATTTGAATTCTGTACGACCAAAGAAATAAATATATATTATCTAGTACCTACCCATAACACAAGCTCTGCTTACCATGGGGCTAGATAATGCTGTGTGAATTGTCCAGCATTATTTATTTATTTATTTTATATATATATATATAAAGAACGCTTTATAAGAACAGGCCAGAGCGTTAGTATTATTATAGTTATTCTGTGCCTAAAGACACGTTTCGACATTCTACCTTAGATTATATAATCGCAATCCGTGTCTCAGCACTACGGAGACATCGTAGGGCAAAATAATTACCCACCGTACCACTGGAGGTGTGGTCGTAGGTATGGTGGGTCAGGAGGGGATCGGACGCGGGTCAATACTATCCAGGTTGAAACTAACCATTGTATTAATCTCTCCGGAACTAGATAAAAAAACTCTAGATAGGTAATTCTATATATAAAACTAGCGGACCTTCCCGGCTTCGCACGGAATTTTATTATAGCCTATGTTCACCGGAGATAGTGTCGCATCCCAACGGTGTTAGAATGTTTCAATTCGTTCCAGTACTTTCGGAGCCTATTCAATACAAACAAACAAAAAATAAAACCTTTCCTCTTTATAATATTAGTATTATAATAGATAGGTACTAAAGTTATTTTCATATAATAATTCTACGAAGCGATCGATTAGCAGATTTGGCCCCCAATTTATTTATTACATTAATTACTATATTCCTACATACTACGGAACCCAAAAAACAAGAGCTCTGTTAAGACCAGATTCGGTGTTTCACGTAACAAAGCATAATAAGGACACGTAAGAAGTGCATATCTCAGTTCGAAGAAAGTTAAATAACGAGCGTGTGGGTGACAGAGCAGTGTTCAGACGTGCTTGTGATTAAATTTGTATGTTTGTCTGTATGAATAAGTCTTTAATTTACTAAAAACTTAAACTTAGGGTATAAATCGGGTAAAACCGGTACAATCGAATAGGACCAAAAAACATGAATATCTCTAAGTCGGTTGCTAGGTTCACACATCTAAATGAAACTAATGAAACTTACAGTGAAAGTATAGAAACCATTAGAACTAATATTAACAATTTAAAAATGTCAGCTATCTGTCTTGCAACAATCTAGAGGTATTCATTACGGATGTAAGCGGGTAAACTACGAACCTTGTTTGTGTTGGAAGAACACTAACGTTGTTCTTTTCTTCCAACACAAATAGATAGATAGAAAACACTTTATAATACCACATAAAACAGAAAACAATACAGAAATAAAAACTTTGATTAAAGGTATAAAGGGCTGCCTTATCGCTAAGAGCGACCTCTTCCAGGCAAGTCTACAGATAGGTGAATTGTTTCAAGAGTTTTTAAATTATAGTACCTATTAGTAGCAATTTTCTTTGTAATTAAAGTTTAGCTTTAAAGAAGCATTATTTTTGTTAATGAACAGAAAGAAACATGTAATTAAAGTTTAGCTTTAGAGAAGCATTTTTTTGTTAATTAACATAACAAACAAAGCCGCGGACAGCAACATTGTCAAAACGAGTGCTCGAGTTAAACTTGTCAACCCAGTTTAAAATCAGAGCTTATTGTGAAAGGGCTTCCGGAGAAGCAATCAGAATATCGGTGGGTATGGCTATTTTTGTCGCATTGACTGGTTTGAAATTAAATTTATATGGGGAAAAACTGGCTTGTTATATTTGACGACCGATGTGGCGCGGTGGGCGAAGGTCCGCTTGCGACGCAGGAGGTTGCGGGTTCGATTCCCGCCTCGGAACAATTGTGTGTACGATCTGCAGATATTTGTTCCGGGTGTTCTGGTCGTTTTCTATGTATAATAAAAAATATCTATCTATGTAATGTATTGTATTATGTATATCAGTTATCTAGTACCCATAACACAAGCTCTGCTTACCATGGGGCTAGATAATGATGTGTGAATTGTCCAGCATTATTTATTTATTTATTTAAAAACGTCCAAGCCCCGGTTTCGCAAAAGCGTGCGAAGCCTTTTTCTTTGCGGGGCTTCACACACTTTTTTAGTAGACGAAAACCGCATTAAAATCCGTAGAGCAGTTTCAAAGATCTAGGCGAACAGACAGCGGAAGTGACTTCATTTTATACTATGTATGTAAAGAGGCTTGATATTGACAGGCGGTTTTGACACGTTTAAAATTTATTTATTTATTTATTTAATATAATCAGAACGACCTTAGGCCAATTATACTAATTACAGAGGTATAATATAAAAGTAAAGAACACATGTTATAAATACAGTTAAAATAAAATCAAATAATCAATAATGTCAATTATAAATTCAAATTATTGAAGAGTCAACATAAAATTAAGAATGAAATATAGGTAAGTCAAAAATAGGTCGAAATAAATTTTTAGAGATTAAAACAATGTCAAAAATAGCATTCACAAAAAGTTAAACATATAAGCATTAGACTTCTCCACTCGTCCGCAAAAATATTAGTAAGGGGAAAGAGAGGCATTTGCCCAGTAGTGGGATTCTACAAGCTAATAATAATAATAGTTTGGTCAAACGTACCATGCGATCAACATCTTCTCCAAGTGGTTAACAGCTATCTACTTTTTAAATTCTTATCCCGCAGATGAAATACTACAAACAGTTACGAGGTTTAATAACTTAATTATTAAAACAAAGCTTATTTAATTTAATACTTTATTCTAATAAATTTCATACAAAATATTTGAGATTTAGTTTCTTCTTTTACTAAATATGCACATAACTACATACTTAAAGAACTTATACACTGTGCAAAGTTACAATTTATTGTTTGTTCGATTTGACTAATCTCTGAAAAGGCTGGACCTTCACTAGGGAGATAGCTGATATTATTACGGGCAACTAAGGCTTCAAGCGACCAGTTCAAATCTCCCCAGTATTTGCCTACCAATAAGCGCCGGGGTCTCTGAAGGATAGGATTCGGAACGAATACATCCGACAGAGAACCAACGTTATCGACATAGCTCCGAGAATTAGCAAGCTGAAGTGGCAGTGGGCCGGCTATATCTCGCGAAGAAGTGGAGATCACGACTCGGTAAAAATAGTGTAGGACGACTTCCGACCCGGTGGGATGACGACCTGCGAAAGACTGCAGGTAGATGCTGGATGCGTCAAGCTTAAGGCAGGGCGCTATGGCGCTCATTGGGGGAGGCCTATATCCATCAGTGGACTAATGCAGGCTGATGATGATGATGAAGCGCCAGGATAGGGTTCCGCGCCAAAAGATAAAACCCATGAGTCGTCAATTCCATGCGGGCTACGTGTTGTAACTAACTTACGCTTAATATTTAACGTAATGAGATCGACCTCGGCCTTACTCCACTTTTAATTGCACGCAGATGCCCAAAATGCGGCGTCTATTCAACAGCAAGCGTTCTTAGCCAAATATTACTTACGGTAGCCAATCTGCATACAATAGTATACCGCCTTTTTGGGGTTCCGCGCTATACAAAAAGAAAGAAACCCTAATAATTACTATAACGGAATTATTTGCTCTGCTTGATTGTCATTAAGGATGCGGTACAAATGCTAACCAGTTAAAACATACATTTGAACATTAAAAATAATAATAAATTAGCAAGCTACTTTCTTTCGCGTTTTATATAAGACATCTAAAAGTCGTTCGTCGTTTCAAAGGAATAAAGGGGAAAAAAATAAAAATGAAAGGTATGCCTTTTCCCTTACAATGAAGATGCTGCTTTTTGTTTTAACCATCATTTATTAAACAAAATACGCAAAAGTGCTTTACTAATGTTTTTTTTTCTTTCAAATAATGAACCAGCATGGTGGTAGTGGTAACGTTCGTAGCAAAAGACAAAAAATGAGGGTAGATCGGTATGTCTGCCCATAAAAACTTCCTCGCAGTCGCGGTGCCTTCAGTTATTCCGTGATCATGGCGCATGAAACTGTGCCGAAATATTGGATAACTCAAAAATCAAATCTTGGTAGATATCCCGTTTTAAATGTCTTTAGTGACTTCAGCATAGTCTGGTCATCTTAATAATAAATAAATCAATAAATAATGCTGGACAATCCACGCAGCATTATCTAGCCCCATGGTAAGCAGAGCTTGTATTATGGGTACTAGATAACTGATACACATAATACAATACATTACATAGATAGATATTTTTTATTATTCATATAAAACGACCAGAACACCCGGAACAAATATCTGCAGATCGTACACACAATTGTTCGAGGCGGGAATCGAACCCGCAACCTCCTGCGTCGCAGGCAGACCATCGCCCACCGCGCCACATCGGTCGTCAATATCTTATTTCATCATACCGTGGAACCCGCCTTGTAGGTGAAACTCGTACTTCGCTTAAAGGCGGTAGCACACTGAGCACGTACACACACGTACTCACACGTAACTATTACAGCTGATCATGTCATACTGTGTCAAACTGACACTTGTCATGTCCGGTGACAGCGTGACGTAATACCTGGACTCAATACTTGGGTACTCCTGTGCTTTGAGTTTAGATAGGTCTTAATAAATAAAATAAAAAATAAAAATAATGCTGGACAATTCACACAGCATTATCTAGCCCCATGGTAAGCAGAGCTTGTGTTATGGGTACTAGATAACTGATATACATAATACAATATATTACATATTATGTAGATAGATATTTTTTTTTATACATAGAAAACGACCAGAACACCCGGAACAAATATCTGCAGATCGTACACACAATTGTTCCGAAGCGGGAATCGAACCCGCAACCTCCTGCGTCGCAGGCGGACCTTCGCCCACCGCGCCACATCGGTCGTCGTTAATGACGATAATGTAAATGAAATGAAGTATGATGAATAAATCCTATCCTACTAATATCATAAACGCGAAAGTTTGTAAGTATGGATGGATGTTTGTTACTCCTTCACGTGAAAACTACTGAATGGTTTTTTAATGAAACTTTACAATAATATAGCTTATACATCAGAATTACACATAGGCTACAATTTATAAAGATATTATTGTATAATATCCAGAATATTTATCACCACGCGCGGGTGAAGGTAGGCAGGGCGTAGCTAGTAAGTAAATAAATAATTCACACGCCGTTATCTAGATCCAAAATAAGCAGAACTTGTGTGTATTATGTATAATAGATATCTATGGCTACTAGATAGGTGATATCCTACTAATATTATAAACGCGAAAGTTTGTGTGAGGATGTATGTATGTTTGTTGCTCTTTCACGCACAAACTACTGAATGGATTTTGATGAAACTTCACAATGATATAGCTTACATATCAGAATAAAACATAGGCTACAATTCATAAAGATATTATTGTATATTAGTCAAAATATCTATCAACACGCGGGTGAAACTACGGGGTGCAGCTAGTACATACATAATACAATACAAAGACATAATTTTTTGATATATTTTTTCACCGACAATTTTTTCCTGTTTTTTATAATAAACCAACCCTTTATTGGAGCAAACAAAACCAAAAAATAACAAATCGAGGAATCCGTTTCGAGACTACAATTTAATGCCAACGACAGGGCATATGTTGAGAGAAAAGAAGGAGATATGGTCTAGAATAATTATTAATTACCGAAGTGCACCCAAGGGCACAAGAAGTTTTTGGAACAATCCTTTTTTTATAAAAAAAATATTATTTAATTCTTGTATAGTTTAACATCTGTTTGTTGAGGGTTCTAAATTTTTTTTTTTAATTGTGTAAAAAAACTGGTTGTAAAGCCCGCTCTCATTTTTCCGATCTAATCTGTTTTAACTCTTCTCATTCGACACAAGACGCCTCAATGCGGTTCTGTTGTGAAAAAAAAATCTAGCGTAGGCAAAAACGTTATTATAATATGCAATAGATATATTGAATAGCCATAAAATTTACCTTACGACGGGAATCGAACCAACAATTTAATTCTTTTGCAACCACACCTATTTCGAGGCCGTTGAAATAAGTTAACTCCTGGTTAACTCTACATGGCCATGGTGAAATTACCACTTGACAAATATTTATTTACAAACCAAACATTTAGTCGGCTGTTAACTAACCAAACATTATAATTAGCTGGTGAATGTTAATGGCAGTTTTATTGACATGTTTTGTTTTAGTATATGTAAACTTACTAGATCAAAGTCGCTCAGCGAGCTATGGAAAGAGCTATGCTCGGAGTTTCTCTGAAGGATAGGATTCGTAACGAATACATCCGACAGAGAACCAAGGTTATCGACATAGCTCAAAGAATTAGCAAGCTGAAGTGGCAGTGGGCCGGCCATATCTCGCGAAGAACCGACGCCCGCTGGGGCAAACGTGTTCTTGAGTGGAGACCACGACTCGGTAAACGTAGTGTAGGACTCCCTCTGACCAGGTGGGATGACGACCTGCGAAAGACTGCAGGTAGATGCTGGATGCGGCAAGCTGAAGACAGGGCGCTATGGCGCTCATTGGGAGAGGCCTATGTCCAGCAGTGGACTGCTATAGGCGAATGATAAGTAAACTTTCTTATTTTTATTAGATTTCATAAACAAACTAGCTTCTGTCCACGGCACTGGAAATATAATTCTTGTTCGAATAAAATAAATAATGTTTTTCGCAATACCTGATTTTTCATGTTCCCTGTTTATTTTACTCTTTTCGAATGCAAATTTATCATCTAAAAATTCAGTAAACAGCTTCTGTCATTGACCATCGGATTTTTGAAATTTCCTTTTGTATCAGCGAGCAAATTAAAACAAATTGCCGAGGCTCGATCGTAAAAACTAGACTTGCCCAATAACTAAAATTATTCTGTACTGTGTCCATCGAAACGGCCTATAAGCTTACAAAACCCTATACGTTTTGAATAAATTCATCGTGAACTTGGCCTAAAATTGCAAGTGGTTGGTTCGTTCGCCGTGCGTAGAATAAAAGCAGCGGGTAAGTTAAGTACAGTCGGTAATACCCTCCGTCGTCATACCTATAAGAAGGTCTAAGGGTAAGTACAGTCGGTAATACCCTCCGTCGTCATACCTATAAGAAGGTCTAAGGGTAAGTACAGTCGGTAATACCCTCCGTCGTCATACCTATAAGAAGGTCTAAGGGTAAGTACAGTCGGTAATACCCTCCGTCGTCATACCTATAAGAAGGTCTAAGGGTAAGTACAGTCGGTAATACCCTCCGTCGTCATACCTATAAGAAGGTCTAAGGGTAAGTAAAGTCGGTAAAACCCTCCGTCGTCATACCTATAAGAAGGTCTAAGGGTAAGTACAGTCGGTAATACCCTCAGTCGTCATACCTATAAGAAGGTCTAAGGGTAAGTACAGTCGGTAATACCCTCAGTCGTCATACCTATAAGAAGGTCTAAGGGTAAGTACAGTCGGTAATACCCTCCGTCGTCATACCTATAAGAAGGTCTAAGGGTAAGTACAGTCGGTAATACCCTCCGTCGTCATACCTATAAGAAGGTCTAAGGGTAAGTAAAGTCGGTAAAACCCTCCGTCGTCATACCTATAAGAAGGTCTAAGGGTAAGTACAGTCGGTAATACCCTCAGTCGTCATACCTATAAGAAGGTCTAAGGGTAAGTAAAGTCGGTAATACCCTCCGTCGTCATACCTATAAGAAGGTCTAAGGGTAAGTACAGTCGGTAATACCCTCCGTCGTCATACCTATAAGAAGGTCTAAGGGTAAGTACAGTCGGTAATACCCTCCGTCGTCATACCTATAAGAAGGTCTAAGGGTAAGTACAGTCGGTAATACCCTCCGTCGTCATACCTATAAGAAGGTCTAAGGGTAAGTACAGTCGGTAATACCCTCCGTCGTCATGCCTATAAGAAGGTCTAAGGGTAAGTACAGCCGGTAATACCCTCCGTCGTCATACCTATAAGAAGGTCTAAGGGTAAGTAGTACAGTCGGTAATACCCTCCGTCGTCATACCTATAAGAAGGTCTAAGGGTAAGTACAGTCGGTAATACCCTCCGTCGTCATACCTACATGAAGGTCTAAGGGTAAGTACAGTCGGTAATACCCTCCGTCGTCATACCTATAAGAAGGTCTAAGGGTAAGTACAGTCGGTAATACCCTTCGTCGTCATACCTATAAGAAGGTCTAAGGGTAAGTAGTACAGTCGGTAATACCCTCCGTCGTCATACCTATAAGAAGGTCTAAGGGTAAGTAGTACAGTCGGTAATACCCTCCGTCGTCATACCTATAAGAAGGTCTGAGGGTAAGTACAGTCGGTAATACCCTCCGTCGTCATACCTATAAGAAGGTCTAAGGGTAAGTACAGTCGGTAATACCCTCAGTCGTCATACCTATAAGAAGGTCTAAGGGTAAGTACAGTCGGTAATACCCTTCGTCGTCATACCTATAAGAAGGTCTAAGGGTAAGTAGTACAGTCGGTAATACCCTCCGTCGTCATACCTATAAGAAGGTCTAAGGGTAAGTAGTACAGTCGGTAATACCCTCCGTCGTCATACCTATAAGAAGGTCTAAGGGTAAGTACAGTCGGTAATACCCTCTGTCGTCATACCTATAAGAAGGTCTAAGGGCAAGTAGTACAGTCGGTAATACCCTCCGTCGTCATACCTATAAGAAGGTCTAAGGGTAAGTAAAGTCGGTAATACCCTCCGTCGTCATACCTATAAGAAGGTTTAAGGGTAAGTACAGTCGGTAAAACCCTCCGTCGTCATACCTATAAGAAGGTCTAAGGGTAAGTACAGTCGGTAATACCCTCCGTCGTCATACCTATAAGAAGGTCTAAGGGTAAGTAGTACAGTCGGTAATACCCTCCGTCGTCATACCTATAAGAAGGTCTAAGGGTAAGTACAGTCGGTAATACCCTCTGTCGTCATACCTATAAGAAGGTCTAAGGGGAAGTAGTACAGTCGGTAATACCCTCCATCGTCATACCTATAAGAAGGTCTAAGGGTAAGTAAAGTCGGTAATACCCTCCGTCGTCATACCTATAAGAAGGTCTAAGGGTAAGTACAGTCGGTAAAACCCTCCGTCGTCATACCTATAAGAAGGTCTAAGGGTAAGTACAGTCGGTAATACCCTCCGTCGTCATACCTATAAGAAGGTCTAAGGGTAAGTACAGTCGGTAATACCCTCCGTCGTCATACCTATAAGAAGGTCTAAGGGTAGGTACCAGATGACTGGTCTGGATGTCTTTTGTCTATTTCTAATTTTATTTATGCACATGTACGCACTTCTCTCTTCACTTTGTCTCTCTCTCTCTCCCAATAAGGATTGCTGGAAGATAACTCTTTTTAGGGTTTAGTTCGCTTTGTAAAAAAATTCTAGAATATGTTTTGTATTATGATTTTCGTGCAAGAAGTATAAATAAATAAATAAATGACTGATTTTGATCACATTACTTGATAAACTTAGGGTAATTAAATAGGTCCCAGAACAAGTCGTGTAATAGGACTCGGTCCCCGCCCTTTAAATTTTTCACATATTGTTAATGCTTACAAAATGAAGGTTTGGTACCTTATTCATCAAAATAGCTACAGCCGTTTAAATCCTTCGAGGTTTTAACGAATGTGAGATTGGTAGAAACACAAAAGCAGACGACCTATATAGCGCAGTGAACGGTTGGCCCATGAGACGTAGTACCTACCACTTAGATATAAGTAATATTTAAAAAACCGCACAAAACACTTTATCAAAATAAAGTGTTTAGAAATATATAATAAGATGCCAACGGAACTTCATTTAATTAATAGAATATAATAATAATAAAATGGCCGCTGGGGCAAACGTGTTCTTGAGTGGAGACCACGACTCGGTAAACGTAGTGTAGGGCGCCCTCCGACCAGGTGGGATGACGACCTGCGAAAGACTGCAGGTAGATGCTGGATGCGTCAAGCCGAAGACAGGGCGCTATGGCGCTCATTGGGGGAGGCCTATGTCCAGCAGTGGACTAATATAGGCTGATGATGATGATGATGATGATGAATAATAATAAAGAATGACTACCTATTTCTGCAAAACTAGTTTCTCCCCGTTGTTTATAATATGGAAACGTGTGAAGGCTATTTATATCTTATGGAAATTATTTATGCTAAAAAACGTAGCCTGTGTTTCATTCCAAGCTTAGAACTACATCTATGCAGATTTGTAAATTTCAACCCGATCAGTTCAGCAGTTTAGGCGCAAACATCCATCCAAACTTTCGCATTTTTAATATTAGTGTGACCATATTCTTTTAATGGCTGAATGATTATGTATTATGATTATTTTATCATAAATTATAGTTTTGCAATATTGCGTGCTTTATATATACCCTATTATTTAAAAAGCAGCCTTTTTGTAAATATACATAATGAATAAATAAATAAATAATGCTGGACAATTCACACAACATTATCTAGCCCCATGGTAAGCAGAGCTTGTGAATGACGACCGATGTGGCGCGGTGGGCGTAGGTCCGCCTGCAACGCAGGAGGTCGCGGGTTCGATTCCCGCCTCGGAAAAATTGTGTGTACGATATGCAGATATTTGTTCCGGTTCTGTTTTCTATGTATAATATTCATGTTCTGGTCGTTTTCTATGTATAATAAAAAAAAAACTATCTATGTAATGTATTGTATTATGTATATCAGTTATCTAGTACCCATAACACAAGCTCTGCTTACCACAGGGCTAGATAATGCTGTGTGAATTGTCCAGCATTATTTATTTATAATAATTTAAATATGAATGTAGATCACATTCGAGCAAATATTATATAAGCGGGACTATAATGCTGTCCCACTGTTATCTTCAATCCCATAATTTAGACGACTTATACATAAATAAACATAATGCTAGCATATTATGTCGGTTCATCTTCGATTGCATTATTTTTTATTGATTACTAGCTGCGCCCCGCGGCTTCGCCCCCGTGGAAATCTATGTGTCAAAAAAGTATTCTATGTCTCGCCGTAAAAACCATCCTTGAACTTCAACGAACATTTAAAAAAAAGATTTGGCCAAATTGGTCCAGGCGTTGTTGAGTTATGCGCTTACCAACACATTTTGCGATTCATTTTTATATTATAGATTTATTACGTATTTTTTATTAATTATTTGGTGTCACGAAGAGACTTCACGTCTAAAGTGGCCGGATTCGAAAACCTCTAGTTTTACTCCAAACCGCCGTGACTGGCTAGAGACGCTCGTGACCACAACACTTCCCCGTTACTCTAGAATGGAGCAATTTATTATGATACTCACATAAGCCTCTTTAAGATCTCACGAAGAACCGACAACCGCTGGGGCAAACGTGTTCTTGAGTGGAGACCGTGACACGGCAAACGTAGTGTGACGACCTGCGAAGGAATGCGGGCAGATGCTGGATGCGTCAAGCTGAAGACAGGGCGCTTTGGCGCTCATTGGGGGAGGCATATGTCCAGCAGTGGACTATCATAGGCTGATGATGATGATGATGATCCACATAAGAGATGACTACGTAAGTAATAGTAAGAATTTTTTACGTTCAACCTTAAGCTAGAAATTAAGAAGTAAATGGTTTGAAACCTGTAAATATTGTGTCCATGTCCATGTCATCAAATGTTTAGGGTTCCGTACCCAAAGGGTAAAACGGGAGCCTATTACTAAGACTCCATTGTCCGTCCATCCGTCTGACACCAGGCTGTATCTCATGGACAGTTGAAATTTTCATAGATGCTGTTATCAATATTCACTTTAAAAACAAATCATCATAAGCCTACATATGTTAGTCCACTGCTGGACATAGGTCTCCCCAATAAGCGCCACAGCGCCCTGTCTTCAGTTTGACGCATCCAGCATACGCAACGGATTTTGATGCGGTTTTTTTTTATTCGGCTTCTCTTGCGTGGAAATCAATGTATCTAGTTTATATAGATAGATAGACAGATAGATATATTTATTTATTGATACAAATTTGTTACATTTTGTTTATAGCATCTTAAATCCTAACATAGGTTATATCTCTTCCTCTTGAATCACTGTATCTATAAAAAAACCGCATCAAATTCCGTTGCGTAGTTTTAAAGATCTAAGCATACATAGAGACAGACAGCGGAAAGCGAGTTTGTTTTATACTATGTAGTGATAAATGAAACCTTAGGGTATGTACTCTACTAACAAGAAAACCGAGCCTTCACCCGCTAAGCCATAGACGTCGTTACGGACCTTCACCCTCTACGCCTCAGACATAATCGACGACCGATATGGCGCGGTGGGCGAAGCTCCGCCTGCGATGCAGAAGGTTGCGGGTTCGATTCCCGCCTCGGAACAATTGTATGTACGATCTGCAGATATTTATTCCGGGTGTTCTGGTCGAATTTCTGCGTAATTTTCTTATTTTTTTCTTAGGTAAGAACCTTTTACAATGTATTTGGACACATTTAAAAAATGATGAATGAAATCACTAAAGCTGTTCTCAAGTTATAGCGTGACCAGAAGATTTACCACTGACGCCGATATCAAATATCTTCAACTTCGACTCTGATGATTCTTTGTTAACACTTTGACTGCTGAAATCACACGGTATGTGTTTTCTACAAGTGACTAATATGCGTAAATCCACACTAGCGCAGCGGCTGAGAAAATACAGATCTGTGTGACTTAGCACAGCCGTAATATTTTTCGAACGAAACGCATGTGCGGCGCAACACAACCGCTCTGTGTAGAGCGGCAGCACGAATTTTTTATGTTCAAAAAAGATCGCAGTCGTCGAAAAAAAACCGCAGTCAAAGTGTTAATAGCAACTGTGTCTGGTTGGACAATTTTCTGCTAGTTTAAGTTTTTTTTAAGTCATGGAAAATAATTGTAAAAGTTATCCGTGATCATGGCGCATGAAACTGTGCCGAAATATTGGATAACTCAAAAATCAAATCATGGTAAATATCCCGTTTGAAATTACTTTGGTGTAAAAGTTGATGGGTGTAAATAACCATGATAGTTTCAAAAGTTTTATTATTGTAAAATCAATGAGTTATGAAATTATGAAGATTGTTTGATATTTTCACCAGAGCCTAGTTCGTTGTCTAGCAGGGTGTACCACGTGCAGGTTAGGTTGGCTTGGTTGACGAGATGTTGGAGTCCCCCTTACTTTCCTCTGAGACTCTGACCTCTATTTATACATAACTAGCTGCTCCCCGCGGCTTCGCCCCCGTGGAAATGTATGTGTCAAATTGTTTAAATGATAAAAAGTAACCTATGTTAGACTCCTGGTTCTAAGCTACCTCTCCACCAATTTTCAGCTAAATCGGTCCAGCCGTTCTCGAGTTATAAGTGTTGTAACAAACACGACTTTCTTTTATATATATATATAGATATAGATATATAGATATGCTACCACAGACTGAACACAATCAGTGTCAATACGGTTTCAAGTCAATGTCTTTTCACTTTGTAAAAATAATGAAAAATGCATTGGTAGTCAATAACCAAATATTGGTAATATTGCGTTTGTATGTTTTTCTGTGTAGTGTAGGTACTCAACTCTTTAGGCTATTCAAACACCGCGAATTTTTCGCAATAACTAATTCAAATGGTAAAATGATAAAAACAAGCATTATGAAGGTCTGATTGCTAAATGCCTAGAGCATTATAGAAATGCAGACGTCATGACATGACGGAGCAAAAATTAAGTAAAAGTTAAGTCACCGTGGCCTTAACACAGGCGGGATGACGAATCAATCAATCAAACAAGAACAAGGTATCAACCAGTCACGTGCATTATTATCTACACTTTAGTAGTATGCCGCAGTTGAGCAGTGGACGAAAAACATATTTTTAATTATTTTTAAACTTGGAATAGTGACTTGGCCTGGAATAGTGACATCTTCAGCTTGGATAATGGTATGAAAAATAAACAAAAGACAATCGCGCCAGCTTCTAGGATTCTTTTATTGATTTGTCATGTGGATATCCACCCGCGTGCGGATCTAGTCCGCGTGCGGGCAACGCGAAGCTCATAATTGCTCCAGCCAATCCAGGACCTATAATAGGAAAAACAAAGGGATTTTTAGGTTGCGAAGGGCCCGCACGCGAGTGGATATCCTCATCTATGCCATTATTATAAAGGTTTAGTTTTTTGTTTGCTTGTATTGAATAGGTTCCGAAACTACTGGACCGATTCGAAAAATTCTTTCACCGTTGGGAAGCCACACTATCTCCGGTGAACATAGGCTATATTATATTTTAGGTAAGTCAAATTCGAATTTCGCGCGGGAAACAGGTGGTGACAGATAAAGAGCTCTTAAAAATTATCTAGTTCGTTATCTAGCAGGGTGTACCACGTGCATGTTAGGTTGGGTTGGGAGACGAGATGTTGGAATCCCCCTTACACCCCTTCGTACGCTGACCACTTATCAATAATCCTGTCTCTTGTCAAATACCTCTTTCTCTTGCCAGATTGACGACAAGAGATTTTTTTATAAATTAGCTATTTAACTAAGAGGCGACGTGGAAGGCCCAGGATGAGATGGCGCGGCGAGCTCGAGGTACATCTTCCATCGTGGCCTGTTGCAGCGTTGGATTGCGAGGAGTGGAAGGAGAAAAGGGAGGCCTTTGCCCAGCAGTGGGACAATAATGGCTTAAAATAAATACTTATTCATTATTTATAGCAGTGTTCAGCGTACGAACAACCGGATATAAGGCACGATTAAATCAAATCGTCAGCTTTGAAATAAGTAAGAACCGCCGTAAAACCATTTAATAAGCTGGACGGGCATTGCATTCCTCAAGTACCTACTCAAGCATTGCCTAACCCTGTCTATACTGTAATCTGTGTCCTAAACATACATTTGTATGCCCGTGTCAAGCACTGAAGTGTTTAACTGACGAAAGACCATGCAAGACTCTCCTAAGGTCTTTAGGGGGCCTTTCCAATAGAGCTAACCAAAGCGGAGAGGTTTCAGAAATTTTAAGAAAATAAGAATTCTTAATGTTTAGATAGCTTTTATAAAATCAGTGTCACTATATTGAGTGATGGCATAGATGTCTATAGGCTGATGATGATGATAGATGTCTATAACAGGCTTTATAAGCCTAGCGTAGATATCTAAGGCTAGCCAAATCAATCAATGTATCCATATATTTAATAAGTACCACTATTTTTTTAAATTTAGATAAATGATTGTTTTTGGAATTACTTTGTCAATGTTTTTATGCAATAAATAATAATTTCATATCAAATAAATAATTCATTAAAACAAAAATCTTGGTGTTTTGTTCCAATAGTGCCACACTTAGGACCTGATTGTATATTCGGTTGTGCGTACTGGGTGGAAGGAGTACGGATTCAAGTCCCGTCTACTACTTTGTTACCAATAAATTGATTATTATTATTCTCATTACCATGATCTCGGGCCATAAAGTGACCCGGTCCTTTGGTTTGGGAGGCTTGCGTGGGGCCGAAGCCAACAGCACAAAGGCAAAGGGCCGTCTAAAGGCGATGGCTACACATAGCGGGTATCATCCTCAGGTGCACAATATGATACACCCAAAGATGGTATCCGCCGTTATTATTTTAATTATTAATTAAATTCTTACATTTTACTTTAAGAATACAATTTATTTAGAACCTCTTATCAACACTACAAGGACAAACAGCATAAGATATAAACAAGAACAGATAAGCTGGATAAACTAGAGCAATGAAGATTTTTCTATCTATCTAGGTTCTTGGTAACTCAATTAATTCGGTTGGTAATTGATAAAAACAGAAAAAAAAATGCATATACATAATGTAACTGACAAAACAAATGTATAACTAAACTCAGACGCAACGCATATGAAAAACAAGCAGTCTGTCGAACAGCTCTACGCAGCTGTTAATATTATAAAAGTCTCTTACGTTTTCACCCCCAAAATAGGTTATCGGTTTTTAATGAAATTTGGTAGGGAGTTCCCCACGGACGGACGGACATAGCTATTTTTTATCCCGAAATTGATCGTCCGGGCTACAGGCAGTTTTAGGGTACCGCATACCGTGTCATTCGCTTGGCTTATTTTTATTAGTCGATTTGCTGTGGCTTGCTCACGGCTTCTACCGAATACAAATTTTATAAGCTTTTTTTCATCGGACATCGTTGAATCTAATCGTCGAGCAGGGGATTTTATGATAGAAATGAAATTATGACAAAATATTTACTTGGAAATTTCATAGCACGGGGGATAAATGAGTTAACGAAATTAATTACGTCGCGTCGTCGCTGGGGATCGGGTGGGGTGCTATTTTTTTTTGTCGCGTGCAGCTTTAAAATCATCTTCTTATTTTTATGGCTCGATGTGTCTGTGTTGGTGTTGCCACAACTCCAGTGTCCGAGTGAAGAGTCATAAACTTTAGAACACTATAACTACCCATAGCTCGTTTTGATGACAGATGTCAAAATTAAAACATTCATTTGTCGGAAATTGGAAATTATATTATTTATTATTTAATTATATGGAAATTATATTATGTGGCAAAACTACACACCACGACCCGACCCATTCTCGTCAAAAACTAGCGGCAGACAACCGACTTCTGTCCTCCCCATTTTTTTGTGCATATATTGATGATTAAATAAGGATGTAGGTTCTAAACCTGGAATAACAAATATGCTACTTTCATTAAAATCAGTTCTCATGGGATAGAAACAAAATAACTTTTCAGTTCTCTATCTCAAAAGAAGTAACACTATAGCGTAGTAAGTACTCGAGTTAGAAAGGGCTAACTCCCTAGCTAGGGCTAGGAAGTATTTTTTCTTTAAAATGTATCTCTGATAACATCAACTAGTACGAGACGTCCTCAACAACAACATAAATAAAGAATATGATTACGACTATTCACACCTCTGTGGCATAGAGACTGAATGGACTCAGACGACCGATGTGGTGCGGTGGGCGAAGGTCCGCTTGCGACGCAGGAGGTTGCGGGTTCGATTCCCGCCTCGGAACAATTGTGTGTACGATCTGCAGATATTTGTTTCGGGTGTTCTGGTCGTTTTCTATATATAATAAAAAATATCTATCTATGTATCGTATTGTATTATGTATATCAGTTATCTAGTACCCATAACACAAGCTCTGCTTACCATGGGGCTAGATAATGCTGTGTGAATTGTCCAGAATTATTTATTATTTATTTATTTATTTATTAATGGCTGACCATGACGTTGGTTCGATTTAGTTTTCAAAGATATGTAGTAAGTGTTTAAATAACTACCATCTATGGGGAATTCTGGGAAATTCCCACGAGATTACGTGAACTCAAAGTGTATTTACCAAAACAAAAACGAAAATAAAAGTGTAATCTTCAAACAGAATTTAATTGTTTCCGCAACTACCACCGTCAAGGCTTCGTTCATAATATAATCTCAACCTTAGCACTAAAGGAACAACGTTTGAAATAAAACAAAACAACCTTTTGCGTCAACTCTCATGGTCCGTTGGTATTTTAAACGGGTTCTTGAAGGTGTAACTAATCTAGACTTTATGTGCAGTGGTGTAGGTTTGTTATTTGTTTATGAGGAAGTGTGTGCATATCAGATGAGGCTAAAGTCTAAGGGAAAGTGACCTGAGATCGAGAGTTCAAACCGAGTGCTTGCGAGGCCTTAAGGCGGGGTCTTGTAAATGATGACAACTTAATCAGCCTTTGTTCATAACCGTGTTGCAACTAAGTAAAGTATCTATACCACTATCACACTCATAAATTAATGCAAAGTTTGGATAGATGGATGAATGGACGGATGGTTGTAGATATGTTTGTTATTACTTCTTCACGTCAAAACAACTGAACGGATTGGCATGAATGGAATGACACATATCTGGGCTAACACCCATAAACAGTTCTAACGGGATAAAAATAAAACCATCTATCTATGTCGCACATCTGAAAAGTAGCACAGCACAAAAATGGGCAATACACATTGACGGCATAAAATGCCAGACAGCCCGTGGTCTCTCCTTTGAAGTTTGCGGGAAGTCATATTATCACTGTAAAATGTATCTAAAGTTAGCGAGATAAAGCTCAAAATATTTGGAATGTACATTTTGTGCTGGTAGCACACAGTGCACTTCTGATATGTCTGAGTTGTAGTGAATATAGAGGGTTATTTATGCTGTATGGCAGTCGATTCTTGTTGTAAAAAAGTTCAGAATACAGTCTATTCTAATCTAATGAACAGACACACATAACAAACTTAAAATATTATTTTAGGATTACCGATTGGTAATGATGTCGTTCAATATTATATTAATTTTTACACTCCGTACCGTAAGTTTATCAGTTTATTTATTTCCACCGTAGGTACACAATGTTACACTTGATGTCGTTAAATACTATTTTAAAAGATAAATCACATTTTTATTATAACACATACTAACTTATCACAAAGGAAACACCATAGGGCATTGTGCAAAAGAAAGCAGACAGACTTCCTTAGAACTTTCAACTTTCTTAAAAAATTAAAATAAATTCATTTATAATAATTTGTCACAATAAAACAGATAATAAATAATGGTATAAGTTAAATTGAATAATAAATTAGATAAAATGTCAAAGTAATCTGCTGTATAAGGGCATTGTCAAACTATACTAAAAATATTGTACAAAATTAAATAATATACAAGTAAGACAGGAAAGCGAGGCCTAAAGGTCTCTAATAAAATGTACCAACAGCCAACATCCCCACAAAAACGCAATAGTTTGGATATCTGTGCGATTAATTTCTAAAATTTTAATTTTACAAACTTACACGATAAATTAATATTATAAACACAGGGACAGGATTGTTCTTGTCACAGAAATGCATCTGTCACTCTCCGTTTGAAGAAATTATAAATAAGTATTATATAATGTATAACTAATAATGTATTGCAATTTTGTTTACTATTTTTATGTATAAATCACGCACCTGACGACCGTGACGTGACACGATCCCTCTGGTCTTCACTGAAAAACAGCGCTGGGTGGACACATTAGTGTGCTTCCAGCACAATGCTGAGTGAAGGCCATATTTGCCATGAACTCTGCTACGCACAATAATTTGCAAGATATATAGTATTAATTTGCGTAGTTTTAAGTTTGTTGTGTATGCTAGTTTTAAGGTAAATAAAAATATTTTATTTCTTTCTTTCTTTTCTTTCCGTTGCGCCACGACAGTAATAATAATTATTGTTTATTGACCAAGAGAACATAATACTATATGTGGGTTTAACTCATTACATTACTACGCGAAATTTGCATGTTAATTAAGAATACATGAAATCCAACATGGACCAGCGGGTAAGTACCTTTTCATTTAAATTAAGTACACGATTGATGGAGAAATTTTTTTTTTTTTTTTTCGAATGGACTATTATGCTGTTGCTCAGATGGCCATGACAGCGTTACCGGACTTTTGGCGGGCGCAGAGGGCGCCTCGCCGGTAAAAATTAGGTTGGGGCAACACGCACAAGGGCCACCACTTATGGAGAAATGGGTAAATATACATTCGGCTATATGCATACAGAATCTTTTCCTTTCTTCGAACTCAATAAAACAGCGACAGGTCGCTAGGAAAAAAAAGTCGTATCCTACGTTTACTTTTCATAATTACCGCTTATATGTTGTTTTACTGCAAAGGGGAAAGAGGGTCTCTACGGTTTCTACCCTCTTGCGTTCCTTTTGTTGATGCCTTCCTAACCGAATTTTGGCCACGTCAGGCCAGTCCAGTCTCACAGGCATACATACTCGTATGTACACTTATAGGTTGAACTCGTGACCGCTAGACCAACGAGACAGTCAAACACATGCCTTTTGCAGTGGTAGCAAGGATGTTTCTCGTACAAGAGCAAGGTTTACCTTTGCTCCCTTTCATCAAACAACATGAGAGATCAAACATTCTCTGAACCATCAATTCATTTATCAGTCAGGTTTCAGTATTTGTCCGCACGGCCATCTTTCACGTGGAACCAGCTAATCAAGTAAAGGTCATCCTTTCAAATAACTTGGATTTCATAAGAAATTGCCATCCTCGACGGTAATTTCTTACGAAAACTAAATTGACCGAGCTATTAGAAGTGCATAATGTTTCATTGACCTCGTGGCACCTACGATACTCGATCTCAGTACCAAATCAGTGCCTACACTCAGAAAACAAAAATCTAAGTTTTTATAAGTTTGTAAACAAAACCTACTATACCACCATATCACCTTTATTCACATAACTTAAACTTACTTATTTACTTATTGTTCTTTCATGTCCAGTCCATCCTATGGTTTCCTGGAAGAGATCGCTGTCAGCGATAAGGCCGCCCTTTATACTTCCTTTATTCTATTGTTTATTCCTGTATTGTTTTCTGTTTTGTGTAGAACAATTAAGTGTTTTCTATCTATCTATCTTAAATTTTGGTTTTAGGAGTATGTTTTTTTTTTGACGTCCTATTTGGCGCGGTGGGCGAAGGTCCGCCTGCGAAGCAGGAGGTTGCGGGTTCCCGCTTCGGGACAAATGTTTGTACGGTCTGAAGATATTTGTTCAGGGTGTTCGTTGTTCGTTCAGGGTGTTGCTGGTCGTTTTCTATGTAAAGAAAAATATCTATATATGTAATGTATTGTTTTATTATGTATATCAGTTATCTAGATCCTTGAAACTACTTTGGGCCTAGATAATGCTGTGTGAATTGTCCAGCATTACATACTTGTTTATTTATTTTAATCATTAATCACTACATAGTACAAAACAAAGTCTTAACATGGTACTTTTCTGTCCCTATGTAGGCTTAGATCTTTAAAACTACGCAACGGATTTTGATCCGGTTTTTTAAAGTAGAGTGAGTGATACCCGAGAAAAGTTTATAAACCATTTGACACATAGATTTCAAAGCGGGCAAAGCCGCGGGGTGGATCCAGGAGAGTATATAAAAGTGCAAACAACCCCTATAGATAATTTATTAAAAGTCGTACAACATCATCTAAGTCCAAACGAATCAGAACTTGAGTATAGAGAACCAGCTGACTGATATATACATACTATTTAAACCAAGATCCAGTATCATATGCTGATCATACTTTTTGTCCTGGCTGTGAATTCCTGCGTGTGTGGTAGTGTCATCTTTACGCATTAGGGTAATCCCACACTATTCGTGCCAAGCTTAGAGCTTACCTAGGAGCTACGCTTGTGTACAAGATACACAATGTGAACAAATACAAGGCGCCGCCGCGCCGTACGCGTTTGTTTGCGTAGTGACTCGCTTGGTTTCTAACCAAGGTCCTAATTACACTACATCAACTGCTTCACCATGCCAATAGTATCGTTTCAGAATGACACATTGTGGCATTTTCATCATATCATAATCAGCCTATGTTAGTCCACTGCTGGACATAGGCCTCCCCAATGAGCACCACAGCGCCCTGTCTTCAGCTTGACGCACCCAGCATCTACCTGCAGTCTTTCGCAGGTCGTCATCCCGTGGTCGGAGGGCGTCCTACACTACGTTTACCGAGTTATGATCTCCAGTCAAGAACACGTTTGCCCCAGCGGCCGTCGGTTCTTCGCGAGATATGGCCGGCCCACTGCCACTTCAGCTTGCTACTTCTTAAAGCTATGTCGATAACTTTGGTTGTCTGTGACATTTTTCCTTTGATGAAAGAACCTGCAGATGGATGGTGCCGCTATGGTACTAAAAATCAGTCAATAGGCGAGACTCATGCAGTAGGTAAGCATACTTATCCTTGATATGAGATGTTGGTCAAGATCTTGAATGGACAAGATCTCGATTGCTCGTGTTGTCATAGCGTACAGAAGTACACTTTAGAAAAGTGCTTGCATTTTTGAAACTCACTTTAATTGGGCTCGGCTATTTCATACCATTTGACACATAAATTATATAATTTCATTCCATCATGATGACTTCGCACTTTGATCTCACGAGGCCATTATTTCAATCGAATCAGTATCTACTCTTGCCATAGAAGTGTGTGTACAGAGTGGACGTACTGATTTGTTTGTTCAGTTGTTTCATAAAGTGAAACTTTAAAATTTCAACTATGTATTTGAAAAAATCGCATGGCACTAAGAGCGAAAAGCTTTACCAATGCGGCACTTTCCAAATAAGAAAAAACCTGTTTTTCTTTGAACTAAACAGATGGCGCAAAAAAATTAACGGTTGAAGTTAATAAGAAGTACATATCTTATCATACAGGTGGTTTTTTGAGAAGCGAGTTGACCAAATCAGAAACTATGAGAGTTAGTTGCCACTTTGCAAAAATAAATAATCCTGGCGGAACGTAGTTAAATTATGGAACAGCACAATTGTGTCCAGCATTATTATTATAATTTTTCTGGTACTAACCTTAGATCAATAAGACTAATAAGTATATTATTTCATGCAATACTGATTGTCACATGTAGGTAACATAAAAAAAAAAACGTAATAGTTTAAAATTAATACATTTTGCTCGTATCGCCCGGGAAGCGCACAGTGCAGACGATTTGAATGAAAGTTTGGTTCATGACTTTTGACCCGATAACAAGCAAGACGCAGCTGGTTCAAAACTTTATCAACATCTTTATACCTTTCTTCAATCTTTTTTATTTTAATATTATATATTTTTTCTAATAATATTATAAAGAGGAAAGGTTTAATTTTTTTGTTTGCTTGTAATGAATAGGCTCCGAAACTACTGGACCGATTTGAAAAATTCTTTCACCATAAAATTCTTTCATTTCCTGATACAGTGAATTAAAAAAAAAACTAATATATTATTTATAAAGGTATTCCATTTTTGTTTTCTATGAGAATTCAATCTACATTCCTGTATAGTTATTTTGTAGTAATAGTTACATTAGACCTTCATGATACAGCCTCACTTTCCATCACAGGTAAGATTGCGGTCAAACGAAGGTCTATCTATATTTAAAAAAAACTTAAGATTTCAGCGGGACTTGAACCCGCTTGAGGGGAAGGTTACGGGTTCAAGTCCCGCCGGTTTATTTTTGGGATATTATTTAACTTCTTAGAGATTACCCCGAGTGCGAGGGCTAACGCACTATAATAAATGAGGCAAGGCAAGAACTAACCTCCTGAGCAAGTCCTCGTTGACACGGGCCCTTTTCGGGCTATTAGTACTTTATATATAATAATATACGGTTTTAGAAATTTATTTTTCTCAAAAGAATATACATTCACTTATGGAGAAATATAAGATTATCTTAAGTAAATATGCAGAGCGGACTTATGTTACTAACAGTTGGAGATGTTTTCGTAGGTACGCGACTTACTTACTGCTTTATACAACACAAAAATCTATACTATGTACTAAAATGTATATATATCTATTCTTAAAACTATATCCTAACTTTTATGTAAATATTCCAGATTCAATTTGTGTGGAAAAACTAATAATGTAAAAGCGGGTAGACCGAAATATTTTTTCATCGCTTTAACTAAAACAAAAGTATATAATATAATAATAATAAATTCTTTATTTCCAGACACGAGATCCATATATGTAGGTACAATATTATTCTACTTAAAATAGTTATAACTAAAACACGAAACAAAACAAAATATAGACAGAAAGAGGTACATAAGGTAACTTAGTCAGAATAAATAAAAATACAATTAATAAATATTTTAGGTGGCAATAGTCACCCACCGTTCGTAGGTACATATCAGACAAGATCAAACGATCTGCCATACTCCTATGATATATTTATGTGTAGAGGAGGATGTTGATATATTCTATGTATATGTCCTTGCCAAAATTCAGGGATCTGGTTTGCAAATTTTTTGATAGGATGCATAGAAAGATGTAAATAGGTTTATTTTAAGTTTAATATTAAGTGGTAGTTAGTAGCGTGTCGGCGCATCTTATGAATGTTAGTTTTTAGGTAGTGTATTTTATATTTAAGTTTTTTTTGCATTTCTTTGTCGCTTTGGTGTAAAACTGTAAAGGCATTGTACATTTTTTATCAAATAAATAAATAATAACGAATCAATGTGACCTAGCTGCTTCCATTTCTCTCTTGGCTCAGCAGTGATATTTATGAAGCTCCATCTCTCCCTTACGCAATCAATTTGAGATTAGTACCTACGCGCACATTGCTTTGTTCCGCAAAAATGTTGTTGCACATCGTTAAGGTCAACGTCCACCAACTAGACCAGCACCCCAAATCACGTTCTGGTTCAAAAAGTACCTATTGAACTGAGATTGATGTTTCTTATGGGTACGTAATATAACATTATCTATTGATTGTTAGTTATCTATCATCATTATCATCAGCCTACAGCAGTCTACTGCTGGACATAGGCCTACACCAATGAGCGCCATAGCGCTCTGTCTTCAGCTTGCCGCATCCAGCATCTACCTGCAGTCTTTCGCGGGTCGTTATCCCACCTGGTCGGGGGGCGTCCTACACTACGTAAAAATTTAATAAAAAATATAAAAAAAAACTCAAAATTAATACAAGCGTAGAATAAAAGTTGTTCTCCTCCTCGGGGTCCAGAATTATCTCCTTTCGGCTTGGTACACATGTTTCGTAACACCCTGTATTATATTTTAGGTAACCGACAGTGTTTTGTCAACTTGTAGGTAACACGTCATCGTCCGTCATTGGTAGAGCTTTATTTTAGACTAATATTATAACGAGGAAAGGTTTGATTTTTGTTTGTTTGTTTGTATTGAAAAGGCTCCGAAACTACTGGACCGATATGAAAAATTCACCGTTGGTAAGCTACACTATCTCCGGTGAACATACTCGTAGGCTATATTATATTTTGATATGAACCAAGGTGTGAAAAAATTACCTAAAAAAATCCTGACATCGCGTGCGCTGCAAAAACTATTGATGATAGAACAAAATAATGTACTACGACTTTGCAGAACGCATCATTATCTACAAAAAGTGTCTACACGTATGCGACGTAGGCGTCACTGGGTTAGGGGAGGGTAAGAAAGAAACTGCCGCGAACAAATTATTAATAATAATAAATAAATACCCGTGTGAAGCCAGGAAGGTCCGCTAGTATATTATAATATGAGACCATAGCTCCAAGCAGTCTTTGGATGGTTAAAGATTATGTAATGTGAAGTCGACCTTTGCAAATATAAAAATCGAAATAGCACACACGTGACAAGAAATAAATTAGATGAAAGTTTTGTCTCGTTAAAATGAATATTCATTAATGTAACTGTCGTAGGTATGTCTTGACTATAATTTATCTCCAAAGTAATTTCCCATCCTACTTTTATATGACTGTGTTTCGTTATTATCATCATCATCATCAGCCTATAGCAGTCCACTGCTGGATATGCCTCCCTCAATGAGCGCCATAGCGCCCTGTCTTTAGCTTGCCGCATCCAGCATCAATTTCGTTATATGCTTCATTCTAAATATGTAAGTATGTAGATATAACCTACCAAAAAAAACGAATTGGCTTTAAAATCAAATTCGTTTCGTTTTTTAAGCCGAGTTTGCTCAGACCTTGTGGACCAACACGGACGCTACTCATCATCATCATCATCATCAGCCTATATTAGTCTACTGCTGGACATAGGCCTCCCCCAATGAGCGCCATAGCGCCCTGTCTTCAGTTTAACGCATCCAGCATCTACCTTTAGTCTTTCGCAGGTCGTCATCCCACTTGGTCGGAGGCCGTCCTACACTACGTTTACCGAGTAGTGGTCTCCACTCAAGAACACGTTTGCCCCAGCGGCCGTCGGTTCTTCGCGAGATATGGCCGGCCGGCCCACTGCCACTTCAGCTTGCTAATTCTCTGAGCTATGTCGATAACCTGGGTTCTCTGTCGGATGTATTCGTTGCGAATCCTATTCTTCAGAGAAACTCCGAGCATAGCTCTTTCCATAGCTCGCTGAGCGACTTTGAACTGGTGGACCAGCCCTATCGTAAGTGTCCACGTCTCAGCTCCGTAGGTCATAACGGGTAGGACGCACTGGTTGAAAACTTTCGTTTTCAAAAGCATTGCGGTATGGATGAAGAGAAGACTCGACGTAGTTTCCCAAACGCTGCCCAGCCCAGCTGGATCCTCCTTTTGGCCTCCTTCTAGAAATAGTTTTAACTAACTGCAGAATCTGCCCGAGGTATGTGTAAATGTAAGAGATTACCTAATCGGGAACTAATCCGACACCAAGCTATCAGAGCTTGTGTTATGGGTACTAGATGACTGATATACGATAATGATGATAATATAGCCTACTGGCTGCGCCCCGCGGTTTCACCCGCGTGGTGATAGAGTTTTTGGATAATATACAATATATTTTTATAAATTGTATCTTATGTGTTATTCTGATGTTTAAGCTATATTATTGTAAAGTTTCATTAAAATCCATTCAGTAGTTTTGACGTGAAAGAGTACAAACATCCATCCATCCATCCATCCATACTAACAAACTTTCGCGTTTATAATATTAGTAGGATGATAGTAGTGTATAGTATATAGTAGTAAATATCCAAACTTTAGTGCTTAAAAATATTAGCTATTATCTGCATTGCTCTACTATTTGCTTTTCTATTTACTATACTAATATTATAAAGAGGAATGGTTGGATTTTTTATTTGTTTGTAATGAATAGGCTCCGAAACTACTGGACTGATTTGAAAAATTCTTTCACCGTTGGGACGCTACACTATCCATGAACATAGGCTATATTATATTTTTTTTAAAGTTAGGGATCCGTACTAGAACCACGCGAAGCCGGGAAGGTCCGCTAGTGACCAATAACTAGGTAAGTGAGATCTATTACGTAAAATCATGGGAAAAGGTTCTACCGTCAATCAGCATTTCACGTATGACCATTAATTACCTACTTATTAACTCGTTCCAAATAACGCGTTACGTAAATCCTAACCCACATTATCATCCACCGCGTACGCGCACGTTAATCGCTTATCAGATCTATTGGGTAACTCTTTAGGGTCAATCTCATCATCATCATCGGCCTATAGCAGTCCACTGCTGGACATAGGCCTCCCCCAATGAGCGCCATAGCGCCCTGTCTTCAGCTTGACGCAACCAGCATCTACCTGCAGTCTTTCGCAGGTCGTCATCCCACCTGGTCGGAGGGCGTCCTACACTACGTTTACCGAGTCGTGGTCTCCACTCAAGAACACGTTTGCCCCAGCGGGTATTTTGATACCTCTTTTATCTAAATTGGTTCATCAAGGTAATAAAGAGTATCAGCTAACCAGATAGAAACATTCGAAAAAAACATAAATCGATCGTAGGCATAAATCACCTACCTGGTAACAAGAGCAACATGACCATCGGTTTTTAAACAATTTCCGTGTAAATTATTAGCCTCCCTTTCTCGCCTGCCCCGCGCAGCATTCCGTCATCCTTGTCTCGAAAAAGCGAACTCATTTCACTTTGACTGCTGAAAACGCACGGTATGAGTTTTCTACAAGTGACTAATATGCGTAAATCCACACTAGCGCAGCGGCTGAGAAAATACAGATCTGTGTGACTTAGCACAGCCGTAATATTTTTCGAACGAAACGCATGTGCGGCGCAACACAACCGCTGTGTAGAGCGGCAGCACGAATTTTTTAGGTAAAAAAAAAAGATCGCAGTCGTCGAAAAAAAAACCGCAGTAAAAGTGTTAAGTAAAGCTATGCACAACGTCAAAATTACTTACACACTGTTGTCGGTGCGAAACTGAGCGACATCACTCCGTAGAAAATCCTAAAGTTCCTAGCAGCTGCAAGGGTTAGTAGCGAATTATACTATGCTGACACATTTGTCGTTTTATGTGACATGAAAAAACCATGCACGATCGCAGCTTTAAATAATCGAGCAGAGTAGTAGCCTTGGTACTTGATACGCATGTCCAAATGTATACCTCACGCGGGTACTTCCCATTATGCAACGATTATAAATATAGCTAGCAACAGTTATAGGCATGTAGGTGAATCGGACTTTCATTATCTGTACTCGCTTTCAAATCATGAGGTAATGTAACATGACATGCGTGTTGTAGGGTTAACCAATTAATACGTGGCCTTAACCCTTAAATTATATTGGATTACGACGTTCCGTTACGAAAACATCCGACAGAGAACCAAAGTTATCGACATAGCTCGAAGAATTAGCAAAATTAAGTGGCAGTGGGCTTGCCATATCTCGCGAAGAACCGACGGCCGCTGGGGCAAACTGTTCGCTGTTCTCGACTGGAGAACACGACTCGGTAAACGTAGTGTAGGACGCCCTCCGACCAGGTGGGATGACGACCTGCGAAAGACTGCAGGTAGATGCTGGATGCGTCATGCTGAAGATAGGGCGCAATGGCGCTCATTGGGGGAGGCCTATGTCCAGCAGTGGACTATCATAGGCTGATGATGATGATGACGACGACGTTCCACGCCAATGTCGTGGTATGGACTAAAAGCTGTTGGTCTTGCAAGAATACCACGCTATTTAAGACAATACGTAAGAAAACTTAGCGTTATAACGCTAATTTTAGCACGATACACGTAAAAATTCCTTTTCACGTGTTATTCACTGACTTTGACCACCTCTGTGGCGCGGTGGGCGAAGGTCCGCCTGCGACGCAGGAGGTTGCGGGTTCGACTCCCGCCTCGGGACAATTGTGTATACGATCTGCAGATATTTGTTCCGTGTTTGCTTGATTTGATTAGCAGAACCTGACCTTCGAGTTCATGGAAATTATTATTTAGTTACTTCTCTCGCTAACGGGCCGCTATTGTATGAAATTGATGAGCCACAGCGGCAGAGGGGTCAAAATATAATCACTACATAGTATAAAACAAAGTTACTTCCTGATGTCTATCAGTCCCTTTGTATGCTTAGATCTTTAAAACCACGCAACGAATTTTCACGCGGTTTTTTTAATAGATAGAGTGATTCAAGATGAAATTTTATATGTGAGCATGCGGAGCCGGAGCGGGTCGCTAGTAATAACATAAATGATTATGAAGTTGACACCACAGTGTTTTTCGTTTGTGCTCGTTCTGCTAGCTCTCAGGTTTTGTCTGTAAATCAGTAATATCGCTGAGCAATGGCCTAATTATACCGACGGCCGCTAGGGCAAACGTGTTCTTGAGTGGAGACCACAACTAGGTAAACGTAGTGTAGGACGCCCTCCGACCAGGTGGGATGACGACCTGCGAAAGACTGCAGGTAGATGCTGGTTGCGTCAAGCTGAAGACAGGGCGCTATGGCGCTCATTGGGGGAGGCCTATGTCCAGCAGTGGACTGCTAATAGGCCGATGATGATGATGAGATTGACCTGCGAAAGACTGCAGGAAGATGCTGGATGCTGGCGCTCATTGGGGGAGGCCTATGTCCAGCAGTGAACTCCGTTGTACTGCAGCACACACAATTACCTACAGTAAGAACTTCTTCATCTTTTAATTGCTCGTTTTAATTGTTTTTATTGTAATTTAGTTTAATATTGTATCTCTCTCTATGTTAATTGTTATAAGTACTAAATAACTGTTTTATCTTTTTATATATCTGCTGGTAATAATCTTCTATTTATTATGGAAATGTACGCGTTACTTATAGAAGCTATCACCCGATGATCGCGCGTCGGGTGAAAGTGCCCACTTACACTGATGATCGCATCATGTCCCACGTATGGCGGTCGCTATAGAATATCAATCAACATAATCTAACAAATAAAAAAAACAAAATCTATACAAACCTTTGTGGTTTCCTTCGTGTTATTTTTAAGCTCGTTTATTTAACAATATCTATTAACACTTTGACTGCGGTTTTTTTTCGACGACTGCGATCTTTTTTTTTACCTAAAAAATTCGTGCTGCCGCTCTCACACAGCGGTTGTGTTGCGCCGCACATGCGTTTCGTTCGAAAAATATTACAGCTCTGCTGAGTCACAAAGATCTGTATTTTCTCGGCCGCTGCGCTAGTGTGGATTTACGATTATAAGTCACTTGTAGAAAACTCATACCGTGCGTTTTCAGCACTCAAAGTGTTAAAAAAAAACAAGGGTTGTATACTAATTTATACCAAACTAGCTGCTCCCCGTGGCTTCGCCCCCGTGGAAATCTATGTGTCAAATTGTTTAAATGATAAAAAGTATCCTATGTTAGACTCCTGGTTCTAAGCTACCTCTCCACCAATTTTCAGCTAAATCGGTCCAGCCGTTCTCGAGTTATAAGTGTTGTAACAAACACGACTTTCTTTTATATATATAGATATAATAAATAAATAATATATAAAATAAATTATTATCAATAAATTATTCGCTTTACTGTGTATTTAATTTCAAAGACAATATTTTTATAATACATTTTTTATTGCTGTAGATATTATATTGTATTATATATATAGTAGACTAGCTGCGCCCCGCGGTTTCAACCGCGTGGTGATAGATATTCTGGATATTATACAATATATCTTTATAAATTGTAGCCTATGTGTTATTCGTTGGGAAGCTACACTATCCCTGGTAAACATAGGCTATATTATATTATCAAAAAAGTAAGAGATCCGTACTAAAACCGTGCGAAGCCGGGAAGGTCCGCTAGTCATAAAACATTAAAATAAACTGCCAACATGCAAACATCATCGCTTCGCTTTCCACCTAAGACAACGCCACTTCAGCCTTTTTGTATGAGACAAATATTTCCTAAGCCTATGTAGGTAATTACAGTTTTTATTCCGTAGAAATCTCTCGGTCAGCTCGAGTTGATGGCTGGTTTCCGCGTGAGGAAGTTCCCACGATAGCTCAGAACCCTATGTTGATGAGACGGTGTAGAGGCGGCTTCACAAGTTAATAGGAAATAATCTATACTAATATTATAAAGAGGAAAGGTTTGATTTTTTGTTCGTTTGTATTGAATAGGCTACGAAACTACTGGACCGATTTGAAAAATTATTTCACCTTTGGGAAGCTACACTATCCCCGGTGAACATGGGCTATATTATATTTTCAAAGAAGTTAGGGATCCTTACTAAAACTCCAACGTAACCCAAGGTGTAAAAAAATCACATAATAAAGTGAAATTCGAGTTTAACGCGGGTGAAATAGTTAGTATTAATATATATTACATATTTTCTATTTGCCAGGTCTCAGTAAACGTAGTGTAGGACGCTCTCCGATCAGGTGGAATGACGACCTGCGAAATACTGCAGGTAGATGCTGGATGCGTCAAGCTGAAGACAGGGCGCTGTGGCGCTCATTGGGGAAGGCCGTTGTCCAGCAGTGGACTACTATAGGCTGATAATGATGATGATGGGCTGCTGTGGAAACGGTTCCGAAGCGGCCCAGTGCTTTTGAAAAATTATTTAGTTATTCATATTCAATTATTTATTTTCTATGTATAATAAAAAATATCTATCTATGTAATGTATTGTATTATATATATCAGTTATCTAGTACCCATAACACAAGCTCTGCTTACCATGGGGCTAGATAATGCTGTGTGAATTGTCCAGCATTATTTATAATTATAATTTATAATTAATTATAATTATTGCATCATACGAGCTGTCACATAATTTTAGCTTAGGTGTTATTAACATAGAGGTGAGAGACACATGAGCGCAGCAATTTTATAAATAATGTTTATTATACTTATAATAAGTAAGTATACTACTTACTTATTATACTCTCATTTATTAAAATTCTCGTATAAAATACATTTTTTACTATAGAAAATACAATAAAATTGTATAAAACTATTCTACAGTAAAAAATATATCAAAACGGTAGATCACCGACCGCGAAGCTAGGCTCAAGCGGCCGGTGACTAGGGCTGCAAAGAAAGGAACTTCCTGACGATACGTGCCGAGTCCAAGAGTACCGCCTTCTGGATCTGGCCCTTGATCCAACTTCCTAGCGAGAGTCTCTTTAACTATTATTATACTTATTATTAAAACTTTTATATTTAATTATCCTTTAATTGGTGACGTGGCATTTGTGTAACGTAAGTGGTGACGTTAGGCCTGACAGGCCTCGGATAACGTATAATTCAAACTGTACATAAATGAATGACTGTAGCCTACCTATTTGTGTTAATATGGATATTTAGGTATGAAATAAAACAATTATGTGTATTCTAACTATCACTATTATTTAAAAACAAGACATATCAAAATTAGCTCTCGTATTATTCGAAAAAACGATATGATATCATTATTTGGTCATAACAAAAAACGACATATTTATAAATAATAACATTTTAAAATCTTAGTATAGGCTTGAATCATCTTATAAAATAACACAAATCTCTTATCAAAATGTAAATCACAAAACTGACACTGGGTAAACTTCACATGCGTTCACTCCTCCCTTGGTGGAATTCTATACAATTACTAGCTGCTCCCCGCGGCTTCGCCCCCGTGGAAATCTATGTGTCAAATTGTTTAAATGATAAAAAGTTATCCTATGTTAGACTCCTGGATCTAAGCTACCTCTCCACCAATTTTCAGCTAAATCGGTCCAGCCGTTCTCGAGTTATAAGTGTTGTAACAAACACGACTTTCTTTTATATATATAGATTATTATATACAATTGTTTTTTATAGCATTTTCGATTAATTAAATTTGTCTTTTAAATTATCAGCTGCAGAACCACTAAATTTTCTTCGATTTGTTGATCAACATTTGAACTGGTTCCCGGTATAATTTGTATACTAGTACTTTATTCTGTATTTCTCTGTTCCAGTACTCTACGTGTTTTTCTAGGTGGTTCTGTATAATTCATCCTTTATGTTTTGAGATATACCCCATACTAAATCACAAATAACAACTAAACAACTCTGAAAAAAAAAGTAACGTAAGTGGTGACGTGGGGCCTGAGAGGCCTCAGTAAAACTTTAAATGCGTATAACTCACCGAATTTTCCCCCGCCGACACTATTATCCCTATCCACGGTATGGGTGCAACCAAACTCGAAGCTACTGAGACACATAAACCCGGGACGCGAGGGGAAAGGGTTGATAAAACGTTTTGTTAGTGCTCACGGGCCTGCCCACGTCACCAGTTAAAGGTTATTTAAATTTAATTTCCTTGAGGGTTTTTTTCCTGCAGCTACGAGGACAAATGAACCTCCCCTTACGTCCACCGTACAGTTTTTAAGATACCTAATGTAACCTAAACTTTTAAATAATATGTGTTAACAAGGTGGAAATCAAACCCACAACCTCCTGCGTCGCAGCCGGACCTTCGCCCGCCGCGCCACATGGGTCGTCCATAAATCCAATGCGTCTACTCTAAACTAACAAATCTTCTGTGCGTATCCAACTCTTTGACAATAAGTACAATAGAACCGCTCTTGAACTTCCATACCCCCTATTACCTAATCTATCACTATACGGACGCTTTCCTCCACTTTTGCCATGACAATGGTGTGAAGACATGGCTAATTCAAGTCGATTACTGTAATTTTTATCACATCTCGCTATTTTTATCTCGACTCGAGTTTCCTAAACGAGAATAAAGCTTCCGTAACGCGATTACTAAAATGTATTACTAAGGCTGTTACGTAATCGGCTTACGACATTTTAGCCAGCCCACATATGTCCACTGCTGGACGTGATTCTTCGAAACAAGGGCAGTTTTGTTATAATCACGAAGCTTGGCAGGATGATCGTTGATCGCAGTGGAGGTGTTAATAAAAATACGAAACGTAACTAAACACAGAAAAGAGAGATGCTGCCGTTCCTCTGAGATTCAATCGATAGCTTTTACGCCACGATTGCCATAGCCAGGCCAAGCACACACAATTCCACACTTTTAGTTATTTCAAATAAAGTAAATAAATAAATAATGCTGGCCTATCCACAAATCATCATCTAGCCCCAAACTAAGCAGAGCTTGTGTAATGGGTATTAGACGACTGATATACTTAATATAATACATTGCATAGACGGGTATCTTTTATTATACAAAAAAAATATCTAAATAATAAAATAGCCTGAACTTATATTTGCAGATCTTACAAACATTTGTCCTAAGACGGGACTCGAACCCACAACAGTCCCCTCGCCGCGCCGCCACTTCGTTCGTCATGAGTACAGTAATAATCAGTCATCTGGCATAACACAAAGCTTTGCTAAATGATCATCATCAGCCTATAGCAGTCCACTGCTGGACATACGCCTCCCCCAATGAGCGCCATAGCGCCCTGTCTTCAGCTTGCCGCATCCAGCATCTACCTGCAGTCTTTAGCAGGTCGTCATCCCACCTGGTCGGAGGGCGTCCTACACTACGTTTACCGAGTCGTTGTCTCCACTCAAGAAAACGTTTGCCCCAACGGTTGTCGGTTCTTCGCAAGATATGGCCGGCCCACTGCCACTTCAGCTTGCTAATTCATAGAGCTATGTCGATAACTTGTCGAGGTTTAATCTATACAATCTCGTCGGTATGTGTGAAATGCAATCCTGGCAAAAGCTCACAGTACCGGATTCCATTTGCCAGTTTAAGTTTCACCCCTGCCCATAGCATCGCATCCGCTAATTGAGCCACGGCACGCACCGGGGGGCTCCAAACTTTGATGAGCAATTAGTTAAGACCCTTTGATACTGATACTGTTATTAGTCGTCGCATGATACACGTCGTAGGTAAAAGATAAGCCAGCAGCGAGAAAGTGTGAAAGTGAAATGCATTGTTTACTGAAACTTCGTATTAACTAATACTTTACTTTATATAAACTAATATTTATCATTAGTCCTCGCATGATACACGTCGTCGTAGGCTTAGCCGGGTAGTGGCAAAATGTCCAAGTGTCAATAAATGTCAGGGATGCGGTTGAACGAGATTTATGTAATACTAGCTACGCCCCGTGCCTTCGCCCGCGTGGAAATCTATGGGTCAAATGGTTCATAAACCTTCCTCTTGAATCACTCTATATATTAAACGTAATTTATTTATATTTATATTAATATTAATAAAAAAAAAAAAAACCTTCCTCTTGAATCACTCTATATATTAAACGTAATTTATTTATATTTATATTAATATTAATAAAAAAAAAACAGAGCTTGTGTTATGAGTACTAGATGATATTTAATGGGATAACTACCAGAACATCCGAAACAAATGTCTACAGATTGTACACACAAATGTCCCGAGGTGTGAACCCGCAACCTCCCTCGGCCAGTGCGCCACACAATATCGAAAACAAACGAGCACAGAATGCAATAGATTTGCAATTCTACTCAAAGAGATATTAGGGTTAAAAGCATTGCATTGTTGAAACTTCCTAGAAGAAAAACAGTTTCAACATTATCTCTGAGTTCCATCACGTATGGACGCATTTACACAGTGGGCTAGTCAACGTTTAAAATGATGGCTAACCTACTGCTACAAAAGTTCCATCGTAATCAAACTTCCCATAATTTGTTTGTTATGATTAATTCTGATCATTGCTATACAATAGCAAAAAATAAACATTAATCGGTCCACAATTGACCCAAAAATCGGCGAACATAAATAAATACGAGTAAGTACTTAAATAAATAACATACATACATACATATAGGCTAAACTAAAAGCACGTCCTTTTTTCGAAGTCGGTTAAAAAGTTAAAATCTTACGTAAGTATTCCGTATTTTAAATTATTCTAAATATAAATATATGTTAGGCTGCTCGCACACTCGAAAATATAAAGTCACTTCTTCGCGTAGCCCCGTTCCGTATCAGCATCGTATGAATAATGTATTTCGTACGTATCACGCGCAGGTATGCTATGCGCAAAACCGCTTAAAAGAAGCTCTTACAGTTGTACAAACAGGCGGCGTCGCCAGCTTACAAGCTTCTTGTTGAGGACAATAAACGCCGGTGTCCCGCTTTTGGTGTAAATTCTACGCATTATGACGTAAGATGAGCACGCGCATCTAAATCGCATTGCTGGACAACAATTAGCATTAGATTTAAACGAGACAAGAATTTAACCTAGATTACTTGATACATGTTGGGGCACAATTATCTTTTAATTGTTGCTTCTACTCTTCTATGTTATGCAAACATGAATTTATTTATATCAACTAATATGTCTCATATGTGGGCAAAGGCTATCCCTGCTATAAATAATGCTAGACAATTCACTGAGCATCATCTAGCCCCAAACTAAGCGGTTGTGTGATGGGTACTAGATAACTGATATTCTTAATAAATGTTGCTTTGCATTGTGCCAAGGCGAGAATCGAACCCGCGATCTCTTGCGTCACAGGCGGACCTTCACCCGATACACTGCAGAATTGTATAGTATAGTATAATAGTGGCGATTTTGTGACAATACCATTGTCATAGTGAAGCGATTAATTTAGGAGAATATGGCCCATGTATGTCCGCTTATTATGCTGGTACTAGCCGATTAGTTGACAAAATACAGTCGAATACCTACAATACGCTGCATGTCGTCGGTGGGTGTACGTGGAGTTGATGCCTTGATGGTATTACCCGCTCCTTAGATGGACCTTCGGTCGCTCCGCCATAGAGTCGACAATCCTACGCATCCTCACACCTAGTACGCGACGAATTCACCTGTTAAGATCCATTATATCCAAGTGCTAGCTATAACAATGGGCTTGCTATAAACGCGGTCACCCAACTGTGCATCACAGTTGTGTAATGTTTTGTAGTTGTGCACTGGTTTAGAAGATGCTTATAGGCCAGCTGTGTGATAATAATAAGTAGGTAGGCAGGTGTAGGTTTCTATTTATATTTTATAACGATAATTTAAACAATGGAAGTATAATAATAAATAAAACATCATCATAACATCTGAAGACACTGTCTTTAGGAAGTTGGATCAAGGGCCGGATCCAAAAGGCGGTAAGTCCATGGACTTGGCACGTATCGTCAGGAAATTCCTCTCTCTGCAGCCCTAGTCACCGATCGCTGGGCTCTAGCTTCGCGGTTGATGTCTACCGTGTTGATATATCTTTTACTGTAGAATAGTTTTATAATATTTTACAGTAATTTCTTTGAAAAACTAAATTAATATAAATAATGATTCATCACAAGAACAAGTAACTTTCCTAGGCCCCATATGATAGACACCTTAAGAGACTAACATATTAAATTTAAAATTTAAAAAGAATCCCTTCGGCCAAACAATTGTTTTTAAGGTTCTAAACTCCAGCTGACAATCGATGTAGCGCGACGGGGGAATTTCCGCCTGCGTCGCAGGAGGTTGCGGATTCGATTCCCCCTTGGGTTGCTTTTTGTACGATCAGCAAATATTAGGTGTAATCAAAACTAACATCCTAAACCAAAAACCAAGAAAGAGATTCATAACATGGAGTTCGTTGTACTCAGTCGCTTCTTACTTAACTATAATTTGAATAAACTAAAACCGACTTCGAATTCCATATTTTTACTGTTTTTAAATTTTGCGGGATAAATATCCTCAGGGATAAAAAAATTATTGGAAACATCGGAGCAAATTTTTATGCAGTAAAAATTTAATAAACACCGGCTTATTAGCTGGGTATTCAACGGACTGGATAATCGGACTGTCGAGGGGAAATACATACGTTGTTACACTCGTCTGCGTATTATTAATGCAAAACATCAGCTAATAAATTTCCCCTCACTTTAAAATAAAACCTATCTACATATTTTCCTCGTTACTTCAAGGACCCAATATTGGGTCCTTGAAGCACGCAATAATGCAGAAGTATAGGACAAAAAGTAAACCTCTAAACCTACGTTTAGAGACTATGTAATTTAAATAGACTATTCTATATAATATAGATTCTGTCTGAGTAAACTGATGTTAAAACTTGTGGCTAATAAATTTTTAATATTAGACATGCAACAAAAAATTCCGTTAGTTCCAAACCCATTTATTTCTACAGCTCAGGATAAAGACAATTCCTCATTCTCTTCTAGTTTTGTTGATGTCATGCGTAAAATTGGTTTAACACGTTTAGTGAGTGAGTGAACTTACTTACTAACTGATTTATTTACTATTTATTTATTTATTTATTTACTAACTGAGTATTAAGTATCTCTGTTTGTATAAAGTAGAAAGAGATACCTTCGAGCAGTGTTTTGTTAACAATCCGAACGTATTGTTTTTTTATTTAGGTGGCTATTCCATTGGTTGTGTAAAATTTAATGGGATTTTGTGTGATGGGTATGTCTTCACGTAAGAAATCAACCACAGACCACATAATGTGATAAAAATATTGGTGTAAAACCGGCATTGTTTTGGCTGTGATCGCACTCGACCTACATAACAGTATAAAACTTATAACTTTATAACTTTTGTACCAGGAGCTTAAGTATCGCAGTAGCTTTAGTATTTTGTCTTGGGAGTTCCTAGCTGAATGAATTGTTTTTTGTACCTCTCTTTCAATCCCATTCTCTCCAAAACCATTGTGATGAAACGGCTTGTGTGTTGAATGTTACTAAGTTGCGAGCACATTTCAAAAGATCACCCATCAAATTTCATGCAAATCTGATCAACAGTTGAACAGGTAAGCTCGATAGCCAAATCATCCAAGCTGCCACAGCGATTTTTGGACTCCAGGTTTTTATTGCTTATCGTTGGCAAGAAAAATATACAAATATAGTTTTCTATTATCTCTGATCGATAGGTTTAATCATAAAAAATACAATTAGCAAATTTGAATTATTACATAAGAATTGGCTTACAAAATAAGCAATACAAGTCAAAATTTATACTTTTAATTATTATCAAATTACATTATTAAACAAATATGTGTACTACTAACGTACAATCCTGAAGAAAATATCAAATTAGCGTTCCTTTGATTTCATGATATTTCGATAAAGCGTTCATTTGAGATCGCGATTGTTCATTCTACTGTTTTTTTGAAGTTGTGTGCATGTTCTTGTTGTTATTTTTATATTTCGTTATGCGGTTACATGTTCTTTCTGGATACCGTTTACCGATATTTCAGGTTCCGGTATTCCGTAATACAGTTCGAAAGACAGCTGTTGTCCTTTTAGCGCTTTGACGTACCTACCTACATGCTCACGATATGAACTTATTTTTCTTAAATCTAGAACATAAAATGTATTTATTAGTATTTTAATCTGGTCTAGAAAAATAGGCACGAAAGACTAAGGTCGACAGAGCATCAAAAGCAAATATATAATTTGTGTAAAGAATTTTAAAATTTTTGTATGTTTTTAATTATTATGTTGCCTAATATTTCAGTTGCAATAAATAATAGCTCATCGTTTTACATAATGATGGTGTGTATGATTAATTGGCTTAAGTTATAATTAGACGAGAAATCACAAACAAAATCCTTGAAAAGTATCGTTCGCAAACGCTCGTTTAATGATTTGTGAGATTTTTTTTACTATTTTTTTTTGCTGTTTAAATAAGGTTGTTTGTGTATAGGTAGTTTGTAGTATGTATGGACCTACTACATATTTTCAATATCCATAGGCAATTGTGCAGCATAAAAATCACGGTGGTTCCAAAAGAAATTAACATTTACACTTAAATATGTAACTATTTGTTTTCTGTAGGTTGCTATTGTCCGCTTGCATAATAATCTTCCTCCATTCTTATCAGTAAATTTTTGAAATCTTTATAGAATTATGTAAGCACAATACAAACTGCCAGATTTCCCACCAAGACTTTGTTTAATCGACGCACTGCAATCTGTGATTCGATGAAATGACGTCACCAGCGGTGCAACCAGCCGCAGAGCGTTTTAATCAAGTTATCAAATATAAAAAAGAACATTTTCTACCTAAAATAGATATATAGAGAAATATATATATAATATTTTTTTAATAAAGGTTTTTTGGATTCTTACTGACTTGTATGATAATAATTTTGCAACTGATAGAACTTTTAAAACTATCATGGTTGTTTAAAAAAAAACAAAAGTCATTTAAAACGGGATGAATAAAATATTTCTTATTACAGGATATAAAACTATGAATTAATAAATTAAATATTCCAATAAAAAAATCAAATCATGGTATATATCACATTACTTTCAATTATTCTCCTTTGCAAGAATAGGCACTGGTACACATTATGACTGGCCACCAGTAGGTATATTCCAAATCATTTGCTTTAGGTTTTCTTGTTACAGTATAATTAATTACAGTCTTGGGGATGCATGGTTGAAGTATTGTTTCAAGTAAAAAGTTTACAGAATATTCAAGAGAATAGTATTACTTTTGGAACTAGGTAATGTAATATAATATTTTTTTTTACTTATTCAATTTCGTACTAACTATTCCAATCCATTGCTTGCAAAGCCAACAATATAACGCGTTAGCAGTCACTAGTTGCCTTGAACTAAATAAGAGAACTGTTTACCTGTACAGCACAGTCCATGTTACTTTACGAGGGTTCCTCCTCATCAAATGAGCGGCTTCACATTTTGAATTCAAAAATGTGAATGACTGAAAAAATAATACACTTACATTATAATAATGTAGAACTTATTGAATGTTGGACCACAGTAGGCAACCTGAGCAACAAGGTGCAGGGTTAGGTACCTACTAAAAAGTGTAGCTGGACTGAATGAAACTCAAAACTAAAATTCCATTGATAGAACTACCTACATTACCAACTTTAAATATTGTATCCCTTTAAGGTGAGGTTTTTTATTTAAGGTTTTTAGCAGGATGTTTTCATTTAATGTAAAATACCTCCAGAAACAAAGCCTCAAACGAATAGTTTCAAGCTTTCTAGGATTCACAACGCTAAATCTTAGGTTAGAAAAGGTACATGCGTACAAAAGATGAAACAGATGAGAGATAGGAATTTGCGTGACTTTGATGGGAGGGTCCAGAAACTTTACTGTAATGGGAATTATTGCGAATTACTATTATTTACCTTGCCGTCCACCTTGACCATAGTTTTGCCAAGGCCAGGATAGATTTTGTATCCACTGTACGCGCAAAGACCGATCCTGAAAATTAACCACAAATCATGAAAACAGAACACTTCACATTATAGTCCATTCACATTTATGTACAAAATTATCGTGATTACTCAGATTTTTACAAGTAAAATAGCGTAAACATCTAAAAACGTACTTCATTTTGACTTCTGCAAAAGAAAAAGAGGACAACAACAATCTGTCCTGTCAGTCAGTCAAATAGTGAGTGAGTGAACGTGAAAATGTCCGTTGTCAAGTCAAACAGCTGTCAAAAAGGGTATCCACAATATAAATCATCATATAAAAAATATATAAATAATGAATGATATACTTAATACAAAATATTACAGGGATAGATTTTATTAATACGCAGATAACTACCTGAACACCCGGAATAAATATCTGCAGATCCTATGTATAATTGTTAATAATAAAATGTATATAATTGTTCCGAGGCGGGAATCGAACCCATGCGACCCACCCAGAGGTCGTCAATAGATTAGAGCTAGTGCTAGAACAATAGCATTATTTCTGGATCTTTAACGTAACGATGAAAGTTTTACACCAAAATATCAACGAGCAATCTCGTGCTATTTTGAAAAGTGTCTATTAGATTCTATAATGCTATACAAATACTATATTTTATATGTGCCGTAAAAATGCATAAAAAATGTTCATTTTCAATTTTCTTTTGACGAAAACGCTAGACGTTGTAAACGCCTTAATACGGCCATATTGCTATGTGGTCATGACGTTAGACGGCGGCATAGACATAGGTATGCATGCATGGCTGAGCCATATAATCCTAGAAAGAGAGTACTTTATAATTAATCTATGCATATAATAATATTTTATTTATAGATCGTTCGTTTCGTTCATTCATTCATTTCAAAACAACAGAATCAATCAAAACATAACCTGCATAAGCTTAAGCTCCATTCCGGGTCAAAACTTAACTTGCATTTAGTTTAGTAATTTGTATTGCACCCAGGGGTTATAGATTGTATTGGTTGAAACACTTTAGCAAAACGAAACAATAGGTCGTTGGTAAAATGTTTTGCCCGGATTTCATGGAATTTCAAGTAAGGTTATGTATGATGGATGATATAAATATACCTTTTGCTTCTCAGTGTATTCACTATTGACTTATTAAACTTTTATTCAGGAAATTTTGAAAAAAATGCGAGTTTTAGACGATAAAATAGTTTGTGCTCTAAACACCTCCCTACCGACCGAGTCATTCAGAAAGAAAGTGGATACTGCTGTTGTATGTCAGGATTTACTCACAATGATCCAAGAAGGACACACTGAAAGAGAGAACATTATCAAGAACTGCATAGTTGTTACTGCAGAAGCTGTAAAAGGATTAAGAGAAGCCAAACAGAGTAAGCCAGATGACATAGATACATTGAAGGATTTAAAAGCTGAACAGCGAAAGGTACCTACCTTAGTACTGAAATAATGCATTTAATTGCAATCTTAATTTATAAATCCTTCAGAATTTGAATTTTTCATGTTGCGGCAACCGGTGTGGTGCGGTCTGCCTGCGACGCAGGTTTCAGGTTCGATTCCTGCCTTGTTTTGAGTTTCCACATATAAAAAAAAGATCTATGTAATGTATTCTACAAGTATATCAGTCAATATCAGTCAGCAAGTATCCCGTCATAAATGACATTTGAATGTGCAACATATTTTCAATATAGTCAAATATAGATATAAGAAATGTAGTTCACGATAGAAAGCCCCTAAAAAAACACAAACGCTAAATGGGACGATTAGCATCGGTATAACTATTAGACTCAAAGTTGCACGTAACACATTTTCCTAACAAAGCGTTATCGAATGCGTTTTGTCGAATCCGCCTTTTAAATAATTACCCATTGATTACATAAGTGTCGAGATATCTAAAATATAAATAACGAAACATACAAGTCATCGGGTCATGGTAATTAAAATATTACCTTACATTCTCTTATTTGAATAAAAATGTTATAATCACCACACGAAGGTTTTACTTGTCAGCTTCATCAGTACCTTATACTCCTACACCAACATAACAATTTGGCAAGTTTTAGTGCCTTTTAAATCTATAAAAAAAATTAAAAATTTTGTTAATATTATGAAAAGAGAAAAAGGCTACAAAAAAGATTCTGTTTTTTTGTTTGTTACCGATTTTTATAAAAAAAAAATTGAAATCTGTTTTTTTTTGTGGTGCTATTTCAATTTAGTCCAGTTCTGACAATGATATCCATGAGAAAACCATATAAGTCTTAAATTTACATTAATTATGTGCGCGACAAATGGACAAATAACGACCCGAGGGATTAGTGTATACATATGTATATCTGGCAAAACCAGTTTAAAAGAAAGGGTTTCGAAGACGATTGTTATTTTTTTCAATAATCATATTATTCCATAGGTTTTGGTACAGTGCCTTTATCATGCGGAAAGGTATATCCCATACAATTACGAAACGTCACGTCTTTTAAGGAACTCGTCTAATGGAGCCCTGTTTGAATCAGTTCTGAGCGGGATAGCATGAGAGATAAATATATAAATATAAATGCTAGACAATCTATACAGCATCATGTCAAGCATACTTAGCCGGTTGAACGTCCTCCTTAGAAAGAAAAGGAAAATGTCCCTTAGAAATAAGGTGACACTTTACAAATCGGTCATACGCCCTGTCATGACATACGCCTCTGTGGTATTTGGCCACTCGGCCGATGTCAGCCATCTCCAGATTGTCTAAAACAAGTTTCTGCGTAAAGACACGGGCTCCCTCTGGTATATGCGCAACAAAGATCTCCATCGCGATCTCATCGTCCACTATATAAAGACTGCTTCCCAGCGTCATTATGAAACAGCCTCTGAGCACTCCAATCCTCTTATATCCTCCATACCCGATTATTGTATAGACGACCCTCCCACGAGTTCTCTCCTCCGTAGACCGAGACACGTTCTTGGTGACCCCGTTGACCCACTGACGCTAACCCGGACGGCAAAAACTCAGCTTCCGCACTCTCTCACCCAACCAATAACCGACCCCACCGGATGCGGGGTCTAAGATTTCCCCGTTTCCCTCCCTACCCTCTTATAGCATCTGGCAACAGCCCAAGCCGAGGCTCGCACCTAAGTGGTGGCCCGCCGCGCCACATCGGTTGTCACATGATATGAATCATAATCCCATTTTTTAAAACCGCAGGTTAATAGCGGGAAATAAAAAGCTATTCTTTCAACTATGGAAAAGTTATAGTAGGTACTATGTGGACTCGTAACATGCACGCAACAGGTCATTCATGTTCTGCTGTTACAAAACGGAATAGCTTTTACTGATTGCTTGCCCACTCAGTGTGGTTGCTTATTCTCAAGCTCGTAATTCAAACCGTGGAAGGTTAGTTAACTGAGATTGTGTAGTTAACAGTTTATCGGATGTTTTAATTTGATCGTGGAAGTAGGATATACCTTAGGACTGAAAAAGTCTGATAGTCTGAGAGATACGGCTTCTGCCAGCGGTGGATTTTTGTAGTGTTGGAAATAATCACAAAATGAACGCTAATATATTTTCAATATTAATTATTTCACAAATAGAGCCTTGTATGTAAGTATCATGTACACGTGTGAAATTTGATATTTTTGTGTTTCTTATTAAGCCTAGCTGCATGTATATATGTATAAGCGTGTGAACGACACAAAATAGAGTAGTAAACAAACATTTTTGTGTCTACCTCATCACGTAGAGTTGAGCATAGACCAACTGATGCTACCTAATCTAATCTAGATTGATTTCAACCTCTTCACCCATACCGCGCCTCACTCAATATTTCAGTCATCTGCGATAATGTCGAAGGTATATATTTTATGCGTATGACGTAATCGGCAGAAATAACAGTCTCTGGCATCGGTATGTGCAAATTTTCCGGTCTAGTACAAACTGTACCATAGAAATCAAAACAACGCAACAAAACCTTAAGATCTCCGTATGCTCCGATTCCGAACCAGTGGACGCGTACTTTACCAGCCATAAAAGTATTAAAAATTATCACGATAATAAGCAAATATTTATTTAACACTTTAACTGCGAACTTGGTTCGACGACTGCAATCTTTTTTTTAACCTAAGCCATTCGTGCTGCCGCTCTACACAGCGGTTGTGTTGCGCCGCACGCATATGTGTTTCGTTCGAAAAACATTACGGCTGTGCTGAGTCACACAGATCTGTATTTTCTCAGCCGCTGCGCTAGTGTGGATTTACGCATATTAGTTACTTTTAGAAAACACATACGGTGTGATTTCAGCAATCGAAGTTATTGTAGGCTTCTCTGTAAGTATTAACCTTATACGTAACTCATAAAATTTTAATGCGTTTGTCATTAAAATCTTTTATTAATTTCAACACTGTGCCGTGTCGGCATAGTGTCACTATTAGGTGTGGTATTTATTCTGTTATTGAGTCCTAAAATGTCTTTGCGAGTTTTAGTAGAAATGTAGAACGTGTAAGATCCCTCCTCTTACTTAGATATAACCTATTAAAGCAGTGCTTATTTTCTAATTAAGTACCTACCTAAGCCTCTGTAAACCTAAGCTAAAGAAAAAGAACGACTCCTAGGAATTAATATTGTAGAGATAGGACATAAAATTCGGTAAAGAATTCATACAATTCCCTCTTTCAAGTTTCAGGTCTCATAACAAAAGCTCTGCTCACTATAGACTTGAAAACTACTACTACTACCACCATATACTAATGAAGTGTAAAAATGTTATTATTATTTATTAATTTTATTAAGTAGTTTATATTCGTAAACCAAAAACTTTAAGGTTGAAATTTGAATATAAAGTGCTGTTACCATCGCGTGATACCATGGGTGGTCTTATAAGCAAAAAATTTACACATGAATCCGCATAATTAGATGTTATTTATATAAAAATAAGACCGTTTGTTTGTTCCAAGCTTAGTTTGTGGTTTTAAGCGGGAACGGGTATGATATTGAATGAATAACAAAAGGTCGACGCAAGTTATCGCAATAAAATGTCGAACTTCATTTGAAAGGAGACCAATTATTGTTACCAAACGTCACCTAATCCTGCGCCCCTAAGCAGGTGGCTATCCGCTCATCATCTGCCTATACTAGTCCCCGCGGGTCCTAATGAGCGCTAAAGCGCCCTGTCTTCAACCGCATCCAGAATCAATCTGCAATCTTTCCATCATTGTCATCATTTCATCTGGTCAGAGCCGCGCCGCCAACACTGCAAACGGTAAACACCGCGGTTTAAAAGTTTAGTGTGAGACGACTGATGAGGCACAGCGATTGCGAGTCCTCTCGCAACGTAGGAGGTTACGGGGTCAGTTTCCGCTTTGAGACAAATGTTTGTACTATCTGCATTTGTCCCGGGTGTTTTCTATGTATAGCAATAAAATATCTATGTAATGCATTATAATAAATTAAGTAAATCAGTCATCTAGCTAGTACCCATAACACAAGGTCGTGGATTGTCTAGCATCTGCTATTTATTGATTAAGTAATAATAAGCTTTGCTTTTGGATAACGATAGACGAGCGGTACATAAAGTCGCGGGCAAAACTAGGCACATTTCACAACCTTACATAATATGGCGCCAATCGCTTCGATAGAAATGTTATGGATTCGAACCGACATCGTTTATAGCACAGATTACTGAATAATCTGTGGTTTTTAGAATAACTTTGACATCTCAAATGTGTGTCACAATCACAATGCCATTGTGTTATTTGAGGCTAGTGACCACCAGAGTGCAAAAGTTAAACATGTTCCTCTAGCTTCGGGGGTAATATCATAAATGCGAAAGTAATCCAGTCAGTTTATTTATTTATTTATGAAGATACCACGTATATCTTGATTAATAAATAAATACAATGTGCAAGTAAAACAACGCACTCACTATCCTATGCTATTAACTATAAAACTATGTTAAAACTTAAATATAATTAAAGATTTGTAATTACAACATCCGACCAGGTGGGATGACGACCTGCGAAAGACTGCAGGTAGATGCTGGATGCGTCAAGCTGAAGACAGGGCGCTATGGCGCTCATTGGGGGAGGCCTATGTCCAACCGTGGACTAATATAGGCAGATGATGATGATGATTATTTATTTATTTATTTATGATGATGAATTTTAACATTGGGCCTTCCACGTCGTCGCCTCTTAGCGTTGGAGCTTCCACTCTGTGGTGGTCTTTGTCCACAAATCGACGACGACGTGGAAGGCCCAGTATGAGATGGCGTGACGAGCTAGAGGCACATCTTCCATCGTGGCCTGTTACAGCGTTGGATCGCGAGGAGTGGAAGAAGAAAAGGAAGGCCTTTGCCCAGCTGTGGGACAATACTGGCTAAAAATAAATATTAAAATAAAATATTAATTATAACATTGAGTCGTGGAATATGTCGACATGCTGGAACTCGGGCACGATCTCGTTCAGAAGTTGGAGGGTACGAACCGTTGTTGGTGCGTTGTTTCCGTGATTTGTTCGGAGGGCGACGCGACGCCACAGAACAGAATAAACGATGCCGCCGCCGACGCGTACCCGCACGCACGTACTTATTTTGTACGATGATATTTATCAGTTACCTCTTCTAAGTGGCTTAGCGGATCGAAAGAGATATCAATATCAAAACACTCTTCCGGGAGTGTTCTTAGCTTAAAAGTGTAAACTACATTATGTTACCTGTTTAAATAAAAATAGTTTTCTTTTTTCATTATTTTTCTATACTTATGTATATTTATTATCTTCATAAAATCATCAACCTTAAATTTATAAGAGCTTCATAACTTTAAATGTATAATCATCTATCAGCGGAAACTTTTAATTAGCTGTCAGCAAACAAAGACTATTGGGGGAGGCCTATGTCCAGCAGTGGACTGCTATAGGCTGATGATGATGATGGAAAGACCAGTGTATGTTTCATCATCCTTTTTCACTTATTTTCGCAATAATGCCTTCAAAAATTTATTTATTTATTTACAAAATGTTGGAGAAACTTACAGCTAGGTTTACAAATGAAATACATTATAATGTAATGTATATAATGTATTTCATTTGTTGACTGAGTTGGGGTTTTATAACTTGTGTTTGGTATTTCGCATGTGTGTGGAAACACATCTGCTAAAAACCTGAACTATAGACCTGTTAAGCTGAGGTTATTAAGTATTGGTTTCACTATTAGTGGTTATGAAACTCAGATTTATTTTAAAGAATTATTTTTAAGTTATCTAACGTAACGACATTCTTTCGCCTCACATTCAAATATCTATTCCTATCGAGTCGATGTCGAAAGTTAATAGACGAGCATTATATAAGGTGTCAAAGGATATTATGGTAGTTTCACATTTGATGATTGTTATCTCAACAGTGTGGGATCAACTTTATTCAATCGGGGTCAAGTTGTGAGGGCCAGGAACAGTTTTGCCTTTACCCCCTGTTTAAACTGTAATTATAATTAACATTACAAGCCATGACGGTCGCGGAAGAATCGACCCTCCCAACTCAGACCGTGATTGTCGTAAGAGTCGAGTATGTAACCTAGCAGAGGGTAGCAGCTTGTTTTTGTTTATTTTCGCTATATTTACTATATTATACGCGATTACCTTAGGTTTTTTATCCCGAACCCCTCTTGTTTAGGGAGTAAATTTTATAATGTGTGTGTGCTGTGTGTATTATTAAATGAGAAAAAATAAGCATATTTCCCTATTAATTAATCATGAGCTAGCTTTCGTCCGCAGCGGGTGAGGGTGGTCCCAATGTACGTAGTCGATGTCAAAATGTCATGCTTTGAGGCGGGATCAGCTAACAATGTAAAACTGACCTTGTTTCTTTGAATGAAGGCAGGGTGATCTCAGAGTTAGGTAAACCTAACAGGTTATCAGGCCATAATACATGTATGTCGTTCTTATTTCACAAAGTGCGGTGTGTTTCGTATTTGGTATATGTCAACGTCAAATCGGTCGAAGCTGTCATTATGATTGCACACGGGTACCTCCCTATTCCTAGACCCTTCTCCCCCCGCCCCATTCACTCACCGCACCTCTCAGAAAAAGTTTCACGAAACGACTCAGCCGCAATATTGCAAAATAATTAGAAACTCATCCAAATCAACAAATGGTGTGTCCTAGTGTCCAGATTCCAGCCTATCCACGTAAGTACCAGTGCACATTACGGTTTCATCCTAATGCAAGATAGGTACCTCATGAGGAAGCGAATATTCAGGTTTTGGCATGGTTTGCGAAACACCCTGATCTGAACCAATTGAATACTTTGTGACCAATTAAAACACCGAGTCCCGGCAGCTGAAGAAAATGTGCACAACCAGCACTGTTGATTCAATTCTGAAAAGGTGCTAGAAGTAAATCCCAGAGGAAAACTTACGCCACCTTATCTAGAGAGCATGCGATCGAAGCTTCTAGAATGTGCTTTGAAAAGGCGTAGACATCCCCGTTATTAATGAACCCAGAAGTAAACAACTCAGCTGTGCACTTAGTCTACAATTTAACTAAGTTAGCTGTTATTTCCCTGATTATTGTTAAATTAAAATAAAATAAATAATAAATTAGGTATAATTTTAGATATAAACAGCCATTATAAGTGATCATAACCGAAAACAACCTAAGATTGATATTTTTTTGTCTAATTACATTAAAATTCAACAAATTTTATTACAAAAACATTGTTTTATTAAAATTATAACAGCAAAAAAATTTACTAAAAAATATTTATCAGAATATAAGTGGTAGCGCTTATCATGTTTCGAGTTGAACTCGTCCAGCAGGAGGACCCTCCACTTACCTTAATTGCACAAATCATTAACGTACAGTTAGTCACCAATAAGTACAAAGTTCGCCCTAATATACGGGGGGAAACGAATTGACAGTGTTTGATTAATTAAGGACCGTTCCTAAAACAAGTAATATAAGATGCGTCTTTTCTTTAATAAAATTGCGGTGTTCGTGGTTAAAAACACCGGCAAAATTAGGGTATCAAAGGTAAAACCTTGAGTGTTTTTTTTTTTTAATTTTGGTTTTGTTTGGTATTTTTTAATTATGTAGATAAAATAATTGTAATACGTAACTAAACGCACACATCTAAAAAACATATACATACATACACAATAATAAATATCTGATATTATTTTAGTTTCTATAAATATGTAACTGAAATTGAAGTTCATTGTACCCCCGAATATAATAATGTAAATAATAGTATTTTTTTACAAGGGACTAGAGCGCGAGCTACTCCATTAAATACGAGGTTGTTATACTCTCAAGCGTAGCGAGGGAGGATGACAAATCCGAGTTATAATGGGTGGCTTTGGCCCGAATGATAAACCCTACTTTGCACTTCGATTGCGAGAAAATAAAACAATAAAAACTTACCATTATTACCTCTCTACCTTACGTAAATCTTTAATATATTTCACGTTATTTCGACCGCAACAGATATAATTATATTAATTATTACTTTGCCCTTCTTTTCCAGTTGCATATTAGTTACTAATTTTAGCTTGATCACATTTTCAATTAAATAATTTTCGTTCACTTTCTATTTAATATGTGGTAAACAAAAAAATCCAGTGATTTCGTGCTACTACAAACTTTTTTGTCTACACGCAACGCAAAGTACATCCACGTATTGTAGCTCGGAGGAAGAATCACCTTCCTTATAAACACCCTACAATCACCAAAAAGGACCTTCCAGTTCCATTTTCTAAGATAAATTCAAATGAAAGATCATCATCAGCCTATAGCAGTCCACTGCTGGACCTCCCCCAATGAGCGCCATAGCGCTCTGTCTTCACGTCGTCTTTCGCGGGTCGTCATCCCACCTGGTCTGAGGGCATCCTACACTACGTTTACCGAGTCGTGGTCTCCACTCAAGAACACGTTTGCCCCAGCGGCCGTCGGTTCTTCGCGAGATATGGCCGGCCAATGCCACTTCATCTTGCTAATTCTTAGAGCAATGTCGATAACTTTGGTTCTCTGTCGGATATATTCGTTACAAATATCTCCTTCAGAGAAACTCTGAGCATAGCCCTTTCCATAGCTCGCTGAGCGACTTTGAACTGGTGGACCAGCGCTATCGTGAGTGTCCACGTCTCAGCTCCGTAGGTCATAACGGGTAGGACGCACTAGTTGAAAACTTTCGTTTTCAAGCATTGCGGTATAGATGACGAGAAGACTTGACGTAGTTTCCCAAATGCTGCCTTTTTTTTCTCTTTTGGCCTCCTTCTCGAAATAGTTTTGAAATGAAAGATACTTTGTATTGTTTTAGATTTTTGTTTGTGTCTATATTTTTAATTTATTTTATTTTTATGTCGTTGATTTGTGATTCAGTATGTAATTCTTTTTGTATTATTTTGTATGAGTCCTGTGCTTCGAGCAACAAAAAAATACAAAAAATAATAAACAATTTTAATTTTATTTTATTAATTTATTTGTAAATGGAATACCATAAGGTCGATTCTTTATGTAAGGGGACAAATGTCCTTAATTGTACTGGCAGGGCATTCGTCCCCTGGTTTCTTCAAGGTCGTATACATGCGTAGAGACCCGCTTAAGAAGGCAGGTCAGACTCTGTTTATTTTACAGAAGCAAAAACTATGATAATGGTTTACGGAACCCTGACCCTACTTACTTTATCATTAATGGACAATTCACACAGCATTATCTAGCCCCATGGTAAGCAGAGCTTGTGTTAAGGGTACTAGATAACTGATATAAATAATACATTACATTGATAGATATTTTTTGTTATACATAGAAAACGACCAGAACACCCTGAACAAATATCTGCAGATCGTACACACAATTGCTCCGAGGCGGGAATCGAAACCGCAACCTCCTGCGTCGCAGGCGGACTTTCGCCCACCGCGCCACAGAGGTCGTCCGAATTGACACACTGATGTTGTTCCAGTATTGTCATAGACTCTATGAGCCGTGCAGCACATAATATTGAAAAAGCAGGCGGTTACCTTGAGTTAGCGGATGCTACTTCTATAATATTTGTTTCAGTTTAATCGATATACGAACACACTTAATACCCGTCCCAAAATTCAATAAACTTGCTAATAATAATAAATAATATGATTTCATGACTGACAAACATTTTTTAGATTTAAGCAAATGACATCCCTAGCTTTTCATTATTTATCAATTTTATTTAAATTTATTAATTATTTTATTCGATTTATTTACTAAGTATGTACAAATTTAAATTAAGCGACAATTATTGTAACCAGATTTTGCACGCCACAAAGGTAGAAATACATTGTGTCTTATTTAAACATACACCACCTATGTACCCTATTTACATGTATTTGATGCAATAAATATTTACTTTACTTTACTTTACTTTTAATAAAACCCACTTGTAAGCAATGTTTTCCGAACGCCTGTCACAATACAATAAGCAAGCATGAGAGAAAATTGGACTAAAATATAAGATGGAAAAGGTAAGTCATATCTTAATTGACCACCGATGTGGCGCGGTGGGCGAAGGTCCGCCTGCAACGCAGGAGGTTGCGGGTTCGATTCCCGCCTCGGAACAATTGTGTGTACGATCTGCAGATATTTGTTCCGGGTGTTCTGGTTGTTTTTTATGTATAATAAAAAATATCTAACCATGTAATGTATTGTATTATGTATTATCAGTTATCTAGTACCCATAACACAAGCTTTGCTTACCATGGGGCTAGATAGTGCTGGGTGGATTGTCCAGCATTTTTTTTTCATTTAACTCATCTATACTAATATTAAAAGAGGAAAGCTTTGATTGTTTGTTTGTGTTTAATAAATGTGTTAAACTATGAGTTTTATTACATGTAGAACTTATGCTCTTCATCTATTATAATTATTATAACCTATCACAAGACTCACGTAATTTAATTTTTTTAAATTTTGGCTTGAATGCATTTTTCCTACGAAGTCCATCTAAAATAGTATGAGTGATACATTCATAAATACATCTGAATAGACCAGCTAAAACCTACCTATACAAAATATATGATAATGGATAAGGAAAACCACGTTTTATTTGATTTAGATATTTTTTATTTCTACTAATATTTAATAGATAAATATAATCAGTAATATTTATTCACATAAGACATGGAAAATAATACATTGGTTGAATAACACAGTAGAGCTGCATATCTTCATTTCTTCAGATTTCATTAATTAAATCATATATCGCAAATATGGCGTAGCGGTGTTTCGCACCGCAGGTTCTCACCACTCATATTCATAAATTAGAAATTTCTGTTTCTTTAGCAAACATGTAGAAAAGTTATTAACGGGATATTTACCATGATTTCACGGGATAACCTCATGGCGCATGAACCTGTGCCGAAATATTGGGAAACTCAAGAATAAAATCATAAATATGCCGTTTTAAGTGACTTTTGTGTTAATAACCATTATAGTTTCAAAAGTTTCTTATAAATAATTTAGAATTTTAAACATGAATATTCGGTAATACATACATTTATTTATTTATTTATACTATTTGCACGAAAAACAACACAAAACTTATTCTAGAAAATTTAAACAAAGGCGAACTTAACCCTAAAAAGAGTTCTCTTCCAGCAAACCTTAACTTCCTTAAACCTTAACATGTTATACACTTTTTTATATTTCTCCTTGATTTTCCCTTTGATTAATAATGCATATTTTTTATGAAATACAACCTCTTGCGTCAAACAAACTCGTCATACAAACTCCTTCTTGGAAGCAACTTTATTTGGAATACTAGATAAATCTTGTATGAAGATGCAAGGGATCCCAACTTCGGTTTAAGTATTAGTTATAAATTCTGTATTTTTTTTCCTTTATAATATATTAGAAATATAAATTACATTAGGCCAACTAAACTAAGTGATAGTTTCTTAAGCTAAGTATGGACTAGATAAATAGAAAAAATGGGCCAGTTTTCGTTTCAATAGTTCTACCATTTAACAACAAGGACAAAAAAGTATCAAGTTCCATGGACCAACAGATCTATACAACTAATGGAAGTTACCAGATATGATTAGTTCTATAGAACAAATGGGCTAGTTTTCGTTCCAATAGTCTTACCATTAAACAAGAACGTTTTAACAGTTTTATGATGTAACAGTCCTATAGAACAAGTGGGAGTTAGGGGAGAGGGGGTCATAACGGGGACGCGAGCCACCCCACATACAAGTAACTACGCACATTAGCCGTGTTTTGTTTTCGTCAAAAAGAGGGCATTTCGCATCGGTCTTCAGCGTGGCAGTGACCGGCGATCAGAGTGCACGCGTTTATTTTTGAATTTTGAGTGGTTACCAAAACGCGTCTATAAAGGTAAGTGTTTAGATTACTACTATAGTTTTTTTTTATGTGTATTACTACTACTAAGCAAAATCACTCTGACCTTGAATTATTTTTTTTGTTCGTTATTTAAAATTCTGTTAGACATGGGGGCATAACGGGGACATGGCTATGGGGCACAATGGGGTACATCGTTGTGCCCTCAACGGAAAAAGAACGCGAACAACTTAAACGGACGAAGAAATGTTCCAATTCGAATGATCCCCGGTTGAAAAAAAACTCAAAAAAAAACAGAAGACTCAAAAAGTTCGCTCTGATGGAGAAAATGTTAAGGAGGATGTGTTATGCATCTATTGTGTTGACTCGAACCACACTTATTTGAAGTCTTCGGTGCGTTGCGTGGCCTGCCAGCTATGTGGACGGTGGGCCCATACAGCCTGTGCAGGAGTTGATGACGCAGATTTAGAAGAAATCCACATCTGCTTATTCTGTGACAAATAAAATAGTGTACCCCGTACTGCCCCTACCCCGGGGCATGATGGAGTTTTCATGAAGGTTTTGTGAAATTAAAAATATTATTTGATTTCTTTCTTCACCAAATTCAGTGCCAAATGATAAATTAATATTATTTCCCTTAACGTCCCCGTTATGCCCCACCCCTACTGTATTTTATATTCTCCAAAAAAGGGTAATTGTGTTGGCGGTTGTGGCAAGCAAGCGTGACGTTGACATAGAAGAATTGAAGACTACTCCTCAATGAGAACTGCAGTTGGTACAGCATAAACCTGTGAACAAGACAGCTGATCAATACGTTTTATAGGCTTGAAGTGAAGATAATCAAATGGCCCTTTATTTCCTAATATGTATTATTTAGTAATCATATTTAGATGACTGTTCATATTCTATTTTTTCAAATATTTAATCTGAATTTTTAAAGAATGTGCTATAATTTTGAGGAGAAGCGGGCTTATAAATTACACATAGCAATAACTATAATTTTATTTTGACAATCTCTGTGGCGCAGTGGGCGAAGGTCCGCCTGCGACGCAGGAGGTTACGGGTTCGATTCCCGGCTCGTAATAATTGTGTGTACGATCTGCAGATATTTGTGGTTCTGGCTGTTATCTATGTATAATAAAAAATATCTATCTATGTAATCTATATAATAGGTATTTATTGTATAATAGATAACATAGATTATAAATCCTACTAATATTATAAACGTGAAAGTTTGTAAGTATGGATGGATCCCAACGCGGGTAAAACCGCGGGGCGCAGCTAGTATAATATATAGATTCCACCAAAAACATAAATGTAAAAAGGGAGAGCCAAGTTCAATACAAAAATTATGATTGCCTGTGGGCTTCGCGGCACAAAGAATGGAGATCTAAATGAGTGCCAAGTCAAATCTATGTAGGTTAGATTTGACTTGGCCAGTTTTCACTACATCAGTCATTTTAAAAAGTTATTCAACGTTTTAATTCTGATAAAAACTGGCCAAGTATTAAGTAACTTATTTTTTGACATTTTTTCCTACGTTTACACACAATTACCGAGCTGGATTCCAAATTTGATCCTTCTAGGTCATCTGGAAGTAGGTTAGATTTAGGTACTATATGTATCTCAGTCAGTCAGTGTGAATTTTTACGACTTTTTGACCTTCATATCTTAATAACCGTTTGAGCTAGCTTCATGAAATTTGGGCTTCTACGTGTCCTTATGGATATAATTAAACACACGTACTTTATGTGTTTACGTTAAACAGGTTTTAAGTTATGGAAGGGTCAAAAGTGGCACCAAGTGGTTCTTGTAATGATACACTCGGCGCGTTCCTTTGCTTGAACTTGACTTTGACACGCTGCCGCGTGCCCTAATAGAATAATAATATCTAATAGCTTGATCACACGTACCGAGCAAACCGGCGAGACAGTGCTCTCGGTCGAGTACTCGGTACGTATAAACATAGCGCCAAGTGCACGGCCGAGCGCTCGGCC